>CM071629.1:15750097-18150097 GCA_036419045.1 Scirpophaga incertulas | reverse complement strand
GAATTGCACCTAATAATGACCAAAATCAAAATCAGAGAAAGTCATATGTCTAGTATTAGACAGGAGCTTGGTGTGCTTCAAGATATGCAAGGTATGGTGTGTTTCAAGGTAGAGTTCTTGGACCTCTACTATTTCTTATTGAATCAATGAAATTCCCGGAATAATAGCAACAACAACGATACTATTTGTTAATGACAACACTGTGATGTTTTCTAGGCTATCAATGCTGAAAGATGACATAAATAATACACTGGCAAATATTATACGTTGGGTAAAAAATAATAATTTACTTATTAATATAGACAAAACATCTTATACAATGACATTTAAAAATATATTTATACGAGTAACTTCCTTCTTATTTGACATTAACTATTGTGGTAAAAATATAAAAAAAGTTGAAGTTACAAAGTTCTTAGGATTAAATATTGACCATAACCTTGTATTTAATTTAAAAGTAGTCAACTTTAATTGTAAAGCACATGTTAAGAGTATATGTTCCACGCTGAAGCAATTTTCCTACTTATCATTATGTATTCGTATTATGGGGTAACTTAATTGAAAAAGATTCGGCATTTCGAACACAGAAAAAATGCATAAGTTGTGTGCAATTCATATTTTATATCTTTGAGAATTTCGACATTACCAAGTACGTACATATTTGAAATCATTTTATACTAATTTCAATTTGTTTAAACTTTAAATAGTATCAGACATTCTAAAAAACTTTGTATACCACAAAACAGGATATGACTATTGAATAATAGTGTACTCTGGATGGTATCACGGATATATAATAGAATACCATTGAATATTTTGCAAATAGAAAGCTCCATCGTATTGTGGCGCAAGTTAAAAGAATTATTACTGGCATCGTTGACATATATTCTACCGATAGACAAGAACACTAAAGGAAAAAGTGTGTTCAAATACTGGTGAATGTTAGAACTATAATCAGCTACTACTACAACTAAATCTATGTGACCTCGTCTGACCATAGAAAAAAGACAACTCCTGGATCGCTTGTCGAAGTATAGATTTCGTTCAACCAAAACGTCGTAACCGCCGCTTACTTATGACGTTTTGCCGAGCTCAGTGAAGCATGACGTTAAAGCGCTTTGTATTAAAGAGTTTTCACCGCAGAAGCGATACCAAATTTAATAAGCACATTGTACCTCATACACTTATTATGTTTTATAATAGAAGGAATGGCAACATAAAAGAAAACAAAATATTACAACTATATAAATTTGTACTAAACAACAAAAAATTACGAACTAAACATTTTATAATCATCCCGTCTATACATATATTAACCTAAAGTCGCCGCGTACGCTTAGGAATGGAGGAACATCTGTATGGCTTTCTATACTCGCGAGCAACCAAATCGACTCAAGTCCTCATTCTGCTTACAAACTTTGTTTTTACGTAAAGTATACAAGGTATTTATAAAAAAAGACTATCATTATAAAGCTCAATATACAATCTTTCATAAAAGACTAATATTGTTTTTTAAAAAAATTCTAACGCATTCATTTTCACATCAATAGCACTATGAGTCGTTTTGCTCATTACGCTATCCGCGACTTGCGCTAACTGCCACCCCTATAAAAGCTTTCGTAACCGGCACACTTTATCAGTCAGTTTCACATCATTGCAAAGCTGAACATAGCCATCTGAGGCTTCAGCATAGGTCCGTTCAAAAAAAAAACACTTTATCAGTCGCTTATAACAAGTTGACAGGTACACATCTCTGTAAATTGCAATCATTTTTTCCACGTTACCATGGATACCACACCTGAAGAAGCCGCGCAAGTTGTTGCCTTGTTGGAACAAGGATTTAGCCAGCGAGTAGTCGCTGCCCAGCTTCGCTTGAGCCAGTCTGCTGTGTCCCGGGTCAACAGACGATTTCGAGAGACCGGTGCCTTTAATCGAAGACCAAGAACCAATCTCACTCCAAAAAGGGCTGTGACGGGGCCCAAATTGACTGTAGCCCACCGACAAGCGCGTCTTTAGTTTGCTCGAGAGCATGTCAATTGGACCATTGCCCCATGGCAGTCGGTTCTCTTTACTGACGAGTGCAGAATGTCTGCATGGCAACGACAGAAGAGGCTGAGTCTACAGGCGTCCGGGCGAACGGTTTGCCCAATGCTGTTTCGCTGAAACAGTAGCATATGGCGGTGGTTCCTGTATGATGTGGGCCGGCATCTCTTTAGAGGGAAAGACGGAGCTCGTTTTCGTGCCTGGTGGAGGCCGAGGAGGCGGGTTTACAGCTGATCGGTACATCACCGATATTCTCCTGGAACACGTTGTTCCCTATGAAGGATTTGTCGGCGAGGTCTTCGTTTTAATGCACGACAATGCTCGTTGTCATACAGCGCGCATTACCCAGCAATTTTTGGATGAAGTCCAGATGCGTACAATGGACTGGCCTGCGCTCAGTCCAGACTTGAATCCGATCGAGCATTTATAGGACCAGTTAAAACGAAGAGTACGAGCCAGAAATCAAACCCCTTCGACGGTAGAAGAGTTGAAGACAGCTTTGTTGGAAGAGTGGGTTGACATACCTCAAGAGGACGTCAAAAAGTTGATCAGATCAATGAAGAATCGACTTCAAGCGGTGATTAGGGCTAGGGGGGGGGGGGATACAAAGTATTGATTTATTAAATTGTTATGTATTTTCTTAATCAATTTTCTTTTATTTCTAAAATACCCAACCACAACGTCCTCTCCCAAATTCCTGTTTTTCCTGTATTTATGTTTAGATATCTTTAATTACAAAGATAATGAACGGATATTGATAATGATGATATCTTATTAAAGCTGCAGTTTGGAGCTTTAATAAATACATTAATAAATTCGTAGAACGAAACTGTTTATTTAATATTTTCAAATAAACAATGTTCATACCTAATATAATTTGTGTTCTCAAAATATTTGAATCACTTGCTTCATAGATAAGGGTTTGTCAATATATATATTTTTTAATGTAATAAATAATTGTTAATTATGATATAATATTAGACTAGCCATAAGCTCACTACGGTTTACAATTGTGATTATTAAATATTTTAGCTTGAAACACCAAGAATGTTGAAACTCGAGGGAATGCCGTAGATATTCTAAGTTTAATACATGGAACGGCCATATATATCCACAAAATTGCTGTTTCCTCAAAGATACGGCACTTCCGAGGAGGTTAGGAATGGTGTTTTGTCAAATTTACGAGTCGCATGAGGCCGTAGAGTGCTGTAGTACCATTATTGAATAAAATGACTTGACATTATTATTGTTCAATTGCAATACGTAAACATTTCGTTTCACAACTATACGTTAATCATGTCCGCTAATAATCCAGAATATAGCTAGATTAGAAATAATATCTCGAGTAGATGTTTTTATTCATTTCAAACCTTTGTAAATAATTATTTCTATGACAACTTTATTTATTTAAATTTGAAAAAAGTAATTTGCGAAGTTTTCTTTCTTTTTCGTCGGATAAATCAGAAAATATTTTGGCATTTTAATTTATTATGTTAGTTCAGTATGTTTATTTATTTGTTATTCTATATTGACATATAGAATAACAGTATGAATAAAGAGGTAGGTTCTGCTTATTTCTAAAGAAATTTCTACCAGCAGACCTATCGCCGGTCCTGCTGGGTAGAAATTTCTTAGTAGTAACAACTTAGTAGAAACAAAGTATGATACAGCATTTGGGTACAATAAAAACTACAACTATTATAATAATCAAATCTACATATATATATATATATAGCAGCGTGAACGGTGAAACAATTGGAATAGAATTGAGAAGAATGGGATGGGATAATAATGAGGGTTTTAACCAGTGACCTAGTAACAGCGTCTTGTCTGTAGACAAAACTGAACCGCTCACATAAATAGGAAGGGTAGGATGGGTTGTGCAGAATATTGTAAAGGACACAGAGGATATGAGTGTTCCTACGGAGCCGGATTTTGAGTCACTTGAGTTCTTTCCGAAATTGGGATACATGGTCATACTTTTTAAGACCATAGATGAAACAAATTAATAGATTTTGTATACGCTCAAGTCTATTTAGTAGCTCCTTTTTGGCATCCAAATAACAGACGTCAGCATAGTCAATGATTGTTTGTAAAAGACTGAGCCAAAACTACCCTGGTCTTAAATGGTAAAAACGCTTGCAAACATTTAAGAGAGTGAAGTGAGTAATGCACCTTTCAGCCGAAAGGGAGAATCATATCATATCTCATCATATCTAGGAGAATCACGTTGATGAGATGGGCTCATCTCATCAACGTGAGTCTCCCTCAGTCTTATGCCTGTTTCCAGTAATTTTCGAGTGGTCTTACCAGTGATTCTCCTTGGAGTTTCCCCTTTCCAATAAACTTTATTTGTAATAAGATTTCGCAGTTGTTATTGCGAGTATTATATCGGGTACGTATGATTCGTTCTTTTTTCATTTCATGGATGTATATCTCTATATATATTTAAAACCAGACTGTTTATTCTTCAAGAATATTATGACACAGAAAATTTCAAGTGTATGCAAATAACAATGGCTAGGTCGAGTCCGAGCGAATTGTCCACTTCTCACGGGATATATCACGCGACCGACCGGCACATTAAAGTTTACGGGGTGCTTAGTTGAATATTTATTTTAAAAACGGCTCTCCTCCATAACGGGCGCTACCAGAGATGTAACAGCCATGGCTGGTAGTAAAAAGTGCCATTTTGCCTTGACAGCGTCCACAATATCGTCACAGCCTGGGACGCAGTAAAATGTTTACCAAATGTTTACTAAACGTCCTGCTTTTGTTGCGGATAGTGTTTGATATTGCTTTTGTATTGCCGAGTTTAGATTCTGCGTCGTCTGTGTTTCTTGGCTGTGATCCGATTCGATATTGCGCTAGTGAAGAGTGTTATTTCTCAATGCATGATCGAGTGCTTAGTTCAGCAGAAATATTTATTTGTGTTGACTTCTGAGTTATAGTGGTATGGGTTTCTTATGTACTCGTTTTGTATTTGAAAAATAATATGCTTGCACACATTGTTTTCGTTTACTAGAAAAATTGATTAAAAGAAGGCCGTCATCAACATCTAATGTAAACAAATAAACATGAAAAAAGTTGATATTGAGAATATACAAGATCTCTAGATTCAATGATAAGTACATAATTTTAGACATTAATTTCTAGACTCTAATACTTCTGACACATTATCGTGTTCAAAATTAGTTTTACAAAATTTTGCATTGTAGTTTTTGGGTTTGCATTACGGCTATGATAAATTCGATGAAATTGCCTATTTTTCGGCGCTTTCAAAGAGGCCTATATATTTTCCGCCAGAGACAGCGCGTGCAATGCGAGCATCACCCGAGTGATAAATCAGTATGGCTTCTAATATCACAAGAGAAGCTCATGAATTTTTAAGTTTTAAGAGCTTTCGGACGTTTTGTGTTTAGACTATCATTTCTTGTAAGGATTTTGGATTGACAATTGAAGAGTAACCAATTTACAGTCTTGCATTATAATGGGTATAATTATTACCTATTATTATAAACACTAGAATTTAGATGTTCATTGACATGTATATTTTATCTACAAGTAGATAGTTTATATTTATAGTTTATTAAAAAACAGATAGAAACTTAGTGGCAAATATACTCCTTGTAGATACTAAAAATCTTGTATGAGTAAGATTTTGAAATATTTATAACGATTGTAACACATCTTTTTGCAAGTAACCTTTTTTTTACATTTTCAATGTTATTACCGTTTTCTATTCAATCAGTAAATGTGTACTTTAGCTTGGTAACGGACGGACGTACGGACGGATTATCTCTGCTTTGTGTTGTACGAAAAATTTGTTAAAAATTATAATTTGACGACACGACGGGCTATGATGAATCAAAAACCCGTATAAAATGAGTACTGTTATAATAAAAGACTTCACCAAGTAAAAGAATACAAGTACACAAGTAAACAGAAGTAAACATATTATGGAGTCGGCACTCAACGAATACGCGATTTACATGTTTAATTTAAATTGAAACTAAATAAAAGTACCTACTAGTCATTTGTCATAGCCGCGGCGCCGGCTCCGACGATCCGGTTTCCGACTGCAAGCTGCTTTTATTAATATTTCTAGCGAATCCAAGCTTTATTAGCAAACAGCTGTCATGTGGCCGATAAATTATTAATGTGGTCGCGCAGCTTGTATTTTGCGACCCGTTTTTTGTCGGACCCGTGTAACACGTGTTTTTTGAGAGCACTAGTGCTGATGTTTTATTTTAGTCATAATTAAATTGTTACATAGTTTAATTCAAAGTGCTTTATTACAGAGTCTTATATATTTTTGAGACATTGGTATCATATACTGTTTATTATATACATGCATATATACTTTATTCGTCGACTTTTAGCTATACAAAGTGTAGTGACATAATCTAGTTACTGGAGAAATTCTAGGGGGGGTTGATTAAAGTTGTGTGTCGACATGAGGTGGCGGCACGTGAGCGGGGGTAACGGCTCGCTCCACCAGAAGTGGAGGGAGTCTGTGCCCGGGTGCAGAGGGAGGCTCTGCATGCATCCGGGTCGCATGTCGGGAGGCAGTGGTGACACTGCGGCGCTTCCGACGACACGTCCGGGCACATGCTGGCGTGGCAGCAACACC
Source organism: Scirpophaga incertulas (assembly GCA_036419045.1). Taxonomy (NCBI): domain Eukaryota; kingdom Metazoa; phylum Arthropoda; class Insecta; order Lepidoptera; family Crambidae; genus Scirpophaga; species Scirpophaga incertulas. The sequence continues at coordinate 18,143,421 of CM071629.1, read as the reverse complement.
GCAGCGACCTTATCGCTGCGTTGGGAAGCAGCGACCTTTCTCTGCCGATCGTGGTCATGGCCATGCTCCGCGGCGAGGTGGAATGGGAGGCTGTCGCCTCCTTTTGCGAGAACGTCATCTCGCAGAAGGAGGCAGCGGAGAGAGAGCGGGAGGAGGACGTCGAGGCCGGTCCTCTCCACCGCAGACGGATAGGTAGGAGAAGGCGGACACACGCAAGAGCGGCGACCCTACCGCGAGGCTGCGTGCGCGTCTGGCTACCGCGCACGCCGTGGTGATGTCTCTCCGTCTGGGGGATTGTCCAGGGGTTCTCGGACAGTCCCTCCCTTGCCGTTGGCTCGACCATACCTAGGTCGAGCCAGCCCCGGAGCACATGGCGGTAGAATCGCGAAATCGCACCCCGCCATGTGCCCCGCATAGACCTAGAGAAGTCAGGGGGGTTTTAGTAGGTAGGCCGGTCCTGTCAGACCGGAGAGCCCCACATACGGCCGCGCCTAGCCAGCGCGGTGTCATGGTGCATAATGCAATTCCCCTCTAAAAAAGGGGGAGGGGGTTGATTAAAATGAGCAGATGGTTTTGTCAATTATTTCTTGATGTTACATTTATATTGCATAACTAAATGGTGTTTACCATTTCGTCTACGGGATTAGTATTTCGAGTTGCTTATATTAGCATGACGCATATCTTTAAAAATTGTATATTATGTGTAATTCAGATATAGTGAAATTATTAAAAAACTACTGATTGCAGTAGTTTTTTCAAAAATATATAAAAATCTGAAAATGAAAGGTCAAAGCTATTATTACGACGTATGCATTAACACCTCATCAGACAATCTGTCTTTATTATTTCAGGTTTTCTTTCTAAGTTTCAAGATTCGGCCTCATTCCTCTCAATTTTTTATTTTAATTTCATTTGTTAGCAGTAGAAATCTAAATTGTTAGTTTCGTATTGCGGTAAAAATTCATAATGTACAATGCTCTTCTAAACGCATCATACACACAGCTTGTTACAACTTAATTAGAGCTATGCCACAGTCAGATTAGTAAATTCATGTGACATTCAAATATGAACCTTTTTTTGTACTTCGCTTTTATCAAATGGGTTAACTTTTTAATGTTTTTGATCAAATTGTAGCCATTCAGTTACGATCTGACTGACTAAACTTTTCACAAATCCAAAAATGGCATCAACCAGAGCGTGATGCATCTTTGAAAGCAAAGTTTCTTGATTGAGAATTCTAAAACCAAATTTGTGATTCTTTTTAATGTCATCAAACCACACATGTCATCAGCCACATATAAATAGTACAGTTAAAGATATGTTTATATATATTGTTTGCTAAAAGAATTCTCCAGTCTGTAGTATCAGGTTTGCCGAATGCGGACGACTCCAATTAGGAAATCTCTACAAATTTAATTCTTGTAACCTCATATATTATCATAATACCGTTAGTAGTTTTAGTCACAAATCATCCATTTATCATTAGCTTGAATGCTACAAAAGTAAAATAAAGGTCACATGCGACTTTGTTTAACTTTACAGAGATAACAAAAATTCTAATGGTTTACATATAAGCTAAAGTTATTGTAAATTGTAAGTTGACATATTAAACAAAACATAAAAAGCAACGCGTTGTGAAAAATTCACGAAGCTAAATACAAATTGGAACACTTAATATAATTATTGTAAAGTTGTGTAAAGTATTTCTTTTTATCTGCTGTTTTTAACCATTATTAGTGTTTCTGGCAAATATTTCTTTTTATAAATATTTATTTTTTATATGACAGCATAAATTAAAGTCGGATGATATTGCACATAAAAATTACTGTTTTCTTCTGAATGTTAAACATATGTGGAAAAGTACATCAGATTAATGTAGCAATAGGCTATTCCAGAAATGAATTAAACGTGTTTACTACTTCTGGGGAAATGGATATCTCTCATAAAGCATACAATGGATTGTATTTCCAGTATTACTACCTAGTTTAACTGCCCCTCTAATATTTTGCCCCTCGCACTGTTTTTGATTTACAAAATTTTATCCATATAAAAATATAAAATTTTGTGAATGGAAAAAAGTCAAAGACGTTCAAAGCCTAGTCGTTCATAAGAATACAACATTTATATAATAAACTTGCAAAGAAATTGACTTTCTGAGGGCGTCAACAATATGTCGAACAAAAATTTTAGGCGTATTGCTCATTAAAACTTGTCGGAGTATTACTGGAAGTGTAGGTGAATAAAACGGTATGAAAATATCCATAAATCAACTTGTCACTTTTATTTTTTTTACCGTCGAATCAAATATGACTCGAGTGCCGGATATAAATAAATTATTACCTATTGGTTAATATGTATCCATATCAACATAAGGTTAGCGTGAGCACGGAATGGTTTTTGCTAAATGATGAATTGTGTTTTATTACTAGTTGATTTTATGCACATTTTTATATTACTTATATTTGATTTTAGTCTTATTATTCTATCCTAAATTAAAAGAATATATATCGATAGACTCTTTTAATTTTTAAAGCTTAGCTTGGCATAAATATAATGCATACAATCATATATAGTTGTACAATTACTTACATTACATACAATAACGAACTATTTTATTTCATTGTTTTATTTTTAGAAAAGCTGATCTTATGGTAAATGTTACCCAAATCCCATGAAATTTAACAACCTAATGTAATGTTTTAAAATAGACGACCCATTCTATGCGTCGTTTAAAATCTGATCCACATTGTATCCGTATACTTTATAATTCCATATTTTATGAGACTATTAGTAAATGAAACAGATCATACAGAAAGTATGGGATGGAAAGACATAGTGTTGCGCTAGCCAAATATAGAGTACAGGTGTGAAACAACATTTTTATTCCCTCGCTATTTTTATGTCACTAAATAAAATTACACCAATTTGCTGAATGTAAACACCCCAGTTTCGAGGCGCTAGTGTGACATTTACCTCTTGTTATCACATAATTTCTTTGAATACAATATACCCTTCATAAATCTAAGTTTGATTAGAATATGTTGTAGTGCATTACAGAGTCTGTTTATAGTAAAATAATCACGAAATACGAACTGTGCAGGATATTATTGTTTCCAAATAAAGGTTTGCGATTTTAGGTAACACGTTGATCATTGAAGTGACAGTAGAAAATATAGAGAGAATCAAGTTCAATTAATACGATATACTATTTCGATCTGCCCAATTTTGAAGAGAGTCTGTTAAAGAAAGCTGCCTATTTTAGAAAACCTGCCAAATTTAAAAAAGAGTAGGCAGCCTGCACCACCAACATTTTTCGGAATCGGGCTGTATATTTATAGTGTCTGTATTTAATAATAATAATAATAAATATAATAATAAATTTGTTTCCGTGAATCTAAATTTATGACGAGTGACATAATAAATAATATTTATTCCCCATCAAACGTACCATATTACGGAGTGAGATAATTACTATCTCACTCTGTACTATGGCGTCAGGCATATATGGTCATCAATTATTTTCAATTACATAGCTTGAGTACACTAATTTATGTAATTTCAAATAATTGTTTAATTCAGAAAGCATATTTTGATGTTAAATTATATCATGAGGACTCATTATATCAGAGGATGAAAGTTAAATTCTTCTGAAAATGAAACTGAATCGTGTTATTTGTAGCAATTATATACGAGTTAATATTATATTATTATAATTAATAAGTCTTGTTATTTAGTATTGATATTTATATATTGGTATTGATGTTTATTGCATGCAAAACTTGTTGCAGCATATAAGGTAGAAATATTATGCCTGCATTTTGCATTTGTTTGAATGTAGGTAGTACCATAAAATATACATATTTAGGAGAAAATATTATTGCTTATAAATGGCTAAATGACTAGACGTTTTAGTTCTGATGTTTCTGTGTTTGCTTTACCCTAAAGTGGGCGCCTCGGTGACAAAACCAAGGTGAATAATTTATGTGATTCCAACCACCGGCTAGATCCACAAAAGGGATCCTACCCTATTAATCTCGCTTTCTACCACAATCCTGTACAGTGAGCAATACATAAAGTTTAACGCCTAGTAATAAATAACCATTCGTAGAAGAATATTTAAGTACAAATCATAATAAATAATATGACTTATGACTTTTTAAATTCCAACAGTAATACTTGACGAATTTATGATTCAGTCTCAGCAAAACTAAGATCTAATTTTCATACGTTACCGATCATATGTTAAGTTCTTTGCCTGTATTAATCACTTAGGAACCGAAATTTTCTATGAGTGTGGTAAAGTGAATTTTTATTTATCAATTCAAATACCAGTGCCGCGACCTCAGCGCCGCCGTCATTCTAACAATACCAGAACACAATAACCAGTAAGCCAAACACAGTAAGACTAGTACACCAGCAGTTACGATGCTAAGATGACGTCATCGACACGCTATAGCGAATAGAATAGAATAGAGATGAAATATACTAGTAATGAGTTACTAGGTTTTGGATGGTTATATTGCAGGTTCAACGCTACTGGGAGTTTTCTTTAAGATCCTATGAGAGTTATATTGTTTAGGATGTCGGTATTTTGATAAAAAGTCAGTGTTATATTGCGTAGTTTAATTTAGTTAAACCAAGTTATATTGCAAAGAATACAGTGTTAAAAATTGCGAAAATTATTTTAATATACGAACATACATGACAATGGAAAACTAGTAAATCTAGTAGGCAGTCTAAAAAAATTAGATTTCGTGGATCAGAACTTAACTTATATGAGTAGGTCAAAATATTGGCGATATTAAGTTGCTCCAATAGTTATAATATTTTATGGCGATTCGACACTAAAACTTTATTATCTAATTATAGATCTCTGTAACCTCGAAAACAGAACTTATGTCAATTTAAATAATGTATAAGCTGGTCAAATGACATCTATCTCGCCGAAAAAGTTTAATATTCATTTAATAATTATGTAAACAGATGGACAGACAATCGATTACCGATTTTCGGTGTAACTGAAAACGGTTTCCTACTACGGACAGCTTAAAAGAAAAATTAGGGAATCAATTCGTTTACAGCTTATACAGTAATCGAGTTCAGCAAAGAATTAAGACAAGTGAAAGGTGAAACTTTGACGGTGGCTTTGGTCGACCACCTGAAAGCGGTGCACGTGGTGCGCACAACCCTTGTGGTCCCGTGAAGCCAGCGGCAGTGATCATCTATAACCGCGGGCGATATCGGCAAGTTCACAGTAAAGGCAGTGGGCGCGCTCGCTGTTATCGCTGTCATAGTCTGCAACCTGGATAGATGCTTTTTTCTCAATAAAGATCATAATATTTGTGGTAAGAAAGAATACATTGTGGAAATATGTTGTTATGAGTTAGAAAGATTGTCGATGATGTCAATGATGATGAATACGAATAATCGATCAATTTCACAATCTGTCGCGTTGGACAGTCTGTCAAAATTAGCTTTGAAGGTCAGCGGTTAGCATATAAATATGGTCAATATTTTTTTTATGAATATATAACAAACTTCGAGCTTAAAAATTAAACGCGGTTAAAAAATAAAGCAAATAGTTAAATATTTTTTTCAAATTTGGCCCAAACACCCATATTACAGAACATGACTCAAATACAAATCTCTGCTTGAGTACAGTTAGCAAAGGATGGCCGTATGTGGGGTGCAACGTCAGCTATCCTCCTAGTGCACCCTGCGCAACGTCTTTTGACGGCTAATAGTCTGACAGAGGGCCCCCGAGAGGGGGGCGTGGGATGACCGAGTCCTACCCGGCGGGAATATATATATATATATTCTAGATTCAAACAAAATAAAACCTTAACAAAACTGTGTATATTAACAATGTAATAGTCTAATAGTCAGCTGTATGAATGAATGATGAAATATATACAAATTCTTATTCTTGCTATAAGTAAAGAAAAATGATCTTTATTTTGCTTGAATATAACATTAATTACATTAATATGTATGTTAGATATATTAACAGAAAAGCATAACACATATAAGAAGCTTTTTCGAAATTGTTTCCATTGTCTGCAATACAGTCCTTTAAATGTTGTGGCCTGTTGTTGATATAAGCAAATTATAATGGCATTTAGAGTAAGTAATACTGGCTAAAACTTTCGATAAATCATAATCCAGCAGATTTAAATCGGCACTAGATGACGACCAGTTTTTCGCTCTGATGAAGTTTGGAACATTCGCTTCCAACCAAGCTTGAATGGATCGATCTTTTATGACCCGGCGCTGAGTATAGTTAAAAGGACCGTTCTTGGTTATGGAACATTATGTTGTTAAGCTCCTTAAAATGTTAATCACCTTTTCAAGAATGGTGTTCACACTTGTGCTAATGTTTTAATACATTTTCACAAAAATTTGGTTCAGACAACTGTCTGAGCCAAATTTTCATAGCTAACATTGCACTAAACCATCAATCAAGTCAGATAATGTCTACGTTGTTCTCTGACTAGTCAGGAAACTTCTTTAGAGTTATAAATATAAACACTGTCATTCGACTTAAAAAATTACTCAATTGTAAGAAAATATTTAATATTTTACCCGGGAAATAAATGTTTTTGTAACCTTTCCTTGCGTACTGCTTTAGCTTTGAATTTACCACCCTATTATTTTGAACTTACCTGTTAGATATGACTAGTGAATCTCTTATAGGCCGTAAGTCGAACTCATCTTTTATAACACACGATATGGTCCTGGTGATAGGTGATATCTTCATCTTGCCAGATTAAATATTTATGTCTGACAAAATTTTTCGAAATCGTTCCATTAGTGCAAGTGATTACATTTTTTAGCATGAAAACTGCGCATGGATGGTCAGTTTTTTTTCTGTCACAAGCAAAGGAGATTTCATTATCGCGAGACCGCACCCCGCCATGTGCCCCGCATGAACCTAGAACTCAGGGGGGTTTTAGTGGGTAGGCCGGTCCTGTCAGACCAGAGAGCCCCACACACGGCCGCGTCTAGCCAGCGCGGTGTCACGGTGCAAAAGGTGCATTTCCCCTCTTGAAAAAAAAGGCAAGTGAATCGAGACGTTCAAAAATTGTATTTGGCTGCATACCGAATGTATGTAATGCATGTGACCGCTCTTACTCCACAAAAATATTTGACTACTAATTGGCGCAAGAATAAGAAACAATAATAAGGCGAACATTGGAATGGATAATTCCAAATTCAAATATTTGATTGTAAAAGTATTTATGTAGTAAGCATAAAAGACATGTTAGTTATATCTAATTGTTAATCAATTATTATCAATTAGATTATTGAATAACACTAGCCTTTTATTTTTGAGATAAATATGTAAGTGATAAAAATAAATAAATATAAATTTTGACGTCCTAATTTTTATTCAACTTCAGTTCTTAACTAAGGTTTTATATCTCTACTGTTACATATCAGTTTCATCTCTGTGTAAAGAAAAAAATTGAATGTAGACTATTATTTAGGTTGTAATATTTTAAATAAATAACCATATTATTTATGTAAGAAACGATGTTTCTAATGCATATTATTATTATTTTGATTACTGGATTTTTCCACCACACACGAAGATATAGCTACTGTCACTTGTTTTTTAAAAGTCCTAGATACTAGATTACTATATATTTGTAAACAATAGCCTGAACTTGACATTCTATCTAGAATATCATTTCCTCGGCCTTATCATAAACATTTAATAATTCCTTCCACCATTCATTCTATAAAATAATGTTCAATCGATTGTACTTATAATGTATCTTAGAATTCTTTTAAGACAACTCCAAAGTACATTACTTACACAGTTTTATTCAGAATAACTTTCTATAGATAATATCTTGCTTTCAGGATAGATTATTATTTTTGACAAATTTGCATAAGCTATTATCAGATACCATTTGCAGGCCTTTATGTAAGAAATTAGAAGCAGAAAATAGATTTACTTTGAGATCCGATACATATAGAACCTGTTTCTGCTCAAATTGTTGTTGCTTTTGATCGTCGAATGCTTGTGGTTTCACGTTCTAATACCATTAGCATTGATAGCCTTATTAATATAATATTTTGCTTCTAGCCACCAGCATTCTTCTATCTGTTCAATTTGACTTGCTTCTAACGCAGTAGGATTGCCTTGCTTTTTTACCTTTATTATTTTTTTTGTAGTAGCATTACTTAGATATGTATTTTGTAAAACACGGATTTTATTTATATAGCTTCTTTTTTCTTTATAAATCCTGCTTTACTACATGTTATGTACTTGCTACTTCCATGACGGGTGTCATAGTCACATCATGTCGTGTGCTACATTTGTGTCGTTCCTCTTCAAGTAAGAGTCGTGATGTCAAAGGTACTCTGGAAGTGATATTGGTACTTTTATTTATAATACATCGACATCAATTTTATTAACATATCATGCTCGGTTACGTAAATAGAATGAATGCTTGGGGACCTGATTCCATAAGTGTTACAATAATAGTCTGTGCCTTCGCATCATCTCGGCCCAATGACTTAACCACATTTCGTTTTCGGTTTTCGTACACTCGACAAAAATTCAAATAATCTCTCCTGGCTATTTAAAATAATTCTTGTTTCAAATGTCTACGTTGACCAGTTATCACAATTTAATTTATAAACGTTTATAACTAAAAGGCACGTCGCCATTTTCTTTCTTCCTTTTTGCTGTGAAACTCTGGGTTGTAATATAAGGTCACTCGATATTTTCGTTCAGTGTTACGACGCGGTCTTCTTGTAACATATGAGCCAATTCTGTGCTCATAAATACTTGAAAAGCAGTAAGGTAGTGTATATAGTATGTATAGTTTATTTCCTGAAAATATTATAAATTGCTTCATCTTTTATTAAAACATTTATTATTACAGAATTAATTCATCTATTATTGAAGTACAATGGCAAAATATAAACTAAAGACTCTACATTTTTAGTTCATAAATAACACATTGTCGTACAAATTAAGTGTAATCTAATCTTATATGGTCTGTCTTAATTTTTTAACGATATTATGAAGTTCCTAAACTGATACTTTTATCGACATTACCAATGCATGTACAGTGAGTGTAAAAGTTAACGAACTAAAATGTTGATGTTTATAGCTTCACCTAGCCTTTTGAACACTATTTTCACCACAGCTTAGATTAGAAAGGTTAGTGCCGAATATAATAGTATTAAATAGCCTGGTTTCTGAAATAGTTTTTTCACTTTTTAATACATGTTAAATTATTTTACAATAGATTGTTAAGCGGATTTGTTTTTAATTATTTCTTTTATTATTATTATTGACGTTTTAGTTTTTTTTTGTTTATGTTGTTCCCACAATAAAGGACAAAACGGGCCATCTCCCCGGAACTCATTATAGTGGCATAAGCACTTCGGTACAGTAGTAGTGGTCACCATGGCATTAGGTCATCCATCAAAATCATCTTATCCAAGATCTGTCTTAGATTTATTTGTTTATTTCTCTCCTACTCATTATAAATGAAACATACTAAGTTATTTTTCCAAAGATGGAGTTGCATATTCACGTCTACCAAACCACTACCACTAACAACCCATCTGAACCGGTTCTTCCATCAAGACGTATCACCGTCCATGCGGTTGTTTTGCTGAATTACTGAGTTCCTATGGCTACCTTCCAGATACACTTAAATATAAATAAATATAAATATAAATATTTGTTACACTTACACCCATTAGCCTAGCCCAAACTAAGCTCTATAAGGCTTGTGCAATGGGATCTAGGGTAACGGATAGACATACATATATAATACTATATAATAAATATTTTTTATAGAAATATATACAACAACCATTGACTAAGGTACAAATGCTTGCATTCATCACACAAACCCTGCCCCCACCGGGATTCGAACCCGGACCTCAGAGATGGCGACACCTTGAAACCGGTGTATTATCCACTCGACTATGGAGGTCGTCGATTATCGACTATCAGATCCTAGTTACCATCTAAAGCACTAAAGTACTGTATCGAATCGAATCGAATGAGCTTAAAATCGACTCTGGGGGATGACTTGAGAGGTAATGTCGTTTAATTACGCTACAAATACAACATAACTAAAATAATTACAAAAACATTTATAGTCAACTAGCTTTCTGCCCGCGGCTTCGCCCGCGTGGATTTCGGGATTGGTGTATAGAGGGTTAAGGGTCATAGCTTTTGCCCACGGCTACATATACGCGGAAGTCGTTTATGGTGCGAAGATTTTATCGCGCTTCCCGTGGGACTATGCGTTTTTCCGAGATAAAAAAAATGCCGCAAAACTCCTCAAGAATCACTCTATCTATTGATGAAAACCGCATAAAAATCTGTGCAGTAGGTTTTGAGCGAAGCCTTTATGCGCATCCCGTGGGATCTGTCGATTTTTCCGGGATAAAAAGTAGCCTATGTTACTCGGGGAGAATGTAGCTTTCCAAAGGTGAAAGAATTTTTGAAATCGGTCCAGTAGTTTAAGCGTGAAGAGGTAACAAACAAACAAACAAACAAATAAACAAACAAACACACTTTCGCATTTATAATATTAGTTGGGATAAAATAAACACCACACACACACATACGTTATATGTGTATGTGTATATATATTATATATATATATATATATTATATATATATATATGTATGTATGTGTGTTATTTTATTGTCTATAATTGTTTTTGTGATTATTTAGTTATGTTGTATTTGTAGCAACATACCTACCATATTGTTGCGCCCAACAGGGTCCTAAATTGTCTGACCATCTTTTAAAAAATTTTGGAAACAATAAAGTATTGAGTATTGAGTATTATTGAGTTCCTATGGGCACCAGACTCTGGTTACCCCACCAAAGTACGCATTAACACGGGTTAAAACTCGACAAAGTTGAGTCGTTTAATCATTAAATTCCTATGGTCACTTTCCAGTTTCATCATATGATCAGCTCCACGTTATAATTTTGAATTATCATCTGATTTACATATGCATGCAATATTTCAGCTCATTTTGTAATTGGGAAGTGGATATTTAATTTGCAAGGTTTTTTTTGGTGACATTAAATTAAATTAAATAAAAAATGGCAAGCAATTAGCCTCCAGCGCAGTACCATGAGTGCTCTTTACCACATTGCTGTTAATATAATTAATTGTTTCATAGTAGGTATATCTGTAGTACTATAAAAAAATAACGCCATCTTTGGTTGATTAAGGTAACTAATGCACCGCCGGCATTGATTGCGGCAATGCTGGCGGACCAGGGAGGTTGGAGGGCTGTGGCCTCCTTCTGTGAAGCAGTGATGCTCCAGAAGGAGGCCGCCGAGCGGGGTCGGGAGATGGCCGATCCCGCTCGAAGAAGGCGGCGCCGGGCTCGGTAGCACAGCTGCGGCGCCGCCGCGGGTCGCCGGCGGGCGCGAGGAAGTCGCGACTGCTGCGGCGACCCGGGATGGACCACGCCCCTTCCATGGCCGGGGGGCGTCGTCGGTGGAGGAGACCGGGGGAGGTAGTGTAGCCTCCCCCGAGGAGGGCTCCCCTCTAGGCAGGGGAGCGGAGGCTGGGGGTTCCCGGAAGTTGCTTGATGTTCCCGGGGGCTCCCTACATGCCTGAGGAAGGCCATCCCTGAGGTTTTTAGTGGGTAGGCCTCCCCTTCTAGGGAGGAGAGCCCCACATAGTTGCCGGCTCGCCACAGCCGGGGTATGCAATTCAATGCATTTTCCTCAGGAAAAAAAAAAAAAGGTAACTAATGCAATATACCAACAAAACAAATACCATATCGATAGCAGCGCTCGTAATATAATTGTAAGTAATTCATAACATGCTCGATGATCAGCAATATCTGGATATAGTCAAAAAATATTTTTTTTTGCAAAGCTTACGGTTTTTAGTAACAGTATCTTAGTTATATTCATTATAATTTATCAACAAAGTTCTTAAACTTAAAAATATTGATGACTCAGGATGAAAGCAGCTCTTTAACGTTTAATATGAACTAATGATAAATTCCCATTAGGTAATAAAGATATCAAGTAATCCAAAAGCTATCTTTTAATAGATGTATATCTATATCAAAGACATCCCAGTGAAATATTATGAAAGCTTACAATAAAAGCATATAATTTTTGATATCACCCGTAAATTGCCTCATTTGGTATCATCTAACTCAATTTATCATAGCTATGCCTTCTGTTTCATTTTGAATTTACATTAGAGAACCTTTAGATTGTATCGCGCTGCGTAAGCTGAATACAAAATGAGTGTTTAGATTAGATGCTTGTTATCGAGTTATCCTTGGAGAAACTTTAACGCCCTGAAAGTACAGGGAAATTAATATTTCTCCGCGAAAAGAAGCGGACGTCTGCGTGAGTTCATTAAAAATTTTTGGTCACAGCTCGATGCCGCAGGATGAACTTTTCCCATTTCTCATTTACGTAATTACTTCTAATTAATGGAATTTTTTTCACAATTATAATTTCTGAATCGGAGATTTCAATTCGTGTTATTACAAATACTGCAAAAGCTTTTATATATCTTTATATATTTATATGAGAAACTTGATAATATAGCCTTAAAGTTTTTTAATAGTGGTTTCCAATTTAGACGTGTATCAACATGTATTTTTGCCTAACAATATTTTTGTTTTAACACGTGCTAATTTATTATAATTATATAAAAATTGTAAATTTTTAATTTGTATTGGAGCAGATCTTTTAATTGAATTATTCCAGTCTTGGTTCAAAATATTCAATTTCCACATACCACATACATGATCGCGATTTTCAAGATCCGATACCGTGTAGTTTGTCTAATAGTACCGAGTCCAATCATAAGCCTTGATCATCCCTACCGAGGGGCACGAGCCTACCCTACCTATGTTAGTCCGATTAGGTCTTTTACCGTGGGAGAGCCATGCTTCGGCACGAATTGGGCCGGCTCGACCGGAGTGATACCACGGCCTCACAGAAAACCGGCGTAAAATAGCGCTTGCGCTGTGTTTCGCTGAGTGAGTGAGGGTACCGGAGGCCCAACCCCCTTATTCCCGTTTATTCCCCTTATTCCTCTTATTCCCTTTTAAAAGGCCGGCGACGCATCTGTGACTCCACTGGTGTTGCGGGTGTCCATGGGCAATGGTTGTGCTTGCCATCAGGTGATCCGTTTGCTCGTTTGTTGCCCTATCCTATAAAAAAAAAAAAAAAAAAAAGTCAATCATTAGTGCAGATTGTCTAACTATGTACATCTTTTGAATTTCTTCGCAGGTGTATGCAGTTTGCCTCATGATGTTTTCCTTTACCGTAGAAGCATCAGATAAATATACATATAAAAATAGAAAAACACATTGGTACATGACAGGATCGACCTCGGGCTCCCCAAAATAATCCGATTCGTACACCTGTGCTGAGACCACAGCACCACCGACGTATAAGCCTTAGTTATATCTAATAGTATAATACCTATTGCAATTTTTTTTATTATTTTATTTAATGTCTTTAAAATTTCCGTCTACAAATGAAAAGTACTTATTAAAGGAACTTGCACTTTATACATTTTTATTTGACCGGTTTTTTATTAGTTTCCACATGATTTTAGTTTTATTTTGCATTACTTGCTGATATATTCATTCTTCTTGATTATTTTTGATTTATAAACTACCTTTTCAGTAATTTAAAATATGTTATATAGTGACATGTCAATATTGGGTTTTACAATATGTTACTAAGGGATTATAATAACCTTACAAATGTAGAAAATTTACCTCTTTATAATATTGGTACAAACAGGTAGTTCTTATAGACAAAACCACATATTACAGCGATGTGGTTAGTTTCTGTGGTTAGATTCTATCTGATACCTGTAAATAAAGTATTGTAAATAATACGTTAGTTTGTTATACATTATACAAGGCTTGTTATTTTTTTTTTTTGCAAAACCTAAACCAGTAAATATTTCTAGGAAAAAAACACATTAATATATGAGAAGTGACGGATTCAATTCAAAGAGGGAGGGAGAGATACTAGATGTAGAAATGTGATTCGCAGCAAACAAAACACAACTTGTCACCTCACTACAGCGACGATAATGATACGGGCAAAAATATAATTCAAATATGGTTTGGGGAAAAGTATGTATTAAAAGTAAGTAAACTTACACTTACTAAAAAATACAAAGATACCATATTTTTTATTTCATTGAGGGTATACAAGCAAACGGTAATCCATTTGTTCTTACCATAAGGTAATTATTATGGTAAACAATTATCACCGGGAATAAACACCCGCAACACCGAAAGAGTCATAAGTCTATTGCTGGTCTTTTTAGGTCTGAATACCGCGGGTGACATTGCGTGTCATGGTTTAGTAGTGCGAGGTAAAAAATATCTGAGAAAACGCACTGTTGTGTACTGGGAGCCGTGTAGGTGATGAGAGTGAACATTTTATCGCGTGGAACGATCGCGGAAACTAGCGGCTGCGATTTATCCGAATAATTCTTCAAAGTTCTCCCTGTAATATATGTGATACAGAAGCATACTTTTTTAACAGAGAGAAGTATAAGGTCGACTTCGATCTTTATACTTCTTTCTGCTAAAACGCGAATATGCGAATTGAAGCATGACTGGAAATTAATAAAAAGATATTTGAACATAGCGACATTGATTGATTTCAATATCGCAGAAAAAAATAACTACGCAATTAAAATATTTGTAAAATGCTCTATCGTTTTCTTTTAATATATTGACATTTACAAAATAGATGCCGCATAAAAACCAAGATTCAATAAACGGACTTATTAATTGTTTTATTTATTAATCGTCGCTGTTTACATGCGTACGCGTACAATTTATAAATTATGACTTTGGTTATGTGGTATTGTAATTTACATAGTTAAAATTGAACTATAGCCAAATCCAATGGAAGGTAACTGCGCCACGTCGACGCTAATGCACACGCATCCGCTTGAGTTACAACAATAACTATCACAGATATGTCGCTATAGATTGTCTTGAAGCTGTGATACAATAGTTTTTACAGCCACACAACTCTTTAGTTTGTGTCATTCTTTTGTCATTACTTATCTACAATGTGAGTGCAAAAGTATCAATTTATCTGTTAGAGTGAAGTTTATAATTTTTTTTAATAAGTGTCTAGGCACTGTACGCTTCTCTCTCCATCACAAGCGTCCGCGTAATGCAGTTTCAGCTCTTATTGGTGCCGTCTCTCGCATCAACTACAGGCAAAAGTCAAAAGTAGTTTTACTTCTAGTTTGTTTTATGCTCGTGACGTTGATCTAGATCTGTTTCATGACTTCCAATAACATCAAAAGAATTCACTGCAAGTATTAAAAAAGTATGTGCTTGTAAAAGTAATTATATACTTCGATATATTTCAACTATAGTACTGTTGTTATCTATCCAAATAAGATAAAGTTGTATATACCTATAGTTGTTAGTACTTGTTATAAATAGAGTAGTAAATGTTCAATAAAAAAAAAAAAACTTCACGCTAAGAGATAAATTCATACTTTTGCACTCATTAGTGATAAGTAATGACAAATAAAATCAAAGAAACAAAAGAGTTGTATAGTGGTAAAAACTATTGTTAAAAGTATCAAAACAAACTGTACTTGATATTTTCTCCGTGTCAGTTAATATTTTCTCAAAATAATATACATTTTAAATAAATATAATAGGTTGTTCTCGTTAAAAGGTACCTTGTTGCGTTCGTCTCACCACTAAAGCTTTGGCGGAGAATAAAGCAACAGTCACGTTCGAATGAGTGATATCACGTCTAAGGCTCATCAACGTCAGCACGTGACGACTTTAGCACAAACAGATTTCAGGCAACAACCAGTTTCTGTAGACCCACGCAAACTCACACTTCCACTACAAATAGCGCACCAGATGCTTAGCCTGGAGGCCGTGTCTATCTGGCCAGTTAATAAATACACAAAAAAGCGCCCGAAGTTTTCTTTCTCCTAACTTTATTACGCCATTAGAGATCGCGACGAAGACCCGTACTTTTTGTTGCTAATATAATTTGTTTTGATGATTGTATCTACGGTAAGGATTTGGCCAACCATGATACATGTTTTCCAGATAATTGTTCTTATCAAGTATCAAACATATTTGTTAGTTATTTTTAGACGTCTTAATAATATTATTTTAAAAATTCGCGTGGTAAAATGATAGCTTTTTTATTTCAGGGTGACTTTTGTTTCCTAATAATGCCACAAAACACTTGTTGAAAATGTTTAACTAAAATGTGTAAAATTCTCAGCATCAAGTAATTTTTGCAATTATTGCTGTCTGACATTAGAGTTTCAGTTAACGAGGTAAATAGCTAATAGAACGCGTAATTTAATCTTCTTATGAGTAGACATTATTCGTATGAAATACAAACTATGTAGGTATGCAGTGTTCAACATGAACGTTTCTATTAACAACCGACGCTATTCCCTATAATAAAAATATTTTTTTTATTAGTGAAAAAAAAGTGTTACACATCCTCTGATAATAAATTATTATTAAATAATTATTTTCGAAGTAACGGTAATAAAATATTATTCAAAATTAAAATTAGGGCACGTTTGGTATTGACTTTCTTTAACACCGAGAACCTATTGGTATCTTAAATTATTTCATATTTCTACATAAATATCTAAATTACAGGAAAAAAGTGTGGACGTTATTGACTGATACATTAAATTAAATTAATTTATTTATTTATTTATCTCTCTTTTTACACTATCTTTACAGGGCTTAGCCTAATGCGATAGTGCAACTATCTAATTATTTAATATAAAGCTATCCACTTATATGTATATGTATACAAATTAGCATTATAAACTAAACCAATAAATATGTACTTAATCCTGTCTACTTATAACATAAAATATACAGTGTCGTCCTTGCGAATTCACTCAGAGGACAAAATAATATGCCCGTAAGTTCCGCTACCTCGTTAATAGTGCGCATGGTGCGCGTGAGCGGCGCCTCGGCCAGCAGGTTTGTGCGCGCGCGCGGCACCGCCAGCAGCGGCGGCCGCCGCCGGCGCTCCGCGTACCGGTCTGGCACACTGAGCTTTATGTGCCCCAGTACATCTGCGTTATGTATTCGGCCCCTCAGCACCTGCACGATATAGCTGACCAGCGCAAAATCTCTCCTAACCCTGAGCTCGTTGTATCCCACCATACCCAAAACAAACAACGTAGGATACATGAGGGGATAAAACGGATAAACTCCATATAGCTTTAAATATAAAAATCGGAGATATTTATTTTGCACTCTCTCCAACATAAGACTGTATTTAGCCTCATGCGGTGCCCAGATCTGTGCCTTAATGTTAGAGAAGTCATGAGATCTGCGTTAGGCTTCACTAAATTACGGTACGCTTTTTTGCATATATTACTAATGTGATCTCTGAAGGTAAGATCAGCAGTCACCCGTACCTCCAGATCTGTGACCTCTGTTACCCTTTTCATAGGAACTCCTTCGATATTATAGTCATGCATGATGGCCTTATGTGCTCGTGATAGTGTCATTCTAACACATTTGGCGGCGTTGAAGTGCAGTCGGTTTTCTACACTCCAAGCCACCACCCGATCTATGTCCCTCTGTAACCTGTTCCTATCTTCTAGGCTTTCCGTGGGCAGATATAATTTTAAATCATCCGCGAACAATAGGCACTTAGCATCTTCTACCACAGCCGGCAGATCATTAATCATTATTAAAAACTCCAGAGGTTCTAGATTACTTCCCTGGCTGACGCCTGATCTGGTGCAGTATGGCTCAGAGACGTGCCCCGCGTAATCCACGTACTGCTTTCTGTCCCTCATGTAACTGGCGAACAGTTGCAATAAGTGCGGGGTGAAGCCGACGCTAGCGAATGTTTGAAGTAGCTTGTCATTGTCGACCAAGTCGAAAGCTTTTTTGAAATCAAAATACGCGACGTCTACCTGCCCCCCACCGTCGATCACCGGGATCACGTCCGCCGTGTAACTGAGGAGGTTGGTGGTGGTGCTGCGTGCTTTTCGGAATCCGTGCTGCTCATTCGCTAGTTGTGAGCTCACCTGTTCGTACAAATAAGCATGTATGGCGGATTCAAACACCTTAGACGGTGTCGACAACACAGCCACAGGCCTATACCCCTCCACACTAGATGATGTACCCCCCTTCGGCACAGGGACGACTCGCGTCATTTTCCACGGCTCCGGAAACACGGCTGACTCTAAGCATAGATTAAATATGTGAAGTAACGGTCCTGCAAGTACCTCTCTACAGTCTCTGTACACGAAAGGGGGAATACCATCCGGTCCCGCAGACGTCTTCGGCTTGAGCCTCCGCAGCGCGGCGCGCACGTCGTCCAGCGCGAGCCGATCGAGGTGCACGCGCGCGGCCGCGTTGGCGTCGCCCGCGCTCTCCGCACTTGCGCGCACGTCTAACTTCGCCTTCTCTGTGTTGTACACCGAGTGGAAATACCTAGCGAATTCATGAGCACACTGATCCAGACTCAGCACCTCGCCGTTCATGACAATACTTTGCGGACTTCTATTATTTCTCTTGAATTTGACGTAATTTCAAAATGCTTTTGGATCCTTAGCTAGATGACTTTGTACCCGGTGCAGATATTGATCATGACTGGACTTTATCATCCTCTTAACTCTAGCCCTACACTCCGCAAACAGTATGTAATCTTTATCTGACTTACTAGTTTTGTATTTTTTGTGAAGAACTGCTTTTAACTTTATTTCGCTGATAACATCCCCAGTGTAAAAGTGTAAATGTAAGTTATAAATAACGTTACACCTGCATAATCACTTCGTAAGATTATAAAGTTTTGGAAAATTGAATTCGAGTCTAATATCTGAGAGAGAGATGGTGTAATATTCTTCAATGCATTCCAACAAAAAAGGCAGTCCATATCCTCCTATCTAAAAATCCTTCGAGCCTTCGATTCCGTCGAGACCTGAATCATATTTCAGTCTCTTTCAGAGATGTCATTTAGAATCACTATACTAAAACCCCACCCACAATATTGGTTGGAGTTGGACTCTAGGACCAGATCGCGAGATTGACCGAAATGCATAATCCAGTCAGAAAATATGAATGCTGAAGAACTAGGATCTTTGACATAGCAAGAAAAATTGGGAACCATACGTGGCAAAGAGCAGGGCAATTCTTGAGTAGCAGGAATATACCTAACCGCAACGGTGGTAGTCCACTTACAAACTGGGTTGACAATTTGGTGAAGATTGCATGGTTGGGCATGGTTTCTTGGGGGAAGGGTCATTTGACGATAATGACGTTTGCTTTTTTAATAATTATTTAGTTACACACATTTGATTATTGGACGGAAAGTTTAATCAACATATCAATATTTTTTATATTAATAGGTCTCTTGTTAAAATATTCAATATGAGTTAATAAGATTGTGGATCTACATATATATAACTAAAAGTGGAAAGACTATTTGGATTGATATCATGACAATAACGCAAACCAACCATAGAAGTTGAAAATGTGTAAGCATTGTGGGCACATTTCATTTTATATTTCCCGAAAAACGTAATAATACTCAAAGTTTGCGAACAAGATGGAGAGAATTGAATTAAAAAAAAGTGTAGAACCATCTTTGTGTACTGTAGGTACATTCACAATAAAGGGATAATAGGCAGTTACCAAATTGGATTTTCTTGTAGGAACTAATAAATTGAAATTTTGTTTTGTATATGAAAATCTATAAGGTTCAATCGTGGGCTATCCGGGAATATTATATACAAACAAGAAGTAGATATCGTACTAGCTCCTCAAAACTGTGCCGTTCGTAATTCGGCTAATTGGTGTAATTTAATTGGTGTAAACTTATAAAATAATTTTTAATTTAAACTACGCAATTTATGGGAAAATGAACTAAAAAAAACAATATACGAGTATGTAAAATATAATTTAAGTTTAATAATTCCGGGTCAGCTAGTTTGTTTGCTAAAAAGTAGCGATATACATTCAGC
The DNA here is from genome assembly GCA_036419045.1 of Scirpophaga incertulas. Classification (NCBI taxonomy): domain Eukaryota; kingdom Metazoa; phylum Arthropoda; class Insecta; order Lepidoptera; family Crambidae; genus Scirpophaga; species Scirpophaga incertulas. The sequence goes on along the minus strand of CM071629.1, from coordinate 18,123,405 downwards.
TGATGCTAATTATTATTAACTTTGACAAAAATTGGTGTCAAAATATATATTATTTGTAGGGTTTTATTTATAACTTAGGTGTTTTGGTAAAAATTATAAACATAAAAAAGAAACTAAATTTATATACATAAAAAAGAAGGTATGACTCCCAATTTTAGCAGCGCTGTATCGTATAGTATGGAGATCCATGAGGGAGGTCTATATTCAGCAGAGGACGCGCGACGGGCAAAAAAAGGCCTTAAAAGGCCGGCAATGCATACGTGACTCCTCTGGTGTTGCGGGTGTCCATGGGCAACGGTTATCGCTTATCATCAGGTGATGCGTTTGCTCGTTTGCTGCCCCCCTATCCTATAAAAAAAATATTTTTATAGATCGAATAATTAATTAATTAATTTATATTTATGTTTGCCTTCTGAAATGAAACCAAATGTCATGTTGAATATTGATGCTGTCTCGAGACGATATCGCCCATCATAGATGTCGTTAATTTAAACAGGTTAGCATCAAATATAAGGTGTTTTATAAACTAAAGATATCTCAAAAGATACTTCTGCTGACAGTGATGTCAGCAGTAGTAACGCATTGTAGTAACCTGAGCATATAGTAGGTAATATTTTTATCAGAGACATGAATAATTTAAGTCAACTAGAAAGAAAACTGTACTATGTACATAGTAGTTATTAGTGAATAAATAATTATTTTGATACTTAATTTAGTAAAATAATCTTTTTAACAGTAGCGCGAAGATTACTAAGTTATATATGATTACACTGTGAGTTCAATTTTACAGGAGCGTAGAGGTGATGCATTCCACTAAACTTTTCTGTACTTTAATGTTACCGAGCCGCCAAGTTTGGTAAGGATTTGTAAAATGAGATTTCACACGGCGCGCCGAGTTTGGTTTATATAAATTCCGAAGAGTTTTCTGTGTTCTCGTGCGAAAGGCTTAATTGAACTTTCTGTGCTATGTATATCTTACTAATATTATATTTCTTACAACTTTTGGTGTAAGCTAATTTTGAAACTTTATTTACAAAATCGGGTCTCTTCTACATATCTATTTTTTTTGTACGAATCACTTCTACAGCCAGAAAAGGTTTGAGCATCTAACTAACAACAACAAAGGAACCACAAGGTAAATAAAAAACATTAAGTAAAATCGATTCACTAGTTTAGCGCTGGTATGTCCTTGTGGTGGCTGTAATAAAATACGAAATGAAATACGAGTAATAACTAGAAGTTAACAAGCAAAAAGAATTTCAGCAAGATAAATATACCGAATGTATGTTGTTTGATTTGGCGATTTCTCTAATACTGTCCCTATAATATTAAATAAAACCACGATTCCGATTTGCCCTAATTTTACAATACGCGGTTAGGATTAGTTCGGGTTTAATGAAGTGGAGTCAGGTCTCAGAATCTATTTGCGGTCCTAAAATGCTGCTGAAACTAAAAGATAAAGTTACCATGGATGTTTGAAGGAAAATGATTATTAGATTTCTTAAAAATACAATAAATATTTCGAATAAACGTTACTAATACTTGTAGTACATGCGCAGTGACAATATAGAAATGTTTGAGCGTCATTACCCTCCTTCCGGTGCTTAATTGCGTCGATGGAGACGCAGGAAGTGAAAAGATTGCGTTTCGATAGGAATGGGCCCGTCCAGCCGGGCTATTAGAGAACCTTTGCTTTGGATAGACGAAGCTAAATTGCGCCCAGTGCCCATCCTAATATTTCGTAAGCAAGATCATTAATGACTCTCAAAAATAATATTTATCTCTAAATACTAAACAAAATATTATACGAATAAATACCGTGCCACATACTTAGACTACAGTCTTATATGTAATGTTGTATTTAATATCTAATAATATTGTCATAATAGAGCAAAAAAGTTCTCTAAAATGAAAGGTAGTGTTTAGCCATTTTTTTGATCTTATAGTTAATTTGTTTACTCAAACAATAAAAAATATATATCATTTACAGCAGGAAAATAATGTATATTTTGGAAGACTAGGAAAATGTGTTTACTAAATTTTATTTATATTGCTTTGACAGTAGTGTTTTGGTAGTAAACATACATATATGTAGTACTACGAAATACTTGGGAAAATGCAGTGTCTTTTTTCCATAACAACACTATTCATATAAAATGTTTACTACCATATACTTGGGCAAATTTCAACTTGACGTACAGAAGTTTTAGCTTTATTATTTCTTATTGCATTACCGAAACTAATTATATAAAGCCATGACTGGAGAAATTATTTTATTTCTGAAGGATTCTGTCGACTTCTTGCTATGTGAATGACGTTAGGGTACAGGAGGAAAACCGAAATGATTGATGAAGGAAATAATTAATTCTTTCAGACCGTAGCTAACAATGAGCGGTACAAGATATAAAATACAAATTTTCTTATTACGCGTGTTGTTTATAAGTCGATTTATTATTTTCTCTCAATACATAAGTTATACATATGTATATTGTTACATCCGGTGGTCAACTAAATGTGTAAAAAGATTAATGAAAGATATAATTAAGAAAGAATAAAGGAAAATAGTTCGTTTCATTTTAATGTAAACTTAGAAAAACTATAGAATACAATAGAAATTTGTATATTCCATTGGATCTAGCTGATATTTTTGTATCCTTTTGTCGTCTGACTAAATATCTTGCTTATTATCATCATTACAATAGCATGTTTGTTAATGATAATTTTTTTGAGGATATTAAAATTTATTTTTACTTCTTATGTTCTAATAGTATATACGTCAATTATTATTGCAGTGAGGTAAATCATTATAGTTTCTACGAAGAAAAAAGCAAATAATTTTCTAATTTATTTATGTTGAGTGAAATTATGCCCTTATATACCTGACTAGTTTTAAGCATAACATTATATTTTCGTAGTTCTAGATTCATAGTACAAGTTTGTAGTTATAGAGAGAGGACAAAGTTAGTAAATGTCAGTGCTTGTACGTCATAAGGGGCCACCTTAACCTACATCTAGATGAGGGCCTCTTCCAGCAAAACTATAAATCTGGCATCTGCACGGATTCATGGTCATCGATTATCGTAGAGTATATGTGATTGTGTGTTTTAATTTTTTTTTCTTTATTTATTTATTGCGTTTTTTTTTACTTTTTTAAATTTTACAATAGTATCGCTAAACTGTAGACAGTTTGTTGGCGATTAATACGCTCTATAACACTGTATAACTGAAACTTATATTAGGTAAGTACTTAAATAACAATAATAACAATTTATAGATATTTCAGACTATCCTATTCTATGTATATTTGTTTTTGTACTTGTATTATAACTACATACATATATTACTAACTATATTTCTACATTTAATACATCTCTATCATGTATAATATAACATTTATGTCTTTCAGTAACTTATTCAACTTTCACTATCAATTTTTTCAAAAGTATTGCCTTTAATTTCTTTTTAAAAACATTTCTATTACCACTTTTTTCTATATCTGGCTTTAATTGGTTAAATAATTTGGGTATCAAATATCTGCGCGTTCTCTGGCCAAAATAATTATTACTAATAATTTCAATGTATCTTTTCTGAGTTCTTTCTCTAAGGTTTCTTGATAGATTTTTTAATATTTTGAAATTGTCAATGTCAAATTCTTCAACACATATCAAATATATAATTTTTTCATGAATTGTCAATTTTTTGAACAATATTTTATAATTTTTGTTACAACTCATTTTAGTTTTTTTATCCACTAAGACATTTTTGATTAATCTTGTTTGTATGTTATCAATTCTGTCGAGGTATGTTTTAAAGGTACACCCATAAACGCTTAGGCCATAGCTTATTACTGGTTCTGCTAAACAGTAATATAAGGTATACAATTTTTTTATAACTTATTAATTTGGACATGATTGCTCGAAGTTTGTTACAAACTACCTATATCAAATAAATTATTATAATTTCAATAGAAAAAGAAATACTTAAAGAATGGTAAAATGTTTCAAAGTCGAATGACAAAAATATGTGATATTTACTGTGAGACAAATATCTAGGATTGGCGGCCTCAGAACCTTCAGCCGCCGTGTTGGCCCTCTATATGTTTTAATTATATATAATCTAACTTAGTATTCATGCTGTTTCATTGGAGATGAGATTGCGTTGCAGGTTGCACGACTGACAGGAACTAGAAGCATTACTATAGCTACTTGCCACAGGCTGGGCATATTGCTTGTTTGCTAACATAGATAATAAAAGAAATATTGTTAAATAGTTGCTTTATGGCATCTATAATTTACCTTTTTACCAGCGAGAGTGAGCTTATGATAAAGTTCGACGGTGACCCGGTGGTTTTAATTCTAATTCGTCCCCGCCAGAAAGAAAAAGTGTGGGTATTAAAGAGGACCACGGCGCCATTACTAACCAACGAACGCCATATTTCTCAACCCTTTTTCTCGTTGTTTCCAAAGTTTTAATTAGTGCCAGAGGACATTATCCAGGCACTTCTTACTTCTGACGCGGCTGTTCGAAACTCTTTACCAAAATATCCGATTTTACTCTAAATGCGCATTAACGTTTTGAGAAACTTTGACAGTATCTATTATCTTTTTACGTTCAGACAATTATACTTTATTTGAGTTGGCACCGACAGCACCGAATGGCCCGTGCAACGCTTGTTTCCAGGGGTAATCAGCACAGACTTTTTGGTAACTATTTAACCTATAGATTTATCAAGAAATATGATTTGATAGATTACTTATTATACGAGTATTTAACGTGAATCTTGAAGTATAATTCTTTTCAAGAAATATAATTTGAATTCCTTCCACTATAGGAGTGTCAGATAAATGTATATATAAAATTGAACGAAAAATACTTTGGTGTAGTCCGCAGCATTTATACAGTTGAACTAGGAACACATAACATACCGCGCACGCTGATCAGTGCCTCGCTACCTGGGGGATTGTCTAAGTGTTCTCGGACAATCCCCCCCCTTGGCAGTGGCTCGACCACCACCTTATAGGTCGAGCCGGCCCATTGGCGCTGTGGCGGTAGAATCTTGAAAACGCATCCCGATATGGGCCCAGAGAACACTAGGTGTTTTAGTGGGTAGGTCGGTCGTCGCCTACCCAGCGTGGTGTCACGGTGCGTAAGGAGCATTTCCCCCCGAAAAAAAAAGCAACACATAACATATTGTAAAGATGATATATGTATAGTCTAACGTCAGTCTCCCGCTAATCGCCAATCTCCAGATTGAAGACCATACCGTAACTTTACATTCGTTACCAACCAACATCGACAGTGTACATTTTACAGTTTTGTAGAGTGCCTGTAGCGGTCATAACTTTTTAGCTATAAGTCAAATATTTATTGAAAATTAGCGGACCTGACAGACTTCGTCCCGTCAAAAAGATTTGTAAAGTGGTAATTTTTTGTTCCTACTTATTTTATAGTTAAGGCAAAAATCTCTTGTACAGAACCGTCATCCTGTTTGTGAATAAAAAGTAAACATACATGAGCATTTAAAAGTAAATAATCGTTTTACTGTTGATCATGTGAATCAAATAACAAAAGCAGTTTGATTTTCATTGTAGTGCTTAGTGATATACGTTGTTTTTTGTTTTATTACCTGGATATATTATACATTATTATCGCACAGCCCACCAAATTGCAAAAAAGCAAGGTGATAGCAAACTCATGGTAGAGTCACAGTGTAGTAAGTACTCGTACAGCACCACCAATGTTGTTAGATAAGCAATTAGTTCCGATAATTGTCAAACTTATGTAACGAAAATGGAGTGATCCTTTTATTTTGATGTAATGATATTTACTTGACTAGTGAATGTAATGCCGATGATTTTAAATACGTTTTTCTGTACCTATAAATATTTCAAGGATACACCGTTTAAAACTCTACTGAGTACGACCGGCTCAGTGTTATATGATAATGAAATGGTGAAACACATATGAAATCTATTGGTTTTATTATGGTAAGCGGCAAAGGCTATTTAGTTTATGAGTACCAAAAATAAAAAAGTAACTGCTACGTGGTGCCATAATAAGAAACATGAAAAATTACAGTACCATAAATAAAACGAACACTATCAATATTGACCTATAGTACCGATATTGTTTTTGACGCACGATTGGTCACTGATTGAGGTTGTCCCATCTCTAATAACGTACATCGCAATATTGAAACGAATAGGGGAAAATTGGGATCAAGTTTCCTCGGGATATAGAAATAGACATTTACAAAAGTGAATTTCATATATAGGTACTGAAAGAAAACAGCCGTGCGATACGAGGAATCTTTTGCCATATTATCCCTGGAGCTTTGTAATACGCACTATGTTATGGATAGATAAGAAAGTAGCTTACTGAAAAAAATATTATACTATACTGAAAACCTTTTTTTCTAGGCAATTCATTTTATTGAGTAGTTTGTGGAATTTTATAAAATTAGACACAAAAATTTTCATCCTAAGTTAACGCAAAATATGTATCCCGATAAAAGCAACGAATTAGAAATTTGAAAAAAGATACAAGATAATTTTTAGGGTTCCGTAGCAAAAACGGAACCCTTATGGATTCGTCATGATGTCTGTCTGTCCGTCCCTATGCCACAGCCACTTTTTTCCAAAACTATACTGTTGAAACTTGGTAAGTAGATGTACAATTATGTGAGCCGCCTAAGATATTGAGATTTGTAACAGATTTTTTTTCTGGTATAATTCTGTGGTAAAATGTGTCGTTCTTGGTAGGCATGTTGATTACACTCGATCCTGAGGGCCCCCTTCAACGCCTGAGGACGGCCATCGCTGAGGTTTTTAGTGGGTAGGCCCCCCCTTCTGGGGAGGAGAGCCCCACATAACCACCGGCTCTCCGCAGCCGGGGTATGCAATTCAATGCATTTTCCTCAGCGGGGAAAAAAATGAAAAAAGCACGTTGATTAAGATGTTAATTTCCTTTAATCGTACTTCCTTATGCTTGTATCTAACATCTTTTCCATGACGGTGAGAAGGAAGGATCCTTTTTTCCTGAGCTGAGAATAAAGGAAATTTTGACATTGGTCTATTTTGTTGGGATGTGCTCTCAAGATTTCAGTCAGATGTGGGACTAGAATATTTGCCATCGTGACCAGGCCGTGTAAAAGGACTAAAAGAGTTAACAAGCCCACTTTATCTGTTTTGGTGTAACGATTGACGTCACCGTATTCCACTCCTCATGATTCATGTCAGTCGAAATATATTTAAAGGGCAACTCAGCTCATAGACATTTATTTCTTGCATATATATGCTTATATGCTTGGCATATATTTTCGTGCTCTGGAATGCAATTGAACGAATATAAATATTATTATGTATGTTATTAAAATTTTATTTACTGGTAACCAAGGAACTTTTTCGTACAGTTCTGAAATGACATCTCCTTAAGTCTAAGACTGCTAGGTAACAGGGTACCTTAATCATAAAGTTATCTATTATCAATATGTCATAATAAAGTGTTTATTTATTAATTTATAATTTTTATTTAACAAATATTATAAAGTTGTATAATGCTTTACTTAAAGATTTGTCAAAGTTATATAAAACAAACAAAATACTCGTAAATTGAACCACTGAAAACATGGAAACCAGTACCTACAAATGCGCAATCAGTACGTCGCAAGTACAATCTACGTCTGAAAACAAAGAAAAGCCACCTCAGCGAAAGAAATAAATTAAAAAGAAAGAGCGAAACAAACATTTTAATTAGTAAGCTTACCTTGTGATTGAGGCGCAACGGTTAAAGTTGTCACTAGTCACGAGTGGGGAGGCGACCCCATTGCGCTTAATCTCGGGCTCTGGATGAATGAACATAATTGTCTGCACTTGACATCATGTCTAGTAGGCATTGTAAGAATGCTCTGCTTTCTTCAATTTTATAGCTGTCAGTAGCTTTTGAAAAAAAAACTTGTGGCGGAATTATTTTTGGCGCCGAAGTAAGATGGCGAAGATTTCGTTATTATATTATATGATTGAAATATAAGACTAACATTTAATATTATATTTATGAATTTAATCTATCTTTTAAATCATACTTAGTTTTTGCAATTATTCTTGATTTTGTAATGTGTTTCGGTGGTATTAAGTTGGATTAGATTAAATGTACTTCAATCTGAGGCTTTTGAAAGGAATTTTCCATTTAAGAAGAAAACTTGTTTGTTTCGGCTTTTGACGACGTTTTATTTGCAAAACAGACAAATTTGCGCAGTCGGTTTTAAAAGTATCAACTATATTCATCCTTATAATAATAAATATCACTGTTTTGCAATATATCATTGATATGTAGAAGAATCAGTGTAGGCAACAATACAATACCTTGAGGGATACCAATATTTCTGGATATTGAGTCAGAGTATTTACTACCTTCTGCGACTTTTGTATTTTTGTCTGCTTGAAAACTAGTGCTTCATTTTCATGATTTCATAGAAAGCCCATACGAAATAAGCACTTTAGCACGTGTCCTATCGATTCGCTATATTCAAGCTAACCACGAAAGATATGTTCTCCCTTACTCTTGATCAACCATGCCTAACGATGTGTTAGGTAAACCAAAAGATCACCAGCTGACTGATCTTTTGGAAAACCGTACTTTTGGTTCCTAAGCCGATAGTAAAACTCAAGTATTCGAGGACTCCATGGTCATTGAGAAAAGGGGAGTTAAGGCTATCAAAGATTTTGTGCAACTGACTATCAGAGATATCAGAGAGTTCTCAAACCGCATCCGCTATTCAACTTCGAGTTGGATGGAAAGACTATGTCCAAAATATTAGCTTCTGCCGCCACAGGGCAACCACAGAGTGTGCCGGGGTTAACCGGTGTGACGAAAAACTTCCTCCATGGCGCCTGCAAACAAGAACCGCAATCCATCCCTAGCTGCTAACGTGTAGTGTAACGGCGGCTGCATATAATTCGGGAGCGTGGTGAGCACGCGATCGCTAACGGACATGTGGTAGGTGTTTGAATGAGAAGTCAGCAAAGTCTAACAGTTTTAGCTTTCCACATATATAGACAAGGAGAGCAGCTGTGTAGAACCATACGTCAGGGTAAAGACATGAACAGATCTCCCGCATGATTAGTATTGCTAATATGGTGTAATTGTAATCATCAAGCATCACAATTTCTGCTGATATCATCATATCATATGTTGTATCATATGTATTAACAATAACATATTGCACAAGAACACGGGGCGAGGGGTATTATGTAGTGTTTGCCCTAGAATACACATTGCAGCATGGACTTCCAGATGCGGTCCTGAGCATGAAGGTCTAGTGACTGACCCACCAATACTAATGTAATAAATACTAGCTTCACGACACGCAGATACCCATAAACATGCAGCGTTCCACTCTTTCATAAACAGATTGATCAATGTCCCGATGAACAAAAAAGACTATATGGAAGAATTAAATACTATAAAACAAATAGCAAGAAATAATGGATACACAGACACACTAGTAATTAATATTTTAAAAAGAAAGCTAAAAATTAGAATAGAGAACTTGTTGCTCTCGACGACCGCTACAAGACCGGATATTGATCCGAAAAGTTGGGTTACAATCCCATACTTAGGTGCGATTTCACAGAAAGTACAAAGACTCTTGGATGGCCCAAAAGTGAAAACTGCGTTCTACAACACTAGCTCCCTTATGAACCTCATCTGCAACAATAAAGAAAAAGTTCCCATTGAACATAAAAGTGGCATACACAGCCTAACTTGCAACACATGTGGAAACGTATATGTTGGACAGACGGGTAGGAAGTTTAAAATTAGGTTGAAGACATTGCGAGTTGGAAGAAGAAGACCCAGTCGTCAACTTTCGCGGAACACCTCAATGAAAATCAACACGATTTTGACCCATGCAAAGGTGTTAAATATCTCCATATAGCGGACAAAGGTAGAAGGCTCAACGCCTTAGAAGCAATAGAAATTAATAGACATAAGATTAATGCCCGAATTTTAAATGATCAGACATGTTTGTCAACGTCACCCTTATTAAATTATTTTCATTTAGGACAGGAATAATAATGAAATAATTGTTTGTAACCTATTATTTAATAATCTTTAATGAGCATTTTAAACAACATACTAATCTTAATATTGATATTTAATTACTTATGACATTGAACCAACCTGACATTGATAATTTTATTTTTAATAACTTGACATGCCCACATAAAATCTTAATATTGAATCAATTGTGACATTGCACTATTCAAATTATTATTCATTTGGACATACGGAATTTGACTGCACTGTGACATAGTTTGGTACTTTTGTTCAATTGAGAGGGTATATGTATAATAATTTTTTAAATCTTTGAAGGTATCTTGACAGAACAATCATGTAAATATACCCGTCCTTTTAGAAATAAATTTGAGTTTATTGTCTGACGATGATGTTCCGAAACCGGTCACAATAAATATAAAATATTATATAGTAGTGGAACTAGTGAAAAGTAGTGTTTTATTAAGGTCACTAATGTAATTGATACTCTTCTAGGGTAATAAATTACTATTAAACTGCGCCATTGCAATAGGGGAAAGACGGGAATCTGGTGCAAAGCTTATTCATTCGTTTTAAGCTAGTTTACTGTGAACGTTGCTCTCCCTCGGCAAAGATTCATAGGATGGTTTTGTATCTTTTATATCATCTGGAAATTATGAAATTAAGTATACTATTGTAATTTTCAGTTTGTGTCATAGATTGTTGGTTAGTGTTTAATCTACCGGCTGCAATTTTTGAATGGTTTTAGTCCTGTTTTAGTAACACAACTTTGTTCAATAAATATCAATGAATGCTATAAATAAACTTCGATATCAAAGTGAAATAAGTTATAGTTTACTAAGGTGGTAGTACAATACACGAGGTACCTCACCAATCTACACTAGATCAACGTTGCTGATTAATACCTATTCATCGTAATAAACCCTGAGAAGGGATTGATTTACACCTACAGGATACATATTCTTATCGGCGCTACGTACTGCTAAACCAAGAGCTTTTCCACTTACCAAATTTCAACCGGTTTCAAAATTTTGTGTTTACAGCCACCTTTGAATAAAATAAACTGCTTATTAAAAAGAAATAAAATATTAATTAGAACCATCTTGATATATAACTTTGTTTCTATTTTGTTTTCTTCTCGTGAACAGCAATTCATGCTATTATAACATTGTGCCTCTACCCAAGAATCTGTACAAGAACATGAGCTTTCTTAACATCTCTACACATGCATGAATTCGTTGTACGAGTATATCATTACCGAAAGTATTTACCGATGTTTGTAGGTAGTTTGGGATATATTCTCATTAGACCTGTTATTGGTAATTTAAGTCGATATACATAAAAGAGTACATTCATACCAACTCATTTTCATTTTTTAATTGTTTTTATTTGTAAATAAATAAAACAGAACACATTGTGAAACTAATAACCTATCTCCGAAAATATAATTAAATATATTTTAAAGACCTATAATTTAATCTAATTTGAAACCATTTTTTAAGAACTCCTAAGTCAACACATAGCTGAATAATTAATGACTCGAGATAAATTCCCAGGAATATCTTAAATGTTGAAAGAGTATCCTATTGTTTTTATTCAGAGGGAATTGGCTTATGAAAGCGATTTAAATTTGCAAGAGATTCAATTTACATAACGAGCGATTTGTACCTTATAGAGATTAAACCTGCTACTTCCGTTTTGCTTGTAGAGTATCCAGGCCGCTTTTTCCTTACACAAGAAATGCCTTTTAGAATCACTTGAACCCTCTTACTCTGCAGAATATCGCGATGTTTGATACTAATGACGAATTTGATTTGAAATTGAAAGTTTGTTTTGTGCTCGGTAAATAGTCATAATGTCCATTAATTTAAAAACCATTCTAAGAAAATCAATTAGCGTTTGCTCCACGAGATTTCTAAGTGTAATTGTGTTACGTATTAGAGTGTTAACATAAATTTAGAATAAGAATTGAAATGTGTTCAGATTCAGATATACCTAATATAAAATGCACAAATTTTAGTTATTGACTTATAGCGAGAGTTTAATTTGAACATATAGTGTTTCGACACAGGTAGTTTAATCTATAGTATATCCTATCTTTTTTCTAGGCATAATAAATCTTTCTATCCAATAAAATCCATTGTTCATATCCTTTGATTATTTGTCAGTTGCTGCGATTGTTATATTTTTTCGTAACTATACTAGATTCTGTCCAATGGCAAGGCCAACATTTTTATAAAACATTTTCGTCCTTTAGTTTGTATTAAGTACTTAGTGGAATTTCTAACAAAAAATTTGTTTACTAATTCTATGTATTCTATCACCAAGAAGGTGATCGAGTAGTTAATTTATATGAACCATAGAAAGAATTGATCAATGCTAGTTAAAGAACTGCCTGACCTACCTCTAATTGTTACAAAACAGCGATGCTACGAATATAATTGTTATGATAACAGGCTTAGCTAAAATGGTGGTACCTAGTCAGCCGAACTCTAAATTGTACTATGCATTACTAATCAACGTAAAACAAAAACGCTTATTTTGGTGCACTTTTATAAATGTAGGCAAGTTTTTATTTTTCAATATTTTAGGAAATGTATCAGTGCTAATAGATATTGTGCAGTAAATAAGTTATTGTTGTAAATAGTTATATAATTTTTATCTTTAAGAAAATATGTGACTATTTCCACTTTTAAATATCTAAGTTAATGTTAGAAAGGAATCCGTAAACTTGTAGAATATCTGGTGTATCATCGATTTTCATTAGCTTTTCGACAGGCTATTTGTTTAATTATATTGTTTGTGCCGTATAAAGTACCAACCTCAAGACAGGCGTTAATTCAGCAACAACTTTGGTAAAGTTGTAAAAAAAGAAGAAATAAGACAACCATCCGCGTTATTATGATAAAAGACGTTATTTTACAGAGCCTCCCCTTTTTTACAACTTTCATAAGATTTCGGCGAATTTGACGCTCCATCCTATGGGCTTGAACAATCAGTGTTTATGGCTTGATGTGGCGAAGAAAATGAAATTTCTCTTGTCGAGGTTGTTGGAACTTATTTTGCCTGGAAAATCATTGCGTTTATCTATTAGAGCCCTATTAGATAAAAAATGAATATAATTATGACCATAGACATCTATGCAGATGTTACAAATCCTCACCAATACACTTTCAGATTACTTAACCTTATGGTGTAATCACACTAATTAAAGATTTTTTAATCTTTTTCTTGAATCGAATTTTACATAATTACAGAACTCTCCTGTTTATCTTATTTTATTTGTTACTAACTTTTATAGCGAATATAATGCAATAAAGGAAGTATTAACCGGAGAAAAGATTAGTATTTATCGTGATAAAGATAATATAGGTAATGCATTTGCATTACCTATATTATCTTTACCATTGCATATTATCTTTATCAGCATTCATAGTTAGGGTTATGGAACTCAAATCTATTTAGATTTGAGTTCCATAACCCTAATTATGAATGCTTATGTGAACTATGAAGTGGAAATCATTACTACTGTTCCCTAGAAATTCTAACTTGAATAAACAAGTATTCAGCGAATAAAGGTCGAAATAATGGAACTACTTAGTGTTTACTATTTACTTACCTCTACATCACCTTATTTACTTACTTTATCAACTTAATGCTACAACATAAAAGTTACACAATTGTAAATAGAATTCGAATGGGTACTCTAACCGCAGTTATTGAAATAAGAAATGCCAAATGAACTTCGCCTTTGTGAACTTAGAACCGAATCCCCGGAGGTTTATGTCTTTTCGAATCTTGCGGCTTACAGAGGATGAAGGCAAGTTCCTCTCATAAATATTTACATTATAAAATAACACCTCGAAGATCATCTTAACGGTACCTACCTAAGGCGCAATGACCGCAAAAATGAAAAGTAATCCGAAGTATATTAATCTTGTTTATTGAAAAATGTTCACTTGTTTATTCCTGAATGTTTATTTAATTGAGTTCTATAATTGAACAAATATGAATTATTATACTTGATACTAAAAATTCTTTACTTACGATGGTTTACAATCGTAAAACTGCAAATTTTCATTAAACTGCTGTAAACAAACAACTTGCTGCAAGGATATTAATATTGATATATGCAATTATCATTATTAATAATATCTGGGTTTAAAGATTTAAAAGTACTCCTTAGTTATACCGATAAATTGCAGATAATGCATTATTAAACAGTTTAACACATTTACGAAATGTATTATAACTATACTATGACTAAATTATTTGCTTTTTATATTATTATATAGTTAGTCGGCTCTTAATATTTTAACGAATAAAAGCGTTCTAGAGGTCTGTGTTTGTGCTATTTTCTTGTCAGTGTTATAGTATTATTATTTAAGTAATATATAAAGCCTTAGTTTCTGATCACAATAGTAGTAATGATTTTAGACATACTTCGATGCAAAGAAATGTTTAAATCGTACTGGTGTCGTTAAATTTCTGAAACATTTTAAACATTCATTCTGGAGAGTTTAGTCCCTCTAGAACGACCTGAGCTTTGTATGTCAATGTACAGCCGGCTACAAAAAGATAAGATTCGATGAAAGCTACAAAATATGTTAACTTTGCTTTAGTATTAAGTGAATAACATTATGTTTACCTATTTTTCTAGCTTTACTGATTGTAGCTTTATCGATCTCATTGTAGTTATTTTTGTTGTGTTGTAGCCGTAAATTACAAAACTATTGCGTGTATACTGTTTAGTGAAACTAAATGAAGAAATGCGTTGAAATAAAATATATATAGCAGTCCCTTGTTAGCTATATTAAAGGATGATATTGACAGAGCTATTAAAGATAGTGAAATTTAAGTTATATATAAATAAATGACAATCTGATATTAATATAGAACAAAATCAAAAATCTTTTCATATATATACATATACTCACGCCTTTGCCCCATGGGGGTAATAACTTATTTTGTAAATTTATGTCGATTCCTATACCTAGTACATTCATTCCGGTTCATTCCGGATTCAAATCCGGATTGTATTAAAATCCGCTAGATAATGATATATGTACAGAATTTGTTCTAAAAGTCGTAAAGTACCTCACATATAATTTTTTACTGCCCGTTGTATAACTATTATACATTGGATTAGTAATTGACAAGTTTTGAATATAAACGTTAATGTTTTAACAACAGTCAGGTAAGGTTACCTCGACTTCCCGCTGACATCGTTACGCGCCTTTGAGTAAACCGAACACGACAGCTCCACACCGTTACATAACACAATTTCATGAGATATTAGAAAAATATTTATATCTCAAACTCCCAAGTGACTATGACGTACTTTGCGATCGTTTTTGGAGACGCTTCTGTATACGTCACAACATAATCTTCATGTTGGTATACTCGATCTATAAACATCATTTGAGGATATTGAATGAAAACATGATGTTATACTATTCGAATTTTCCTCGTGCATTACTCTAGGCTGACAAATAATAATATGTTGAGCTCCACTATATTTTCTTGCGGCTAACATCAAATATGACGTTGATATCTGTCAATTTGTCAGCCAGCTGTTTTGCTTTTCAGAGTACATTCACATATTTTTTATAGTATTTAGGCCGGTTTATAAATCAGGTAAGAATGATTGATTCAATTGGTTGTCACCTTATTTTAAAATGTTAATATGTATGTATGTATGTATAGTTTTAAAATTTACATTTGTATGACAAGTTAAAATATTGACTTTTGTATGACAAGCATATGCATATATACTGCTACAATCACATATACTGTAGGAGCCCATAGTCCTTATACATACAGTCAAATGACGTGTCAGTAGTCGGTGACGAGTCAGTTTCACTAACGAAGTGTATGTTGATGATATTTGCACAGGAGAGTCTAGCGTAGAAAAAGCATTGGATTTACGAAAAGAACTGGTAACTATCATGAATGCAGGAGAATATGAATTGAGAAAATGGGTTGCTAACTCACATATAGTCCTACCTGAGGAGCATCATTAAGATCCTCATCTTTTTGAAAGGCTGATAATCCTAATGCTGTAACTGTGATTAGTGTTTAGTATAAGCCTGTCCCGGATATCTTTACGTAACAATACTCGCAACACACCTCACGTATTAAGAGGTCGATGACAATGCGTACGATCCAGTGTTGCGGCCTGCGAATGTATTTATTGCCAAAATCAGGTGTTTTGGTAGCCTACTTAGAGCCACCTGTATAGTATTTCATTGATAGTAAAATCCCTGTATGACAGTGTGAGCAAGTGTTCCTTGAAGAAGTCCAAGACATATTGGAAATCCTCTTCATTTGTGAACTCTAAGGCGTAGAAAATACTGAATTTGTTCATATATTATTTGCATTCTAGGAATATTTTTTTAAAATGATGATGTTTTCCATGATGGTATGGATAGGAATAAAAATTCGCCATACGTCGTGAAAAATTTTAAACTACAACTTTATTTCTTTTTTAAAGACTGCAGTGTCAAGAGTAATGTTTCAAAAAGTCAAAGTAATATTTGTGACTACGCATAATACGCCTTGTTGCCTTGATGTGTTGTATTTTATCAATATCAATGTGCTCGTAGGTATAATAAATAAGTGGTGCTATATGCTAGCTAATGATATCCATTTTCAATAGTTTGGATGGTACTCACCATTTAATTATGTGTTATTATTTATATTTCTGTATTTGCGAGAAATTTTCACCACCTAACCTAGTATTCAGTATATCTGGAAGTTTTTTATGATGAACAGATTTAAATATGGAATAGACCTAATAAAAAAAAGTTGGATTGAACAATTGAATTTAATTTTTAATAAGTAAATCATGTTATTTGTCATATTATTCATACCTTTTTTTTTATTTAAAATCTTAAAAGTGAAGTTGTTTTAAACTTCGTAAGTAACAAGTACTAAAAATTGCTAAGATTTGTATATATATTAATTACAATTAGGTATATATAGTTAGTTTAACGTACAATAATATGACATACACATACCTATATCAAAATATACACATCCGACTTTAGCAGCATAAAACGTGTGTAAATAACATTTCAATTTGTGTTTAATGCTCTTTTGATTGGGAATATCAACCAGATCGGTAGGCAGATTATTTTTTGTTTATGAAATTGATTATTTCTTTATGACTTATGTTAATAATATTTTATATTGTTTTATGTGACATATATAATATATACATATATATTGTGATATATGATTTGATCTATGAAACATTTTTAATAAAGTAATTATTGCATTAAAATAATTAAATTAAGAGATATTAAAATTTAATTATCCTTTTTATACGAGTATGACTACATGTTTAGTACATGTAATTCATGATAAAGTGTGCTTTATATTAATTTTCTTATTTCTTCTTTTGATAAATAATTTCCAAACTTACTGTAAATTAAAATAATGGGTAATTCAAATGAATTAGTCTAAATCGACTCAGCTATAATGTATATTGACCAAGTCTTACTACAATTACATATTTTTATACACAACCATTTTAAATAAATGTATATACTAGTACAATGACATTTTTATTCCTTTTTATATAATGTATAAAATTTCGTAATTAAATGAATCGTGAACTGTGCAGAATGAAATGAAAAAGAAAAGGCATAAAGAAACCAGCCTCGGCCAGGTTTATGCAAATTTAAGGTGTTTTTTAAAACTTTGCTACTTTCTACGTACTTACTAGGGAACACAGAGCTGCGCAGTTTATAAGGTTTCCGATGATGGCGGGTTATAATTTTGAGATAATAAGCTTGCAACGGAAAATGTTGGATTGTTCAAATCTTCCATTTATGATATATAATATAAAAATAATTTTGATACGATACAATTAGTATTAATATGTTGAGTATCATCGTCACCAAAAAATGATAATTAAGAATTTTCATAAAAATACATTTTCAGGAGCGAGGAAAAGGTGATTAAATGTCGTACTCCTGGTATATTCTATGTCGCAGTACTTAATTTTTTATGTAATATATTGATATACAAGCAGCTTGTACACTTCGTGGTATGTGGTTATAGTCGCCTATATGTGGTTTCTGTGAGATTTACAACAAATATGCAACACCCATTCTTTTTTTTTTTTTTGAGGGGGGGAAATGCGACCTTGTGCACCCTGACACCGCGCTGGCAAGACGCGGCCGTGTGTGGGGCTCTCCGGTCAAGAGGACCGGCCTACCCACTAAAACCCCCCCGAGTTCTCTGGGCCCATACGGGTCACATGGCGGGGTGCGCTCTCGCGATTCGACCGCCATGTGTCCCGGAGCCGGCTCGACCAAGAGTTGATCAAGCCACCGCCAAGGGAGTGACTGTCCGAGAACCCCTGGACAGTCCCCCAGACAGAGAAACTTCACCACGGCGTGCGCGCTTAGCCGGACGCGCACGCAGCCTCACGATAATATATGCAACTCCCATAAAAAGTCCTCACAATTGTTGGAAATGCCTCACAGCGAACGTTTCCAATATTTGACATAAGATATTAAGTTACAGTACAAATTAATTTCACTGGCAAACTTACTCTACAATGGAACACAATAATATGAACACTGCTACTATGCGGAAGAAATAGGTAAGACTACCTCCGATGTTTTAAACATGTTTTGAAATTAAAAAAATAAATATTTCCTTAAGCGTAACAAATTGTTTGTATATTGTATTATTTTGAGTTAAGTCCAAGTTAGTGAAGTACTTTTCTAATAGCCTTACTTTGATTTAAGGTATAACATTTTTATAGGTCCAATTCATATAATAATATATACTAACGGTAGGGATATATACGAATATATGATGTCTCTGTTAGTTAGAAAACACGAATAATATTATGTGACACAATTTTTTATTGAAAAAAGTATGAAATATTTATTGACAATCAAGAGAGACTTTGTTTGATATAATTGTATGTTCGAACAAATAGCTTTTCTTATAATTTCTTGCAGCAACTTTTTTATCCTAAATAACTATTAAAAAATCATCAACAGTATATCTTTGGTCTCATTAGTGATGTTGCAATGTTTTAATGATAAGACCTTTGTTAGAGAGAAGCTCATCTAAAGAAACCACACTTAAATATTGGCATTAAGGTCTGAATAAACTCTATAACTACTAGTTTGAAATTAAAACGTTGAGAATATTTTTATATTATAACCAATACTACAATACAAGATAATTAAAAATAAGGTAAATTGTGTAGAAATATAAGTTGACAAAACCTAATTCTGAAATTTTTAACATTAGATCAACTCAAAATGATGTAATAACTTATTTATCAAATGAAGACAATTAAAAACAATAATATTCTAAATAAGGAATAAACTCAAAATAATTGATGTTTGCAGCTAGTGATGTACTGTTTTGCCAAGAAGCTTGGTAGTTCAATAAAAGACACCTTTTGCTATCTAGTTGTTACCGCATATATTTTGCAATCTGTTTTATTGTAAATACCTATCGTAATGTGATTGTGATAGACTCGTAAATTCGTTTTTATACTTAAAGCAAAAATTTTAATATATTTATTTATTATATTTTTAATATATATATTTAATTTGTTATATTTTTGTGATCATATTTTTTTACGGCTATGACTTATTTATCACTTAGTTACAAAGTACTAACTCTACTATAGAAAGTTTAATATTCTATATTACCTTATAATTTAACAAGAATTAATTACGTATGTTTATAATTTTTTCTGTAGTATTTGAAATAAGCTAGAAATTTCTCACCGTGTTTGCCAGTTTTGACTGCCGCAAGCGCGGTACTAAGTATCAAGAGGTGCACCAGCATGCTCCCTAACTCTACTATACTTTCTATAGTACTAACTCTACTATAGAAAGTTTAATATTCTATATTACCTTATAATTCAACAAGAATTAATTACGTATGTTTATAATTTTTTCTGTAGTATTTGAAATAAGCTAGAAATTTCTCACCGTGTTTGCCAGTGTTGACTGCCGCAAGCGCGGTACTAAGTATCAAGAGGTGCACCAGCATGCTCCCCCCTCGCTCGCCGCCTGCGCATCGAGCCGAAAGCGCAAGCGCTGCTGCTAATTCTGTAATAAGGAAGAAGGTGGTTTTTCATTCTCAGCTTAAAAATATTCGGATTATGTACTCATTAAATGTCGGCAGTGAATTCTATCTTCCTTGTATTGGCTTATGGCGCTTTGTGTTAAATATGGGGAATCCAGAGTATTTTATAAGTACCAAACCTTACGCTTTTAATGCTGAATAATCATCACCTTACTATTACATTACGATAACACAGCATATACACACATACTTCATGTGTGACTAATAGGAAGATCAGCGAAATGATAATGGTATCCTGTCATGCGTCTAGACTCTGAATGGAACAAAAATGCAGCTCATTCAATTTGTGCGTACTCTCTCCTATGTTGACTGTATCAAACAAATAAACTAGAAATATTGTATCAGCGAGCTAGTATGTCAAATTTTGTCTTTCTCACCAATAACCACCATCCACCAACCAACAGCCACCAATAACCCTTGATACTCTGCGTGGCATAAGGCTCATTAGCATTTAGCTAAAATAATAAGGAAGATGACTGCAGTTTTCAATTCAATTCAAGCCTCAACTTAATGCAAAATAATGTGGACATTTAACATAGGTATTATAATATGGGTACTAACTTGACGTTAAATTAAGGTAGCTCATTTGCTTTGCATTGTCCCGTGAACTTCATTTTCAGATGTAAAATTATTCTGATCTTCCTCAATCTTAAATTTAAACCCGATTTAAACGTATATTTCGTAACGAGTCAAATATTGGGTCATTATAAGTAGGACGGGTAAGTATGGAAATGAATAATCCTTTAGATGAGCAAACAATGAAATTCAAACGGGATTACATCTTACTACTAAACAAGCTTACGGTAATCGTAAGCTTGATAGAAAGGATCTCAAATAGTCTAAATAATTTTCTCTCTCCCTACTTATATAGTTTTTCAGCGATCAATTGCTTAGCTTTTAATATAAAGTCCACTTGTAAAATAATGTTATACAATTCATATAGTTTGAAATTACTTAGAGCATATTTTTTATTATTTTAAATATCAAAGAGCACAGTTTCTGAGATACATATTCACATATTTTTGTAATTGTTTTTTAACGTATAAAAACTAATAGTATTAGATAGGCCAGGATAAAGTGCAACCGGCACCCTTAATTACTTAATCTTCCATTCGCTTCATAATTACTGAGGTTGAAGCTTGAAAAAAGTTGTCGAGGCACGTCTTAGGCGGCAAATATCGTGAGCCGAGGTGGGGTTCATCTCAAGTCTTCAGATAAGCGGCGGGCGGCCATCTGGGCCGGTAATTAAGCACATCTGCCTACGTTCAATTTTGAAACGCGCCGGATGAGTTGCCCCTAGCCTTCGGGTCCATTCAGGACTCAGAGGGTACGAGCAAATTGCTAAACTTTCAATTAAAGAGTTGTTATTCAAACCGCTTCCAGTTCCTCGACGGAATTATATTTTATTTCGTAACCAAAACTCTTACAGACGCTTGTTTCCCGTTCCACTTGGTCGCAGTTTTACGATTCCTCAAATTAAGTTGCGGGAATTTATGAAAAGTATCGCCGCCTTAAAGAGATATCCTGTTCCCTACGATTCCTATTAATATATTTTCTGTTGTGATTTTGATACGATCATTTGATGTAATTTGTTAACAGATTCTGGAAGCCGAGACGCAATAAAGAAATTAACTTATTTCAGGAAATATTTTGCAGGCTTTAATAAATATTGTTTAAACGATATATTAAGTTTGAACAAAATCTTAATAAGCATTTTTATTACTTTGTTAGTATTTTAAAATGTAGGTATATATAATGAGATTCTAATTCAAATATATTTTTATACGATTTTTTGGTGTTGTGGAATCATATAATTGAATAACAACTATTATGTTTCGTCTCTCTATTATGTTGTTCTGAAATTGTGTATGCTTACAATATAAAAACAACTCACACACCTTTTCATGTCATTGACTAGTACTAAAAAATTATACATATTGGAGAACTACATGTCTAATGGACTTAAAATAGAAAACTAATATTTGTTATCACTCGAAAAATTAAGAGTATGTGCATTTTTCATCATGAAAATCAACTTAAATCGGACTGAGCTTCGATTCTAAAGTGATTTCTAAATAAAATGCCGACCTTTTATTTGGAGAGTGATAAAAAATATTATTCCTCTATACTAAAAGTTCACTAAATCATGTGATTGTAAATGTGTTTTTATTTATTGTGTGTATGTTCCACGTTTCCCAAAATACCATGCAATTCCATCATGAAATTTTGAGCTTCTAAACAAAAATAAATATATAAAATCAATTATTAATATGAGGCGGATGAATAATAATTTTTAGAAATCTTACTATTTAAACAATGAATTTGCCAATTTCTTTTGTAAATACTTTAGAATAAGTTAAGTTTAATTGGCGATTATTGTCACTAATAACATAATTATTATTATTATGTACTAAGAGCAAAATATAATTATGGTGCCATAGTGCCGACAATATCTCGAAACACAGTTAAATAGCTTATCGCATATATACCGACGCGACTGGCCGCGTTAAATTAACAAATTAAAAATAAAACAATTTGAGACACGATAATAAAATTAGAATATATAATGTTACAACTTGGAGCTGCAGAAAGCGAGAGCCGTTCATGAGGGTCATTTAATATGCAAATAAACTGTAATACATTTGCATTTAAGGCATTTTTAAGGGTGTATCTATTTTGAAATATAATGCCTTAGGGTTCTTAATAATGAATTATATGTTATTAGTCCGCTGTGAATCAACTTTCCTCAATGGTTTTGCTTAATTCAGTGCCCCATTGTCTTGTTGGGGACTCATTGTTTACTGTCACTTGCTTGGATGCACCTTTAGAACCAAATAGTTCTAAACTGAAGTTTAGATTTATTTGTTTGGAAAATATACTACATTTTGTGATGTGGTGCTCATTTGTTAAAGGCTATTTGTGGCATCGGATTTCTTTATATGAAATCATAGATAATCTCTTTTAGAATAAACAGCTTAGTTATCTCTTTTAAAACTCATAAAAAATTCTTTTCATAAAGATATACCATACTATTTTCTTGGAAAAAAGAATAAATTAATGATGTCTTCATCAAGTAATTTAACATCTAGTTTTTAATATCACAAAAAAATGAGGTTATATTCCATATGATATGATACATATGATATACCTATATGTATACCGGCTAGCGAACTCATTTGACAGGACGAAATATTATAATAAAGTATAGCTTTTGATCTTAAGTCACTTATTTGTTTTTACTATCTGTAAAAAATGGACCCACGCATTAAAATAAATGAACTAAATAAAATTTATTATAATTGTAACTTTATAATTTCGTTTTCGTCGTATAATAAGATAGTGAAACATATGCATCTTTTGTATCCGTTCCGAATCTATAAATACCGTCTGTCTTAAATTGTTAAAAATTGAAGCGCATAAACGCTATTCCTCTATTTCTTTTCAGTTTCTTCAATATTCGTTGAATGCGTTATAGGTAAGTCGGCAGGAAACGTCAGATGTTCATTTGTGACCCTACAAGAGCTTTTCTTTAAATATATATTGTTTAATTTATTATAAAAATGTCGCCCCCCACTAGGATGTTTATTCTGTGTCGTGGGTGTAGTCACAAACATAGAGTTTCACACATACAAACAATATTTTGTAGATTATACAAAATATCTATCCCATGCACACAGTAGCTGATTATTTACTTTATAATGCTTAAATAATAAGAAACTATAGGGCTTATATATCCATTATAAGAGTAGAAATCTTGATGATTGTTCGCATTACACATACTATTATTTTATTCAGATTGCTTTCAGTTAAAAATTCTCATGAAAATGTACAAAGTACACACGAGCAGGGTTTGATCCAGTATATTTCTATTTCCATATTTTTTGTTCAAAGTTTAATACTATATTATCTCAATAAAGAAATTGTAAAAATAAAAGCACTTATTGGATGAATATTTTAAACAAAAAACATTGGTGAATGTTAGATATTATTGTAAGTAGTAAACCCTGTAACGTCGTTGTCCATCCAGAATATAATCCATTTCAATTTTTATGTTAAATTCATTTCATTAAAGCTTTCTAAGCCACGCAATAGATCTTGCAATACCCGAACGATAAACTAAGACATTGTTGCGAATAAGAAGGATTATTCGATGCACGTATGGGGACATATACTTAAACCGTGCGACGTTCTAATACTAAGCGATAACTGAATGTAGCACTTTGTATTTATGAAATTTGAATTAGAAAGTGAAACCTTTAAGTACATACATCATTGTCATACATAATTTAATGGAAACTACTTATACATTCTTGAATGTATGTGTGATTATGAGTTAATTTACTTTTAGGGTAAGTACGAGTATAATAAACAAAGGCCTGTGCGCTAAGGAGGTTGTCTAAGGCGGTCTGCTTGTTTTTAAAAAACAGATAAAAACATATTGGTAATCCTTCCAATAATCACGAAGAAACTAAGAAGTTAACGCAAAAGTGAACTTCAGAAAAATTTCATGTGGTTACTAGATCACTTTATAACGTCGCGGTTCTTATCAGTCTGCAGTATATTTCCATTATGATTTTATACAATATTCTAGCGTCTTCTACATAGCAGCGAATCGTTTATCTAAAAGCCGCTCCCTTCCGCCATCAAAACTAAATCAAGTAGGGTGGAGAGCATAAACTCGACCGCCCTGGCCGTAAGATAAAATGTAAGGGAAGTTTGATTTAGTCCTGTGACATACGCAGGGTCTCTTTCCCAAAGGCATAATCAATTGCATCTAAATGCTTCTAACATTAATAATGTATTAGACTATAAGCATCAAATTATTCTGTATTGAGTTGATTGTTGGCTCTTGGTGGAACTTATTATACATGTTGAATAAAACTCTTGTACTGTTCCACTAATTTTAATTATTGTTTTTTTGATTTTGTTCACCTTTGAAAATGCTGTAAAGCGAAACCGGTCAGGTCGACAATAATTAAAATTAGTGGAACAGTACAAGAGTTTTATTCAACATGTATAAGCATCAAAAACAATATTTTTGAAATCCTTGTCTCTGCCTATATATTATGATTAACGTTTCGGTAATAGTAATAACATTAGAATGTAAGCTATCAGTTGAGATAATCCAACAAAAATTATACAACTGTAATTGGATATATTATGAGATAATCAGCTTTAAACTAGTAAGACCACACAACGATGAATGCTTACGACAATATTATTTTCTTGGTTAGCTTTGTTTATCATAGTATTAGTTTTGTTATTCTTTATTTTTTTTAATTAAAAGTTAAGCTAATGACTCCACCCCACATGATGTCAAGATTCAAACATAAAGATTTGATCTAAGAGAAACTAATATCGTTTGCTTGTCTCAGCCCTGTGACATTGACTATGCTCTCATAGGAGGCATTTACTATAGGCATCTGTGATCACTTACCATTTTCAAGATGCTACTCCTCCTACTCCTTTTTACAAGCTTTTATTTAGTTTTTATTATTTGTTAATCTTTTATATTTTTTTCTTGTGCTGATTTTTATATTTCTTTCATCTAGCCAATTGTTAAATTAATTTTTATCAGGTGTTGAATGCGGAAAAATTGATTTCGTAAGAATGCTCCAATTATGACTCGCAAATTTCTTTCGATTCACTTATCTGACATAAGTACCGGAATAGTTACTGATGATATTTTTTAGAAGACAAAAAGTGAATCAGACTTGAACTATTAAAATGGAACCCAGAATATACTCGTATGTCACGATACAATGTTTACGGGAAATAACTATCTATAATTATACATGTCAATATTAAATTCGATCACACCAAAGTATTCGACTATTATTTTGTAGAAACAAAAAAATAACAGATTGATTGGACTCACGACATTTTATAGACAGAACTCAAACAGTTATAAAATATTAAGTGGTACCTTTTTGTTAAGTTACAAAGTTGAATATTGAACATGTTGTAAAGCCGCTGACGCACCGGATTAGACACCTTATGCATATCGGAATTATTGTCTATTTGAACTGAATTCGTATCGTCGTAGAGGGTCGACGAGATTCGACAGTTGTAGGGCATAGTAATTTTATGCTATGTTTCAAAATATTACAAACTGTTATATACAAACATAAATAAGAATTAACCCTATTCATTACATTTTGGAAATTTATATTCGTTTCATTCGACGTGAAATAATGGTTATGGTGTCAAAAAAGAAATCTAAGCTGTAAAATTATTTTTTTAACTCTCTACACAAATAGTTACTGACATACTTGACATGCATAAATAGTGAAATAATCAGGTGTGTATTTATGTCTTAAAATAAAAAGGACGAAAAAAATTATAACTTCGGTGTTCATTTTATATATTTATTGAAGTAATTTTAACTAAAGTACATACATTTCTTGAAATCGTCTAATTTTTATTATAAAAATACATTAGTTGTTGTAAAATGAGCAATAAGCCAATTCTAATGTAAATGAGCCAATTCTGATCAAAAAGTCGTTAGCCACGAAAAATTATTTCAGGTTACAATGTTTCATTGTACGATGACTTCCGTTTCTTCCGAAGTTGTCGAACGAGACGCTGTCGGCATTATGACATTATCCGGCTGTCCAGCTGGTTAAGGCAAGACAGAGGCGGGTGGCACACGCCCTGAAGCACATCGGTATCCACGGTGATGCAACTCACCGATAACTCGCCACAAGCTGCCCTGAGGGAGACTGACTGCACTGATGGGGCATTTATGACAGTTAAGGAACATAAAATGCCCCACCAGCGGGCGTTAGGGTCGTCACTTCTCTACGAACAATATTAACACATTATTATTATTATTTTGTGTATTTAATTGATATTTTTATATTTAGGTTTTTTGCAATATAGATATATAAAATAAAAATAAATACTATAAAAACTTAAACTTAACCTATCCTGCCGCCGGCAGCGAGTGAAGGCCCAAGCATGGCCCAAGCCGGTGGTTAGGGTTGCAGACAGAGAAATCTCCGGACAATATGTGCCGTGTTGAGAATAACTGCTTTTTGTTTCCGGCCCTTGATCCAGCCGTCAAGCGAGAGCTCTTAGGGTGTTGATCGAGACTCTTCGCTATCAAGCCATACGCAGACACAAACAACTATCGGAACAATGATCGTCGGATCAACATCCCACATGGCGGTTACCTCGTATGCCAAGTCAAGGTACTTACTGGCTTTGTCCTTCGCGGCTTTTACGAGGTTCTCATCATGAAGGATGGTAATATCGACGAGCATTGCACGGCGTTGGGATCGGTCGACCACCATGACATCAGGTTTATGTCATGCAATATGTCCGTGACGATACAGCGATCCCAATAGAGTAACGCACGGCTATTTTCAAGAACTGGCGCTGGTGCGTCACTATAGTACGGTGTCTCATGCTCAACAAGGTCGTATTGAAGGGCAAGCTGTTGATGGATGATCCTGCCTGCTAGGTTGTGTCTGTGCAAATACTCGCCATTCGCAAGATGAGAACAACCAGAGATAATATACCTAAGTGACTATTATTATTAGTAATGGATCATTCCGCTTCCTTGCGTTGCCATGATATAAATATAATATATTCTTGATATATTCTTAGTAAAAAACATATTTACTTGCAAGGACTAAAACAAGGACAAAAAAACAGTCTAGTTTTCTGGGCAGTTTGATGCTAGATGACCCTCCTTCTTACATCTAAACTCTGACGACCTCCATAGTCGAGAGGATAGTACACCGGTTTCAAGGTGTCGCCATCTCTGAGGTCCCGGGTTCGAATCCCGGTGGGGGCAGATGTTGTTGTTGATATATATTTGTATAAAAATATTTATATATGTATAATATATGTATGTCTATCCGTTACCCTAGATCCCATAGCACAAGCCTTATAGAGCTTAGTTTGGGCTAAGCTAATTGGTGTAAGTGTAACAAATATATACAGGGTTACCTGGTAAGTCGTGCGAACCCCGTTAGGGGGTCGTGGTTCCCACCATTTCTGACAGATTTCCCCTTGGAACCCCGCCCCCCAACTTAACCCTTTTCAAGTCATAAGGCTTTAAAGACTTTTTTGAAAAAATGTCCGATTTTTGTCTATTTGCCCATTTTTTTAGTTTATTATAATTCAAATATTTAGTTTTATACTATTTTTGTGTAGCAGATTAGTTTGTTCATCATAATGCAAAATAAAAATAGAGTTACCTCAACTAAATAGGTTGTAGATAGAAGATTGATAGTTATAGCATCAAACAAAAATCAGTACAAATCAAACTTCAACCAGCAATAGTAAAAAAAAAATCTATGACACGTAGGCTGCAGACACCTTTAAAAATATCTACGTTTCATTAGCTATTCAACAAGGTATAACAAGGTAGGCTGCTATTATATTTCTTGGAATAATCTTTGGTAAAATTCCTAAAAGGAGTAGTGAAATTAATGTAAAATTTACGATAAATACGTAAATTAACGCCGATTTGGAAGATCCATCATTTTTTAAAAACATCTTGTGGACAGACGAGTCTAAATTTGACAAAGATGGAATCACTAATTACCATAACGCTCATTATTGGGCCCCGAAACAACAGGGAAATCCCAATAAGAAGCGACCAAGAGGATCTCAAAGAAGATTCAACGTAAATGTGTGCGTAAACCATTTGATTGGACCACACTTTCTCCCCGACAACTTAAATGGTGAGCACTACAAGATTTTTTTAGGAACACAATTAAATGATTTGCTTGAGGACTTACCCCTGAATCTTATTAGAAACATGTGGTTTCAACACGACGGTTGCCCGGCACATTATAGCAGATGTGTCCGAGAATGGTTAGACACAAACTATACCAATAGGTGGATCGGGAGAGGTGGACCTATACCGTGGCCAGCGAGAACCCAGACCTGACCCCCATGGATTTTTATGTATGGAGGCACATGAAAAGCGTAGTATACGACGAAAACCACCCAATTGAGTCTGTAGACGTGTTAAAGGAAAGGATTCTAATGGCAGCAGATCAAATAAGAAGAGGTTTAACAACATCGGTGGTTAAAAGTGGACTTAGAAACAGAATGCAAGTGTGTGTGCGAAACAGAGGTGGACATGTTGAACACGAAAGATAAAATAAAATACATTTGTTTAACCTAATTTAAATTGTTTTATTTTATTTTGTAACATAATTGATAAATTTTACATTAATTTCACTACTTCTTTTAGGACTTTTACCAAAGATTATTCCAAGAAATCTAATAGCAGCCTACCTTGTTATACCTTGTTGAATAGCTAATGAAACGTAAATATTTTTAAAGGTGTCTGCAGCCTACGTGTCATAGATTTTTTTTTTACTATTGCTGGTTGAAGTTTGATTTGTACTGATTTTTGTTTGATGCTATAACTATCAATCTTCTATCTACAACCTATTTAGTTGAGGTAACTCTATTTTTATTTTGCATTATGATGAACAAACTAATCTGCTACACATAAATAGTATAAAACTAAATATTTGAATTATAATAAACAAAAAAAATGGGCCAATAGACAAAAATCGGTTATTTTTTCAAAAAAGTCTTTAAAGCCTTATAACTTGAAAAGGGTTAAGTTGGGGGGCGGGGTTCCAAGGGGAAATCTGTCAGAAATGGTGGGAACCACGACCCCCTAACGGGGTTCGCACGACTTACCAGGTAACCCTGTATATATTTCCAGAACTATATATTGAATAAAAATCTAATACGAATTGATAGATAGATAATAGGAATTGGCTCAAGAAGCCTTTTTTAAGTCACCAGAAATAGACGTCCATTACTGAAAAAGTGTGTTCATTATATGTCATGCCACAGAGAACTAAATGCAGAAAATATTGATGGTTTTACACTTCATTGAACATTATGTAAGTCTATGCTGAAAACATAATAAAGTAAAGCTCTTTTAAGATAAATAAAGTTCGTAAAATACATGTGTATTGCTGAGTAAATAATAAAAATGCGATTCGTGTTATTTCATTAAAAGCATTCTTTGATGATGACTCTATATGACAATTTTATCCAACGTTGAGTACGGAAAAAATGCATGATTCTTATGTAATTTACAGTCAATAGCGACAAAAAATATTTTCACAAAATTTCAAGAGATCTGTAATGTATGTGGAATTAATGCAAAGTGGCTGGTCGTAAATCTCTTGAGCTTTTACCACAGTAAAACGAAAATGTGAGTTTGATAAAACAAAAAGTTTTTTTGGTAAGTGCCCCCAAGGACCTCGTGAATTCTGATGGGTTGACCTGCGTTGGCTCAACTCCATATCCAATTCCTACTCCGATATTTTCTGTCATTGCTTGTTTACTAGAACGTTCTCAACATAATGTACGTAAAAATTTTCACTGGCATTATTTCTCACCAGAGGCATATCCATGCTTATACATTGCTGGGGATATACCTTAGTTTTTACATCAAAGTACTAATAATAAATAGTTCTGTATTTTGATGTGATTTGTTCTTTTGTAAGATATCTCGTTAGTACAGAAATAATTGTACTAAAAAAGAACAAGGCAGGGTTCCACATCAATAGTCTCGCTACTGTCGGAACACAACAAGTGAACCTTGATTATCTTTTCCATCTGGAGAGGAGAAGCTGATAATCCTCATGTACACCGCAGCCAAGTGCCACGGCGATTATGTCAGAGTCCAAACCAATCGAGGCGGCTATTACAAAAACATGAGTTGTCTCAAGGTCTATACATATATAACGGCCGACGTGTTGCTTTGTATACATACAATTTTACGGTGGTTTAGTTTTGTGGAATAAAGCAATAGTAAGTTTCTTGAAAGCATAGTCTTCATTCTCCAGCTTTATAAGTTAACTAATATGTTATTACTTCCATTTTTTTTCTAGTCTTGTTTCTAAAGAAAAAACAATAAAGTGCAACGAATTGAATGCAATTACTTTAATTCCATTCAATTTAAATCTAAACAATAATGCTTTGTTATTACGGTGCAATGCGGCAGTTTCAATTTCATTTTCAATCAGCAAATCTGTTTGAAGATGCAAGGAAAATGAAAATAAATGTGGCAGGAACGTGTCACCAGCTGTATTTAAATGACTTTTTCAATCTATTCTAAAGCCCTTTTGAATATATTGCATGTAGGTACTTGTTTATAATAAGTGCGCAGTATTCTAAGGTCGTTTGCCCTGCTATAAACATGAATGGCGCCAAAACGTCTCTCTTATCTTGGGGCATTTCTCGGAGGGGCGGAAGCGGTGCCTAAAGCAAGCGCCGTTCGTCAAGTGTGGTCCTAAAGGATCTCGAAATAAGGGCCAGAGCAATCCCTTTGAGAAAGTACCGCGTTCTTAAAGCAAATGGATTGTGAAGAAGAAACTCGCTGCCGATACTGATATTGATTTTTGTTTAGCTGATATCACATGCCCTTCGCACTCTTAATCTAAACATTGGGTACCTAATCTGAAGAGTATTATTACCGATCGTCACTGCGTATGCATATTGTTACTAACTATAACTATATCTCTGTCTCCATTCTTTGTTGTGCTGTGCAGTCATTTAATATTTAAAATAAATCACTGCAACGAAAGTACTAACTACATCCTACTATAACTAAATAATGTTTAATGGTGTCTATCCATATGAGGTGAAAATTATCTTATAATAAAAATACAAATTTTATTTGATCTTGTTTAATGTATTTATCTCGGTTTTATGTTATTTCTATTAATTAATAGATATAATATTTAGGTTCTAAATCTAGATCGATTAGTAACGCAATCTACTTATAAGTTCCATGACCAACAACAAGTTCCTTCAGTGTAATCGCTCCGACACAAAATTAATTAAAGCAACCTTACTAGAAGTTCGCTTTTATCTGACACGTTGCTATGTGACTACATATTCATGGGCAAACTCTATGCGGTAGATAAGTCGCAGTATTCGTCACCACTTAGAGGGAAGTTTGCCATTCATGAATATTTAACGGATAATGCAGTTATAATACACGACGATGCCTCGTCTAATTACATTTACCTAATTTCTGGAGCCTCAAGGATACTTAAGGAGTCGTAAATTTTATTATTATGTCTTAAAGGACATTGTTCAATTTTGGCCTAAGAACCGATGTGAATATAAATTATACTATAATTTTTATTTATTTTTATATTATTTGAAACATATTTTAGTATTCCACGGACACTTCAAATAAATAAATTCCAAATAAAAAGTTGGGTCACAATTATTGATGCCATATAAAATGTTTTCCGTCAGCCGGTGCTGCCAGTTTCGGAAGTTTTCGCGATTTCGGTAAATACGGATCGAATTGAAAACCTCCTCCTTTTTGAAGTCGGTTATTAAAATTAGTTGATAACACTTTATTCATTTAAATACCTAAATTGACTAGCTAGAAAAAAACTAGTATTATATATTTTTTAAGCGAAATCGCGAATTTCTATCTTGGCAATACTTGAAGTATTATAGTTTTCGTAATTGGCAACACTGGTGTACTTCATACCTTATCTGTGTCCGTTTCATTTAATTTTTGATTGCTTTGCGACTATCGTTTCTTTTGTGATTTTCTATGCGTTTCATGGTTTTATTCTAACAACTTTGGCTTGATTACGGACTCCGATTACATTGCGTAGGTACTTGGTAGACTCGGATGTGTGTAAAGGACTGGATTTTGTAAAATGATAATTGTCAAAGAATTATTTTAAACTTGACTAGGTACTATCTCTTTTCCTAGTATCTAGTAGAGTAGTTCTTTCCTAGTTCTAGAAGAGAACATATATAGCTGTACATAGTATTGTTAATATTACTTTGATATTACTACTCTGATATTTCACGCAAGGTTGGTTATTTTTATTTATAACCTCAAAATATTAACTTTTTTCGTAATTATTTTAGTTTCCTGAAGTGTCCGTTCATGAAAACTTATTTCATAGGATTCCATATAATTTTAAGAGTTTATATGAGTCACTTTCGATTCGAACGGTTCTTAGGCAGAACATGTATGGAGCCGGAACTATGTCCTTTGGAGAGTGTTGCGTGATATACAAATATAAATTTATTATTATTAATTTGTAATATATACTTTCGTCATTTATTGCACATGCAGGCTAAAATATTGACTCAACACTTACTATATTCATTATTTACAAGAAAATATAATTATTTGATTTTATAACGTCCCTTCATATACTATGCATGTGTACTGTAATCAAAGCTCTAGAAATTTTCGTAATAATAATGCGTAAAGCCTCAAAGGATTATTTGCTTCACAAATAACACAAGTGTTTATTCATGTGTGGGTGTGGTCATACACCATTTTGATCAATGTATTACATTTTGACATTCAAGGTAAAATGAAATAAAAATAGGAAATTCTTGCAAAAGTGTCAACGTCAATATACCTACTCTTTGGCCTTAACAACAGTTTTCTATTCGTACGCTATACTAACTATCTATTATATGGGGCCCCATTCCAACCTTCTCATATAAATGAAAATGTCGAAGCGACGACTTTTGTCAACTCTGTAACGCACACAAAAAGTGATATTTCACTGGCTCGTAAATTAAAATGACGAATTTCAGTGTTGAATTTTGAATTGGAGAGGAGACTCCAAGTTTCCCGCTGGGATGATAAGAAATTAATTTTGCAAATTATCCAAATGCAGACGCTCGAAATACTGGCGTAGCGTTCTGTCACAATTAGAACCATTTATTCATCTTGTTATAATTGAGATCGAGGGTTAACTCGAACATAAGGTGTCGCTATTTATTAATAGTATTAATACAATGTTTTATGTAATACTGGATTAAATAGTTTTCAAATTGTCCTTCTTTTTTTTATATATATATATATATGAAGTTTGTATATCTAAAGATGCATTACTGATTAATTAATAGAGTATAACGCGGAAATCATTAGAATTCAATAACGCTTTAGTGGGCTGTTAGCTACAAAAGAATGACTGAGCCATATTTTTGTATCAAGGGTATCAAAACATCTACACAAGTGTATCAAAATATAATTCTTAAGAAAGTGGTTAAGCTCCTTAATATTACTATGTTATTGACTAAGAATGGTTCTTTCTGTCAGCCACTGTAGCTAGGTTGGAATGGAACGTTCCGGATTTCTTCGGAGCTGAAGATTGGTTGTCATCTAGTCTCGATCTTAATCCGCTGGTTTAATGGATTAATTTATTGTCAATTTTAGAGAGTATGGTTTGCTCTAAATGACATGATACTTCGGAGTCCCTAAAGAAATCCGTAAAATTGGCATTGAAAAATTTTCCCATTTATAGGATTAGATTGCGTTGCAGAGAGTGGACATCATTTTGAATAATTGTCAATTATTATTAATTTATATACACCAAATAACATTATTGAAGAAAAGTTGTTAAGCATATATCACTAGATAAAGAGGTGTTCCTGTCCAGAAAAATATTCTATAGATGTGAAGGCGTATAAAATAAAAAAATGTCTTAAAAGGAGCCCAACCTACAATTTATTTATTTATGTATACTATAAGTACAGTAACTTGTATCGACATACAGAACAACAATATTAATGAAGGGGTATATAGATTCTGCTAATTTCTAAAGAAAAATCTACCAGTAGACCTGTGATAGGAAACTATACACGCTATAGCATATGAGTCTAACTAAATAAACTATCAATGATAGTTATTACTAAAGACAGGAATTCAAATACGCGGTACTTAAAAGTGTGCAGTGATTTAGATTCACAGATACTGTGTGTTGTAGAATTCCATAACATTTCAACGTGAACAGTACTTTTACTGTTGTCTATCTCCTTACATACCATTTCATTCTACTCAATTCTATTCTCATCCCTTGATTAGAATAGAATTGAGATGAAATGAGATGTAAGGAAGGTTTTAACCAGTAACCTAGAACCAGCGTCTTTTCATTGGACGAAGATGAATCGCTCACATAAATAGGAAGTATAGGATAAACGAAATATTGTAAAATACACAAAAGATATGAGTGTTTGTACGAACAATTCTTCCAGAATCCGATTTACCGACACCGATAGATTACAAAAACCTCCACTCAGTGAGTCATTTTTTGAAGGTATCAATCACCTCTTAGTATCATGACAAGGACGGTTACACCAAT
The DNA here is from genome assembly GCA_036419045.1 of Scirpophaga incertulas. Lineage (NCBI taxonomy): Eukaryota > Metazoa > Arthropoda > Insecta > Lepidoptera > Crambidae > Scirpophaga > Scirpophaga incertulas. The sequence continues at coordinate 18,088,087 of CM071629.1, read as the reverse complement.
TTCTCAGTAGCTTGTATAGTCGGAAATTCTCGTTCGTAGGTTGATGCTAAGAACGACGTTCTAGCCTGTCCCATTGTAAAATCAATTCTTTAATTTTGGGATTAAACCACGGAGCCGGCTTATATTTTATTTTAATACAGTGGACTAGCGCATGCCGATTATACAGTGCCAAGATGTTGTGATTAAAAATGTTCACTTCTCGTTAAAACAAATGCTTTCATACTGTGAACTCCAGACAGTGTTTCAACATTATATTCAAATGTATATTTTTTAAGGACCTTACTTGCCTATGTTTAGGGTTCCTTTTATCGCGAAAGCGTACCCCGCCACACGCTCCGATGTGGGCTGGAAGGACACCGGAGGATTTTTAGTGGGTAGGCCGGTACTCTTTCGGAATGCCATTGAGGGGATTCAGTCCAAATTCTTGAAACATTTGAACTATCGTTTAAACAATAATAATGACTTAGATTATAGTAGTTCATGCGCGAGTCATGGTCTTTTATCATTAAAAGACAGACGAACACAATTCGACATGATGTTTTTACATGATGTCTGCAACGGAGTTATTGATGCCCCTGAACTCACGTGTATTTTTCTACGGTTAAATGCACCAAAAACACGCACTAGACACACTACTTTATTTCACGTACCCGTGACTCGGTCTAGGTATGTCCAGAATTCTATTGCGCATCGTATTAAATCTAAATTCAATAAGTTGTTTTCGTCCTTTGACATTTTTCATATGGGGAGAGCGGAGTTCAGACGCAGTGTATTGTGTTTGCTGAGCGATTTTGGAGAATGAGTATATATTTGTATGTATATATGTATGTATGTATATATATATATATATATGTATGTATATGTGTATGTATGTATGTATTTGTATATTTAGATTATTACATATTATTTGTGTTGTATATGGCACATGCACTCATATGCACACACATACACTCTTTCACACACACACACACACGCGCGCACACACACACACACACACACACACACACACACACACACACATAAACAGTCATAACCCCATCTGCTAATGGGTTTTTAGTTTAGTGTCATGTATAATTTTAATTCTTAGTTTTTGTTTCTATAGAATAAGTTAGTCAACTGCATTAAGAATGCTTATTTAAATAATGAAAATCCGTTTTTGGCTGTATGAATTGTATTCTTAGGTTAATAGTTTTATTTAAGAGCTGTGGATTTCGTAAACTGAAATAAATAAAAAAAAAAAATAAAAAAGCCCCACTCACGGCCGCGCCTAGCCAGCGCGGTGACAAGGTGCATAAGGTGCATTTTCCCCTCGCAATAAAAGGGGGTCTGATTCAGAACAATAAATAAATAAGATCATGCTATGATATAGGTGATGTGAGTTGATCAAATGACAAAACATTAGTAAAAGAGGAAATTATCAATAAATCTAGAAGAGACGGTTAACAATGAGGGGCAAAGTGAGTTGCAAGAAGCGGTAAATTATTGAGATCAAACGTAGAAATGAATGATTGCAACCTGTCGGAACAGTTTACTACTATCGACTGTTGACTAAACTTGTGTAGAAACACTAGCAGTCGCTTTTTGTATCCTTTCATCATATTCTGCCATTCGGGATGAAAAAGTCTCTCAAGGTCTTGCAAATTAGTATACATTTTTGATTCCATAATATTAAGTAATTGTATAGTTACACTTGTGAAAAGAAAAATTAAAATATAAGAAATAGAGGAAGTTATAACATTAAAATTATACCATATAGGTATATGTTTTTTAAATTTTAAAATAAATTTACAGAAGTAGAAATTTTACGCTTATGTTTAATCGATAACTACCCACCAAGATTTTCAAGGCGAGAGTAAATAGGCACTATTTGAGTTTGTGTCTTCCACCTTAGGCAACATCTTCACTTAACATCAGGTGAGATTGTTGTCAAACGCATGCAAATTAGTAATAAAAAAAAAATTGAAGACAAATGTCAATCCCAAATAAATTCAAAATACTTGTGAATAATTATGATGTATTTCCTAAATACAATAATGATATATTTCATAAAAATCCGAAGATTGATTGCGTATTTGTCATAAACCAACAACGTATGAAATTGCATTTTTTTTTTCTTATAATGGCCTCGTAATTTTTTTAGCTAAGCTTTGGATATAGGTGTAAAATGCGGAATAGGATGAGATTGTTTGTGAGCAAACAGCGAGTGTCCGCTTATTAGTAGGCCCCGTGTAATAAAAACATCGCCTTATTACAACCGGGGCCGCCCTCGGAACACTTAAATTTAAATTTGAACATAAAGCGATTCGCATTTGTTTACGTAATGAAATGAAATTACATTATTTAATCACGATGCACGATTTGTGTTATGTCTCTATATATTTTTTCTCATATATTAATGTAAACGAGAAAAATTATAAATTAACTCTAAAATTATTCTATAAGGTTCCATAAAAACAATACTGACTGTATTGTAATATTTATATTTTTTTTTTTTACCTAATCGACATAATAATTTGTAATTATGTTTTAGATATCACAACAGAATAACACTTCAGAAATTCAATTGATTTACCTTTGCCTTTAATTGATTTAGTTAAATACAACCTTAGCATTATGTATTTACGGTTACGTGTTACGGGTTTAATAAACAAAAATTGAAGCTCCTAAACATATTACCTTGCTTTGAATAACTTAGAGCTAAGCAGATATATCTCGTAGCTTTGCAACTATGGTTAGCGAGTAAAAAGAGGAAGGAGAGGGTTGATTGATGCACCCCTAAGATTCACTGCATTTTGCAACCCCCGGTAAGATACCGCTTACGAGCTTATTTTAAAGTTTATCATCGCTAAACCTTATATCGCGAGGAATATGCCAACGTAAGACAGATAATTTTGTCACTATGAAAAATAAAGCCATTACAATATGAAATTATTTAGTAATATTATTAACTACATGGTTTAATTTTATATTATATTATCGTACATGGAATTTTAATTTGTAAGTTACGTTTTTCTTTGCACCATACATTTCCTGTACTGGTTTCGAACTCCTAAACTTATCTACTCTTCTCTTTTTGTCTGTCAGGTGAATTTCTTGTATAAAAAAGTTGTTTTTGCCATTCCTGCTTATACATATGTTCAAAATAACCTGTTTTTCCCTATGTTGTCAGTTTTATGTAATCTTATCTATTTATACTTGTACCTTCGACTAGTTTTTCATTATTGTTTTGACTTTATCGCATTATGATTATGTAATTTAGCTTTAGAAATTAGTTTGTACAAATAATATACTAATTTCAGTAGCATGTATCTACATGCTACTGAAAGTTTGAATTCCCCTTCGCTTTTGCCTTATAAATATTAATATTTTCTGTCTCAGTTGTTAATTGCCTTGAGAACCACAGATAAATCCCGCAATGTATTCATTAGCCAAACCTAATTAGGAAAGATCCATGCAAGTCAAGGATTTCCATTGTAAGCCTGATTGAAGCCCAAAATACAACCTTACAGAAGTTACAGTTCAATTGTCTTATGTTGTTGGTAATGAGTTGTGAATGTATTATAGACGTTAATTTTTTTTTATGTTTATATATTTTATTTTTTTATATGTTAATACCATTGTAATTAAATAAGTATATGTAACTTCTGTAAAGTAATAATTTTGGAACTGTAGTACTTTAAATTCTATTCACCATAAAGTGATAGTGTATTGAATTTTAATTGTTTAGAAAGTATTATTTTGTGTACAAATTTAAGTCCATGACAACGGTGTAACCCTCAAATTGAACAAGTGGGTAATAATTATTGTGGAAAATGACGTATCAACTAACAACTGTAAATAAAAATTAAATTAGGTCATTTCATTATAATAATAAATGTACTTTTTACTTTTACTAGTTCATAATTAAACAAACACAACACAATAAACAAAAAAAAATCGTGTTAACAGTAACAGCCCAGATGACATCGTGATCTACAACTTCTTAATTACCGTATGTAGTTAGTTAAGTTTAGTTTGGCTGGGCTCCACCGTACTTAGCCTCATGATTGGGCCATTGTGCGTATGTAACTGGGGTGTTTTAAAAGATATCTATAGTTTTTTTTAGAAATAGGTATGTAAATTGTTAACGTTGTTTATAGAATAACGTATAACGGACCATATATGAGATTACAGTAGATAAATAATGAATTATAGTTAATTTAAATATCCATATTAACATCTAATGTACGAAAGAATGTTTGATAATTTACAAATATATGAATGGTTTATTTGAATCTGCAGTGTTCGTTCAAATAAAAGACAATTTAGTGTTGTATTAAAATGGCAATAAAATAAAATATATTATTTTAACATATAAATATATTACTTCTGTAAGAAAATAGTAAAAGTAAATGGTAAGTTTCATGAAACTATTGCCTCTTAGGAATAATTTGGAAACCAAGCGGTGTCTAGTTGGCTGGAAGCTTCCATTTTAATAGCAACATTATCACCGGCTTGATTGCGAAAACGAGGACGGCAAACGTCTGTTACTTCGCCAAAGTCGTTATCTGATCGAGATAAATTTTCCATTCAATAACTCAAGGCTTAGCTAAGTGCAGGCACGCAACATATTCAACTCAAGTAATCTGCCATTAGGGCAAAAAGCTCCCAGTTATCTGTGACATCTGGTCAATGTTTATATTTTGAGGGTCTCTGACAACCTTTATAACGACTGCCCGCTTATCGTTGTCTGCATGTCTAGGTAATCCTGGTTTGAGATTCATTACGCCAAAATGTACCCTATGATCTAAGAAACAAAATCACATTTCCGAAAATTTACCCGTCCTTGTAGAATCATGTGAGGGTTTTTCATTCTGAAATATAGACAGAAATAGAATTAAGGCGAGTATTTTTTTGACCTCATATACTGTTTTTCCGATCTATCAATAAGATTTCACAGGAAAGAAACGAGATTATGTCCTGTCACGCAACTTCTAATAGAAGGATTAATAAAAACATTCCAATTGTTCTGCTGACGTACCTATGTGGGATTAAATCGAGTATCTTTTTGGCAAGAGATGGAACTTACCTCGAGATTAAAAGATGTGAAGCACATATTAGGGACACGATCTTAGGCATATCATATTTAGGCATACTTCTTTAGAAATTAAGAATATGTAACAGGTACAGCTAAACTATATCTAATATATCTATATCAAAATTAGAAACTTATAGAAATATGTAGATTTAAGTTTTTTTATAAATGTAAAATTAATAATATTAGTCTTAAATAGATAAAAATAAATAATTTGAATCAAAATATCATAGTTGTTGATCAAGAAGCGAGTTGAATGTCTTGAACTTGATAAATGGTGATAATTAACTTTTTTCTAAGAGTAGGTGTTCTCTATTAATAATTATATTATTTTCAAATTGTTCAGTATTTGTTTGTGTCGTCACTCCAATAAATAAAGTTAATGATCACCCATCTCTCCGTAAAATTCGCAAATCGCAATCCTTTTTTCACATGGAAGTGTCTACGGCCAGACAACGGCTATGTTCGACTATTGTTGGGTTTTAATCGGATGGTCGTGGTATAATATGTCACAAGTATTTCTTTCAATATGCGTTAATGCGATATGCCCCTCAGTAGAGCCAAGTCGCTGGCGGAGAAAATCGTGATAGCTCGTAAGAACATAGGTGTTCTTAGAGGTAGATTTCTTCGACATTAACTGACATATGGCAAGCTCGTTTCATTTTTAAAAACTGTGTCATTTCCAACTTATAATTAGAAACTCTTTGCCCTAAGTTTCACCTATAATAACAATGAAATTATGACAATGAAATGAAATGAATAACAATGAAATGTATAAGAACAATCTGAAATTAGATATATTCGGAACACTGGTTACAAAAATATTTATGTCTATGTAATTGTTCCTAAAACTATTAACTAGAGCATCATTTACAACTTGTGAACATTAACATTACGTCACAAGAATGACATTTGAAATTGACACTAATAAACCGAATGTAGAAATGTTTTCATCTTGATATATATTTGGTTATATTTGATAGGACTTAATAATACCTATAACAAATTTTTCGAAAAATTATTTTTAGACATTTAATTATCAATATTTTGCTATTTCAACTTACATTATTGAGAAATCTTTGTTATCAAAATAAATAAGTTATGAATATCTTTTGTGCTTTCGCAGAATTTCTTAAACAACGCGTTAATATCTCATAATAATAGATGAGGAATGATGAGATTCAACACATCGCAGTTAATGGAGTGTGAAATCATTTGTCAAACAGTTGAACACCAAATAGTGATTTTAAATTAACTACCGTCTCCTTTAATTATAATTGATTAATATTGTAAGCAATTTTTTGCTTGCACAATAATTCAGAAATAACTGAAACTAAGCATTTTACAAATAACTTTTCAACGATATAAACAAAATATGTTGATTCTTCCTGCGATGGTGTTGGAACTTACTTTTTAGAAAGAAAGGTAAAAATATTTGAAATTATCGGTTTCAAAATGAAAATAATATTTAGACACATTTTTTAAATGCTTAGACAATAGGTATCACTAAGCATTTAAGAGAGATAGTACTTCTATTTATGCATAAATAATCAAAAGCTATTCATGTCTTCAGTTAAACAAGTAAGTTTTATGTTTTTCTTACAATTAGCTATAGACTTGATATAAATCCTGTAGTCGTCCTTAATATAAGCAACTATTGGATTTTCGTCATGTAACTTTCCCAGTTTATTTATTTCTGGCCCTCGCGTTTAATGACGCCTTACGTGGTAATGTATGGCTATAAATTAAGCGATAATATGTTCGGACAACGCATACGTCATTAGCGATGGTGGCGCCTAGATTATGTTATTATTGTATATAGATTATATGATTCGATGTGTTAACTCTATAATGTGTAATTCATACATACTTTTTTAAGAAAAATTTGGTTGATTTAGACGTTTATGTACTCATAAACGTCTAAATTAACGTCATTTAGGTAATTAATAGTAAATAACAATATTATGTTTAGTTTGAAAACAATACCCGTTTTCACTTATTATTACATCTGATAGCATCTATATAGAATCTAAACGTATGGGAAAGGAAACAGTGAATTGTTGTTCATGTAAGCTTACTCTGCAAGCGTACAGGTTTGCGTGAAAAATATATTTATTACTAATGATTGTATACCTATGTGTAATTTATCCTAATCAACCATACCTACGACTTATTAGGATGGTCTGGTTGATTAGGAGGCGTCTGTATCTATAGACGCCTGTACATCAAGCTATCACAATATGTAATTTTCCCCAACTGATATGTATAATGCAATGCATTCATATTAAGATTAATTAAACAAACCTGCTAAATTTGGATTGTTTGATGTGCTGTTGCTGGTGCTATCATTTTATAAGATTGATATAGCTGATTGATTTTATCTTAAAGTAATTATATATGCATCTCTCCAACACTTCTTATTAAGTTCTATAATTGCAGTCGAATTTTAAGAGGAGGAATATAGGAATAGGAAACGTTAAATGGTTAAAATTTTTGAGTAATCAATTTGGGATTTTTGAGAAGATATTAATCTTAATTGCTTTTAGCGATATTCCAAAAAGGATATTCAAGGTTACATAAGGATGAGATGATAATAGATTTTACAAATACAATCTGTAAATAAAGATACAAACTCGCCAATAAATCGAGGCGCTGGTGACATAACAAAAAGAAATAAACACAGAATATCATATTTTGTACAACTGACTAGTTCGATATTGGATTTCACAGTATAACATAACTAGCTCTCAAATATCATTCCACACATTATAATAAAATAATTCATGTGAAGTGGAAGGTTGATTGCAATTGCTTGTTATTTTAATTATACGTTGTTTTTACCTATTTATACAAATAAATAAAATAGGAGTGTCTGTTTGTAATATTAAAAAAACCGCTTTCTACTACATCCATATGAATGTATATACGGTACACATACCAAAATACATGTTTTTAAAATTTTTGTCTGTCTGTCTGTTTGTTCCGGCTAATCTCTGGAACAGCTGGACCGATTTGGACGGGACTTTCACTGGCAGATAGCTTATGTACTCTATTGTAGCAGGTGTTATTTTGCGGAAGTCCATTGTATTACAAAGGATATTGTTTTTTGCTGATACCGCGCAGTTAACTGCGTTGAACTGCGCGGAATCAGCAAAAAACAATATCCTTTGTAAGATAGCTTATGTAATAAGGAGTACCTTAGGCTACTTTTATTTTAGAAAAAAAAATGTTAAAAACAAAAAAAAAATAAACTAATTTTATTTTTATTACATTCCACGCGGACGGAGTCGCGGGCACAGCTAGTTTGGTATATAGTGTTTCCAGTAAAGCGAAATGATCTTATTAGCGAAGTGTTGCCGGGATAAACACCTACAATTGATTGCTAAGTAATTGCGGATCGGACGGCCGGGGAAACTTTAGGGTCGAACAACCATGACTCTGACGAAACAGGCAAGGAACTAATCTCCACAAAAACTGACCAAATTACGCAACTGACTACACAAAGCAGTCAGTTGTGAAAATCAGACGTAAGTAGGTTTGTACGACTCGATGTAAATTACGTAATTAGTAAAAGTAAGAAAGAAAGAAAATAATTTATACAGAAGAACAACGTTACATTTTAGTTGTGTTAAAATGCATTTATTTGCGGCTATATAGGTCACTAATTACAAGTACTAAAGATTCATCTGACTATGTCACATAACAATATGCTGTATAAACAATTAAAAATAATAACATAAGAATTTTAAGGAAATAAAATTGTTATAAAAATTTTATAAAGGTTTTTGTTTCAAGCACCATTCTAGGTATATTACGCTACACTATAGATAACGTACATCTAGTATAAGTATAATTATGATTTCATGAATTCACATCAGACATTTTGCGTTTTTATTTCCGTATACAAACAAATCCATTTTTAAACTGTGCGTAAATTTACTATATTAAAAAAAAAGTAGTCAAATATAATGCATGTGTTGACAAAATTTTGTATCACTTGTCCTAAATATGGAACTACACTAAAGAAAAAAGAGTTACCTCTTCATCTTGTAATATTCTACCTCTAGAATAAATCTTTAAAATTGGTATGAATCTATAAAAGGCGACGGAAAGTCCCAAATCTGAGGCGTATATTTAACATTGAGTATATAATTAGTATATTAAAAAAATCGATATAGTATATAAGTACTGTCTTCTTTTAAATAATATATAGAAGTAGACTTATGGCAGGCTTATTAAATTCATTAGTTCATATTTTTTTCTTTACCACAGCTACGGAAATGGCATGGTTGTATAAAGCCTACCGTATCCTACGTAAGTTATCGTAAATAAGTAATTAACGTAGTAGGTAATTTATGTGTTGTGTTATTGTTTGTCTAACAAAGTAACTGCAAGATATGGGAGTTGCTCGAACTGTTTGAAACAGGGGTAAATACAGGGTAATAAAATATTGAAACTTGTTTCTTTAACCAATACTTACGTGCTATTTATAATGTAAAGGAATTATACAATATTATTTCTAGAGCTAGATGTTGATGTCAGTCATTATTTTAATGGCGCAGGTAATTTCATTAAATCAATTACATAAGACCAATGTTTTGGATCAATTTATTTATATTTAAATATAAATTATTTAACTTGTCACTTCATTTGATCTGTCTACTACAAAGATAACTAAAACTTATGTTTAAGGAAGTTAAAATAGTAGGCATTATGAGCCCAAAAACAGAAAAACTTTATATTTAGTAAAACAGTTTGACTTTTGTAGTTGACTTTAATTTTTTTTTTACTACGTTTTCTTTTTTTACTTAAAGGTTTTACGATTCTACGTCCATTTTCTTAGAAAAAATTAAAAAATAAATTTTATAAAAATACGAAATACTGATTAGGAAAATAAATTTGTGTAAGGCCTTAAATGCTTTTATTTTTTTTAAATATTTTTACTGTAAGTAAGAAATAAAAATTATTATTTTAAAGTTTCCCGATGTCAATCATTCCATAAGTAATTGTAGTAATTGATAAAAGAATTTTAAATATCGGAAATTAAGCTATTAATTAATTGCAAATATCGACCACATGAACATCGAGTTGTAAATATACTTATTATTAAATCATTGTTGTTGAAAATTGTATAAGTGATAATTACGAGTATTGAGTCAAACTTATCATTTTATATTTTTATAAAAAAGTATAATAATGTTATATAGTACTAAATATGTCATTTGTGTAAATATCGATAATTATTGTAGCTGTCTTTTATGAAACATTGAAATGCCGCTTCCTAATTAAAATAACATGGTACAATGGAAACATTGAGCAGTCTATACTGTAATATTTATTTGTGATATCTCTAAGTAAAACTTCTATCTATGTATTTTCCACTGTAAGGATTTTTATATATTTTATATGTCTTTAGAATATGTGAATTTTTGTTACGTTATTAAATAAAACACGCCTCTCGAATATTTCTTTTACAAATTACCTATTATCAATTAGTAATTTAGTTTTATAACTATCAAGTTAATTATGGTGTTACTGCAGCAAATCTGCAAGCCCCAGAAGAACAAAAGTCTACGTTACCAATTAATGACACAAGATGTACAGTAACCCTACTTTCATATCTTCCTGCCAGTATAGTATGCTAGCGTTGTTATTTTGACAGAAATAGGTAAAACAGAAAGCATCCAAGCTGAAGACTCTGGTATAAACTCTCTTCCTGAATGCTGAATGAAATTACAAATATACTTTTATTCTAAATTACTTCAACTTCAACTTTTTACACATTTAAATATTAGCATTAAATTGTTTTTTAGTTATTCTCACAAAATCTTCTTAGTTATTTTATTTTATTGTAGATAGTCAAATTTACAAAAGTTTTGAATTTGGTAGCCTAGTACTAAATAAAGAATATACTTGAAAAAAACAAATTAAAATCATGTTAAATGCCTAATAATTCTTTCTGCCCAAATAATTATATTTTGGGAATATTTTTTCTATAATCTGTTTTTCAATCTGTCTCAATAATTAGTTCAATATAAAAACATAAAACTGGTGGAGAAAAAATAAACATAAACATAATTTATCAATTACTATATTATTTTTCTCTATCAGAAAATGTAATACAAATTTAAATCGACACTAAATAAGTATAAACCTACACAGTACAAATTTGAATTTTGTTTGATATTTTAATGACCTTGTTGGGACAATGGGTCGGACCAGCCCTAAAGGGCTCAAAGCTCAGAACTCATATTATAAGAACTAATTATTTTTCCTTTCATCTCCTAACTGGGGACGTAAAGGGATTTTGACAACTTCGCGAAAACAATGAGAAGGGTGGCGAAGAATCTTCGATGTAATATTCTTTGTTATTCTTAATGGAGTTACCTTCAACGCAACAACTAATGAGATGTGTTATGGCTCTTTATTTTTTCATGCACTGATATAATGGCTGTTCTTTTTTGTTGTTCGCTTAATTTTATTAATTCTGTCTTCACAATATTGAAATTTAAACGTCTAACTTCATTTGGGATTATCCGTTTAATAATTCGTAATAAATAATTTTAGATAATCTGAAGCTTTGAAAAATACATTCATATAAGTACAATACTTTTTATTAGACTACATATTGTAATTCCATAGATAATTAGATTCCGTAGCATGTCTGGTGCGACATTATGAGCTGTTTCTTGTGTAATATTGATTATATTTTAATATATTAAAGTTTTATATACATTTAAAGTTAAGTTAAGTTAAGTAAAGCTTGTGTAAGATCAGATTGAAATTAACAAATTAATATATTATGGTATAATTTTATTGTGATAGTAACGTATGCTGATAACCAGGTCTTGTTTTATAAAATAGATTAAATAAAATATGGAAACATAGTACTTACTAATTTGTAATTAACTAGTGTGAACTTCCAATGGAGTTAGATTTTCAGGTGATAGAAGAACAACCGTGGCGTTACGATTAACAAACTTCGTAACGGCTACGAGTTTCAGTAGTAACTACGGCGTAGCGCGTCCGCCCGAGGCCGCGCAGTGAGTCGCACTGAGCTCTTGACAAGACAATCTTTACTATAGTGGCCCTTAACAGACAACTCGCGAGCTTTCACACGGATAACGGTCGAAACGGTCTTTGTTTCGCATCTTCTTTTTTAACTTGAACAAAAAGCACGTGTATAATTGGCTGCGTTTTTATTTAATAATTATTGAATGATGAATGTACAAATTACTAAACTAAAATTTTGCAGAATAATACGTAGATTTGAAATTATTTTAAGATTTAACCATTAACAAAATCTTAGTTATGTATTCTAAGTATTAAGTGTACACACAATATATAATATAAAGTTAATAAAAAATTTGAAACACAATTATAAAAATCATATCTTTGAATTATTTTAGTGGTGATGCTTAATAACTTTGGAATAAGTAATACGAACACCATATTAACTTTGCATATTAAAAAGGATAACCTGTGAGCTTTCACGTGTAATTAAAAGGCTTGCGGGCTTAATAGCCCACCAATTTTTTGTTGGGACGACCACCCTTTTGAAAACATGAAATTTTATGCTCTTTGATAATAATGGTAAAGTATATATTTCTAAGTCAATAGTGGTTTTATGTCATTTTCTTTATACGATATGTTGCATACGGTACGGTATGTCAAATAGATGATATGATACCTTTTTACTTTACGCCGTAATTTCTCATTCCTTCGATATAGATAGTATGTACTAAAATATTCTAGTATATTGATATTTTTTAGGTGGAAGTAAAAACATTAAATTTGCGTATTTTTGTTATTTTGATATGGTTTTTGTGATAAATATCACAAAAAAACCATCTTGTTTTCTCACTAATGCAAAAATTTATTCAATATGATTTCTTCTTTCAAAATGAAAACTGAACACTGATTTTTGTGTTTAAGACTACGTAAAAATATAAATAAATATATAACTAGGAAAATATGTATATTTTTGTCGTTTTTCATAAAACTCAATGTCATATATACATTGAGTTTTAGTTGTGATATAAATAAAATATTACAAACTTTAAAACTACAAAAATAAACATGTTGTGTGTTCAAGCTGTAACCTTAATATAACCTGCAAAATGTGATTAGCCCAGATCTGTTAAACAAACTCTAATTAGAAAGTAACGAGAATAAGTTAATAAATATTTTATACATGTATCGAGTTTAGTTCGAAAGTCTCACAATATTTAACTAACAAAATATACGGTTATAAATATACGGATGCAAAAGCTATCTTAAAGAAATTAGATTATTTATAATATAATAGATATAGTCTACTACGTGACTACGGGTCTATTAGTACGTGTTACTACGGAAGATACTGGTTTGTATCTAAACAATTGTAGTTAAAACAACGCAATCCTAAACAACGAAATCCTATTATTTTGATTTAGTTAGTTGGTGCTAGCTAAAGATGGTAGCCGATCTTCCTCGATCGATCTTCGAACATCGATCTTTATAATACTTGTTTGAGTTTGAGTATTATAAAGCTCTTCATAGGAATATCAATTGACATCTGACGATGTCCCGCAACAAAACATGCAAAAATTAAATAAATAGTTTAAGTAACATAATATCATATAAATATATTATTAAATATGAGATTTTATTTAATATTATTTATACATTAGAGTACCATAAAATAACCTAGTAGTAGTGGACAATTATAGTATAGTAAAGCAATAAGCTGAAAATGGCTTTATCTTTGGTACAATCAAAAATTGGAAATCATTGGAATTATAATTTTGCAATAACATTTTTGATAATCACGTGGTGGTAAAACAATATGGTGTGGTGGTTAAGAACAGATCGGAATACATGGTTGCCTTCGTACAAAGTAAAATGTTGAGCCATTTTATATTGTCATATATAGGAAAACAGTTTAAACTACTTTGAGTTTATTCCAGCTATATTATTACTCAATCAATGTACATACTGTAAACAATATACACATTGAGGTTTATTATTCACTTCAATCGTTACAAATACAAACTGTAGAACACTTTTTTCTTAATATTTATTATTCTATACTTTATTTAAAAAAACTAAACAGAGAATTGCATCGATTAAAACTACCCACGATACACTGAGGCGATAGTACTGGAGATAAAGTCTGGCCGTACAAATCACCCTCATCTCGTTGTGGAGGAAAGTTGTGAATACTTTGTCTCAAATTGAGAGTATAGACTGCATAGGGTATCTAGAGTTTCTCATTGGGGGTGGAATAATTTAATATCTCTAAGTCCATTCATCGCAAAAATGACACTTTCTGTAATCCTGATCCTGTTTCTTCGTGCGATTCCTACCCTTCGAAGTGCGTCTCGCCTGCGCCCTTAATGCCTTCAGAAATGGATTCCACAATGGATAACTGGGCGAAATGAAAATTGGGACCCCCCGAAACAGTGCTGGAAACAGCTACTAAATTCATTTTAGTTAAATTCATGAACGTACTAGACAATCTAGTTTAAAATTAACCCGTCTTACGTTTGCTGCCCGAGTTAAAACTTCATCTGCCGCAATACCTACCAAAATAACCTCTAGGGCATCCTCACCTACGCCCTCCATATCTAGAAATAGGATCGCTACTCCAAGTACTCTATCCTCAGGCGACGACGACGTTATCAATTTCTTTGTTACGACCGACGCCGGCTTCATGGTCGTGCTTTGTCGTAAAAAGAAAAATAAAAAAGCTAAGTCCACCGTCCTGTTTGTTATGGACACAATACTCGCTCTGGGCGAACTTGCCAAACCCACACCCACACCAACCCCGATTGCCAAAATAAAAACAACCTGTTGCGCCGAGCCGGTTAAGCTTTAGCTATCTTAACCTCACCCGCGATATGTCTCCGGGACTCTAACATGTGGTTCCGCCGAACTATATGATCTTAAGAGATGAAAAAATTCCATTTTCTAAAGCAAAAAAAATGGTAACCTCGTTCGTCAATGCAAACGGACACCATCCCAGCCTTCCGCCAAGTCGCTAAATTAATGGCAGAATGCCAATAGCCTAATTACACGCTGCCGTCCTGTACGAGCAGTTGTTCAGTACCCTATGGCCGACTCTCTATGGGTGGTCAAAGTCAGCAGAGAGGACAAAACCTCTTCAAAAATGCTGAAAAATGCACCTTCGCGCAGTGAATCTCCAGCAGTGGTCCGTCTTTTCATTTATTTTCTTAGGAACTATATGGAGGCCTCAAATTTTTCATTTAATTGTAAAGGTGATGTCGATTCGCACCCACATCACCATTACGGGTGGTGACGGGGTCTCAGAACTGTAAATCTCCTCCTAAAATGCCGTAGAGGAGGATGCCTCCACCGCCGACATTGAGGCAAAGAAAAGCTCTTGGGCAGAGGTAATTAAGTGCCTCCGAACCGCACTCTCCACTTTAAAAGCGGGCACGGCCTAGCTGTACGAATGGGCCGAAAAACGTGACAAGGAGAATACCCATTTTCTCTACCAAGTGAAGCAGCTTACTTCACTGAGCTGGCCAACAAGGTAAGAAATCTCAACGAGGTCCTGAGAATGAATCTCGGAAATATTCATAAAGCGCCGGGGTCGTCCCGGGAGAGCAGGACTACAGCAACAGGCTTCGTGTCTCATAATAATAAAGGAAAGGTGACAAAGGGGGCTTGCAAGCGAGAAGCGGAAGAGAGCGGAAGTCTAGAGTCATATTTCGATTATTATGGAAAGAGAATTCGCCAGGTATTAGTCCGACAAGCCGTTTCTACCAAGTCATGAGCTGGAGACCTCCTCTCGCACACCAATGCTTTCAGGCGGAGGCAGTTCATTCTGCGCCGTCTGACGCACCCGGAGTGGGCGGGAACGGGAAAAGGAAGATAGTAAAAAATGCGATAGTTGGGAGAAGGAGGCCTCGTGCCAACGAGACACGGCCGGCATTAATTGCGCCGGCGGTTCCGAACCCTGGCCACGAGCAGTCCTCGCAGGTCTGCGGGGTTACCTCTTGGGCTGTAGTGGCGGGATGAAGCGATCCTCTTCGATGTTGAATTCGGACCGAGCTAGTCTCTTATAGGTCAAAACCATTCCATGGTAGCGCTCTGTTAAATATCTAGGTGTCTTGCTCTACCAAAAGTTTACTTTCCGCCCCTGCATAAGTAGGGTCACTAAAAAGCTCAATTCTTCATGTACAGCTTATGTGATGTTAGGAAAAAAACAATAATATCACTACGGAACAAGGGTACACTATATAAAGTATTGGAGAGTCCTCGTAGACCCTCCAAACATGATCACTTGTAAACTTTTAACCCTGCTTTTAAGCACAGGTCAGTAAGTACCTTTTATACACCCTCTCACTTGTTGACTGGCCACTTTGGGTACCAAATCGCCTACTAGAGAGTAAGCACCGTCAAAGTCTGCGCTGTTTCGCCCTCTCCCCTAAGAGGGTGAACGCGAATTTAAAGCCCGATAGAGCCTCTGGTGATCTGCCGGTCCAAAGACAGTATCTAGTTGGTAGGCTGGCCTTCTGCTAAAGTTGATTATGTGTTGATTATGTTGACATAATCAACCGCCATAGAACAATTGCAGGTGGTATCCGTTGAGCAGACGTCCGCTCAACAAGGGGTGGATGCTTTCAGTAGCGTACTTTGAATGAGTATTTATTGCCTCCTATCACAAGGTAAAGAAACAATTTCCAATGCACCGAGTTACACTGAACCGGGAGAGTCACCTAGAAGGTATAGAAATAAAATGTCGTGTGATTTTTCAAGAAAATACGAGCAATGTAACTCTTAGATGATTATAGAGCTCATATTTCAAAGTCCTTGTGATACTCGCATTAATCGTATATATGGATTTATCACATTTATCCCAGATGGAGAGTTTTACTAAAATCATAGATTTGGAAGAACTAGTTTAGATGTGATATTAGAATGTAATTGTAAATTCAGCTTCTCTTAATATTTATAAAAGCAAGTTCAACTACCTTGTTTATCTCGTCTAGAAAGCGATCAAACGTATCCGACTACATTGTATAGTGTACATACTTTAGAATTTTATCGTTAATTCAAGAAACTTATTATAATATATATCTTTATATATTATTTATTATTATATATTATCGTGTATTGACATTATTTATTTAAGTTAGTTTTAATACATATATTTACATGACATAGCCAAATTATTATGATTGGGAGTTATACATTCTGGTATTCCGCTTTAATTATGCGTGATGTGTTTATTTTCGTCATTTATGCAATTATTTTATTTTTTTCGCATTTATAAATATATGTTTTGTATTTTATACATAGTGTTGGTATTTTTCTGTCAGCTTGAGAGGGTCTGTATATAAAAAAAATTAAAATAGTATGTACATAAAAATTTCAGAAACCGTAGAATTACGATCATATAAAGTACGAGTATGTTCAGTGCTGACACCATAAGGAAAATTTAACGCGAATCGTCTATGTTTATGCTGGATGGAGCCAAATATGTATATTTTCAAAGTCCTTCAATCCTTCCAGTAGTAAGGTATTATGTTCCAGACAACCTGAAATACCCAGAAAACTTTTAACGCAAATCTTTTTCGTGATCATATCTAAAATAATTATTATAGTACAAAAAATGCGTTATCTTACTCTGTAAAAAAATTGATTTCGCTACAAAAGAAGATATGAATAAATAATAATGCAACAAGATTTCATCAGGAAACATTTCCTTGTTACGTCTGAGCTGACGAGATACCCAATTAAATGCTTACGATGGTGTAAGTAAGCACAAAATACAGTAGACGAATCAGAAAATTCTCTAAGCGTGAACCCCCGTAAGCGTACATAAAAACAGGCAAATCACAAAACAAGATAACACTCGCTAGGTTCCCGGGAATCTCATTTTCAATATGTTTTTATAACTTTCAGTGAGGAAATGAGGTGGCGCTCCGGGCTCCGCGCCGCATTGTCATCATAAACCAACCGAGGCCTCTTCATAAATCCACCCCGAATGTACCATTTACGCATTATGCCATAACAACGAGGTTTCTTTTTCGCACAATGCTTTTAAAACCAACAAATAACTCGTATCTGTATCTTATTATTGGTTTTGTTGACATCGTGAGTGAGATAAAGGTTGTATTTATATAGTAATAACAAAACAACCTTTTGTTATGTCGGTATCGAATTCAAGTAAGCTGCGGATTTGTTTGTTTAATCATATAAATATATAATAAAAAAAATCGACATTTGAAACTCTATCATGAGAGTTTTGAATTTCGAGTTTTTTAAATTGACTACAAACACAGTGCATGTGTTTTCAACGAAATTTAATTATAAGTTATATAATACAAAGAAAATATTATTAGATATGACATTGTTGAAGTAACAATTACGAAAAATTAGGTGATTAGGTTAGGTATTAATGTTTAAAAGGACATTGTTCAATTTTGGCCTAAGAACCGATGTGAATATAAATTATACTATAATTTTTATTTATTTTTATATTATTTGAAACATATTTTAGTTTTCCACGGACACTTCAAATAAATAAATTCATTGAGACATTGAGGGCGATGGATGTACGTTATTTGATGGATAAGTGAGATCTTACGACAACAAGAATAAAAGTAAGGACCTGGTCACGTATCAGCCACTCGACCGCTTGTCTCGGAATGATTCGAGATTCTGTGCGAGATTAACGTCATAAAAACATGTGTACACATGTACAAAATATGTACACATTTCTCAATTTATCCTTAATCAACAATCAAAAAACAGCAGTCATTCAGCTTTAAGCTTTCATTTCCACTACATTAATCTTACTTTTATCCGCCTTTTCCAATACCCAGCATTCACTTCCATACATAAGCGTAGAAACTAAAACTCCATACACAGCTAAACGCGCCTGATTTGAGGTCTGTCTGCATTTTGTTTTCTGCCATTACTCTTCTTTCAATATCAAGCTCAAACTAGTCATCTCTTGTAAACATGTAACGTCTATACTATTAGAATATTCTGGATTTTTCTCAGAACTTGCAATTATATTTAAAAAATTAATCTTCTAACGTCTATACTATTAGAATGTTCTAGAATTTTCTCAGGTCTCGCAATTACGAGTATCAGTAAATTGTTATCTTCTAATGCAAATCTGCCCATCTGCTAGTTTTCAAGCTACGCTTATGCAATCTAAACGCATCTGAATTTCGGTTCTTGGAAATATGAGGTAATCTATTTTTTATGTACGCAGCTGTATTACAAGCTTCAGCCCAAAACTTTGTGGATAAACCTGAATCGTACAGCATTGACCGTGCCATCTCTGTAATTGTACAAATAATATCTCTGTGCTACCCGATTTTGTTCTGGTGTATAAGGAACAGATAACTGATGTTTTATACTTTTTGGTTTAAGATAAACATCAAAATCTCTATTGACATACTCTGTCCCATCATCGGTCCTAATGCATTTTACCTTCATGCTTGTCTCAGTTTCTGCTTCAATGACAAAAGACTTGAAACTGTCAAGTACTTCAGTCTTTGATTTCAGAAAATAAACTAAAAATTTTCTTGTAAAATCATCGACTATCACAAGCAAATAACAAGCACCACCATGTGAAGTTTGTTTCATGGGACCACAGAGATCCGAGTGAACTAATGTTAACTTCTCTGTAATCCTAGAAGCCTTGCCCTTGTTAAAAGGCAATCTATGCATTTTTCCTTCAATACAAGGCACACAATTAAAGTTACTAACCGAATCTAACTTAATACCTGGCAATCTACGAAGAATCTGCTCATTTACATGTTCGATGCCTTCGATTTCACAACATTGTCAAGCTTTCATCATCCTGAACTGCAGCACAAGCCCTGTTTATCACTGGCTCACATTTGTCCTATTTATAAATTCCAGAAACCTTGGAAGCAGTAGCTACAAGTGAACCTGAATCTTGACAGTTAGACTCTTTATATATACTACAACCTACCTTATTAAATATAACACTCCATCCACACTCAACTAACTTAGACACAGATAACAAATTAGCTTTTAACCCTGGTACATAAGAAACATTACATATTTTTTTTGAATTACCATCTTAATTTATATTGATATTCCCATGACCTTTCATACTAACTACACTGCCATTTGCACAAGAAATATTAGAAACATTATCATCTAAAGAATTAAGATCACAAAACCAGTCCAATTTATGAGACATATGCGCTGAGGCTGATCCACATAAAAACCCTCAGAATTGAACACGTCACTTGTTCCAAATAGAGTATGGAAGCATGATCCATTTTCCTTTGAAGTAGACGCCTGTCTATTCCTTAAAAACGGGCAATCAGGTTTCTTTAGACCCTTCTTCCCATACTTGAAGCAACGAACTTTAGCATGTGTTGTCTTCTCCTGTTTCTTATAGTTGACACCACGCTTTTGCCTTACGAGTAAAACCCCTTCATTATTTTTCTGATCATTGACAAATGAATGTTGGTCAGCTTCCTGTAATAATTTAGATCGAACATTTACAGTAGTTATCGACATATTTGAATGTTCCATTGCCATTCACATAGGTTTAATTTTTTTGGGAAGTCCTCTTAACATAATGACAGCAACCAGTTCATCATCCAAACCTTTGCCAATATCATTTAATTTTTGGGCTGTACTGATAATAGACGTAACATATTGATACATACTGCTGTGCTTGACAAGTTTTTCATCGAGAAATGTATTTAATAGGGTAATCCTTCTATTAACTTCTTTGTTCTCAAATATTTTTTCTAACTCATCCCAAGCTTGCTTAGCAGTTGATGCATTTCTTAGATATGGATAAACATGTGGCTCAATACATAGAGGTAGAACGGAGGTGAGCAAGCTAGTAGTGGAGGCGAAAACTTCGAAACAACGTCTCGATGCGTTTTTGTGATTGAACACTAGAAGGCTGATTTTTATCTCATTCCCACATATCCGATATTTTTATATTTTCCTTAGGTTGCTAATAAAAAAATCATGGTACGGCCCAGTAATTACTGTACCGTAATAAAGTTGTCCTTTCATAATAATAGATTTGAGTTCCTTTGTGCAACGTGAACAGTCTCTACCTGAGTTTCGAGAAGCGTGCGTATAATTATAGTAAAGTAACATAGCCTATGTTAGCTAGAAACATGATTTTGTTACTATTAGATAGGTAATTTAATATGGAATAAGTTTGAATAATAAAGTCGTTAAAATCGTATAACAGAGATGTATGTAACATTTCTGTTATATTTGACTTAATCTGAAAAAAATATGTAAAAATTTATTATTATTTTATTTACTTTTTTGTCAAATTAGCCTTTTAAATTCTTTTTGCTGTTGTTTTTGTCGATAAAACTAAGTATAGTTTCACCCCTTTAGATTGAATTAATTGGAATGTGTATAGCTCAGTCCAACCCAGAAGAAACCGAAATAATAAAGTACTTAAGCTGCTAATATTCGGTGGTGTCTTGTTGTGATGTAGAAACGCTGTTTATTTATGATGTTGATCATTTATTCCAAGTTCAAAGTTTTGATTAATTTCTATTGAGTCCGCAATATTATATTAAAGAAACATGATAGATATATTAACACTAGAAAGACCAAGGCAGTTAAATTGGCGGCAAAGCAATTTCATTGTTAAATATTTCACAAACTATGATTTTGTTTCTTTTCATATTTTATGACTTTTCCTGATTTGCTATTGTTAAGCCAAATCTATATGAAAAAAAATAACAATATGTTGTATATGAGTTTCGATGACAAATACCTACTAAGACCGCACACCGTCAATGTGACCGCATACATATAAAGACGGCGATAAGAATAGTAAACAACGATTTCTTCTAACTAATGTGGGTACTTTTGTTTTTATTTATGTTGAATTGAATTCTGAGTAAGTTGTTACTGCCTAGCTTGTTTACATTTTACAGTAGACATTGGATTCGTTTGGTGAGCAGTCGTAATTTGTTATAAAAAAATGAGTCGCCCGCTCTCCAATTCGGAAATAGAACAAGAATTGTTGCGATATCGGGATATACAAGAAGATGTGTCAGGTGATGAAAGTAGTGATGATATCATAGACAGTGTTAGTGAAACCCGTGATGCAGAATTTCAGCCGGAACAGGTCACTTCTTCATCAGAAGACTCCGAAGTAGATTCATCTGCTACAACAAATAACAATATTATTGTAAATTCGAGCAGAGGGCGCGGGGTATCTCTTAGATCCATTAGCGGTGGGCGTACAGCACGTGGTGGAGGTTCGGCTAGGACATCTTCAGTACCAGAAGTCGGTATGTTACAAGTAGCAAGTGACGGCACAGAATGGACTTGTATTTCTCCAGACGCTAGTGAAGTAGGACGTCGCGAGCAAAATATACTTCGAGAAATCTCAGGGCCTACTCCATACGCCAAACGATACATTGAAAATAACAAACCAATTTCTGCGTGGAGACTTTTTCTTCATGAGTACATTCTCCGACGTATAAAAGAATGTACTGAAAAGGAAGCACATGACAAGGTCAAGATGACACTTGGAACTTGTCCCTAGACGAACTAGATGCATTTATTGCTTTGATTTATGCTCGTGGAGCCTATAGCATGACCCGCCTAGATTTAGACATTTTGTGGTCACAAGATTGAGGACTACCCGTTTTCAAAAATACTATGAGCAAAAATAGATTCTAGGAGATCACGAAATACTTACGTTTTGATTTGAGAAGCACGCGTTCTGCTCGCCTAACCAATGACAAATTTGCGATGATTGCGGATATATGGAACAAATTTATAGATAATTGTCAAATGTGTTACATCCCTGGAGAAAATTTGACAGTTGATGAGCAGTTATTTCCATCAAAAACTTGCTGTCCGTTTTTACAATATATTGCAAACAAACCCGATAAATTTGGTATAAAGTTTTGGCTGCTTGTGGATGTCGAGAGTAAGTACCTATGTGGAGGATTTCCGTATCTAGGAAAAGACAAGAACCGTTCAAACGATATTTCATTACCCGAATATGTGGTTTTGAAACTAGTACAACCCTATTTCAAAAAGGGTCGAAACGTAACCACTGACAACTTTTTCACGTCTCTAAATTTGTCTAAAAAACTAATGGTCGAAAAGACTAGTATTGTTGGAACAATGCGGTGTGCAAGACGAGAAGTATTGTAGAGGTATTCGTACCACCGATTTGTAGAGGTATTCGTACTATAAGATATGAAACTTTCATAATGAAAACCGAGACCGATATAACCTTTACTACCTATCAAAGAAAACCAGGAAAAAATGTTATTATTTTGAGTTCTTTACACCCCAACGTAAGCATAGGTACTGATAAAAAAAAGCTGCCTGAAACAGTTGAATTTTATAATGCAACAAAATTTGGTGTAGACATCATCGATCAAATGGCACGCAAATACACCGTAAGAGCTGGAAGTCGGAGATGGCCTGTTCACGTTTTTTACAATATACTTCATTTAGCAGCTATAAACTCGTGGATTCTATATCAAAAAGTCACAGGAATAAAAATTTCTCGTCATGATTTTATCCTTCAACTAGTGAGCGAACTACGTAAAGAGTATGGAAGAAATTCACTTCAACTTCGAGTCAGATACAAGAAATTAATTCTGAAACAAGTGAACCATGTACTACAAACAATAAGAGGCGGCAATATCAAATCAATAGTAATTGTAAAAAAAATAAAACATGTGAAAACTGTACTATCTGTAAAAAAGCTGTTTGTGGAAAATGTACAAAAGAGTCTAAAAAAACTATTACTTGTTACAAATGTTACTAACTTTAATGCTAAATTGTTTACTATTAATTGTAGTAACGTATTAAAAAATAAAATTGTATTATTTTTATTTAATTTTTTATTTAAAATCTGTAATAATTTCATAAGTATTCTCATTTAATTTCTAGTACCGTCAAATTGACCGTTGCGGTCTTTGAAGGTATAGCATGAAGCTCGGCCCTTCTAGTGTTAACACAATGTAGTCTGAACTGCATTTATATAATTCATTGATAAGTTGTTGTTATTGAAGCTTATTGTTGCCAACTCTCATAATTGTAAATATCTATTGTAATTAATAATAATGACAATAGTTTCTGTGCATCTAACTGGGTGTAGTCTTTGGCTGCATTTTTCATGGTGCAGATAGAGATTAGACCCAGTTGGTACACTCCACGCACACTTTCATTAAATTTCGCTTAAATGGCCTCTACGCGTTGGATCTGTATCCCCGCGCAAGCCTTATAAAGGACCGTGTCTTATAAAGATACGTGATTAAAGCTACATAATAATAATAATAAGGCGTAGGGAAGTGACGACCCCATCGCCCGCTGGTGTAGCATTTAATGCCCCTTGACTGCCATAAATGCCCCATCAGTGCAGTCAGTCTCCCTCAGGGCAGCTTGTGGCGAGCTGTCGGTGAGTTGCGTCACCGAGGGTACCGATGTGCTTCAGGGGGGCGTATGCCACCCGCATCTGTCTTGCCTTAACCAGCCGGTCAGAGTGGAGTCGCAAGAGCAAATGCTCGAAGGGTGGAAGTGTAATAATGTCATAACGCCGACGGCGTCTCGATCGCTGTCGCAGACACACCTCTCTACACCCTTAGCCGTTCACACCAATGTTGCTCTCTTCGCACCAATATTGGTCTGCTTTTTTGGAGGGCCCATTTAGTGAGCGGCGAGTCACCACCTTATTTAAATCAATTAGGAGGCTTTGAGAAGGCAGGTGACTGGAGTCTCTTCCATAGCCCGGTTTTCATTACCACCTAAATCGAAATGCAATAGGCCACAAACGTTTTGACCACTAATGACAATAGTTTCTGTGCATCTAACTAGGTATAGTCTTTGGCTGCATTTTTCATGGTGCAGATAGAGATTAAACCCAGTTGGTACCCTCCACGCGCACTTTCATTAAATTTCGCTTAAATGGCCTCTACGCGTTGGATCTGTATCCCCGCGCAAGCCTTATAAAGGACCGTGTCTTATAAAGATACGTGATTTAATATACAATAAAGATATACAATAAAGAACTTACTTACTTACTTACTTACTTACTTTAAGCTACATAATAATAATAAAATGTATTTCTTCAAGCCCCAAAAACAGTTTACAATACTTATGTCAGTCATACAGGGTGGCCCAGAAAGAAATGCACTTTTGAAAATTCAAGAAAAAAAATACTGTTTACTTTTCTACAAATGTATTTATTATAATTCAAAGATGATTAAATAAAATTTACTTTTTAAAAACTACGTCGTCCAAATGACGTCCTACACGCTCACAGCATTCTTCCAATCTGGCATCAAAATTTTGGAAAACTTTCGTTTCCCTCGAAATGGATTCCATTTCTTGCCGAATATTCAGCTTCAATTGCTGCAAAGTGGCTGGATTATTAGAGTATACTCTACTCTTCAGGTAACCCCACAAAAAGAAGTCTGCTGGAGTGAGATCGGGGCTTCTTGGGGGCCAAGAGATGTCACCCCTTCGTGAAATTAATTTCTGTGGGAACATCTCTCTTACCACCTCAATGCTCTCATTGGAAGTATGACACGTAGCCCCATCTTGCTGGAACCAAGTATTCTTGGTATAGCCTCTTGATTCTTGCAGCTTTGGAATCAAAAAACTTCTCAACATAGCAGTATACCGCTCTGAATTGACGGTTACTGCTTGACCACGGTTGTTTTCAAAGAAAAATGGTCCAATGATTCCCCATTTCGCAATGGCGGCCCAAACTGTAACCTTTTTTGAGTGAAGCGGCTTCTGATGTTTCAACTGAGGATTTTCTGCTGCCCAATACCTACAGTTCTGTCTATTTACAAATCCACTCAGGTAAAAATGGGCTTCGTCAGAGAACAGGATGTTATTGAAATTGTTGAACTCATGCCGCATTTCATTTGCAAATCTCAATCTGGTTTCGAAGTCAGTTGCCTTTAGTTCCTGTACTAGTTGTATCTTATAAGGGTGTAATTTTAAATCAAGCCGCAAAATTCGCGGCAATGTCGATCTAGACACTCCCAACGTCGACGAACGTTTGCGCTCCGACATTCGTGGATTCGCGCGTACAGATTCCCGAACTCGCTGAATGTTTTCATCGGTCCGTGAAACTCTTTGGCGACCACGAGGCCGCATTTTTTGTGTCGATCCTGTTCTTTCGATTCTTTGGATCCATTGTTTGATTAAATTAGTGCTTGGACACTCACTGATGCGCCGCAATTCGAATTTAGCACGGTAAAGCCGCCGAACAGTCACATAAGATTGAGCATTCTCATAAAATGCACGGACACAAAACGCGCGCTGTTCTCCCGTGTAATGACTCATGGCGACTAAAATTACAAAGCCCGAGCTACGCACTGGTACCGCTCCCGCGCCCCTCTGGCATGTGGTTCAGAAATGCGCGCCAAATCAAAAGTGCATTTCTCTCTGGGCCACCCTGTATTAAAATGTAAATGGCTTATAATTATTGTAATTATTTGAAGAAGTAAGAATTTACGCATAAAGAAATTACTTGTATCGTATGTCGGGAGAAAATACTTCGGAGTTATTACGGCAATCCCGCCGAATATACCTTCGAGCACCTGATAGTAAAATACGATGATCAGTACGATACGCTGAAAAGAAATCTTTTGTGTTTTAAGAAGTTATTTCTAAGACGCTATGCGTAGTTTGCAAGCATTTCATATAAATTTTATTTGTTTGTATACGCACAAAAGATCCAAACCCTCCAGGCGTACGAGTATACGAATGTGTAGTTCCCACGTCCGAAACAATACGCGAACTTGTTGGGAAACTTTATCGTTCGTACAATTGCACGTAATAAAATGTTTAACTTACATAGTTTATTAAAATACGTTTTTATGAATGATAAAATAGCATATGGTCATTATATATGCCTTCTGTATGATGAAACCAAATTAGTATTTATATATAAATTTGACAGCGCCCAGTAAATTTTACGAGAGTGAAGAAGACGACGCCAGAATTTACGAGTTATAAGAGAATCGTATTAAAGCAATCATCATCGAATAGCAAGTAATAGGTAATCTAGATAGTTGACGTAGAAAAATGCATTCTGTCTGCACACTCAGTACGAGAACGATCATACATATATATATGTACATTTTCATACACATATTTATCCAATGTGCTCGCGGTCATATTTACACATAAAAAAGAACATTAGCTAATAAATGCAGCTAAACAAGACTTTGACGTTATGTAGTATCCACGACAAACAGTTTTTCTATGATTGAAATTCATTAAGAATTGACCTCAGACTAGGTGGCATCTAAAATCTTCCATAAAAGTGAGGTCTAAGTAAATTGGCGAATCTCTTTATAAAAATATGTTTTTGCAGGCATTGCACCAACTCGAAATGTAGTTGCTTTTCTTGCTCATTTTTAGCCCTGACCTGACATAATAACCTCTTGTTGACTACGCTGCTCCGTTATTCCGAACGCTCTACAAGCAATAAGACAGTAATAAATGTTCAGTTTCAAAGTTAGGAATAAAAACGGATATAATAAGTAGATATTGTGAATCGGTTTTCGCGAGTTCAATATTATCACTGGTAAGTAAGAAATATGGGGATCATTTTATTTTTTGATTTTTAGTTCATAATATTTGTGTAGATGTCAAGGCAACGATTGATCTTATAAAATTTGATTGATGTTTGATAGTTAGCTTGAGCACAAAAATTCTGTTTACGTTGAGCTTCTTTAAATATTTTTTTATAAGTAGGTACCAGTTTTATTTTTTACGGAATAATCATTAAAATAAAAAAAATGAATACTTGTACGAGATTGTATACTTACAAATAAACGTTATATTGAAACTATATAACTCTATTTTTCTTTTGTTCCAGCTACAGATTAAAACCGGCTGCCCTTTTTCTGTCCTAATTTAGATCGCGACAATCTGTGTATACATAAATTATATAGCTATAATTATAAACAAGCTATGAATAAATAATTTTCGAGTTGGATGTACAATAAAGGATCACTTTTCGTAGCTTCATTTTGAACGGTGAGGATTATCCATATTATCCTAAAATCTCGGAACGGCAGGCTGCCGACGTACAATGATCGTAGCACGGTGGTTCACATAAAATGACTTCCAATTTTAAAATGTTACTTTTTAATCCTAACTTTAATGTCGAATAATTACTTTGCGTTTTCTTTTCAGTCCATTTTGCTGCGCTTTATTGAAATTGACCCCTGATGGAGTGTTTCATTACTCGGCTCTGTTTAGCTCGCTGAATCGACTTTTGTGTTTGTCAGCTGATAAAAGGCTCCGTTATTAAAAGATTAAGACTTCTTAGAGGAGGACCAGTCAAGTAGAATGCTTATCTGGCAAAATAAAACTTGTCTTGTTGAATATGGTTCTTTTAAACGTTCTCTTACCTTTTCAGTTATTGGGCACATTCTACTAATCTATCGTTTCTATCTCAGCCCTTTGTGCAAGTATGCATTTAAGATGTGTTGGTTACTAAGCGAATACGACGATAATAAGTTAGATTCAGATATTGTCGGGGAACATGAGACTAATGAAGACAGTTTCATCTGTGTGTAGTAATAAAGTGCGGTGTAAATAAAAAGTTTTTTTTTAAAGGGACCAACCCTTTAAAAAAAAACTTTTTTTTTTATCGGCTTCTTAACTAATTGGTGTCAAAAGTGGGATACTGTAAGTGGCT
Organism: Scirpophaga incertulas; assembly: GCA_036419045.1. Taxonomy (NCBI): domain Eukaryota; kingdom Metazoa; phylum Arthropoda; class Insecta; order Lepidoptera; family Crambidae; genus Scirpophaga; species Scirpophaga incertulas. The sequence goes on along the minus strand of CM071629.1, from coordinate 18,059,321 downwards.
TCCGTTGAACTTCCTGTGTTAATACTGGCCCCTGTTTGGTATTTTTGTTTTGATCAACAGTAAGCATCAGCCTAAAGTTGAGTCTGCATAACCCACATCTACATATTGATTGACGGTTATCCTTCGTATTCAACCAGAGCCGATACCAACTCTTCATTGGATGACGTTAAAACTCAGCTCGTAAAGTCAAGCCCACATCGTCTCTTCATCGGTCAATGGTAAATTTTAACTGAATTTTCACTGTATCTTTACTATGTCCTCATCGAATTTTTATTTCATTGCCGTCACCGACGACGACGCATCTTCCTTCAAGTTTAACGTCAACACATCAGATAATTGTTTTGTAATGAAACTTTTAACTATTCTACTGTGAGTGTTTAAACATTTTTACAACTTATTTCTCCTAACTTCTATATTTTTACTATTTTTAATTGTGCCATAAATATTACAATATTTCTTAGTGTTTTTTAAATAATATAATTTTTAAGTCTAATATTGCTGATGGAAACGCCGAAAACCAAAATGTTTGACACTTCGGTTGATACTTAATGTGCTCACCAAATTTAAACCCTACCATGGGGATAGAGAAACATTATTAGCTTTCCTCGCAAACTGTGAAAATGCAATACTTTAGCCCTATTTGGGCAACAAGGTATTTTAACAAAATTCTTTTTACCAAAATTGGAAGGCAAACTCAAATAGCTTGTAGTTTACGACTATTTCTGCCTGGTGCCGCTATAGAGGAACTTGTCCTTAATAAACGCTTAGTTTAAATAATCAAATTTCTATTATAACTATAATATATACATTATAATAATATTTTTTTGATATCATTACATTTTAAAATATTTACACAACAACTACAGATATTATATAAATAACTATTTTTATAAATACATACATAAAATAGATTAATACAAAATAGTCAAAAATATTATAAAAATTATTATAATATTTTATATTTTTAATTCATATATATTTATTAAAATGGTCAATATTTTTAATATATAATACAACGCAACCAACGACGAGTGCGTTAAAAAAGCGCGTAGCTAAATACTGGCCTATTCTTCGCGGACCGTATAACTACGTACATACCGCCCGCCTACCTTTTTTTTTTGTTCTTGAGGAAAATGCATTAAATTGCCTACCCCGGCTGTGGCGAGCCGGCGGTTATGTGGGGCTCTCCTCCCCAGAAGGGGGAGGCCTACCCAAGCCGCCCGCCTACCTACGGCAGCAATTGCGCAAACGCATTGAGCACTGCATCGCACCCTCCCCTGAGGAGCGGTCGCTCTCACTGCAAACCGTAGGGTCATTAGGTGCAAGGCTTTAGGTTGAGTTTGATCGGTAGGTACACATCGGTCGAGCCTCCTGGATCCGTCTGGATTCCGACATACATGGTTGCATTGGTAGCCATAAGGGTCTCCTCTGCTGATGGAAAAAAAGTATTTAGCTGTCAATAAATCCAGTCGATATCAGATACCGACCCGGAGTACTAGTTATTATCTACCGGTCTTAATCTTGTTGGGAATAGTTATTAATTGTTGCTTATTGTTTCTTGCCTGTCCTGTATTCCATATTTTGACATATAAACTGTGCTATGTTTGTATTATCTTCTGTTCTTCTGTTGTTTTAATGTGTAACTGTATAAATGTGTATGTGAAAATTATGCTTGGTCGAAGTAAATTGAACTTTATTATTTACTTCTTACTGCATACGACCACATAAATAAGAGCCTAGATTCTTAATATTATGTTGTAATGAAATAAACATCTCCTAATGTTACTAACCCACTATGTCGACTATATTTATTATTTTTGTTCTATATCGAGATGATGACTTTGACAAATGCTAAATCATCTTGTAACTTAATTTGTAATTTTTAAAATTTGTCATCACTGTAATGCTAAATCGTGTACTTGTTCATATTTTAATTACAATTATTTCAATTGTTTTTATATCATTACTATATCAATTGTATTATAATTCAATATATTCATATACATATATTCATAAATTTCTAATTCATAAATTAATCCGTTCAAACATACAAGCTGCAAAAAACTACAGATTATTTATGGGGAAATATATTACAATTTACAACGAAGTTTCACAAGTGTTACCGATTTGCCATTTCAGAAATTTTTATGCATGTTTGAAAAATACTCTTATGAAAAATGTTATTATACTGCTAAGGATTACTCTAATGATAACAATGCTTGGGTTTAATTTTGATAACTCAATAGTTACGGTGCCAAATATTTTGACTATAGTAAATAATATAATGAAACTTTAAAGGTTTTACAAATATAATGTGAACTTGTTTAAACTTTTAAAGGAATTTGGGTTCAGTCTACTCGTAATTGCCTGAGGCCAGCTTCTAATTGATGACTATACAGAAAGAAAAAAAATATCCTTGCTGGTTCTTTCCACACTGTAGACCAATTGCTTGCTGTAAACCACTGTAGCATCATTGATGTGCCAAAGTGATTATAAAAATCCTATTTCATGATGAAATTTTTGATATTGATTTTATTTTTATTTTAATATACTATTTTTGCAAACTCCGCTTCATCTTAGTTTTGATAAAGCTCTGTTACATCCTTAGGGGGCACATTATACTAACTGATCATTTATATCTCAGCCCTTTATTCAAGTATGGATTTTAGATGAAAATTTACGACTCCTTTGCCTAACTCATCGAGGAGAAGAGGCATGATTAGGCGTATAGATTTATATCTTAGTATTTTATACGGATTTAATACATATTTTAAAAGAGTTAACTGCGCATCTGATAAACTTTGAGAAACTATATGTTCTGTTATGTGCAAGTAACAACATATTATAATTGTCAAAACAATTATTTTTGTAGCTAAAATCCCTTATTAGAATTATGATGTAACTACTAACATAATTCACTATTTCCACAATTCTGATTACAACTACCTATTAGACTGGATAATAAACAAAACAGAAGCGTTTAGCATACCTATGTTTACATAAACACATAATATATTACGACACTAAACAGTTCAATAAAGGCGTATAGATATTAGTTAAACTAATAGTCTTAACACTAAGCCAGTATGAAGGAAATATCTGTGCCAAGGAAAATAAAAAGAAAACATAACAAATTGTTATAAATTTTAGAACAAATTAAAGATTACATACAATTTATACACATCAGAATTATTATGCATTTCAAATAATCTCGACAAACGGCGTACATATCTGAAATAATAATAAATCGCTGACATTGAATTGTCAAACTTTTGTGAATATATAGGTTTTGTTTCTAAAGAAAGGTAGGTGAAAGGAGGAGGTGCTGATGTGGGGCTTTAAGGTAAACGTTCATTTTTTTTCTCAGATAATGGAAGTTCTTTGTACGAATGTTCTGAGCGGATGGGCGGATTTCAAAGCGGATTAGAGGAACCTAGTGATATCGGCTAGGCTAATAGGTTAAAGAAGTTTTATTTAAACAAATCGAAAAATATTTGATACTACACTATATTCCTTTAATTAATAAAATTTCAATATTTATGACATTAAGTTGAATTTTTTTTCAACTTAATGCTTGCTACTCACTCACTTGCTACTCGTATTTCTTATTGCTATTTGCAACTTTCACTAGAACCGCTCTCTTCAGTAAAGTAACCCAGGTAGGTAATGACTTTTTTTAACGTAGGGAAAAACAGTTACGCATATCTCGCGCTCGGGAGCAGCTGAGAGGCTTGTCTAGGCTCGACACCGCCGTCTCCGCCGTCTTAGCAGGTATCGACCTCCGTCCGACGGTCGGATCGACAACCAATTTTAGGGCGTTGGCGAGGTCATGCGCAACCCCTCCTTGTTATTGCCAGCCAGGAGTAAAACGGCCGATCTAGTCTAGGCCATGCGGAGCCGGACCCCCTCTATACACAGTTCCGTGAGGTTTATTTTTTTCCTGGGGGCCGCTATTATTTGACAGTATGTAGGGCCCTTCTCCTCCGCGCCTGGTTGCAGCGTAATAACCACTGCAGCTGGTTTCGGTGCTCTTAACTTAGGCTGCAGAGAAAGGACCTTAGAAAGGACCTTAGGAAGACTTCTTCTTAGAAAGGGGAGCGGGCGGTGGTTGCTTCAGCATGGTGGTGTTCGCCAGCAGCTGCCCGACTATCCTTTGTCATATGTGTTAGCCATGATTTACCGCCGTGGATCAAACTTTTCCGTGTTGAATGGAGGCGGCTGCGATGACGTGACTCCTTCGATGCGGGTTTCTTCGTAGAGGACTTCTTTTGAGTTTTGCGCCCTTTGTTGGCAAGTGGCGCAGAAGGAGCGCTTTCCTGGACAGTGGGATGTGGAAAGGTGATGACCTCACCCCATCTTTTATGTTGTAGGGTGGGGCACAAGCGTGGCTGAGGGTTCAGTCTAGGCTCAAACCCTTCAAGCCTGGCCTTGAGCCAAGCGACCATACCACCCATCAACCTATTTTCTAGCTCCTCAATGTCGTGAGGAGCTGTCATCACCGGGTTTGTTGGAGGTGGAGCGATAGGTGGTAGACTCTTCTGTTGTATGTTATGAATGCCTCCAGCTCGGCAATTCTTTGGCTCTGGGCCTTAAGTTCTGCTTCATTGCGGGAGTTCACCCGTTGCAGTTACACAGTTTCCTTCGTTAACAGTGCGCTCGGCAAGGGTTTTGGCATCCTGAATCACAGCATTTTTAAATTCTTTGACGAAGTTTAAGTTGTTCAGGGTGCGAGCTATACGCTCCGTAATAAATTGCGTAGACTAATCTCTGCTCTCTTCTAATAAACATCCGCTGCAGATTTTGTAGCGGCGGATTTTGTTGCACTGAATAAAAATATGACTCACGATGAAACACGTTAAAGATACGGATAATACGCATAATGTGTATAAAAATATGGAGTAGCATCACCTAAAATATTTAAGTACTGGAAAGAACACATGGTAAAAGAAAGCTATGTCGATCATGAGACGAAAAGCAGCTTTCCACGGCTATTTGCAAAATGTCTCTCAGTATGAAATCCTAAAGTACATACGAAGGCAAGATTTCAAGACCAAAGAGTCATGAACGACCTAGAAAAATATGACTAGACAAAAATAAACTCTGAATCAGACTAAGCTATTAGCAACTTAAGCAGAAGCAGCATTAGATCGTTATACATTTTGCCAATCGGTACCGATCGTAGGACATTATGAACATGGCTGCTCATAATAAAGGTAACAATCAATTTTTATAATGATTTACTAATATAAAGACAGAGAGAGAGAGAGGCATATTTACCATCTTTTTGACATATTATTTATTAAAATAGTGTTATATATTATATATAATCCAAAGAGTACTATGGAAAATTAAAGATATAATAAATAAGGCACTGAGATCACTAAAATATAGTTTATTTTTAAGGTTTAAAGCGATTATGATTTGCCCTTAAAAACATTATATTTAATACTTCTATGATATAAGCACCATATAAAAAGACTACGTCTATTATCAATAAAAATCAAAAGAAATTCTTACGAGTTGCATAACGATTAATTGTTTGAAAATAAGAAAATCATTTTATTTATATATTATATTTTATTTAAATAAAGCTTTTCATTTCGTCACTCTTCAACGGAATTATAGCAAAATACTAAAGTATAGCATGTGGCACATTAGTAAAGTTGTGATCACATATTTAAACCGTTAGAAATCTCCAAATAGGTTCTCTTAAACAAAGTGCAGTACATTTCTTGTGAAGTTGATGAGTTTTCATTTGGAATCACGTAAAAAAATAAATTTTCATATATACATTTTTCACTTCTGTTAATAAGATTGAGTTAATGTTGATAATTTACACCACGGATATATCTAGACGTTCTGTGATATAGATGTAGCATGTCTAGACATTCCGGGCTAACTAGATGAAGCCCTAAAGTGCATAGCCATTCCTATTTTATAACCTTGATCGAACAATCTCAAACCCATAGGCCGCCAAGTACTTAAATTATTTGCATAAATTTTGCAATTCTGAACTTTTTTGTGACTGGGTTAATATGAGTAGAATTTGGTAATAAGGAATGTACTTGAAATATTATATTTTATAGCGAATAGTGTTAAATGATGATATTCTATAGATATTTTATTATGGTAGTGTCGTTTGACAGGTGTTTATATCACGACGGGGTCCTGATTCAGTGGGAGATAAGAACAAATCGCCTTGACTTCCCGAATAAATGTTCGCTCCGGATTATTTGTTGCATTTTAGCCTGATGGATTATTGATGGTTTTACTTATCACTGCATAGATACTATTTGAATGTTTACAAACAATATAAATAAACCTTGTGTCAAAATATGTTTTATCTTTTATAAAACAAATAACACTAAAATAAGGATTGCGTTTTTTCAATTCTTATAAAAACTGGCTTTTGTAGAACTAGAGAAGTAGTAGATTTATTACCAAATTTAGGTTTTGTAATTAATACTAACAAAAGTGGTATTCACTTAAGCTAACAGAAAACATTGTTGTGATTAAAACTAGATTCGGGAAACAGAACCTTTAAATTACAAATGATTCGTACGTCAAAAATTGTGACTTTGAATAAACAAGATTTCTGAAAAACAATTATTAACAATTACAGAATTTGCAAAGTTCATAAGAATATTCGTTAGCGGGATTGTACATTGAAGTGGAATATGTACTTTGACTATTATTTGCTATCTTTTTGGCTAATTTGAAAATGTCTTCATAAAATAATCGACCTTGAAGCTTAGCATAATTATAGCATTTCCATTGTTCGTGTATCTAAAAATATCAGGAATAATTTATTATTCTCCTAAACATGTTATTTATCTCTCGTTTTTGTTACGTCCTCCTCACAGGACATCACATCCTCTATAGGAAAACATTATTCTGGAATCATGCCGGTTATCAGAGAGCGTTCACGAGACGACTGTTGAAACCAGAGACAATTAACATTATGATTGCATCATTGTTACAATAGTACACTAAAGCAATATGATTTTGCTTAAAATTATGGACATACTGTTATAATAATAACATTGAAGATTGTTTACTATTTCTAATTCCATATCGCTTGACTTTATTAGTAATCAATTTACTTTAAGGGTTCTCGACTATGAATATTCTTGGTTCAGCACTTTCTTTAATATTAAGTAAAATCTTTAGTGTAGATGATAATTACATAATTAATTTTAGTTGATGAAGGATAGAAATCGAGACCCTTTTTTCCTTGATATAAATCTATGTGGGACACTAATATCATATTAAACTGTTTAAGTAAGCGATATCCAAATGAAGAATTACCACTTAAAACATCAGAAAGAGATGGTACTGGAAAAGATGGCTCTACTCATGTTATCGACTGCATAATGTTTACAGACCCTATTATGAATAAAGTTAGTTAATATCTTTGTAACTGATTCTAATATTATATATCAATCGACGATTTAATAAAAACTTCAGACTCAGGGTCGTGACAAGCTACGTTTAGTTATTGATTTTATACAAATAAATAACAGATTTGTGAAGCAAAAAAATATATACAATTAATGCATATATTAAAAAAAAACGAACATTTACAGAGAGTGCCTTAAAATTTAGGAAGTGCTTAATCAAATAATTCAATTCTTACAATAAATAAAGTAATATTATAATGCAATCGCCTCTACGATTAGTCGCTGTACGAAAAAGGTGTCACAAGAAAGTGATATTGACACAAGCATTTTCTCAGCACATAGCGCTCATAATGCATCTACATCTGTTGCTCATCTTAAAGGTATCGCCATTGAAATATTAAAGAAAACTACAGGTTGCTTAGGTAGCTCGCTAGTCTTCGCTACATATTCTATAGTCAGGCCGCTCTAAGATTACCGATTTGACATATGTCAGATTGACAGCACTAGTGAGGGACTACGGCAAAATTACCGAGTCATTTAAGTAACTGTTATTTCTACTTAATAACTAAGTAAGGATTAATTAAAACAAAAATAAGATTGAAATGATTTATTCATTTTTAGAGTCGCTATCGCATCTGTTACTCGAATCACAATTTCATTGTCTATAATAGAATGTCTTATGTCTCGTTGGTAATCTTCTAATATTAGTTTTCGGGTCTTTTCGACCACTTTGACCCAATCCTCTTTGGTCACTTTGGAGCATGCCTCAAGTAGGTTTAACATTTTCGTCGTATTATGACGAGCTGCGTAACCTGTAACATAATTTTTATTATTAGTATTAGAAGCACTAAAATTTAATTTAAAAGTCTGGATATTTGTTTCTTTATAACTTTTTCATCATTTAGTTTTTAATATTTCTATGTATGAACTGTGTATGTCCTGCTGTTTATTTTTTTTTTAGTCTACCAAGTCAGTCATGCAGAGTTTAAATACGAGTTTTAATATAATGTTTATATAAAGAAGAAACAAATTACCTTTGACTTGCGCCCATATTAACTCTATAGCGTTGTATTGGCAATGGTAAGGCGGGATTCTCAGGACACGATGTCCGTGTGCCAGAGCTAGTTCATCGATTTTTATATAGCTTTTTTGCTTCTTTATTTTCGAACACCAATTTGAGTAAATCCGATTTTAACATTTCGGGATTGGTTTCTATACCATTTTTTTTCAAGCCAACCTGCCAGATCTGCTTTCTTATTAGCTTGAGTGGGTGCTTTGTTTATTTGCGCCGAGTGATATGACGCATTATCAATAATTATAATGGATGGCTCTGGTAAACTGGGGAGTAATTGATTTTGACACCAAGATTTAAAAGTTTCCGCGTCCATTTCCTCGTGGTAATCCGACGTGTTTTTTGGATGCAAACGCTAGCAATCCATTTTAAATAAAGCCAACTCCAGCAGAACCGGCATGGCAAATAATGAGCCTTGATCCCTTGCCAATAGGTACTTTTGATGTAGATGCATGTGTTCCATCAGTCCAAGTACGTGACACAGAGTGGTTAGCGTTTAACCATGTCTCGTCAATAAAAACAACGTTCTCCCAATCAGTTATTTTTAGAGCCTCTCTTAAAAATTTACATCTTTTTAAAATTATGTCATACCTTTCCATTAACATTTTCCTTTTATTGGTTTTGGCGAATTCAAAACCAATACCATGTAGCAATTTAAATAAAGCGGTTTTCGCTCCACTAAACAAGCCAGCCTCTTTTAATGAAATCATAAGCAGACTTCTGGTTGGATATTCATTGCGGGTATAATAATTATAAACGTGATTCCTTATTGCATCAGCATCGAAAGAATCAACACCGGTTACTGGCTTTAGTCTGCGTCTTTTCTTAGGCGTCCTTAGAATGTTTTCTTCACTGCCTGAAGCACCAAACTTTTCTTTGTTGATATTATATATTGTTTTGGCACTGATTCCAAGAGCTTCTGATAGCCGCTCTTGTACTTGAGTTACGGGCAATAAGGGTCCTCCATTTTTGTGACTCACGCTCGAAATAGTCCTGTAGCTTTATGACAAGCTCCCGACATTGACTATTCAATGTTTTTCCTCGTTTCGGCATTTTAAACCAAACACAAAGTCCAAACACAAAGCAAAAACAGAGTTCAATAACGTGCCAAAGTCAACGTAAAAGCAGGATAATCAATAAACTGGAGAAAGCCGGGTCACAATAATAACAAATACACTGAGGGACGTAGTCTATGCGCACGAGTACGAAAGACGACTGAGTTGGACGATTGACATTGTCAGTAGTTCACAGCAGCTGGGTTGCCAATGTCAAAATTAATCCAATTCCCTAAATAAAATATTTGCAACAAATAAATTTCTAAATGTATAATTTTTTCTGTATGGCAATAATTTATTTCATCGATATTTAATGTCATATCAAGTTTATCGAAGCTTATCGAGTTTCATGCTCGCAAGGCAATGTAGTATAAAAGAAACCTCCAAGTGCTATAAGTAATATTTCTATCATTCTAATTATTTTTTTCAGTCTAACTATAATCTGATTTTTTTATTCAGTGAATACCACATTTACCGTAAAAATATCACAAAAAAACAATATTTAACTATTGATAAAAATAATGCAAACCGCCGCTATTAAATCGCGCCAAAACCTCCTCATTCTAATACATTCCGGAACACAAAAGTACGCAGTGAGTATTACCGAGCACATCACTATGAAAGCGTGACCAACGAAGTAACTTTGTAGAAGCGCTATACAAAGGGGAAATTATAAGTTTTTTTTTATTCTTAAATTATTTAAAGTACTAAAAGACAAATAATAATACAATTACGTAACTTTGATATTTTGACAGAAAATTGTATTGATAAAAGTTGTTCTAAACGATTTTCCAAATGTGTTCCTCATAACAAAGTTATATGTACAACCAAAAAAAGTAAAGTGTCATATCGGTAATCTTAGAGCGGCCCGACTATAATAGACCCGTTATTGACATGGAAGGTCAAAATTATATTTGCTGTAATAGAATACATAAATATATAGTGATGCTACAATCGATTGATATTAGATTTTTTATTTTTATGTAACCTAATATTTATGTAAAAAGCTCCACATATTTACATAGTAAATAGAATACAAAACAGATGCAGCGACTCGTATAATTATGATTAAACTTCAATTAGGGTAAAGTACAATTGGGAGACAAAATCAACGTTTTGTAGTCTCTTATTTGTCCTTCAAAACTGAGGTGATTTAATTGTTCTTATTTAAGAAAATAAGAATTAATAGCTTTAACTGTGTCATAGGAACACGACGATAGAAACAATAGAATAATAGGAAAGAAAAATATTTTTACCAAGTTATTTCAGGGTGAAAATATGGAACTATATTTATATGGAAAATATGTTGCGACGTTTCCACTTAATAGTAAAAGGATTTCACTTAAATTTCGAAATATTCTGCAATCGACTCTCTCATTATTTGGTTATTGTTAAGGTGTGGAGATAAACTTTACATTTAGTTTTATGGTAAATGTAAAAAATCTAAGAATAACTTAATTACTAGCTAAAAACAGCCGTCAATTGTTAAATATTTAAAGGCAATATTGACAGAGTTTTAACGGACTTAAAAGTACTTTTATTAAAATTAATTTGTAAGAGACAGAAGTTTTACCAATTGAGTACAGAGATATTAAAAAGCGAAAGTATATTTATACACTGCTCAATTAACCTTGTGCTCCGAATAGTTACTAAAAATAATAGATTTTTTTAAATTATTTGTATAAGTCATTCAAGTCGTCGTATTGACCATTTCATTTTAGAGAATGGGAGGATTGCTGATTGACTCTTTTCAATTTACACATATTTTTTTTTGTTACAGCGAAGTCTTACTAATCCATCTCGCTGTCCATCTGTCCTTCATCCAAGTTATCCAGTACTTGAAAACAACGAATTCTCCAGACCACTCCTGGAAGTTGTAGTTAGCTACGGGCCAGATCTCAACGCCAACCTAAATGTGGACACAAAGTAATTTTTAGACCAGTGACCTATACCTGCACGCATAACCATATACATATATAAGTCTCGCTCTTAAAATCCATCTGTTATGATAGCAAGTCGTGGTAGTTGTCCGCGAGAGTTCCTATGGCCTGGGCGCGATGCAGCTCTCCTTTGAATTGACGCGCTTGCGTCCAGGCGTAATGGGGCTTGGCGCTGAGGTTTTAGTGGATAGGCCTCATCCTTCTGGGGAGATGAGCCCTACATAACCACCGGTTTTCTGGGTATGCAATTAAATGTGTTTTCCTTAGTGGAAGAAAAAACTAAATAAATGTTATGTTTTAGTTGGATCTCCGGCAAAACGAGTTAGGTGGCTATTAGCATCTATTTAAGAATTACACTAGCGAACCCCCCCGGCTTCGCACGGGTGCAATGAAAAAATGGTTATGGTGGGTTATTCCTAAGAGATAGATATATACCATCGCGGACTTTTATGCTGAACTCTTTAAGGTGGACAATACTGTAGTACATTATTTTGGTCTATCTCGTAGGGTTCAGCCAGCGTTTTTGCAATATAAGCTTGCTTATTTACGATATCACATTAGATACCTCCATATTTATCAGTGTTTCTTTACTATATTATTATGCATGTATATAAACCTACCTTAAGAATCATTCTATCTATTAAAAAAACTGTTTGAGATTTATCCCCGCTTGAATGTAAACAGTGATGTAATAGTTACAATAGATTAGGGGGTATTATGATATACAGTTGTTTAAGTTTATTTTAGTATTATATTTTATGTTATTTTTTTGTGTGGTCCGTGTAGTATTTTAGTTTAGTTAGAGTTTTTTTCACAGTGTTTATTATTTTATCTGATATGTTATATATAAAAGATACAAGAAATAATTCACTACTACTCTTGAGTCTTGTTATCATTTTATCTGAATGTTTCTTCAACTTTTGCTTCGCACCTATTTATAAAACCACCGTGAATTTAGAATATTCATACTACAATTATACTGTTATGTTATTTATAGTAAAACGTAATAATTACTAACTTTTTATCAATATAAAATTTAAAATATACAACAAATTAGTAGTAATTATATACAATAATATATTCGACAAATTGTCTTAACAAGATTCAAATACCAAGAAACTTCGAATAAATTTAATATTTTAATAAAATAAGTTATAATCCTATAGAATTTATATAAATAATAAAAAGAGGAAAGGAATTGGGTTGTTTTTTTGTTTGTTGAAACAGCTCGAAATTACTGAAATGATTTTGATGAATGTAGGAATAGAGATGATTTCAGACCTGGGAAGGTTGGATAATATTACCACAAAAAAATAATAAACAAAATCGAAACGGATTCTGATGTAATTTTGTATGGAGATAATTGACGATAAAACGCAGGTGAAATCGCCGGCATTAAGTTTTAACAATATAACTTTATTGAAATAAATAAATAAATATTTAATATTACTTTATGTTTAGTTGATATACATATATATTATTCCGATTATGTTATTACCAAAGTGACAGACACAAAAATTAATCATCTCACGTCGCTTTCAGTATTTTAATGCACTCAAAACAAAGAACACAAAAGGCTACAATTATGAAATGAATTAAGTCCACTTCGTGCCACTAAGGATGCTAAGAGGAATCCAACTAAGACGGATACCGTCATTTTCCTCTTCATTAACCCATTTACTTGGGTTTTGGCCGCAAAAATAGTTCTAGAAGTCAACATTGCATCCTCATTTTTATTATCTTTTTTATGAGTTAGCAAATTTAAAAAGATTTGTAGATTTATGTGTGTATAAGTTGATTTAAATGAATATTATCATAACGATTTGTTTATGTTTCTTGACAACTTTTTGTTAAGAATTATATCAAATAATAAAGAGTTCAAGTTAATAAAAAGCATTTTAACACTGAAATGACGCTTTTTAGTTAAATATTCTAGACACGTGTATGAAAAAAATATTAACAGAATGATCTGAAAATTATTTGAATAAAAGTAATTATTTCTATATAATCTCCCTCTAAAAATGTGTATTACAAGGATTAGACACAAAGCTTCTTTTTGCATACATTTCATCTTCTGCCTGAAAACGGAATATTAAAAATACATAATTATAATATAGAAAATATATTTAACTACTTTTACAAATGAAATGGTCACCACTAGTATGCTTCGTTGCTTAGGTATTAAAATTAATGCTCAATCACAATTTTTATGTCATCATATTATATAAAGTATAAGTTTGTGATATCCGTAACTTAAGTAGGGATAGAATATTTACTCACGACTCTTTCTCATGGGGGTAGGAAGAGATCACAGTTTTGCACTTGCTACGCTCTAAGCTTCCTTGATTTTTAGTGATACTTCCATGCACGTTCGTTGGTTACGGGTACTCTTGACCTGACGTTTATTTAATACATCACCTATTTGGTCCAAGCATGTTCGTGTAGGTCGTCCTCTACTAACTCGCCCATTCATATATGCCTTATAAATTTTTCTTCGTTAGTCGTCTTTTGTTAATCCTTTGTACGTGTCCAAACCATCTAAGAGAGAGAAGATCTAAGACTTATTTAAGGAAAAATAATATGTTTACAACGTACTAAAGCACTAAAATCAATCACAGGTAAGCTTTGAAATTTATAGGTTTATCAAACATTATCTTTATAATTGCCTTGTGGAGTTACGTGACAATCTCTCCGAGAGGGAAAGTATATAATGGAACAGATAATTAGGGGGAAATAGGGGACCACAAAACTATATATATATATATTTTATACAATAAGAAATATTATTGTATAAAATTTATTTACAAATAACTATTTACGGTTTTTAATTTAAGTAATCTATGCACTGTAGGGGAAAAGGAGGAATCTCAATACATGCCAAAGACCACCGGTGGTAGGATCGAACAACAGGAACACTTTTGCAGTTGGTAATAGGAGTGTTTTTTCGACGGACAGCTGTCTAGTAACAGGCCCGCAGTTGAAATGCTCGTTAGTACTCAGAAACGTTCAGATGAAATACTCGTAGATATAAGTCGCGAGTGGCTTCTTCCACGTAGCATGGTACAAGACAGTAATGGAGTTGGGGAACTTTTTCTAAAACAACCGAAGATAGAGGCTTCAGCTGCAGGTCGTATTAAAACAAAGATTTCGTCTTCAACGTGACACGGAGCAACAGGACAATATTTACGCGGAGCCTTCTTGAGTTTCGGGGCAATGCTAAATGACCCGCGAACGGCCAGTACTACACTGTAGTGCTGGGCCGTTCCCGGCTCATTTAGCAGTGCATGGTGTACGAGATATGAATGATAACTACTTGCCATGAATGAAAATCTACTTTTATCATTTTTGAAGCTGTCGAATGGAAGAAAACAAAAGAAAAACTAACAAGTAGAATTTTATAAAAAGAGAAATAGGCTTATTCTCTGGGTAGCAATATAAATAACAGAGACAAAATAGCGATTTTCAGGCAGAGGATGGCAAATGTTGGCAGTAGATTTCTGGTATATTCCTAGATTTAATATTGCTACATCTGCGATATAAAAGAGAGCATTGGTATGTGTATTTTAAAACACACAGTAAAACATATTTAATCGAACAGTAGAATCGTGAGTAAACACTAAATTGAACACTGAAAAGTTTTAAAGTCATATTTTTTGACGACCGCATGGTGTATCCACAGATTTTGCAAATTGTATAGAATTATCAGTAATAAAGCGCTTGTTCAGAATAAGCGATCTATACAAGTCAGTTTTCTGGCATATAACAGAAAGTTATTAATTTATTATTACTGTTCAAGTTGGTAACCTTTTACAGATTGCCAACTTGACAATAATAGTTAGTTAGTTTGGCTGGGCTCCACCGCACTTAGCCTCATGATTGGGCCATTGTGCGCATAGGAGAATGCTCCTGCGTCTGCCTCCTTCCTACTCCATCCATCCCAGTTCCTCCCAGAACGGTAGCAGCCTGCATGGGCTGCTGCATGCTTCTGACAGGGACGCCGGGGAATATAGAAGTTTCTCCCGTTTGTCGGCCACACTTGCACATTCAAGAACATGCTGTGGCGTTTCCTCAGCCTCCATGCACCCTCTGCACAAGGGGCTGTCTGTTATACCAATTGTGTACAGGTGTTTGTTTAAAAGGCAATATTTGACAATAATAATAATTAAAATAAACTCTTTTTTATAGGTAAGTACCTCTTTTTCAAATAGCTCTAAATTAAATACTTATTGCAATATATATCACGATAATTCATTAATATTTATTTCGGTTCACTAATCAATTTTAAAAATTCTTTCCAGTCTGTGAGTCAGTGTTGCTATCATTGAAACTGAACATTAACATATTTTTTTTTCGATGCTATGGTGTAATAAAATACTACTAAAATTATATTTTTTATTGTCTTTCTTTTTATGTATAATAATGATTTGCACAATACGTGTTTCTAGTTGGAAAAAATGGATCATCTTATTTGTAATACTGATCCTATTTATTACACATATACAGTATAAGTGACTATCATATGAGAGTCCCGTTGAGGTGGTGTTCAGCTGAGTGTGTGTCCGACATCCTTTTACTATGTGAGTCGAGAGCACTCAAAGCTAAGAGCTGACCGATTTACGAAATCATGTTACTGAGCTTTGCCAGCCAGTTATTATGTACGCGTATGTGGGTCTATAGAGACCGTGCGAGTAATTAAGAAAGCCTTTGAAATCTAGCAACTATCTAAGGCGACGCTTTGGAACTGCCACGGAGAAATAGGGCGGTGTAACCGATGTACACCCCAAAATTTATGATGAATTTCCTAGTAGCTTTGAATACATAAAGTTTGTTAGTGATTCCTCTTACCTCTAGGTTTTATTGTATGTACTATAATTACATAATACCCAGTGAGAATTAATAATACCCAGAGAGAATTAATTATTTATAAGTTCACATCTTTTTGCGTAATTAGAAACTCTAATCATTAGTGTATTTGAAAAAAAATTCCATCCTATTAACATAACCACATAATTAAATGTGTCTAATTATATTAGAAATAATTAGATAAACTATTAAAAAAATGAAATTTCAATGTGTAGCTAAAGAGTAAATGTAATGTAATAATTCTTTTACTCACCAACTAAAGTTATAAAGAAAACACAAATAATACAAAATAACAAAATTACTGATTTAATTATCAACTTTAACACTTTAAATGTATATTTTTTTTTATAACAACTAAATTAAAATTAAAATAACCAATTAAAATAAATAACTTTATTATAAACTTAAAATAACAAATTTTGATGAGTAGACACAAGGGCAGGTTGGTTCTGGTGCTGTTTGACCAATCTCGGCAAGGATATTTAACAACAATAGTTGATCAGGGTATTGAAATAAACTATTTATTATGGTAATTCTAAAATCTAAGAAATAACATGTATTCTAATGCTAAATTCCCATCCCCCGGTGGTTAGTACTGAATACCTTCCTTGAGACTGGGTCCAGACACTCTTCTTTTAATAGATTGCAGTTATTAATCTACGACACTGTTTTTAATCTATGAATTCCGGAGTGATGTTTCAGTATTATTGATAAAGAACCTATCTTTGTAGACGACGCTTGGCTAGATTTGATTGCCTAATTTGAACATAGATAATGGTGTTAGGATCATGATAAGCGGCCCACACTGTAGAACTGTCAAAGTCAAAGTAACAATTCGACGAAAACATAACCAATGCAAGATACAATTGTAAAAGTGATTTTAATCAATATGAATAAAAAAGTGTCTTTAATAGTATTTAAAATCAGTGACACAGTTACATAAAGTATCAGTGGTATCCATTAGTTGATTTATACAAAAAAGATATTATTTCGACTTTTGTCAATTCGCTATGCAAAGCACATGGATATAGATATATTTCTATATAGTAGATATATATCTCATTGAAAAAAAATTACTGGATCAGAAAAAAATTGGGATTGAATAGAATATGTTCTTTATGAAGTGAACAATATATCTAAAAGTCTGCATTGCATTAGCGAGATGGAACATTATACATATAATACAGTTATAATGTAGTCAAATAGTTTTAAATTTTTAAATAGCCATTATAAAAGTCAGGGAGCTGTTAATGTTTATATTAAACCACCGCTACTACGTACGATATAAGAGTTTTCAAGATTAACATGTCAAGTCTGATATATTAATTTATTGAAGTACGTATAAGTACATATTTATATCGATTTATGTACTAAAAGATATACCTATTTATATTGATTTTGTCTTGTGACGTCGACGCGACTACATTACCTACGTGTCTTTGTACAATATTGAGTTTTTTATGAAGTACTTGGACATCAACAATACGTAGGGATAAAGACACCAAAAATAAACCATTTCAGAAGAAAGAAATATTTATATTGCATCATAAAACGTTTACTGTAAGTTGTGACAAACATTTCCACAGAAATATGTACTTACCTTTCTTTATTTCTAATTTTGGTTTTAATTCATGGAAATCATAAGTTACGTTCGTCAAATGATGAAATACAATATCTTCCCAACAACTTGTCCCGTGGTACCTTTTAATGTCCCCTCTGATCCGAATTCCCGCCCATTATGACACGAGGACGTGCCATCTCACTACCCTATCCACGTGACCTACCCATCGATATCATATTAAGGTCCCTCCTTTGTCGACCGAATACTTTGCGGAATATCAGTACATGCGTAATAGAACTGTGGAAAACTGAGTTAGGTGATTTTAATAGCATTAATATAAACGGTATAAGTGTAAGGATTAAGTTAAAGAAAATAGTAGGTTTTTAACTATGAAATTGCCGTACTTTTATTAAACTATATATCGTTTTAAATTTAATTAAAGTGCAAGTTTTGGTTACAATCGAATAAATTATATTAATAAATTTAAACAAGTTTAATGCATACTAATATACCGGCATCTCACGGATATATAAGCGAAATATTTACAGCGTGAGACTTGATAAAGCACACAAACGGTGAAATTATACATAATATTATCTATAAAATCAAAAGGAAAAGAAGTTTTTGCCATAGAAAGGTTTTGAAATTATTACCCTCTTTTTTTTTGTAATCGCTACTTTTTATTGATACACTTGTTATAAGTTTTAAGAAAAGTGAGGTCTCTTCTAAAAATTGCAAAAAAGTAATTTCTACTAAAATGCTCATTGACAAACATCAAAATTGAAAAGGCTAATAATATAATAATGAATCCGTTTGTAAAAATTTCACCATTTTTTTTGAGAATAGCCGATTTATTACTTAAACTTTTTCTATATTATATTACCTATCTAATAGTAAGAAAGAATCATGTTTCTAGCTAACGTGATACTTGTGCGGTGACATGTTTATTATAAGGCCTACCCACGCTTCTCGAAACTCAGATTCACGTTGAACAAAGGAACTTGGATAGTAAAATCTATTGTTATAAAGGGACCTCTTTATTACGGTACAGTAATTACTATGCCTACCATACCTTTATGGCTTCTAGCTAAGGAAAAAGAAAAAATATAGCTGTATGTGGGAATGATATAAAAATTGTCTTATTGTAGCTGGATTCAATCACAAAAACATATCGAGACGTTAATTGTTCCGAATTTTTCGCCTCGACTACTTACTCACCTTGCTCGTATCTCCTCGCATTTCGTAATGTTGAGTTTAACTGATTTTTATTTTCATTATGGTATAACAAGAGGAATAGCAAAAGCTGCTCGTACAGCTTAAATAGTAAAGTATCCGATCAGAAAACTAGTACCTTCCGCCTGTAATTTCCAAGAAGTACATCAACGAATTTTTATCAACGGAAATGCAGTACCTATTCGCTATCGCGAATTTCCACAGTTTTCAAGCTTATCGCAGATAGAATGCCTTGATGAAGATATTCAGACTTACATTCAAAATTTTATTGCTCTGTATCATGATTTTAAAACCAGATTTGAAGACATTATGTCGATGGAAATACCATTATGGATCATAAATCCATTTGATGAAACAGAAGTAGAGAATGTGATATTACAAGAGGAGCTTCTCGAGCTTAACACTAATGAACAGCCGAAAGTGACATTTAAAAAAAAGTATCAAAAATTTTGACTGCATAATTTGAAATACCTTAAAATATTCTGGACTGTGGGCAATCGCGCAAAAGCTTCTCATAGCGTTTCCCTACTCGTCGAAAAAAAATTTTTTGTGTCGTTATAAACTTATTAATAAAAAAAGGAGTAGATTGAATATCACAGAACGGGGAGATATTGATAATTTGCTAACAAAACAGCAAGTATATCCATCTCGTTAAAATTATATATTTTTCGTTCATTGTAGAAACTACATTACGTTATAAGTGTTTAATTTTGATTACATTACGACTGTTATAACAATATTAATTAATTGTGTTGTAATTTAAATATTTGAATAAATGCCTACAACACAGGTAAATACCTACTTCTTTAGGCACTTGTGCTTTGAATCATTGTAGAGTAGATTCTAAAAAAGTAAATTGAATGGAGTCACTTTTTCGATTGGCCAACTCTGCATTTTTGACATCCACTCACAGCACAATCAATAAAAATTATACTTTATTATCAAATTATCAAAACCCTATCAAGCAAAAAATTCTACCCTTTTTTTGTTAAACTGTTCATGTGTCGTTGAAACTCAGCCACAATGAAAGTTTCATTATATAAGTAGATCTAATCTTTACTTTTTTTTCGAGATTATGAAAATTGATAGTAATTTATCTTCAGGGGGTCCACCGGATCCAGCACAGTTTTGAAAGTGGTCTATGAAGAAAAAGACTTTGGGAACCACTGATCTACACGAATACGTAAATCAGATACATTGATGTGTAATGTCTTCGTTGATTTTGTGAAGACAAAGAAATGCTCCAGAGCTCCCCCGTACAATTTTACGAATAAATAAAGAAACATTTACAAGACAAATACAACTCATTTTCACTTTGTAATGTTAGTATAGAAAATAATAATACATACATACATACATATTTCACAATACATATAATGTTTACATTCCAATCGTGCGAAACCGGGGCAGGTTACTAGTAAGTCGTATGAATTTAGCTATTACATATTTTCTGTAATTTTTTGTAAGTCTAAAAGTATTTAGGTATCAATTTTAGATTTTATGACGCAATAATAAATAACATTTTGTTACGTTAATGTCAACTATTAAATACTTGAATTATTCTAACGAAAACATATATATAAAATACAAAAAAATATACAAGCAGAGAGACTCCCACTGTTGGAGATAGCCTTAGTCAAGGATCTTCAGCTTGGGTCTAGCTTGTTTGATTTTAATTTGCAATATAATTTAGCAAATACATTGTCAGTATACGCAATATCACAAAGTATCAGTAAACGCAATATCGTAATGTAATCTTTAATTTAACATTAATTAAAGATCGTTTGATGAATATATAATATAACAAGTGATTATCTTTTTACTAATTCAGATTGTATATTTAGTCAATCAAAATTAAATCAAATAAAATTAAGAGTAGTATGAGATAATGAAGATATCAAGCGTAATATTTTATAGCTGCTTTTTCGTCCCCGTTGAGTATATTACAAGCTAATTACTGGCGGCAAGAGCAGTTTCATCAGTGGCAGTGTCATCACGAAAGTAACAGGCGTCCCCCAAATTACTACTTATTGGTATCTTTATTGGTAATCAACGGCTCGTTGTTGGGCGCTGGATTTATTAGAAGCATTTATACTGGCTGGTAATGATACGAGTTACTAAGAAATAGAAATAGTTTGACGATAACATATATTTCGTAGCTCTGATTTACCAATCAGGTATAATAATGACATATTATTATATTCAAATGTGGCCTGAATAAAGTATTATCATAGTACAAAGTACTATACATATAATGATGTGATAGTTTTAAGTAAAAGTCTACAGATAAAAATTATTTGACTATTTAATAATCGGTCCTTAACCATAAACATATGTTTATACTATCAATAAGATAGTCAAAGCAAATTGACGCTTTTTGGTAGACTGCCCCGATTGTAGGTCATAATCTCTGCTTTATGCAAAACACGTAACTTCTTCAGGTAAGTGAACTACATGTTTCAACCTGTTAAGTCTTCTTGTGTATTTAATTAATGGGATTTAAGACGTTTCCTAAATGTGACTTTTTTTTTTGTAAATTACGCAACGGTGGCGGCAGATTATTCCAACACCGAGAGGCATCAAATCTGAACGACTGACCTATGAGAGCCTATTAATCCACCTATACTCGTGAGAGCAAGTCAGAGTACACGATTTATCATAATGTCAGGGATTTCTATAGACTCCTGATAAAAAAATATAAATTAGGATTATAGTTAGGTAATTAAGTTATATATTTGTTGAAAACATTATTGATTATGCATAACCAATCTAACAACATTTTTCTAATTATGCATACTCCATTTTCTATTTACAAATAAAGTACAATTTATTTAATTCAATATACCTACAATTGTATTCAATACACATAAAATTCTATTCGCAGATTAAACATTGCCCCTTGTGAATATTTATATAGATCGAAGTTAAATGGTTCATCTATTAAATTAACTATATTGTAATATTTATATATGAACAGAAAAGTTAGACATATGCTATCGTTGAGTTTTTTGTAGGCATTTTCAAGCTCACATCTTTTCTCTAGAACTCAAAGATATATCTTTCATAGTTAAGGCAGCGTTCGTAAGAAACGCGGTCGAATAAAAATTCGACCGTATTTTCTCCGATTCACTTTGCAAAACGAACTACCACGTAAAAGTCTTTTTATTTTTCGGTTTTTATATAACCTATGACACTCAGCAATAATGTGGATTTCTATGGGTGCAAGAATTTTTAAAATCGGTTCTACAGATCCCGAGATTACCCCTTACAATTTAACAAATATACAAACACACAAACTTTACTTCTTTATAATATTAGTATAGAATTAACAATTGATCTCGTCAGAATTAACAACATTGCTTTGGCCTTTCTTATTCTATGATTTCAGTAAAACTCTCTTACTGTGGATAGATTCAAGTATCGTAAGGACTTTGAAGTTGAGATCAACACTGGTATGTTCAACTGATCCATCGACATATTAATAATTTTGGAATATATTTTAAAGCCCGGAAGTGAACAGAGAAGTTTTGAGTATCAGTACCACTACAGTTATACTCTAGTTAATGTTGAGGGCAAAAATATCTTCTTGACAGAGATAAAATAATTTCTCTGACACGATGAAAACGGACAGGATTACTTTGAGGGACTTTTTCCTTCTTACTTCCTACTGTTTAATCGCTTTTATTACTGAAAAAAGAAATACAAATAGTGAGGCAATTAAAGCCTGTACGGTGAGTCCATGATATGCTAAGAGTTATCTTCTCACTTTTCTTTCCTGACAGTACTGCTTCTCTGGGGCAACAGGTGGGTGGATGGTGGAGTACATTGAATATGCTGGTAGCTCGTGAAACATCTGCAGCTGCCCTAAAGCCTGTTATTATTTTAATTATATATTCAACCCGTATAATACACAAATTACAGAATGCTTCAAATTGTCCTACAGCTACTATGAAATAGTATTCACACATAAGTCACTTATTATTTTGTTAGCATTTTCAAAACTAGTTCAATATTCGGACTCTAAAAATTCTCTTATTGTGGCAATTTCCGGATTTAACCATTGTAACTCAACTATGAGCGGAGTAGCCCAGCTGCGAAGTATTAAAGCAATAAATATTCATTATGAACTTGCTTAAATACGTAGTGCACTATTTTACTATTTCCCTAATTTAACCATAACAAAACTCGTGGTCATACAGCTATATAGATTATGTTAGCTAGTTTAAATATTAAGCTATTTTAGTTAAATGTAATTAAGGTTTGCCGCTAGCAGGTCACTATTAGGTTAAGATGTAGGAAAAGTGTATCAAACTTATTTTACGTTGTTGTCAATACATGAATTTCGTTTTTGTTTTTATATCTGACAGTGTCAGTCGCACAATATACGGATGAGCGTTACGAATGTTTCATTTTTAAACCACTTTATTTTACATAATTTTATAGTATTTTATATCTGGCGACCGCGATATTTATTTTGTGTAAGTAATGGAGACGTTGAAGAAACAGCGTACGATTCTACGCCGTATGTACACTGAGAGCGAAAAGAAATTACGTCGGGCCATTGATGAAGTAAGTCCAAATTTAAGTCAGTTATACTTATTATGTAAAGAAAAGGCTGAAAATTTGAGTACAATTGACGATAAAATTAAAGATAAATGGTTTTTGGAGGAGTCTGCTAGTGAAGACGATATTTATACAGACCTCCAGTCGAATGAAATATATAGGCTCTCGTGGTTAGAAATTTCTTCAGAGTTCGAAAAAACACAAAATAAACTAGCACCTGCATCGGTATGCGGTGAAACTGTGCGCTCATATAGTGTAGACCAGCAGCGCCGATTACAATTACCTAAGTTAGAGCTGAGAAAGTTCGACGGCAGCGTAAAAAATTGGATTTCCTTCTGGGGACAATTTGAGAAAATCCACACAGACACTAGTATTGACACGGTAGATAAATTTCAATATTTGGTGCAGGCTACCGTAGAGGGCTCTAAAGCCAGGGCGCTGGTCGATAGCTATCCGCCTTCCTCCGAAAACTATATGAAGGCTATAGCTGAAATGAAGGAACGATTCGCACGGGATGACTTGTTGATTATGTACTATATAAGAAGTCTTCTCCAGTTGGTCGATTCTAACAAAAGCAATTATATGCCGTTACAAGAGCTCTATGACAAGCTCTCTACGCAACTACAGGCTTTGGAATCAATGAATGTAACTAAGGATAACTATGCCGCAATGTTACTCCCTATGGTAGAGTCAGCCATACCAAGAGATGTGTTAAAAGCGTGGGAGCGTTCTAAGCACGATAAAACTGTAGGTGAGGATTTATTGTCGGATCTCTTGAAATTCCTAAAACACGAGGTAGAGAGTGAAGAGCGTATCAATGCGTCGAGAGATTGTTTTGACGTCAACAGTACGATTAAGTGTAACGCACAAGAGCCGACCGCTGCATGCATTCTCACACATGACAAGGAGAATAAAAGAGAACGGGAAAGAGCTTGCGTGTGGTGTAACAAGGCTACACACAGCAGTGTTGAATGTTATAAGCTAACCAACCTAACTATGGACGAGAAGAAAGACATATTGAAGAGAAAAAATTGTTGTTTTATATGTCTAAAAGAAGGTCATAATAGCAAAAGATGTAGGAATTTTCCCAAGTGTATATTATGTGGAAAACGACACGTAATAATTTTATGTCCGTCATTACCTGATACGAAGAAGTCGAGTGACGTCGAGAAAGCAAAAACAAGCACGATGTTATGCAGTAAAGGGGTCACTACTATTTTGCAAACTGTATTAGTCTCGATCACATACAACAACAAGAAAATTGTAACTAGGGCTTTATTTGATAGTGGAGCTCAAAGATCATACATAAGGCAGGATTTAACTATGCAATTAGGTATGAGGCCATGTTCTACTGAAATGGTAAGTCACTGTTTATTTGGCGGGATCGAGACGAAAAATAATATGTATAAAAATTATCAATTTAATATACAGAGCCTTGATGGTAAGTTTAACATGAAAATCGCCGCTTTAGAGCAAAAACAGATAAGTGGTTTTCTCCCTAGGTTAAGTTCATTACATAAAGATATTTTGAATAAATTGAATTCTTTAAACATTACTCTAACTGACATAGGGGATGAGCCATCCGAGGTAGGATTGCTTATCGGGGCGGACATATCTGGCTATTTACTTACCGGAAACATTGTAGGCTTAGGGGGTAGTTTTGTAGCTATAGAGACTAGGTTAGGGTGGTGTGTACAAGGTTCTTTGCCTACCGTCTCGTGTCTAATAACACATGTTTACTCGACAAATTTTACTCTGACTGACTTATGGAATTTTGAAACTTTAGGTATTAGAGACCCAGTTGAAATCGTAACTAAATCTATGCAAAATAACCAGATTCAGCAATTTTTTTATGATACCGTAGAACGCGATGGTAATGGTCGGTATATTGTAACCTTACCGTGGAAGGAGGGTTTTCCCGAGCAGCTGGAGGAGACCAACAAGGCACTTTCCTGGCGAAGGTTGCAGTCTACGACTAAGAAGCTAGAAGTTACAGGATACTTAGAAAGGTACAATAAAATTTTTGTTGATTGGGAGAGAGAAGACATTATTGAGAGGGTTCCAAATAACAATAACGGCTTCTATCTTCCGCATCACGCCGTAATAAAGGAGTCGAGTGAAACAACACCTGTTCGACCCGTATTCGATGCGTCAGCTAAGAATTCACTCGGTGTTTCTTTGAATTCTTGTTTGCATAAGGGTGAAAATTTGATTGAGATGATACCTAAGTTGTTAGTTCAGTTCCGTATGGGTTCTATTGGTATAATTTCGGATATTCGCAAGGCATTTTTACAGATATCCTTAAGTGAGAAAGATCGAGATTATCTTCAATTTTTGTGGTGGGATGATTTTAATGTAAAACGTGACGTCATAACATATAGGCATAAAAGAGTGGTTTTTGGCATCACATGTAGCCCTTTTTTGTTAGCCTCTACTTTAAATTTGCACTTAAATAGTTATAGCGATATGTGTAGTGAAGAAAGTAAAGTTGCAAAAAAATTAAAATCTTCTTTTTACGTCGACAATTGTGTTACAAGTGTCGATACACAACAAGAATGCAATGATTTTGTTCAACTATCGCAAAGAATATTGCATGCAGGTATGTTTGAATTGCGAGGATGGATCACTGGTCCGAGTGCCGTTAATAATAAGCCCGTGCCAGTGTTGGGTCTTATATGGGATAGTAACAGCGATACCTTGTGCATCTCATCGAAGCAAGACAGTATAGATTGTCAGCGTGTTACTAAGCGCCTACTGTTATCTTACGCGCAAAGAATTTTTGATCCGGTTGGTTATAGCTGTCCAGTTTCATTAATTCCTAAGTTGTTGTTACAGAAATGTTGGCAGTTAAAAATAGACTGGGATGCTGAAGTACCCGAGCAGATAAGAAAAGAGTATTTCAGTTGGCTTGAGTCTTTGACTCATTTAGACAGTTGTTGCATTACACGTCGATTAACGACTCACCCAATAAACTCGTGCAAGCTCTCTGTGCATACTTTTTGTGATGCATGCAAATTTTCTTATGCCGCTTGTGTTTTTTTACGGTCCGAGTTCAACGGAGAAGTTTGTGTTCAGCTTGTATTAGCAAAGTCTCGCGTTGCACCGATAAGAGATGTTTCAATACCGAGGTTAGAGCTCATATCGGCGGTAATAGGAGTGAGGCTGTATTCGCAAGTTGTTGATATGTTGGATTCTATGTGTTATGATTCATTTTTTTGGTCAGATTCATCTGTTGCGCTACATTGGATAAAGAAGGAGAGTCAGCACTGGCCAGTTTTTGTAAATAATAGAGTTAAGGAAATTTTAACTGTGACCAATAGACAGCAATGGCATCATATATCTGGTGCTTGTAATCCTGCTGATTTCCCGTCCAGAGGGTGCCACGCAGACAAACTTTATTCATCAAGGTGGTGGGAAGGCCCACTATGGCTTAGGTTGCCTCAAAGTCAGTGGCCTATGAATTCGTCGCTAGAGAATAGCTTAGCCTCCGTGGATATTCCTCATGAATGTGTAAATAATGTTAATATTGTCGATAGTAGTAGTAATATTAGGTTTAGCGATAGATTGTCTTATTTTTCAAAGTACTCTAAAATAGTTCGATGTATAGGATGGATATATAGATTTTTTAGAAATTGTAAAAAGATAAATAAAGTTAATGGTGATCTTTCTTTTGAGGAATATTCTTCAGCTGAAATAATTTTGGTGAAATTAATTCAAAAAGAATGTTCCTCAGAGACTTCTGTTAAATCTATTCAAAATATACAAATATTTAGAAGTTCTGATGGTGTTTGGAGAGTTGCGACTAGGTTACTTCTAGGAAATGAACCAGAGAATTTTAAGTATCCTATTTTATTACCTGGTTGTCATAAATTATGTGAAAAGTTAATCTTTCAGACACATTATCGACTGCAGCACGCTGGGACTTCAATTGTAATTAGTATATTAAGAGAAAACTACTGGATAACAGCTGCCAGAAAGAGTGTACATAAGGTGATTTATGGCTGTATTATATGTAAACGTTACCGAAGTAAGGCAGTACAGGTACCGCTTACTCAGCTACCGGAAAATAGAATCAAGTTGGGTAAAGCTTTCGAGGTGGTTGGCATAGATTTAGCTGGGCCATTATTCTTGAAATCAGGTGAAAAGGCCTGGATTGTTTTATTTACATGCGCCATTTTTCGCGCAGTTCATTTGGAATTGACGCTTTCTCTTAACACGGAGTCTTTCATTATGGCATTAAGGCGGTTTATTTCGAGGCGTGGTAGGATGTCAATAATTTATACAGATAACGGGACAAATTTTGTAGGCACTGCTAATTTACTTAAAGATTTAGACTGGGTAAGAATTCAAGCAGAGTCAAATATAATGCAAATTCAGTGGATATTTAATGCACCCAGTGCACCTTGGTGGGGAGGCTTTTGGGAGCGTCTTATAAGAATATTGAAAGATTTGCTGCGTTAGGTTTTGGGTAGGGCTTCATTATCGTATGTAGAATTAGAAACATTATTATGTGATTGTGAAGCCACATTGAATGCACGACCCTTGACTTACGTGACAGAGAACGACACTCTAGTTCCCATAACACCGAATTGTTTTCTACGAGAGTTGTCATGTGGTGACGTTACTGACATTGACCATATTGATGCTAATACACTTAATATTCGACTTAAATATTTGCAGACGTTACGAGATAATTTTAAGCAAAGATTTAGGCTAGAATATTTGGGGCAACTTATACAGCGTAAAATGAATAAACAACAGGGACCACATTTAAAAATCGGCGATGTAGTATTGGTAGAGACTGAAAAACGTCGTCAATTATGGCCGTTAGGCGTGGTTACAAACATTATTTCTGGCCGCGATGGTCACGCTAGGGTAGCCAAACTAAAAGTAAATGGTACTATGTTGACTAGACCAGTGCAACGACTATATCCACTTGAAGTAGCCAATGCTGAGGACGAGCAGTTGCCAGCTGTTGTGAAAACGCGCCTTGGACGCATTATAAAGCAGCCTAGTCGGTACTAGTTTTGTAAATATATAACTATTTTTTAAATTTTTACTATGATCTTTTAGCTCTGCTAGGCCGGGGAGGATGTAGGAAAAGTGTATCAAACTTATTTTACGTTGTTGTCAATACATGAATTTCGTTTTTGTTTTTATATCTGACAGTGTCAGTCGCACAATATACGGATGAGCGTTACGAATGTTTCATTTTTAAACCGCTTTATTTTACATAATTTTATAGTATTTTATATAAGACTCGATCGCTACAGGTAAGTTTCATATTTTAAAACAAATTATACTTGATGATGTTGCTTTTGTACAAAGTGTTTAAAAAAGAAAAAGAAGATGTAAGAGGATATTAAATATATTTTTACATGAATCAAATATTTTCATAGTGATATAAAAATGTTAATCTACTACTTAAAAATCAATAAATCTAGTCTTAACTAAAAGTAACCTTTACTTATTTTATATAGTTTTATATATTTTCTTCCAGTTTTATACGAAGACACAAACTTTAGCTAAAATATATATA
This sequence comes from Scirpophaga incertulas, assembly GCA_036419045.1. Lineage (NCBI taxonomy): Eukaryota > Metazoa > Arthropoda > Insecta > Lepidoptera > Crambidae > Scirpophaga > Scirpophaga incertulas. Next base: position 18,030,095 of record CM071629.1, on the reverse strand, counting down.
CCAAACTGTATGTGCCATTCTAATTTGATAACTTTTTGCTATCTTGTAGTGGCATGATTGGCTATTTAGGAATTTTAAATGGACTGAATTAGGTGTGAAATCTGAAAATGCAAGAACAGAGTGAAATGGTGAATGCATTTACACCTCCCAATAAAACTGTTAATTTTCGTCCAGTGTCTAAAGTGGCTTAGTGTTATTTTCATGAAAAACCAAATCTATTCTATTGACCAATTCCATCCCCATTCTATCAATGTCTTGTTTTAGTCTCATCTGTTGTTGGCAGTAGAGAGAAAGTATTCGGCAGTAAAAGCTAACAATGACTTTCAATTCTAGCATACACATAGCATCTTCACCATGTTTAAAATTAAGCCCCACTTTATCCCCGGCTTACGAATTTTGCTCAAACTCTTAACCAAACTCTTTTATGCATGTTCTTTAGGTACGTGATCACCAATTGGGAATCTTTTAAAAACCAGATGTAATAAAATTAAAATCTTTTAATTTTATTACATCTGGATAAAGAATCGTAAATTAACATTTAGTACATGTTTCTTTCAGTGAGCACATGCAGCATTAGTATCTTGGTTTTTTCTGTATCGATCTTTTTTTAAATAATTTAAAAACTTGTTATTTAATTAATTTCCAGTACTTCCGCTATTTCCTTATAACTGATGTACGTGAAGCTCCAACCAACCAGATGAAAATAGTACAACCGAAGATATTTTATTACATGTTTATATAGTATTGGCATATAAAATATATATTGGCTTTTTAGATACCTATTATTTTAAAATGGTTTAGTAAATGGGTAAATTAATTGAATCACATGAATATTAATTATTATTTTTGGTTAGATATACGTATTTAAATTACACGGATATCGATATGACTATATTATGTATTACACAACTGTTAACAATGCGTTGAAGGAAAGAAAGAAATACATTTATTATGGACCACACCACGATACTAACAGAAATAAATAAATTTATGATTTAACACGACATTCGTATTTCGTAATTTAATTAACATGTGATAAATGACCACATGTACTGTCCGCCATTGAAATTGAATTACAAATATAGGAACTCTTAAAACATGGCCATAAGCATAGGCTTGTAAAGCTAGTCGTTATATTTTAGTAATAGTGATTAGCTATTTTCAAATCTTATTTATAATGCTCAAATCTCTTATAAACATTATAAGTTATATTTAACCTTTCACACTTAATATTTTTTTTAATAATCAAATTAACTCGTATGTTTAAGGAAAATAGGTCATAAATTTTCCTACCCTTATTTTTAATACATATACAACAATACATTAAAACATGTAAAACTTGTCTTACATCGAATCACAATAAATAATTTGCATACAATAAAGTAAAAAAAGGAAATATGTGAGTCGAACTCATGTTAAAAGGGCTTCGTAGGATAATGATAACAAAGAAAGTAGCTACTTATCCACACTTTTGAAATATATGTAAAAAAATTACGTTTAACAGTTAGTTGAATAGTAGAACAGTAGTACATGTGATGATATATAAAAGCGAGTCTGTCTAAACAAGCGCAAAGTTACAATACAATGGACTTACGGGGATTATTGTGAGTTTGTGGTAGTTTTAGAATCTTTTTGCTTCCTGAACGATACGTGGTTTCAAAACAAGTTTTCCGCTTACTTGTGGATCTCAACTTATGATGTCCATTAGTATTGAACACCGATAAAGTGTTTCGTGAAACATTATTGACTTATCTTATGAATTGTTGTTTAATAAAGGAAAAATATTTGATAGTGCTATAGGGACGGTATATTTAAAAAGGAGAATATTTTCGATAATTTATTTCGTGTAATGGTAATGTCATATCACTAATGGCAATGAACTTGCCAGTTCTGCAACGTATTGTTCGGATAAAATTGACGCTTAAAAATACCATAAATAAGTAATCTCTAGCATTCCACAAGACAAAAGAAACCGCGTGAAATGAATTGTTGTTTATACGATATCATCGTTATCATCAACTTTATTACATCTCACATACGTTCCTATTGAGCTTTAACCAACTACGCTACCTACGTTTGGTAGAATTCATATACACTTTTTGTTTTTTTTTCAGATGTTTCAAATTTACATTCGAAACTGACGCGCAGGTAAACATTAGTATTATGCTCGAAGCTTCTTAGCCTCTTAATTGAAGAGCTTAAAAGCACTTTATTATCTGCATAACTCAATTTATTGCAATCACCCTATGCACGCATAACAGTCAATTTCGATCATTTACATATAGGTTAGAAGGTAAAGAAAGCTACTCTAGCTTATAGTTGCTACTAGTTTCACAACCAAATGATGTTATAACTGACTATATAATCATTTTAACTCATTATACTATTAAGGTTAATAGATGAAGAGTAGTGGAAAAGCTAAGCTATTAAGTATATGTACAAGAACAAATTTAAATTTTAAATGTGGGAAACTAAACAAAAACATGGACTACGAAAAATATATTTAGTAAAAACAGAAATAATCTTCTTAGCCAGCAAATAGTAAAAAAAAACATAGCAGTTATTTGATATAACACTCGTAACTGCTGTGTACCCATTACTACATTAGATATTAGTTGCAAATTTAATAAAATTGTATTTATAAGTCAACACGTTGCATTAACAATGTTTTAGTTTATAATACGGCACTCTCTCAATTACATAAAAATCTGATGTTCTCAGTTTGTTACAGATATTAGTTTCCTTTCAAATTATAACGTACAAGTATCCAACAAACGTTAGATATAGAATTGAAAAAATCTTGCCGTTAATCTTAAACGTTTTTGTTAATTTTTGAAGTAAAGTTATTAAAATATATTGTTGTTAACATTCTCAATATTAGCTGATACACAGTATCTCTGCATACACAGTAAATAAAAAATGGATGTACTATACAACAAATTATTGTAAAAAATATTATGCTTTAAGATAGCTGCACCTTAAAATTAGATGTTGCATTCAAAGAGACGACCCCGACAAATATGCAATCGTAACTAATGACAGAAAATCTAATCGATAATTCAATCCAACGAACATTCCCATTTCAGTCAATAAAATTAAATACATGTCCAGCACTAACGGAAATTGCACAGCGTACTATCGCTCGAGCACATAACTCCGATGGACGTATATTCTGCGCTCGATTTTGACATATCTGTCTATCGGCGTACAAAGACAGATCCATCTCGCGTTCACATCAAAGTTGACAGGTTTCAATTAGAGCAAAAGTCTGTTCGCAACTTTATTTCAATTTTCGGTTGATGTTGATTGGTGAAGATATAAAGTGTATCAGTATAATAGACAGGCTAATTAGTTAATAGACCATATTTTCGATACTCATACTAAAATTTTTTAAAAAATGTTGGTGCTTAGTATGAACTTAGTATCAAACGCAAAAACAATCGGTTAGGCAGAAAATACGTAACGAGTAAAATTTATTAACTTATAATAAGTAAATGTTAACATTTATTACTAAGATTCATAGTTAGACTTATTGGTTAAAATAAAGCATATTAAAATGTAGTTAAATTTAGTAGTTTTAAATATAATGCAAAAATTGTGGACGTTGTTATGTTATAATCACCGATAAAGAGAATGACGTTGGCGTGTAATGCTTATTATCTGTATATATTAACAAATAATTCAATTCACGTCTGGTAACGTAAAAGATATTTTGTGATTTTGTTATATTTTTCTACTTACACAAATAAATATTTACATAATTTATTAAGAATCACACAAATAAAAGACTTGTGATATTACATATAAATAATAATATCATGACGTACATACGTCTAGATTGTTATGACACAAATTGATAATATAAAAATTGATATTATAATTTAAATTCATATTGTACCTGTCTTATGTGAAGTGCGTTCTCCATTATAAGATAGTTGTATTCTTATAATGGAGAACTTGCCATTTAGGTGAATGGCAAATAAAGCCATTTAGGTGAATGGCAAATAAAGCCATTTTTACATTTTTTTATATTATATGGATCCAGCGAGATATGAGACAAGGCAAAAAGTCACTCAAAATAATCGTATCAGAAAGAATAAAATCAGCAGACGAAAGACGGAATCCGGAGTCACTGATATAGCTCAGTGAATCACCTTAACCTTAAGTGGCAGTTGACAGCACTAACGGCTGCTGAGGCGGAAAGGTCCTCAAGTGGTACGTATATACTGTACACCGCAACGTTGATAGACCTACGACCAGACAGGCAGACGATTTGGTGAGAACCGAAGGAAGGCGATGGATGCTAGTAGATATATAGCCACGTAGCAACAAAGTGAGAGATGACATTTATCAGATTAGATTGTTAAGAATTACAATCAGATTCATCAGATCACGGCTATTAATTTTTAATTGTGATATTGATTGATAATAAGAATAAACTTTTCATTTTCTATAATTATTACTTAAAATTACATTAAATTAATTAAAAAACACAAAAAATTGTGTACCTTATTCAAAAATATATCCCCATTGGTTGCCGTACCATGGACAACACATCATCAAAAATATCTCGTATATTATAAAACTGATTATTGTATAACTTGCAATAAATTTGAGTTGGATAAGGATGAAGATTAAGCTACCTTAATCTTCATCAACCTTATCTCATCTATGCAAAGTATACAATGCATGCCATGGTTTTTGCCCATGCAAGTGCAGTAACACAATTTTTGTTGTATGTGTATGTCATTCAATATAAATGAACATGAAATATGTAAGAGAGAGTTCGACGTCCATGGGGTTTTTAAAAATTAACTTCTTTACTTTCAAGTCTTTGTTTCTATGTTTACCAGTCACATACAAACAAACCGTAGATGACCCCGTGGGTTGCTTTATAATTTATACAAAATATTATACCTTATTTTATAAGGTATAATAGCTTATAAGGTATATACCTTATTTATTATGTAAATTGTTTGTTGTCCCTAATAGAAATAAATAAATAAAATAAAAGAATCACTTTTAATTATAATTTTGTACATTATATGTAGTATACTATTGATGTAAATTTTTGAATGTTTAATATATTTTTGATACATTTTATTTGCATAATATTGTTTTTTGAAATGTAGTAATAATTGTCGTATTTTCCTTTTTATATAATGCACTAATTTATCATTAACTAAATATTCAAACACTGACGAAGATGTAATAAATATGTAGTCTATATTAAATATATAGCAAAAATATTATTTAATAAAGTTTAGTTAGTTTTGCCCGTTTAAGCAAACGTTAAACACTTTCATTTATCTTTATATCTCATTTAAAAATACATGTAATATCTATCCATCCATCATAAAAGTCAAAATAATACAGTTACTATATTAAGCAATCGGTACAAAAACAGCTTTATTTCTATGTTTGTTAACTTATTTTAGTATTAGCTATATATGTTCAATATATTGCATGCGTTTTCATATGATATTTATCTCTACCTTATTATTCTTACTATACTTTGTCTAACTATCAATTGTATTCTGTATTAGCAAATGATGCTACATGCATAGGGGCATCTGGTGTACTGAGACAGAGGAATTGCCTAAGTCTTTCACAATCTCCTACAGATTGCAAAATACTGAGGTGTAACATTAAGAAAGTACTCCACAATAGAGTTATGTAAGTGTGTAAGAGATAGATAGACCCGAAATTAAATCAGTCTGACCACGGTTAAAAATAGTAGCCGTGGTCAGATTGGTGTAACATAACGATTTGGTGACGGATACCCGTCCCTTCATGGATATGGTCACCTATGTAAAACGTCATTGATTACAGCTCTGCCGCAGCGTCAAGCTCTATGCTGTTTATGCAGTATCGCATAGAAGAGCTGTGTCTCGCAAATACGACGAGTTATTTACTTACTAATCTGGATAAAATCAAAACTTATCCTTCGAGGGCACACAATATTTTATCAATATATGAGTCATTTGTTTATTTTAAATAACTGATAAAATCTATAAACAATGTAACAGTATTTTTATTCATAAATTATTGGTTTACAAAGGAAATATGTGCCTGTTACGCTAATAAAATAGTGTCTGAAGAATAAATCTTATAAAAAGGAAAATTTGATAGTACTTTGCCATGTGATTCTTCAAACCGGAACACTAAAATTATTAATTCACAGTTAATTACCAATGTTGAGAAGTTTTATCTATATACTCGTATAATATTTATTTAATAATATATAAAAAGCATAATTCACGATTCTAATACCATAACTTATTTGTGAGTGATAACTACAAAAAGTATTATTACGCGAAAAATTTTGTTGAATAATACAGTATCTCTAATTTTACATTATTAGAAATGGTACTTTAAAGTTACTTGTAAACAGAACAATCAGATTCCGCTGTGTTTTTGTTATCGCAAGAGATACATTCCCGTAATACCTATTTACAGCATTAAATTATAATGATATGACCCTCGTCAAAAAAGACAACTTTAATAACCCGTCCTAAGATACGCTGTACTTTAATTAACTAAAACTCATTAAGGCTCAATTACAAGAAAGTCACTCAATTATTTTCTCAAAGTACTATATAATCAAATGTTGATTGGCGCCGGGTCATTCATAACGCCTCTCAGCAGGTTAATGTATTTTCGCGAACCCTGATTCATTTACCGCTCCCATATTAGGGGTATAAATGATTTAATGTCTTAATTTCTAGCACAAAGAGAAATTAAAGAGCCTGTTAAAAGCTTGACATGACAAAGTGCTCTTTCTATTATAACTTTTAAGTCCATAAGCCTTGCGTGCCTTAATATCCACTAATTACTTTCCTCGTTTAGTATGCGAGTAATTAAAATTGAGGATATTTAGTTTTACATAAAAACAAATACAGTTGTTATAGTATCTAGTCAACCACAGAGGAGATTTAATCTTTTCCGGTTTTGATTTTGTCATTCACAATAAATTTGGGAATCAATTTTCATATGGACGAGACATAATTTATTCTAAAAGATAATTAGTATTAATGAACATGTAAAGTTTCTTGTGTTTTATCAGACGTCCTCAACTTATATTCAAAAAGAGTTGTTCATTATTTGTAATTTGAATAAATATTGTTCAAGTGCAAAACTTAGTTAACGTTTAATGTATTAAATATTCTATTGATTTAAATTTGATTGCTGAATCACTTCAAAAACGATTTATTCTACTTAAATATGGTCTTAAAAAAAAACAAAGAATGTATATAACAAATATTCGAAAGTTGTACCTACCAAAATTATTCCAGAACATAGCTTGTGTACGAAAACGTAACATTTTATTTTATCAGTTTCCTAAAAGTACAAAACGAAGCAATTTATATGCGAATAGAGAAGGGTCGAACCTCTTAACAAAAAGTAAGGAATATTCGAGTAAACGATTTTTTCTCTTGATTAGTCAATTGATTGCTTTAAGTCTTAGATAAAAGCAGCATATTTGCTTTCTAATAAGAAATTCATAACGTGCCCGTCCTCCACGTGGTCAAAATGAGTAGGTACACTAATCAGAATATAGGAATTGTTTGTGTTATATTTATGTTATTTTATTAATTACTGTTTAAACTATTTCGTCTAGTATACTAAGACTAATTCGTAACTTAATTTTTGGATTTCACCTTTTTAAAAGAAACTGAACAACAATCACAATCAATTAAACTAAATACAACTAATATTTTTCTTTACCATAGGTTTAACAATATAAAAAAAAGATAAATAAAACCGTTTTCTATTATCGGGTAACTTTTCCTACGAAATTGACATTCTTTATGTTAATTATTTTAATAGTAATTTTAAAAACATAATTGCAATTTTCAAACACATTTTTGGAAATGGTAACTTTTACGCTTGATATAAAATCATTGTGTATAGACTGATATCTCATGGTAATTCATCTGGGCCCCTTAAATAATTCGACTGTCAACTACGAGCTCTACTAGACTCTTACTTTAATGTGTACTAAATAGTGTTGGAAATTACGCATTTGAAAAAAATAAGTGCCTATTGTACAGCGCATTTGAATTATAACTTATTGTCTGCTAACTCCTAGAAACATTGATATATTTATGAAATAAAGTGAATCAGCGCCAATCTAACTTAACTCAAAATTTGCTTACCAAATATTGTATGTAATGAAGATTTGATCTTTTCATCTGTAATCAAAATTTAAGCATAAATGATGAAACTTATGTCTCGTTTTCTGAACATACATGAATGACTTTAATACCTTTCAATGGATGAAGAAAATATTGTCGAACCAAATTATTTGCTGTGTTATCTATTGCTAAGGAAAGATTTTCTAACCGACAAGAACAGGAAATAATATGTCTCTGTTCTGTTTCTATATGTAAGCCAATAACAACATAAGCACAGCATTTCTCATTACACAATCAATATTATAAAAGTCTCAACATACTTCTGTGTAATACGCAATTTCAAAGTTGAAAATAAATTCGTTCGCATCTGTTTCAAGTTGTATTTTAAATCCGAAGCCAAAGTTTATGTCGAGCACGCGATCGCTCTGCTTGCATTTCGGCGCACGGCTCCAGTCGTTGGTTGAATATCAATTTGTGAACAGTGGGTAATATAACGCCACTTGTGCTAATATCCACTAGATATAGCCACTATTCTATTTATCCATTTACTTATGGACGCACAATTTAAAAATATCTTGTTTTGTTTTTATATCTGAAGTTAACCTGTGAAATTTCGTGTCGTCTATATCAGTCAATCATTTGAGTGTCAAGTGTGTCATAGTTTAAAACAATAAAATTTCTAAACATTTTTTTTTGAGGTTATGTCTTATGTATAAAAATGAATCGCTTTATTAACGCTATATAAAGTTGAAATTCAATCATATCTATCAAAACAGTGTGCGTGTGTGCGTTGGAACACAGAAAACATCGGAGCACCAAAATTGAATAGTCATAGTAGTAGTTCATTTGGACCTTTTTTGCAATTTGGTTGCCACCTTACAAATCTTTTTGACAGAACGAAGTCTGTCGGGTCCGCTAGTTGGTTATACAATTATCTAAATCTTCCTGCATGTATTTAACCTTATTTGACGCAATATATAATTTGCTCGTCATTTGTAGTATAATTTGTAATAAGTAGTTGTATTTAAATATAATAATGTACTGATTATAAAATCTAAACACCATTTACATTGTTCAATAAGTTGATGCTATCCTGCTACAGTCCTATAGCAGCCTTGATAGTGGGATAACGGATTAGCACGATAGAGGGAATACGCGGTTAGGTCTTAAGAGCTGGGACTGGTGCGGGCATAAGCCTGCAGTAACATTTTTAAATAAGTTATTTCCAATGAATTAGACGATCATTTTACCTCTAACGAATTAAGTTTCTTCTGAAGCGGTTGGTGGTTATTGAGTGAAATTTATTCAATAGGATTGAGAATGTTGTCATTAATAACACTGAGTCTGCTGGTATACCAATAATTACGGAAGTGACCTAGGGATAAATATTGGGATTATTAATCCATATGTGGCTAACGACTTGTGTGATACTACTTGCAGATGATACTTATTGAATTATGACTAATAAGTTTGCCAGTGAAAGTAAAAATATTGTCGTTGTAAATAATACGTTGTAAATAATAATAATTATTTATAATAATTATAAATAATTTCCAAAGTATTACACTGATTCACCATAAATGATTTGTCGGTCAATTCTAATATAATTAAATGTTAAAAATTTTTGTTACCGAACATCCGAACTGTAGACACAGTTATGAAAATAAATAATGAAATTGTTTAGAAAATATGAAATTCTTGGACATAATACCAGATTCACGCTTACAATGGGATACCTATATTGATTCTATAGCTAACAGACTATAGTTCTGCAGCATATGCAGTAAAAAAGTAAAGCAACTTACTGATGTTGATTTATTTTAGTTATTTTCACAGTATCATGTTCTATGAACTATTATTATGGAGATTCTTTGCAAATATATAAAGTATATTAATACTAAAAAAAGAGCAATTTGCGCTATATATAAATTAAAACCAAAACAATCTCTTAAAGACATATTTTAAAATTATTGGTCCTTTTGCATTATAATAATTATAAATTAAACATGAGAAATAAAAATAAGCAACGTGCAGGCTGCAAAAAACCAGAGGCTTTGTAATATTTACTCATTAAAGATACTTGGCATAGCTTTTTAAAACAAAGTTCCACGAAGTGTTACCGATTTACTTTTCACAGATATAAGTCAATTGTCAATAATACTTGCATAATAAAAGGTTGTTAGGATAGGTGATAGGATATTATACTGTTAAGGATTATTAATATGATAACAATGGTTGGGTTTAATTATAATTACTCAATAGTTCCGTCGCCAAATATGTTATTACTTTGTTTGTTTTTATAAATATTATATGAACTCGTTTAAGCATGTAGAGAAAGTTGGGGTTTATAGTTGGGTTGGACTATTTATTCAAGGTGAACTTCTAATTGATGATTCTGCAAAAACACAGAGAGGAAAAAAATTGTCTTTATTATTTTTTTCTAGTACAAGATCTTCTGCTGCAGACTAGTGAACCAATAGTGTAGAATCTTTGATTTGAAAAAGTGATTGAAAAATCATATTTGATGTATAATTCCTCGAGTTTACTCACAATTATCTCCCATTTATTCTTACACAATTAAATTTTAATTCATTTGCAATAATAGCGAGTCATTAAATTTTGATTTTAATCTGTAAGTATATTTTATTTTATTATTTTCAATTGTGTCGTCGGTGAAGCAAACAACGTCTATTCGTAAATGGACTCCAATTGTACTCCAGGTTCTATATTGAAGGACCTAATGCAGAATCGGCGAGTGTGCTTAGGATACACCCGCCATTGCCCACGAATGCGTCCATCTAAAAAGACTTAAAACTGGTTTCGATTAGTTTCTCGTCTATGATTGATTTCCTTGGTGGAGGAGCAGATGTCTTCGTGTGCAACAGTAGGTGAAATTACGGATTTTTTAATTAAATAAATGTAAGCTTTATCACTTTTAACCCGTGAGAAGGCGCGCTATGAGAAATTTGCTCACACAAAAATTTAATTAAACATTTTTTTGTCTTTCTCTTGTCACTCAAATTCAATCACGTAAGTACCTTCCTAAATATTGACCCCCTCTCCCCTGACGCAATTCCCGATCAGTGGCGTTGCGACCGCGCAGCTAGGCGTTTGTGGAGGCCGTGTACCAATGTGCGGCAATTTGCTCATCACGCGCCCATCCGTGTATTTATTTATGTGGTTTAAAAAGTTAGATTGTTATTTCTGCCATATTATTTTATTTGTTTGATTTATATTAGTTGGTTATCATGTAAAAACTCTTTGGTAATAATGTTATTATTCTTATTACTCTTCTAGCTACACTACAGATACAAAATGGACGATCGAATGCAAGCACAAATTCGTTCGTGGTTGGAAGAGGATTCTGATGATGAATTGGATGCAGATCGTGTTGACACCATAGAAAGCGATAGTATTGTCATCCGTAGTCCTCACGAAACTGATACGGAGCAATCGTCGGATGAAAACGATGCTGATATTTCTAGTCCCGCGACTCAACAACAAAGAGGTAGGATCCCATACTATATTGGCAAAGATCGTTCCACAAAATGGCTTATCCACAAGCCTTTACGTAACGTACGTACTAGGAGTTAAAACATAGTTATCCACCTGCCAGGAGTAAAAAATGTAGCTAAGAATGCCAAAGAACCTTTACAATGTTTCTGATTGTTTGTGAATGATACCATGATAGACAAAATAGTCCTGTACACGAATGTGTACATAACTAAACTACAAGAAAAGTTTTCACGTGAACGGGATTGCAAACTTATAGATGCAGTTGAAATAAAAGCATTGATCGTAGTTTTGTACATGGCGGGCTTGAAAAAGATCTGTCATTTAAATGTAAAAGAAATGTGGCTAGATGATGGAACAGCATGTGATATTTTTAGTGCAACCATGTCAATAAAAAGATTTTTATTTTTGTTACGGGTTTTGCGATTCGATGACATCAATACTCGCAATAACCGAAAGGAAACCGACCACCTGGCACCAATCCGAGAAATTTTTGAAAGCTTTGTTGCTCATTGTAATCAAAATTACACACCCGGAGAATACTGCACTGTGGATGAAATGTTGGAATCATTCAGAGGCCGCTGTAAATTTAGAGTTTATATATCCAACAAACCCGCAAAGTACGGCATCGAAATCTATGCACTTGTAGATTCCAAAACCTTCTACACAAGTAATTTGGAGATTTACGCCGGCAAACAACCCGCAGGGCCATTCAGTTTGAGTAACTCCGCTACTGATGTAGTGAAGAGAATTGCACAACCCATATTCAATACGGGAAGAAATCTAAGTATGGACAATTATTTTATAACCATACCGTTGTTTGATGAACTGAGAAACACCTACAGAACAACTGCGGCGGGAACACTGCGAATAAAATAAAAAAGAGATTCCGTCATCTTTTTTGTCAACAAAGGATAGGCCAATGCCAAGTTCAATTTTTGGTTTCGGTGAAGATATGATAATCTTATCATATGTGCCAAAGAAAAAAACAAAGAAGATTGTTCTTATGCAATCAACACTTCACAATGATGACGCTATAGACCAATAAACTGGAAGTGAAGCTAAACCTGAGATTGTAACATTTTACAATTCCACAAAAGGAGGCGTAGATGTTGTAGATCAAAAGAAAGAGGATTATTCCGTTGCCAGAATCACATCAAGATGGCCAATGCGCTTTTTCTTCTCCATTTAGAATATCACTAGGATCGATTCCCAAATAATATACAAAGCCAACACAAACACTCTGATTGAGAGACGAACATTCTTGAAAGAGGTGGCTCTCGAGCAGGTGACACCACATATTTCACGCCGGATTCGCATGGAGAACATATCCTCAGATCAAGATCAAGCAGATTTTGTGCAATATGTCCTAGACGTAAAAATAGAAGGTCAAAAAAAACATGTACTTCGTGCAAGCTTTGCACCGAACATGTAAAATACACGTGTTCAGTGTGTTTCGAGAGGCACATTAGTGTAGATTTAATGGATGAATAACACTTTTTAGTTTTTGTTATGTATCAGTTTTTATTGTGATTTTTATGAAACGTGCCAAAAAAATTAATTAATACTAGGTTGTTTTGTTATTTCCGTTAGAAGTTGCTATTATGTTTAATAGTTTTGATTAAAATACTTGTTTTCTTACTTACTAAACCTTGTGTTATTTATTTAAATACATTATAAGCCAATAAATATAGAAACACTAAAAATATGAACATTTATGATAGTGTGAGCAATTTACTCGTGCGCGCCTACTCGTGTAAGAAAATTAGGCGCGCCTTCTCACGGGTTAACACCTCATGACAACAGTTAGGCACTCTGTTCTTATTGTCAAAATTAAAATTAATTTTATTTTTTAGTCAATTTAAAATTCTTTTCATAAATATTATGGCATATATTTTCAAATTCTATAATAAATCTAGAATGTTATCTGAAGCTAGTATGAAGGCAGATCCTGGTGCAGGTCCTAAGGTAAATGTCTAATGTTGAATTCCACACGGCGAGCGAATGACTTCAGCACAAGAAAAAAGCACTGGGTCTGGTCCATCCAATGTTCTGGCTTTTGCCCTGCGACACATCGAGGGGTAGTTTTGGGTAGTGCTGTAGTTGAGCATCGCATCAGGTCAATTGGGCTTTTCTAGTCGGTGGAAGGTTGGTAAGCTCTGCCCCTTAAGGAAAGATCGCACGTCAAATTTCCCCCACTGGATATCGGTCGTGCTGCTGCTCAATGAAGCTGGAAAATTCGTGGAGAATATCCTGGCTACCAGATTCATCGAACATCTAGAGTACCGAGCTGCCAACACAAAACAAAGGGAAATTCTTATCTTTGATTCACAAGCACGCAATTATTAATAATTCAAATTATTAAGAACTCAACCACTTAGTGTACATGAAGTGGCTATGTTAATAATAAAAAAGAGATACATGCTTTGATTTGTACAAGTTCAGACGTGAGTGAAGGTAATCAACAACTAAGTAAATGTAACATAATTAAACGAAAACCCAACTTAAATAAAATAAAATAAAAATAAAATAAATAAAATAAATTTCATTGGTTAAAATTAGGTCCGAACGAGTCTCAAACTCAAACCTCTACTTGACTTTAAGTATGGTTTTAGAATAATAACTTTAAATTTACAAAATAGATATAAATTTATATTTTTGATCCAGTATTCGTATTTGAACTCATTTATCTACACAATTTTAACACTTTAAAGCTTATTGTAAAAAAAACATAAGGTTACAACAAAAAGACTTATAAAATATATTAGATGTAAGTAACAAGCAAAAGTAAAATTTCTAATTTATTTAAAAAGCGCCCGCGGTTGGTCCGCGTTATATCGGTTTAATAATGTTATATTCAGTAATAAGTTTCGTTTCTAAAATCTCTCTAAAGAGTTAGCAAAGAATTAGCACATGCAATATAAGCGACTAAATTACCAAAAGAGAATTATCTCCTTAGTTGCACTTGTTAAATTGCACAAAGACTTGAATTTAATGCTAGTTAGGACTTCCATGAAACTTAAGAGTTAAAATCTTACTATTAATCTAAGAGCCTGGTTTGAATGTGAAGTTCTGTAGCGCATCTTGAGATCATTTGTTGTCGGACCAGTAATTACTATTGTGAAATTTAATTAAGAAATTAAAATATTTTAAGATATATTTAAAACCATAGTATATGATATTGTTCGCTTATTTTATTTATACTAATTCTACAGAAAATATCATTTAACCTTACAATATTAAGACGTTATATTTTTATCAGTTACTTCCTACTGTAGTGTGTAGTGTATATTTAACACTAAATATACAATTAGTAGGCAATTCTTATGCGAATGAGAAATAGATTTGAACTAAGAGCGCACTATAAGCAGATATTTTATAACGACAATTATTTTCAATTTAATTACTTGTATTATTTTATTCTAGACACTTCATCATTATCGCCAAATTTTGCCAGTAAAATGATTACAATATTTAATATGTGATTTATTGGTATTTATTTGGTACGATATTTGGTGATCTGAGATAGTAGTGTTACGTTTCACAACTTGAATAAAGCCATTGTTGAATTGATAAAAATCTTGTTTCTTTTCCCAGTTTGTGTACTCCGTGTCGTATTCAACTCGTTTCCTAAAATTCAATTTTGGGAATTTGTTTCCTCCCGTCGCATGGTGTGCCGAATACTGATGTAGACAGGGAGTCTTGTTGTGAATGTCTTTTTACTGAGTTTTTTTTTATTTCTACAACAAAATATGTACGGCTTTATACACTTGACATCTTAACTTATTCCGTACTTTGCCGATTGAGACAATAGAGCTGTTTGAGCGTAACGAATCGGCTTGCAACTGGATTCTGATCGTTTTTTTTTCTGATGTTACACGGAAATAAATTTTATAATATTCTTCCAGACCTTTTTGTTACTTAGCATTCGATCAAAAATATAAAAACACAAAACAATTACAAAAAGATACATTCTGGTTGTTGGTGCGATTATTTAACCTATTTATATTTTGTTTCAATATATGTTTTTTTAATAAAAAATATGTGCAATTTTATATACCAGAATTTTATCGTGGAGCCTTTACTGTGTATCGGTTTCACACATGCAGTATCGCATGTTGATGACAACAGATGCAGTGTTTGAATACTTTCGAAGTCAGAAATTAAGTATTCAGAACCAGTCTGGTCCGTTGGAAATTAACTATTTCAGATACAACTTAGATTTTTGACATTGGTACATGGCAGCAACGATCCCAGGTCTTCCGATTAGAAGACGAGTCCGAAGTAACAGCGACACCGACACTCGTTACACATAACTTCTTGATTCGTCAGCGCACAGACACTGCAGTCATTGTAAGTAGATTACTTACCGTTTCGACGAGAAATATTAAACAGACAATTATGCTCAACATGCTAATACTTGACTATTACAATGAGAGTAGCAAGATGTCTCGACAAGCATGGAATGAGCATTCAGAATTTATACGCTTGCACTGGAATCGTATCGCATTATATAATTTATTAAAAATTGAGTATCTAAGAAAAGTGTACGCAGTCGTTAAAGCAGTTTTTGTCTGTAGCTCTTAGCATTCTCAAATATTTTTAGAATCTATACTAATAAAGTATATATCTATAGTGTACCAATCTCTAAGCAATTCTTAAACAACATTAGAAAACACAAACTGAACAGTCTCCTGCTCACATTTTTCTTTAGCAGTTATTCGGGTATTCACACGAACATGAAACAATCAAGTCAGACGCTTCGCCGAGCCATTGAATGTGGAGAACGGGAAATGACCGCTATTAGGGGGGCGGATACCGCGTAACAACTGCTATCTTACTGTTTGAACTTACTCCTGTAAGTATATGTTTAAGGAGTAAGAACAAATGCCACTGACACAATACTTAATATCAAGTTTATCGTTAAGCTATAAAATATGATTTAAACATTGATTTAAGTATTTTAGATTATTTGAGACTGTTACTAAGTCGAAAAGGAGGATAATTACTACTGTAAGTGTAATTAAGTAGTAAGTGTTCTTAAAGTTCAAGTTCTCAGAAAAGCTTAAGAACGAGAGGAAACTAAAATCCTTTGATATTAGTGGGAGTGAGCTCGACCAAAATCCAATCTTCTTTCGAATATCCGCAAAATTTACGCTGTCTTTTTTCATGAGGGACCTATGCTGAAGCCCCAGATGGCTTTAGTTTTACCATGAGTTTATTTGTGGAAGGCACACGAACGGAAGGTTCAGCGCCTCGCCTTGCGTTTAAGGTGAGAATCGATCCAGTATGTGACGGTACCGGGTGTATGTCTGTCTAAGTATGTGTGGCCCGTGTCGTTGCGCTCGTCGACGAGCGCGGTGCGTGGGTGAGATGCGAGGATGTGTGGTGTGAGGAGCGACGCGGATGGTGGTTGGTGGCGGGTGATGGTGTCGGGCGAATCGTTTAAAAATTTCCTGGGACGGCAAAGTTTAGCAGCGATGTTATCTCTGAAGATAGTTTTGACTCTGTCTATATGAGGTCCGAATACTAGTTTATTATGAAGGGTGAGACCTTCGTGAGAGATAGTTTACTTGGCGTTGCCAAGGGATAGCTTTATTGAAAAGTTTAATGGGCGGGAAGTTAGGTTCAGCTCGATGAGTTCTACACCGATAAAAGTGCATCGCTGCGTTCTTATCGGGGTTGACCTCGATTCACCATTTGGTGAACCAGTCACCGAGAGCGCCGGCGGCCAGTTGCGGGGCTCTGAGTAATTTGGGGATATTGTGAACTGACGTATAAATTGCGGTATTGTCAGCAAATAGGGCAAGGTGAGTGCCGGGAGGCAACCTAGCAATATCGTGCACGTAGAGCGAGAACGGTTCCTTGAGAGATGTCGGCTCGTATAAGATGGGGGAAGAGTGGATCCTTCTATACCGTAACGGAATGAACGGTTCTTTAGATAGGCTCGTACGATAAGTACGAGCCTGTCTAGTACATTGAGTTGGTGTAGCTTATACACAAAAACATGCCAGACTTTGTCAAATGCCTTCGCTACATCACAGAACAGAGCCATATTTAAGCTGACATAGTGATTAGCATGTCTTATGTCTGTCTGGCCCGATGTGACTAGCTGTCGGCACCTATATTGCTGTGTCCATACTGTGGCATAGTTGGTACTCTTCCGTATGCTGTTCGTTCATGAGTTATTGTCACTTATCAAGAGTGAACGCTAGAGAGAACGTTTGGCAAACGCTTTGTACCGAGAAAAATTCTCCGCATTGTAGTAGTAGGACACAGTGATAATGTCCTGTGGGTTCCAGAGCTCGAGGCCCAAATTCAGAGTTCAGCTTTCGTTTAGAAACTTAATAGTACCTCACCATTCAATTCAGATTCTTATGGTTACTATTTGAGCCGTGTTGGGCGTAAACCCAATCCCAGAGAATTATCCTTGTGACGCCAGTGAAGAAGCCGTGCATCACACTTTGGGAAAATGCGCGGTCTTTTGGTTGTTACGCGCTAAGTTGGTCGACCTTATTAGGGATAATATCTTAAAATGATTTGTGTAATTTTGATGGGTGAGAGGTTGTGAGACAAGGACTGTGTGGACCTAACGACCCACAAGGAGTCATAGAATAAAAACCTATTATAATACATAAAGTTTATCCTTGTACGTGCATACATAAAAAGGTCAAAACGGATATTCTTAGGACTCACTGACGATTATTAATATTAGTTTAAGTGTATTAAATTTAATATTGTTTTCGAAAAAAATCGATTTTTTCAAATGGTTTCAATAAATCTCATTACTATATTATTATTTTGATGCGAAGATTTCCAAATAATGTTACAGAGTAAATGAAAGAATTAATTGGATACAATTTTTATAATAATAAAAACACATTAATCATAGATATGTTAAGTAAGATAAATATAATATTAGGACCTAAATGTATAATTCAAATTTCTTTGATTGTAATACTTTAATTGTAGCCAAATTAGAATACATGTATTGCTGCCTTTTCCACATTGACGTAGGAGCCAGTTAAGGGACTAACTGCAATTTAAAAAAAAATAGGTTCTTACAGTAGTAGTAGCAAAGCTCAGTTGAGAGTGACAAATTTGGCAATATTGATGTTTACCGTTGAATATTGAAAGAAGCTAAAAACAGTTAGTAAAGCGAATTTTTGACATGCAAAGTTAGGATATTAATGTCAAAATCTTGCTTTTTACAAATTAGGAATTTGTTAACTGTCTGAGCTGCAAACAGTGAATTCTACTCTATGTCACATTAATGGTAAATTTGAAGACTTTAGCGAACACGCTACCATATTAATGAACAAGACTTCAGTAAAGTGGTAGAAAATAGACGAACTATTTGACGAACACGTACATTTGTTGGAGATCTAGATTGTAATTTGTACATTTAACCTAGTTAAAAAAATACTTTATTCTGTGTTTTCGATTTTAAAATAAAGTTGTGAAGATAAATATGTGAATAGAAGCGTGAATCTTTAAATAGATTCCAACTTTGCGAATCTCAACAATACATAATACTGTGAGGTCGTTCAAGTTAAGGCGAACTACAAGTGCACTTTGTGAGAATTCTTATACTTCCATAACGCAATACGGTCTCTGGGTATTCGATACTTGAACTGCTTACAGGAATGGGACGATACAGGCTTAAAGATTTATTTGAGTTACGGTCTTTGCATAGCAATAAAATAGAGATTTGTTCCCTCAAATTCTGGTTGACTGACCTGGCTTTTGATATATTTCACGGTTTGACAGATTGTTACGTAAGTTATCTCGAGATTAATGATGAGTAGGGTAGAAAGATTGATTATTTTTAACATATTATATATTGTGTGAAGTTTATATTTTAGTTAGTTATGTTTCATGATTAATACAAAGTTACTCTTTAAGAAATTTTATTTATTTAAACGTTTTAGTAGATATGTTACTGATAACAGTTTATATCATTACAATAATTAATTTTTTTCTTCTCCTACGGTCATTATTTCTGTCAATTCTTTTGACATTATTATATCAACCATAGTGTTTTTTACATTATTTATTAAAAAGCAATTGCAGATCTACAATACTATCTTTGATTTAAAAGAAAATGAACAATTTTCTTAACTAATAGAAATATTAGGGGTTAAAGTTTGAAATTGCTGGTTTGTATGGAGATTTCAAAGAATTTTCGAAGAATTCATATAAGCGAAAATCCGTAATTTCATAGTTAAGGACTAATTATTCATTTTGAAACAGTTTACTAGAAATTTTGTTGTCTAAGTATTATAATTATAATACTCCAATATAATTGTAATACAACGCAGATGACTAGATAACTTCTAACTAACACTGTGGCAAGAATATGGTAAAATCAACTTATTTTTGGAAAATTGTCTACATGCCAAAAATGCTGTTAATATCGTTTTTATTCTAAAAAGGTCAAATTATTTTCATAACATTATTCCTCTTCAACAGAAATAAAAATACTGCAAAATATTTGTTCTTTTTAGTGTCATTTAATTTTAAAGTGAAATATTTTTGATTGCAGTCAGGAACGGCTACTATAGCCAAAATCCCGTATATGATAATAAGTGAATAATGTGATGTGGATTTAATTCATAATACTATTCACTATTATAAGCCAATTTCGACTTGGTATCATTATCGTTTTAAAAATATTGATTTGTTTCTCGTAATAACAGGTTCTAAAACTACATTTAATTGTGAAGTATAAAGCAGATTTTATAGTTTCATGCAAAAAATATAAAACCTTAAACGACATGATTCTCCTGTCTAGTGACTGAAATTTGCCTTAATACAAACAACCCGTGAACCGTCGATATAA
The DNA here is from genome assembly GCA_036419045.1 of Scirpophaga incertulas. Classification (NCBI taxonomy): domain Eukaryota; kingdom Metazoa; phylum Arthropoda; class Insecta; order Lepidoptera; family Crambidae; genus Scirpophaga; species Scirpophaga incertulas. The sequence goes on along the minus strand of CM071629.1, from coordinate 18,009,602 downwards.
TACATATTTACAAATGTATTAACAAAATTCTCCACTTGCCTGTTCTCTTCATTATATTTAATTTATGCGTTTGTTGCGTTTATTTGTTACATTTTCCTACGGAATACGTCTGTAAAAGTTTCTTTTTCAAAACTTCCAAACTGCACACCTTCCTAGCTATCAATGGACTAGCACAGAAACGTAGTCCCTAGAGTTGTTTCTGTTGTCTGCACTTCTTGCCGCCCGCCTTGGAGTTATTACCGTTTCTTTGTCCAGTATACCGTAAGAGAAGTTTTGCAATACGCCGGAGCCACAAATAAATGGTCGCACACAGATGAAAGTTGTAATAGAGAAAATAAAAATTAAATGTTTATTTGATATTCCTTTTTATGAATATTTAAGTAGTTTAAATTTAATATGCTACTGTTGATCTAAATTAATGAAATTTCATTCTTGTTTTATTTTCAAAAGTGAGAAGTTACTGCATAATAGTGAAGATTGTAAATTAATATTTACTTGTACAGATTAAATCAGTGTAAAACTTCTTGAAGTCATAAAAGTTTCAAACACAGTTCCATATTTTGCATTTTATACATACGATTCAATAGGCAGAGGTGTGATAAGCATCCACAAATCGTTATATTTTATAAAGTCTTTGTGTTTCAGGTTCTTGGAGTTCTCGCAGTTACAATTGGGGTACATTATTTTGAGTTTCATTACTTACGAGAATCATGGGAAGATAGGCAGCGCAAATATCTGTATTCTAAATTCGAGATCGCGCAGGCATCTAAAATATTTTATAATATTTAAGCAAAATAAACATAAAGCTAATAGGTACTTAGGATATTGCTGTTTGAAAATTGTCTAAACTGTGGTCCACGTAATAATATACAGAGTACGTTTAGTGTGTTAATATAAGCTGGGCTACTGCATAGTATTGTGCTTATGAGCTGAAAATTATTTCAATTCAGTAGTATGATAAACGCCAATCCTGACATCTCACAAAAACGCCACATGAAATGGATTTTGTTTATTTAAAAATAAAACAAAAATAACGAAATGTTACGAAAAATTCATTAATTAAAGTTTTATATTAAAATTAGGGCCGGGATATATTTGTCTCAAGCAAATAACATCCTGTTCACTTACTATAACACACGAAGTATACATTTATCTGCGACCTTGTAATAAATTATTATTATGATAGTGCTTGTTTCACTACAACTATGTTGTTTGGTTGTTGATGAATATAGGACCAAAATTACTATCAACTGATAATGCATCATGGCTTAATCACTATCTATGTAGTATAAGAGATCGCTGTAATGTATTTTAAACATTTGACTATAACCATTAATTTATAATAAGCATTAAGAAACAAATAATAAAATAGATAGTTAACTAAATTGTCAATGTGTCTTTCATTTGCTATCTTTCTATCAAAGCTAATAATAATTTTTTGTCTAACAGATATAGTAGACATCATACGACAACCAGCATGCCTTCATAGCATACATTGCTTATATTCTCAGTTATTTTTCATGAATATCTTCTACAAATTGTATTATACTTAATTCAAATTAATATCTTATATATTCAAATTTCCAACAATTTTCCGATGTTGTAGTGCCACCACTGTGGCGCCAGCGAGGACACCGCGCAGCACACGCTCGCAGTGTGCCTGGCCTTCTCCGCGCAGCGCGCTGAGTTGGTCACCGTCATGGGCCTCTCCCCCCAGAATGTGGTGTGTGCCATGCTGGAGGGAGAGAGCACGTGGGGGAGTGAGCCACTACGCGTGTGAGTACGAACAACTACCTTCGAATCCAAAAGAGTGTTGCTCCGCGTAGTACCCACAAGATACCGATTTGCGATCCCCCCACCTCGAGACTTTGCGGATCGGACACCGTCCGAGACGCGAATATCGAGGCCGGGGGTGGACGTGAAAATCCTTTTTTCACGGTCACCTACGTACGCATTGTGAATGCCATTGTATGTTATCGTATGCTACTAGATGCCGCTACCAACACCATTGAAGCCAACATCTAATGCCGGTAGGAGGAACATAGAGAACCCTGCTGAGGAGGATGTTAGTGAAATTAGTTCGGCTGAACTGACATGCCTATCCTACGATAGGACCTCAAGTTCGGTCCGGGACTATGTTGAATCTGAGGGAGGAGGAGAATCACCCGCCCCCTCACACAGCGAGTTAACCAGCGGAGTCCGGGTGCAGATCCTGGAGAATATCCTACTTGCACCACCCAGGACCACTATGGACTACCAGACGCCAGCTCCAACAAAAGAGAGGATCCAGCCGCGGCTGGTCATAATGCCGACCGAGTCGCCTGCAAGTCCGGACGACGACGAGGACGTGTACCGGACGCCAACGCGAACGCCGTCGCAAACCCCGACTCGCGAGGTCGCCAACCCGCTCGAGTCCGCGCGCCCCGGAGGCAGCGCACGCGAGGGTGCGTCCCGAGATGCCCACCGCGAAAGCGCGACCGTACGCGCCGCCGACGCTAGCGCGCTCCGAAGCCGCGCCGTGGTAGCAGACGCGCCCCGTGGCGCAGTCGCACCCGCGCGCTCCCCCGTGGGTAGCGCCGCCGCCGTCAGCGCGCCCCGTGGCAGCGCAGGTGCCGCGGTTGCGTCCCGGGACAGCACCGGCACGGCTGCATCCCGTGATGGCAGCAGCAAAGCTGGCCCCTCGAAACCCAGCGTACGGGCGACACCAGTAACAGCCCAAACGAAGAAACCGCAAACACCCCATCTAGCGGCGAGAAGGGGAACTGCTACAACCGCACCCGCGGCGACGATATCCAAAAAGACGGTCGCCGCAAAACCAACATCGACGCCGCCGGGGGTACCCCACAATACCCCGTCAACACCGGCGACCGCCATCCCGGCGCGGACAATGCCCATCTCGCGGTCACAACCGGAGATGCAGCCACCGAAGCCCCTGCCTCAAAGACCAAGAAGCCGGCAATCCGAGCGGTCAATAAAATCGGACCGCTCCAACGACTCCACACCAGAGAGGTGCAGCTCCCGCTCATCGTTGGGGCCGCCGCTGAGCGAACCTCGCGCGCTGGTGTCGATACCGAATCCTAAATACGGCCCGAGCGCCCCGACGCCATTTGCCAGCAGCAGCAGCCTAGCCGCACCGGCATCCGAACCCGAGACCCCCCGAACTCAAAAAAGACCCAGGGAAGAGGGGGACTCCGACAAGGCAATGCCGGCGGCCAGACCCAGGATCCAGCTCTCTCCGGCTCTGCAAGCGGAGGAACCTCAGATGCTGCCAACAACTAGCTACGCGGGGCAAGTCAAATCTACCCGCGTAGCTGAAAATAAAAATGAGGCCGAGAAAAACCAAGACACCGCCGGTGGGGGGAATAATAAAAATACCCACCAGCAGAAAAATCAAAAAGCCGCGAAGTACCCGCCTATTGTTTTAGAAAAGTTGAACAATTGGCCGGTTCACTTTATTAAGATAAAGGAAATAATAGGCGGGCCCATCAACGCGCGACCCTACGGCCGCGGCTACCGCATCATGCCGAAGACCGACACTGAGTACCGGCAGATACAAAGATATTTGTGCGATCTCCAAGAAAAAGAACCAGAAACCGTCTCGTGGTTTTCATACGCCATGAAAGACGAGCGCAATTTCAAAATCGCCATACGAGGCCTCCAACCGGATGCGGCCGACTTTGTACAACAGGCCCTAGAAGACCTTGAATTCCAACCAGTCTACGCGAAGGAGATAAGAGCAAGGCAAGGCCGGCCGGGCTGCGTCTACTTCGCGGAGCTGAAATGCACTCCGAATCTTATCCCGGCCATCTACAAGGTGGACACGCTCTGCGGGACAACCGGCATTAAAATAGAAGCCTGGAGGGGCAAGAAAGGACCCGCGCAGTGTCACAGATGCCAGTCCTTCCGCCACTCGTCCGCAAACTGTCACAGGCGTCAAGCCTGTGTGATATGCGGCGAGGAACATCCGGCGAAGGACTGCCCGCGCCCGCGTGACCAGCCCGCGACGTGCGCGAACTGCGGGGGCCCTCACCCTGCGAACCACACCAGCTGCCCGGTATTTATAAAAGAAGCGCGCAACCGCAAGGCGGGCACGGTTGCCCGCACCTACCAGAACACCCGCGCCCCTGAGCGTGCAGAGGTGGGAGGAGATGAGCCCACCGCGGAACACTCCCTCATGGCCGCAGCTAATGCCCCTGGAGCGCCCGCGACGAGATCCAAGCGACGACGTGGCGGTAAGGGCAGAGGCGGCAAAGCCGCACGCACGGCGAAGCGCGCGCAAGACCAGACAGCCACCACAACAGCAGTGCCAGTAGCGCCGGCCGTCACAAGGCCGACCACCAAAGCGCCGCCCCAGATACCGACCGTGACAGTGACTGTGACAGAGTCACAAGCACCAGCTGCCACCATTACAGCCGCAACAACATCTGCGGCCACGATCAATGAAGAAGCTACGCTGACCCACGAACCGGTGGTCGCCGCCCTGAAACAAGGGACGAAGGCGAAGCCGGCCTCGGAGGGAACAGCCAATGAAGCCGTGAGGGACGTGCTAATAGGGGTACTGCGAGAGGTCACTCAAGACCTCCAGCGCGGAGCCAACCTAACGAGCATAATACTCACTATCGTCAGAGGGCTAGCCGAACTATTTACAGTATGGAAAACATAACTACCATAATACACTGGAACGCAGGCGGCCTGACGAGACAGAAAACCACATTATTACAAATGATGTTAGCAGAGCACAGGGTTGATATCGCCCTGATAAGCGAGACACACCTCAAACCAGCAGATAGGTTACAACTCGCAGGATTCCATACATACCGGCAGGATGAGATATCACCACACGGCAAAGCATACCGGGGGCTTGCCGTGTTGGTACGCAGAAACATCATCCACCATACCCTGCCGCGCTGCCACCTGAACGCTTCATATGCCCTGGGCATTGAGATCGCCCTCCACAATGTGGGCCCCACGCGTGTGTTTGCCTTTTACAGACCACCGACAACCCGCCACGTGGACACAGCAGACATCCACCAACTGCTGGATGCGTCGCTCCCTACACTAATAGGCGGAGACATCAATTGCAAGCACACGTCGTGGGGTTCGAACATGGACACCCCTGAAGGCACCAGGCTCTTCGACGATGCTGAGCAACGTGGGTACACCATCATGGGCCCGGACACCCCGACCCACTACCCCCACAACGTCGACCACATGCCGGACGTCATTGATGTGGTGCTGGCGCACAGGCTGGATACTATCAACATCCAACAGCACGTGCTGCCGGACCACACCACGTCAGACCACCAACCAGTGCTGACTCTCCTAGCACCGCCAATCCGATGCCAGCGACCACCTGCTAGAAGAAAGCAGGACTGGAGGGAATTCGCCACCATACTGGAGAACACCACACCCAGTTTCCCAGTGGTAAGAGACACCGACGTGGACTCCCTAGCCGCCGAACTCACCACCTGCATCCAAAGTGCTCTGGCTGCCTCAGTAATTGAAACCAGCGACAGAAGGCCCCATATGACCTCTCACTCATTACCATCTCGAGTGAGAGAGCTCATTATGAAGAAGAGGAGGCTGCGCCGCGCGTGGCAGACCACCCGATGTCCTTCCCTCAAAGCGCGACTGAACTCACTAGCGGAAGAGATATCGGGTGAGCTCCAGCAGCTCAGGGCAGAGACGTGGGAGCGAGCTGTGGAAGACGCCGGAGAGGACTGGGCAGCCATGCACAAGATGTGCCGGAGGCTCAGTAACAAGCCGCCTGCCGTGACACCGCTTAGAGCGTCGGACGGGACTCTACAATATCATGCCGAAGACCGGGCACAAACACTTGCCGATCACCTGGAGCAAGTGTTCCGTCCGAACGCAATCACTGACCATCAACACGAGCAGCATGTCACGGCACACTTAGAGGCCTACTTCGAAGAGAGGGAAAGACCCGATGAGGACCCCATAGTCTTCTCTCCGGGGCAAGTGATACGAACCGTGGCGCGTCTTCCTAGGAAGAAGGCACCGGGCTTGGACCGCATTTCCAATGAGGTCCTGAAGAAGCTTCCACACAAGACCACAGCAGCCCTCGCCAGATTATACAACGGCATCATGAGGACGGGCCACTTCCCAACCGTGTGGAAGGTTGGGAAGGTTATCATGATCCCTAAGCAGGGGAAGGATGTGACCAAGCCCAACAGCTACAGGCCCATTACGTTGCTGTCCACCATGGCCAAGGTGTGGGAGAAACTCCTTCTCTCCACCGTCTCAATACACTTGAAGCCTCGAGACGAACAGTTCGGCTTTAGGGAGGGACATGCAACGACCCACCAAATTATGAGGATCCTCCACACCACAGCAGCCGCGTACAACAAGAAGGAGCACACGGTGGCGGTGTTCCTTGACATAGAGAAGGCCTTCGATCGGGTGTGGCACGAGGGCCTTCTCTTCAAGCTGTCACACACCACCCTACCAAGAAGGGTGGTTCGTACCATGAAATCGTACCTAGAGGAACGCCGCTTCGTGGTAGCTGTGGAAAGATGCTGCTCCACACAGAGGGCCATACACGCAGGGGTGCCCCAGGGAGGCTGCCTGTCGCCGGCATGTTACTCCGTATACACCGATGACATCCCTAAGGAAGCCAACACCATCCTCGCGCTCTACGCGGACGACGCCGCCTTCGTGACCACGTCTAGAAGGCATACCCACGCTGCGACCAAAATGCAGAGGCAGCTCGAGATGCTCCCGGATTGGCTTGCGAAATGGCGATTGGTGGCGAATCCCGCTAAAACGCAGGCCATCCTGTTGAGCAAAGCTGCCATCCTGCCACCTAAGCTCCAGCTCCTGGGCCAGCAGATAGAGTGGTCATCGCGGGTAACATACCTGGGGGTGACACTTGACAGGCAGGCCACCATGACGCCGCACGTCACCAATATTGTGAATACCACCAGAGCGGTGAGAGCCCGATTACGACCTGTCCTCACAGCGCCCAAGATTCCACTGAGGGTAAAGACGGCCATATATAAACAATATGTGAGGTCCAGGCTCTGTTACGCAGCGCCTGCGTGGTACGCCCTGACCGGCAAAGGCGCGCGCAAAAAGATGGCGGCGCAGCAGTCCTTGTCGCTAAGGAGTATCGTAGGAGCCCCTCGTTTTGTTAGAAACGATAGGATCGCGAGTGACCTGAGGGTTGAGCCGCTGGATCGTTATATCAGGAGAACGGCGACCACCCTGTTCAAGAAGGCGGCCACCTCAGGCCACCCACTAATCGCGGACATCGCGCCATACCACGCCCGTCCCCCAGACAGGCGTGCGTACCCTAGGAGCCTCATCCTTCCCTCATCACCTGAAGAGGAGGAAGGATGACTAACATGAAGAGGAAGAAGAAGGAAAACCCCAACATCCTATCCCCAGTTAGTTGAGCGACCCACGCTCCTAACACGGGTCGAGAAGGAAGAGGGAACAGAAGCCTAGGCGGCATGACCGCCGACCCAATGCCCCAGCCATTGTGATGGCTGGCGAATGAGACCACCAGAAGAGGGTTCAACCCTGATCGGTTTCCATCTCTCCACGTCAAGGGATGAAGACAATCCACAGACCAGAGCACGTGGGCGGTAGTGAACTCCTTCTGCGTTGAGGTCATGACGCAGAAGGAGGCGGCGAAGCGCACCAGGGAAGACGACCCTGGCGCGCAGGCATGTCGCCGTAGTAACTCTTAGTGATGCATATTGTTTAATTAAAATACAAGATTTAGTAATTTCTTAAAAAATCTTAGATTTATCAATTTTCTATTGCAGAGAGGTTGCAAGAAATTATGTTATAGAAAAAAGTTATTTGACAATAATTAGTTTTGCTATGTATACATATTGTTATCTTTAAATATAAGCTAAATATTATCTCAGCCTTATGTGTTAACAAAAGACTTCACATAACATTATAATATCCAACTTAATTCTAATTTTCTTTAATGTAACAAAACTTCAGTCAGCCTTGCGTGTAAACAATTACAAACAGTTGATGACTTCTTTGATAGTTTGTCGTTATTTAGATATTATGACAGCTTATACAGTGTAGTACGTAAAGAGTATCAATGATAGTACTTCTAAAATTCCTACTAATTCATAATGGGTAGTTATTTATTGTCAATTAGATATTAAAATTTTATTTTAGATTTTTAATCTTAAGATGAAAATTGTGAACCATCGGTGTATGCATTGTTATAATACTTAATATAGTATTGTCATTCTTATTTATCGTCAAAAGCAAAGTATAAAATAAGATGATATCGGTATATATCATCTATATAGGTATATATTATGTTACCAGAAGTGAAATATATATCCGAACCCAGGTACAATGGCATCGCGGTTCAATCTACGGTCAGAATGTTATAGTTGATTACATTAAATTACTATGCGTAAATATTGACAGATATTATTCGTTGCCAAAGTGAATAATAGTAGCATAACAAGACTGTTTTTATAATATAACCGATAAACAGTGAAATATTTGTTTGTTGATTTGCTGTGATTGGGGAATTTTATACTTCGCAATCTAATATCGGTTAATGTTGTTTTTTGTTCTTATATTATGATAACGAATACGTGTCCTTGTTAGATCAAATACTAAATATTCTTTAGATTTCTTGAGAAAAACTTTACAACTCATATGAAGATAAGAAAACGAGACGGAAATTTCTGAACAGTCATAAATATGTGTTGAAATGTCGTTGTTTGTTTTTAAAATTTTAGCGTATTAAAATATAATATTTTTTCTATCATCGTTGCCTGAGCCCCTGATTCTGTTTCACGTGGATCTAAGCAATATAACGGAATTCATGGTAACTTAGATAAGTTGTGTCAAAACTTAACTTCGGTCTGTAGTTGCTAGATTTGTCTATGTTAATGCGTATTAAATTGCATGTCGAACAAACGGCCGTTAAGATGGAAAATTCCTAGACTTGGAAGCTTAATACGTCCGGGGAAACAGCATTTGTAAGCCTCAATTTGAGGATACTTAGGGGATGTTTGTGTTTAGGAGTGGGCTATTCTTGGCTGAAATTATGTTGTTATTAATGCATTTTAAGTAATACATATTTTTAATACAATGCACTGGCAATTTATTAAAATTTGAAAGTTACATAATTATTATGCAGTAGATTTTACAGTAAGTAAATGTATGCAACAAAAGATAAAGAGAAATCAGATGTTGGTAGCCTCACGTCTGCAAAGTTCTTCTTTGTAAAAGTTTTGAACAACGTACCTGTCTGCTCGTCAATGGATGCCGTTTAAAAGAACCTCGTACTTTTTAGGTGGTTTCAGCGAGTAACTTTAAACAATAGCAATTGGTTGCTTCATTATTAGGGTGTTACAAAATTAAATAAATCTGAAAAATAATTATACTATTTTAATGTTTATGGCAGTTTATTACCTTTACTTAATAACTTTATAATATCATATATAATCATTACATAATTTTATAAATCGATAATTTTTTTTTAGTAAGTAATTCGATATAGTTGTATATTATGCTAATTTGAATTAAAGAAGAAATAATTGACTACTACTTGATACATCTGCAGTGCGTGATATAGAGTATGATCTGCAACTTTTGTGTATTGCTGTATGAATATGGAAACGAAACCTTGCGTTAGTGTGATCATATTATAAATGATGTGAGCTATGAGACAACTTAGGTCACTGAAATAGTCCAAGTATAAGAATATGGATACCTAGATGAAAAAGGGAGTGCACAAACGATCTGTGTGATCTTTGATATCACAAATAGTGAACGCCTAATGGCTGAAATGGTGATTTCATTTACTTAAGTTTTGTGATTTTAAGCTTGTGGCGGTAGAATCGCGAAAGCGCACCCCGCCACGCGCCCCAATATGGGTTTGGAGGGTTTTAGTGGGTAGGCCGGTCTTTCTGACAAGAGAGCCACCCACACGGCCGCGCCTAGCCAGGGCGGTGTCAAGGTGCAATTCCTCAAAAAAAAAAACAAAAGGTTATGTGCTTTTAAGCTTAATGTAAAGTCTTTTACATTAAAATATTAAGATAATAAAATACATTTAAATAAGTGTATACATCGTAATTCATGAAATTATTCGCAATAATTTCAATACAAACATTTGACACACAATTGAAAATGGCTATAATTCAGATGCTAAGTTTGAATCCAATTGTCTGAGGGCCGAGATACAAACTATCTTAGATTACTGGCACGGCATAATAACGGCGCATCCAGTAATAAACAGACCTGTAAGCCAGTGGAGCTGTTAATACACTTAATGTGCTTTACGGTCTTAAAAGGGATTCGCCAGATTCCTATCGAGCATTGCCAATGTCAAATTGATGTACTATTAAATACTGAGAACCACAGAGTAAATATGTCAATTTTACCAAATATAAGTTTACCTTGGATAAACAAAATTGTTATACACATAGTCTATGTGAATATTTTTTGAATTTCATTATTTAAGGGTAGCTTTTTAGCTATGCCCTACTTCTCAAGAAACTGTCCACAAGTAATGGATATTCACCTATTTAGAATAGAAAGCAGACTAGGGACGAAATTAAATTGTTCATCGGATCACTAATGATATACAAAATTTCATTACTGGTATTTTAATGACATCAATGATCAGGTATGTTTTGTTTTAAGTAATCATGAAGTCATAGTAAGATTGATATGTAATGTATCTACATTACATTTTTTTATCTACATTCATTTTTGAAGAGGGTATATAAGAGGTAGTAGAAAGAAAAGCAGATTGCGCACATTACCTTCAATTGTTAGTGCACTCGTGCAAGCGTTCAAGTACTAGACGCCCGCAGACATTAATAGTATACCTATATCAGTTTAAAACATTTTCACTTTAAACGCCAGATCACAAAAGAGTAAAATGCATGCACTCGAAATAGAATGGATAAGAGGCCGAATATATTCAGCCGTTGGCATATTAAAGGACAAGACAGGCTTGGAATGTTGCTAAATCTTCCGAGACGCTATAGGAAATGTTCTCTTTATCTTACACCATTCCGTTTCCGAAGGCGTACCTTCCGTTTCCAGCGAAGCAACGCGCCGGAACTGACGGGGATTTGTTTACAATAAAACATGGCCGCATTTTGCGTACTCTTTTAAAGGTTTGCACGCGATTATCTCAATTGAGATGACGGGGCATGCTCCGAGTATAGTTGGAAAAAGACCCTGATATTCTTTAAATTTAAAATTTCTACAAATAGACGTCGCTAAAAAAAAATGTTTACACTTTACTTCAAGAAGAATACAAACGGGAGAAAAAAGAAAATATAAATTTTTAATAAAGTATTATGCGCGCGAATCCTTGCACGTTATACATTTTTTTACGTTCAACTAAGTTTCATGCACATCATAAAGCAGTATAATAAACTGATTATATGTTGGAAGTATTTCTTTAACTTAGGATTTCTGAATATAGCTTGTAGAATGTTTTATTGTCGCATTGAAATTATTGCTCGAATGTATCGTATTATCATATTATGAAGCTAACATATAGCTAACATTTGGTTTATAGAGAGGTTCTAAATTGTTTTGTTGCATATGCTGGCAATCCATGGATTATCATCAATCACAGATGCAAATTGCACATGGCCTTTTGGAATGCATCCTCTGCCATTTGCGTGCTCCGGCCAGGATTAGTCGGCATTAGGTGTATCGAATTCCGTGCTAAGCGCTCTGCTAGCTATGTGTTCAACCTTGCTTTAAATGCATCTCTATATGTTAACGCACACAAAATGAATACAATAGCGTAAGAGATTCTCATTTTCGTAGATGATAAAATTAGATTTTATGAGACGTTACATTCCCTTTGCAAGGCTAACGTTACAGAGACAGAGTCTTTTGGTGATATTGGTATTACCTTATCTGTTTCACAAAATAAATAAATATTAACATTGATAATATAAACAAGCAGTAATTATAACAAAATTTTATTTAGTAACAACTGTTACTAACTAGATTATTGTAGTAAATCATGTACTATATGGAGACTACGGAATTTATTCAAAGGATGATGTAAGTTGTAGCTTTTATTTCAGCTAATGGTAATTGACGATAAAGTTGATGTTGGAAATGAGCTTTACTTGAGGTTTTTATAGTAGAAGAAGCCACTGACTTACCTTTGACTGTTAAAACATAACACATAACTGAACTATGTGCTTTATCATAACTGTATCAAATTATCCAGCCAGTCGATTTCAGAAATTACCAAGTAACCATTATGAATATGATTTTAACAGTATCTTTAAATAATTGAGGCGGAACTTATTATGTACAATAGTTACTCAACGAAGGCTGACTAAATCACACGACCATTGACATTGACATAAACAAAAATTGGCACATTATAAGTAACAGTTTGAAATAATAATTTAAATGCTAGTGATCATGCAATAATCTTGACTGCATGTAAGTTATAAAAATGATCAACACTTGACACAAGCGAATAATTAAGTTACCATTTAAATCTGTTTGGCTCTACAAACTGTGCTCTACGCTATTTTACAAGTGCCGTAACATTCAATGAATAAATTATTAAATCTCTAATAAGGTTGAAATTAATTTAAGTTCGTCGATTCATGTTTCCTGTGAAACCACATGATAACCTATCGGAGAGTTTGCCAATTTTAATGAGTTATGCTTAAATCTTCTATCGAAACCTTTAAAATATTTTCATTGCGAATAATTTTAGTATGCAATCCGTAAGATTGGAACCGATTATACTTAATTACTTATAAAAATAAGTGGGAAGGAATCTGTAAGTATGTGATAACTAAAAATTATATAAATATAATTTCGTCCCCTTCGAAACTATTTATATAAAAAGGAATAATATAAAAATATAATAAAACATAAAAGAACATCCATTTCTATAAAAAAAAACACCGGTAGCATTCTGGAGTTCCGAGAAGTGAAAACTTCAATATTAACGTTGTGTTTAATTATAAGTACAAAAGTATTATCATTTATGAGGTAGAATACAAAGTTTATTTATTGCGCTATCGTACACAAATATGACAGACATTCGCGCAAGCGCCCTGTGCCGCCTAAACGGAGCAGCGCACTCAGTGACTCAGGCACGGTAGAAAGAGTGAAAGATACTAGTTCCTCTCCCTTCCCCTCGATCTTCAGCATCACGTGACCCTGACGCGAGTTTGGAAGTTTTTACCCATACAAAAAGTGTTCAGTGCCACTAAAGAAGTTTTCACTTCAAAAACTGCACATGGACTAATAAAATAAATAAAATATTCAGTTAAAGTGTCAGACTAAGTAATTAAAAGTACCTTAATACATTACATAATGGTCGTACATTACGTATTGGTATTGGTTTTTTAATTGATAATAATAAATAGCACCACAAAGATTATCACAAAACACACCTAAGGATCTGGTTTTCTAATAATTATAATATAATTTTGCCAAACATTGTTCTTACATGATTGGCCTGGGCATACAAACACAGAACAGTTATATTTATATACTTCTTACACTCACACCAATTGCCCCAAAGTAAGCTCTGAAGGCTTGTGTTATGGGATCTAGAGTAACGGATAGACATACATATATACATATATTTAATAGAAATATATATTAACAACCATGACTAAGGTCCAAATGCTCGCATTCATCACACAATCATTTGCCCCCACTGGGATCTGAATCCGTCCCGGGTTGGTCTAGAAATGGTGACACCTTGAAACCGATGTACTAACCACTCAATTACGGAGGTCATCATTTCATTTTCGTCAGTTCATTTTGTACAGCTAACTCTGGTTCTGATGTATGTTTTATTATGATGTATTTTGCTGTGCAATCAGCGCGTTTTTAGGTGACGTTTTGGTCTGTATGGTACTCAGTTTAATACGATTCGTTTATAATGTGTTACTATCATAGCAACACTACAGTACAAGTAGTTCTAAAAGTATATGCAGAACTAAATTTAAACGCCATCGCAGCACTCGTATATCTGTGCGTGTTTAGGTATGGGTCTGCTTTGTTTAACTTGATTCGGTGATTGTGAAAATTTCACTGATGCCAACAAATAAGTACATACTTATTGTAATTTAATTATCAACAGTATTAACAGCTGAAATAGAAAACTATTTTAATTGTGTCTGCTTTCTTCTATTTTAGAAATTTTATTTTAAGTTATTTGCTATAAAAATGGTATTACGATATATTTATTTTGTATATACTGAAAAACTATGATTAGAAAGTATATTTCGTAGTTATAAATTGGTACTTCCGTTCCGTTGTTCTAAAAACGTATTATACTCGTATGTATTAACAAAACTAATTTGCTATAATTTATTGAAGTTATAACAAATTATATATCAAAACTGCGATATCAACACGTTTGACTTTACATTTTATTGCTATCCATTTATTTTCATTTAGGCTAACACTGCATACATTTTGGGCAAATTTCGTTAGTCACTCCATGATTTTCATGCCATTTCCAAATATACATATATCTTTACGTAAACGAATTTATATACGTGGTGTAAAGGTGTAATGCTTCTAGCTCATATTATTTATGTTGACTAATTTGTAAATTAACAGAATCAATCATAGATATTTGCCCATTTTTTACCCATGCTGTGATACAATAGCGTAGTTTTTTTTTACATAAATCACAAACCATTATTGTTTTTAAAATATTTTTTCCAATATACTTTAAAACTATTTTTTTCATATCACAATGGTGGCAAATAGGCTTACGGCCCGCCTGCGCCGGGCTCGGTAGAACAGCTGCGGCGCCGCCGCGGGTCGCCGGCGGGCGCTAGGAAGTCGCGACTGCTACGGCGACCACGGCGACTGCGACGATTGACCACGCCCCTTCCGTGGCCGGGGGGCGTCGTTGGTGGAGGAGACCGGGGGAGGTAGTAGCCTCCCCCGAAGAGGGCTCCCCTCTAGGCAGGGGAGCGGAGGCTGGGGGTTCCCGGAAGTGGCTTGATGTTCCCGGGGGCTCCCTACATGCCTGAGGAAGGCCATCCCTGAGGTTTTTAGTGGGTAGACCTCCCCCTTCTGGGGAGGAGAGCCCCACATAACCGCCGGCTCGCCACAGCCGGGGTATGCAATTTAATGCATTTTCCTCATGGGAAAAAAAGAACTTGCAACACCAGGGGTGTCACTCACGCGTTACCGTCCCTTCAAAAACCTATTTTCTCCCCTTTTGAAGAACCCCATACTGATTTATGTTATGTTGATTTATGCTTAAATATGAAATTTGGTCGTTTATTTTGACTCGGACAGCACAAGATTGGATGTGGTTCACCTAGACTGGGACAAATCGATCAATATTCTTTTCAGGCACCATTTTCTATATGTTGTATTGTTTAGAATGAGTTGAGTGAGTACAATTAAAGTTCTTATTTTGTATAACTGATTCACGTGATCGTACCTATATCTACAAATCTCTACGAATAACATTCTTAAAGAATCTGTGGAATTTAAATTATCTTACTGAATGTGGACTCGGCTTCTTTAAATTACAGGCTGGTAGTTCCCAAACTATCTAGAGTTCAAGCCATACACTGCACCAGATAGCGTGCCCCAGCTCTACATACCCATGTAAATTCTAACGGAGCTCCAACAGCCCTCGTTAATTTGAGTGTTGTCAACTGGCTCAACCCTTTCTTAGTAAACCCGTTAGACGTCCCGGCTAAGTAACTTTAAATGCTCCAAATTGCCACGGTTTATCTTTGTAATATCGATTTTAGTTGGTATGCGGTTTGTGAGAAATTCCCCTCTTGATTTAGTAAATGCAACTGCTCAAATAATGTTTTGCGGGTATCAATTAAGCTTAAGAAATGCAACTTTAACGTTGCCGGGTGATTATGAGTAGGTACATATTATAGATTACGCAGGAATGCTTTAGTTGTGACCAAGATTTCTAATTGTGCTCTTTTTCAAAAATGCGTAAAAATTAAAACAACCAATAATCAATAATGAATGAACAACCAAAAACATGTACTTTGTTTTTATAAAGATTATTATTTTGGCTGTACCAATTATTCAATACTTTTTTATTCATAATTTTCTAATTTGAAATTTCAATCAATTTACATCTATATTCATGACAAAATCATCATATTCACCAATAAATAAATAAGTTATTTCCATTTTGAAATTACTAGCGTGCTAGCTAGAGATGAAATAAATGGCACAATTTGATCCAGACCTGTAAACAAACTTTATTCCAGAGAAGTCTGAAGCTCGAGATCATCTGAAGTAGTTTATTTAAGATTTTTAGATTGTTTATTCGCAAGATAGTCGCATGCTTAATAAAAACAGACTAAAGTAAATATAAAAAAAAATAATCTTTTACCTTAAGTTCTTTTCAATAGTTACAATAAAAATAACATTTTAACACTTGTTCTACAAGATGTAAATATTTTCAAATCTTTTCATATTACCGAAACCGTTATCGAAAGGCAGAGCGGCTTTCATTCGAATCGAGCTAATCTAACTTAGGGCTAATCTTAACATTCAATCCCAACTAATCCCAACTAATATTATAAATGCGAAAGTGTGTTTGTTTGTTTGTTTGTTTATTTGTTTGTTTGTTTGTTTGTTTGTTACCTCTTCACGCTTAAACTACTGGACCGATTTCAAAAATTCTTTCACCTTTGGAAAGCTACATTCTCCCCGAGTAACATAGGCTACTTTTTATCCCGGAAAAATCGACAGATCCCACGGGATGCGCAATAAAGGCTTCGCTCAAAAACTACTGCACAGATTTTTATGCGGTTTTCATCAATAGATAGAGTGATTCTTGAGGAGTTTTGCGGCATTTTTTTATCTCGGAAAAACGGATAGTCCCACGGGAAGCGCGATAAAATCTTCGCACCATAAACCGACTTCCGCGTATATGTAGCCGTGGGCAAAAGCTATGACCCTTAACCCTCTATACACCCAATCCCGAAATCCACGCGGGCGAAGCCGCGGGCAGAAAGCTAGTACCTTATAAAAACGATACTACACCAGCACGCTGGTGTGAGTTACATGTTGGCTTCTCGTTGTTGTAAGTCCACGCGACACTAGGCATGTGCATAAGAGACCGTATAAACTACCCCAGGGGAGTAGTGCTGATGGTGGAAAGTCTCTCTCCGAGCTTAGCTTGGTCTTTTCCGCGTATTCTGGGAAGACAAAGTGTGCTCTAGGCTAGTTATTAATCTGGACCTTTCTGGCCTAGCAGAGGTCATTCTACCGGTTAACAATATCGTCAACCCTTGGAAAATAGTAACTCACAAGCGCTCTTGCAAAAGAAGCGCTAATGCAGCTACCAATACCACCAAATTGTAGACCACCACCCTCTCACAGAAGACGGTCGTGAAACAGCAATGCTTGACATTGCTGTGTTTCGCCCAGTGAGTGAGAGTCCCGGAGCCCACTACACACCCCTCCTCCTTTTCACCAATCATGGCAGCGGAAGTAAATAGTTTTTTACCCCAGGGGGATACCAACTCCTCCGTAGTTGGAGAATCCCCCCTGAGCTATTTAGCTCAGGCTGCCCTGCGTATTCTGGGGAGGGCAACATATCGCTCAAAAGAGGCAGGGGAAAAAGGCGGCGAACCATACCCCAATCCACGCTCCACGTGGATTTTTGCAACATCAGGGGTATACATACCAACCTGAATTCCGTTCACCACCATCTCGAAACGGAAAAGCCGGCCTTATTTTTTCTCACAGAGACGCAAATATCCCAACCCCTCGACATCGCATATCTGCGCTACCCCGGCTACACCCTGGAACATTCATTCGTCCCGCGAGCCGGTGTATGTGCTTATGTCAGGGAAGATATGTGCGTCCGTCGCCTCAAAAACTTTGAAGCCAGGGATCTGTCCACCTTATGGCTCCGCGTAGAATGCGACGACCACCCGCGCATTTACGCGTGCGTGTACAGATCTCACAGCGGTAACGCCGAATCGGACCGACTCATAGAGTGCTGCCAAACTGCGATCGATTCCTACTCAAACAGACTCCCTCAGCCGAAGTCGTGTTGTTGGGTGACTTCAACGCCCATCACACCGAGTGGCTCAAGTCTCGTAACACAGACTACATGGGAAAATCTGTTCATGACTTTGCTTTGGCTTACGGTCTGTCTCAATTAGTCGCCTCGCCCACGCGAATTCCAGACATAGACGACCATACGCCCTCCTTACTGGATCTTATGCTGACTTCACACCCGGACGGTTACATAGTCTCTGTTGATGCACCTCTTGGCTCCTCGGACCATTGCCTAATCCATAGCACTGTGCCTCTCAACAAGTCTATGAGCTCCCAGCCAGTGGCTACCCGTCGGGTCTGGCATTACAAGTCAGCAGATTGGGATGGAATGCGGTCCTTCTTTGCATCCTACCCATGGCAGCGAATTTGCTTCTCGCGGGAGGATACGGACGATACTGCCGAATCTGTCGCCGATGTGATTCTTCAGGGAATGGAACTTTTTATTCCAAACTCTGTGATTCCCATCGGCGGTAGTTCTCAACCCTGGTTCGGTCATTCCTGCAAGTCGGCAGCTCGTCGAAAACAGGAGTGTTATCGAACCTGGGCGGGAATGGCGGCGTCTGACGATCCAAACGCCAAATTCCATAAAAAGAAGTACAATTTCGCTGCGAGATCTTTCAAGAGGAGCATCGCCAAGGCAAAGTCATCGTTTATAGGGCGAATTGGCGAGAGACTAGTGCGCCTACCGTCTGGTACACGTTCATTCTGGTCTCTTGCCAAAGCCGTCCTAGGGAACTTCGGTCGCTCATCAATTCCACCCTTGCACAAAAATAATGACTCTCTGGCCCACACTGCAAAGGAAAAAGCCGAACTTCTTGGTAATCTTTTTGCATCAAATTCGACACTGGATGACATGGGAATATCACCACCTACTCTACCGCCTTGTGCGAGTTCAATGCCTGATGTCCGGTTCTTTCAAAGTTCCGTTCGGAAGGCACTGTTTTCCCTTGACATCCATAAGTCGAGTGGGCCCGACGGCATTCCACCAATCGTGCTAAAGGTTTGCGCTCCTGAGTTGGCACCGGTACTCACGCGCCTTTTTCGGCTCTCCTACACCACTGGCGTCGTCCCGAAGTCCTGGAAGACAGCCCTAGTACACCCGATCCCTAAAAAAGGTGAACGCTCCGACCCGTCCAATTATAGGCCAATAGCTATCACCTCTATCCTCTCTAAAGTAATGGAATATATCACAAACCGCCAGCTCCTAGCGTACCTGGAGGAAAACCAGCTGATCAGTGACCGACAATACGGTTTCCGTAGTAGGCGATCAGCTGGTGACCTTTTAGTGTACCTTACGCATCGTTGGGCGGAGGCTGTGGAGAGGAAGGGGGAAGCTCTTGCGGTCGGTCTGGACATAGCGAAAGCCTTCGATCGAGTGTGGCATAGGGCTCTACTTAGCAAACTTCCAGAGTACGGACTATCTGGGAAATTCTGCACGTGGGTCACCAGTTTTCTTTCTGGGCGTAGCATTAGAGTCGTAGTTGATGGCTCATGCTCTGAACTCCAGCCCGTGAACGCTGGTGTCCCGCAGGGATGCGTGCTGTCTCCCACTTTGTTTCTTCTGCATATCAATGATTTACTGCATAATTGCGGTATCCATTGCTATGCAGACGATAGCACTGGAGACGCACTATATCACGGAAGTGCAAATATTCCACATCAGAACGTCATTGAGAACCGAAACAAGCTTGTGTCTGTAATCGATGACATACTCAGCCATGTCTCGAATTGGAGCCGACTAAATCTAGTCCAGTTTAACGCCTCTAAGACACAAGTTTGCGCGTTTACCGCTAAGAAATCTCCTTTTGTCGCAACCATAAACTTTGAAGGCGCTTCCCTTGATGCCGGTCAACCATCGGTATCCTGGGCGTCGACATATCGAGCGATGTTCAATTTCGCTGTCATCTGGAAGGCAAGGCTAAATTAGCCTCAAAAAAGCTGGGAGTGCTAAGCAGGGCGAGACAGTATTTCACGCCGACCCACCGCCTACAACTTTACAAGGCACAGGTCAGGCCACATATGGAATACTGTTCTCACCTCTGGGCCGGTGCTCCTCAGTACCAGCTCCTTCCATTTGACCGTATCCAGCGTAGAGCGGTTCGAATTGTCGACGACCCGGTGCTCTGTGGTCGTATGGACTCATTGGCGCTGCGGAGAGATGTCGCGTCTCTTTGTGTTCTCTACCGCATATACCATGGGGAGTGCTCTGACGAGTTGTTTGGGATACTGCCGCCGACCGATTTCCTGTATCATGTGTCACGGAGGGGACTTGCTTTCCATCCCCACCATCTTAATGGTTGGCTGTCCTCCACAGTGCGGTTTTCGCGTACGTTTTTCCCGCGAACGACAAAGTTATGGAACCAACTTTCGGCCGCGGTATTTCCGAACAGTTACGACATGGGAAGCTTCAAAAAAAGAGCGTATACATTTTTGAAAGGCCGGCAACGCGCTGATGATACCTCTGGTGTTGTTTGTGCTATGGGCGGCGGTGATCACTTACCATCAGGTGACCCGTTGGCTCGTTTGCCTGCTATAATATAAAAAAAAAAAAAAAAAAAAAAAAAAACCAAAAGACAAACCGGAATGTAGTCGCAGCGCGAATCTGTAGAAATAAGGAGACCATCAGTGATACATCTACCACCACCTCCACCACCACCATCTCCGTCCTACCAACGGAGAGATGGAAGTTAAGAGACAATCAATTTCGTAAGACCCCTGCGGCGGCTCTGACTGCTTATGAAAAGGCGCAGCCTGGGACTGGGCAGAGCTTGGGCGGGCAAGTTTTTGCGACACACTTTCTTCAAGACGACATTTAGCCATCTAGGAAGGATGCTAAATGCGCGAAAACTGACAAGAGAGCTCGGTGGCGTGCGGCTTACGCAATTGCTGATAATTCGTGGCCGAGAGTAGCAGTCACCACCGTAATACCATGAGACCTCTGGGTCAAACAGGCGGAACAGTTGAGGTTAAATAACGATGATAGAATCCTAAAAGCTGTACTGTCTCCTCTGTACCTCAGCGCGCAAGATCCATCTTTCCGCAGGTCAACCCTATTTTTCAGATAAGATCCCAGCAATATAGTGCGAGAATACGAATCCACTCAGTTGATTGGAAAAGGTGGTGAAAACCATTTAGTTCCCAATTTATGGTATCATTCTGGTTCTCATCAGACAGTCAAAAATGAAGAAGAGTCTCAGCGGGGGGCTGTTTATTCACACCCGTATCAACGTAGCAGGGACATGACAGAGAGTCCCTTGTAACTTGAAACGGTGGTACGAAGTCGATTCCTGAAAATGTTACGACATAACGTTGGACTACAATGAGCAGTAACCAGGTTCGCAAAAGAAGGTGGTGCACCTGACCCTTGTGATATTAAAAACCAAACCATCCTGGATGGGGACCACAGGGTGGAACATATGTCGCTTTATTTCTACACCTTAAAAAAGTTGAAGAAGCGAAAGGAGGGATTCACCAGCGATGAAGGTGACGTCTTGCGGAGTTCCTAAGCCTCTAAACATGATCCAAAGGAATCTGCAGAACAAGCAGACCTACGCAGTGCTATCAATTCAAACCTCTCTATTGTTAGCCTTAGCATTAGCGTAAGTTTACTAGTAACGAAATAGTCAAATAGTCAGTAGCTACGAACTTTCGACGAATGGGACAAATAAAGATTTAGACAAATTCCAGAGAATGAAAGCCTTACAAAACTTAATACCAGAGTAAAGAAATATCAAAAAAGAAACCACCAGTTATACCAACAACGAAGAAGAAACTAATGTACTGCTGCTAGAAACAAACTTTTCTGGCTGTTGCACGCACAATCATGAGGCTAGAATGAATGTACGGAAAAAAACCCAGCTAAACTAATTGTTACATATATAAAAGTAAATAAAAAGTTAATCCATACGCAGAGAATATGTATATGAGTGGTATCAGCATACCTATCAAATGTTTGAGTACTGATAATTTTTATTTGCTGGCTAGAGATTATCTTGTGTAATTAAGTTAAGCTAGCATCAGCAAAGGAGAACGTGAACTGTTTAGATATTTAATTCTTTTTATTTATTGGTACGATTTACTTATGTGATATTAGGAATAGACGGAATGTGGCTAATAAAAATAGCAAACTCACATCTCATTTCTTTAATATTTGAATGATTTTATCGATTAATACTTAAACCATATTGGACAGTACGAGTACCTTACGAAATACAATATTTACGAAACATAATAGCATGTTCGTAACCAAGCTTGTAATTTGTTATTTATGAATGTGACGCTAATGAGGATTAAACTATTACTAATTGAATTATGGTATTATCTTATATCTGTGGCCAGATTGGTAAGTTTTATGTAGGCATCTGGATGGAAGTACGATCTATAATTGCATCACATATACTGCGCAATTTTATATTCACTTCTATTTGATACATGACAAATACTTACTACTAGTATTAACTCGCGATTTCTGCGTGTAGGTTTCAGTGAAATAGGAAAATGCTCCGATTATTATAAGATCTGAGTTAAGTGTAATCTGTTTGTTATATATTCTCTTCTGTAATAGTTAATATTTTTTTTCACTGTCGCCGTTTTTCTCCATCGTAGAAGTTGGAGATAGTTTTAACTTTTTGGCCTTCTGTTTAAAAAAAAAAAATGATGTCGACTGTGGAAATTATAAGATCACTCCATTGTTCATTGTTTGTCACGACACTTTTTCTCAGTAATGCGTTAAGGAATAAAGATGAAATTTACAAATACTTTGTTGTGCAGTCTTGGTGCAAAAAATCGAAGTAATTCAACCCAATTCAAAGATACGGCATATTATGCTTCGCTTATGCCGCATACTCGAAAGATAACAGAAACCTCTAGTGCATTGGGCTATTGCATTTAAAATACGTAAGCATTCTTTGCGTTCTTCAAAAACGTGTATAATATATAAATATATATATATATACATATATATATATATATATATATATATATGTATTATTACTAATCTATTTCTACCGAGCAAAAACACACTTAAAGTTATATAAAAATTAATTATAATTAATATTTTTAAAACAATATTTATGAATTAAAAATTAAAAATACGTTGTATACTACTTTCAATTCTTGTATCATCTGTCGTGGGTTTTTTATTAAATGAAATCTATGAAACATACCACATTTTTTTTTGTGCTTAAAGCAGAAAATGCTTCAAATAACTTCATTAAGCTTTTCATTCTTTATTAAGCAAATATGATCCTAAAATATTATTTTCTTTATTTCACTGAATCAAATTCATAATATTCGTCTACTATCTTCTAATTTTGCCTAATCATTGTAGAGTGCGATTATAAGATAGCATCAAATCTGTCTCTTCATAACATAATAAGATGGCTCTCTGGGTAGGTAGTGTTTGATAGTGCCATAGATTTTATTCTCACTTAAATACATCAGAACTAATGAAGTTTATACTTTAAAGTAACATTGTATTATTAACCTTATTATCAATAATAATGATAATTATATTAAAAAAAATTTGGTAATAGACGGTGTCTATTGACGGTGTACGAGTATATAGAACATGGGTTTCCTGTTCGATTTGCGGTAAACCCCAATAAAAAGCATAGAATACAGCATGTGATATAAAACGTCAAGTATAACAATACCCAGCAATTTCACTATCTCCTTCACACCGAAACACAGCAATGCCAACACTGTTTTTTTGGGGAAAGAGTTAGGATGGATACCCCCAAGTAGCGGACGTACCGGCTCTGATACGTCCGCCTCTAGCTAGAATCGTAACATATCACAGTTTTCCGCTTGCTATGATCCAAACATACATCTATATACAAACAAACATCCCTAGCTACCTCGAATTTCATTAATACTTTCATGTACGTCCGTCGGTTACGAGTACTCTTCTACCTTTTATACCTCAGAAAAAAATTTACTTAAATAGAATATTATTTATTTACTGCTTGTTGTGTTGTCTTAGGCCCATATGACAAAAACATGTAAATATTCGAAATCTACTTAATAACACGGAAATTGTACCTAATTTGACATATGTTTTGTTCGAAATTGATTTCAGTCCAGACAAATAGATAATGTTAATGTGTCCGTAATTACAAATATAATTCTGAATTTCATTAATTGAAAATTATAAATATACTACTACATATTATTATGTATAATTTTAAATGTAGTCAATGGCCTTACATATAATATAGGTCAATGAAAATACACAGAATGGAAAACGTTCCGTCAAATAATAGTTTCTAAATAAAGCTTAATAGCAAAACATAATACAATGTGTTCGGTTTCTTGGCCCAAAGAAACCTAGAGTATAGAGCATTCTAGGTCAATAGAAACGACTAAACAATGAGGAATTCCCAATATCACTGAGTAGTATAATTTTTATATTATGTATTCATATACGTCTAACGTGATAACAGGATTATGTTAGTGTAGATAATAATAAAAATGTACATTAAATCAGATTCCTGAAAGTTGGTTCCAGTTCGTAATAATATGTTATCTGGTCCGTTCGCTCGCCGACCAGTGTTGCCGTTGCTACGGCAATTGCCGTGTTCTACGGCAATTATGGTAAAAATAATGAAATGCTACGGCCTACGGCAGTAACTTTACTACCGTAGCAAAATCTACGGCAATGTGGATAGTAAAGAAATAATTTGAAATTATCAATATAAATTGTATAACTACATCTAAGAAAATTATTAGTTTATTGTGTAAATGGTACTTTATATATATTTTTAACTTTTGTTACCTGGCGACACTGTTTGGGACTTCCCCTCAAGAAGGATTCTTTGAACAAGAATGGTTACGTCTATGGTTTTAACTAAATATTATGATCTTTCATTCATCATCAAACGATAATTGTGCCTGTCTTGCTTTCGTCAGAGTTCAGTGGTTGCTTAAGTAGTTGTCTTTTATTGGGATATCGCAGTTGTTAGTTTCTAATACTTGGTGATATTGGTTACCTTACAATGGATACGGAATCGGAAATTGATAATGAGGGCCCGTCTACTCCGAAAAAGACTGTAAAGAGGAAACATTATGCGCAAAAGTACAGAAAAGAATGGGAAAGTGACAACATTTTCAAAGACTGGATCGGACCGGTTCCTGGTGATGCTTATAAAGCGTCGTGTAAGTTTTGTGACACTAAATTATCTTGTGAATTATCGACACTACGTCGCCATGTTAATAACAATCAGCACATCAAGGCATCGAAAGTAAAATCTTCTACAAAAAATATTGCAGCATATTTTTCTAAGCCGTCGACTAGTAATGAAACTGCAGTTAGGACAGCAGAATTAAAATTATGTGCATTTGTTGCTGAACATAATATATCTTTTATGTCTATTGATCATTTGACTGATCTTCTAAAGGAATGTTTTCCTGATTCAAACATTTGTAGTAAAATAAAGTTAAAAAGAACAAAATGTGCAGGGACTATCAAAAATGTTATCGGAGAATGTCACAAAATGGATCTAGCAACAAAACTAAAAACAGAAAAGTTTAGTATCCTTATAGATGAATCTACAGATATTGGCAGCATAAAAACTATGTGTATATTAGTAAAATTTTATGATAACTTTCTCGAATGTATAAATACTTCGTTGTGGGCTTTAACTCCACTTTTTGGTGACGGAGATGATTACGAGGCGGCGGCGATTGGGGCGAATGCTCAAAATATTTATCAAGTAATAATTAAAACATTTGAAGAAAGGGGATGTTCTTTGGAAAATATTATAGGATTTGCATCGGATGGATGCAATGTTATGATGGGACAGCATAACTCGGTTGCAAGTCGCCTATTACAAAATTATCCAAAAATAACAATTTTAAAATGCATATGCCACTCATTGCATTTATGCGCTAGTGAGGCTTGCAAAACTCTACCACGACGTTGCGAAGATCTTGCACGAAACATTTACGGGTTCTTTAAACATAGTTCCAAGCGTCAAGCAGAATTAGTGGAATACCAAATTTTTGTTGATGCTAAAATACATAAAATGCTACACCCAGCTCAGACACGTTGGTTATCCCTTTTAAGCGTAGTAGAAAGAATTCTTGAGCAATGGGATAGTTTAAAACTATATTTTAATACGAAGTGGCTTGACGAACGTATTGTGGCAGCTGAAATGATATATCACGATTTACACGATCCCTTCATTTACATGTATTTTTTGTTTCTAGAGTGGGTTTTGCCAAAATTCGTAAAATTAAATGAATATTTTCAAAGTAAGGACTCTAAAATTACTGAGTTAGATGAACGAATTAGGCTAACGTTCAAAGAACTTTTATTATGTTTTATGAAAAGAGACTATGTAAATCAGACTCCGCTGCAACTAGTTGAACCCGAAAACGCCCAATTTCATCTTCCAACTATTTACTTAGGTGTTAAAATTATGCGCGAGATGGACAAGATCGAAGTTCGCAATGAAAAATCAAAAGTATTGGAATTTCAAAACAGGACAAAAGCGTTCTTGATAACAAGCTGTTTACAAATTCATAAGCGATATGACTTTCATGACAAGATGTTACCACTTTTAAAATATCTATCACCCGAACTATCTGTCAAACATGTAACCAGGGAGCAATTACCTTCGCTTATGCCATTGATGCTGTGTTTACCACGAATTGTAAACTCTGATGATCAATTTCAGCTGATTGATGACGAGTGGCGTATCTTGCCTGATGCTATTAAGTTTTCTGAATTGGAAATAAATCAAATGAAAACTGTCGAATTTTGGCATAAGGTATTGAATACCACAGATTGCAAAAATCTCGCAAAATTTGTCCTTACAATTTTATGTCTACCACATTCAAACAGTGACTGTGAGCGCATATTTAGCGAAGTTAACAATATTAAAACAAAAAAAAGAAACAAATTGTTAACTTCGTCTATTAACGGACTGTTATTAACGAAAGAGTGCGTCAGACAACACGGTGACTGTAAAAAGTTTGTCCCCACCAGCAACATGCTGGAAAAAATGAAACAAAAAGACTGTGATGTCACCAAAAATGAAGAAGATTTCATAGCAAATATTGAAATTGATGATTTATTTAATTAGAAATAATGATAACTGTTTACTCTGTAGCGTATTTTTTAAATTAAAGTGTTTTGTTCCCTATTTTATTTTATTACTTACTTATTTTCACATTGCTACGGCAATTTGAGCCAAAATGAACCAAAACACGGCAATTTCAGTTACCAAACACGGCAGCGGAAAAATTTCCAACGGCAACACTGTCGCCGACTTAATATGTCAATGTTTATTCAATGTTGTGAAACCGAGTGTGGCCAACGTGTGTACTAGGGTGAATAATCAGTGATTAGTAAATTATAATTATTATCATATATAAAATATTTTGGAATGTAGTTTTTGTTAGTTTCAAATATTGCAATACTACTTATATAAACTATTGGACTATTAGGTAAGAATATGTTCTTCTCATTAAACGCTACATTTCCGGCTGTGCTATTTAAAAAAGCGCAAAGTCGAATTAAAGCCTACTGTAGTTGCTCTTATTTACAAACAAATATATTTGATTAGTGTTCAAAACTAACCGTTATATATGTATTGATATTAAATATTAATGCTATGATGACTGTGTCGTATTATTAGAATTTATGTTTATTAGGCATAAAAAGAATTTGTTTTAACGATCAATAACCAAAAATTGAATAATTTTAAAAGTAGGCCTTTATTATAATATATATATTTTTTTATTATTTGTACCATTCCATTCACTGATTACTTTAAAGAATCTCCTACCACAGTTTCTCTTGAAATTCCACCCAATCGATTTGAGTAAGTTACGGTACGTCATGGTACGGCATTAATGAAACATTAATTGTTTTAAATATGTATAATAGCAGGATATTTATATATTAAAATATTATTATTCTATACAGTACAAGTATAACAATGTTAGTGATAAGTGTTGTTTAGTATTAATTAATATTTCCTAAATTGGATACCGTCCTCTCACGTTTTCATATTGACTGGGTAGATGAAGCCAAAATCAGTAAGTTGTACAAGTAATTACATACCATACGAAAAAATCATTAAATAAGTAAAGGCTTAACATTATTTCAAATAAAAAAAGTGTTTAGCATACCTAAATCTTTATTCATCTGTAACTAAATAAAAAATCAATCTTATAACGATTTTGATCATAGATATTTATATCATATTTATAAAGAAGGGAGCAGGATTTGGTCCAAATAATATTCTGTCTCAATACTAAAGTGATTTTACGATGTTTTCGAGTCTATAATTAATGGACGTACTAATATTAAGCGAAGATTAATGATTAACAGTGATATTGAACATCTATCGACAGGTTGATAAGAGTTGTTATTCATTTAGCTACAGTGTAACGTGATTAGAATAATTATTCTATAATATATACGTATTTAAAATACTGAAATATAATTCAAAAAATCGTATTATTGTATTAATTAGGCAAATATCGTAGCAATGCTTATTGCTTAGAAATAACCGTTTATTTTATATGTAGCGATTACTTCATTTGTTTGTCACCTATGTTTCACCATGCAAACCGACGCTTAATTATCATAATCAGGTAATCCACCTCTTCTAAAACGTATTAGTCACATAGGTACACAATTCACAGATTGATGGTTACAGAGTGAATGTCGATTTTGCTGAAATGCTTGCCTAGCCTAAGAGTTCCAACCATCCGTTTATTTTTCGAGCAGTGTGCCATAGGTACACATAGGTACACATAGGTACACAATTCACAGATTGATGGTTACAAAGTGAATGTCGATTTTAAGGAAAAAAGTACACAGTATCTAGAACATTAATGTCAACAAGCTTATGTTTCATAACAAGAATATAAGAGAATATGATGTGTTCATTTATACTATTACTTTTATCGACGTTCACAATATATAAACTACATAACACTCATAAGTCATAATGGATCTAGATTTACATCTAAAAATGAAATAAAACTATTAATCAGCATCTCTCAAATTCGAATTCGAGTCATTTATCTTTGTTAGTCCTGTAGTACTACATTCTTTTTAAAAATCTTAATGAAATTGTTTAATTATAAAATAAAATTCCGTATGTATTTATTCTATTTCAACAACTAAAAGATGTATTTTTCTGTTTATTTAATTACATTAATTATAGTTTGAAATCATTGGTCGAGATCACTGTATTAACATTTTTGCTAGCCTTGCATCGTTACAAAGGAAAGTATTTTCAATACGACCGATCTATGTAGAATATTTGCTACATTAATAATATCTGCGACCATTTTTTTTAATTCATGTATTTAAAATATATTCAAATAACAGATATGTAGAAAAACAACATTGCAGCAAATACAAACTGTTGTTTAATGTATATTTTCTTTAGAGAAAATAAAAGTATATTGTTTTATATCCTAATTTGAAAATAAATATGACAGACGAGTAAAGAAATGCAATATCACTTTATAGATGTAGGGTCTTTATTGAGTAATTACATTTTCGTCTAACCTGGTTTTATTTTATAGTTTACATCTTTTCATTATATTTCAATGTGTCTTGGTTAAAGTCTCCGTGACCAAAATTACATTATAATTCTTAATCATCAGTACTTATAATATTTAAGGCATTGGGATTCTTCTATAATATAAAACCGATTTATATTATTTGTGAAAAATAAGATACGTATGTACTGCCTTTTTGCTTTAAAGTATGCAAACGTAACTCTTATAACCATGAATTAAGTTCCAGGATTATTCAAAACATGCAAATGAACTAATTCTGAATCAGGACTACTTAGACGACCCTGCGGAAACAAACTAATACTAGCTTATTGTAAAATATAATCGAACATAAGAAAATATTAAATAATGTAAATTACATACATACATAATTTTTTTGATATTCAGAAAAATAATTCTGAAGACATACTGACACTGATAAATATACTGACGTATGTCTATAATAATTCTAATATTGACTATATTATAAATCTAAAATAAAAGTATTGACTAAAATATATACAAATGTTGGATTATAATTAGATTTTTTTTTCTATATTGCACGAAACAATTGAAATAATCAGAATAGCGTCTATTTATATTTGTAGTCCCTGTATTTGTGATTTATTTTGAAATATTCTATTTACGAATACTTCTACATCAATCTTTTTCACAGGTTCAACCATGTGCTCTGTGCTCTTAATTTCTTTTTAATATCTATGTGCAAAACAGTGCACTGACAAGTGATGCAACATCTCACATTACTTTCGCAAAAATAATATTACGCATAAGCATCACGCATCACACCAAACATCACCCGACATGTATTACGCATAGGTACCTATTACTATACATCACTTTGTAATACACGACACCGACAGAAACATTACTTATAATTTGTAACTATCACGCGTGATGTGTGCGTAATGAAATTTTATTTTGATTATTATTCTGTTTTGATTTAGTAAGAATATTATTAGGTATTAATTTTATGTATTGGTTAACTATTTAAAAATGTCGGTAAATAAAAGGTACTTTCTCTTTCACTCACTTTACGTTACTATATCACTCACTCTCATTGGCGAGTGAATCGAGCAACGGACGACACAAATGAAACGGTACGGCTGAGTAATGTTTCGCGTGATTTGTGATGCGCGTGATCTCGTATCACTTGAGAAGTAATGCAACAAAACAAGCGCCGGACCGCCGGAGTGCCGGAGCGCAGCGCGACGTTTTTCGTTTCGTGGTTCCGGGCGGGTGATGTGAGTGATGTGTAATGGTTGGATTTGACGCGTAATGAGTAATGTTGCATCGCTTCTCCGTGTAATATTACTCGCGTAATATTACACGCATTACTTACCCATGTCTACTTTTTAAACATCACACTGCAAGCACTATTTTTGTATTGATGTGCAACAATAGAAAAGTAGTCACTTATCAACGTATCAACGGTATTATTTTTATAATCCATATTAAGTCAACTACATAAGCTCAAGAAATGATTACTGGGCATGTCTACACCTGTGTCTACAGCGTGATTATTTCGTGATTTCGATGATTTTCCACTGACTTGATTATCAGTGTATGCATATATCGCTATATTGGTGACCATTGCTTAATGACCGATATTATGTTACGATGGGAACTAGGTACGTTATCGTAAGGATGCGATTGTAATTATAAAAATCCATTTAACATTGCTATCTTTATTGTTATCATTTGAAAACTGCCATCATTATTTCTATGTAATTCGTAATCGAGTAAAGAGTGGAGAATGTTGCTAATTAAAAATTAAAGTTAAATAGTTTTACTGTAAGCTGTTATATAGATTTAACATTTCCTTAATTCTAACAAGCTAATAGACAATGGTAATTTCAATCGAGAGATATACCTCAACAAGGAACTACACACTAATTGATCCTACACTGTTATCATCCAGCACCTTCCTGCGATCACCAAACGTTGATCTATGTACATAATGGAGAACCTATCGACATTACAAATCCCGGCAAATGCTTGCCTGGCCTAAGAGTTCCAACCATCCGTTTATTTTTCGAGCAGTGTGCCATACCCACTGCCACATAATTTTTTCAAAAATTTATAATATAAAACTCAACCACACAGAGAAATCTCCGAGAATAGTCTTCTCTATTTTATCTGTATTAATACATATTATAAAGAGGAAAGATTTGTTTGAAGAAAAATGTGTTATTTGTCGGTTCCTATTGAATAGCTTCTAAATGATTTTGATGAAAGCTGGTATAAAGATAGTTTAACTTGGTATAGGGAAGAACATAGGGTAATTTATAATACGGTAAAATATGTTACTTCTGCTCAAAAAACCAATTAATACAGCTAAATGTAAATTGGTTTGCAACGGTTGGAGACTCGGAAAAGGATATAACATATTTTTTACCGTGGAAAGATATATCTTTTAATATAACAACAAAATTCGATGTAGCCACGGTTAGAAAATCTTTCATTGATTAGATGATGCTACGTAAGACATGTTAACATCTTACCAGTGATGTTTATAGCAAGTCCTCTCCAGTTTAAAAGTTTAAGCACATTCTCCAGCGTAACTAATCAGTTTCGGTGACATTACATCTCCCTGTCACATATCTGTCAGGAGCCGTATCGTTCTCAATTTCTGGTCCTCATTGTATGGGACTGTAAGACTTTGTCAACAGTGTACGTGGCACTTCTCGAGAGACTGTTACATGACCCATCTCAACAAAATCAAAGGTTTCCTTTTTAAAGTAATTACTTTTTGAGTCCTACAACGCCCCTGTGACATTTTTCAAGTGTATTGTCTTCGAGTTTGATGGCGTTGCCTCTGAAAGCTCGAGTGAACTCCATATATATTAATTGGCAGCAATAAACAACAATTATTTATATATATGTATGTAATACACAAAAAAAGAAATGCATACATAATTTGACATTTCTAATATATGTGATTTTCTATCTACATGTGCTATTTTATTTTACTTCCTTGTACTATTTTTACTAATGTTATCAACTAAAATTTTAATTTATCACAAACAAACAAAACTGTATAGATACCAGAGTCAATTTATCTTTATTACTTATCTTATAAACTCAAACATTAAATAAACAACTTTGACATATCACAGTGTTAATTACATCACAAGATCGGTCTTTGACCAGCGACGTATTGATATAATTAAATTAATAAACTGTAAACACTAGTAAGATAACAATGTAAAATAATAATATTTACCATGATCTCTATACAGAAACAACACAAAAAGCATATTAAGTTACTGTTTGCAATGGCCATGACTAACTTACTAACTAACTTTCCAGTACCCCAAAATGTCTCAACTTATATTTATATCACAGGGATCTATTTTATTGTTGATTAGCAATAAATACGATATGGTATGACTGAGAGTGGTCTGCAGTAGTAACGTAATTCTATATTAATATGAACTTAAATATGTTTTCAATGTTAAAGTGTTAATGTAAAAGTGTTAATGTACATTATTATAGTATAAAACTTCAAATGCATGTAAAGGTTCAGAGTAAAATTACTTAATATACTCCACAGATAACAGACGAGATGAGGGCTTCGATTATTCTAGCCACCACTTGCACCCACATACCACTTATCTCAGAGGAGATTTAATGAATGTTGAGCAAAGTGTAAGAAGTAAACACATGCCATTACTTGTAAGCATTGTAAAACATTAGAAAGCGACTTGCACGGTTGCATGGCTGAATTATTTTGAATGAAAAATTTATTAAAATTATATATATTATATCGTTATTTTATATCCCGGTAAAATAATTTCAAACTGTTTCTTGGCTGGGTTGGCTGGGAGAAATCTCTTAAATAGTTTAGCTAGTCTTTGTACATAATTTTATATAACATAGCTTGTGTATGTCATTTGTGTACAATAGATAATATTGTATAATTATTATTATTATTGCTTTTTGATTGTGTTTATTGAATTTAAATTTGTTTCTCCTCATTTTTATGAACTGCAGGCGCCAGGTTGCCGAACATCTTAGAGATTTTCTCTTTAGACTCAAGATTGTAGCCCCTTATACCTACTATGTTTATGAGTAACGATGATTTTTTTTATAGTAAAACCATCTTTGATCAATATACCAAGCTATACTAGTCAAAGAATGCCAGGAAGGCGTTTAGATAGAATTTAAGCTATGCAGGCGGCTAATCATATAACAAATGATATAATATATCCCCCCAAAGTGGTAGAATAATTTTCAAGTACAATACGTGTACCCTGTGTTTATTTATGACTTATTAAAGAAATGGTTTTACTATTTTCAATCTCTTTTTCCGATCCTAACGCTTTTCTGATCAATTGTGCGCACATCATATTTTACAGAACCTTGACTCCAACTCACTTATGACGTATATAATGGTAAATGTACACTCCTTTAGCAATTTTTTATGAAAAAGTGTTGATAAACACTTCAAACACAAATTGACAGCATAGTTCTTTATCTCAAGTGGGCAAAGTACTAACTTACTAATATATAGATAACAATGTTAAAAACATATGAATTAATGTCAAACGTAGATAACATAGGGTCAGTAATGTCTGATGTCATCAATTTCTATGCTTAACAGACACACCCAACTCGTTACACAGAAAGCTGTATTTGAATCTCCCATTACATGCCCAAACTTACGTCTTTGTTTAACTTTCTATTGAAATTCGACATCATTTCCCCGTACAATCTTTCAACTTGGATAAGGGTCCAAATCGAACTACTGATGTAATTGGATGTTAACTTGAATTATTCTAGTGATTTACAAAATAATAAATATAATATATTTTTATGAAACATGTGATTTGATTTTTCTCAATTATTCAGAAAACCATAGCAGGCTTTAGCAATTCGAGAAAGGTCAGGTCGGGTCACATCACGTTAAAAGTTAACAAAAGCTTAATAAAATATTCATAGTACGTACCAGTGATGAGTTTAAGCGTTATCTACATAAAAAGTTTTTAAAACATATTTGAGTAAGCCTTTATCTTATTCATATGAACAGAATCACATGAAAATAACATAATACTGTAAAGAATGTAACTGTAAAAATGTTAGTAACTACTGATATTGACAATTACTTGATTATAAAATTAAGAAGTACAATAATATTAATACAAAATAATAAAGTAAAAATTATAAATTGTATTAAAATGTCAATTCTAATATTTTGCAAAAGAGGCTTTATATATAAACTGTTCACCATCATATATTGTGATTATTTTCAGTTAGTTATTTATCTTACATCAAAGTAAGATAAATAACTAACTGAAAATAGCTGGACCAAATCAATAATTTAGCTGGCAACCAACTTTTGATATCAATGTCGTCCTTGCTTCTAAGTAGACAGCTTAGAAGGAATATTGGGACATTGAAGGGCTCGCGTAATTGACTTTGAATCATCTACATTCAGTAGCATGTCGGAATTATCGTATTACTCGTATAACACCAAAGAAGATCTGTCGTTACAACTAAATACATTCGAATGACTTTGATAAATAACAATTTAATACATACAATAAGCATTAGGAGCTGGTTTAGCCATAGTTACCAAAGCCTTTACAGTTAGTAAGTTTTTCCTTAAATTATCCGCGTTAATAATACCTGATTATATTTTTCTATATTTATATAAACGAAATCTAGAAAACGTATTCCTTAGTTACGAGTATTTTTAACTAAAAGAAATTTAATCTTATTTTACTCATGCTGGGTGATATTATTGCGGCTCAGTACGAAATTAATCGGCATGTATATAAATAACATAACGAGCAGGTCACTACTGAACCTTATAAGCAAGCTAACGGCGAATTACAGACACCGAGGCCAATATTCCCGATATGTTTGCCTTAGGCTATTCTCTTCTGTCTTGCCTTAACCAATCGATCAGAGTGGAGTGAGAAAATCAGATACTCGAAAGGTGGCAAAATAATAATAAAACATATGGAATATAACTTACGGTAGTGGCGTCTTACTGCTGCAGATGTACATACACCCTTAGCCACTCACAACAATGTTGCCGTCTTTACATTGATATTGGTCTGCTTTTTGAGAGGCTCATTAGAAGAGTGACATGTCATATTATATAATATTTATATTATTAAAGAAATAAAATATGGAATTATCATATTTATACTATAGTATTCTCATAGTCCCACACAGAGTTTTCATATCATCTAAGATTAAAATATAATCTCCTATAATAATGCTATGTTACTAAATAGTTCTTAGTTGCATTTCTTATTGCGTAAATAAAGACTAGACTCAGTTGGTAAACTCCATCAACAATTTTTTTTTATATTTGGTAAAATAACATTGACGTTTTCGTTCTATATATTTATATGGGTATTCAGACCCATTATAAGCGAATTAATTAGATTATTAAATATTACCTATCAATAGTTTAAGCCAGATTTCTTTGTATCACAGGTTAAAAATATATATATACAAATCATAATTGCAATTTTATTTTTATATTAAACATTGATCTGCGACGAATGTTAAAAGTGTTACACTAAAATATTGTAAAGAAATATATCTAAATTATATTTACAAATTCATGGTTCGTTCATATAATAAATCAATTTTTATGTTTGTTTTAGAACAACAATCAACCTTTTGTCACAATTGGTTTCAAAAACTGTATGACATCTCAAAAGGAGGCGAAACAAGATACATAATGAGCGAAAAATTTGCTCTGATGCCCAATGGAAAGCAAAAAATTATAAAATATGTACCTCCTGATGGAGGTTGGGGTTGGCTAGTCCTCACGGGCACTGCCCTTTCCAACGTATGTATACATAATCTAATTAATCTAAAAATGTAATCAATTTAATATATACCAGTCGTATATTTTTAATGCCGCTTACAATCAAGCAATAAAAGAAATATGTAACAGTTCGACCTTAAAACTAATATTTACTATGTTGTTAATATAGTATAATAATCCAATATATCAAATCAATAAATTTTGCTTACAGATTTTCAATCAGTCAATGCTGTCACTATTTAGCTTGCTCTACGGGGATGCATTAGAGGCCATGGGACACAAGACGCAGGGAGCCGCTGTGGTGCTGAGTACCATGCTGTTTACAGCCAACTTTGGTGGTCCTATCGCTGGAGCTCTGGTCAAGATGTCATCACCAAGAATGGTGGCATTAGCTGGCGCGTGTTCTTGTACTTTGGGAATATTTCTCAGTGGATTTTCAAGCAACATTGTACACTTGATTTTGTCTTATGGAGTTTTATTAGGTGAAATATTTTCTTATCTAATTCCGTACTAAAGTATCGACAAAATTGTATCATCATGATACCTAATGTGTTCTGAAGTGGACAGCATTAGCCGTTAATTTTGTTGATATTTCATGAATTAAGAATTATTCTTGGTTGTAGGCTTCAATTTAATAATGTTATCTTCCTGCGTCACTCAAATTCATTATTAAAAAAAAGTGAAAGGTTTATTAAATTAAATTTTTTTTTGCGAAATTCGTATTTCACATATTTTCATGGGAAGCTTGGTATAAATTAAGTCTGTAATTATATATTATATAATATTTATATTATTAAATTATATTTTCATTATTTAGAACAAATCTCTAACAAACAATAATAAAAATTATTAAAACATAAATGGCTATTAAATATTTATAAATAGTTACTTTTTGAATCGGTGCCACCCAAAAAAGATTATAATTTTAATGTTTTTTATTTTATTAATGAAGCTCTAAAAAGAAATAATATATAAAAAAAAATGCACTGGCGCTAAGACTTTAAGTATTATTTTACATTATTGATAAAATTATTTGATTACCATTGTCTACAATCAATTTCTTGATTGATAATATAACATTGACCTATTTTATCAATATTTTATTAATCACGTTAAACAAATAAACACATGATACACATATTTCCTGGCTCAGATGGTTTCATAATATCTCCATCTACCTAACTTCTAACCGTGAAACGAGAAGTTCAATTAAAAATGTTTATATAAAGTGTATATTAACTTTGTAAAGGATATCAGGATAATTTATATTACATCTATGTGCGAGATATATCTTTAAGTTTTAACTAAATAATCAATTTCATATAAATGCATTTGTTATGAAATTAATGTTTCATAAGGGTTTTATAAAATGTTAAAACCAAATATACTTGTAAATATTATTTTTAAGACAGTTAATAACTAGTCAATTTCAATAAAAATATTACCGTTTTCTGTAACGGTCATTTAGTGAAATAGTAGTTTGATATATAAATAATAAATGCAGATTCCGAATATAGAGAATTACCATATCATAAAAGAACATACATGTTGTGCTTTCTCAATAGCTAACGTATATAGTATCGTGACTGGTAACTTAAAAGAATCAGACAGTAAAAAAAGAGTTGAGGAGCGTGCACAGCCTCACGCTAATTAAAATAAATATTAAGTAACTTAAAGTATTATAAGTATAATAAAGTTTTATAAAACGTATCTTTTAAATTATTGTGTGAATAAAATTTTGTTAAAATATATTTGATAGAAACAACACGACATTCTTGACCGCGTAGTTTGTAGGGTTGGCAGTTTTAAGATGTCACCACTTCTCGAGGTTCTGGGGTCTCCAGCCTTGGTGGAGGGAGATGCTTATGTGATAAATGCCATAATTTGTCCATTAGTTTTTAATATATATATTTCTATAAAACTACGTACATATATATATATATATATATATATATATATATATATATATATATATATATATATCGTTAATTTAAATTCATTGATACAAATCTAAGTATTTTACTGTGGGCGAGGTTATGGGTGTGAATGTAGAATATTTTTATTTTAATAAGTCAATCATTAGAGGTCAATTTTATTATTTCTTTTTCAAAGGAAACTATGGAACTACTAACTATATGTATTCATCCATGTTATAATATATAACTTCATCCTCCACTAATTAATTTAAATAACTTCCAGGTTTGGGTCTTGGTTTCATTCAGAACTCCTCGTTTGTGGCTATAAATAGTTATTTCAAGCTTAGGAAAAGTCGTGCTGTAGGCCTTGCTAATGTGGGAACAGGTGTAGGACAAACTTTAATGCCACATTTAGTTAGATATCTTCTTGAAAATTATGGATTTAGAGGTGCCTGTTTGATCCTCTCATCTTTAAGCTTACATGGGGTAAGATACAATTTTAAATTAATTAGCTTGTTATATAGTGTCGAAACTTTTATCAAAAATATGTAAATAGGAAAATTAATATTAACAATGTCAAAGAGGCTATAGTATTGGTAATTGCCTTTTGAACAGTAAAAGGTTTGATATCCAAACTCTCTCTTCTCTCTTTATATGATATATTGATAAACAAGCAGACTACTTACATGATGTTATAAGTGATTACAGTTATGAAATTTCACTATCTTCCACAGTTGGCGGCTTACGTCAATAAAAGTTATGGCAGCATGAAGTTTGCCGAGTTATCTAGTAATAAATTAAGTACAATCTTAATATAATATTAAATTAAAAAATAATTTAAAGAAATCATTAATAATTGATTTGAATTAAAAATATTAAAAAAAAAACTGATCCGTCTGTCACGTTCGAGATGATCTCTAGGCAGCCTTATATTATGTATTACACCTTTATTGGCTCTATAATCCTTCTGAATTGCTGTTATTTTCATCACTTAATATAATTTTCATAATTTGTCTTTCTTGTTCTTTTTGCGTTTATATTCATTTTGGCCTTTTGTATTTTTATTTCATATTTACTGCAATTCCCTATCCTATCGGCCTTTTTATTTGCTATCTATAACACATGTAGTTGCGAATCTTCTCGAAAAGTCGAATTAATCTACATATATTCAATTAACTATTTGTTGTTTGTTTAGAATTATAAACAAAAGACGAAACATAAATGTACGTATGTATTATTTATAAACATTTCTAAGCTGTCGATGTTTTTGAATTGTATATCAATTCATAAGCATTGAAATAAAGCCTATTATTTTTTGATCCTTAATATTACAGATTGCTGGGACTCTATTGATTGATCCGGTTGAAAGACATTTAAAAAAAGTTGAAATAGAAGTAGAAGTTGATGAAAAGCTAAAACTTTTGGATGAGAAACAAAGGAATACCCCAAATGGTATAAGTGAACTAAAAAGATCGGATATCCAGAAGAAACCCAATATCATAACAAATGGAAGAACTGGTATTAAATTCTATATTCAAATTACATTCAAATATGGAAAAACGATTGAATTGAATTAAATGATTATTTGATTGATTCGTATTCGTCAAAACAGCGTAAATATTAGAAATTGCAAGGAAATGAAAATGCATTTTATTAAGTTTTGCTTTTGTTGGGTCTAAAGACCGGTACATAATAAAGCGTGCGTGAACATATATAGGATATTTTATAGAATTTAATGAAAATGCGCGTAGAGTGGACTAACTGTGACTAAACTCTATGTACATAATGAAAAGATTTGCTAAAATTATACCCAACTAATTGCAGGATCACTATTTTGTTTAGGATATAAACGCTTATAGGTTATTTGTATTTCGAAGGTAATAAGAACTCGTCTATGGGAAGACACACTCATCACCTGTTTTCTCAATGTCGATTTAAATATGGCAAGTGGTTACTTGCTAGTCACTAAATGGGCTTCTGAAAAATAGATCTATATTGGTGCAAAGAGCGGTGTAGGCATAGCAGGTAGCGTACACCTGGAGAAGTGATCGAATCACAACCAATATTATGACATTTTTGGTCCTCCACCCATCGAGCTTCCGTTCTTGCTACTCCACTCTTGCCAGTTGGCTAAGGCTGGGCAGCCTGTCAATATCTTTTAGTATATGGGGAATAATGATAATACTCGGTGTCGGAATACACTGTCAATTTGCCACAAATATTTCATATTGGATTTTGGAGATGCGACATTAAACGGTTTTTATAATAATTTGATATTGAAAAAACCGTTTTCAAAATAGATGTCAACGAATTGTAGATGGTGGTGGTTTGCTACTCGTTGTACTGGAATTCCGCAGATGGATAGGTAGGAGAAGGCGGGCACACGCAAGAGCGGTGCTCGTCTAATGACCCAACCGCGAGGCTGCGTGCGCGTCTGGCTACCGCGCACGCCGTGGTGATGTCTCTCCGTCTGGGGGACTGTCCAGGGATTCTCGGACAGTCCCTCCCTTGGCGGTGGCTCGATGAGACCTAGGTCGAGCCGGCCCCAGAGCACATGGCGGTAGAATCGCGAAAGCGCACCCCGCCATGTGCCCCGCATAGGCCTGAGAGAACTCAGGGGTTTTTTTAGGGCGTACTGGAATTGGTGGGGCACGACTTCATTGCTTAGCTCTTTTACAGAACTCCTAAAACGTGGTGCAGTCCAAGGCCTCCGGGGGCAATCCAGTGAGCATAATTTTAGAATGCAATACGTATATCATCAGATGTGACGCTTGAAGTCCATGCATTCATTCCTTTCACACAATTCCTCTATCGAAGGCATCCATTTGCTCTCTATGTACACCATTTGATGTGACTAAATCTGTATCTGAAACACTAGGTGTTTGGCTTGTGGAGGCTTCATCCTGAGTCTCCCATATCTAGTAAAACGTCGTTTTTCGATATGAAAGGGACAATTCTGAAGACAGCTTGCCACTCGCTCTGAGTATCTCCGAATTCGACTTTTGTTTGCAGCAATTTTTGTTTGACTGAATGATTCAACATAGTTCCGATTTCGTTTCCTTGGGATGATTATTCACGGGATTTTCGACCCCTGAATTTCTAAAATGAGAATTTCTTTAAAAATTCTACTGCACTCAGCGTTGCTTCGTACATAAAGTATACGACATAGCTTCGAGTCGTAGTAAATCGAGTACAGTAGGAGCAAATAATTCCCTCTTTTACTTTAAAACAAACTCAGTCTGCAAAATTGTCCAGTGCTCTACCAGTGAGTGATGAGGATTTATTATTAACATTATTATATATTGTAATTGTATATTACTTAATTATATATAATTAGTGTTTTTATCTTTTTTTTCGAATATGTTAAATTTGGCTCTGAATTTTTGTTCTGTAAAATATAATATTGTTTGTTACTAGAATAAAACAGTCAAATCAAAATACGTAATTTATATATAAAAATTATAACTCTGATGGCTAACTTTGATGGCATAACAAGATATGAATAAATGTGAATCAAATATTAAATTCGAAATTCTAATATTAATTTCATTTGCTAAAATAGGTATTTCTTTATATAAAAAGTTCACAATGCGTTTTAAACTTTAATGAGGTATTTTTTTTTGTTTTAGTAAATAACACAGCACCCGCTCCACAAGAAAATAGCTGGCTCAAGAAGTTGTATCATTTATTCGACATTTCTCTTCTGTCGAGCCCTCGATTCCTGAACATCATTATTGGCACAGCTCTTTCAGTAACTTCTATTCAGAACTTTAGTATGATTTACCCATTTTTCTTACAGGTAATTGCCAAAAACCTATTTCATTAACTTTATATGTATGTTGTACTTTGTGACGTCATTTTTAATTGCTTCATCTTTTTCATTCTTAATTAAATTCTTTTGTATCTATTTTTTTACAATTTTTGACAACGTTCTATTTAATTTACAGAAAGTAGCATTGCTCGATAAGCAGCAAACTGCGACTTGCATGTCCTCAATCGCTGCTGCAGATATAGCAGGACGTCTCATATTACCTACGTTTCAAGACAAATACAAAATCAAAGCTCGATGGATGTTGATCATGACAAGCATTTGGCTGATTATTACTAGACAAAGTAAGAAAATTTATTTTGTAATACACGTGGAGAAAATGTAGATACTCGTATATGTCAGTCACGTTCACAGTTAATAAACAATATAGAAAATGTTTTACAAAAAATGTAAAACCTGGTGCCCGCGACTTCGTCTGCGTAGATAGTAGATTTTTTCCTACTTACTTGACTTTTATCGTCATATTTTGGACAATTCATTCAATCCCTACAAATATTATAAACGCGAAAGTTTGTAGATATAGATGGATGTTTGTATACTAAATCGATTTTAATGAAACTTTGCAATAATATAACTTTTACATCAGAATAACACATATTCTTAATAAAGATATTGAGTGAATTGACCAAAATATAACGATAAGTGTAGTATCAAATAAGTAGGATAAAATCTACCATCTATGCAGACGAAGTCGCGGGCACTAACTGGTATCTTTATAAATTGGAGCCTATGTATTCTTCTGATGTATATTGCTATATTATTGTAGTTACATTAAAATCCGTTCAGTAGTTGTTACGTGAAAGAGTAATCTTGCAAACTTTCGCGCTTATAGTAGGGTAGACTTATTAGACAAAAAAACTCAAGTTCCATTCTTTTTTGAAATTACTAGTAATCACCAATATTTTTTTACATCTTAAAAATCAAGTGTTCCAAAGTACAATTAAAAATAAATATATTTTTTAACAGCTTGCGGCTCATATTCTTTTATCTACGTCTATTTGTTTCAGTTCTTGCATACCAAACTGATATGATAGTGATCATGGCAATGTCTTCGCTATATGGTTTTGGACGAAGTATGATCGTTGTAGCAAGAAATATAGCGATATCGGAGAACTGTAACCCAGAGCAAGTACCGGCTGCAGTAGGATTGGGCATGCTCACAATGGGAATCATAGTTCCCCCCGCTGGCTACTTCCTAGGATGGATAAGAGATATTACAAGCAGTTACATACTATGTATAACAGCCCAAAACATATTACTAGTTGTATTACTAATTACGTGGGTTCCAGACATGTTGTATGTATGGCTGCATGAAAAAAGAGAGAATAAGAAAGATATAAGTAAACTGCAATTGCCGTAGTTGAAAGCTACAGTAATACAGATTACGCTGTAAAATGCCTTAGAAGATGCAAGGCGTGTTTGAGGTAGATGGTCGTAGACGTCAATATCAAGGCTGTGTTAATTACGGATTTATAGGGTTGAATCATAAGGAAATCAGACAATACCAGTGAAATTATGAATATGTTTTTTGTTGTTGATTACGTTGACTATGGTCAAGGCCTGTGATAATGTCGATCGAGAGATACTTATCTAGTCTAATTTATGTGTATGTATGTAGGTATAAGACAATCAATTAAAATAATTTGCAAAACACTTAATATGGTATTTATTTTAATTTGTTTATTATACAAATTCTTATTTTTAATTAATTGTATATATATAGATTGATTAGGAAAATGTTCGCACATATAAACATCTAAAAAGTCTTAATAACACTTTTTAAAATCTTGTCTCAACGCTTATAAAAAATATAGTTAACTATATTGCAAATAATTAAAATGTGTTACATAAGTATACATTATACTAACTTAGCTAAGCTAACTAAATACTTAATTAATTTGGCTACAAAATACTATAATAGTAACTACATTTTTGCCCTGTTAAATTTTTAAGCCGAAGTGTGTGTTTATTTACTACTGATAAGTACACGTCATGTTGTATTGAATGGCTATCGTGGCATATGTTAATGAGTTTCATAGATTGACATCAACAATATTATGTACGAATACAACATAATCTTATATCCCATTAATACATCGATTAGGTTCAACTTACGCAGTTCTATGGACTTCATTAATTTGATTCGGGTAATGTGTGAAGTCGCAGCCATCACTTCAAACACCTTATGTATAATGCAAACTGGGAGACTCGTAGCTTCTATGTAGTCATACCTCCCTTTACATCCGCCATGTTACTCGGAATGTTACTGTGAATAACTTTAATTAAAATAATTAATGTTATAGTATTCAATATTTTAATATTATCTTTGTTATATAAACAAAAATAAAACAACGAATTCAGATTGATTACAGACATTGATTACAGCTTCTATGGTATAAAAAAAATATTTCAATATTATCTTTGTTTTGTAAATTAAAATAAAACCACGAATTCAAATGATATTGATAACAATTTCTACTGTATTAAAAAGTTAGGTTTCCCATTTCTGAATGAAAAATTATATCTGATAAATTTTCACCACGACCACGGTTATAGATATATCTATTCTTTAATCATATTTAATCACTTCACGAATTTTAATTTCCAATATAATCCATTCTAATTGTTTCATTTCCTTTACACAATTCCGGAAAAACAATTCAGCAGTGTTAAATAACACGACTGAACTGGCCGCTTTTTTATGTTTGTTAATTATCAGTATTCAGATATCAAGAAACTACATAGATGAATTCTTCTACCAAAAACAAACAAACATAATTCACTATGAAATATAAAGCGTTGTACGATCCGAGGTTTAAT
Source organism: Scirpophaga incertulas (assembly GCA_036419045.1). NCBI lineage: Eukaryota > Metazoa > Arthropoda > Insecta > Lepidoptera > Crambidae > Scirpophaga > Scirpophaga incertulas. The sequence continues at coordinate 17,964,658 of CM071629.1, read as the reverse complement.
TTTTAAAAGTTCAGAATCTCAGCTGTACAAACACTACCAACGGCTACTTTTGCTTGTGTACTATGAATATATTTAATTTGGTCGTCACTAAATAATTCATTTTCTCGCGGATAGCGCTGAAATAAATCCGAAAGGTACTTTTCGTATTTCCGAGGCAAAGACCACTGGATTATTCTCAATGTTTATTTTGTATATTCTAACGACATGTTATTTAGTTCTGTTCTGTTTCGAGTATTATATATATTGGCTTGACAAAAACGTTTTTTCATATTATAACTATTAAAGAACTGTATATAGCGGATTGGATTCAGACATTTTTTAAAATAACGGCGAATATAAAAACATATCACTATCTCTAAAATAAAATTCTACAAAACCAAAATCCCCAACAACCCTCACTGAGCTTGCGTGGTAGACAACACCCTACAAGCTTTGATTAAAGAATGTTGAATTTCAATCAGGAAAGGTCAGAAATGCTCGGCAGTACTGAAGGCTGGTTGACAGCGTCTTGGTTCTGGCAACCTATATCTTATGCATACTGAGGAATAACATAAATATGTTGAAACTTAAAAAAGAATTGAGAATGATGCACTGTAGAGAGAGAGGACGATGGAATTTCAAAAATCCCGGAGGGAGGGTAATTAAATGATAGTTATTATGTTCGGCAACTTGCTTTATTTCCTGGAGGTCTAAAATGTGTGACAAGATGGTGTCGGATGATGTATCCTACAAGTCTCTCGTAAATTCTTTGTGAAGACTCTCGTATACGTAGATGGTTGACGAAACATTTAGAATGAAAGGCTAAAATTAAATTGATTTGTTCAGCGCCAAGAAAAAGAATATTTCCACATGTTAAAAGCTTCTATACGGCAAACACAATAACAGGGAGAAACAATAACTAAGTAAGGTTTTACCTATTCATTCTACCCCGGTATACAGAATAAATATATAATAAAAAGCACCGTCTTTCCTTCTAATATCAGGTTGCGAACGACTTTTGTAAGAGATGCAAAATACATTGTAATTAGTTTTTATTTAACACAAAACAACAAATAAAGTTTACCCGGCCATTATTTCAAGGTTATTAAAACAGACGAACAGTGTCACCTCTGCACCACCTTAAAATAATATTGCACCGACGACGCTACAAGGCCTTCATCTAACCGTTACGAAGAAAAATAAAACCACAGTCAAAAAAACATCAAAATCTCATTAGTTCCCATTTCATGCCGAGACGACACTACGGAAGCAGTATAACTAATGTACGGCAATAAACAGAGACGAGGAGTGTCGTATTTCTTTTTATAACTTCTCTGTACCATCCATTTTCTGGTTTTAAAAGGTATCCAAAGAGAGCCGTGAAAATAAGAACTGTGGAGTGTTGGCGTAGAGACTGGCTGTTGAGCAACTTAATTACAAAAGCTTTTTTACGTTTTAGTACACTATTCGCACGCTGCTCAAAAATGTATAACAACCTGATAAAAAGGCAATAATTTTAAGATGAATCAGATTGTTTAAAACAACAACAAGAATTGTTACAAGAATAGACCACCTGATGATTACTTTATATGTGTAACTGATTTATTCTAATCTTAGACACGTAATTAGGTGTGGCTATAAGTATTAAGATTAACTCTCAAAACCCGGCTGCTTCTAAGTGCTATTGATACTAGAGTACATCAGATCACAATGTAAATAATTTTCTCTAAATATTTATGATTTTGTGTGATGAAAATAGTAAATCAATTTTTTTTTTGTTTTAGTTGGGGAGCCGTATAAAAGTATTAAAAATAGCAAAAATTGTGTTATTTGCAAAGTTTACGAGAGATATTGTGAATTGGAGTGATTTCATTTAGAGCTCTAGCCTAGTAAATGGCATTCTCTTGCTCGTTGCCCGCCGCAGTCCATCTGGTGTCCGTTTAAATTTGCAAACACACATCTCTCAAGCTTTTTCGTGAAACTTTTCGTTGGTTTCGACGCCAAGTAATATTTACTGAATTATTTGCGTACATGAGTACTTTATCGTAAAATTTATTATATTTATACGCATACATTAATTACGTCACATTAATTACGAATGTTTCTTATTCTCATTAAAAGTGAATACCTATTCGTTAATTGAGAGAAAGTGCTAAAATCACCAGAAATCAGTTTTAATATAAATTTACATGGTGAAAACAATTACCAATTCGAAAAAAAAATTCTGAAACACTAAATTGATACATGTCACATTTCATAGAGTACTCGCGACTACTTGTTTTATTATGGATCCACAATATCATGCCGGTTTTGCTATAGTCAATAAACTGTTTGCTACAACTGCTACAATTTATAGAATAACACTAAATTTTCTTTTTTATTCTATTAGATTGATTATTAGAAACGTTCAAATAATTATAATTTTCTTCATTAAATAATATTATCAGATTTTCATTAATATTAATAAAACTAATTTATGGTTCATACCTAATTAATCTATTATAGTTCGGAAATTGTTCTTACAAAAATTATTACATATTATTATATTATTGTGAAGTTTATCCACGTTTATTTATTATACTTCTTTATTTAATAGTACATTCTCTATTACGTCATTTATAGCCACAGATTTTTCATTGAATTTAAGCATCACGCGCCACTCGAGTATAATCACCAACTGATAACTAAACGATTATAGCTTAATGATGAGCTTTGATTAATTGTCTTGTTAAAATAATCGTCGGGGTGCAGTCTCATTCAACATATTATCCAAATGAAGTGAATTCAAAACAAAGGACCAACCCTGTATTCTGCCCAACACATCCATACTTTTAAGATAACCACTGTCATGTTTCACTGTACAATAAAATTCATTATTTCGATTATTCAGTATTCATTATTTCGAGGCTCATTGACTAGTCTTCGTATTGCATGCATATCGTTAGATTTTTTTATATGTGTTTTCACCCCAATGTAAGCGCGGTTTTATTTATACACTAGGCGTCAAAAATAAGTAGTACACTTACATGGAAGTTAGAGTTTTAAAATAAAAATCATTTTATAGTAAATTTAACAAAGTTTTCTAAAAATTATATTTTATTTAGCATTAGTAAAGTTAGACATATACAATTAAGAAAAAACTAAAAAGTTATCCATTTTGAAGGAACTGTCAAGAGCTTAATTTTTACGTTTTGGGCCTTGTTCGTATTTTAGTAACTTGTCTTGCCTCCACGGGCTCTGATGACAGCTTGAAGCCGGTTTGGCATGATGAACACTAAGTTTCGGAGGCGATGTTGGGAAATATTCTTAGTCTTGAGGGTGACGGGGGGTAGTCTGCGCCTTCTGACTAGCCTCTCAAGATCACTCCAGGTGTGTTCAATCGGGTTAAGATCAGGGCTTCTCGATGGCCAAGCCATCAAGCTGCAGCCAACCTCCTGAATGTACTCTTGTACGAGGAGAGCGGTGTCTGGCCGGGCGTTATCATGTATTAGTATCGCTCCATCACCCATATTTACTAAATATGGCCCTGCATACCCCCTGATCCCTGGAGATCCCTAAGGATCCCTGAAGCATATCTTTCACAAGTTAGAGTACCATTTTCTATGACCACTAGCTCTGTACGACCCTCCGAAGAGATGCCAGCCCATACGTGTACATAGCCCCCGCCGTATTGGACTCTTTCCGAGATGTAACCTTGAATGTATCGCTCACCAGGTCGCCTGTATACTCTCCGCCTTCCATCGGAAGTGAATAAAGAGTAACGAGACGAGACATCTGTGAACAAAACCCTTTTCTATTCATCTTCGCCCCACTGTACGTGTTGACGGGCGTAGCTTAGTCTTGTTACTCGATGCCTTGTCTCAAGTTTGGGGCAGGTTGCTGGCCTTTGGGACTTCAGGTTGGCTTCAGCAAGTCTTCTTTTCACTCTACTCTCACTAATGTACTCTCTTCGGGTTTGAAGAAGCTGTTGCTGGACCTCAACAGCATTAAGTTGACGATTTCTTAACACAGTAGAGATAATAACGGGGTCTTCTCGGGTACTAGTGCACCTGGGTCTGTCATTACCTGGTCTCCTTAGATGGTTTCCAGTCTCTTCGTACCTTCGCTTAACTTGCTGGATCGTTCTTACTGTTACACCCACTGTTCTTGCAGTACGACGCATACTGATGCCTACTTCGAGAAATGTTATGATTCTTGCACATTCATCAGGTGAAAGAGGCATGATTAGTAAAATTTACTCGTTGTAGACACCTTTGCTTTTGAATTGCAATTGATTTAACAATAAATGTGCAATAAAATTAGCAATAAATGTGAAAACAATAAAAATCAAAAGTAAGACAACAGTTTAAAAATAGAGTGTTTTTGTTTATTATGTTTTTTTCAGTCAATATTTAAAAGACGATATTATGCATGAAGTTATTAAATTAAATTAAATTCTCTATTAACTTTTTTTTTATTTCAAAGGTCTAGCTTCTGTAGTTAGGAGATATTGTAATTTTAAAACTGTACTACTTATTTTTGACGCCCAGTGTATTTTCTGGTCTTGAAGCGTTGAAAGGTTGATATAGAGGTTGAAAGTTTGTATGGGATTTCTTAATTTTAAAAGATAAAACCATGAAACTTTATATTTAAGCACTTGATAATAAATTATTAAACATTTGTTCTAGCATTTTTGAAATTTCTACCCTCTAGGGGGTGAAATAAGGGTTGAAAGTTAGTATGCAAGCTCGTCAAATATCACGTCATAAGAAACAAAAATCGTTTGTTCTAGCATTTTGAAATTTTTAAAACTAATTCCACGCGGGCGAAGCCGCGGGCGGAAGCTTGTATTATATAAAAACTTCACAAAAAACTTGAATATTTACGTTCTATATATCTCTATATGAATACATGCAAATAATATATGTATATATATATATATATATATATATATATATATATATATATTATATATATATATATATATATATATATATATATATATATATATTGTAACACTGTTTTTCTCACTGATTTTAAGTACTATTAAAGACATTTTTTTATTCATATGGATTAAAATCACTTTTACAATTGTATCTCGCATTGGTTATGTTTACGTCGAATTGTTACTTTGACATTGACAATTTTAATAGATGACATGGACAGTTCCATAGAGTGGACCGCTAATCATGATCCTAACACCATTATCTGTGGCGCAAATTAAGCAACCAAGTCTAGCCAAGCGTCGTCTACAAAGATAGTATTTTAATCAGTAATCCCACACACTCCCCCTAAAAAAATATTAAAATATTATAATGTCACAATTAGTAGTTTAAAAGAATAGTGTTATGTCAATGAAAAGTTAAATCGCAATTGATCATCATAAGTGTAGTCGTTTAACCTTATTTTTATTATTCCTCAGGCAAATGTTTGTCTGTGGCAATTGAGTCTGTAAACTAGACCTAGCTGTGAGGACTAATAAAGAAATATTAATCCTTCTACAGATTAACATAGTCAGGCTAGATTGCTCGGGCTAGCATAGATTGTGTCCTTTGCCTAACTAAAAAAATAAAAACTTAATAAAAAAAAAGGATACACACTAGTCTGTGGCAGTGATTAGCGGATATTTGGTTTTGGATCAATAGCTGTGATCAATAAGTAACAACTTTTAAGCTATTCACTGTTCTAATTTAAATAATTGAAAATACTGTATTCGGCTGTTGAGGCCGAGCTCTGCTACAAAAGAGAAGGAGTCTATATATAGACTGACGAAATAGATCTACTTTCACCGAATATAAATTAGAGCAAAAAAGACAATCATCCCGAAAGAAAGGGAACTATATTTGGGCTGAACATTAACCCTCGTCACCCAGGGACTTTCAAGTGACCCAGCTGCATTAAATAGACCGCTGATCTACCTTAAATCCTAATTGAAGACGGCGACTTGGTAAGCCAAGGACAGAGAGTAAACTAACCCAAACACGGCCATCTAACCACGGTTACCAGTTGCCTGGACCAGTTCCTGAAGGACTCCTGAAGGACTACCGGAATACTGATTTCTTTTTATCCTCGGAATACCGTCTTTTAATCTTTTACATTATAAATTTCAACTTAAAACCAATTTCGATCAAACGGACCTATAAACCCTGCCTGTACCTATATTAATTTAAGTTCTTTATAATTTTTAAGTCATTCTATATATATGAATTGATAGAATTGACAGTAATATTGTTGCCTAGTAAACATTAGTGAATTGAATTTTGTTTAAACTCCATGTGAAATAAAGATTTTGTACTCATACTTCTAGTGATTTATTGGTATAAAATATTGTTGCATAGTAAACATTTGTTAATTGTATTTTGTTTAAATTCCATGTGAAATGAAGATTTTGTACTTATATTTCTAGTGATTTATTTGTATAAAATATTGTTGCATAGTAAACATTAGTGAATTGAATTTTGTTTAAACTCCATGTGAAATGAAGATTTTGTACTTATATTTCTAGTGATTTATTTGTATAAAATATTGTTGCATAGTAAACATTAGTGAATTGAATTTTGTTTAAATTCCATGTGAAATGAAGATTTTGTTTTTTTTTTTTTTTTTTTTTTTATTGCTAAAGTTGACAAACAAGCAGGCTGCCCACCTGATGGTAAGTGGTAACAGTCGCCTATAGTACACGTGGTTCCCACGAGATTCGCAGCAAATCTGCAAACCTCATAAGAACCACAGTGTACGTTGCCAACTTGTGACATAAGATGTAAAGTCACAGTACCCAGTAATTTCACTGCCTATCTTACCCTTCACGCCGGAACACAGCAAAGCGAACCCTGCTGTTTGGCGGCGGAAATAGGTAAGACGGAGGTACCCATGCAGACGACCCTGGTACAGAGTCTACCTCCTAGAAAACTTGTACTTCTATTTCTAGTGATTTATTTGTATAAAGTATTGTTGCAAAGTAAACATTAGTGAATTGCATTCTGTTTGAATTCCTGTGGAATAAAGATCTTGTACTCAAACTTTTAGTGATTTATTTGCAAAAATCCAACTATTTCATAAAATAAATAAAAATACATTACAATATATATATATACATATATATATATATATATATATATATATATATATATATTAAAAAATAAATATATATAAATTTTAATTTACTATAACTATAAAAGAATTAATTTTTTAAAATACATATCCCATGAAAATTTTTAAGAATAAACATGATGTACGTTGTAATTCTAGAACATAAAGCATAATCTTTTTTCAAATAATTAATAAGCTATTTGTGTGTCTATATTATATTTAGTCTTGCCATAAATATTCCTTGTGTATGAAAACTGAAGAGAAAAATGGTGAAACCACTTGCGAAGAAATTTAAAGGTGTAGTCAATCATTCCGCATTGGGCCAACGAGCGCTAACATAGTAGGCTCATGCTCCTTGATGGAGATTATTATTTATTTTTTCATTATTTTTATGCATGTTTAGTTAAATAAAATATATCAAGCTTATTCGAAATTATCTCCATTCGTTACAAAACAGTGTTATCCACTGCTTTATCCTCTCCAAATTATTATAACTTTTAGAACAAGTCATACTTTCTTTAAAACTGTTCAAGTCATAATCCAGAAGATTAAGATTGGTACTAGACTAGATTAGCCGGCCAATCTTCAGCTCTGATGAAGTATGGAAAATTCGTTTCCAATTTTAGTTTGTGTGAATATTGTCCTGTCCCTTCCTTCGCGCTAGAAAATTGCAATGTTATTTTTGCTTGCTTGCTCCTTACGGTTGTTATTCCGTACCTTTGTTGTTTGTTTTTTGAGCCCATCTATCAAGAACCTATTTCTCAGGAACGCGTGAAGATGTTAGATTGAAATTAATATTAAATACTTAATAGTATATAAATAGGGACACAATAATTATCACATAATGATCTATCATATTTGTATGCAATACAAACGATAAGCATTCGTATTTACTACAATATATGTATGTAGTGTATTTCTAGATCCGTACGCTGAAAATGACAGCGAAAATGCCTGGTAAATGAGCTCCTATCAAAGAAAAAACTGTTTGATCTTTTGTCAGCCTGCAAGATGGATTGTGATTATTTTCCCTGACTGGCTACATCTAAAAGAATTCCAAGAGGATTAATTACCTGAAACGGCTTTGTAGGTCCTTTGTCTAAACGGGGAGCATTCCTTCGACAAGAAACCTTTCAAGATTTAATTGAAACGCTCCAATGGGATTTTTGTGGTTCTACTCAAATGCGGGAAACAATGATTTGATTAGAAGTCAGTTATTGTCTCGCTCCAAAGCATATGCTCTTGTTGTATTGACATGTGTTCTCGTGTTTTTAAACGTACGCCGTGTGTGATTAAATCAACAACAAACATACAATACGTTACAATAGGGCTTTGTATATATTATTTCCGTAATATAATATTTGTTTGCTTTGCTTTTTAATTGAAGTAGGCACTTTATTTTTGGGTTAGTCATATATGTATTTTATACGCACTGTGTGTACTACATTCATACATAATTTTTTTGATATAATAACTAATTAGAATACCTAATACTATACCTAATACTTGTTTGTGTGTAATATGTTTAGTAAGCAACAACAAAATGCCTTTGGTATTAAAAGCTTGGGATGGCATCAGCCGTGGGTAACAATTATTATAAATAAAAGATAACCACATTCACTAACCCTAAAGCAGATTGCCAGCTAATAGCAAAGGATACATTACGATATCGAAAGAGCATGTGGTATGTTCTAATAAATTATTCTCTTTTACGGTAGACTGTGGACGGAACTGGCACTCAGGCTAAAGGTAGCATACGTACGCAGATAGTAGGCCTTATAATACACCAGAGTTTATGGCCGTCCCCCACCATCCTAGAATCTCAGCAACTTTTGCGTCGGGAACCCATGAAGTACTTAAATGAATCGTAAGCAAGATGAATGATGAATTCATGATGTTTTTGAAGTATTAGAATCCTGAACGACGCGAGTGGTACATGGCTTTAAAAATAACTCTATTTTATTCGTGAGTTGTATTTTATATTAAAAAGTTATTCAATCACAGAAAACAGTGAATATTCGACACCCATTTCTAATGCTACACAAAAATTTTTGCTTGAGAATGGTGGAATATTTTGTTTAACAGATGTAATAAATGGAAACCACTTACATAGATTGTCTAAAGCCCTTGATTTCGAATGACATATGCACGAATAGATGATACCCAGAAGTAATTAGTTCGATAATCTAAATTGCCGGAATTTCATATCATTAATATACCACAATCTTAACCATCATATTAAGTTAAAGTGATAACCCTTCGAATGACACCGTATTCTACGAGTACTCGTATGAACTTGCGAACACTAGGCGCATAGTAAACGATCTTCCCTTCGATAACTTTTTTACTTCCTTCTTGGAATCCCATACAGTATTCTTCGGAGAAAACTACGGCAGGGAGCTCATTCTACAATCTGTACGTGCGCTGGAGAAAAATTAATCTAAAACCGCACTATGCATAACCAGTTAGACTCCAGCGTGCGAAAATGAATACTCTGCTGATGGCGAGAGGTACGATGATAGATTGTGGTCCTTGGCATCATGCCAAACAATTTAACGGATCACAACCTGTTGTACAATCGGTAAAACACATAAAGAGGCTCTCCTCAGAATTATTATCGTTTGTGAGTTTGTGTTCATTAAATATTTGCTCGATAGCAACAGTACCCTATATAAACCTCTGACATGCGACTGCCACAGTAACAGCTTTTCCCTCGGATCAACCGTTTAGATCTTTTAAGCACAGCTAGTTTTTTTGGTCTCCAACTTGATCTTGTCATCTACGTGACATAGGAATTAGATCTGGCTTCCAATAGTCTTTGAGACGGTCAAATGTGTGTTCCGGAATAAATAATCAGTAAATGGTATTTTACCATGGAAAGTAACAGCGTTGAACAACGAGTGCTAATATTCAAATTTTACTATCAAAGTCATCAAGTGCTACGTTCGAGAAATATTCCGCGCATTTCGTGATTTTTATCCTCGCCACACCCGTCCTGCCGAGTCGACTATTCGACGTTTGGTGGCCAAATTCAAGTCAACTGGTTCGGTAAATAATCAGTCAACACCTGTACATCACCGAAACGTAAGGTCTGCTGAAAACATCGTTGCTGTGCGCGAGAGTTTACAAGAAAACCCGAGGAAGTCAATTTCTCGTCGTTCACAAGAACTTGGCCTTCCTGCAACTTCAACTTGGCGAATTTTGCGTCGAGTCTTGGGTCTGCACCCGTATAAAATTCAACTGACCCAGGAATTTAAGGCAAGTGACCATACAACGCCGTATGTGTGAGGGCATGGTTATCTCGCGTGGTGGCGACATGAACTGGCCACCGAGATCGTGCGATTTAACGCCCTTAGACTTTTTCATTTGGGGCCATCTTAAACCGCAGGTCTATGCGAATAAGCCACAAACAATTGATATACTCAAAATCAACATTATGAATACCATTCAGCAAATTCAGGCAGATTTTTGCAACAAAGTCATCGAAAATGACTGCAAGGATACTTGTCACCAAGCAAAGCCGCAGCAGACATTTGAGCTATATTCTATTCCGCACTTAATGCCGATTGAATGGATATCTCACACACAACTTGTTTTATTTACGTTTATATATCGAGCGTCCTTATTGAAAGACCCGTTATCTTATAGCAGGGGTTCCCAAACTTTTTTGTGTCGTAGACCCTTCGCTATGTTTTCCGTTTTTGGGTAAACCGCCTACTTATATTGAATGCCTATATCCTCTAAAATACAAAAAATTATAAAAATATATAATATAAATCTTAAAATTAAAATATAAATCTTTTTTCTTTATAGGTATTTTTATAAATAATGTTTATGTTTTTATATTAGAAGATAATATAATAAAGATAGTAAGTAAATAGGTACTATCAGTGTATGTTGAGATCCATTATCGTAGACCCCCATTTTCATTTCATGGAACCCCAAATATTTTTTTGTTCACGGGGACCCCTTGGCAGTTGTCATAGACGCCTTGGGGTCGATATAGACCACTTTGGGAATAACTGTCTTAGATGGTTCGATATTTTTGTCTTTTTGTCTGGCCCTCAATCTGGTTATTTGGATAGCTGCTCTCAATTTGAGATATAAAAGTTGTCCAAGCCTTTCATCCACAGTGAATCAAGGGATATTTGCACGGCCCATGTAGAATGCATCTCTAGTACTATTGTTTGCTCGCTCTCAAAATCTAGTATCACGGCCGCTACAACCGGTCGCGGCATGTCAAACATACCTAACACATACGTAAAAATTATAATAACGTTTAGTGAGATAGTATTTGTACTATACCTATTTACGGCCTTATTCGGTTTGCATATTATACACATAGTTTTTGTCTGTGTAGGTATACACAGAGCAGTAGCAGGAACGAGCCAAAGATAGGCATTTTCAATAGTTACTTCTCACCACAACTAGTGCATTATCATTTAGATTTCTTTGATGCCAGTATTTCCTAAAAATTACGATATATGTTACCAATGAGTCGTAAATATGTTTGTATGTAGAAAAGTTTTTTAATTTCTAGCATTTCAAGCCAATAAACACACGAAAGATAGGACTATCATTGCAATATCTTTTCAGTAAAATAAACACGAGAACTAACGGCTAATCGAAAGTTTGATACGTCCATAATACGAGATTTTGGTGGCTTGAGATAATCAATTGGAGTTAGTAGCTATCGGGGACATGACATTTGATATTATGTAGTACACTTGTCCAACGAAGTGCAGAGAACGTGTGTTAAAAATAGAATATCATCATATAAGTACAACGGAAAAAATATATATACATGCTAACTTTAAATTTAAACGTATATTATAATATAAGTACATAGCTTAGGACATATATTGAAGGTAATTAAACCTTTTGATGATACATACTAGTTCAATATATTATATTAAAATAGAATGAGAAATAGTAGAAGCATACTTGAATACTATAACAGTCTATAGAACTCTCAGTACACAGTACAGTGTAGAACTCTACAGTACAGTCACGAAGTACATTAATAATATTAAGACATTCATCAATCAAAATATATTAAACACATTAATTTTCATTCTGACCCCATTGATGACCATCATGATGCATCATATAAGTCTCTTGAGTTGCTATGCCATTGCTCGAGAACGATCTTATACAACTGTACTTAGACTTATCCGTTATAAAGAATAGGACAGAGTCTGCGAATATCATATACTAGTATAAACCTACATTATTTAATGTTATTAGTAGGTATCACTATACCTTTCATTGAGAACCTTGTAAAAGATAGGACAGAACAATATATGTTTTACTTCGAGCATCATCACACCATCGGCGACCACACATTATCGAAGTTCCCAGAAATATGCAAAACTATTACCGATGAATATTTTGACAAGGTTTCTTGAACATCTCTAAAGATAGTAAACACACCGTCGGCTAGCCTCGCATATATGAAGAAATTAGGTTCCACATTATTCAGTCACTCCAACAAAGATCAAGATAGAAAAAAAAATGATTTATATGCGTCTCTAGACGTCACTCCACCTCACTAAAAGTTACGTAGTATTAAGTATTTGTTGTAACCTATAACGGTATCTGATACACAAGCTTGTGTTTACCAAGTTAATTTCCTGTATTATGCATATTGTACAAAACATTAAATTATGGCCAATTTAGATCCTTTAAAACTGTTTTGAAACTTTGTTCTTAAAGCTCCCGCAGCATTGCTGGTGTGAATTTTAAAGTATGTATTACTAATAGGCTAAGAGACAGACATCAAATCTAATCTCAAAATTATAGGTTGCATTTAAGGTAATTGAAATGAAAGGACAATACAGTAAAAGTTCCTTATTCGCGGGGGATACTCCATAAATAATAAATATGCCGCGAATACAGAAACCGTGAATACAGAATGGTGATTTGTATGGAACTATAGGGGATACGTTCCTAGGTGACAACATAAAAAAAAACAATTTAATTGAAGTTTTTGAATATTATACTCATTATCTTAAGTAAAGGTTTGAAGAATTATGTAATTTTCTCTTGCTTGGCAGTTTTTAAAAGCTTCTTAAATTCTGACTGATCGCAGCAGTCGCATTTTTAATTTGCCTCTTAAAAATAAGACTTCGTCCCATAGACGGATCAATGTAAATAAAGAAATCGCAAATTGGAAACCTTTTATTTTTATGTATGTTCTATTTATTAGTTTCGCGAATAAATTATTATTTTTTTGTCGCGAATAAAGAAATTGAGTCGCATTTTTTTGATCCGCGAATAGTGAAAACGCGAATGAAGGAAGCGTGAATAAGGAGCTTTGACTGTATTAAATTTGTACTAGATTCAACAAAAACATAAGTTTACTTAGTCTAGCCATAAATATTGTTCAAATTAAGAATAAACATAATTTTACATTTAAATTTCACAATTAAAATTATAATATTTTCTTATTTATACGTCTATCGGTTATCAAATATTTATATGATATTTAAATAGAGTGCAGTAAGTATACAGAGAACATACTTTTTGTAATTGTATTATACAAAGTACATATTATAATCTATAAAAGTTTCCAACCACTTGGTATTAATCGTATGTTTTGTATATTTTAATTGTGACAGAAAAAGATCTGGTCGTTCACGCTATGTTCGATAGAAAAATGCAATGAAAGAGTAAAAGAAATACCATGTTGCAAAGCAAATGATTATATCTTGCGAGATGAAGATAGCATCTAGAACCATGTGAACATTTTGTATACACTAAAAATATGTAAAATAAATGAAATAAAAAGATAAATTAGAAGGGGTTTATCAACTTCATATTATTATAGATGCAATATTGGGAGTAATTTCATATACTTCACAGTCAGACTTCACAGTCCCTAATGGTTAGCAGTCACCGTAGCCTATGGGCCTGCAACAGTAGGCGCATCACAAATGCTTTGCCTGTTGGTAGACTAATTCTGGCTGCTTTATTTTTATATTGTCATATATCCATAGTAGTAGCATATATATATATATATATATATTATATATATATATATATATATATATATATATATATATATATATATATATATATTATATATATATATATTAATATATAATATATATATATATATATATATTAGTTGTGTGGTGTGTGTGTGTTTATTGAATACTGAATACATAGTATAATTGCCACAGTATTTTGAAAAAGGGAAAAATTTTGTCATCATCATATTCTAAACCAGGTACGAGTCAAATTCTAAATGTTAAAAAGTTGAATAGTCGCTCTAATTATTTAGAATGGAAGTTTTTAATGTGTAATACTCTCATTCATGATAACTTATGGCAATGTATAACTGGTTATCCGTCGGATGATAAATCCACAAAAGAAATACGTAAGCGAAAAAGCTTTATCACAAATTTCTTTGAGTGTCAGTCGTAATTATTTTTCACATTTGATGAACGCAAAAACGTCCAAAAATGCTTGAAATACATTAGAAAAAGTGTATGAAGATAAGGGATTAAACAGTCGTTTATTGTTATTGATAAACTTGTGTTCCATTAAATTAAAAGGTTTCTCTGATATAGAAGGATACGTTACTGAAATCATTTCGCTATCACAACAGTTTATAGCAATAAACAAACCGCTTGACAATGAGTTCCTAGAGGCGATTATGTTTCAGGGACTTACGCCCAACTTCGAGCCCATGACTATGACTCTGGAACATTCTGGAATGGAAATTACAAGGGATTTAATAAAAACTAAATTACTGCAAGACTGTTGACATGGCGAGTACGATTGAGTGTTCATACACGTTTGAGAAACAAAACAAATTTCTATGTGCAGTTATGCTAGATAGTACAGGGAGGTAAGAAATACATTTTAACTTTTCTTGACGATCCTACGCGTAAGGTATTTGTATATTGCTTACAACGTAAAAGCGAAGTTAGTGAATATATAAAAAAATATGTAAAGCTAGTGGAAACCCAACCTGGAGATAAAGTTAAAATCATAAGGACAGATAATGACAGTGAATACAGTAGTCGTGAACCGAACTATTTTTTCAAAACAAAAGGAATAGTTCATAAGTAACTATTCCTTATTGTACTTTATAAAATGGCTTTATAAATCTGCTGAGCGGTTAAATAGAAGTTTAAAGTTTTTCCTATTGTATTGAATGGTTTTTCTTATTTCCAATTTCATTTGTTTTTTTTTTTTTGTTATTCTATAAAATTGTGTTTTTTCATATTAAATTAAAAATTTCATCTTTTGAAAATCAAAAGAGAGTTTAAATTTAGTATTTTTTTTTGTAATTTTTACCACGACTGCCTTGTTTTATCGTGTTAAGGGTGAATAAATACTCAATCAAGACAGGGGCGTAAACGGAAAACTGTGGCTAGAGATGACCGGTTCATTGTTAGCAGTGTGCTTAGAAACCGGACATTAATTTCTTCCGAGGTGAGGACTAGGCTAGACTAGGGTAAGAAGTTCGAGAAGTTCCAATAAGCACAAAAACCGTGAGAAGAAGAATTAAATCAACCAGACTAACTTCACAATTGCCTGCTAAAGGTCCCTTCAAAATTGGGATGACGAAACTTAGAGTCAAGTTTTATTTACAGATGTGTTCAGATTTTGCCTGAAGCCAGATGATAGAAAGATCAAAGTGTGGAGACGCCCAGGAGAGAGGTACGCACAGTGCAACATCATTGGAAAAGAGGCATAATGGTGGAGGGTCAATTATAGTATGGGGAGGTATTTGTATGGGGGCACGTACGGAGCTCCGGGTCATCGAGAATGGGTCACTAATAGCGATAAGATATGTAACTGAGATTTTAGAAGAAATTGTAGTGCCCTTTGCTCCTTTCATATGAGATGAATTTGATTTTATGCATGATAATGCACGCCCTCATACTGCGGCTGTGGTTGTTGACTACATTCGAAACGTTGAAATCAATGCTATGGAGTGGCCAGCGCGCTCACCCGACTTAAATCCTATAGAGCACGTAGGGGATGAGCTCGGACGACAAATTGTGAAAAGAAATTCTCTCCCCGCTAATTTGAGAGAGCTTAAAAACGCGTTACAAGAAGAATGGAACGAAATCTCTCAAGATTTTATTGATAACTTAATCAGGAGTATGCTAAGGAGACTTGAATCAGTTCGAAGAGCTAGAGCAAGTAACACTAAGTACTGATTATAGCCCACGTTACAGGCTTTCCTAAGCATTATGGAAAAAATGAATAAAACTTTAAGTAGAAAATTATTCTAATCTGTAAATTTATTTCTTTTTTTCTTAATTTGGTAAATTTTTGGGCGTTTGGTCGTTTGTTTTTTTCGACGTTTGCAATTTTGAATTAACAAATAATAAACAAAATCCAAATGACAAAAAAATATATATAACGAAATGTCCATGATTTTTTGTTTTATACACACTTTTTTTTACGTTCCTCTAAATTTGTCCATGAGTGTATGTCAATTGAATGCTGAATATAATTTACGTCGTATTAAAGTTTATTTCTTTTAATTATAATATTGCCGACCTTTTTACTCCCTCCTTGGAATTATACGCGGAAAAATTCAGGGAGCTCATTCTATAATATGAACGTGCGCAGGAGAAAAATTATCTGGAGACCTATTTTTGAATTACCTATGCGACTTCAAAATCACCACTGACTAAATAGAAAAGTAGATTTTTTTTTAACAGAGATAGATTTTCTATCTCTGTTAAAAAAATCTATTTAAGAAAACTGAAAAATCAACACATCAACTTCAGACTCTTGTCAATATGTTCTCTAAATAAAATAACATTTCCACAATTATGACTTGTTTACAAGTGGGCGAGGGCACTCGTAATGAAATCACATTCGTGACTAAGGTAGCCACATAAGTGATATTGCAAAATAAGAATTATTGAAAATCGGTGATTATTAGTCACATCGGTGATTTCTAAGTCGCATACGTAATTCAAAAATAGGTTTTCTGAAACAGCATTGTTGATAAATATTGGTGTATGCTGCCAAACACACTTAAATAAAATATTTAAAAGTTATTAACACCCGTTGCACTGTACGTAACGACAAGTCAGAAATTCTCGCCTAACATGTCAGCAAATCAACTGTAGGTTCTGATGATATACATAAGTTGCCCGCTCGTGAGTCACCGAGCGGGCAACAGATCCTGAAGATGTCTCGCTGAGAGACGAAACACGTGTCGACCTTGTCTGCTTGTTGGACAAGTCATCATCAACTGCGCGGAATCAGCAAAAAACAATATCCTTTGTAATACAATGGACTTCCGCAAAATAACACCTGCTACAATAGAGTGATATACATAACATCAAATAATGTACAGTATTCTTTGCTATTAATACCGACAATCATTTTTAGTTATTCACGTATTTTTAGCAGGTAAACAGCAATTAATTCACATGGGTCAGTGTGTGAAGTCAGCATCTATGAGAGTAAACTGTTTGTTTTTAGGAACCATGGCATCTATTTTACTTAGAATAAAATTGTCATTCATATTTTGTTTGACTCATATACATAATTAGGAATGGTAACTCAGAATTTTCGCAAATAATGTCATAAATTTTCCTTTTTTTATGGTTGATTGTGTCAATCATAAGTAAAGAACAAGATTTTTATGTCTAATGTGGTATCAATAAACAAAAGAAAAACTCAAAGATAATATAATTATTTTGTTTAAGTGTTTATTAAAAATGGTAACAATGATTATACAATGGCATAATTTGGTTTTACTAATTTAACCGTTTGAGTGCTAAGCAATTTTTGTAAAAATATTTTTTTTTTATACCACGATGAGGCCTACGGCCCGCCTGATGGTAAGCGGTTATCGTAGGCTATGGACACTAGCAACACCAGGGGTGTCAGTCGCGCGTTGCCGACCTTTCAAAAACCTATTTACTCCCCTTTAGAAAAACCCCATACTGTAGCCCTCCGGGAAAACCTCGGCAGGGAACTCATTCCACAAACCAAGTGTACGCGGGAGGAAATTCCTCCGGAACCGCACTGTACGGGACCATTTAGGCTCCAGTGTGTGGACATGAACTCCCTGTCGATGGCGAGCGGTGCGATGATAAAAAGTGGCCGTGGGCATCATTTCGAACAATTCTTCAGAACACAACCCATTATACAGGTGGTAGAACACACATAAGGAGGCAATGTCTCTCCTAAGACTTAGAGGCTCGATACCGCCTGTGAGTACGGGATTGTCGACGAAAAATGCTATGCATATTATGATTAGTCTAAAGGAAAAAAATTGTAGTATCAAATAAAACACTCTCATTTAGACAAATATTAATAAATTTTAATAAACCTTTTTGGGTTATACAGAAAAAAGTGCGTCGCACTTTTCGACACAAATCACCGCAGCGCAAAACCGCTGCTTAGCACTCTAACGGTTAATATTTAACATAACCCTTTATGCAATAATTAAGTGACGATCAGGCGATCATGCGAATTCAATTACTTTGCAAATTATCATTGAGAAAGCTTTTGAAAATTTGATTATTATGAGCATAGGTTGCATCTTGTTGAATATACAAACTTTCTGTGGATTCCTGTGGCATTCTCATTATTCTTTCAACAACATTAAAATTTATTTATTTAAATCTATCTAAACACCCATCTGAAAGTTTAAACAGCAAAATTCTGTTATGTAAAAATGCAACAGTTAAATGAAAGTCGTATTTTTAAGGGAGACACCCCATCGTGGATGAGGAAGAAGTTTTGTCATGACCAAATGAGTTTTGTGATTTATAGAATATAGCATTGTTATAAAACTGCGTTTCATTAGAAATTTGATTAGAAGTGTCTGTTTGGGCTTATTTTTTTCTTTGACAAGCTACAACATTGTAGCCCTCAAATCTTGTTATCAAGATACAAGGCCTAAACCAAATACATATTGTGGTAACACTTGCACTCGTATATTTTTAAATTTTCTACAGTGTCGTGAAAAAGAACTCCTGGATATTGCGTGGAGTATCACCAATGCTCCATCTACTACAATATCTAAACATAAAAATCTTGGCCGCTTATAAGAAACTTCTTATAAGTGGATCTTATTAAAGGCCAGAGGAGCAGGTTGCTCAGAGTTTTTCTGCGTAATTAAATTAAAGTTAATGAAATCCTCAAAATTATAGTGGTATCCTCAAAATTGTAGTAGAATATTAAGTGGTAATGATTTGGGCATATTGCTAGCAGAACTACTAACAGATATTGATGTGAAAAGGTGGTCTTTGATTTGCCGAGAATCATTACCTACCAGACGTCCAACAAAATAAAACTGACAATGTGGTGAGGATCGCGCGAATATGCTAGTTTCTAGCAGTGCAAGACCGATAGATGTCGAAATCGTCGAAAAAGGTATACGTGCAATATAAACCTGGTTTGCATGCTCATTTCCTGTCTAGTAGTGAATATGTCCTGATTGAAATGATGCATGATAATGACAACAAGCCACGAAATTGTCTGTGTATAAAACAACCAGTATTAATTTACTATATCATCTAATCGATTTTTAAAGGCCAGGATAGTTTTGAATAAAACAAAATAACATACGTTACGATACTGCACACAGTAAGTATGTACCTATTCAAATAAGCATTACGCGGCATCATTTTAAAATGCATTATAATTAGTTAATATTAACATGTCATTCCCTGGCCTATAGAGCCGCACCGTCACCGGAGAGCATGAAAATTCCATTAATGGTTCTAGTGTGACAGGTTAACGTTGGTTAACGCCACTCGCCTGATAACAAAAAAGATTGCAAAATCATGAGCTTCTATTTTTATACTATGCAAGAGTAACATTTTAATAATGGAATCTTTTATTTTTTCTTAATGTAATTACATTTCCTAAAAATCAGTAGTTCAATAATATATTTTAAATGAATAAATTTATTTCAGTGCGGTTAGATCGCGTAATAAATAATACCATGAACCTCGGTGTCCGTTTCTAGATTTGAAATATGCTGTTAACGATTTCCGCAAACCTATTGGTAATTTTTCGTTAATTTTCAATATTGTACAAGAAATAACAAAATGTTAAAGTACAAAATTATGAAACTACCTATATTATGATATATTGAATTTACATACGATATTAATTATTTATTATGTGTAGGAATTAAACATAGGAACGACTTATATTATAATATGAACACTTAGTATATTTATTATTTATATTTTGTATGTAGATCGATGATTTATCAAAAATTAAAAATTTAATTTGCAATCTTTCTATAATATTATTTATTTGTTGCCATACATGACATATACCTCATGCGCTGTAATATGTTTACGATATGTAAAATTATGTTTATTCCTTTTGTTTATTCTTTATACCAGATCAAAAATTTTAACCAATATAAATTACATATTATACCTAATACATAAAAGTTCTACCTATAACATTAAAATTATCACAAAGTGTTCAATAGATCGATAACTTCTAAGTAATATTCTATGAAGCTACTAAACAAAAGATACCATAATTGGTTTCTGTACAAACTATGCAGTGCACATTCGCTGCTCAGTCCACAGAAACGACGTGGCAGGCTCATAAAACCTTATCTGTTCCCTTGAAGGTGCGTTTGAACTGATTTTTCCACTTGCCCTTCAGAAATGAGATACGAAATTATTCTTCATTTACTAATTTTCTTACGAATTCTTATTTGGTTACGCAATTAATCACTTGTACCATCGACAGCGTTTGAGCATTTCAACCCAGTTGATCGAGCGAATATCAAGCAACATAGTCCATACATGCTATACAAAAAAAAAAACATTTTATTATTTTGTGAGTAGGTAATATAAATTATAAGATTTATAAGCTATGTTAGTAATTACAATTAACTTGATATTTTCTGCGCCATGCTATTGGTATAGGTTATTCTTCCCATGAATCGCCAGTCCTCCAATTCCTTAGGCACAAATCATCAAATACAAACATCTGCTATCACCGGAACTTGAAGCCGGGACCTAAGAAATGGCGTATATTTGAAACCGCTCTACTTACCACTCACTTAATCACGGAGATCGTCAACTGGAAGTTGGTATTCGCTAAAATATCAGATATTTTGTTCAATGGTGATCTAGTACAGGCGAGATAACAATACATGTGTGATCGGTGCCGCGTCCCATGCTTTTTGCGTATCGTACAGTTTACGACGTTGTTTATTCTGTATTGTCACGAAACTATCACTGACCTCAATAAGATAACTTGTTACATTCCATTCGGACCCAGCTTGAATGATGGTAGTATAGTTTTTGTAGTTGGTGCTTCGCGCTGCGGACGTTTGTACTACTGATGTCTGTTGAACGACAGTCTGCAGGCAAACAGGCGATTTGGTGAAAAAGGTGCAACTGGCGCATTATGGGACAAAGGTTGCAGCGAAAAAACTGCTAATTGTAACTTACACGCTCGGATGCAATTATTCTCAATAGACGTATAATTCGATCTACAATTTAAATATAACTAATAAATTATTGAAATGTCCCAATTTATATATTTCTTTTCATTTTGAATTTTTAACAACATTTAACAGTCACTACAATTCACGTGTTTTTTTATATATTAAAGTGAAACGTTGATCAATAAATTTTTATACATATACTTACTAATAAACATACGAGTATTTACAGAAACATCAAACTCACTGTATTAACATCATATTATGTTAATATGATAATACAGACATATCACAGACTGCACATTAAAAAACCTTTATCATTTGAAGTTCTGAATAACGAGATTAATTTAATTTAAAAATATATGAAAATAAAAATATTTAATAACACATAAAAAAGCACCTTTAACAGACGCCAATATTTGACAAATGCTTTATATATCACCAAAAGTAAGTAAGTAATTTTTCGTTTAATTGAAGTTTTTCCTCCTGAATGCAACACAAAATCAAGTAAGAATCCATAAATTTAAAATAAATATAAATATAAATAGAAATATAAAAGTCATCGCCAATCCTAGACGAGCAATCGTTCTTTTTACTTCTTTTGTATTTTCTGTCGTCTCAAATTTTTCAGTCTAAAGATTTCATAAATATTATTACGCTATAGCAGATTTGGTCCATTATCTTTCATTTTCACATTCTTAAAAATAGGCGATATTAAATAAATAACCCAACATCCCGACCTATCTATAAGACAATAAAAATCAGAACTCTGTTTCTAAATATATGTTAAAACTTATGAAATGAAATCATTAAAAGTATTTAAGTTTTCTTTCGATTAAAATACTCTTAATAAAAATGACGAAGCAAGTATTTCTTGGTGTTAAAACGCAGCACCGCCTCTCGGGATTGAAGTACCAGCAACAATGACGGTCTTTGGCTTTTGTAATACTTTATTATGTGCCGGCAAAGATCCCCTGACAAAACTTTATTGGAACATCGCGTATGAACACTCGGCTCGACATGAGGCACTACTTATAATAGAGTAACACATTCAACAGCCCTTTGAAGCCATAGACGAATTCATTTGGCTATTAGGCTTCGCGGTTTCTTTTATTATTTTTTATCTGTTCTATTTCTATTATTTATTTATTTATTTATTTATTTTATTTCTTGAGAAAACCAACAGCATGAACTTAGATTAAATGACAATAAATATATGTTAGAATGTATAGCCAATAACAGGTTTCCCTTAATTTGTCCATTATTACAATTTAGAGTAGACAACCATAAGTCAGTAACAAGCAACACACAAGAGATTATTTAAAAAATATATACCTATATATAAATTACAAAAACAAGCAACCCTTCGAATTTAACCAATATTTAAGAAATAATATTTAAATTCATAAAAATTATTATTACATATAGCTTTTTAATTATTTTTTTTATCATTTTTTATCAACTCTATCACTCTTTGCAAAAATCCGCGTTTGCCCTCCGCAAAAAGGTCCAATGTTTTGAATTTTTTTTTATTATATGTACTAGCAATTCTAACTAAATTATAACTAAATTGGATTAGAATAGAAAGGAAAAAAAAAGATTTTAATGAACATTGAATGATTTCAATGACATGATGAACAAACAGGCAGACAAGATAATCTAAAGTATTTTACTGACAATTTAACAACATTGTTTCTATACTTGAAATAATTTTAATTTATAGTAAAATACTTTAGATTTAAAGACGTAATCATTATAGTATATAAATACTATAGTCGGAATTTATAATTTATAAAATCACAGTTTCTATACTAAAGGTTAATTGTTAATTACGTCATTGAATATGAAAACACCATTAGAGGTACAAATACAGCTTTGCCTTTCTTATTAATAATATTTATACAATTTAGATTTTTTTTTAAATCATAAGGATGGAAGGATTTTTTTTTAATCATAAGAAGTATTTGTACGTTTGGTAGATATTATCAAGTACAGAAAAAATTGTTCGACTTACTTGATATAAGTATATAAATAGGCGTTTGTCGCACCATTTCTACGAAAGACAGATACAAAGAATTCTGAATATTCCTGAATAATTCATTTTTGTTGTGAAATATGATTCCACGCTTTTAAAAAGATACCGTGGACTAGAAGGGAGCTAAGGAGAATTAGTCTCTGTCACATCGTCTTTTTGTAAGAATAGAAGTACATTCTTAGTTTGATCTGTTAGTCAAGGTTCAATAGAATGTGCGGAAACACACTAGGTGATTTATTTTATTAAAATCAATTGAAGAAACGTTTTTATGTATATTAAGCAGAATTTATATTAGTTATGGATAGAAAATAAAAAAATCAATAAATTGCCTTAAAAAATTGTTGCTAAGTCAAATTATTGTCAATCTAATGTTCTTCAATAAAGCGTAAACAATTTTTATATGAATCTTTGGAAAGAATATTTTTAATAAATCTCTGTGATCAAATTTGTTAGTTTCCCTTATGTATATGTAACAGTAAACATGTGAAGAAAAAGAATATGACTGTTGTAGCAAAGAGTATTAGTTATTTGGAACGTAAATTGTAGTTTTGGAATAAATTAATTTATTTTGATTTGAATTTAAGAAGATATTCACTCTAAGGAATTTCAGTTAACGGTACAGTTAGCTTTTGTGAATGGATAACACTAGAAATACGCAGAAACCTTAATAAACTTTATTAATTATATAATAAACGTTCCTTTAATAATACAGATTATTTCAAATTTATTATAAAAATGGACTCCAATGTATTATAACAAGTGCGTAAACTTCCGAAGTCGCATCATTTAAATTCTACAATAAAGAGTTGTACTACTACAATTAAAATGATATGAAATACTCTAAATTTGGGGTTCTCGGGAGACTCGAAGGGAGTTTACGTCGGATAGGATAAAAAATTAGCGGTCCACAATCGTAATCATGAACGATGGACGAAATGATTTTTATAGTGAAGAACTAAAATTTTTGCAGAAATTCTTAAATCAATGCGATTGTTACGCGTCGAGACTTGTCGATTTTTTTTTTAAATAGACTTAATCTTCACTAATTTATTAGTAATGTTCCTCGGATCGAGCAAAATTTTGAAAATGAATTATGTATGAAACAAAAGGATTTGGGAACCGCCGTTCTTAATAATGAAATCAGAAGGGTAAAAATAAACACTGATAATTATTGCTTAAATATTAAAAATATATAAGTTACACTGAAGTAGCAAATGAATTGAAAAGTTTTTACTGAAATTTCAGTAACAGTAACAACATCATGGACATTGGGCATCTCCCAAACTATTCAATCTATTTTCAGGATCATGTAAAATCGTGTGACAATAACTTTAAATTTCAACATACCAGTGCAAATCGTACTTAGGTATACTGATAAGTTACTGAAGACGTTAAATACGAGTAAAACGAAAAACGGGGCCGCGCCCTATTTGGCAGGAGAAAAAATTTTTACTCGGCCAACTATTTACTAGGGAAGAAGTATACATCTACACGTAGGGGACAATACATTAACATATCCACTGCCCCTCTGGAAAAGAACCATGCGGTTCCACAGCCACAGCCGCCAGAGAAATGAACTCGAGAGACTAGGGCTTAATCACTATTTAAACTTGTATAAAAATAAATAATGATTAAATGATGAAAATGGTACAATAATAACATCCTATACAAAAATAAATATTAAGCGAATCTAACTCGTATAGTGAGTACGGTCAGACACCAAAAGGTGTATGAACAGCAATTGAGTGGTCGTTCCTCCGTGTTGGCGCCGGGGAGTCTCGCCTCAATATAATGTCACACACCATCGCAAATAGCTTGCCTGTGACAAAGCGGAATAATATTTATTCAGGGTTTTTACATATTATTTTTAAATGGTAATTACTTAAATATTGTTTGCAAGGGTTTATTTGCAATATTTTTAAATCTCATTTTTATGCATCATTATTTAAATTTATATATTATATTTATTATTGCATATTCATATAAATGGTGAGAGATCAGATGATCCTATTCACTTAATACAGATAATAAGGACTGACTAACCAGATTTTTGTTTGTTCATATTTTTTTCTATCCAATTCTTATTGTCATAGAGAACGACAGTTATGTTTGACTTTCTTAAAGTTGTGAAATCAAATCAAAGCAAATTTAATTGCATGAAATATAGTTGTTATAAGATGTTAACTCATGTTCAATACAGCACATTTCATTGTTTTATTCTTATTGGCCAATAAATAATATAAGCGCCGTAAACATATAAACACTCGGCCTTGAATCTCTACAATACAAGACTTTGTACCTATTGATATCAATACCATGGGTGCTTGAATTGCAAGTGCAATCACTGGTGATCTCCCCACCCAACAGATTCTTTCGAAGAGGATTTCTTTGGTTACATACATAGAAATAGATATACATAGAAATAAATATATATATAGAAATATATATATAGAGAAATAGAAATATGTAGAAGTATATAATTTCTAATGTTTTGTCATTACATAAAATTATTCGTTTTAAATAATAACGGTAAATGTGTATAGTATTTCCAAAAGGGAACATCTAAATATGTCATATTATTTTCCATTAACCAATAATGTGATACTAAGTCGATGTTTTTAATAATATTCCAGTTTTAGTTATTTTCCAGTTATATATAAAGTCTCATTGTTAAAAAAAAGCAATTTCATTCAAAAATATGCTTAGGTACTTAATCGAAAATATTATTCTTAATATTAGATGTAATTGATAAAAATATATAATTAATTTTTTTACAATATTTAATCAAAACAACTAATATATATATATACTGATTACTAAAATAAGTAGTTCTGTTTCAAAGTAATAAAACAAAGATATTTTTAACCAACAGTTTTTATTTCCAATTTACATAGAAGTTTGTCCAATTATGTAAGTACATTAAAATATCATCATCACAGCTCATATACGTCCCCACCGAGATGCGTACGATGTAAAACGATGTTCTTTAGTTGGCGATTAGTTCTACGTCAACCATCCTGGCTAGTCAACCAGTGTGGATTGGTCAACAACATACATCTTTGAATTTCTTCGCAGATGTATGCAGGTTGTCTCATGACGTTTTCCTTCGCCGTAGGAGCTTCAGATAAATTTACATCTGAAATTCGAAAAACACATTGGTATTGCATGGTCAATTCCGAAACCTCAGCACCACCGACGCTCACCTATTGAAGCAAAGCATGTTTTTATTTATTGTCTTCTTTAATGTGTAATAATCTACCAAATAATTTCCATTAAATGGTAATTACCATAAACAAATCTTGCAGAGCTCTCAATCTATTTCACAATAGTAAACTGGGTTTAAAAATTCCTCCGTAGCTATAAAAAAAAGCTGTATAACAGCGGGCGACAGAGCGTTGGCACTGAACTCTGAAGCGGCAATGAATAACCACCCGTCAGCACCATACGAGCGCACTGCCCAATTAAAAACGTACTCTTTCCACGATTTTTAGCTTAGAATATTGTATAATAAGCCGATAAAATACCCCACTTAACGCCTACGAGGGCCGGCGGGATTTGAAATATGCACTTTTCACCCTCATTATGAGAAAATTGAAATTAAATGCAAGTCCCGTTCTGACTTGGATGGCTGAAAGCTTATCAGTGTTCGTGCCGTGATTTCAATTATACCTTTAATTAATATTTTCGTATTTTTTTATGTAGGCCTCCTTGACCTCTGTATCGCTATATCACTTACATCAAACTAAACACTGTGTGATAACTAGCTATTGGTAGCTAGATATCGCACAGTGTCATAAATTAACGAAAACGAATTTATAATTAATTGAAAAAAAAAAACAGACAGTGACTATAGCAAGTTTGTATTAGAGTACAAGTATTTGTATTAGATTAAACTGACTAATTGAACATAAGATAATTACATCACATCAAAAATATTAAAAAAAAAACATAAACTCCTGTTGATTGTATTGACTTTATTATGAGTATAATATACTATCAGTTATAGAAATAAAAATAATACAAAAATTAAAAATAAAACAATAAATAATCGAGAAATCTACTAAGCAATGGTACAACAATATCCAGATATCGGTTGCAACGTATGCAAATACTTAAGTACAAAATTATTTTAAATAATCTTCGATCCCCTAGATAATCAATAAAACTATTATACTAATAATTTTTATAATATATTTTTTTATATAACTGTCGATATCAGTGGAACTTTGACATTAGTGGATATTATAATATCTAGAGCACTATGTTCTTTACATTCCATGTATGATAGGAAGGTTAACTAACATTGCAGGTGCGAAATCATGTGTAAGATTTACCTTTTTACATGTTTTACAATGCTGATTACACTCCGAATTTACATCAAAGACATAATTTTACCCGATTACCACTTTCAAAGAAATAAATTTCATTAATTATATTATGATATAAGAATATTTTACTTAATCGATTGAATAATAGTATCGTAACTGGAGTGACTCAATTAATGCAGCGCGACTATATCTGAATTGTCGTTTCAATTCGATGTGGCTTCACATTTTCGCGAATTGCTTACATCAGTTAAATTTCGCTATGGTCTATGTATATACGATATATATCTTTTCAGTTTTGGCTTTTCAGGTTGAATTACAAACTACGTTTCGCTTCTATAACTTTAAATTTTATTACAACACATGAAGCTCATAGTTTTTTTATGTAATCAAAATGCTGCGCAACTCGTTATAGTATTACGTTTAATAGGTGAGAAGTAGTGGACAGGCTTACTACGTACATATATGTACAAAGATGATAATAATAGAGATAATAATACCATCTAAATGAGGCCAATCAAACAAAAGCACGGATTACGTGGACGAAAAAATTTACTAATAAGAAAATGTGATACTTTCTTAGTCATAATTACAGTATGATGTATAGAATTATAAGTAATCAGAAATATGGTTACATTTTTTATATTTAATTAATAATCTTAAATTTAAGTTTTTTACAATATAGATATATAAAATAAATATAAATACTATAAAAATTATATTTTTTATTATATTATATGTTATTTTTTTAACAGATATTAATATCTAACGATATTCTATCTAACGATATTAATATCGAACGTATAGAGTTCAAAGTGACAATTTGGATAGGGCGATTAGGCCTTAGTCAACCACGCTGGCCCAGTGTGGGTTGGTTGACTACGTATACCTTTGAATCGCTTCGCAGATGTACGCAGGTTTCCTCACGATGTTTTCCTTCAGCGTAAGTGTGTCGGATAAATGTACATATGAAATTCGGAACGAAAAACACATTGGTAAACGGTGGGGATTAGATGGTGAGCCTCCCGATTCTATGCAGCGCACAAACCAGTGCCGAGACCACAGCGCCACCGACGCTCTTTCTTTAAAATATTAAAATGATTATTTTTTATTATTATTTTTATTTTATTATTATTAAAACATAAGACCCCCTCCATAGCCGAATGCTTAATACACCGGTTTCATGGTATCAGCGTCTTTGAGGTTCCGGTGTTTCAGTCCCGGTGGAGGCAGATGTTGGTGTGATGTGTGCGAACATTTGCACCTTAGTCATTGTTGTTAATATAATACTGTGGGCAAAAATTAGTAAGAGTTTCTTCATAATTTCAAAATTCTTTATTAATTGTTCCAAATCTATTTCGTCCCCCTCAAAGTAATCCCCCCCGGCCCCAATACACTTGTGCCAACGTTTTTTCCAATCCTCGAAACTATTGTTAAAGTCAATTTCCGGAATAGCCTTTAATGCGCGTAGCGATTCACGTTTAATGTTTTCAATTGACTCAAAACGGTTTCCCCGGAGCAGTCGCTTCAGTTTGCTGAACAGCCAGAAGTCACAAGAAGCTAAATCAGGCGAATACTGTGGTTGGGGAACGATATTGGTTGAATTTTTGGCGAAATGGTCACGAAGAACGAGTGCAGTGTGAGATGGCGCATTATCGTGGTGCAAAAACCAAGAGTTGTCGGCCCATAATTCCGGCCTATTTTTACGAAAGCTTCACGCAAACGACGCATAACACTCAAATACGAGCATTCTTTGTTGACAGTTTGGCCGGTCGGAATTCGGAGTGCACCACACCTCGATAATCAAAGAAAACTGTCAACATTACCTTGATTTTTGACTTGCTTTGACGAGGTTTTTTCGGCTTCCGCTCACCTTTGGTACGATATTCGGCTGATTGATCGTCGGTTTCCGGGTCGTAAGCATAGATCCAAGTCTCATCGCTAGTAATAATACGATACATGACATCCTGGTAGTCGGAAAGCATTGTTTCACAGACGTTAACGCGACGCTGTTTTTCGAAAAAATTGAGTGATTTTGGAACCAATCGTGCTTTCACTTTTCTTAGACGCAAATGATCTTTCAAAACGGTGTTTACTGATCCTTCCGATATTCCAACGATCCCAGTAAGGTCTCTGACTGTTAATCGTCGATCCTCGCGCACCAATTCCTTGATTTTATTGACGTGTTCATCATCAGTTGATGATGATGGCCGTCCTGGACGTGGTTCGTCGTCAACGCGTTGTCGACCCTCTTTGAACAACTTGTACCAATAAAAAACACTTGCTCGTGACATAAAATTATCACCGAAGGCCTTTTGCAACATTTTGAACGTTTCGGCACCAGAAATTTGATTCCGCACACAAAATTTAATGGAACTTCTTTGTTGAATAATTTCACTCATTGTAACAATCACCGAATGAACTTTTTGTACTTTAGTTAGACAAGCGTATAATAAACATTAATGATTATTTTGACGTGCCACTTGGCACAGATGTCACTGACAGTCATAACAACCTAAAAAAAAATGTGACGAATAGGTTTCCGCGCGAAGTTTTAATTAAAAATATGAATAATATTTATCTAAGTAAAATATACGTATGTTTATCCGTTATCCTAGATCCCTTATAGTGCTTAGTTTGAGGTAGGGTAACTGGTGGGAGTGTAAAAAAATATGATGTAATTCTAACAAAACATTTAAAACACAATGCTGTGCTCAGTTTCATTGTAATCTATAAAATTCCATTACATATTCATATTAACTGATCTCAATTTTTTTTCTGTATTTAAATCTCTAACCTTGTATTAAGCAGTTATCTTTTTAAAAACAATACCCATCTCGTGGTGGATCTTGGAGGAACACAACATACATATATACGACAATATAGCGAATGTTAACCCTACAAAACAGAACGCAAGTGTCTCGTTACAACCCTATTGTAACAACGCCAGAAGACAAATAAGTAAAGCGTACATTTTGTCACCGCCGTATATCGTAACTGATACTTATTCACATTTCATACAATATTTCATACAACAAGATCCGGCGGTGTAGCTAATTTAGCGTTCCAAGCCAGCGAACTGTGCAAGTCTGTGAATGACTATGAATCGCCCGAAATAAAATGTTTTATGCGTGTTAGTAACTTTTTCATTAAATATACTAAATAATGCAAATAAAATATTCGATATCTAAGAGAAAGAAAGAGATTGGAAATGTGCCTACAATGTCTAATAGTTTGATATTAAATGAACGAATATGTTTTGAATTAAATAAAAAAAGCTTGATTACACAAGTTTAGTTAAGAACTAGAATGAACATCGATATAATAGGTAGTGGAATACTAACTTTTTTTATTGTTTGTTTATTGTGGTACATATAACTACTAAAATACCGACAATATGAAAAAAAAAACGTTTCAGCATGAGTAATTTCATTAAAATTATTCGTATACTAACTTAATTTTATCAAATTACCAGAAATTACAATAGCTATAGGTTAATTTATACTCCACATCTAGCAATCTAATTATTGATTAAATTCCATGCTCATAAGTTCTTCAATATACATATAAATATAAAAAAATAAGTATGAGGATAAATTTTCGATCAAACCAAGGGATATTTATTCTACCAGTTTTACAATACTACTTCGAAGCTTGATTTTAAACATTTTCTTTTAAACGTGGAGAGAGGGCGCCGAATCTATTTCACGCACATTACGCCGCTGACTTATGAGTTATTACTGCCGTAAAATTCAGCACATATCACTCCATTTGTCAGTTATTTCTGATAACTTTGCTTTTTAAACCGGTTTCATTAATCTCTAAGATCTTAATTATGATTATTCACTCACAGTGCTAGCTGCAATGGCTATTGGATTTATTGTTAAATAAACACTTTGAAGTTGGAATAGACTTGGTAATTATATTTTTAATCTGATTTGTTAATAATTTTGAATTTATTTATTTATTTATGTTTTTAGAAAAACATATTTCAGGCTTTTCAAAATTTTTGTATTTCTCTTAATATTTTCAAATAATTTATCAGTTTTAATTTTTAAAATAATAATAAGTAAGAAAACTAAGAAACTCGTGTAACATCACATTTTCAAGCAGATCCAGAAATCACAATTCTTATAGGAATTATATATAATTGGTTATCGTAGCTACAAGAGCGAAATACGAAGTGTTGGTTTGGTATAACACAGTCATTATTTCTAATAGCAAACTTCTGTAGCTTTAAAATATACAACATAGTGTATGTCTTACCATGTTTCACTATAATTAAGTGAGCAATGAATATCTGTTGTTTGTTGGACAACCAACAGGACAATATCTTGATAAATTGAAATATATACTCTAGCTAACGTCTTGGGCTTGCTAATATTTCTAAGTAATTAATTCCTACCCACTCTACTCGCAACGTGCGATAATGTATTAATTTCCAGAATAGACAATTACAGTTATAATACGGCAGCTTTCATTTTGAACCTGAGATATAGGATGTTATCTACGCAATAAAAATAGTCGACTTAATATTAATAATTTATGTTAAATTATATATCGGCGCAATGTGCGGTAGGTACCTCATCATCTTCATAGCAAGTTGTTGGCTAAATTATCCTATGTTCCGCCTGTTTGTTAACCATTACCTTTATATACCCAAATTAGACCATTATGTGTTATTCACTGAAAGAATATATCAATTTAATAAAATAGTATACATTTGAAATTAGTTTAACGTTTATTCTGACATAACTGACATTAAACATACCATAAGACATACAATGAATATATGGAATAAAATGTGGACTGATAAGCAATGATAAATATGCTATTAGCGTTTGTGTGTTGACAGAACTGGTGACAGTCTACTATAAAAGTTTCACTTTGTTTTATAGATTCCGAAGCGATGCTACCGATGCTACGCCTACTAACATTTTTGCTCAGCCTGGCCAAAAATATATAAATTCTACAATTAAAGAAAAACAATTAACGAGAATCGCGAATCGCGAATCAGAACCTTAATGTGATGTCAAAAACTATTTTTTACATTCAATTTAAATGTTTTCTAGTTCTCAATAATAATAAGTTAAGTGCGTAGAGAAGTGACGACCCCATCGCCCGCTGGTAGGGCATTTAATGCCTCTTGACTGCCATAAATGCCCCATCAGTGCAGTCAGGGCAGCTTGTGGCGAGCTGTCGGTGAGTTGCGTCACCGAGGGTACCGATGTGCTTCAGGAGGGCGTATGCCACCCGCCTCTGTCTTGCCTTAACCAGCCAGACAGAGTGGAGTCTCAAGAGCAGATGCTCGAAGAGTGAAAGTGTAATAATGTCATAACGCCGACGGCGTCTCGATCGCTGTCGCAGACACACCTCTCTACACCCTTAGCCGTTCACATCAATGTTGCTCTCTTCGCACCAATATTGGTCTGCTTTTTTAAGGGGGCCTATTTAGTGAGTGGCGGGTCACCACCTGCCATATTTAAAATCAATTAGGAGGCTTTGAGAAGGCAGGTGACCGGAGTCTCTTCCATAGTCCGGTTCTCATTACCACCGAAATCGAAATGCAATAGTCCACAGGCTTTTTGACCACTAATGACACTAGTTTCTGTGCATCTAACTGGGTGTAGTCTTTAGCTGCATTTTTCAAGATGCAGATAGAGATTGGACCCAGTTGGTACACCCCACGCACACTTTCATTAAATTTCGCTTAAATGGTCTCTACGCGTTGGATCTGTATCCCCGCGTACGCCTTATAAAGGACCGTGCCTTATAAAACCACGTGATATAAGCGACAATAATAATAAAATATTTCTTACATTTACACCAATTAGCCTTTTTTTTTATTAATGTCAGGAAAATGCGTTACGCATACCCCGCGGCTCGGGAACACCGCGGGGTTATGTCGGACTCTTCGCGCGCTTGGGGGCCGAGTGCCAGCCAAGCGCGCGGCCTACCGACTAAAAACCAGACAATGCCCCTCAGGGACGCCTTGGCAGGAGCGCATCAATCGTTGACGCATCCTCCCCCTCATCAGACGAGGAGGAAGACACGCTGAGGAGAGCAGCATCACTGCCTGACAAGGTCATGGGAACACTTACGTACACTTCCACGACCTCGTCGGCGTCATTGGCTCGCCTCTCCCCTCTCACCCCCCGTTGGGCTGGGGGGCCGTCGATTCTCCGGGATATCCATGGGATCGTCGACTGACGGCGACCTTTGAGTAGCAGGAATCAGCTTTCCCGGGCCTGGTCCCCGCTGGTCGGAAGGAGGCGAACTCGCGCCCTGCGCACCTGCGGCGGTATGCCGGGGCCTCGGGATCTGCCTCCCTGACCCGCTCCGCCGCCTCCTTCTGCGTCATGACGTCGGCGCAGAAGGAGTTAACTAGCGCCCACGTCCTCTCCCCCTCCAGCATGGCGCGCACCACGTTTTGGAGGGAGAGATCGTCGCCTATCACGGCGACCAACACGGCGCGCCGCGCAGAGAACGCCGGGTACACCGCTAGGGTGTGCTTTGCGGTGTCCTCCTCGGCGCCACAATGGTGGCACCCCGGGGTTGACTCTCTCCCGATGCGGTGCAGGTAGCGGCCAAACGAGTCGTGACCCGTGGCGCCGGTTCGCCCATGTGGTGAGGAACGGATGGAAGGCCTCGACGCTCCGGCGCAGAGTGCCGGAGACGGAGGCCGAGACCATTAGGTCGCCCAGCTCCTCAAACCACAGGCGAACTACCTCGATTGTGGCCTCCTCGGACGCGGAGGCCCTCTCGCTACACTAATTAGCCTTTTTTTTTGTTATCGCTGAGGAAAATGCATTTAATTGCATACCCCGCACCCCGGGAAAAGCGCAGAATTATGTGGGGCTCTCCTCCCCAGAGGGGGGTAGGCCTACCCACTAAAAACCTCAGCGATGCCCCTCCACTGACGCCTGCCGCGAGCGCTCGATCGACGGCACATCTGACATCGCCGCCAGACGCGCCGAGGAGAACTGCCCGCGGCGTGACAGGGCCATGGGAACCCGTAAGGACACTACCACAACCCCATCGGCGTCGGCTCACCAGAAGTGAGCCACTCGCTCGCCTCCCCGGTGGGCCGGGGAGGCCGGGAGACTGACAGCAACCGGTGCAATGCAGGGTGGGCCTTCCCGGTGGCCGGCCCCGCTGGTCGCCGTCAGGAGGGAGGACGTCCCCTACGCCCACAGCAACATGCCAGGGTACCAGGGTCGTCCTCCGTGGTGGCAGAGGGGGCTGTTAGGATTACATTTCCATCGAAGCCCCCCCGCGCTGTTGCGCCGCCGGTGTGGGGGCCGACCTCTTTTGGAGGGCGGCCGCTCTGCCCTTCGTCAGGGCGGGGTTGCACCTACGCCCGCCCATGACGTGGTTGCACGGCTGTTTGCCGGCCGCGCAAACCGCACAATGGGGCTCCGACTTGCATTCGGAGCGCTTGTGGCCCTCCTGGCCACACCGACGGCAGAGGCTGCTCCGGTCGATCTCGGAGGGGCACCTCTGGCCTACGTGGCCCGTGCCAAGGCACCGGTAGCACCACAGTGGGCGGGCCTCCAGTACCCTGACCAGGGCCGAACTCCAGCCTACGAGGAGCCTCCCCTCCGAGATCGCCCGGGCCGCAGCGACTGGACACCGCACAAAAACGGTGCATATGAATAAAACAGCGCAGGCTCTGCGCTTATTGCGGCGCGTCTTCTTTCGTTCGCCTTCCACCTGCGTCCACTCGGCCTCGACCGGGAGATTCCTAGGCGCCGGAGTCGGCGCCGGGGCCTCCCGGGAGGCGGAGGGAGCTGCTGGTGGGGCGGGGTTCTCCTTCTTCGGCCGACCACTATGGCCACTCCTCCTTCGCTCCGGGGGGAGAGAACGTCGTTGTTCTCGTCGCCGGGGACGGCGCAGCAGGTGGTGCTGCCATCTTGAGGGCCCTCAGCTCGGACGTCAGTTCGATAACGTCCTTGCGGAGCTGCTCCAGCTCCCGCCTGAGGGCCTCATTCTCCGCCTTCATCTTCCTCGTGTCATCGGGGATATGCTTCAGGGCGACCTCCCTGAAGCAGTCCCCAATGGACGCTGCCGCATTCTTGATTTGATTCTTGCCTTAATGTACGGCCCGCTCAGGTGGGACTTTCTCGCCACATCCAAGATTATTTGGTAGTCAGTCCTCACCACTTCCTCCAGTTCCAGTGCCGATTTTTCAGTAGGTTCAGCGGTGGGGCCCGTCCCGGCGGAGACCCTGGACTGATAGTAGCGAGACCGGGTCTCATACGCCTTTCTCTCCGCCTCCGCAACTTCCTTATCGAAGCGCACCTGTTCCTCCAACCGTTCAGCCGCAGCCAGCTCCTTCTTGGCCTGCGCCAGACCAACATACTGGCCAGTAGTCGGTGGGCGGCCACGACCGCGGCCGCGGCCCAGCTGCGAGTCCCGCGAGGTGTTCTTAGCGGTGGACTCGCTGCTGCACTCCTTCGAGAGTGGAGATCCTCTCTTCTTTCTCCTCCGGATCTTGCGACTCCGCTTCGTGGACGCGCCGTCAGACTTGGACGCATCCCCAACACAAACGGACTCGGCAAACGACATCATCGACCTTACCGAATCCGATGAGCTGGATTCCTCCATCCGCCTTTTGCTCGCAGAGGCATCTGTCGTCTCCGCTGGGCTTGATGTTCGCGGCATAGCCGCTTCCTCCGCTACACTGGAGCCCACTCCAGGCCTCGACTTCACAATAAGTGAGAAGGACCTGGATCGGTTCCGAAACTCCCTGGAAGAACTCCTCTCACTGAGCCTTCCGCTCCTACGACAACTCTCAATTTTTGTAAAAGAAAAATTCGGATTCATAATTGATCCCACGAGTATGGGGGAAGTGGAAGCCTATATACTGTGAGGGTCGGCCGGTACTCACAGGTTTTAAACAACTTCGCTGTTGGGTTTTAGTGGGTTTTCCTTCCCGCGGGCCAGCCGATTAAGGCTAGCCCCCCGGCCATCAAACTGCGCGACGTACCCCCCGGAGCCACCGGTGGGTGGTTGAGGCACAGATGCTGGTAACGGTATCACCGAGGCGGGTGGCGAGTCCGCCCCTACGCCGTGGATGCCCGACATTTCTGCCGAACAACCATCGACGTTGGCCCACAATGGGCCCCCCGAGGTAATTTTTTATTGAGGTTTTCTTCCTCGCAGCCCTCGCCCCGAAGGGCGACAGCCCTCACAGCCCTGCACTACGTACAGGGCCACGAGCTTCCATGGGGCAAACGGACCCTCCTCAAGATGAGGAGGGATAGCTGCCCCACCAGGGTAATTTTTTAGAGAGGTTTTCTTCCTCGCAGCCTCCGCCCCGAAGGACGATGACCCTCACAGCCCTGCAACTACGTGCAGGGCTACGAGCTTCCCACCCAGCCAGTTTCTGTCCGCGCCGGCCGAAGCCGATACCCCCCATATCTGGGGGGTTCCCCCATCCGCAACCTGGGGACGCGTCCGATGGCAGATCTGGCAACTGCACACGGACACACCAATTAGCCTAGCCAAAAGTAAGCTCTCTAAGGTTTGTGTTATGGGATATTAGGTAACGGATAGACATACATATATTTTAGATATACAAATATTTTTGATAGAAATAATAATAATTATCATGGCTAAAATACAAATGCTTGCGTTCATCACATAAACATCTGCCCCCACCGAGATTCGAACCCGGGACCTCAGAGACGATGACACCATTAAACCGTACACCGGTTTATTATTATAAACCGGTGTACCGGCTTACCACCAACTTTATTATTATTGTATTTTACTGACAACTTATCACGTAAGATTTTCCATATCATACGATACATTAAAGAAGTATATAATGTTAACAATTTCCTTATTTATATAGATGCAACAAAAATAAAATACATATAGATAGACCCCTATAGAAAAACATTTTTAGCTTACTAATAACTTAAGTTTGAACCCCAAAATATATCGTCATGTTAACACGTTAACCTTCTCCTAATACAAACATGCCCAACAATTCATAAAATGTTTATTTTCGTTTAAGCTTGGTCTCGATCCAACAAGTGGTTTAAAACAAACAACGAAGAGCTGAAGCTATGTTTATTTGTTGTTATCACAGTTAGATGGAGCTTTATAAGCAAAGGTAAACAAAAAGACACGATTGAAAAATGTTTCGATGACAAGTTAGGAGTTTTTTAATCAATATTTAATAATCATGCAATAAGTGTCCTGCGGTTGTTTTGTTTTTTATAGTTGTGATAATGTGCACGGGTACCTGCTTTTGGTAATTTGTATCCTTTTGTGACTTAGGGGTAGTCATACTCTCGTCGTTACGTTCCCTAAAACATGGTTGAGCGAAGCGATGGCTGGTTCATGCGTCATGCTCGTGAACGGGTGCTGCCAGCGGAGATGAGTCTGCTCTTTGCTATACTGGGTACTATTTATTATAATTTTAATTTAACTTTAATATATTCTTTTAAAACTGTATGACACGGCATTGGCTAATGGCTAATGTAGGCTAATGTAGGCATATTATCAAATTATATTTTTATTAGTTGTATTTCCTATATTATGTAATGGAAAGTGACTTCATGAATTATCCATATTGAAGTCATTTTCCAAATTGACGAGTCTGTATCTATTTAATACAGGGAAAAAACAGCCCTTGCTGAGTTTCTTGCCGGTTCTTCTCAGTATAAGGTCTCCCACCGTAGATTTGCGAACCGATGGCGTAGCTTTTTGACTTTCACAAGTGCTTGTAATAGCCTAGACTGAATAAATGATTTTGAATTTGAATTTGAGTAGTAAATTATTGCTCATGATAATAATGGCTACTAGTGTGTGGAAAATAATAAAAACATGATAAAAAATACACAAATATGTTTCCAGTCACACCAATTAGCTTAACTCAAAGTAAGCAGAGTCAGGATTGTATTATGGTATATATATGACATAAAAGTTTTAGCGATGATTAAGACGTGAATGTACGTATTCATCGCACAAACAAATCTGCACCCATTGGATCTTGAACCTAAATCTCAAATATATCAACACCTTGACACCGGTATACCACTTGGATTCACTCAGTGCTAGGGGTATTTTTTTTACGTTTACGATTATATCGTATTCCTGTAATATTTTGAAATAGGAAAGCTATTTTACTAAGACTGACATCTATAATATATGATATATACAACGTGACACGTTGATGCGCCGCACCTCTTGAGCTTTGTTTAGGATTAGTGTGGGAACCGCGCAAGGATCGTGAATGATGTTTACTAATCGTCGATTATTCCCCAGCCTTGTACTCAATATGTTAGATTCGCGTGTTGCCATGTCTGCACGAGACATGTCTTTAATGTAGAAAAATCAGTTCAGATTTCCAGTAGTTCTCAAAAAACTTTTTTCATGTACTATTTAATTTTTCTGGCTATTAATTTTTTTGAGATACATCAAATATTTATTAGATAAATGTATCATACCAGTAACACACTATTAGTCTACATTAGATCATTGAAAATTTAACCGGTTTCTTAATTTTCATGATCTGCAAAACTTTTACGATATAAAATATATAACTATGGAATTTTATAATGAGGTCGTTGAAAATCCAGGCATTTGTGCTTGCAGGTTTTTATCGTAATATTCGATATAATCATGCATTTTTGCATTATGATAGCGAATGTATTCATACATTATGATAAGTATGTAATATGCGCGATGAAAAGTGACCACTAAGTACAAGAAACGGAAAAAAAAACTTGATACTATTTTATAATGTCTAGAATTAAATTTTGAACAGTGTTCTGCCTCTCCCATATTCCATAACTCACTTGTTAGCACAATATACCTTATAATTTACCTTTAACTTTTCGTAAGCTTTAAATTCCGCTATATAAATTATTTTAACCTTCGTTTTATGAGTTTAGTAACTTTATTGTCATATATATTTATAATCTATACCATGTTGTCTGTTCTATAGAATTATTCACTTCAAAAAAGGCAACTATTACTATCTCATTACGACTCTCAAATATATAAATAGAATATTATACGAAACCACTTTGGTCGTTCGTGAATATTTTGATTTCAAACAATTTATTTCTGTTCTTCTTTGATAGTCTGAAATTCGCCATCGGATGCTGAAAGTGGGCACTCATTTAAAGAAGCGTTTCTGAAAATTTCACGGTTGCTGGAGCGAAATAAGCGTAATAATTCAAGGAATATCATTGATAAAATCTTTTTTAATATCCACATCACATTAATAATTGGCACATTCATAATTTTAAAGTTACCATGAAAGTGGTTGTCATTTAAACAGGAATTTCGTTTATTTATACTGAAAAATGGTCAGAGAATGGTCAGAGATTAAAAATATAAAAGAATCTAGTAGAAGAACTACAAACATCATGATTTTGAGTTTTGTTTATAAATTTTTCTCGATAACGATCACGAAGTATTTCATGCGCAGCTTTAAAGGAGGTTGGCCAACCCAACAATTGTAAGCGTCCCACAACAGACGACTGATGACTGATGACATGACGAAGATGAAGAACAAGCGGTACTTCCCCGGCCGTTTGGCGGGGGGAGTATCGCGTTCCCGCGCTTTCGCGGCAACGCTCGGCACCTTTAACGCCGTTAATTAGGTCCCTATTAGTTCTCTAAATAAAATCACCTAAATGTCCGAATCCGGTATCGGATATGGTATAGTCCGGGAGGTGGCCGCCATCCAATAGCAAATACCCAGTACGACTTTCGCTGTTACTGTCAGTGTCATTAATTTTTCTGGGATCGTGCCGAGTGCCTTTTTCAAGGCGCTTTCGATGGTTTAACATTAATTTTCCTCCTTTTATGCTGGTGTATACCTGGATACCTGACGATGCCAACTAAGCTAATGTCCACGAGAAGCGTCAACAGATTTAAAGATCTGTTAATTCCTGAAGTCCGGATTCCATTACACTAGGACATCGCGCTCAAAGGCCAAGTTGCAACCCCACTCCCCCCTCCACCCCGCAGTTTGGCGGAGGGAGGCGTGGTCCCGCATCTCAACCAAAATTGTCCATGCCCTAAAAGGGATGCCGATAGCAACAACTTATACTACGTTTATTTAAGGAAACGAATAAATGTAAACAAACCAGTTTTAGGGTTATCACAACCTCAATTCAAAAAAACGTCAATTATCTTGTCGTTTATTTGTATTTGTAAAATGTTTTCATGACTGATCCATTATAATATTTTTTTTCTAAAACATACTACTACAAACACTTAAGAAACTTCCACATAAATGAATTTATAAAATAAAAACATAATTAATTTTACTTGATAACCCTATAATCATGATGACATAAGTGAAATTCAGATGTAATAAACATTTTCGGTTATAGTCGGCACTTTTATACTAATCTATCAACTGAAATAGACCACATTTTTTTACGTATTCGCTTCAACTTAGCCACCTTTTTAAATCAGTAGCATATATTTGCATTTTAATCCGACCATGATCGAAAATTCTATGTTCCGTTTGTTGCAAATCATAAATACAAATCTTTTTTTATTTTCACTTTTTTACTAATGTTTCTGTGGCAACTATATAATTGATATTTATGTTATTAAGTAAAAATCACTAGTTTAAATTATTACTACATTATTTAAATAAAATTATTATAATTATATCTCACTTTATAAAGGAATGAATTACTGAACGGAAGTAACGGAACGTAGAAAAACTATTTGGTCGTATTATGTTTGCAATATGGCCATCATAATTAGTGGTCATAACCTACCTGCTTTCAAGTACTGTCGTGTTATTCCCTGTGTTTTCTCAAGTTTCGTTTTATTATTGTTACTTATTATTTTTTTGGTTAGTAAATTTTCCTTGTACACAAATATTACCAAGATGAATATGTTCAAATTATAAATGCATCCTACGGGGTAAGAATCATCAAATCCCTCTAGCCTGGTGAGACCTGACCTTATTCCTAAAGCTTGTGGTGGCCCAGGCAGGCTTCCTGAACTAGTGGTTGTGTGGTACTAGTGGTTTGCACCATCTTCGCAACGGTGGACATGTTGTTTTCCCGTGGTAAAAATCATATTATATTGTAATGTTCTTAAATGACATTATTGTATCTGGCCGCAATACATATGAACATATTAATAACAAAGTCTCCCATAGGAAAGAAATATTTCCCGCGGTTTTAATCTAGTGTATATTACCCAGCTTGAATGTATCTTTCCATTGGTGAAAGAATTTTTGAAATCGACTTAGTAGTT
Organism: Scirpophaga incertulas; assembly: GCA_036419045.1. Lineage (NCBI taxonomy): Eukaryota > Metazoa > Arthropoda > Insecta > Lepidoptera > Crambidae > Scirpophaga > Scirpophaga incertulas. The sequence continues at coordinate 17,922,582 of CM071629.1, read as the reverse complement.
TTTGAGTTTATTGATTACAAAAATACAAATATTTCCTCGTTATAATTTTAGTGTAGATATACTAGCTTTCCACCCGCGGCTGCGCCAGTGTTATATTCAATTTTCCCATGGTAAAAAGTAGAATGTCTTTTCCCAGGTCTCACAATACGTACCTCTGAACCAAATTTCATCCAAATTGGTTCAGCGTGAAAAGGTAACAGACAGAAAAACAGACTTTCGCATTCATAATTTTATTAGGGATTATTAAACAGTCTGACTGCGACAGTCAGTCGGAAATAAATTGTAAAATATTACTACGCTATAATATTAAACAGGTATCACAAATTCGAAAGCAATAAAACTGTATTATAATAGAAAAAGGTTATTAATATATGCCTGTCAGTGGTTGCTAGGCAACACTTTGTTGGTAAACATTCGTTCTCTTATTTGGCTCAACTATAGGTTCCGACCTACAGACCTGTTAGTATAGTTTTTGGCTCTTAATATCTCGACCAACCCACTACTCGATGTTTTCCCGATTGGAAAGGCTTCCTAGACTTGTCTTATTTTCCGGTTAGAATCTTCCGAGTCACCGTGTTTATGACATTGATACGAGTTATCTCGATAGTCAACGAAGTCTAGACGATGCGGTTAACTCTGTCACCCAAATAATTCAAAATTCCGTCGTGAGTATTGTGCGTGCGGGATGTCAATGTACCTAGGTGTAAACTCTAGCGCGCTATTTGCGATTTCGCAACTAAAAAAAGTATCACGTAAAACCACTCTCAAACCCACTCATACTTTTAAGTCTAGCCAATCGCCTTCATGGGTCAGAGTAAAATGTAGGGAATTCAGAGATGTCCGATCTTCTGTCCACCATTAAACATTTTCATCAAGCGTACTACAAAATAGAGACGTTATAACTTATAACCATATATCCTGACCAAACGGCACCATTGCTTTAATGATGAAGACCAAGCCGAATGCTTTTGCTGACAGTATTATTTCTCAATGCTTGCTCAGCACTTAACCCTGTGACCCCTTCACGACGATACGACTAAGAGATTAGACCCGATCTAAACCAATGTGGTCGGTAAAATCATTGAAGGCTGCCTGCCACAAACATATAGCCATAATGGATTGTCTTTCGGCGGAACACAGTCAATCCATAGCTATTGATCAAAAGTCAATCCATTTTTAATTTAAAATATTATAATTTGTATATGAAGCGAAAGATTCTTATGCCATTGATGTAGTGCGGACATTAATCCATTATTTAGCGTATTTCATCGATGTAATCATACAGTGAAATTTGTATTAACAGTGTGTGAGTGCTAGTGCTAATAGGTAGTTATGATTTGATTCCCCACAAAAATAAATGTAACATTTTAAATCCACCTCACAAGAAATTTTTATTGATATCATATACCTCAAATTACTCGTATTCATGATGGTTTGCAAGCAAGTTGTGGCCGAACAGAGGAAACAGAGTTGCAGATAGTCGGACGATCAACGCTTGTATCCTCTGGACAAAAATATGTTTGTGTATTTTTTTTTTTGGTTTTAGTGCAATTTTGTCTCTTGTTTTTGTGCATTTTTTGGTTTACTTTTTTGGTTTGCTTTATATTTGCTTCTAAGTGAAAATTTAGGGCTGGTAGCTGAGCTTTATTACTGCTTGTTGTGAGTACATACATATTTATAACAGACAGGAAAAATGGTATCTTGCGCGGGATGTCTAACATCCATAACAACTAACCAGGCTATAACATGTAGAACAAAAACTTGTAAAAAGGCTTTTCACCTGCCGTCCATTAATTCACCTCAGCTTTTGTCACACCAAAGAAAGAGTTGGACTTGTCCAGATTGCCGAGCAGCTACTAGAAAGGTCCGAATAATTCCCAAACACCCGTTAAGCCGTCAGATGTCAACGTAACTTTGCGTTAAAATAAGTCAAACCGACCGACCTCACCCTTTATGCATTCATCCTGCATGAGGAATGATATAAAAATAGTGATTCATGCGGAGCTATTAAACTTGAAGACTGAAACAATCAACGAGTTGGAGTATAGAGTACGTGGTATCGTACAATCTGAGTTAAAGTCTATTCCTGAGAATATTGCTGGTTTGGAAAAATCGATCTCATTCGTAATGGAGGAATACGATCAAATCAAGAAAGATCTTTTTATGAAGGTTGAAGTCATTAAGCGTTTAGAGAATGAAAATTTCGTATTAAATGGAACTATTCGAGATATTACCTACAGATTAGATAACATGGAGCAACAAACGCGGTCCTGTAATCTTGAAATACAGTATGTTTCCGATTTCAAAAATGAAAATTTGCCCTCGGTCATTGGTAAGATTGCTACAACCGTTTCCTGCGTATTAAAGGATGGAAATATACATCATTAACAAAAAAGGCTACTCCAATTTTTTTTGCATATGTGATAAGCAACCATAAGTGTCACACCAACGGTAAACTAAATAAAAAATAAATTTAGGTACTGGAAGTGAGAGGAAGCCTATTTTCGTTGCTGAACACTTCTCTCCCATGAACAGGTCCCTACATGCTGCCGCTAGGATGAAAGCTAAAAAAGAGGGTTATAAATTCGTTTGGGTGAAACAGGGGAAAGTATTTGTACTTAAAAATGAAGCTTCTGAGCACATTTATAAAAAAATTGTGATTCTGATGAATTCAGTTTATTGTATAATGTGTCAAACTGTTCTTTTTTGTTTAGGGATTAGTAATCGTAAGGGTCTAAACTAAGTAAAATTCGATAATATACATATTTCTTATAAGAATCTTATGGGTCTGCTTACCAAAACCCATGATTTACATAGAAACTTGCTGTGTCAGGATTATGATATAAATATATTAACAGAGACATGGCTAAATGATGGCATAGGCGTACATACTTGACGACTCTCCTAATAATCTCACGTCTGACCTTCTGTTACTGCAGGCGACATCGGCGCTGACGGCGGTAGCTGCACGGCTAATTCCTCCATGATCCCTTTGTCTGGTAGCTTTCTGCATCAACTTGACTTGTCTTGCCCTGTAGATGCGGACTTATTCAAATTCAATAAAACTCCCATTCCATGTCAACATAGTACCAAATATAGTATTACAAGGCTTTTACTTTAAAATCGTATGTTTGGATAGTAACTAAGAATGCTAGCTTCTATCTGTCTCTGGAACGGTATATGGAGAAACAGTTTTATGTCCCTTAGGAACAAGCAGACATTCTACATCTTTAGTAAACGGCCCGTTATGGCGTACGCATATCCAATTTTCGCATATGTGAACCCTAATATTCTTAATCATTTGCAAATTATGCAAAATATGATTTACCGTAGTTCAACTAATGCTCCATGCTATGTCGTAAACTCTAATCTCCATAGGGATATGGAGTTAACGACAATACAACAATACTTCCAATCCTGGTAAGAACTTTTTTAAAGTCGTAGAGGACCATCCCAACCCCTTGATCAGGGAGGCTTACACTCCCTCACCTTCTTCTCTTTATAGATATTGCAGACCTCAAAATGTCCCCGTCCACCATCTTAATCAATTAATGCAGGTCCCTCTGTTATTGTTGGCGGCATATTATGCCTTCAGCATAGCCATAACTAGGTAGAGTTTGTGTGTGCGTCCACAAACATTTTTGTTTAATTTGCACATCTCCATGTTGCAGTCTTTAAAGAAGTATGTAGACTATTCAATAAAAATCTCTTTAGATTCAATAAATATTTTCAATAAGAAAAGCAGTTTCAACATCGTCTCGATAATTTTCGTTTTATCCATATTTTTTGTTAAGAGCTAAAGATTTAGAAAAAGAAAAACATTATAATACCCAAATACCTGATTCATCCATGCACTCTTGACTAAAACCGATGAGATAATTTCTTTAAAAGCCTTTAATATCTTTTTAAGAGTTCTTATCGCTAAAGGGGTGCTAAACAAGCCGAGTTGTGAACATAATTTAGACAAAAAAAAAGGAAACCACGCCAAGTTTGCTTGTTTCGAATAAGCAGTCTGTGGTGGCATCTAGATAACCGGAGATTTGCAGCTACTCCATTAACAAATTACCCCTTTAAACCATCCCTTAAAAGAAACATGTGGCCTTCTTTATTTAGCAGATAATACGCTACTTTTGCATACGTGATCGCACGCTATAGCTTTCCCCCGAACAGACACATAAATCAAGTCCTACATTCAACTGTGCTAGATAGAAAATATTAAGTTTGCTGGGGATTAAGTAAGCTAGGAATAATTAAGATATGTTTTGTAGTTTGCAACAAAATTTAACACAAACACTTTCAAGTTTTAAAAATAAAATCATATATTTTAAGAGTCGATAAATAATAAGTTATTTGTGAAAAGTTGTGGAAAGACGATAATAGGATGTTATTTTAATTTATTAAATTGAAAAGTTAATTTAATTAAATTAAATATTTTTACAAAGCATCTGTGCAGTTTTGATTGGTGTGGCTTGTACCTGTGGCCGAAAAGAAAAATTTACTTAAGTATGTATGTATGTATGAACAAATCGGCCCTTCCGTCATTCCTTTTGAATTGAATATTCGCATAGTAGAAACAAAGCTAAATTAAACCAGATTACGTACTCAATTCCAAATGAAAAATGTGGCAATGTACTTGTTAAGATATTTGAGTTATATTGAATAACAAAAATTATGATTGTAGGTTATGATAAATCAGCCAAAAGAATCCATAAATCATTTCAAAAAGGGCAGATGATTTGTTTATTACTATGCTTTTGGAAGTGTATGTTTGTGTTGTGTTAATGTATTTTTGTAAATACAATGTGCAATTAGAAGCTTCGTGGATACTTCAGACAGACAACTATTCAAAATCAAAAGGAGTTTGTTATTTAATTAATTTTCGAATACCAACGCTGTCAACAAATACAAACTATAATATAATTAAGAATGAAACAGAATTCATTTTTAGTACATAAAACTAAAATATGTAAAATTCACATATAGAATTTGGCACGTGCAGCGACGATATGGATTAAAAACTTTACTTAACTGTACAATGTCGGTGTAGTAAACTCTTTATTCCAAACTCAAACTGGATAGCTGACTGAGACGATTCATGTGTTTCACAGACGCTTCTAAAAATTTTCGACACACATCGATAGGTACTAACTAGGAGAAATGTTCCTCTATAGAATTGATATAATTTTCTGCTTGTGGTAGTTATATAGAAACTTCCCTAGTTGTTAAATTCTAGCCATGTATATCCAATTATCTTAACTGTAATTACATGTAAATACTTCAACAACTCTCCAAATATCTAATATAATTTTCATTTTTAACGCTTACAATAGGTAGTGATATGGGGTGACGTAACGCGGCACATAACGCAGGCGCGCTGCGGACGGAAGCCGGAAGCTGCGGTGTTTCGGCACAATCTGGAGTTGGACGGCGGGAAACACTGAATCAAGTGCAGCTTGCCCACTGTTTTATGTATGGCACTGTAAAAGATAAATGTGCGCGTTTTCAACTGTAATAATCCGCGGTTGCTAGGAGATATAATCGTTTCTCAAAATACTGTACGCATATAAGTCAGTCGAATCTTCTCTGGAAACAGGAAATGGCTGTTCTTAGTGTAATTCTTTAATATTGCTGGACAATTTTTTTTAGATTAATATTAAAAATATTTCCTATTCGAGCAAGTGACGCGCAAGCGAGAATGGTTAATTTATGCTCCCTGATCTAAAACATTCATCTTATTTTAATCGTATTTCATTATATTTAGAATTGTATTCTTTTCTAGAAAAGACGATGCCAGATCAGGTCATAGACGAGGCCGATCCGATCCGAGACGATCATCTCTATATAACAACAAATAATAATAATCATTCTGAATTCTTGTATTCTGGTTTGAAATTATACTCATATAATAAGAAATAATACTAATTATTTCGACTCGCATAATCAAATCGATGAATGAGAAATTAGTTTTATTTTATTATGTTTTATTTCCACTAAGAAAAGTGATTGATAAAGTTATTTCAAAACAGTTATCGAATTAATTCATATCTATTAAACTTGTACAGTATGTTTGACTTTGCGAGGATTGGATACTGAAGAACGCTATCTTCTTTATGGAATGGAATGCATTTTTTTCCGTGGATACTTTGATTAAAAATATAGATGAATGTATTTATCAAGTAACTGTGTCAACTTGCTTTGTCATGACAAATACATCGTGAACATTTCGATAAAATTCTCACGATATTTATGTGTTGATGAGATAAATAAACTATGCTTATAAAAACAAAATAAAAAAAAACTTTCCAATTGCCTTATTAATTTAAAACATGCTCAAGAGCATCTGGGTATCTCATATACCGTTTTCCGCCAATTTCATTTGCGTGTAGCAAGCGCAGTCCTGTGAGACATATGTCGGAAGTTCCTCTCGAAAAGTTTTCCAAGTGTAAAGTCTTGTTCTTTGCGGGGCGAATGGGACGGTGTTAACGAGACGGGACCTTAATTTGATAATTGCGTTTATTAATTTGCAAGCGATGTTCGTGTTATACGAATGATGGGCTTACATTAGGATTAATGTTTTGATTATAACTGTTTATTTTCATTATTATATTGCTTATTTTTAAAATTAATACTAAGTTCATTAAAATTCCAAAGAAGTTCAATAATAACGAGCAACTATTTATGACGTTCTAACAGCAGTTGCTCTTTCTGTTTAGGCGCCACCACATTGCATTTTCAACCTTCTATAAGATACCCTTTTCATTTGATATGAAATGAAGGAAATTTATGGTTAGGGGCGCAATGAAGGTGAAATAGTAGGTGCAGCGACGGACAGGTTAAATTTATTCAAGACTACTAATAGTATTACTTTACTTAACTTTTCACACCTGTGAGAAAAACACATATAATATTTCATTCCTAAAATATTCAAAGTTACTTCAGTTCATTATCAAATCATTACTTAGTGACAGAATTCCTCAATTATTTATATATAAAAAAATATAACTTACAAATAAAATCATCAATGCGAGATTGAATTTTGTTTGTCTGTTTTATATTCTGTACTCAGTCATTTATCTTTACAGATTTTTGTGTTGATATCATAAATTTTATTCTTATAGTATATCATAATTTTTTATCCGAATTTATGTACTTTCCCGCACTGTTCCAAATGCTGAAGCGAAAAGGCAAATGCAGAGAAGGAAATTCAATTCCCGTGTTAGCGGGTTTAAATAGTTTACAAAAGGTGGCTTAACATGACACAAAAAATGACACATAACAACAAGAATCAAATTTTATCTTAAGGGAGCAATATTTAAACAACTTTTTTAATTACAAATGGAGCGAGAAGTTTTGGTATTAAACCCTGTAGATAGTGGCGAAATCAATCGAATAAGTCAATAAAAAGCGTGTAAAAACCTATGAAAATTCTTTTCATGCACCTATTGATAAATGCATATATGTATATATGTATACTTAAATGTAATTGAAGTACCTTTTTATTGACCATATATTTGTGTATTTTCTTAATATATAACTAAACAATAATTATTATTTTAATAGAGCTTGATGCGTTTAAATTTTACATTGAAAAAAAGATATTGACTGCCGTAGGTTGCTATTAGATAGGCAAATTGCTTTCGGTATTTTTGGCCTCGATTTATTTATTACCCATACTATTATTTGTTGTGAGTTTTCACGTGAAATCGAGTAAAAATTTATTCATTATATTCTTTCTATTGATTTTTCTTAAAAAAAAATTACTATAAGCTATAGGAAAAAAATTACTATAAGCTGAGTTTATGATTTACGAAAAAATTCATAAATTAATAAAATGTCTTAATAAACAATTTCTGTAATAACTAACAAATGGTTTTCTTATGGCTTAAAAGGAAAGATAAAATCAATCGAAACTTTTTAATAACGTTTGTTTTAATCAGAAGTTCCTTTTTGGAATATTATTGTTTAGAATTTTCATTGTAAGTAGGCTCTGACAAGACTTGTTTTGTTTGACTTATACATAATTGTTCGACGATTTTCATTATGATAATGCTATGGAATGTATAAAATGTAAACAGAATATTGACGTATAAAGTTTTGTTTATGTCGCCTTGTCAAGATTTTTACCATTTCTAATGATACATAATAATAGCTGGTTTTCTCTTGAAATCGTTTACGTACGATCAAAATTACAGTTGTAATTTGGTTTTTTTACTCACTGGGGTGTGTTACACAATGGTACAAAATGGTTCATTGTATTTATTTAATTAAATACTTATTAAATGTGAATTGACATCAGTTAGAACTGTTCTCACCTGTTATATTTTGTTATCGAAATTGAAACCTATTGACTATATCAAGGATGTCAGAACATAAGACATTAATCCTGTTATTATTACTAATTCTGGCACAGGGTATTTTTTCACTAACCTATATCATCCCAATTAACGACTCAAAACTACAGATACATTGAAATACATGGATATTTTTAGTTAAACTTGTAATCTGCATTTAGAATATTCACCTGATTACTCGAAAGTATAAAATACGTCAAAATTATTTAAGCTTTGTATAAAGTTTTGTTTTTTTTTTTTAATTCTGCAAGAAGTAAATTCTGTAGTCATAAATTTTGTAGGTACTGTTATGTATTTTAGATCTTGCAGTCAATAAAGCAATATTTCTAATGAAATCTTTACTCCATTGAATTTTCTCAGATTTTTGGCTACACGTGTGCTTCTTAAGTACAGGTCAACTCTTCATGCTTCAGGGCCATCAACCAAGTGGATCAGTACTCACTAAATTTATTATGGAACATATATAGAATAAGCAGAATAATGTGAAAGTTCTTTCTGTTCATAAGAGTGATCATAACGCAATACTATATGACTATGAGTGAAAAATTGACATTGACCCTCTGCGAAACGCTTGTTCTGTCAAAGCTTAATTATTGTGACACTGTCTATGGACTCTGTATACTGTCCAGAACAGCCAAGCTCATCCAGAGGGTGCAGAATTCATGCGCGTGCTTTTGTTTTTATATTCCTCCTAGAACGCATATCTCTCCAACTTTGAATGCTGCAAATATTTTAAAAATGGAGGGTCGGAGTCAACTTCATCTTGCCACTTTGTTGTTTGGTATCATAGGAACTGAAAAGCCACCATACCTTTATAAGAGGTTAATGTGCTCCGCGCAAAGCGTTATGAAGACGATACATTCGTTTAGGCTTAACTTGAAAAAGTTCTTTCTTAACAAGCAAAAGTCTGCTGGCTCACATCGTTTTACCACGCGACATACTGGGCGGTGTACATGAGCTGTCCAATCGGCGAACGCTTGGCAGTGTTTCTCCTTGGTTCTATGGTCTCCATTGGGTAAATATGGGTTGGTTTAACCTTTTCTAATCTCACATTCCCATACGCCATACTACTTTATTGCAAGCGTAAGATTTATTTTATTAATACAATTTTTCACTAATACACAATTATTGTTTAGTAATAATATATATATATATATATATATATATATATATATTATATATATATATATATATATATATGTTACATTGTAGTTTTAATATTTCTCAGCAGCATAAGCTGAGGGCGGGTCCTAATTGGTCATTTGCTGCGTTGTTATTTATTTATTGTTATTGTTCTTATTGTATTGTGCTTGTGGTCAATAAATGTTTTCTATTCTATTCTACTATAAACCTATCTTAATCATATCATCCTTGGGTATAATATTTTAATCATTACTATATCCTCACATACAAAATTATTAGGAATTTGTTTGAGTTATAAAGAACACTGATTTCTGATATCGATATCAACTTGTACTAACTTGTTTACCTTATACATATGTATGTATAAATGCGGTCCTGGAATTTAATAAACAAAATAACAAACTTCAGAAAGCGTTTGATTGAATTTCATATAAAATACTCGTGCGAAAGTTGAGCATATACGGCACAAACGATTCTTATGTCAACCTGGTTACAATCATATCTTAAACAGCAATCGCTCTTTGTAGTGGTAATTAGTTTCAAATCTACAACTAAACGAATTACATTTGGAGTGCCTCAAGGCTTCCATCTCAATATTGTTTAACTTCATTATCAACGACGTATTAACGCTTTATATATTCAGAATAGTTCATGTATGCTGATAATTTAAAATACGTATCGATTTGAGTACTTAGTATTGACAAATAATAGCGATTTATCGCAAGTTGACTGTTGATTCTTCATTTTCACACATTTTCGTATCGCCATCTGTTAGTACTTCTCATATTAAACTTGAAAGTTGCTAGATGTATTTCAATTTCACGGGAATATTAAAGAATTTCATATGTATATTGATGAATTTAATTCAGCAATTCATTTGAATAGAATGCTTTTGAATTTTGACTGTATGAAAGATTTACGATCTAGCTTAACTGAGCTTTAAGTTTAATTCGTACTTTTCCGATTTAAGGTGAGTCAAGGTGAGTTGTGAGTCGTTACCGGGATAAGCATAGATATAGCTTTTACCTTCTGGAGAGAAACATTAATTTTAAAGTAAATTGTCCTATAGAAATTAGGTGATTCTTAGATTTATATAATTAACATATGATTATATAGTCATACTCAATAATCTTAATATTTGAATAATTAAATCATAATGGTTAGTTTGTTATTTTGTGTGTACTATGTTTTGTCGCAATTAGATTCAGAAACCTATTTATTGTATTATTTTCAAAACAAATAGTAATAAAAATATTCATAACAATAAGAAAAAGATTCAACTGACCTCACATAGTACTGAACTTATTGAAAGTGAAGGCTCTGAATTGACAAGTGCTGAGGAAGTGCTAATGACAGATGATATACATCGATGATATAGCAAATAGTTGTTCGAACAAAACCGTAGCATTTGAAATAAAGACACAACTCAACTCCTTCGACTTGCTGGTATGGAATTACGTAAATAGGTTAGCGACAATGTTATGCTTTGATTCTGCTGATTTTCTAAAAATGACAAATTATTTAACATTTGATTTTTCGTTTTGTAAAGTAAAGTATACAAATATTATACGGGTATAATGACGAACTAGGATAAAGAAATACATCGGCTACGAGATATGAATAGTATGCAATAAGTTTAAGTCATTTACTATTTAAGTCTTTTATGTCACGTCTCGCTGTTCATTGCTCGGGAGATGATGTTAACAAACACTTGGGACTTTCTGTATATATCTTGTAAACACCGTCTTTTTAATTGGTTACAAAAACAATATCTCGTTTCTTGTTGTAAATGTATCTACAATTTTGTCTCAAAACTACATTATTACTATTCTATATCACTTTACTAACAGATATTAAGTTTGTACCAAGGTATACACAACGTGCCATTGATGGTGACTTCTCCCTCTGGATCGTACTTCGAGGAATTGTACGAATTGATCCCCTCCGCTAGTCTCCACCATCGTATCACGCAACAATACGTTCACCCTTATCACCTTAATGGTCAGCAGTTCACAACAGTGCGTTTTACCAAGAACTTTCTGCTTCGCACTATAAAACTGTGGATTAAATTTATATCTGCGCTTTTCTGAACCGATGTAACATCCAAACCCTTTAAAAAGGAGCACATTCCCATTTAGTAGACCAACAATGCATCTGTGACTGCTCAGGTGTGGTTTGGTGATATTTTTTTTATAGGATAAAACGATCAAACGGATCACCTGATGGTAAGCTATATCTGCTGCACATAGACACCCGCAACACCAGAGGAGTCATAGATGCGTTGCCGGCCTTTTAAATGGGAATATTACTCTTTTTTTTAATGTTTCGATATCGCATCGGTTCGGAAACACTGCAAGTGACAATTCATTCCACAGTTTAGTAGTGCGTGGCAGAAAGTTCGTAGAAAAACGCACCGTGGTGGACTGCTAAGTATCTAGATGATGAGGATGAATGTTGTGTCGCGTAGAACGGAACGGATACGAAAACTAGTAGCAGGAATTAATCCGAACAATTCCTCGGAGCACTTCCCGTAATATAAGCGATAGAGAATACATAGCGAAGCTACATCTCTACGCAGTGCCAAGGAGTCTAGTCGACATGAAATATCCGGGTAGTCGACGATTCGATTTGCTCTTAATTCGAAGCGGTCAAGAGGGAGAAGCTGGAACTGGGGAGCCGCTGCCCAAAGATGGGAACAGTATTCCATATGTGGCCGAACTTACGCCTTATAGAGTTGCATTCGACGGGCCGCCGGTGAGAAATACCGCCTCGATCTATTGAGCACACCAAGCTTTTTTGAGGCTATTTTAGCCTTAACCGTCTAGGTATCCGCGGAACTGTACTTCGCTCGATATGTCGACACCAAATATATATATATTTGTTCATTGACTCGGAAAAAAACCACTTGTCATTATGTGTACGCTAGTTTTCGATATAATTAAAATACCAATATTGTTTACGGAACTTTTTTTTGTTACAAACACGTTAGTTTTCTTCGTTGTTCTTTTTTACCATAAGTCCACTGATGTTTTTAATAACCAGTCTGTTTAGAATGATAAAATTGAATAATATTTCTTTTATTATTGTTGGCATTCTTACTATGAGGTGATTCGTCATCATGTTTGGTTGAATCGCTCATTTTTGATTGTGCTGCCATCTAGAGTAGAATGCATTACTTATCACTACCACTACCTGCCAATAAACATGTAAAAATATTGTTGTCTTCGTAACAAAAAGGAAAGAGTTAATTAGCCTTAGTGCCTTTGTAGTTACAAAGAGTTCTTAAAGATTAATGAAACAATATAAAAGTGTAATAGGAATTGAAAGCTTTTGTCAGTACAATTTTGAATACCAAGGGAAGATTATAAAATCTGCATATATCGCACTCACAATTTTCAAATATCTCGATAGCGACATGCAATAAACAAACAACAAAAAATTAATCACCTCTCCAGGGTAACTTGTGAATTTCATGTGACATGTACAGATTTGATAAAGCTCTCTTGAGTGACATTATGGCGCCATTATTATTTGTAGCATGTTTGTTACACACAAGGATTTATGATGTTGTGAGTGATCCAATGGAGTTATTAAAAAGTTTAAAAAGGGTCACATTTGTTAATATTTCAACAAAAAGATACTCGAAACCATTACCTTATATTTACACATATTTCAAATAGAATGGTAATTCATCCACTGGCAATGTACAGAATTTCTATAAATGTCGTTATAACGACACATTACGAGTATGTTAACATAACATAAAGATATGTCTATACAAATACACTGAAAAAAATGGTTTGTTAGATTTTACAAATTCGCAAAGGTTGGCCGAATTACATAGAAACTATGATAGTTATAACAAAACCTTGCTGTTGAACTTACAAAAATAAAAAGGTTGAAGTCGATGCCAGAGTTCTAATGTAAATCGACAAAAGAGTATTGTATATTTTACTAAACAAATCACTACAATTCGCTTTGGTAGATTTTATCATAAAAATTTTATAACTATAACAAGACCTCGTGGTTAAAATTACAAAAACAAAAAGGTTTATGTCAAAATATATTCCCTACCAGATTTCATAGTGTAAATTAATAGAAAGTTTTGTAAATTTAACAAAACGAATCCCAACAATTAGCTTTGGTTGATTTTGTCATAAAAATATGAATTATATTACAAGATTTCGTCGTCAAACTTACAAAACTAAAAAGGTTGATGACAAAATAGAATCCCTACCAGAGTTCATAGTGTCAATTAATAAAAAGTAATTGTAAATTTTACAAAACAAATACAAACAATTCGTTTTGGTTGATTTTGCCATGAAATTGTTATAACTATAACAAGACCTCGTGGTTATAACTTACGAAACTAAAAAGGTTGATGACAAAATATATTCCCTACCAGAGTTCATAGTGTAAATTAATAGAAAGTATTGTAAATTTAACAAAACGAATCCCAACAATTAGCTTTGGTTGATTTTGTCATAAAAATATGATTAATATTACAAGACTTCATCGTCGAACTTACAAAACTAAAAAGGTTGATGACAAAATATATTCTCTACCAGAGTTCATAGTGTAAATTAATAAAAAGTATTGTAAATTTTACAAAACAAATACCAACATTTCGCTTTGGTTGATTTTGTCATGAAATTGTTATAACTATAATAAGACCTCGTGGTATAACTTACGAAACTAAAAAAGTTGATTTCAAAATATATTCCCTACCAGAGTTCATTGTGTAAATTAGTAAAGAGTATTGTAAAATTAACAAAACAAATCCCAGCAATTAGCTTTAGTTGATTTTGTCATAAAAATATGATAAATATTAAAAGACTTCGTCGTTGAACTTACAAAACTAAAAAGGTTCGTGTCAAAATATATTCCCTACCAGAGTTTATAGTGTCATTTAACAAAGAGTGTTGTAAATTTTACAAAACAAATACTAATAATTTATTTCGGTTGACTTTATCATAAAAATATGATGAATATAACAAGACCTCGTAGTTTAAATTACAAAACTAAAGAGGTTGATGTCAAAATATATTCTCTACCAGAGTTCATTTTGTCAAATAACAAAGAGTATTGAACATTTACCAAAACAAATAGTAATAATTTGGTTCTTTGTCATAAAAATATGATAAATCTAACAAGACTTGTGGTTGAGCTTACAAAACTAAAAAGGTTGATGTAAAAATATATTCACTACCAGAGTTCATAGTGTAAATTAATAAAGAGTAGGTAATGTAAATTTTACAAAACAAATTGCAACAACTCGCTTTGGTGGATTTTGTTATAAAAATATGATAAATATTACAAGACCTCGTCGTTGAACTTACAAAACTAAAAAGGTTGATGTGAAAATATATTCCCTACCAGAGTTCATAGTGTAAATTAATAAAAAGAATTGTAAATTTTACAAAACATATACCAACAATTCGAGTTGGTTGATTTTGTCATGAAATTGTTATTACTGTAGCAAGACCTCGTGGTATAACTTACGAAACTAAAAAGGTTGCTGTCAAAATATATTCCCTACCAGAGTTATTTGTGTGAATTAATAAAGAGTATTGTAAATTTAACAAAACAAATCCCAACAATCAACTTTGGTTGATTTTGTCATAAAAATATGATAAATATTACAAGACTTCGTCATTGAACTTACAAAACTAAAAAGGTTGATGTCAAAATATATTCCCTACCAGAGTCCATTGTATTAATTAACAAAGAGTATTGTAAATTTTACAAAACAAATACCTACTTATAATTTATGTCGGTTAAATTTGTCATAAAAATATGATGAATATAAGAAGACCTCGTGGTTTAAATTACAAAACTCACCGCCTACGGACTACTGCCGACCAGTGGTCAGACGACGTTGAGAGTTAGGCGTAGGAAAACGCTGGATGCTGGCCAAGCCAAGATGAGTACAATAACAGCAGTGGCCTTCCTACGGCTGATATGATGATGTTGATGACCAGAGTTATAATGTAAATTAACCTAAAGTGTTGTACATTTTACCAAATAAATCTAAACAATTTGGATTGCACGACTTATTATAAGAATATCATAAACTATCTGATGCCCGCGACTTCGTCTGCGTGTGTTTAGTTTTTGTCACCATCCATATCATCCATCCACACGAAATTAAGCTTTCGCGCTTACCTTCGCAAACTGGTTTGAAATGGTTTGTACATGTACAGGCAGGCATGCTCGTAGTATAGTAGGCAAAACGGAACATGTAGCCGGGCTATAAAGGTGCACGCACACTTATCCGCGCCGACTACACCGAACGCATCGAACGAAACGAATTTTAGAATGTACCTATATGAAATCTTATGAAACCTTATACACTTACCCGCGCCGAATCGTCTGCATCGGAGGAATCCCAAAAATCCGGATGACGTCATTAGATTCAGCGCGGACGATGCGGACGAAATATAACAAAAAATAATAATAATAACAGCGCAATAGTAGAGGTCAACTACGATCTGAATGGTGGTGGCATTATTCAATTATTTCATCATCATCTTAATCTTCTAAGGTCGGTATTTGTGATCATCATCATCATCAGCAGCCTATTATGTCCTCACTGCTGGGGCACAGGCCTTTTCTACGGATAAACGCCGTAGGGAAAATTAAAAATAAAAATTAATTAGTAATTGAAATTGGATTCAATGATTTAGATATTATTTTTTGTTTATTTTTCATATTTATTTTTCCATATTTTTGTCGAAAGCATTTGGTACGAAGGGTTAAACTTTACACTATCGCCTAGTTTTTAATACCTTCTCTTGCACCCATTATTGCGGTTTTCAGTCTAAAAATTTTGGAGAACACTAAAGGAGATGTTTCATTAATGTATGGAGGCTGGGCCATGACCTTGTACACTTGCTGAATAAATAAGTAATGTAATAAGGAAACAATTTTTAGTATTTATACTTTAATGACTTAGATCCTACACTGGTCAGAAAATTATTTTTATTCAATTACTTACAACACCAAACAAAATAGCGCGTTATCGTTCATGTTATGTCATTTATGAATGATGTCTTTGATGTCATATTATTATGACGTTTCTTTCTTTTTGTTCATTTACTATTTTTGAAATAGGTATACTATTATTGAAATTATTTAGTTAACACTACCGAAGGAATATTTTTGATAATTTCATCAATTATAGAAATGTGTTGGCGAGACAAATTATTGCATGTCGGGTTAATATACATGACAGTGACGTTTCTTTTTTTTCATGGAACAGTGACGTGTATATCATAGACAGGCAATATTTTTATGACATAGTGTTTCCATAGAGAAAAATATATTGAAATGAAAAATATTTTCTGACCGGTCTAATAGGCGATATATGATATAATCTAATACAAGAAAATAAATAATGCTATTTTTCTGCAATTATTCATATGGTGTACAAAGTCATGGCCCAAATTGAAACATCTCCTTTCCGTTCGACCGATGCATTTGACAAAGGCAGTATCAGCAATAACGAAATAACAATGATTATCCCCACATAATGCCAATCTCCAATAAATCCCCAATCGGTGCGGTCGGCGCGGGTAAGTGTGCGTCCACCTTAATAAACAGGCGCGAGCGCGGGTGGCGTCGTGCGCGGTTTTATAGTTCGTCAGTTCTTCATACTGTTAGGACGTGCGCTCAATAGAAATAGTTCGTCATTATGGATAGTGATCTTGAAAAAGAAGTAAATGTGGGAGTCGCCGAATATTTGAAGGAATGGGGCTTATCACAACAATCGACCGTAGCACATTTTGAAGGTAAACCCATATTGTTAAAAATATTAATGCTATGCCTATTTAACGGCCGGTTTCTGAAACGCATGTTATGTTATCACGCTGTTAACACGTTTACTACCTCTTATCAAACGCCAAATGTAGGAGTAAATAACCAAAATACAGTCAATTAGCTAATTTTACACTATAAACCCATTAGACTACAGGCCCGTGTTAAAAAAATGATGGGTCATTTGAACCACCAGATGACCTATGTAGAACGATATAAGAGCATAAAATAATAAGATTCAGCATTATGCCGTCACTTGTAAGCTGTCCAACTGAGTGCAGGTGAGAATTCAAAAGTACAGGTAGAGTGGGTATATTTTGGTCATATATTTTTGTACGGCATTCTTACTATCGATAGATCCATGAAAAATAATAAGACAACGCGTAGTGCCGTAAAAAAATGGTGCGCCAAAAGGTCGGATTTTTTTTTTGATTTTCCGACAATTTCCAGGGTGAATTTGATCATTTAATTTTGTACGGCATCAGTTTCATGCTATTTCAGTACTGCTTCTAATACATTATTCCGCAACGCCGTACAAAAATCATGCGACAAGGGGAAAAAACCGAGGGTTGCAACCCCCTCTCTTTCTGTGGTCCAAGGGGTGATTTGACACAACATCAAATTAATTTATTTCGAAAGTATTTTATGCATAGATAATATTTTTTCATATGCCGTACATTTTCGTTGGTTCAAAGGGGAAAAAAATGAAAAAGAAAAAGAGAAAAAGAAAAAATTCATATAACGAAAAGTACGGCATTTAGATAGTTTATTTGTACTAATTTTCATAGCCTTTTCGTGATTCTAGGTTTCTAGTTAGAAACTATGTTAAATATGGGTTTGTATACTATCGATAATTCGGACATAGATGATTCTGATAACAACTCAGCGGCTGATTCCGACACTGAATAATTTAAATAGAAACCATATTTTGTATTATCATCATTATTAAATATATCAAATTTTTCTTAAAAATAATTGTTTTATTTCTTCACATCATTGCAATGAAACAAATCAATTAAATACAGGGTGTCTCATTCAAATCTGATTTGAATGAGACACCCGGTATATGTATCAATAATGTTCGAAGTATATAGTAAACCAAAAAGTATACAAAACTGTTGATACTGTGGTTGACAGTTTCAACTTTTGGATATAATATACACACCGTTTCACTTCAGTTAGACGTCATAGTGATTTAATCATATTATCAATTGTTCTCTTCAAAAATATGTTAATGCCGTACTGTATCAGATGGCCATAAAGTACCCTTTAGATAGTAGCGTCATTTCATCAGCCTAAAAGATATGGTCTGCATTAAAATGTACGGCATCATTTTTTCCTAATTTATTTATGTTAATACTATTTAAAACATGGGATACAATGTAGAAAACTGCTATATTTCATTCATGTATGATATTTAAATTTCTTCAATAATTTGAAAAATTACAGTTTTTGTGTTTCTCTATAATTTTTTTCAGAACAGTTTCTTTTGAACGGCAATACTATATAACAATTATATTTTACAATATCATGTTAAAAAAAAAGTTCCCGTACCGGATCAAATGATTTTACACCTTTATAAATCAAGAATACGATAAAATTAAGATAATTATTGATATACATTCAAATGAACCATCATTTTTTGACGGCATTATTTTTAATAGTACTTTTAAGTGTCAAATAATGTTTTGGAACCAAAGCCGTACTTTTTCAAATCACCCCTTGTACCACGGAAAAGAGGGGGTTGCAACCCTCGGTTTTTTCCCCTTGTCGCATGATTTTTGTACGGCGTTGCGGAATAATGTATTAGAAGCAGTACTGAAATAGCATGAAACTGATGCCGTACAAAATTAAATGATCAAATTCACCCTGGAAATTGTCGGAAAATCAAAAAAAAAATCCGACTTTTTGGCGCACCATTTTTTTACGGCACTACGCGTTGTCTTATTATTTTTCATGGATCTATCGATAGTAAGAATGCCGTACAAAAATATATGACCAAAATATACCCACTCTACCTGTACTTTTGAATTCTCACCTGCACTCAGTTGGACAGCTTACAAGTGACGGCATAATGCTGAATCTTATTATTTTATGCTCTTATATCGTTCTACATAGGTCATCTGGTGGTTCAAATGACCCATCATTTTTTTAACACGGGCCTGTAGTCTACATTCAATAACCAGCGTTATCCATTACGTCTAACATTTAATGAGAGATAAACAACGTGTTTTTTTTTCCCCTCTGGAGAGGAGAGGCTGAGAATCCTCATCAAGGAGCACGCACCACGCAAATAAAGAGCGACGATGCGCACCCAGGACACCCCCGCAGCCAGGTGCCACGGAGGTAGTGTTGGACTCCACGCGTTCGGAACGGTCCGTTCAGGTGACCTACCAACTAAACTCAGCCTGGAGAAGCCCTGGTTATAAGAGCCTCAAGGCGCAGGAATGAGAACTTGTGACCATGCCTCAGGAGAGAATACAGTCAGCGCAACCCCTATAAGGGGCGAGTGCGCTGTGAAGAGGCGCGGGGGACCCAAGTGGTTCTGGCCTTGCATGGATTGGGGCCTAAGCGTGGCGAAGCAGAAGGCTCTGCCGTTTCAAGGATTGGATTAACAACGTTTTAACGCTGACATGTGTTTCAGAAACCAGCCGGTATGTTACTTTATTGATCAATGACAAAACGAAATTAAGTAAAATTTACCAGATCGGTTTTGTACGATAGACTAATATTGCTCATTCGAGACTCTGAACCTCTTTGCGTAAATGTGTTCTTTGCTCTGAACTGGGTGGACAGGAATTCAAAACAATATGCATACCTATTAAATGGCAATTCTTAATCTCCAATGTGATCGTTTAATTTTCAACTCAAGTAAAATTAATAATTTAAAAAAATATGAATAAAGGCTCTTTTTTACTAGATTTTCTATCTACTTTTAAACTATTCCACCTATTAGGACGTGTTTTATTGCAAAAGGTAGAGAAAATATCTCTTTCTTCTGTTTCTGTTCGTTGAATTTGTCAAAATAGCATTTTGTCTTTAAAATAGGTATTAATAAAAAACACGAAAATCAAGCTGCATGGAGCGAAATAGGTATTCAAGCGATTTTCAACCTTTCTTGTATGAGTGACTTCATAGAATATATGCCCGTAACTGAAGCTACTTAAAAACCTAGGTACTCATTATTAAAATTTAGCTTCAGTTACAACTGACTTAAAAACTGATGTAGGTATATTCTTTTGTATATTTGTTGTTTTTTGTGTGCTGAATACATAGGTTGGTAGGTACATATAGTAATTTTTGTCTTGCAGAAAATCAGATTTCGTTCCCATTGCTTGACCACATACAAGAAACAGAGCTGAAGGACCCAGTTTTCCCAGATTCCCAGTTTGAAAGAAAGATTATTCAAGCGGTGATTGAACAAACTCCAAAACATTATACATGTAAGTACCTATTCTCAAAAAAAAAACTGGTTTTTTTTTATGGAGGGTCCGGCAGATGACCTCCTCCCGCCTGATGTTAAGCGGTGAAAGAGACCCAAACGAGATGACAGATAGAGTAGTGACGTAATAACCACTATCCTACCTGCCCTATCCCTGCCGGCCCAGGAGATGCCTTTTCACGCCTCTTTTGAAGGAACACATGTTATAGGAAGGAGGAAACATTTATCTATAATCGATAATTCAAAATAGTATTTTCAATAAAATGTATTAATTGAAGGGCTCGAACAATTAACTAACAGGTTTTTTGATAGAAATGGTTATGTTACTATTTCATGAATATTTTTTTAAACTAGACACACTTTTGTATACAAAAATTGTATACAATTTTGTATACTTTTAATTCTCGAATTAAAAATCCTACTTTAGTTACATATTCATGCGTTTAAAGCGCGAAAGTTTAAAAACGATTATAGTAAAGTTTTATTATAGTTTCACATACAGACATTGTGTTTTGTCTAATTAAGTCAACGAATATGCATCGACGTCATAGTCGTCGTCGTGTCATAACTAAATCAATTTTTATTTTTCAGATGTTAGAGACTTCTGTTACTGCGCATTAATTGGTTTTAAAATTATTCCGACTGTGAGGATACAGTACCAAGATACAAATGGAAAGAAAAGACTATAAAACTAAGTATTCAAGAAGCCATGAACAGTTTCATTCTTCATGCAAAGGTACAATTTCACTTTTGAGTTGATAAAAATGGAATGTACAGGGTGTCCAGTGGGGTAGTTCTGATTTCTAATATGAATTTCGGTAAATCATTTTAATTTCCAGAATCAAAGTGAAGTCCTTACCTAACTGGAATATCGGCAAAAAGCCCAAACAGCTAAAGGTCTACGGCGCCAACCTATCATTGTTGCTGTCGGACCAACCATCGATGCCCTGAAGGAATTTTATGTTGCGTATGACGACATTCTTTATAAATAGACTCTTTCCTGAAAGCGCTGGACGTATGCCTTAAAGCTTTTCACTGCCTGGACGCAGAATATCCCACAGAAGCCGTCCACATTTGGCTATTTCTGCAAAAATATTTTTATAAAATCGACACAAAATCAGATAAAAAGCTTTCCGGAGTCTCATCTTTTATCTCCGACTTGGAATAAGTAAATTTTCATATATCTAAATTTATCAAAATGTTTGTTTGTTTTAAGTGCCTCGCGTCAGTTTAAGATTACAAAGGTTTTTGTGAAAACTACATTAATCTTTTTAATGATACATTAAAACCGAAACACTATTTTATGTTACATTATCCACATATATTAAGCAGGTGGGCTCCTCAAAGCTATTATGGTGTATGAGATTTGAAGCTAAACACAAAACATTGAAAAACACAGCTCATACCATAACTTCTAAAAAAAACATATCTCTAACGTTGCTAATAAAAGAACAGTTGGCATTTGCAAACAGGCTTTTTGTTAAAAAGGGATTAGAGCCTAGAGTGGAATTAGGAAAAGTTATGTTACAGGAGTCACATGTAGATATTTCTCACATTAACGATACTTATAATCAAGATGTTGATGACGTTTTAAATTTAACCCAGGAATGATAATAGTTACTACTCTTGAAAATGATTATTATTTTTATAAATTAGAACGCATTTTTCGTTCAAAGTACTCTAAGAGTTTATATTTTCTATGTAAATCATTAAAATGCTCTGGTTTTAATGATCATTTTCAAGCTTATTTAACTCATTCACTGCCACCACGATTTTCTTAAAGTTTACCGAGATGCCGCGATATAATACTGTGAACACGCTAGGCGTGGCCAGAAAATTTAATTATTTCTCCTACTAATGTACATGTTATTGCCACGGGTGAATGTTATTGTCGATTTAGTTACTATTAAAATAAAACAAAAAAATATGGTAAAGCCATTCTAGACACGATACGCTAAAATGTAATTCTGATAGAAAAAATATAAATAAGTGTCGTATGAAAATTTTATTGGTAGCATATAATACATATATGATATTTTGATAATGTTACCATTCAACGCAAAATCTTTTACATTTTTGCTTTGAATAGTGCGATCTATCACTATCAAATTAAAGCAGCGTAATGTCGAATGACACTCCCTGGTGGTGGGGCTAATCCTGACGGAAACCCGGCAGCCTAGTTGTCTATTAAAATAAAAGTGAATTGTATACTTACCTTTTTTAAATATAAGTGATTGTTGATTGGTAAAATAAAGTTGTCTATTAAAATAAGAAGTGAATTGTATGCCAATTTTTGAAAATAACGGATTGCTGATTGGTAAAATAAATTTTATTACATACCATAAATCTTTTTTTTCTTTCAATCACAATTTTTATTTAGCCCTTAAATGAGTTTCCTGGTGATTCGACGTAGTCAAAATGAATACGTCGTATTAACAGTAACCTTATTTTGCTAATTCTACCAAAAAACTTATCTAATAAGTAAGTAGTGCACATTTTACTGCTGTTAGTTTGATAAATTTATTAAACGTACACAAGTACAAATCGCTACTTTTAGGTTAATATTACCAATCACGTTTTTTCCAGAATATTAAAGGCGTATATACGCCCTCAATCAGAAAGGGCGTATATACGCCCTTAATATATAAAAAACGTGTTTGGTAATATTTACCTAAAAGTAGCGTACATTTTACTAGTGTTAGTTTAATAAATTTACCAAACTAACTTCAGTAAAATGTGCACTACTTATTTGGTAAATTTTTTGGTAGAATTAGCAAAATAAGGTCTGATAAAAAATATGAAACACACATGATACATAATACTTAATTATGTTTGATAAAATCTGCGATACCCTTCTGGTAGATAATACAATATATTCTTTGATAAAAAGCACGATAAATATATGATAGATTATACTAAAGCTAACTGATAAAAACTGCGTTACTCATATGGTAGATACAACAAACAAACTTTAGTAGTAAGTAAAATATAAAATCTGATAATTGTAACCAAATTAACGCTGATTACATTTGATAAAATCTGCGATACACTTCAGGTAAATAATACAATATTTTCTTTGATGATACAATCAATACACATCGTATATATTATAATAAAGTTAACTGATGAGAACTGCGTTACTCATCTGGTATATTTATCAAACAAGATTTGGTAGTAATTAAAATAGAAATCTAGTAATTATTACCAAATTAACTCTGATACCAACCACCAAACTACACTAAAAAAAAATACAAATGTACTTTGATAAAGAGATTACTAAAGTACATTGGTATAAATGTTACTAAAGTACTTTGGTAAAAAAAATACTAAAGTATTTTGGTAAAAAAAATACTAAAGTACTTTAGTATAAAAAAACACTAAAGTACTTTGGTATAAAAAAATACTAAAGTACTTTGATAAAAAAAATACTAAATTACTTTGGTAAAAAAAATACTAAAGTATTTTGGTAAAAAAAATACTAAAGTACTTTGGTATAAAAAAATACTAAAGTGCTTTGGTAAAAAAAAATACCAAATCACTTTGGTCAAAAAAAATACTAAAGTACTTTTGTAAAAATTTTACTTAAGTACTTTTATAATTTTTTTACTTAATTACTTTAGTGAGAAAATTACTAAACAATATAGGTGTAATTTACCAAATAAATTTGGTACAACGCCAACTTATTTTGTTTGGTAAAATCAATCACAATTCGTGATAGGACCGAAATCAACCTCAAACTTTAGTAACATTTACTCGGAATCTGATAAAACCAACTTAACATTTTTTTCAGTGTATATTTGAATTAAGCAACGAGGCTTAAGAAGCATTTCTCTACAGTTAGGCAGAACAAAGCATGTGCGTTGGCATTATAGATGTCCATGACTTATTGTTAGAGGAATTAAAAAGCGTGAATAAATTAACAGTAAAGATATATATTAAACATATTTAAGTACAAAGATTATATAGAATGTTAGACATTTCTGTCTACTTGTTGATATCTGACAGTTCGGTGGCCAGATAGTTTCAACAGTTATTGTAGTACCACTAACTGCCGGGTGGCTTATTTGTTTGTATGCTACCAAAGAGTAATAAAAAAAACGAAACCGCCTAACGTTAACATTTTTAATCATAAAATAGGAGAGGTTGATTTAATTAAGAATACATAAAACGATATTTAATGACAAGTTATTTTCCAAAACCTATTATTAATGTCTGTAGAATTTTTTGGTGATTAAATAGTCAATATCTAAGCCCTATTACAGTTGACTGTATCCTATTTCACGCACACACCTCGCTTATGGGTAATTCATATATTAATACTTTATTCATCATAATCAGAGATTGAAGTTTAAGTTAAATTATGTCTATATTCATATAATTAAAATAGCTTTCCCAGGGTTAAATTTATTATATTGTAATTACAAAACTTCTCTTATTCACGTCTTACAATAATGGAAGTAGAATATTGAAGCACTATCTGCTTTCATAGTCTTCTAGGAGACGAAAGTTCTGACTTACGAATGGAAACATTTACAGAAAGCAAAAGAAAAAAAAGTATATTAATTTCTAAAACAATCTCACTATCCCACCTAAATAAATATATTGCAGTTACAATTTATGATAAAAAAATACTATCATAACTGACAGCTCACAAAAATATTAATTTACAAAGTTACAAATGTAGTCGAAATTCGTAGTCAATAAACACCAACAGAAAGATATCAGGGAAGCTTTTCTAACACAGTCGTTAGTTTTAGTTACAGTAAAAATAATAATTTCCTTGTTGTTACCAAATTCACAATTACCGCTCCACTTTGTTATACCCTTGATCTTCATCACATCTAAGAGTAAGATCTGAAGGTAGGAGTGAGCTTTTTCTGGAATCTTCAATATTTGAGAGTAGTATATATTATGTAACTAATTTAAAATAAATTAGACGACACATATAAACTCAATTATTTTATCAGATCATAAATGCTTTATATAAAAATATAAATCAAATCAATAAATATAAAGGCTTACATCAAGTAAAGATCTTATTTTCACACAAATCAATATGACATCTTTTTCTTGGTTCAACTATCATGCTCGATCATGGTCACTCGACAGTTACACCAACAGTGTAAATATTTATAATTAGGATGCTCAATATACAAATATATTTTAACGTAGTAAATGCGTGTTAGATGAATAAATAACTGTTATTTGAACAGTGTTAAATACAAAGTAATTTTTTTGACAGAAAAATTTTACATCTATTTCCAACTCGATTATCATTGAATATTGGTATTAATATTTTAGAACAACAACAAAAACAGAAAAAATCTACGACGCGATATATTTATGAATGTAGTGTAATATTTCAATTCATTAACTTTTTTTTGCCTAACTGTAATATGGAAAACATATTTTTCTTTTTCGCTTTTATAGTTTAAAAATAAATATATTGATTCCTTTGACACCTCTGACACTTTATCTTTGACCGTTTTCAATGTGTCGGTCTGCGACATCAGTATTATACAAAATACATATTTAAATTGTTTCGAATTTAAAATTATAATTACATTGATATGTTTCGAATTTTATCGTCGATCGCTAGAAAAAGTACACCATTAATTTTATCAAGACATATCGTAACCAGTTTTTCGATTCGTAATAAACAAGGCAATAATGAAGAAATTCAAAACACCAATCCATTTTGTCTGGAACCGATAAAGAATGAAAGCCATACTATAAGACCACACAACAATGATCGACGTCAAAAGTTATATGAATTCGGATTATACGTAGCTGTATGTTTACCCAAATATGTTCAAAAAGTGCAATTGCAACATAATGATGAACTGGAAGTCCTTGTGGCGCCAGAAGGTATGTTTCAAGTGCTCAGTTTTCTTTGTCACCATCAACACTGCTGTTTCAATGTATGCAGCACTGTGACTGCCGTTGACGTGCCTTCCCGACCATTTCGGTTTGAAGTTATATATTGCCTCCTTTCATTAAGATTTGGAGAGCGCATAAAGGTGAAAACTTACACTGATGAACTAACCCCACTTCATTCAGGCACTGCACTTTGGAAATCTTGTAATATTTTTGAAAGGGAAGTTTACGACATGTTCGGAGTTGTGTTCACACATCATCCTGATTTGAGAAGGATCCTCACTGATTACGGATTTACGGGACATCCTTTGCGAAAAGATTTTCCGCTTGTTGGATATATAGAGCTGAGGTATGATGACGAACTCAAAAAAATAGTATACGAGCCTGTTGAATTTGCCCAGGAGTATCGACGGTTCGAATTAGAATCACCGTGGAATTACATGAAAAACTTTCATGACGAATACAGTAACCCGACATCAATAGATGTAAAGAAAAAATAAATATAGATTTTAATTTAAACAGTCGTGCTTATGGCATGAGATTGAAAAGTATATATTTGTATATTACTAGATTAACATTTTATACTTATCTATGACATATGTTAGTTTAACACCGGAAAAATATCTAAAATACAGGTATATTTTTCTTAAAACGATAGTTGAATTCATAGGTACCACTTTGTTTTATATTTTCTTACTTCGAACTCGGAAGTAACTTTATACCTTTGAGAACAACAAAGGTATAAAGGTCTTTAATAGTTGAATTAAATCATGTTCGCTAATGAGCTTTTGTGTTGACACAATGGCAAGGCGTCGTTTAGTGTGCATATAATATATAAGATAGCCGCCATCCCCCCACCAGTGAACAGATGGCGGTCCTTTCTAACGCCTCAATTAATAACTTTGCAAATTAACGGCAAGTGGCTAATTATTCTATCTCCATTTCATTAAGTGACTTGCTCTGTAAAACAGATAGTCCGTCAATGAAATTAACCCTAATGATTTATGAATTGAAAGAATGATTATATTCCTAGAAATGATCGTTTTAAATATTTTTGATTTGTCCTATTAATAAATTTATTCTTTCCATTTTGACATCGTCCATTGAAATATGGATGGAATGGCGAAATAATTGTTGAGTTACCCGTAGATAGTTATTGTAAAAATATCTTTATTAACGTTTTGCGTATAAATATAAATTTCTAAGATTTTTTGGACTTTTATTTAATTCTGACTCAGTCTGCAAAAAATGCTACTTTTTATTTTGTTACGTCGTTGATGCTTTGCTTTTGACCAAATAACTCGGGCTATTGTAAAAATACATATTAAAGACATGTCTTTTACGTCTCTTTTACGTCACAACGTACATGATACGTTATAACGTAAAAGAGAGACAAAGGTATTTTTACCTGTAGGTATTGTTGTTGTTTGTGTTTGTTTTAACTTAAAAAATGATTATGAACAATGTAATATTTTTTTTCGTTTATTCACTTACCTGTGGGTTTTGTAAGAGTCAACCAAGCACTTAAGCGTAGTTATACATTTCTATGAAGAAATTTAAAGCAAAAGTGAAAACTACTACACCTAAACGCTACTCGTGCCCAGTAGTAGTACTCATAATGATGATGATATTTCAAGTGACAACACTGCACATTCTATTCAAAAAGAAATGCACCTTCGTATTTTCTAATAATTAAATATCTTTGGTTTTTTCGTGTTTGTTACTATTGTTAGACCACATGCTGCTATGGTCAATCTTTCTATTGACTACTGTTATTGGAGATATATTTATGATATATTTTAAATGGCACGAATATCAAAATAAATTAATATTTTTTGACTTTCACCAATTAGTAGCACCAAAGTAAACACTGCAAGTCTTGTGTAACAGAATCTAGAGTAATGGATGGACACATATATTAATCATAAAAAGAAAAATATTTTTGGAAGAACTATATAAAGAATTGATCACACGAACTTCTGCTCCCACCAGTACCTCAAAACTTAGAACCCGAAACCTCAAACATGGCGACACCTGGGAACCAAATGTGTACAAATCAATCGCATACGGAGATTGTCAAATAGTAATAATAATTAACTATCTATCCGGCGGTGGCTATGGTAGTAGCTTCTATTAATTCTGTGTAAGCTATCCATTAATTAATCGATTTAATCTGTATTAGTGTATATTGTATATATATTGTGTGTATTATAACACACAATATGTTACAAATTTATGTTAAGTATACGATTGTGTTCAGGCTAGAAATCAAAGATATTTCAGATTGAAGTTTTTTGGGTCACTTCACAAGAAATAACCGATATTAGTAATCTACCATTGGTTATTGCTTAAGCAAGAATATATATGGTTATTTCTTATAAAATGACCTCAAAAATTCAATCTGAAATACCTTTTATTTATAGCCTAAACACAATCGTATACTTAACATCAATTTGTTGAGAAATTCAATTCTTAACAGTTTAGATTTGTGATAGATCTTTCATTTATTAAAATATGTCTACGAAAATTTATATGGGCTTTCTGTCATTGTGCGTTGTGCTAGTCAATTCTAGTTAGATAAGATAGCAAAGTTCATAAATTCATATATAATGAATTTATATATGAAATTTTTATAAGAAAAAAAAACTCTAGCCTATAAGATCTCTAAAAAATGAAAATTAATATACAATTATTTTTAGTTCATCGTCTAATAATTAAAAAAAATTCATTCAAAAAAATATTAAGAAAAGTCGTTTTAATACTTTTAGTATAAAATATTTAATTATATACTAACAATCGATTAATTTTATATTTACTTGCTAATATTAACTAAATGTATGAATACCAACTATGTACTTTTTACGTATTCAGCTTACTATTTTAGGCTTTGATACGCTTAATTATACAAAATTGAACACTAAATAGATTCAAGGCTTGCGAGGTGTTGTGACAAGAAAAATCAATTAAGCCAGTTATAGGTTATTATTTTAATGTCTCAAGAACTCGACGAATGACTTGGTTCCCGGTAAGCGTGCGGTTTAATTTATTAGGATTTAACATCAATTTAGGCAAAAAAATTAAACACTTATTAAATGCGAGTTAGTCGAATAAGCAGCTGTGATTTGAACAGTTTCGTGATAAGCAGTGTTAATCCAAACCATTTTTTTCGAACTATAGATTGTGTATAAATAAGAATATAAATTAATACTTAATTTTTAAAACAAAAAACATTTTCTGTACTATAGGTATGTTTGCGCTCTACAAAGATATAGCATCTGTTTCACGCCAGAGACAGTGGTTTGGTTCTAACCGCAACAAAATTTATAGTTTTGTCGCAAGTTAAAGAGAAAAGTTGGTTTAATCTCGATCGGGTTCATATTTGCCACAGCCATACATCTGCGTAAGAATAACGGCTGAGCACAGGATTGAATGAACAATCGGCCGCAGTGTGTGCCCCACCGTTCCGCGATCCACCCGCTCCTTGCGCTCCCTGGAGAACGCCCAACTTCTCTCGACAGAAACTTGGAACAATTGGCTAAAGCTGAAAACAAAGCCGCGCAGAGTTGTTTTAAAAGCAACTAAACGATAGTACAAACAAATATTTACAATATATAGATGAAGTCAGAAGATTTTTACATTACTTTAAAGGTGAGTTTAATTATTTGTTGTTTATATTAGTTTTTAATTTTACAGACACCTGTCTCATGTTTATTGTAAGGTGAGTTGAGCAGCTCAAAAATAATTGCCCATGAAACAAAACAAATTACAAGTAAACTACTATTTACTTTCTTATTAACTCGTACGAGAATACTAGACTGCTATGGTAGTCGAGTATATATTTACATGGAATACCTATTACTTAAACCTGTCTCATGTATAATCAAAGGTTTATTGTCTTTAGTATTTCTTATTACAACTTTTTATGTTCTTAAACATTAAAAATTTTCGTGTCTGACATATTTCTTAAGCTAATCCATTTTAATAAAACGTCACTCATAACGTCATTCACGAGAAGTTTTTGTGATTGGGAAATCGCTATCCACCGTGAGTTTCGTGCTTATTATATAGGTACTGAGTTTGTTATTTTATAATTTAACTTTTTAAATTTTTTGAAAATATTAAGACTTATAACTACTTTCCTTAATTATTAAGAATTTTTTTTCGTTTTATTAGGTTCTTATCGAAACTATTATATTTTTAATCTTAAAATAAAAACGCAAATTCCAAATAATCACAAAGACAATAGACAGACAATACAAACTTCTTCGCTCTAGTTTCCAATAATATTTTGATGACATTTGAAATGTTTGGTATTTTAGAAATCAGTTATCAAAAAGTCTTCAGAGAATTTTAACCTAAAGACGAAATATTTTCCGATAACTTTAATTTTTTTACAATCATTTAAGCCATCTAATTATCGTGCTATTAATATAAGCTAAATATGACAGCAGATTAAACCTTCTAACGTGTATTATTTATTAAACTTACAGTGCATTAGGATAAATACAATATTACATTTATTTAATTAATTAAAATGCTACTGCTGTTAGTAACCATTATTCTCAATAACAATGGAAGACAGCAATAATAAAATAGAAAATCCTGTATTCAACATAGGATCTCTGCTCTTTCACCGGCATAGTACGAACGAGAAATCTATAACGCACTTTCGTAAAAACAATAGATTCTGGATTATGAAGAAATATTTTTACCCATACCAATGATAAGCCATGACGGCTTCAACACTCCCAATTTTGTTTAAAGGGAAACAGCAAAGTCGAGACTATTGCAAAATAGGTGTTTATAAATATTTGTCGATCTGCCTAAATCGCCTGCGCAATAGGGACAAAACCAGTGCGAATAGTAAATACCTACGAATAAAAGCCAAAATAAACGTTTTCTAATCACCTGATAATTCTTCCAAAACTAAATAAGAAATAAATATAATCTTTAAGGCAAAATTTATTTGTTGGATGTCTGAACACACTAAAAAAAAGGGCTATGACAATCACACCAAGTAAGCACTCTATTCATACTTTCGTTGATATATCTCATACAATAATAAGCAATAATAACTTGAATTTCTCAACAAATTGATGTTAAGTATATGATTGTGTTAAGTCTAGAAATAAAGATTTTCAATTTGACGTTGTTGTGATTATGTTGCAAGAAATAATAATATATCAATACAATACATCTGCAATACACACTGATACACATTTAAATCAATTCATTTTCGGGTAGCCTTGTTTAGGCAGAAAAGAGTATTAAAAGAAAGTCAACAATTTTCTTTTGATCTATTATTACATGTCGGGTAATCAATTATTTATTATTACTATTTGACAATCTCCGTGGCCGAGTGGATTTTACGTCGCTTTCTAGGTGTCGCCTTGAGGTTCCGGATTTGAGTGATAATGAAAACAGATGTTTGAGTGATCAATATTGGTATTTTTTGTATTTTTGATTAATATATGTATGTATATTCATAACTCTAGATCATGTACTACACAGGTACAAAAAAAAACAGTGATTACTTTAGGCTAGACAATTAGCCTAGCCTAAAGATATCTCTCAAGATATAAAATTATTTATTTGGTAAAATTATTTTTTTGATATTTGCAGCATATAAAATATATCAAAAATCTACCTTCAATAAGAAAACCCTTGATACGTTATTGAGAAAAGCTAATAGAAAGATTGAACACCGTGCGGTCTAGTAATAGGTTTAATCACGTCAAATCAGAGATAGATCTGCACTTTTGTCATCATCATCATGTGTCAGCCCTTCCAGCCCTGACAGCTGGGTACGAGTTCCTCCTCAAGCATAAAGCATCTGACTTACTTATATCACACTGGTCATACAGGTTGATGTAAAGTTTTGTAACGAGTTTTCACTTCATAGAAATGCAACTGCGCTCAAGTCTTTGGCTGGCTCGTACAAGACCCAGGGTAAAAAAATTACATCACTCTATTTGATTCTTCATCAAACAGAAAGTGAATAATTGTAAATTTCTAGTAATAATAATACTTTTCCATTGCATTTAATCATATTTCAAAATGAACATATTAAAGAAAAACAGATAAAGGTTTTTGTCTGTAACTGAAAATGTCTTCAATATGTCATGTTTCAGTTAGCCAATAGACAAGAACGAAGCCACAACAAAAAAAGAAAACTAACATTTTAAAACTCGCCAGTGACTTAATTTGTGAAATGTTGGTCTAATAAGTTTCGTCACCTAGGACGTAGTTTCAAAGATATTGAAATTGTTACCTAAAATTAGTTTCCATGCTTTCAGGAAAGTATTTATTTAGCGCCGAGGAATGGAAGTTTTCGATGATTTATTATCCGACTTCCAATACAAGGATATAAACCCCACTATCCTGCATACAAATAATTATTCAGTTTTTGTAATCATATGAATATCGTTTTCCTATAGACGACCATACTTTTGACCTTGACCTAGCTTTGTAATTGCGCTAAAATTCAAGACTACATATTACATTACCTACCCTTAATTAACAGTGTTCATTAATCCCACGGGAGCCATTATTTTTATTATAGCAATATTGTATTTCGGAATCACTCCAGCTCTTTAATCAACTTGCTGACGGAAAAGATATATTCTATAATATGTATTATATTCGTTTTTTTTTCAAATGTTTAAATTAGTTGTGCGCTACAAATTAATTTATATGTTAATTTAAATATTTTTGTAACATGTTTTCGTCTGTCTTATATATCTATATATATATATGAAGTTATACATAATGAAGCATAAACATACATTTAAAAATTAATTCCGTTAAACCATTGCATTATTCATATGCGTATTTATATTAATGTACATTAAAATTTACACAAATATTAATTTAGCTTATCATAGTACGTATGTATGTTCTCGCCAAGATCTTATCATAATTAGACTAGGATATGTCAACCATGCTGGCCCAGTGTAGTTTGGTCGACTTCACATATTTCTTTGAGTTTCTTCGGAGACGTCTGCAGGTTGTCTACAACTATCATTTTATATATTTATTGGAAGGATTTGGTTTATTATACAGCAGCTATAACTGCAACATCAAGAACAACCAGTCGGTGTGAAATTTCCGACACCGCTGTAAACTAAGTTTCACTTGGCAAGTTAGAAATGTGACAGAATACCCAGAGCTGCATAGGAGTTCCAGATACTGCTTATTTCAATTACTGTCCAACTTTTATCAACTACTAGTGGAATTGTATTTTTAATATTAATTCTGTTCCATAGTGTTTATTTAGGCTACAGCAAAGCAACAGCAACTAATGACTTAAAAGTACTCAGCTCTCCGTATCTATTGATCCCAATCAAATACATTCCCCATACCCGTGTTTTTAATATATCCTTTTTCCGTTAGTTGGAATGTTATTAAGCATCGTGCCTGACAATGGTTAATCACCACGTGTGTGTGTGGGACTCTCCTTAGGGCATATCTACTAAGTTTAGAACACTGACTAAAGATGAAATAAAAGTCGGGGTAGACTTTTATTTCATCTTTAGTCAGTGTGATCCGGGATTAGATAATCATATTTCTTTGGCTCGCCGCGGGATGACTGGACCAGCTACCTTATATTGCATGCATAGAGCGTAGACCACTCCTCGGATGGTCTAATGGTCCTGGAAGGCGGAATGCATAAGTTCACCTTCTACGTTATCCCGCTTTCTTATTTTTTATGTTCTCTTTGTATGTTTTCACCCACGAATACTCGCAGCCCTCTTCTTTTCCTTATATATCTCTTTCTGCAGAGCTCTGTGTTTGGAGTGGTCGTTGTTTAGTGTGTATACTGATGATACGCAGATCTGTTATCCTCTGCGACTAATAGTATACTTGCACATTTCTAGGACAGGACGCGCTTTTGGTATAGTTAGGGAACGTACCCATACTACGTGACCCATATTTTACAATTTTTACCCCCCTCCCCCCCCTCGGTGACTACCCGTAGTATATGCTAAGACCCCCTCCCTCCCCCTCTAGTTTTCACGTAGTAATTCATAAATATGGTTTTGAATTATTTTTTGCAAATAGAAAGTTTAAAAAAAATTTAATTTTTTTCATATTTATCTTTATTAATACGGCGCTTGCCTATAATACCTATAATCACAAGTTAAAAAAATATTATTAAGAAGAATAAACATACGTAGTCATATTGTAACAGAATCTTAAATCACAAAAAACAAAAGTGTGATATGATGGACATGGGACTATTATATGATATATTAAGTGGGCGTGTCGATAGTCCAGAGTTGTTGTCACGATTAATATTTAACACACCTAAGTACCGCACAAGGCATACTCCTATGTTTTATATCCCTGGACATATCACATGTTATGGCAAAAATGCAGTGATTACAAGAATCATGCGAGAATATAATGAATTCTTTAGTG
The DNA here is from genome assembly GCA_036419045.1 of Scirpophaga incertulas. Lineage (NCBI taxonomy): Eukaryota > Metazoa > Arthropoda > Insecta > Lepidoptera > Crambidae > Scirpophaga > Scirpophaga incertulas. The sequence continues at coordinate 17,887,533 of CM071629.1, read as the reverse complement.
ATGTTGATCCGTTCATTGTAAACAAGAAGTCCTTCATGATAAACATTAAAAAAATAATTTCAAACGTTTGACCATTGTTATAATAAGCATATTAACTGATTCAAATAATAAGTCATATATTTAAAAATATCCGTAGTGGCGACAGTCTCTTTACAAAATTTGAAATGTCTAGAGTGTATCATAGTTGTATAGAATAATGAAATGTTAAAAAAAATATAACTTGTTACAACTGAATTACAGAACCCAAAATTCATTAGTCTTTTTTTGAATTGCCTGCATTGACAAGGAATCCTTGTAGCATTTAATAAATGCATTGTACAATCGATCGTACAACGACATGATTGCACAGGTATGTATTACACTATGGACTACACTATAAAATATCAGCTTTGTATCAGCTGACGTTCTGACATATGTGCGTCAGTGTTGCCACCTATGAGTTTGAATTTTTTTTAATCATTTATTTAACGGCTCTTGATACAGGTCCTTTTAAGCCCTATTAATGAGTTTGAAAAGCGCTAACGTTGCCGCCATATTTGAATATAGCTCGCAAAAACGCGAGATTTTCCTAAAGTATATTGATTACGTGACGAAAACTTAAGGCCCCCCCCCCGCCCCTGTGCCCAAGCGTGGTATTTTGACGACCCCCCTCCCCCCCCTAAACGGGTCACGTAGTATGGGTACGTTCCCTTACGTTACAGATAACTCACAAATCATCTACAAAATATTCTGTCATACCACCAAGTTATTGAGGCAGGTCTTCGCAGAGTTCTGCAGTCTTCCGGCTAATTCCAGGTGCAGATGTGCTAAAGTCAACCGAAGAAATGGCGGTTGACCAGGTATGTGACTCTAGTTTTCGGTCAATCTTTGATGATCGGACATCGATACCACTTCAGAAACCACCTACCAGTTCCAGATTCGAGTCAGCCAGAAGTGAAATCAATATCCCTGCTAACTACTACCGATTCCAAAACGTGTTCGGTACCATGTTATAATCCAATCTCAATTAAGTATATTGAGTCCCAGTTTGAATACTTAGAACTATAATTAATGACTCCGCTGTATTGAGCAAGTCCACGTCTCACTTCGCCGTTGTTTGGCCTAGAAGGTCATATACCGTGGCGCAATGGTTAACATTCGCTTGTATTATTTGGATATGATATTTAATTGATATTATTAGTTTCCGTGGGTTCTCGCTGGACACTAGGAGCTATTGCAATCGCTCTCCTAGATATCAATCGTCTCCTAACAGATGGAAGTGGGTAGCTGAGTCCCCAAATCCTGTGTAATGATGGACGATTGACATTGGAGAACACCGCGCATCTCAGTTCTCCATTATAGGCATCGGTTGTTTTCCCTTCAGCACCGCAACGGAAACAAAACCGACTGTGGTCCTTAGCTAAGGGGCGTCGCTGTTTCGGATACCTCCATCCTCCTCCGGCAGAACTCCATCTAACTGTGATGCACCCGATTTCCGTTAAACGTTTAGCCTTACATGAAAGCACTTACATGAAAATTGATTCGAAAGTGGTCCCGATATCCCTCAAACAGAGATAAATGTGGGTGAGGGCAGTCCACTGTGCCTGCAGTTTTGCTGGATGGATTACCTTAACCTCCTCTCCCAATGCATCCCCAATCTTAGTCGCAAGCTCGAACTTGCTTGCGCGGACCTTTTGTTTTTTGGAAGCATAATAATTTAAGCTGCCGTTATCAGTGTCCCAAATTTACTTATTATTTATTGTCCAATGGACCAATTCGTAAATTGCTAAGTGTGACTGTGGCCTCCGCTTTAGCAATGGGCGTCCTTGTAGACTACTCCTTATACATGCTTTTGGCAGATTGACATTGCTTGCCACCGTTTTTGGGGCTTCTTTACAACAGCAATTCAACCCTCCAGATTTGCTGTCCGCTGAGAAGACTGAAAAGCTGGGCTCCACTGCTAATTTTCTTACCAGATGTTTTCGGGGCAGCAGTGTGATCAGGTTTGTTATCGCTCCAACCTTTTTTCTGCCGCTGTTTGACGATAATTTACTTCCCGATCTTCTATTTTTTTTTTTTTATGTGATAGGGGGCAAACGAGCAGACGGATCACCCGATGGTAAGCAATTACCGCCGCCCATGAACGCCCGCAACACCAGAGGAGTCACAAGCGCGTTGCCGGCCTTTTAAATGGGAGTACGCTCTTTCCTTGAAAGTTTGGATATCGTAACGGTTCGGAAACACTGCAGGCGACAATTCATTCCACAGTTTAGCTGTGCGAGGCAGAAAATTCCTAGAGAAACGCACAGTGGTGGACTGCCAAGTATTGAGATGGTGAGGATGGAAGGTTTGTCGCGTGGAACGATGTCGGAAAGTAGCAGCAGGGATCAGTCCAAACAATTCCTCCGAGCACTCTCCGTAGTAAATGCGATAGAGTATGCAAAGAGAAGCTACATCTCTACGCAATGCCAAAGGGTCAAGCCGACTTAAAGTTTCCTGGTGGTCGACGATGCGAATCGCTCTCCGTTGAATCCGGTCTAGAGGGAGAAGCTGGTATTGGGGCGCCCCTGCCGCAAGATGAGAACAGTATTACATATGAGGCCGGACCTGTGCCTTATAAAGTTGCAGACGGTGGGCCGGTGTGAAATACCGCCTCGATCTATTGAGCACACCAAGCTTCTTCGAGGCTAGTTTAGCCTTACCCTCTAAGTGACCACGGAACTGAACTACGCTCGATATGTCGACACCAAGAATCCCAATTTTGGCTGAGGCGGTTAAGGGAGTGCTCTCAAAACGAGGAGACACGACAAACGGGAGCTTTTTTGCAGTGAACGCGCAGACTTGAGTCTTTGTGGGGTTAAATTGGACCAAATTAAGTCTACCCCAATCTGAGACTTTCTTTAAAGATTCTGGAGGATCAGATCACCGAATTTGATCCAGCATATGAATTTGAAAACTTTCCATGACTTACGAAAATTCCGCTTATAAAATATTGTTGCCACAGACTGATGTACTATAATACACAAATGTACTGTAATACTGTATTATAATCTCACTCCTCCTTTTTTTTGTTTCCACAGTGCCCTACATGATTACAACCTTAGATGACATCAAACAGCCACCCAATTACTTATCACGGCCTGTACTTGATACACTCTCATGTGGTTAGATAGCATTTTTTCGATTAAAGTACACCTGTACATCAAATTCATCAGATTTTATAGCGCGACTTTGCTCATTTGCCTAAGGCCAGTGCCAGCATCATACTACAATAAATACAAAATATTTGTATTCAAAGAGTTAACCATTACTGAACACATCTTCCTTCATGAAGATGCTTCGCCTATTTTTTTCACATCAGCATATTCTGCTCTATATAAGTTGTTAGACAGAGATGGTAATTATTTTATTCGTTAAAAGGGAATTCATTTTATTGAAAGGGAAACCAGTAACAATCAGCATAGGCCATCTGATACCAGCTCTCATGCTTTCATAAGAACAGGACCTGTTTATTTACAGTTAATCAAATAATGTTCAAGCAATTAGTACTCCTTAATATCAATATTGCATATATGCTAGAAATTATAGCTCGCAACCGACTACTGAAACATACCTTTGGAAATTCAGTAGTACCATTTTAACATTTAATAGGCAGTACATTGTTTTTATATAGTGCAGTCCTCCCGGATATTCACAGACACACGAAGCTATGTTGAAAAGAATAAAAATCGTTTGGTCTTTCACTAACTTCAAGGTGTAGGTACTTGCTGTGACTACTTAAGATTCGTCTAGGTATATGTCTAAGTCTATCTCTTCTAACAGGGGCTTTAGAATCTCTTCTAGGGTAATTTCTCACAGGAGCTAAGAACATGGTATGATCAAGCAAACATTAGCATTCTTAAGTCATTTACATATTTGTATGTAAAAGGATATTGCTAGCCAAATAAGACATGATTCCTTCAGAATCTTGTATTTTTAATATACAATCGTGTTGTCATATACGAGGACCGGAGACTAAGTGAACAACTAAATGAACAACGCTGTTCATCGAGCTCACTTATTTCCCCCACAGCCAAAAAATAATGAACACTTAATCACTTTCAGTACAAATTTAATAAACAAAAAAAGAATTAGTGTAGTATACATTTCGGCTTAATGAAGATATTTCAATTTTGTTATGAATATTTAATGTTTCTTTTTTTTCCTCCTCTGGAGAGAAGAGGCTGAGAATCCTCCTGGATACCGCCGCAACAAAGTGCCACGGTGATTATATTGGACTCAAACAGCTTAACTTATATCATACAAACCTCACAGAATTATAAATATAAATATATATAAATATAAAATAAATATAAATATTTGTTACACTTACACCAATTAGCCTAGCCCAAACTAAGCTCTGTAAGGCTTGTGCTATGGGATCTAGGGTAACGGATAGACATACATATATTATACATAAATAATTTTTATTGAAATATATATCAACAACCATGACTAAGGTACAAATGCTGGCATTCATCACACAAACATCTGCCCCCACCGGGATTCGAACCCGGGACCTCAGAGATGGCGACACCTTGAAACCGGTGTACTATCCACTCGACTATGGAGGTCGCCTTTTTTTATAAATTGCTTTTACATATACATATTTATTGTATTATTCAAATGAAAATTGCATAAGTTTCCATTTTTTATTACATAATCTTATTATAGACATGAAATATATTTTACTAGCTGTGCCCGCGACTTCGTCCGCGTGGAATAGTTATTTTGCGCACCTCAGCTGTTACCCGATCTTGACAACGCGACATATCCAAATTTGGTACCATAAAAACGGTCATTGTGACTAAACCTTAAAAGATAGACATATGCCGTCGCGGACTTTTTTTTAGATCATGTATAGAGGAATAATTCTTTCATACATATTTTTTGTGTATCTTGAACCGTTTTTCGCAGCGCACGCAAAGAAAGCCTTCAAAAATGAATAATTTTCCCCGTTTTTTACACATTTACCGCTCTGTCTTTGCTCCTATTGGTCATAGCGTAATGTTATTTAGCCTATAGCCTTCCTCGATAAATGGACTATCCAACAAAAAAAGAATTATTCAAATCGCACCAGTAGTTTCGGAGATTAGCGCGTTCAAACAAACAAACAAACAAACAAACAAACAAACTCTTCAGCTTTATTATATTAGTATAGATTTATATGTAATGGTACGTGAATCATAATCTTCTTGCAATATTCTATACATAAATATTACCTTAGCGTATTAAGTTAACAACACTATCGGAAATTTCATTTCGTCCTACCAGCTCTGTATAAAACATAACATCCAACCCCACTCAAGCAGCTGTCAGAATTCTAGTTTACTAACTGAAGGTCGTAGTGTAGGCTGAAACTTTAAATTGGTTTGATATTTTACTTCTTATGGGCACCAATGGGCGTGGAATTCGGACCTTGTTTAATTTTGTGTATATATTAAAAACGACAAGTCAAAGTAATAGTCGTGTATTAGTAATTACAACATTTGAAAAGTACTTTTTTAATAATAATATTAAAAGTTTTGAAATATATTAAGAGTGTGAGATTTATTTCACAAAACTTTACCCTGTTTAAATAAGGTTTGAAAGGGAGTCTCAAAGTCGATATAAACATTCACCAGCGGGCATACATCGATTCATATCCGCTGGAATCTATCTAGCTGGAATGTGACTGGCAATTGTAAATCAATCCTACAAATACTCGTAGCTTTAATTTTCTTGTCATTAGTACAGATTACAAAAGGTGAAAATTATAATGATTGTTTGCATACGATTATCTTTATAATCTAATTTATAAATATAACGATTGCCATCAAAAAGTAATAATATTATAGGGACTAAATATTTAAAAAAATTTGGTTAATAATGAAGTATGTAGTGTTATAAGTTTTTTGTATTAAATATAATCGAATAAAGAATTAAGAAATTATAATTAATACAAAATAATGTAATTGGCACAAGAATATCTGCTGTAATTTTGATTCATACGAATGTTTTTATTACTTTACTAACATTTATCTTATCTAAAAACTTAATTGTGTTAAATGGTTTATAAGATATCGCAAAACATCATAAATATGAATATTGGAAAATGCTCAGACTACTGTGTATACTTTTTTCTCAAGCATTACCGCACTTTTACGGAAAAGTAGTTACCGGTGTGCGATCGCATCCGCACTCATTTCGAGTAAAGATGTCAATACTTCGGTATCAATGCAGACGACCGAACGAAAGATAATTTACGATAAGATAGAATCGCAAAATGAACGCGGAAGGGACCATATGTCCCATCGCGTTGACGTAGCAGCATTATAATCTTTTGTTTTTCTTATATACCCAAGATGTAACTTTTAATTTGAATATAAAAAATAAGAGTGATGAATGAAATGAAAACACTAACTAATAGTATTAATTACACTGACTGAATTAAAAATACACATTATTATAGATCATCAAATTATTTTATCAAAATTTCATAAAAAAAAAAATGATTGAATGCTTGCGACTTTATAATGCACAAGCAAAATTTATTTTTTCTGTAGCCGAAGGAACTCTGAATATAAAACCATAGTCATTTTTTCTTTAAGCAATATTGTCATGTTGCAGATAATTTAACGTCATCGTCGTCATAAAATATGTTAGCTTAAGCTAAAATATGTTAATATCTGTGTTACTGTTGCAGTCTCATGGTGATTCCAGGCTTTGTGGCTGAATAAAGGAACCGTTACCATAGATATGAAGAAGTCTTGGTGGCAGTTACATATACTAGCTTTTTGTATGCTGGGCCTAGGCTCGAAACTAGTTGGTAAGGATAAACAATAACCAAAACCATTTTTAATTTATTTAAATATACATATATTTATTTGCCGATATTTGTTAACGTTATGTACCTATAAAGAAAGAACACGTAGGTTCTTTTGTATTATACATATTATTACAAAAGTTTTAGTATAATTAATATACGAGTAATTTAAATATGTTTTATTATAATCAATAAAACAAATTTTAAAATGTATATAGCACTAGAATCAAAAAAGCTATGTATATCATATATTCGTAAGTTGCTTGACTTATATTTTTTTATAAATTCTCCAGGGGAAGCATTTCAACCAGAATTTGCGGAGCCTATCAGTAATTTAACAATCCCGGTAGGTCGTGATGCTACCTTTAGGTGTTTGGTACAAAATCTTGGTGGTTATAGAGTAAGTACCTAGACTGCAAACTATTATAAAATATAATATGTTATTGAGAGAAAAGTAAGACGAAATCGTTTCTACGGTCAAAACTAATTTTGCAAACTAAATATGCTTTGACTTTCTAAAATATATTTTTTTCCATAATTATTCAAGTAATGAATCAAAGTGATTTATTAATTTGTATTAAACTACAAAAATATGAAATTAAAGAATGAAATGAGTACTAATAGTTTTATACTACATTAATTTTTGTTTCAGGTTGGATGGGTGAAAGCGGATACTAAAGCAATTCAAGCGATACATGTACATGTTATAACAAATAATCATAGGGTTGGAGTTTCACATAATGGTCAATCTGTTTGGAATTTACACATCCGCAACGTTCAAGAGGAGGATCGAGGTCAATATATGTGCCAGATCAATACTGACCCAATGAAAAGCCAAGTAAGACAAATTAGCGTATGATATGATTAATTAATTCGAAGTAAACGCACTCCATTCGGAAGTTTGATTTAACATTTCGGTAATATTATTTTGAACACTCTGTTATTTTATTAGAACTTAACTTTTTCAAGCAGCCATGAATCCTAACTTGTCGGTATAAAAATTCTCTTGTCATTAGCTTGGGTACAAACATTTTTCTACTTTTATATAAAATATCGTCCTTTGGCCCCCACTCTTGACGTGGTAAAAACGCGGCACTCACATTATTACGATAAGTGAATATTAATTGAATTATTACACCAATGAGAGAAACTATTACATAAACAGATACCAGTATATAAATGATTAATATATCATGATTTTTACCGAATACCTTGAATAATTGAATTGTACCAAAATCTTGAGACTCGATTAGTGTCAATTTTAGATATAACATTGAGAATATTATTATAGGACTTGATACCCATGCTATTTTCCAGAAAAAGTTTGGTTTGATGCCTATCATAAACATTATGTCGATACTATGCGCGTTATATCCATAAACCCAATAAAGACTAACAGAAAATATCAAATTACTAATTATTTGAATAATTTGAATAGCATGAGAAATTGCTCCAGCAATGTCAGAACAGAACAAGGGACATGTAAGAATTATGATAATGGTAGTTAGTAAAGCTGAGCATACTTTTTTATTTCTATGCGCACAGCAAGAAGAATTAGTCACTAAACTATTCAAAAATAAGTACAATAGCCATGAATTTATTAACATGCACAGAAAGATAGAAGAAAACCAAGCAAATCCCCATATCGGTGCTTGATCAAAATAACTCACAATTTCTGACATTGATCCAAATTCTGTAAAAAAGCTGCTTATTCCTATTTCTATAATAATTTCGATTTCTCCATGATAGTATGACATAGTTTTTATTCCTATAAAAGCAATTAAAGCAAATAAACTTGTTACAAAAAATGAAAGCAGTGTAGAAGAGATAGACGTCATAGTTGCTGGACTACGAAACGGAACATCTTTAGATAAAAATCCAATAATGCCGAAGCCAGTTCCCGCTGACAAAAAACCTCTTATTGCGGAATTACTACAATTTGCCAAGGTATATTTACTCCAGTCAATTGTAATTTTCTTTGTGTACCAGGCTCCACTAGCAGATAATGCTTCCAACAACAAAGCGAGAGCTACTACACTCAAATACACGACTAAAATCTTCACAGCAACTTGAATAAATTTCATTTTACGAAAAGAAAAAATAAACAAAAAGGTACTAATTGTAACACTGGCGATGATTGACTTCCACGATAGAGCACAAAATATTGACGTCATAGAATTATTGCATCCAATTTCACGTTCAAAAAAGCAATTACTTGCAGTTTTCATTTCACAGTCATCATTGAATAGCGTTTGTGCTTCTAAGCATTGCTGAAATATTGAAACATTTATTCTTTTTACCATGCATTTGGTATTTTTAAAATCATCACATGAAAACCAAGGGGGTGGATCCAAAGTTGCGTAGAAAGTGTACAAGAGATACCATGATGTTAGTGCCAAAACGTATATAGTCTTAAGTATTCCCAAATATATTGTGCCAACACATAATGATCTAAAAATTGGTATAAAGTTCCAAGTAGACATCACTCCTCCATTTGTATATTGGGCAATGCATATTTCTGAATAAGCCAGTGGAATTCCAAGAAATATCAGAGATATGCCGTACAATAATAAATGTATATAATAACCATTGTGTGATATTTCTCCCACAGATGTAACAACAGAAACATCATTCAGCATCCACGCCCATATAATCAATTTGTAGTTATTATAAGTCTTCCATTTGCAATTATCCTTGGGAGAATATCTTGTATCAATAGTATTCTCAGCAATATCAATCATTATTAAAAATGTTCTAACCTATTTATGTTATTATCATTATACTTGTGACCAACTAGATCAACTTTGAGTAATAACTGTTACATTTATCAAAAATAAATTGGACACGAAGGAGAAAACTCGTGTGGTTTATCTTTTACAAATTAAGCGGCAATAACTATAACGTTTAGTGAGGATAAAGTGAATTAAGCTGCACCAGGGCGAGAAATGAACGCAGCGGGTAATGATTCGGGCATGGTTCCCCTAAATTATTGCGTTTTGGTCTAATTTATATGCGGGTCTGATAACGGCATAAATCGCGCGCGGCGACAGCCTCAACGGTTTGATGCGATGTGTCGCGCGTCGACGCGGCATAATGCCAACTTGAAGTACTTCGGATTGGGAAAAAAGTCTAACTATATAATTGTCAGTTTAATTGTAATAATAGTTTAATAGTCAGATGTTTAAAATAATTCGCATAAGATGTCTACTAAGAATATCAAAGGATTTTTTTTTAGATGGGGTTTCTAGAGGTGGTGATTCCTCCAGACTTTATAGCGGAAGAAACTTCTGGCGATGTAATGGTGCCGGAAGGTGGTACTGCTAAAATATCATGTCGCGCTCGTGGAATACCTCAACCTAAAGTTATGTGGAGACGTGAAGATGGTTCGGATATAGTCTTGAGAGATAGTCACGGTAGTAAGACCAAAGGTAACTATTAAAATAAAAGAGTATTATTACTGTGTGAAAGATATTAAGATTACCGCGTTTATAAGCAATTACCGCGTAGGTTCCCAATGTGTCCAGAAGGATTCAATTCATATTTCAATTCAATTCTGAAAGATTTAACTCTACCAGAGGACTAAAGATTTGAGTATAGTTCACAATAAGACAGGAGGCTAATACAAATGCGAGACTTGCAGTAGGGAATACGATTTGAAATACCATCTCTTAGTTCTCATTCGCTCGGTACATTTGCAGGAGAGAAACCATGAATGTTCAGTATGTAGTTTGCGTTTCCTTACCAAATTCGATTTAACCAGGCAGATGGTTATCCAAACAGCAGAGAAGAATTTTAAATGCGATGTATGTACAAAGTCATGTGCTAGTAAGAAAAAATTGAAACAGCATTATAAAGTTCACGATTGTGGACTGAATTGCGTGGCTCATTTCTTATTAGATTATCGTGAATAAATTGTGAATAATTGTGTAATTAGTTTGTGGTTACTGTTTACAAAAACGGTATATGAAGTAATGATACCTTAATACTAGTCGTAAAAAAAATATTCTATGCAACCTTGTATCGAATGTATGTCAAAAAATACGCGAGTACTTTACGTACGGCGCACGTTGAAACACATGCCATTCGCCTTTTCTATAACCATTCTTATACAACGATATATAATTATTATAGATTTGAATTTTCCATAAGAAACTCATTTCTGTAATGTGAGTTACATACTTTTTCTTTGTTTAAATTGTAATTGATTTTATAGCTTTAAACATAAAAAAGTCATAGTTTTCCTTTTTTGACTACTAGGTTTTCACTGAAGTCTGGATCAGGTGATGCAACTTAAGTGTATCCGTTTTGATAAATACAGACAGATTCGCCAATAAGTCTCATAAATCAACGTTCCATTGAACTTAATTATGTTGGTTTATTGCTGAAACGTCGAAAAGTGCAACTAACTACTTCATGCAATAATTAAGCACGGTTGCATTTTAGCGGCAGTGATGTTATCAGTTTATACTCATGTTATCGCAATCAAAGGAAATTTAAATTCGCGCTCATATCCATCATCGTGGTTTTAGGCAGTTCTGCTGACCTTAGCTCTAAACGGGTATTTCTTCACAATTATGCTGTCATCCATTTAATCAACAATGTGCAATATCTGTAGGTTTTAAAGTGGGGCATACTCATATAATATTGACAGTGACTGCTATAAGTTTACTAGGGCAGATATCAGTTATTGATCCTATTAGTCCGAACCACTAAAAAAAGTCAATTGTCTAGTGCCAAAAGTTAGCGCCAATAGATTTTTTTGCTGTTAAAAACCTTCCAGATCCAGCAGTGCGTGATATTATATCACAATAATAGATACAAAATACTAGCCCAATATATTATAATAGGTACAAGTATACCAGCAGGCTCTGTTCTGTTAATTAAAACTTTAAAGAAAACCAGTAAAGGCAATTTTTTTTTCTCCCTGTATCATTACAGAGTCATCAGTTGGAAGCCGACTTCAGATACACAGTCCGAACCCAACCTCCGATACAAATTAAAACAACTAACAAATATATATTTCCGTCACAAGAGTCATATCGCATTAAACAAATCTGATATGTATATGTCCGGTACAAACCAAAAATATAATATTATACTCCCAAACTCCAAAAAATTACTTCAGCATCAATAATGCTTAAATCAATAGGGAAATTTAATTTATTATTATATAAACTAGAAATCAATTGTATAAACATTTAGAATGATGATTATGATCATTTATAATTGTCTTAAATATATGAGTAGCATAAAAGATTTCTTAGGAGTAGTCGTAGTCAAGACGCGTATTAGATTCATATAAGGAGTATATTTCTTAGTGTCCATAATCGTTACACTAGCTTGAACTAAGCTTCAGTTTTGCGGAGGAAATATATTTAAATATTTTTGTACTTAAAAGTTTGAAATGTATATGAAATTCGAACGTTGATTTTATATAGAAATATTATTGTTATGTTATTACTCGTATATCAATATAAATATAAAACTATGAATAATTTGTCAGCATATATTAGCTTTTATGTCTCTACCATTTCCTCCATCTCCCATAAATATTTTCTACCCTAAGTTACAACACAACAAACCTTGATTATCAACAATATAAAGAATACGTAAATATTTATTTACTTTTATCAGTTATTAATACCAAAATACTTAAAAAAAAATGTAAATATAGAAAATATATTTTTAGCATACTTCGAATTCAGAATTGGCAAACAAATTCAATACCGAAGCGGTATATTATATTTATCAAGCGGTATTTTATGTTGTAAACTCTCACACATGGCAAATGTTACTGTTGCGTACAGTACTCGTTTATGTGATTATTGTCAGATTCGTAGCAATCAGCATCAAATCTGAAACCCCTGCATATACCACAATATACATTGCTGCAAAGTCGCGGTACCAAATAAGTTTACTGCTTTATTAATCATTTTAGTAATCTTATCAAACCCATCAACAGCAATGCGAACTGTTTTGCAACAAAAATAACCAAGGCAGAGGTACCCAAATAAACAACTCCTTCGGATCGATCGATTTTATGCTAATATTTAATATTACATAGAGATACGAAAGTGTCTCCTGATAAAAGCGGTTAAATTATATTATCTTTATGCTATAGAAAATAGTAGGATACAAAGTTTTAATATTTATGTTTTATTTTTGGCAATAAGGTTCCCAATACATCTTATTGATTGCTATATTTTTACCACAGGCAGTTCATGCCTTTGGAATTAATTCCTTAAGAGGCATGAACTTTTTACATACATTTTATTATTTAAGTTTACAATTTAGGGTGAATTATGTTATATGATAATTATGAAGGTATTTTCAACAAAACCTTTATTTTAATCAAAATAAAACGATGAATTCAGTAGGCGATGACTTATAATTTTTAAAAAGTAAGGATATAAAGAAAAGTTTTGATAATTAGTAATGAAAAAATATATCAGATTAATACCAACCACGACCATGGTTACATATGTTATATATTACGTCAAAGTACTTTAACACTTCTTTTAAGTAGCGGATATAATTTATTAATCACATTATATAATTCACAAATTATGAGTATCTGAATCGAGCGGGTTATATAATAAATATATCCAGAGATATCAAATTTAGTTAGTTCTTTTACTAGTAAAGTACTTCGAGCGGAGAGATGTGATTAGTTTATGTTGAATTATAGGCCAATTACAATTAATTCGAGTAAATTCTATTAAGGGATTCAATTTTATTGTAATGAAATTAATATTGCCTGTAACTCCAACTTCTGTTCTCCTCATTCATGGCACAGTCGCTTAGTTTCGAAATTTTATTCATTAAGATTAGTTAGATTACTTACAACAAAAAGAATATCTATTAAATTTCTTCAAAATATGGTCGCTCTGAAAATCAATATGTAAATGTCCGGACGCCTCGCATATTCAATTGTGTGTCTGTTTGTTATTCTGCTGTACTTGGCGGAGATAAAACCAAAAGCCGTTCTTGAGTTATGGTAAATGTTCAGGGTCAGATTGAACTTTCATTAATTGTTTTTTTTTTTCAGTCCAGATGTATAGTGAAGAGGTGCTGACTCTCACAAAGATATCACGTTCAGATATGGGTGCTTATCTTTGCATCGCTAGTAATGGCGTACCACCCTCCATTAGCAAAAGACTACAGATCAAAGTACATTGTAAGTATATGGTACTTATTAATATTTTTATTTTCTTGAATTTATATTTAATTGTATTACATAAATCTTTACTATTTATTACATTTTTCATCCGTGAAAGCCTTAAAAGGTTTATGTGTCGAGCCGCGTTTGTGAAATAGTTAATTTTAAAAATTATGCTCAATAGTAGCAACTGTTTAGCACAATTATATTTTAACACCCAAGCTATAGTAATACATTTTTAATTATATTTATTTTCAGTTATGGAATTATTCAGTTACGTATTTTAAAGGTCTTCTGGCAATTTATTTAAATAGCAATAAGAAAATTTAATATTTTCCCTTCATGTACTTTGCAAAATATTTTTATGAAATAAAACATTTCTGATAAAATAGCTTCCTTAAATTATCTTGTCGCTTATACACTATTAATTGGTAATAATTATATTTAAAATATATTGCAAAAATAATTATATCCCGTTAAAATAGTAAATTTCATTTTTCAAATATATTAATTGCAGTACAATAAAAAAATAAAACTTTTATTATATATTATTATTAAATTACATGACTAAATTAACTATTTTTAATTTTCTATTGAAATTATATCTATTTCTGTTACTGTCTTGTATAAAGGGGTACAAAGCCTGTGACATCCATATAGGAAAAGTAATATGCCTGTAGCCTAGTTAAACTGTTTTTATTGACTTTGGAAATAAATAAAAATAGTATGAATGGTATGAAAAATATGTTATATGCTGTCCAATTAACTTGCAAATTTGTTTCGATGTGTACATAATTTTTTATTATTTTTTTATTTATTATTTGATTATAATCAACACACATTTTTAGAAATAGAAGTCTATTTCTAGTAGCTTAAAAAGGCTTCTTGAGCAAATTTCCACTTTGCATCTATATTTTGTACTTTGTTCTATCAATATTTGATTTGACGTCAGTAATTGTCTGTAAAGGCCTATGTCGAATATTTTTTTTTTTGAATTGTAAGTGCTTGGCCAGTAGGCATTACCTATATGGATTAGCGAAACAAATGATTTGATCAGATACCTGATGTACCGAATAAAGCATATTGTCATACTCACCAGGAAAATTGTTTGCCGTTGCCCTCCCAGGTTCAATTTAATTCAGTTCAATTTAAAAAAAGTTTTAAATAAAATGTTATCTGTGCGTTAGGAACCTACCTATTAATGTGATTTAGTATTTTCTCTCTAACTTTTTGTTTAATGTATTATTTTTTTGCTTATTCTTATTTACCTTATTCCTATATATATTATGTTGCACTTTTTTATGATTTGCGTTTATCACAACGACATCGTTCAAATAATTTATCGTACTTTTTAGACTCATTCCTTAGTCGTCGATATACTTATGCAGATTTCGGATACCTAAATTATCTGTTATTGCAAGTGAATTTACAGTTGTTTCAAACGTCTTGCATTATGTTACGTATAAGTGTCTATATCGTTAGGGTTGCTATTTGCTGCCTATTAAAGTTTTAATGCTTAGACAGTTCCAACTAAGAAAGTAAATACTAGTACATAAATCTCGCGACAAGCTTTTATAACATATAAATTGTATCAAATGTGTTAAATTTGAAATGACGTTATAAGTTAGCAGTAAAAGTTTTAGTGTAAAAGTTTTTTTTAGCGCATTTAATTAAAAGCTTGTTTTTAAAGATTTTTTAACTTAATTTTTACAGTCACGTATAATAAAATTTTTGCCTCTCGTACCAATCACGGAAGAAAATCGGTTTCCTGTAATTTCGTGGTAATTGTTGTTCATCATGGCGGCTTTTAGACATTTCCTGTTATTAATGTTACAGTTTTATGTCATCAAGTAGCTCTGTTTAATTATTTTCTGCTTATTAGGACATGTTTGTATTTTTGAATAAACTTAAGAGTGTATTTTATTTACAAGCTAGATTAAACTTAATATTAGCACCCGATCTTTTGCTGACTGCTGGTTGGAAATGCGTTGCCATAAAGCCATAAAGTTTATTCAGAAAGTATATAAGTAGTATAGAAAGTATAAGTATATTTGTTTTATTAGTAGTGTTTATTTTTATAGTGTCTCGTTATTTTAAATGCACAAATCTGTACTTCGCTTACTTCAAGTAACTGTACATAAATTAAATCATATTAGAATTTACAATATTCTCTTATAACGTATCCTCGCAGTCGCTGTTTGAAAAAATCTATTAATTTTAAATTTATTTGTTCCGTATTACCTTGCTTTATCTGTATCAAACTTTACCTTGTGTCTCCAATAAAATATCTGTTTGAAAATATGTTGCCTAATGATAAAAAATACTCAACCAGTTCATCCAGTCATACAAGTGCCAAACCAGTTGGTGGGTGCACCAATCGGCACTGACGTCACTCTGGAATGCTATGTGGAGTCATCGCCAAAATCAATCAACTATTGGGTACGAGATTCTAGTAAGTACTACTATTATATTTTTATCCTTTATACAATTTAGCTCAACATTTATGCAGGCTGGAACCATCATATTGTTTTCTTAACAAAAAATCTGGTCTCGGCGATCTTAGACATTGTATAAGGCTATTGCGTTAATATTGCAACATTATTAATTACAAACGTATATATAGAATAAGAAATTTCAATAAATTATTGTATCATACACAAAATTTTCTTCATTTAGTTAGTTCCTGTAATTGGGACAATTTCTCTACAGATCGCTTCTGCCTTTCTTTACCCTATTCTTTACGGGCCCAATTATAGATATATTTAACAACATTTCGTGATTGAACGAAATTTTACACTTTTCATTTTAAACTTTTTATTTACCAAAAACGAAACGCATAATATTAATCTGCAAAGTATGAGTGTAAAATATATATTAGTAATAAGTGAATCATTAAGAAAATCATATAAGGCTGCAGACAACTGCATTAAAAATACTCGGTGATTACGGTTATCAAAAATATACTTAATAAAAGGGTCTTATGACTCTTACAAATAACGCAACTCACTATAGTTACTATATATGTGAGCAATAGTAAAGAAATTCGTAATATACAAAATACACGATTAAGATCGAACTGAAAACAATGGACCTCGAGAATATGGAGGAAATGATTTGCCAAAAAATATACTCGGTATGGCAAAATAAACTACAAAAAAGCTGTTTATAATTTAATTAAATTATAAACAGCTTTATTCAAATGTTCCAGACCTCTATCATCAACAGATGATTTAAAACCTAACCAATGATCAAAAGATACAGTAACCAATCTGTTTGCTCTTTGCTGTTTTTTAATTTAGCTTAAATTTTGAAAACATTCAGTAGCACAACTTCAATGGGGCTAGATTCCGTACATTAGATAAGTACTAGCAGAATAGCAATAAGTATACTGTCCAATCCACTGGAACGTGAATATATCAAAACTTGTTTCAAAAACAGCTGTAATTACTACAGAAATGGAAAGACGCATATCAGTCAGTCTAATATACGAGAAATTAAAAAAGATTCTAGCAAATTATATTTGCCCTTTATCACCACATACGAAACGATGGAATAATACAATTTTGATCTAATTCTCACTGGAAGGTAGATAGCAAAACTGTATCTATATATATATGTGTGTGGAAATGGAAAAAAACATAAAGCTACACATTTTAAAGCTAGAAAAATGTAACCCTGAACTTCTAATAATAACATTGAAAGTACTAATTGGGCACTACAATATTAGAGGCATAGACAACCTCTTAACAATAAATCCTAATACCTAGCTGAGATGAAACTTATTGAAACTTGCTCTCCTTGTGTTTTTTGCGAAGCCGTGTTTATGTGTAATATACTCGTACTATCATAATTAAGGTTGTATCATACTTCGCCTCCGCCTCCGTTACTGCGGAAGTTCCGCAAGAAATCGTTCGTCTCCGCACAATTTTTGCGGAGTTGTAACGGAGTTTTATTTACGTAATCATAGAGCAAAACCGCGCGAGCGACGCTCGCCTCCAACAGCCATGCGCTAGTGTCTCGCGCAGCGTGCGAAATGGTCACGCATCGTGCTGCCAAAAAAGTTAGAGTAGAATCAAACCCAATGCATGATGAACCAAGTACAAGTTTCCAGATATTTTCAGCAACACAAAGCGTGCATTCGAATCTGGCTGAGATATTGACAAATCGCAATGACAGTGAGGAAACTGAAAATGATGACAGTAATAATAACCTCATGATATGAAAAATTTTAAATAATGGATCTAATAAAGAAAACAGACTCAAATTAGACGATGATCTTTCACCTTCGCCTCCGCCTCCGTTAACCTCCGCATCCGCAAAAGTGAAACTCATTGCTTTCGCATCCGCCTCCGCCTCCGTTAAGAAGGCCCCCGTTACAACAAAATGCACGAATAATAAAAATAAACTAACTCATTACTAAAAATTTTAAACTTTATGCACCATGACAATTATTGCATTAATTAAATAATATACATAATATTTTAACCACTGTCATGATCAAGTGGTTGGATGTTGATAAGTAGGTTCCGCGATTATTTTCCTATAGGAATATTTTGATATTTACGGATATTTTGATATTTTGATGTCCGGTTTGATTGATGATAAGATTCTGACCTTGTGTTTTGTGTAATAATATTGTTAATCTCATTGTATTCCACTATTCATCGTTGAGTCAGTTCTTACGTTATTGAGGAGTTAACATGGAGTAAAATTTGCATTTATCGTCGGCCTTGTAACCCACCGCCAAAGTGAGATAAAAGCAAAAAGCTTCCCTGTCGTATGTAAAAAGCATATTCTTTAAATTTATTTTTGACGAACAACTTGAACTTAAAAAAACTACCAAGTTCAATGATGATTTAGACAATATTCTCTAATTATTCTAGAATTTCAGCAGCTTCTGGAGATTTCGCATACTTCTGGTAGAGATGCCAGGAAGTGGAGAAGGTTTTCCCAATGATCAGCCACGCTTCTGTATTCCATGAGAACGTGTTTGTGTGTACTTTTATCCATTGTAAGGTTACTCCAGTTTGTATTTATTTGCTTATAGTCTGGACCATTTTTGATATTCCAATATAAGGTGTTGAATTGAATATGAGAGTTGATAGTATTGTCTTAAATAGTTTGAAGGACAGATGCGCTATCAAATCTAAATACTAAGATTACTATCATATCTATCTAAAATTTAGTAAAATGTATATCTAATCTAATATATATAAATCTCATGTCACAATGTTTGTGCTCAATGAACTCCTAAACTACTTAACCGATTATAATAAAATTCGCACACCATGTGCAGTTCGATCCAACTTGAGAGATAGGATAGTTTAAATCTCAAATTGTCATCATCATCATCATCATCATCATCATCATCAATTTTAAAAATTCTTTCACCAATAGAAAGCCACATTATTGCGGAGTGTCATCATCATCATCATCATCATCATCATCATCATCATCAGCGGACGGCGCGCGATGGCTTCGGGTTTAATTCAGTTCGCTTTCGTGCTCGCTTCGGGGATTATTAATATTATGCCCAACGAAGTGGGCGCGGGTCAGCTAGTGTGTATATATAAATTGATGATTATGTCTACAGCGACAAGATAGCGAAAAAATATTAGAAAGCAGGTAGATTTTAGATTATTTTCATTTAGTAATGAAAATGACGTGCCAATCTAACAAAGTGTTCGCTGATGTGGACACACCACGATCAACCTCAGAAATTTTTCAAAACTCTGTTTTTAATGCTAAATGGGATTATTTGAAGTGGTCGAGTTTTTGGCAGCTTCCAATGGGTGGGTTGCCGCTTGCAAGTTACGAGATATTAACTGAAGTTACATTTCTGAAAGAATTAGCCTTTTGATATAAGACAAAAGGTCGTTAGTTCTATCTGAATGAGCTTGGTAGCGCTGAGAGCCATCCACTAACAATGCTCGTATAATTTATCTCCTCCGGATGTGCGATATTGCCTAAAGCAACCACTTTTATTAGTCTTTAGAGGAAAGATTACTAAGACTTTACGGCGTGAAGTACTACATAATATAATATAGTAAAGCGTATTGACAAGAAAGGGATAATGTAGTGTTAGCAATAACTTGTTGACGATATGTTTTGATATTCGTTAATATTTTATATATATATTGTTTAAACTTATACTTGCTACATATACCTGACTACATTTTATCGAATATTGATAATTATTTTAATTCCATACTTCATCTATATAAACTACATAGCATTAAGTATCATGAATACACAATACACAAGGACACGTAATTCACATAAATAAATTTGTTACTTATATTACTTACCATTATATTAACAAAAAAACAGAATTGAGACAAATTTAACTACTTTCCCTCATCATCATAGACTCAATCACAACAATGCGCACACCACTCCTCTGTTTGATCGAGCTTCAATACATAATCGAGAACATAACAGAAGATACTAGGTACAATATAAAAACTAAAAGCTTTTCTCGACAACAGTACCCACGAAACAATATTTGGATTTATTTATTCATTTAATAATATGATAATTAACATTTGTTTATTACGCGTTGGGTCTGTATCCCCGCGCACGTCTTATAAAGAACTGTGTCTTTTAAAGACGCGTGATATAAGCGACAATAATGATTATACGTCTTAATTGTTTGTACGATGTCAAAACCCAACCATAATGTCAATAAGAAAGCAAACATATATATATATATATAATATATATATATATATGTGTGTGTGTATATACATATATATATATATGTGTGTATATATATACGTTCAGTATTTCTCTGTAATATACTTTAAAAAAAATCGAAATAATATTTAATGTTGTGTAGGTATCACTTAGAAGTGAAGAAGTAAGAAGTAAGAATTATATATGTAGTAGTAGTAAATGAGCATTCTTAGTTATCGTTATCACATACGTATTATATAATTTAAGCTTGGGTTTGAAAATAAATGCTAAACGTGGAGTTGATGATATCAATATTTTCCTTACTTTCCTGCAATTGTAACCCACAAACGAAAGGAAGCTGGTATGTTTAATTAAATGAAATCAGATAGGTATAATGAAATAATACAATGGCTCTGCAAATATAATACATTACTTTATTTGAATAAGATTCATGAGTGTAATTTTACACAAATGATATTCACAGTTGATAAGATATAAGATATGTAACAGATTTGATGATCTTAAATAATCGATATAATTTATAAATATAAAACTTATTTTATTAGTGATATTTAATATTATTATTTAGTAAATATAAAACGTATTATGTGAAACATTTTTGAGGGGTTGACAAGGACATAAATAACAATACTGTGTTTGTTTCAGTCGCAAAAGGTAAGTGATCATTACACGTTGTGTGAGCGAAACATATTCCGACACAAAATTTCGTTTATTCAACTGATGAATCCATATTTTATTCATATTGTACGATATAAGGTGAGAGTTTCCATCTCATGCTTCTCCGGGTTTCATATGAATTTTTTTACAGACGGGATATTCACATAAATCGTCGCCACTTACGTAAAAGTATTGAGATCTAACTTAGTTTGTGTAAAATATTACAATACAACATAGTCGGCTTCTTACCAACCCTTAGACTCGTATTCTTTATATAAAGACGTATGAGTCTCAGCCGAGCTCAAAGTAAGCTCTGTAATTACAATGTATATTAAAATCGTAGAATCATAACATAATCTAGCATCAACCACAAAATAGCAGTGTTCAAAATAACATTGCTGTCTTCCGCTGTGAGGGGTAAAATAAGCAGTGAAATTACTGGATACAATGACTTTACATCTTATGGTATATATTGGCGTGAGCGTTACATTGTGGTTATTGTATGGGTTGTAGATTTGCTCTCATAGAAGCCACATCTTTTTTTTTGTTTCCCTGAGGAAAATGCATTAAATTGCATACCCCGGCTGTGGCGAGCCAGCGGTTATGTGGGGCTTTCCTCCCCAGAAGGGTGAGGCCGACCCACTAAAAACCTCAGGGATGGCCTTCTTCAGGCATGTAGGGAGCCCCCGGGAACGCCAAGCGACTTCCAGGAACCCCCAGCCTCCGCTCCCCTGCCGATATAGGGGAGCTCTCCTCGGGGGAGGCTACTTTACCTCCCCCGATCTCCTCCACCGACGAGGCCCCCTGCCACGGAATGGGTGCGGTCCCCCCGGGTCGCCGTAACGGCGGGCGCGGCTTTCTCGCGCCCGCCGGTGACCCGCGGCGGCGCCGGCCTTCTTCGCCATCTCCCGACCCCGCTCAGCGGCCTCCTTCTGGAGCAACACTGCTTCACAGAAGGAGGCCACAGCCCTCCAACCTCCCTCGTCCGCCAGCATTGCCGCAATCAATGCCGGCGGAGGCAGATCTCACCCGATTTCTGCGACCAAGACTCGGCGCTCGGATATCCAAGCCGGGCACTTCGCCAGCGTGTGCTGGGCCGAGTCGAGGTCGATTGTGCAGTGGTGGCAATGTGTCGATCCCTCCCGTCTTATTCGACACAGATACTCACCGATGCAGCCGTGCCTGGTGAGTATCTGAGTCAATCGGTAGGTGACTTCCTCCTTTCTAATAGATGTGGCTACTCACTATCTAGTGGGCAGCCTATTTGTTTATCAATATACAACAATTACAATAATCAATAATTTATTCATAGAAAATTGGAACAATTAAAGTAACAAAAAAATACTACTTACAAGAAATAAAAATTGTGATATTAACTACGCTACAGTTTTGTAGTTTATTGTTGCTATAAATATTGTTACAAGAAATAGTAATATATTTTTCAATTGCATGTAACATCTATTATTTCAATGTGAGTTACTTGATTATATAAAAAAACATATGAACTTATTCAAAATGTCCATTGGCTATAAATATTTAAACGTCAAGGACAGCTATCAATTGAAGCACGCATTCTTTCTACGGAAAAATTCTTCCTTACCAGTCTTTTAGAACTCCAATTATCACTCGGAGCAAGTAAAAAACTACTAATAATATTCTATAAATCATAATCCAGGGGATTATGATTGGGACTAGTTGACGGTCAATCTTCAGCTCTGATGAAGTCCTAAATTTTCGTTCCAATCAGGCTTGTCTGGATTGATCTTTATGACAAGGAGCTGAGTTTTACTTAAGAACTATTTTTGGTTTATGGAATACGATTTCATTACGAGGTGCTTAATCACTTTTTCAAAAATGGCATGTTTGAAGCACTTGCGTCGATATTTTGGTACCACATTTTCAAAAAAAACTCAGTCATTCCTTTATTATTATTCCTTACATTATTTCTTATTCAGCTAATACCCCACCAGACCATTACTGAAGTTGGATAATGAGTACGGGAATGCTATTAAACGTGATGCTCGATTTGAACTTTACGGATAAACATGGTCATTGTGATCAATTTGGTCACCTTGGTAAATTGTAAATATTTTATCTAAACCATATGTAGTTGTTTTGATTTCACTACGCTATTCATATTTTAATAAACAGTCAAATAATGATGAGTGAATTTATATGATATATAGGCTGCAAGTTCTAAATCATCTTTAAAAATACACGCCCTGGTCGGTCCTAACTTTATCACGCGAATAAAGTCTTTTACTTTCTAACTTGAGAATTCCTTCGAATTCTTTCCCATATGCATGTCTGAGCGGACGTCCAGATTTTTTTTATGTCACAAGCAGAGAAGGTTGGAAGGTCATTGTACCTATCAATAGTCCCGGTACAAATGTGTTCGGCTAATACCAAGCTGATGGATAGTTTCAAAAATTGTATTTGGCTGCCTACTTGTGACGATTCGTTTCTCTTAACCTCTCTTAACCCCATTCTATTTTACCCTATTTGCACTATTAGATACGCGACTTGTTGTCTACTATACAGTATACTATATATAAGATTCTAATTTGAATAAAGTAATGAAACAAACTAGTTTTTTTAAATAATAAATACATACACACTACGATTATCATTTGTTACTCCGCCGTATTGTATATTACACATTAAATATCACAGGAATTTCGAATACAGTTAAAAGTAGTGATGAGCTGCAATACTATAGGTAGTCTGCTACAGCCGACGGCGGTTTCGCAAACTTTACTCCGCGTCGCATGAAATATACGGGTTAATTTTCAATGTGGAGTAAGTTTTGAGCTTCAGTTAAATTTAAGTCCCATATTATTTCTGAGTCTTGTCGTACTCGTATTAAAGTACGAATACATGACAAGAAAAAAATACAAATTCAATATTTAAATTATATATTTTTCAATGTGGATTTACTAAAATCACTTTTAAAAGTTAAAGAATCCATTGGTTTACAAGTGGGGAATTGTTCCTTGCTATTGGAAAGAAATATAATAATAATAAGAATACCAGTAAGGGCTGCGTTATTTCCTTGTATTATTACAAAAGCATTTATTAGAAGTTGCCTCAGTAAATTCAACATCCGTTACAAGATTTCATTAACGCATACCCGTTATAATAATTATATTTAGTGTTCGTGATTTTTACGCTAGTTCATCAGAGCTATCGTGAAATTCATGCTTCGTAGTTTTTTAAGAGATATCTATTGTAGACCGTAACTAACACCTTCATCAACGATAGCATCACCTTTGTCCTTCGAGTTTTCTACACCATCGTGTACAATAGATTAACTTAACTAAAAGATTACCAGCTGAACAACCAACTGAAATTGATGACACTCACCATAATCTTAGATAACTTATAGCTATCCCTATTGCCCCGGTAATAACGGTCTGAAGATCGACATGTATAATTTGACTTGCAGCTGTGTGTACACCACAAATGATTTAAATATTGAAAACCGGACGATTTAACGCCAAGATGTATACGAACTTGTTTAAAATATCCCGAAACGCAAGGAATATTATTTTAAGAAGACTAAACAATAATATCCAATAGTTCTGTTGGCTATTTCGCATGGTATTACAGCATTGAAACTATGCGGGTATAGTAGTAACAGATATACTCGTAATATCTTTGCGGAACACTCGTAAACTGGCCTTTCAGGCGTTGTTCTCATAACTATATTATACTCTTTTATGTATCAATGACCTGCTTTTGTGGCAAATAAGTTTACCAGCAGTTTCGTACTATGATTGTTATGTACTCATGATAATATTAATTGTGTACATATGTATATTATATGCTCGTATGAACACTAAACTAATCAAAAATAGAAGTAACAGTTTTCATATGC
Organism: Scirpophaga incertulas; assembly: GCA_036419045.1. Lineage (NCBI taxonomy): Eukaryota > Metazoa > Arthropoda > Insecta > Lepidoptera > Crambidae > Scirpophaga > Scirpophaga incertulas. Next base: position 17,862,321 of record CM071629.1, on the reverse strand, counting down.
TATGCTCAAAAAAAAGTACCGTATGTAGCAGTATAAATTTAAATTGTGATATTACTACTTTAATTAATTGAAGATTTACATAAATAAAAATTTCATTTATATAAAAATGGTTGTATCTCTTATTAGAAATCGCAACATATGAAATTAAATAAACAAATAATGATAAAATCTATACTAATCGTACTATATATTTCAGAAGTTAAAAGACGAACAAAGAAACAACATGTATATATAATATCGGTATAAATTGTTTTTCTTTTCACGTTTTACATTACCTGAACAAAAATATTTTATTAAGTACAATAATTTATTTAATATAAATCGTGTCAAAAATCATCATTTCAAGATGAGTAAGTTGTGAAGAAATGAATGGTGTGAAATATCAAATAACTAAACAAGAAACACTGAGACGGGAGCAAATTAACATTCCTCTCGCCAAACCTTTGTTCCAAGTCATTCACGTGGTTAAATTCTAATGAAAAATACTTGTTGTTCGTTGGAACGATAAAAAATCAGGGTCTAGCTATTGTCGTGATCCTGCGCTAATTATTGAAACGCATTAAGGGCCCAAGTTGTAAAATGCTTGTGTTATGATCCGTGGTTTGTATTGTTGGGAACCATTGTTACTGAACTTGTAAAGTGACTGGCGCTTTTGACAGTTAAGCCTAAAAGGGCACAGTACTGGATCGTCATTTTCGTTTGTCATCAATCTATGTTAGGCCGGCTGACATGTAAGTGTTAATTAACCAGGCCTCACTCGAGCGTAATTAAGAGTGTTACAGTGTTATTTTAGACATTAATTGAGATGAAATTTCTTGTTATAATGAAGGGGAGGGCTGGGGTGTCGAGTAATTTTGCTCAAATACCATCTTTACCGTACGTTATAAAGTTCAAGCGTAAGAAATAAACAATTACGCGCTTTCTTCAGTCGACAATAATATCACAAAGTATTAACAACCGAAATTTTTCTTGACGTCTTAATGGAACGAAATAACATTTCCAGTTTGATATAACTTTATGAAAATAGAGTAGACGTCGTTATAAATTGAGCATATTTTAATGTAAAAAACGAAATTAGTTTATTATAGTTACTGAACTAAATAATTCAGTTTTATTATGCACGAATGAGAGATTATTATTGTAGGGTATTCTATTTCAAAAATCATTATTCAGGTAAAACCAATATCACAATGGCTTTGTTGCCACAATAGCGCAGAGCTGAAATCGGCAGATACTTTACACGGGCGTCCCAACTTGTTTTATAATAAAGCTGTGCTCTTTATCATTTGAGGACACCAGCCAGTTGAGATCACCGCGGTTCGGAAGTTGCGGTGAGCTTACTTGGCGATAGAAGGATTGCTTGGGCGACCTGAAGGAGCAGGAAATGAGGCACTGTATTTGAAAAATGAATTTATATTTACTTCGATGAAGTAAAGTTAACTTTGTTGTACTAAGGAATTAATTTTACTGCTAATATTAGTTTATAATATGTAAAGTGTGCGTGTGATATAATGTGTAATGTTTGAATTTATCGGTGTGGACTTAAGAAACCAATTATGTTATTCATATTACACAAATGGATATCGTGTAGTTACAATACTGTTACAATTATAAGAAATGCAAGGCAGACCCAACATCCGACAAGTTACCATTTTTCCGTGTCAACACGTGCGTATTAATTTGTACCTTTCGCTGTGGTATAAAAACTAGCTACATAAGCACTAGCTACACTAGCACTTGTAAATAATCGCATACCCACAAACGATAAAGGTTTTTGGAAGTGTTACCAGGCTTTGCGTGTTCTGACCATCACCACTCTATTTACAATGGAAAATAATCCTTGTTGATTTAATTGGGTTTTTCTGGTTGACGATGGTTAATAAATACATGCGTATGCAAGTTCTTTGTTATAAAATATAAATATATCTGTGTGTGTGTGTGTGTGTTTTATACTTTTATCGGATATGTTTGTAGTACATTGCTCATTAACATTAATTTGGAAACATTACATAGGCAAGATCGAGATTCTCAGGCAAAGAAAATTTAAGCTAGATATGCTATTGTCTATATCCGTACTAACATCAATTGCCTATAGTAATTGGTATTATATTTTGTTTCATGTAATAGGTATCGGTATAAGTAACACTTAGAGTATTTTTTTCCTTGTATGTATGCAACCATAAGTAGTACTTGAAATATTTATATAGGCTTTGATGTCAATAAGTGCCTGTAAAAGCCAATATTGAATAAAGATGGAATTAATTTCTTCTATATCATATATCTTCTATATCTATATCTATTTTTTAAAAAAGTTATATTTTTTTCATTAGATGAAATGGTGATATCTTCAAGCAAATACGAAGTGGTGAATACAATGATCAGCTCTTTCGAGAGTCGTATGGTTCTCACCGTGCGTAAGCTGACATTGGCTGACGTCGGAGGTTACCGGTGCGTAGCGAAGAACTCACTCGGAGAAGTCGACAGTGTTATCAGGCTTTATGGTGCGTATAACATGGACCATTTTAAAGACAATCCTGTACTTATATCGGTAACGTATTCTTTACCTCAAAGAAGCCACCAACCTATCAAATTCGCTTCTAAAAAAAACAACATATTTTATATTATATCAAAAATATCAAATAATATTTATTCAACATAGACCTTTACAGGCACTTATTGACGTCAACAAACAAAACAAAAAAAAAAGCTTAAATAATAAAAAAAAAAACAAAAACCTTGTCCGTACGTACGAATAAGGAAAAAAAAAAAGAAAAAATATATTGACTCGACACCTGTTCGGAAATTGGGAGAGCCTTCTCGAGAAGAACAGGCAAGAAACTCTGAAGGTCTATTTTTTATCTCCTCTTTTCAATGTTAATAATTATAATAATATAATATAAAAATACAATATAGTATAAGATACAATCATACCTAATACGATTACAGTCGTATGTATGTTTACATACACATATAAAATAATACAATATTATAAATAATGTTGTTACCAAACATGGCTCTATGAATAGTCCCTATTCCCAAATACTGTGATCATTTAGATAGTCACTTTATAATTTATAATAACTTTATAATAACCTTTACTCATGAGTGTATTTTTGATATGGATTTTAAATTTATATAAAGGCAAATCAATGACACTTTGCGGAAGCTTGTTAAACATAGATATACATTTCCCCAAGAACGAACAGCTAGTTTTATGGAGTCTGAACATTGGAACGGCAAGTTTATTTTTGTTTCTAGTATTCACATTATGTAGATCACTGTTTTTATTGAATTTATTATAGTTTCTATATACAAAAACTAAATTATCATATATATATTGACTAGCTAAAGTTAAAATATTAATTTCTTTGAACAATTCTTTTAGGGATTCTCTAGCCCGTAAACAGTAAATAGCACGAATCGCTCTTTTTTGTAAAAGGAAAATACTTTCAATGTTAGCCGCTGATCCCATAGCAGCAGTCCATAGGACATAACACTATGAAAGTAGCTGAAATAAACAATTCTTGCCGTTTCAACATTAGTTAAAAGTCTAATCTTTTTTACTGCGTACGCCGCTGAACTAAGTTTGATTGCCAAAGTTTCAATATGTGGATCCCACTGTAGTCGTGAATCTAACGTAATGCCTAAGAATTTAGTATTATTTACCAAGTCAATGACATCACCATTCATATTTAAACTAGTATTAACCTGCCTTACATTGGGCAAAGAGAATTTGATACATTTTGTTTTCTTAGAATTTAAAGACAAATTATTAGTTGTGAACCAATACAGAACTCTCGAGAGAGCACTATTTACATCGTCATAACATTCCTTTTGTCTATCAACTTTGAATAGTAAAGAAGTATCATCTGCAAACAATACTGTCTCACACGATTCTGTAATGTAGTAAGGAAGGTCATTTATATATATTAGAAACAGTAGAGGACCCAATATTGATCCCTGGGGAACCCCATAGTTATAGGCGAGCTAGCAGATTCTGATCTATTATAACGACTTTCTGCAATCTGTCTGATAAATAAGATTTTAAAAGGCTAACAGCTCCATCCGAGACACCATAATGTCTAAGTTTACTTAAAAGCGTTTCATGACTCACACAGTCAAACGCTTTGGAAAGGTCGCAAAACACTCCAATTACATCCCGCTTGCCCTCACATGCGTCAAAAATATGTTTCATAAGTGCAGTTCCGGCATCGGTAGTGGATCTACCTTTGGTAAAGCCGAATTGGCTTTCATGCATGAATCTGTTTGTTCTCAAGTGACCTATTAGTTGATTGTAAATAACTTTCTCGAAGATTTTGCTGAAAGTAGGTAATATGGATATAGGTCTAAAATTTGAGGGATCTTTTTTGTTACCTGATTTGAAAAGTGGTATTAATTTACTGTATTTCATTAGATCAAGAAAGATACCCTCATCAATACAAGAATTAAAAATTTGTGCTAACAATGGGGCTAATTCATCGATGACAGATTGAATTATGTGAGTTGATATACCCCAGAGATCTTCAGTTTTCTTCTTGTTAAGTAAACGGAATGTTTTCTTAATTGAAGAAGCATCAATATGGCTAAATTTGAATGATTGACTGCACCTATTCACACTTGACTCGAGGAGGGTGACGGCTAAACTAGGAGATGAGTTAAGATTACTGGTAGTTATAGCAGGAATTTGAGAAAAATAATCAACAAATGCATTCGCAACTGCATCGTCCGACTTGATAGTCTTATTATTAATTTCTAAAGAGAAAGAGTTCCCAGAGCTTCTACTTTTTCCCGTTTCCTGATTTATTATAGTCCATGTAGTCTTAACTTTGTTCTTTGACATATTTATTTTATTTGATATGTATAAAGATTTAGCACATAAACAAACATTTTTTAAAGTCTTTGAGTATTTTTTTACATAATCTAAAAGGCAGGGTCGACAGAAGTTGTTTTTAAAGCATATAATTCAAAAAGTGTTCTTCTGCTTTTATATATGCCTGGAGTAGCCCAGTCACTAAATTTCTTTTTGTTGTTTAATTTTACAACCTTTTGTGGGAACATATTGTTGCTTTCCATTCTTACTAAATTAAATAAATTATTATATAAATTATTAGCATCTCCACCAACAGTAGGCAAAGATGTAATTTGAGATGTTATTTTTTTTTTAAATTTACATAACCTTCCCTGGGATATAGGTCTACAAATCAATTCAGTTTTAGGGCTAACATGATGGTGCTCAATACAGGCTAGTTGTCCACTATGGTCAGAATTAATGTAGTTTATTACAACAGATTCATTTACTTTACAGTTACAAAAAATATTATCTAAGCAGGTAGCTGATGTGGGTGTTATTCTAGTTGGCTCGTTAAATACGTGATGCAGATCAAATGATTTATATAAATTAATAAACATTTGGGACAGAGGTGATATATCTAAAATATTAATGTTAAAATCTCCACATACAATTACATTCTTATTTTTCTTGCACACTAATTGCAAAACATCATCCATGGTGGATTCAAACTCTATATAGCTTCCAGATGGGGGCCTATAGATACACACTATAATAAGATTGTTAAGCTCCACACACGATATTTCAATAACTCTTTCAATGGAAAGTGATAAAACATCTTTGCGTTCTTTATAATGCAATACATTGTTTAATATGATTAAAGACCCCCTCTTATTGCAGATTGTCTAATATATGAGCTTACAATACTATAATTATTATCAAAGGTGATTAATTCATAGTTCTTAAGCCAATGTTCGGTAACACACAATATATCAACTTTTTCACATGTTAACAACAAATTAATTTCTAAATCTTTGCCAGAAAAGCTTTGGATTTTTTGATGTACAATTCGTAGATAATGAGGCTTTTCTATTGTCTTTAAAGAGCCAGAGATAATCTCTGTTGTCTTATTATTTAATTTAAATTCTTTGGAACAGATTCCAAGAAATTATATTCTATATGTTGCTCAATAAAAGCATTGTCATTTTGTAAATTAGCAGCCAAGTTCTTGGCTGAAGTTAAAAAGTAATATTTTAGCACCATTGCTAATCGTTTTTTGTAAAATGTAGTCAGACTTATTCTATCCTTAATTAAAAAGAAATTATTTGTTATATCTGATAATTGGTTAATGTCAATAATATGAATATTTTCCATGTATTGAGTCATGGTATCCAACATGCAATTCAATTTAAATATAAAATTATTTTTCTTTTTGCCTAAACTTTGACAATAGGGAAATGAGAACATAATAACCCTATTAATTTTTAAATCATTTAAAACAGTGTAGAGGTGCTTAAGTGAATTCTTGTTCACACCACTCACGTTTCCTAATAATATAATCTGTCTGTCATTACAATTGAACTCATAAGCTGAGATTTTGCTGACAATATTATGAAAGTTAGAACCCGGCATACAATTGTTTATAACAGGTTCACCTAACTGGTTACTTAATATATATCCTATATTCTTCCCTATTTCATCACTAAATAATACATATCTTTCTTTCAATGGAGAAGACAGTCTAACCTGAGCAGAGGATGCATAATGGGTCACATTGTCCAACAATACTGGTTCATCAACTTGAGGTGATGACACAACTAATGACTGATTACTACTGGAGTTATTGGTTATGTCTTTAAATAAAGAGTCTACTTGGCATGTATTATAATGGACAGTTGGAACTAAGTCAGTTACTGAGTGGCTATTCTCCTCAATGGAATTTTGAAAACTGACATACTTGCAAGTTAAAGCGTCAATAGTTATGTTGAGATCTTCAATCATTTTATTGAGACATTTTGTATCCCTGTTATACATGGCTCTGCTCTGTTTTAATTTACTATCAAAAATATCTATAGTATCTAATAAGTCAGCACGCTCCTTTCTGAGTTTTAAATTAATGTTAAAATATTTTTGTTTCTTTATCAGCTGTTCAGTTTTTTTAATGAACTTGTAATATAAATAAAATAGAAATATACTGTCCTTATACAAAATTAAAATATCACATAAACAGGACTGTAAAACATTAACGTATTTTTTTCCATATTTAAAGAGATTGTACAAATTTAAGAAATAAAAACGGACAGACAATTAAGTCTGTGTATTTTTATTTTATACACAATCTCACTTTCTTCATAGTTTGTTTCAACTTTAAATACTCACTTATTTGTCTTAAAATTTATTTATTTTATACATTTATGTAAACAATGCTGAAAAGTATTAGGAAGTAATTTGAATTGTAACTGAAATGCCTTACCTCTGAGTGCATCATATACATTTTTAGTCGTAGGTTTAATATAGTCGTGTAAGTTGTGTTAAGTATTGATGATTTACTATTAACTTCAATTTCTATCAAAGAGAAGTTAATTAGATGATACATGTTGTTTGATTATAAACTATGAAAATTATAAGATAAAGATAAAGTTATAATATTGTTTATTTATTTCTGTAGAAATACCCGGCCAAACTGTGAAAAACACTAGTCCGCCGAAACTGAAAGATGACTATAAGTATTCTTCTCCAATGGAAGGTCCAGATAACCAGTTTGGATCTGCAGACCGGCCAGATGACGAAGATGAAAGAGAAACCGAAGATCTACCACTGCAGACATCTATTGTTAGTAAATATGACAACATTACAAAAAATAGAACACTATTCGTTTCGAATAATGCTAGTGGTCAGAAAATAAGTAATAAAATAAGAAAAATTATTGACAACTTCAATGTAGAAGAATTTAGAGTCAACAAAGCAAACAAAAGTAATCATTTAGCGCTTACAACCACTATATACTATTCATTTGCACAAATCTGTATTTCTATAAAGTATTCATTATTACTCGTATTTTATTAATTTTTACTAGTTTTACAAACATATTGATTAATTTTAATGTTTTTTAATTAATTAAAATTTCGAATCATTCATAAAACAATATTTGACTAGGCACAAAAATAATGTAATATTTTGAAAGTTTATACATAATCATTATTTCAATAAAATATGTGAAATGTATATTAAGAAAGAATGAAATTGAGAAACCTGGATGTCTGCATACGTCCACTTATTTGACAAAATACGAAACACGTAGATAAAGTCAAATTCACCTAACTTAATAATAATAATACATCTTATCATGATCAGCAATACAAAATATACATAATATATTCGAAATTATAATGAAATTTATGTCAATTAGGAGTAGGTATATATATTGACCTCGTTAAAGATATCAATCTGTTTTATATATTGTATAGCTTGATGTAAATAGATATTGATGAGGCAGTTCCGTAAACGACAGAACAAGATGTTATCTCGGTAATTTCAAACATGAATTTGCGATATTAGATGCTAATGTAGGTGCTAAATTGATAGGGCGCTTATGAAACTTTTGTTTTATATATAATTTGAAAAAAAAAATCCTATGCATATATTATGTAAAAGTGAAAAGTTACGTAATGCAATGCAAACATACTAATTCTTAATATAATGAATATACTCGAACTACTCTGTAAACATTTGAATATATGTAAAACTTCTCAACGGGTAAAGCTACTGTCGTTGTTTCATCCCACAGTACTTCAAGCTGGACTAACCAGCTAGATCAGCATCACTAGATTGATTATGCTGAATAACACTTTCTACAGCATTATAATATTGAATTTCATAAATAAATAAATTGTGAAAAGTTTGCAATTACTACCTAAATGTGTAAATTTTACATTTAGGTTTTTTACATTTAGGTGTGATAATGTAGCTTTCTCATGAAAAAAGAAATATCAAAATCGGTCCAGAACTTTTTGAGTTTATTCGTTACATACAAAAATACAAATCTTTCCTCTTTATAATATTAGTGTAGACAAACATTGTTTGATACTACTGAACATTTAAATTACTGTCCATTTAAATTTATTTATTGAAAATTTTAAGCTTATAATATGTATTTTGTGTAAAAAACAGAGATACTGTTTATTTCCCATTCGTTTATTTATCATTTTATTTGCAATGTCACTTACGAGTACGTCGGCTGATTAAAAATATGAATTTTACCCTGTAGTGTCGTTCTTCATTCATTTGAAACTTTTATTAAGCCTTCATGTCCATTGATATTGTATTCAATACCACGTTTTCTACTTTACATGATAGAACTATTGAGTGTAATTGATAAAGTGGAAGTACTGCTATTTTAGTTACAGGGATTTGTACCTTGGGACATAGAAGTTGGTTATATTACAGATTTTAGAAGTCGCTTACAATCCTTTATTACACTTCAACTATTTTAATTACTTAAGTTAATCCTTAGTGAGTTTCATGTTCTCTATGACAATTGTATTCTTATGGTTGACCTCAACACCTGCCTGCAAAATGAATTTTACATTCTAACACTGTGCTCTACGTATACAAGCTGAAAAACGATTATACAGATTTGATAACTTGATAATCTCTTGCGTACATTATAATAATGTTCGTCACTATTTATGATACGTAACAACAAAACCAGCAAAATAAATAATAAACCATAAAAGAAAATTAGTTCAATTTCATCAAGTATATGTTCATAGCCATTGTATACATGACAGTTTTAATTGTACTTAGCGCAATAACTACCTTTTACTATGATTACGAACAATTAAGTATATACAATAAAATTTAAGATATGTATATTGGTAAAGAAGATTTGAAAAGAACATTGAAAAGAATGCATTGGTGTGAAATGTTTTACATTTATCAATAAAGTTTACGTTTAAACAAGAGAGCTGCATTTCATTACATAATTAAAAGAACTTACCTTGAGTAAAATTTTGTTATAATTTTACGAGATGCTTAGAACGAGTTATCTTCTTGAACATTAGTACTATATAGTTCCAATGTATTCACATCATATATGTCGCGTATTATAGAGAAAGCAAAAGGCATCATAAACAAAACATGCCTATCGGCATAGTACTGGCAACTCTGCATCTGTTAAGCATTCTTCTTAGAGCTACATATATGGTATGTTTTGCCACCTATATTATTTCAACTTCCCATCAGGGCTAACAAACTATCAAATAATACTGGTCTTTTATGAGATTTTGAAAAAACCTCAGACATAGATGACCAACATACTTTTTTAACTGATGAGTCTAATGGTACTCCTTTTCTTATCACCATAGACATTTATATATAAATATAATAATTTGAAATTCTTTTTAATGTGTATCTTGGACTGTACAAAACTCTGTTTTAAACTCAAATGCATTATTAACACACATATAACATTACACAAAAAACGTCACCCCAAATATTTCATTCAGCGTACAAAATTACCAATACCTGAAGGAAACACGACTCATAGATAGGAAAGGCTCACACAATTTACTTATAACAAAACTTCGACAATATATTTATTTTATTTATAACAAAGCTGAACATAATTACGTATGTAGATGTTAAATATTGACAACAAATTAATACTATCAAATCTAAACAACAGAGCCAGGCAACATAACGAACACACAACGAGTAACCAACAGAAGATTGCAGCCTGGGCAACAAAATCTCTCCACAGGACGCACTTTGCAGACCTAATCAGTCAACTATCGACAAGATTGAGTCGAATGAATGACCGAAACGAGAAGAGCTTTTCCCAGAAATTAAGACATTTATTTATTTATTGTAATTTAGGACCACCACGAACTTACATCACTACATGTATATAATAGGTATCGTTAATTTAGAGAACATAACAATTTTTTGTGCAGCGACAGCATGCACTACGCAATACACAGACGAACTACGCAGTAAAATATAGATTATACTATTACAAATAAGATAAAAATAAAATAGTATAATAACATTAAATATCAACGGCCTATATACAGGTGAGTAAAATTATTTATAATGGCATGACGCATCAGAACCCAGACAGTCAAACAAAATAATTTTAATTATGTTATCAAATAAAAAAAAGGAAACTTATGACATCTTCAACAACTCTGTTATCTTTTTCTAAATTGATGAAGAGAAAGAGAACAAATGTCTGCGAGTCCTGACAATCCATTGAAAGTATGTGGTAAACGATATACCTCATGTTAAGTGCATGCGAACATTAGTCCGGGCGTATGGCGAACAGAAATGTCATGTCTACTTGGCTTCTCCTAATTGCAAAACTTTCCACATTGAAGTAACGCAGTCGGGCCTCGTCATCTTTCAGTGTACCATTTATTTCAGTTGAATTTGCAAGATGGCGTGTGAATTTTAGCAATCCAGGACCATCCAGGACGTCCAACTATCAGAAACAAATTATACAACGATCTAACCTGCCCACCGACGTGTGTCGCTGATGCCACAACACCTCCAAAACAATCCAATATATGACAGGAGGTTATCAAATACACAGACTTATCAATAGAAAAGCAATGAAATATACACATAGTGAAAACCATATCATACGTGCCAAATATATTAAGGCAATCATTTATCATGGATCAAATAAGAGAATCACTCTTTGAATGTGTATAAAAAAACAGCAGTACCTACCATTGAATCAATCAAAAAACAGAACCAACAGCTCTGGGTACGGTGATAATCTTTTTCAGCAGCGTCTAGTTCTTTTATTTTCTTCGATATACTCCGAATTACATTATTTGAGTATTGTTATTAATAAATTTTAGTTTGTAATACTTATAAACAAAAATAATGAATACCAGGATACAATTTAATCCGTCACACACAGCGCAAAGAAAGTGGATGCTGGACAGATGCAGAATTGCCAGTACCATGCAGTCAGGTGTATTTTATGATGTGAAGGCAGAGGAATTACATAGTAAATTTCAAGAAGTAATTTCAGACTAAGCATAATTATTATCGTTTCAATAACTTGCGTGCTTTATCACCCTAAGAACAGACAAAATTTAAAATTAAATAAATACCACATATAGACGATAAATACATAATGTAATGTTCCTGCTCACATGACTTACATATAGCAAATAAAGTAAATTATAATAAATTATTTGATGTAGTTTGATTTGATTTAACTGTTCGCAAAAAGCTATTGAGTATTATAATATGAATTCATATGGAGCAAAATAAACTGTATGTTATAAGTACTTTGCAAAAAATACTTTATTCACATTTATTCCCAAATGTAGTCAGGAACCGAGTAACATTCTGTATTAAGACTTAGTTTATTGTTGTACATACACACATCATGACTACCTATCTGACGGTAAATGGTTATAATTGCCTATAGCACACGTGGTTCCTATGAGAGTTTAAGTAAATCAACAATTCTTAAAAAATCACAGTTTCTCAAATATTACTGAGAAATCCAACCAAATTCTCGATTATAGTAGGGTTTTACTATGATCGAGAGAGATTCGGTAAATTTACTTATTGATTATTTGATAAATTTGTAATGAACTCATTATTCTCATCTCGTTCTAATTCTAAATTAATATCGAAATTCATAAAAAAAAAAAAACATTCTGAACTATGAGTAAATGAGACGTTGCTCAGAGTATAACGTGATTGCCGTGACCACTACTATAAATCAGAACGTTGTTATATATAAGAGATGACTATGATATAAGTAAAGTTAAAATAAGTTTTGATAGAAACTTCATTCTTTATTTATATTTAAATTGAGTGTATGTAAAAATAAGAAATGTATAATTTTACAATTTCTGATGTAAAGCAGACAATATTGTTTGTCAAAAAACATGTTTCATACAAGAGGTTCTGGCGTTATTTTAATTAAATAACTACACGAATATTATATAATTAACTGTATTATTACAGTAAACTATATAACAGCATTATTTTTGTTTTTTATTCTTTAACGTATTCATAATAAAACTATAAGTTTAAATTTATTATATTATATACTAGTTTTTCAGAATACAAATTACGTTTATATGTGTGTGTTTCTTTTTTATTCCCAAAAATTTTACTTTAGTTGGAAATAACTGTAATTCTACAAATTCATATGAGGCCTACTGAGTACTGATACTACATAGTCCTTTAACGTGCATCTGATCAAGATACATAAATAATACTAGAGATAAAAAAAAACAAAAACTAAGTAATAAAATAAAATTTGTCCAGTAAACAGTTTCCTTCCTCGTCTTTTGTAATCAGAAATTGTAGAAAATTAAGTCGTCGCCATACTTATAAGGCCGTGTTAACTGGCTGTGCTAATTTAGTTGGGTTACTAAGTTTATGAACGATCTCTCTGTATCTCCCTTCATTATACAACCAAGTTTGAGATTCTTACTTCTCTCTACCCACATATTGTTTCATTGCTCTATGCAAATTCGAGCGTAAAGTTTGCGAGCAAAACATAACTTTTGTAAAAGCGGATTGTTTATTTCATACGTTGGTAAAATCTACAGCTTATGTTTACTAATTTAAGATTCCTAGCATTTTTTTGAGTTGAAATAAATTAATTTTATGATAATTAATGTTTTGTATATCCGAAATAAAACGGGTCAAAAATGCGAGCATCAGGAGAAAAAGTGTGCCAAAGCCGAAAGCGAATATCGTAACATTATCTTTTAGCTACTAGTATTGAGGTAATACAGCTTATCAATATTGTTACCAAAAAGTCGTCACAAGAATCAATTAAGTGAGAAATATTATGCAAACAGAATTATAAACATTATATACATATATTTGACAAATTGAATCATGTGATTTTAATTTAAAGTTTACTCACTACCAATAATATTAAAAATACATTTGTTAGCATTATTTAATGCTTATTTTTTCCTATTAATTTTAATGGGAAATTAGAGAGGAAAAATGAGAGAGGAGTAGCTAGAGTGACTATGAAAGAATAAATTACAAAGTAGTGTAGGAAATGTAAGGTATGAAAAGAAATGTAGTGCTTAGATGGTTTGGACATGTAGAAAGGATGGACAAAAGACAACTGACAAAAGAAATTTAAGACTACCCTTAGAAGCGACGGGCGTACCTTAAACTATTAATGAAAGTCGAGGAAGCTAAGGGAGTACGCTTGGATCGTAGCAAGTGGAAAACTGTGACATCTACCTACCCCCATGGGAAACTGCTGTGAGTATATGTATGTATGTATGAATTTTAATATGGAGATTAATTTAATATGGATAGTAAGGACAGGTTTGTTTTGATTTTATTTTTTAGCATAAATATATAACATTGTAAAATTATAATTTATTTACCTACTTAAGCATGAATAGAAAACTATGTAAAAGTTGTACGATATCTAAAAGTTTGTTGACTAGACGCCTCCAGAAGGCATGCTATTGGATTTATTTACACCAGTACTATGCAGATGGTGTCCCGACATCCAGGTCTCACCGCATCAAGATTGTTCTTTCTTTTTTATGTTTTAAAACTACAAATTATGCTACTTCTGTTATAATATTTGATATAGCTTAGATATAGATATATTATAAAAACTCCACAAGCTGTCTGTAAGAATAATTGCTAAGCTAAATAGCTATGTGTAAGATAAATATGAAATTTATGAATATACATTTGCAATAACCAGTTATATGATGCTTGATCAAACAATTCTGTTAGCTATGGTTCCTATTATTGAAATTCATGATTAATAAATATCAACTTGGAATGACGCAGTTGCATGAAAATGGAGACATATATTTGCAGATCTGGTCATAATCCACGCCTGGAAGTATTTGTAGTCTTCATTTACCAATGCTTTGATTAAATTTTTTATAGTATCTCATGTGATATTTATGTATGTGTATTTGTTTTTTTTTTTGCTTATGTCGAACCATATTCAAACAAACTATTTTGTTCCATAATGACAGCTGCAAATATAAACAACAAACATTTATAACCGTAATCTCAATAATTATAACAAATACGACAACAAAGAATAACAATGAACATGTATTAAATTAAATACAAATTCACTTTTACGAAAAAAGAACTGATTACCGCCATGGTAATCAGTTCTGTCAGTTTGTTTTAATAGGGTAATTTGATTGTTTATTTTTTTAGTACACGCTACATCCACGTCTTTCAACATTAGTCCTCTCCAACGAGTGGATTGAATAAAAAATCTTTTAGAAATGAGTCAATGCTTTCGTACGTTTTTCACATTTCTATTACATTACTTAGTGTAAAATACCTATTAAATAAATAATGACTTATCAATTTACGTCTCGTGAATATCTACATATATTCACGAGACGTAATTATAATAGTTCGTGCATATTTTACTTAATAACAAATATTCGGAACATCTATACTTTTTCTCCGACGACTACCTTTTCATCTAAATAGGACTATTTAAATAACATAACGAGTTTTTGTGCTCAAAAATAAACGATTTATTTTTAAATTTTAATAATAAAATGTAAATAGGTAATTGAGTTTGTGTATTGACTATTGAAGCAGAGTGCTATAAACAATCAGTATTATACTTATTTTCAAGATAGTAACATTCGTGTACCGATTGTGTTGGTAGATAATATTCATAATAATCTTTGTAAATTTGGTCAAGTTTATTTACTTAGGCGCTCGATCTTGGCCAGCTGAACGGAAGAGAATGGAACTGCTTGCTAGCGCAAACCCTGCATTATTTCGTGTGCAGTACTTAATTGCTAGCGCAAACCCTGCATTACTTTGTGTGCTGCAATTTCCCTTATATGTGCTGTCAACTGTATAATGCATCTAGAGAAACCAATGCATCTAGACAAACCTCATACAGGTTTACAGATGCCATCATTTAGATTAAGGAATCTTATGTTATGTCGAAAAAAACAAAAAAAAATATCAAACACCTTCTAGAAATAACGGTTTACTTATTTAAAGCAATGTGCTGTCAACAATATCAAACACCTTCTAGAAATAACGGTTTACTTATTTAAAGCAATGGAATACTAACGTGACTTTTATGACTAGCACTCTTCCTGACTGACTGAATACTGTCGCTGACCAAGTCACATCTAATTTTTTTAATTATTACATTTTAAAATCAAATGTGCAGCTGTGTTCCGCCGCATGTATCACTGTGTTGCCATCTATTGGATAACGTCAAAAACAAAAAAAAAGACAGTAGTTAAATCCGCAATCTATCATCATGGTATAACCTCAAGCATGAGAAGTAGAATTGCATATTTACCTTAAAATGACTGCGTATAATAATTAAGGTTTTAACATATGATATGTTCTAAATGACTTTCATTGACTGTAAAATCCATGATGTACGTAAATTTCGTAAGATATCTTCCGTAGTATTTAAAACTGAATAACTTTTTCTTGTTGGCATATTTATAAAAAAGAACCTTTACTAAATTTGCTAATCACATTTTTATTGTGATTAAATTGTAATGATTTAGAAGATTTGTGAGTCAGAATCCTTAAAAAAGGGGTCCAAGACTGAAAGAAAGGGGACCACATACCTAACCATCAGGATCGCTATCTTATTTTCATTTTGTAGTAAATATGCGCAGAAATTTTAGTTATTAATTGGTAAAATTATACATCTGTTGTACCCCAATTGGGCTTTGGGATCATCGGGCGGATTCACCCCCATTTTACTATTGCAATTAAGATAACGTAATTAACATTGACATACTGTTCAAAGTCAGCGCGAACCATGCCATGGTTAATTAAAACTCATCCGAATTCCCGGTTGTAAATTTTACACTCGCGAGTTTTTTCCGGAACTTTCCGACAGAGCATCCAGTTCTCTGTTTATTTATGAGCTTTCGGTAGCGAACGGTAGCTTGCCGCTTGACCAACAATATTTTCACATAAAATGCTTTTTTCACAATGTCGATTTAGACGTATAAATACACAGTGCCGGATTACGGCTATGTCAACCACCTTTGATATTTGGACAGTGACTCGCGAAAATATTTTAACATCGATATAAAGAGATTCCGGACAATTATTTGACAAAAGTCGAACTTTAAATGCCAGGCCACGCTTAAATTATATTTTTTTTATGCTTGTGTACAAAATTATCCGTCTATAATTTTAAAAAATACCTGTTTATGATTGGGTTCTCTGTCATATACGAGTATATTTATGCAAATTTAATGTTTTTGAGCTGCAAACTTATATGTATTAATTAATTTATGAGAAGTCTAAATCTATGCACTACACATATGATCTATACAGTGGTTTATAATTAGTTGAAATATGTTTTATTTGTTACAACCACGGCAAATTTCTTAAAATAATAAAGTCACAAATTACTTACATAGAGTACACAATATATTATATAGCACTCAGTAAATAGTTACTCTTGACCAAAATACAATAAAAATGTATTCAAATTATTCTTTACAAGTATTCTTATGAATTACTTGCGTACTAAGTTATGCTAAAAATCGCTAACATCAATATTTTGGATACAGGTGTATAATAGCTAGTGCCCGCGATTTTGTCTACGTAGGATTAGGATTTCGAGGAGCTTATTTATATTAGGGTAGCGTATATCTTTAAAAATTTTAGCCTATATGTTATTCTGATGTACATATACAATATATATATATATATATATATATATATATATATATATATATATATATATATATATATTATTGTGAAATTTCAATAAAATCCATCGAGTAGTTTTGTTAGTTTTCAGTACTTATTGTTTTTAATTAATGTTTTCAAAACAAAATGTTTTTCATGTTTCAAAATAATGTTTAATAATATCATGTTGAATACACGATTAATGGCACACACACTTTCAAGTTTAAACGACAACGCAGATTTGATTAAATTAATGGAAAACAATATTTTTTCAGTACGATGTTTTCAGTTCGGTTTCAATAAGTATTTGACGCACTTTCATTGACCATACAGCGTCCGTAAATTTGTCAATGTAATATAGTTTATCGTTAGATTTAATACACGAACTAGATACATAGAAAGCTTTCTGCGAGCTTATAAATAAAACAAATATCAATAAATAAATCTAATTTAAGCCCTTGAACAATATTCACTAGTTAAAGTATATTTTGAAATAAAAAAAATCATAATTATAGCTAAGACCTCTAGATATTATTGAGAATACTAGCTATAGTAACTCGCAGATCAGCGTCCTTATAATAACTAATACCAGAGCCGCCTACAGAATAATGCTGCAACACTCGTTACACGTCCAACCTCATTAACAAGACCATACTCGATATGATATCATAAATGATATGGAACTATATTGTTATATTTTTTTATTTGCATAGGCTCAGGATATATACGAGATTCTTTACGTGATAAGTTATAAAATACTTACAGCGCCTACTAGCGTTCACAACTGTGTGGGCTCTGTCACATTGACATTTAAGTCGTATATTTATTGAAAAATTTCAAAATGAAAAAATAATAAATATTATCGACTAATAAATTGTTGTGATACCACGATTTGGCTAGAAAAAAGGTTTTGAAATCATTTTGGTCATTCAAATCAAATGAGGTAAGTCCCAAAAGTGTGTTTAATTTTGACTGTGTCAAGGTTTGTTTACTTCATTTATAGTTGTAGTTTTACAGTAAAACAAAAAGAAAAAGCTAGTTTAATTGTTTTATTTTATAGCAGTAAATTAAATGTTCCTGTATCGCTAGTAATAAATTAAATATCGTTTTCAGATCGAAATGAGTATTGTTTTGAAGACCGGATTTGTGAGTGTTTCTCACAATATCAAATTCCAACCACAACCCGTATTTAAAAGAAAGTTGTCGGTATTGGCTGGATATATCATAGGTCGACCTAATTGTTTTTGATGTAACTGTTAATGTTGTAAGATGTGAGATTAATCTAAATTATCAATGTATGAAACGTGTTACCGCGCATTTAATAAATTGTCAGTAATATTAGACTAAGCTGTTTTGATTACTTTCGTAAAACCGCGTAATGTGTGAGGATGCTGTTTATCTACACCGAAAATTACTGACACTGACCTTATAATAAAAACAAACTTTAAGTAAATTATATTCCAATGAAATAAATTACATCAACTATGAATATTTACCAAATACAATGACATACGCTTTAGTCGGCTAGGGCGCAGTAACTGGACGACGCGACGTCACGTTCATATTCGTCTTTCTCGTACACAATTCGCTGAGAAAATTCACTCACACTTATCAAATCCCTCATATATAATATAAAACTAGTTTATCCAAATCAAATATTTAATTACAAATATAATTAACTAAATTAGTTTACAACAAATTAAAATAATTTTAATTCCCAAATTAGGAAAGCTGACTCTTACGAATTAGAATTGATGATTAATCAGTCACGGGGCAATTAGACAGCAAGTAATAATTTATTATTATCGACTAAGCACGACAAATCTTATAATATAATTTGAGCAATGTCATCTGTCAATCTGGTCATCATTAATTTGCAGAAGATAAAACTTGGTTAGCAGCAAATTGATTGAAAATCTTATTATCAGAAGAAGTTAGCATTTTGGTAAAGATAAAAGACGAAAGAAAATTCTTGTATTTTAGAAAAATATGTTTATATTCTGTTAAGCAAAAAAACGTTTTAGTGGGTCAATAGATCAGCTCGCGAAAGCTTAGAGTAATCCAGATAAGTCGGATAACATCGTTGCATAACATTAAGTACAGTTAAGTTTTACCTATAAAATTCTATACATAATTTAATACGTAACAAATATTAATGAATGATATTAAATGTATTACGTAGAATTGCTTTGCCCTTGACAGATACATCTGATGACAGAGCCCACATTATTTCTACTTTTGACCACCATGAGCGATGCGATAGATTATGTTAACCCCACCTAGGGTTGCCATTACCGGCGGAGGTGGTTACACTCTCCGACCGGCACATCGTGTTCGACGTGTCGGAGGCCCACCGCCGCCCCTCCCGCATACTCCAGGAGGACAGCCGTCCGCGACGCTGGTCCATCAAGCGGCTGGACCGGGATGCGGCCCTAGCCGCTGCCCACGTCGCAGACTGGGCGGAGGAGGCACGGATTTCGCCCGACCTCATAGCGCCACATAAAACCGAGGCGCTATGGTTCCACGGCCTACCGAGGCGCCGGGAACAACCCAGCTGCCAGACCCGGGTGGGTGACGCGGTGGTCCCGGTAGGGCCGTACATCAAGTACCTGGGCCTCACCCTGGACCGCCGCTGGAGCTTCGAGGAGCATTTCGTGCGGTTGGTCCCCCGAGCCAAAAGGGTAGCGGGCGCATTGCATCGCCTGCTGCCCAATCTCGGGGGACCGAGGGATGGAGTTCGCCGCCTGTACGAAGGCGTCGTGCGATCCGTGGTCATGTATGGGGCTCCCGTGTGGTCGCAAGACTGCGCTAGGTCCCCCCGCTGCAGAGCTCTGCTACGGACCCTGCAGCGGATAATGGCTATACGGATCGTACGAGGCTACCGTACCATCTCGTACCAGGCGGCGACGGTTCTGGGACGCTCCCTCTCATTCGACATCCTGGCCGACATAAACGCGGCGATGTATGCGTTGCGGCGTGTCGACCGGGGGAGCGATGGGGAAAGCGCCCTGGAACCCGCGCACGAAGTGCCTAAGCGGGAGTGCGCAGCTCGAATTACGGATCTGCGCGCGCCAGCGGGCCGTCGGTGCCGTACTCCCACGCATCTCGAAGCTTGGCTCCGGTTTCTTATAAGCCGGGCACGGCTGCTTCGGTGAGTATCTGTGTCGAATAGGACGGAAGGGATCGACACATTGCCACCACTGCGCATCCGACCTCGACTCGGCCCAGCACAAGCTGGCGGAGTGCCCCGCGTGGGCTTCCGAGCGCCGAGTCTTGGTCGCAGAGATCGGACGAGATCTGTCTCCGCCGGCATTGATTGCAGCAATGCTGGAGGACGAGGGAGGTTGGAGGGCTGTAGCCTCCTTCTGTGAAGCAGTGATGCTCCAGAAAGAGGCCGCCGAGCGGGGTCGGGAGTTGGCCGATCCCGATCGAAGGAGGCGGCGCCGGGCTCGGTAGCACAGCTACGGCGTCGCCGTGGGTCGCCGGCGGGCGCGAGGAAATCGCGCCAGCGGATGCGGCGACCCGGGAGGGACCACGCCCCTTCCGTGGCTGGGGGGCGTCGTCGGTGGTGGAGATCGGGGGAAGTATTGTAGCGTCCCCCGAGGAGGGCTCCCCTGTATCGGCGGGGGAGCGGAGGCTGGGGGTTCCCGGAAGTAGCTTGCTGTTCCCGGGGGCTCCCTACATGCCTTAGGAAGGCCATACCTGAGGTTTTAGTGGGTAGGCCTCCCCCTTCTGGGGAGGAGAGCCCAGCACGCCACAGCCGGGGTATGCAACTTAATGCATTTTCCTCAAGGGAACAAAAAAAAGTTGCCATTACTAAAACCTGCAACCCAGGACCGGAGGCGTAAGTTCCAAGCTTTCACCCCGGACATATCAATACTTTTTTCATTCACTTACATCTTGATTAAATTATATTTTACTCCGTACTTTATTTGCATTAATTTACTTTACGTAACGTACGTAAAGTAAAATAACGTTTCTTGTACCCGAACTACAATTTCAACCCCGCCCGGACGCTCCCCGGACGTCTTTCAAACTAGGACAAATCCGGGGAAACCCGGACGGATGGCAGCCCTACCCCCACCTAGCGAATTGCTGTGTATTTGAAAATAAATCTTTATTATTATTATTTATTATATGATAAATAACTGATGTACATGCAAGCTTATTTCTATCATATCTTCTCATATCAAGGTTATTCAGAGAGTTGTCGGTTAGCTGTTGTTTGGCTTCGATTAAAATTTTAAGATAGTGACTACATTTAATCATTATGGACAGTACAAGTTTATTAATCATTTCTTGTTTCTGTAGTTCTATAGATGCGACAGGCGTCGTTAGCTTTATGGTTTTATTAGTATGTCAAAATTATGCTCGCCTTAAATAAATTGGTTTCTTATAAATACACAAGTAGCTATAGGTCCCCCAAGAAAATGAAATCAATCTCCTTCCAATGAAACAATCAGTATTTCATTATTACGTCCGTCCAATACGATCAAGCAGTTTATATATCAAAGACGTTCTCTGTACAATTATAGGTCCAGGTTTACTATCCGGAAAACGTAGAAAGGCAGACTGAAAACTATAGAATGTGCGCTTAGTGCACCCAGAGTAGGGTATCAATCTTTTGCAACAGATCCGAACATTCACATTTGTTCAGGATGTCAAGAATGTTTCGATATGTAAACCTTAGGCAGAAATTCACGGTGAGAGCTTGTTGACTGGTCTTCAGAAACAACATATAAGTATAATGTGGAATCCAATCTAACTAATTGACTAGTGGAGTAGCACATTACTTTATGATACGTATAATCGCCAGGAAACTTTTAAAATATTCCTTTTACCACCGAAGAAGAAAAAAGAAGTTGAGCGTGTCTAAAATCTATCTTGACTGCAAGCTACAAGTGAATTCAGTTAAGTGGGACAAAAATTTGGTCACCTAAGGACCATAATCATAATAATCGAGGTAAATGTTTTGCAAATAAATGTAAATATTGTACTGATCATTTTTCCATGGTAATTATTTTTTCCTCTGTAATGCGACAGATTTACAACACTCGTATAGTATGTAAAATAAAATATTAAATTATTACTTTTAAAATATTTTATGTTTAAAATAATAAATATATTATCTGAAGATATAATTGTAATAATATCAAAACAATAGCAACATGTTCAAAATCTATGATAAATTGATTGTTCAATGTTTATTGAATTATATTTATTTTCGTACAAAGCAATTAACAGTACATGGGTTCAGCTTACATCTAAAGAAATTTCAACCAGCAGACCATATATATAAACATCATATACTTTTAATATTCATTATTACAAAGCTAACAAGTGAACGTTTATTTGCTTCACGGATGCTGTGCGGTATAGAATTCTATGATCTTGCTTGTTGACTGGTATGTTTGGTGAATAAAGTCTGTTTGGGTAAATGATATGCTGAGCTAAAGAACTTATAAATAAAGTTCATTCGTCGCTCGTTAGATTATATTAACATACGAAAAAAATATAAATTTTAATTATGAATGTAAAACTTTGGTATAGGTATTTTAATTACAAACTTGATCAGATCAATATGAAATCAGAGAATACGATATAATATATTTAAAAGTATACCTTTACATTTTTTTTCAAATAGTTTTTTTTTTTACCGTGGGAGAGCCATGCTTCCGCACGAATTGGGCCGGCTCAACCGGAGTCATACCACGGCCTCAAAGAAAACCGGCCCCTTTTATTCCTTTTAAAAGGCCGGCAACGCGTCTGTGACTCCTCTGGTGTTGCGGGTGTCCATGGGCAACGGTTATTGCTTACGATCAGGTGATCCGTTTGCTCGTTTGCTGCCCTATCCTATAAAAAAAAAAACAAAGTAAATATCACGGTATTTCTAGGAACAATTT
The DNA here is from genome assembly GCA_036419045.1 of Scirpophaga incertulas. Lineage (NCBI taxonomy): Eukaryota > Metazoa > Arthropoda > Insecta > Lepidoptera > Crambidae > Scirpophaga > Scirpophaga incertulas. The sequence goes on along the minus strand of CM071629.1, from coordinate 17,838,936 downwards.
GGTTACTACACTCGCAGGGGTAGTCCGAGATGTCAAACACAGTAACAAAACCAGTAAACGATAGGGCGCACAACGATTACAGGATAAATTGAATACGCAAAGCGACACTGGCAGTGACATTCTTACAAAAATGACGCAAGACTGCATATCGGTGAAAATTTTCATAAAGAGTTTTGTGCACTATACTTTGTATCCATTAGAGGCACCCTAAGGCTATGAGACTGCCTTAATCTGTGGCATCTTAAAAACAAATACTGCCTCATCCCGTGGTATGTACAATACGCCGTGAGACGACTTTCGCTACCACGAAAATTTAGCATATTTGGTCCCTTCTATGGGCGTTCAAGTGTAAGGGATACAAGTGAGAAAATCTCTATTGCTTCGAATCACAGTACAAATTAACGACAAATATTACAATAAATCAAATCATTGTGTAATTTGAAACGATTAATAACAAAATAATGTCAAAATTTAAATATAAATGTCAGCCTTTCTTACTTTTATATTGTACCCAGATTTCCACTCCATTAACGAAGATAAAATCTTGCACCTTCATATAATGTAAAGTAAACAAGTTACCTTTCGAAATAAGACCTTAAAGAGGAGGTGTTGCGACTCGACACATGTTAATACAATTACACGCTAAAAGCCTCGTCTGATATCTTAGGCGCCAAGCTCACATTCTACCATGCATTTGCCAACAACATAAATAACATTATGGAATATTATTTTCCAATATAGTATATTATGTACAGTATAGCACATTATACATCGTTTCGTAAAAACGATGAAAAGTGTATTTAACTCTAAACATAGTACCTGTAACGCTTTTTAATTAGATTTAAAAAATCCAGATTAATACAACTCTATATTATATCAAAATGTTTCCATACACGTCTAAATGTTCTCAAGATTCATACCAAAATTGAATGAAGCAGAGTCGTTCAATCGCCGTTGCAATGAAGCCTTATAATAAGGTTCCCGCCTTTGTAGTAAATTGTTTTAGTGTGTTTAACGATCAATTTGTGCAAGTTGAAGCTCATTTTGTATACATAAAGAGAAATTAGGTAATTTGTTTTGCGCCCCTTTTCTTGAGATTTTCTGAAATATATATTGTGGCTGTTCCATTAATTTATTGGTTCCTACAATATAACACGTATAGAAGTGCGGGAAAGCTGTTAATAATCCATTCACATTGTTCGGCTGTGTTGTTTATTGGCATCATTATCTGGAAAAGAAAACAAGTCCTAATGAGTAATAAGCTGTTGGAAAAAGAATTGGAATATTAACAAAACAAAACAGTATTTGCAAATGAATACGTATTTTTGCCATTTTATGATGATTCAAGGTTTGACTGCGTATAGGTATATAAGTAACACATTAAAAAAAAAACAACTGATGTACAAAATAGATTATGAAGGTTACGTAACCCAATTCCAATTTAACTTTTGATGTTGCCGTTTCAATACGCTGCAATTTACTTCTTAAATCGATACATCATTTGAAATCTAAGCAGAAGCGTAAAATGTAACTGAAGTGGCTACTGTCAGTTAAATATATGTTGTCCTATTAGATTAGTACGAAATCTTTCATATTTCAAAATTACGTCCAAAGGTTGCTAGCGTTGATCGCAGAATGCTTTTATACAGGAGCGTAGCTACCAAGGGGCTAGGCGGGGCAGTGCCCCGGGGCCGTCAAGCTCAGGGGCCCTCAAATCCTTACTAGAAATCACGAACTAAACTTTTGGAAATTCCTCCCATTTTCAAAATAAATGTTGCAAATTGCAACTTAACTTTAATCATGGCAACTCAGTTGAGAGAAATTCAAAAGTTATACTAGCGAATTCCCCTAAATTCATTCTGTAGGTTGGCAGTGTTGTCAATTTGACGGATAGTGATATGCGTTTTGTTATTCATCGATGTGTCATCGAAGTTATGCACAGTGTATTGAACGACAATTATGCATCCAAAACTTTACAAAAATGCGACATCAATTTGGGCGAGGCGAGTAAAAGTTTAGCAGAGACCAAAGCAAAGAAATGATTTCGAATTATTCAAGTTCAAAGCCAGTGAAACTGCAAGAAAATGTGGTATTGATACCCATTTCCATGAAAAAAGGCAAAGAAAAGTTAAAAAACATTTCGATGAATTAGCTGCTGATCACCAATTTCCAAACCGAGAAAAAATATTTAAAATTGAGTTTTTTAATAATGTACTAGACACAGTGATATCTCAATTAGATACACGTTTTATTGGTATGAGTGAGTCTGTCATATATTCGATTTTCTAACACCAACATTTTTATTACATGTTGATGAAGCAACTTTATTGCGAAAGCTAAAGCTAGGAAAAAATTGTAAATATAATTATTATTTTGTCAGTTGGTAGGCCTGACCTTTTAACTCTTAAATCTTCTCTATTTCATTTTATTAGCCAAGCCTACACCAAGTATTGATTGTAATTTATGTTGTTACTGTTTGATATTTTTATTACCTGCCCTGCAGTGCACATAAATGTGCTTATGTAGCTTAGCATTTTTAAACTAATTTTTATTTTTCATTTGATAAAACATAATCAGTTTACATAGCAGTGGGGCCCCATTTTTTAATTTGCCCCAGGGCCCTTGGTTACCTAGCTACGCCACTGCTTTTATAATAACATTTCGGAAAGACGATATTTTTCTTACCTTATGGGTACCTCAGGAAGAGGGGTCTTCGCACTTTGACCTTTTGAGATCTTTTGTGCTTCTCCTCTCACTAGTCTGCATAGCCATCTCCCTTTTCGATCCAGTCATTCATGACCATAAACTTGATTATGTCCTTCGATGGCATGACCCTGTAGTCTTCCGGTTTCGGGTATGCCATTCCTGTTAACTTTAGTCTCTTGCATGCTGCATTGTTACCAACAACAACCTTGCAGACTTATCTTGGTACTGGCAAGTCCCATCCTTGTATGCATTATCCTAGGCGAAAGTGTACCTTACTGGAACAAACTTGATCCAATTATCCATGAAGCGTTTGGCATGTGTTATTTATTCTATGTTTAATGTTCGTTTAGATCTGCATTGAACATTTTAGTTGTAAGATCGACAAATGGCTCCAGACCCATGAAATGGGTTTTGGATCCCTGTCTCGCAAGTTGGTTAGCCTTCTCTTTTCCAGTGAAACTTTTATATTCTGATATCCAGACTAGTCGCACCGTGGTCACTTTACCTATCTCATTCAGCATTTCAATGGAGCTTAATAGTCAACATTTCTCCTTTTTCGAGGACAGCGCCATCAGTGTTGTTTGGCTGTCGCCGAGAATGTAGAAGTATGTAGCGAACCCGCGTAGACTCAATTTTCAATCGAAAGCAAAAATATGTAAGCGTATAGCGAAAATCATAAATATAAAGCAGACTTATAAATCTATAAATCACTCAAGCCCGTTCACTTCTAAAAATACACAGTGTATTAATACAAAATCCGATCCAAGTTTTTAACGTTCACTCTTATCCCTTCTCAATACACCTTCTATACAGAAACCAGACAATGAAACTCAAGTCAAAACTATAAACATTTTGCATAACTGTAACATTTCATTTTTAAAATGTCAATAACTGTACCCTCAACTATTCATATTGTTTTATTTAAAATTAAAACTTTTAAATACGCGTATTTATGTGTGTCTATATTATGAAATTATATGGGGTTATTTAGAAATACTGGATTAATGCAGTTAAAAAATTAAGATAATGCTCATAAATTAGTTCTTTGTTATTGTAATCGATCTTAAAACTCTAAGAAAAGAATTAAAATACACTAGCCTCATTACCACATTTTTTATTCATTAATATTAATTTCACTATATTATTTTCAATGTAGGTAATAATTATTAATGTAAAATATATAGCTTCCCGTGGTCCCCATTATGACTTATTTTTTGGCAATACTACATATTATCTATTATTTGATGAAGATTACTAAGATCTTCACACCTTGTCTTGTTCTACTAGTATCCATCGTTTTCTGCCATCTTCACCTAATCGTCGGTCTATTTTGTGCTCTAGACACTACCACATAATGGGCACGATATAAATTAAAGCTTTTCCACATAAAAATCGTTTTCACCAGAAAGTGATTTCTTTCCAGCATAGGGTTTCCATATAATTTAAATCATCAAATAGTTCTATCCTTATTAGTTTAAAGTTACATTTTCAATGTAATGAAATCCAACTATTGCTTGAACAGAAGCATGTGGGAATCATCGGGATTGAACTAATGTGGGAGACGAAGCGTTTCGTTCCGGCCCGACCCGACTCGCGACTGTTTGCCTAAATCTGACAGCTGCACCTAATTTGTAACATAGTGCTAAATAGTTTCCAACCAGAACTTAGCTGTAATACTCTTGAACATCTAAGCCTGACTGAAAAGCGAGCGAGCAATGCTGAATTTTGGTGATGTGTACGAACTGAAATCAAAGTAACTACGTTTGTGATAAATTTAGTTCTAGGTTTACATATGAACAAGAATACATAGGTTGATTAAGAAAGAATGTAGGCAATGTCGAACTAAAGTAAACATAGTTTTTTTATCATTATGGTTTTTTCATCTTTTATACATAATTTATTGTTCTGTTACACAAGTTTTTTCGTGATCTTGTAACACAATACGTGATCAATACAGACCCGAAAAGTAATATTAACGGTGATTCATGATATACTGTTTTGTTCCCTGCTGGCCAATATGTCGAACCAGGGAGTCAATTCTCACTCCTTTGATATAATATCGAATCGATATTTATCAAAAAAGAAACAATCTAATTCAAAAACAAATGATATTCAATGTGATGAGAAACGATAAAAAATAGTGTATTAAAATGAACCACTATAAACTCATCGCAATTAATTAATTAATTTTTGGATAAAATTTTTCTTCAATTAGAATACTCGTACAATTATATAGATATAATATCAAATTCGAAACCAAATCACATGAACTGAGAATTGGCTTCCAGGTTCTCCATCACATAATTTTCGTCTCTATGCAAGTCTTCATAATTTAAAATGTTCACCAGACATTTTTTTCCAATCTATACGATTAATTTTAACTACTACGATATCGTGTTTAGTATTTATATCGATACAACGGCCTTGGACAGGGATCGCGAACCTATAAGGATCATGAAACCGTTTCCTGTAAACCAAAGAACTCTTTATCCATATATTAAGTATATTCATGCTACCAAATGTAACATTTCATAATTAATATTATTCAAATTTACCAAATGTAACATTTAATAAATATTTCATAATTTTACTATTTACTAAAAATGTTATAACATAAAGCAAAAACGTATATAAGTACTATCCTACTACTATTATAAAGGCGAAAGTTTGTAAGTATGGATGTATGGATGTTTGTTACTCTTTCACGTAAAAACTACTAAATGGATTTGAATGAAACTTTTCCACAATATAGCTTATATATCAGAATAACACATAGGCTACAATTTTTGAGGTTTCTAATGTGAGATCGTAAAAAAAACACATTTTTTGCGCTTACATTGCAAACGCTGACTGAATCCTACAAGATAGATCAAAACAACTTACTTATTACTAGACTAGACGGGACGAACCTGAAGTCCACGCGAACGAAGTCGCGGCAAAAGCTAGTGTGAAATAATGAAGAGCATTGTTGGTTTGTGTGAATTGTTTCTTACATAATTAAGTTGTCGTTATTGTTGAACTCATAAGTCACTATTCTGAATCTACTGATGCTGATGAATACTATGAAAGTAAGACAACACATACACATATTATAACAGGTTGGCCTAATTTGTTAATTAGTAAATGACCTATATTTCACCCTGTTTCATCACTAATCATATATCGCTTTTAATGAAGTTGTCAGGATGTACTGAGCATAGTATATAAATAGATATAAATCATCCAAAAGTACTTATTCTATTATATACTAGCTGTTGCCCGCGACTTCGTCTGCGTAAATTTCGAGTTGAATGTTATTGATACACAAATCATATTAATATACGATTTTACCGATTAAAATATTTTTGGTATAAAGCAATTCCTTGAGGTAAAGTAAACTCAAAGAATTTCTTTATATACCACATTATTCGTTTTTTCCTTCCGCCATCTAGTGATTTATGAAAAAAACTAACATGCGTAATGAAACTGATTTACACTTAAATATTTTTTCTGTTCTATCATATGTATAGATTAAGCGTGAAGAGGTAATAAACAAACAAACTTTCGCATTTATCATATTATTTTTGATAAAAACTGGTTTCGTTTCATCGTATTTTTGTTCCCTGTTCCATCTCACTGCCCACGAACATGCTAAACGTGGCCTTTGGGGTCTTATAACCTGTGGCTCTGTCTACCCCGCAGGGGATAAAGACGTTATCTTATGTACGTATTGTATCATGATGATGAATTGTCTTTAGATTTTAAATTTCCCATGTAACTTATGTAAGAATGGTGTATATTATAATTCGCAATATTATCATGCCTTGAGTTCATTAAAATGACGATAACTTTTTTTTTTAATGAACCGATTTTGATGAAACAAAGTTTAGATATTATTCTGAGTTAAAACAAAGCAAATAGTGAAAGTTTCAAGCAAATCGGTTCAGTACTTTCGGAGATAAACGTGAACAAACATACAGACAGACAGACAGACAGACAAAAAATTCCAAAAAATTTTTTTTGCTTTCTAATAATCTATTTAAGTGCCCCTCTATCCATTTCAGTCAAAAATACTAAATGTACAGACAAAATATTTTTACTGTCTTATTATATGTATAGATGATGTTAATACGATATGACGGCCTCCGTAGTCGAGTGGTTAGTATACCGGTTTCAAAGTGTCGTCATTTCCGAGGTCCCGGGTTTTAATCCCGGTGGGGGCAGATGTTTACGTGATGAATGCGAGCATTTGTACCTTAGTAATAGTTGTTTATTATATATTTCTATCCCATAACACAAGCCTTACAAAGTTTACTTTGGGCTAGGCTTATTGGGGTAAATGTAAGAAATATTTATTATTTTTTATTAATACAACGTATGACTGGTTACTTCTAGACGTATCAGTTGCCATGTTTTGAAATAAGGTTTGTACTCGATTTTACTGCATAGCTCATAATAAAAGTTTCCGAAATTCGCCGCTTACGTAACCAATATATATAATAACGAAAGGGCTTCAAATTTGGCGTAGGATTTAGTAATAGATAAGGAATATGGGACTTATCCTACGATCCGAAAACAAAACAGCAATTGAGCGAGATGAGCCGAAACCAAATAAACTGGCGCGTTTGAATAGTGCCTGGAATAAAACTAGTCACATGGCTACTGTTACTGTAGAAAATCGTCGTACAGTAAATAGTGACTGGTAGATGATAGTCAATTATTGACAAACTTCGTGAACTTAATGCTAAAGACCGTATTATATTATACCACAACAATGCACGCTCTCAAACGGCCAGACAAAGAGACAAATGAGTTTTTAAGACAAATATTCTACAATTTGACTTTTTTGTTTCCACAAATGTAGAATCAATTACGCGACCAATGTATTTCATCACCAGAAGAGGCTTTCGAAAAATATCAAAACCGTAACTGACGTAATCACGACTAATGTTTTCAAAATTGGTTTAATCATCTGAAAAAGTACATTGACGCAAAAGGAGAATTAATAAATTTTACCATTAATAACTTTTTCATGATTGATTCCGAAAACATGCGTCTCACGTACATATATTGGCGAGTTGTCCTAAGTTTACTACTGACTGGATGTGCTCGTAGGTCGACTTTGAATAATGTTGTACTACGAGTAGGTTATTCATTATTAGTCAATAGCTATGTTTAGTTTGTCTATGATTTTGTTGAGACTAATTCTGCTCTGTTTTAATTTACTATTACTAGTATAGAATTAGGTACATTTTTTAAACTACATACTGGCTTAGTATATTCATATCAAGCTAAACCACTTGAAAACTTCTGTTAGCTTTGTATAGATAATTTAAACAGATTATGTCTATTAGAAGTACAGTGGTACCTCTAAATAAGGAGTTGAAAATCTTCAGTTTCAGTTGGTGCTATTTAAAAAAAATATTAATCACAAATATATTTATAACTTCATTTAAACGAAATCTAAGCAAACATTCAAAGGTAAACTTAAAAATCTGCTACTGCGGAGGCAAAAAAATTGAGATAGAAATACATTGGTATAGTTGAGACAATGGATAAAGGGCCCCAATTTTTTAAAAATAGTCTATACTATTCATATTTTAGTATATTTATTAGTACATCATTATTTATACTATTTTTAACTGAACTTATATTATTTATGACATATTTGACATATACCTATTTCTTTTTATTTAAAAATCCAAAATCTTACTTCAATAGAATTCTAAAATGAAAATACTAAGTTTAAATTGATATAAGCATATAAAATTAGCATCAGTACATCGCAGCTGAGTGTCGCAGACGTCGTTTCCTCAGACTGTAACTGAAAATCTGAGATTTGCTCATATTTCGTGAGGACATATTGCACACACGGAATGTAGTGGTCTAGCAGACAGGACTGTAAACACTACGACTTTGCTATACTTAAAGTGTTGTATTTAATTATTGTTCTGTATATTATAATTATAATGTTGTATTTCATTATTTATATTTATTTATTATTATTCACATTTAAATTTTGTGTGTGTATGTGTGTTTATAGAACACATAAATATTCAATCTCACTATCATTTAAATAGAAAATATTCATAAAAGTGTACAAGACGTCGAATGTATTTACGTAGAGATGTTCTTCTTCTTCCTGCCCTTTTCCCACCTTAAGTAGGGTCGGCACAACATGTTTTCCTCTTCCATTCTCCTCTGTCACTCGTCAGCTCAACATCCACTTCCTTTACTCTCATATCAGAATTCACACATTCAATCCATCGCTTTCTTGGTCTACCTCTCATCCTAGGTCCATCTATATTCATATCCATCATTCTTCTTGTTATATGGCTTTCATCCCTCCTCATTACATGCCCAAACCATGCTAACCTACTGCTCCTTACCTTCTCAGTCACTGGCGCTACTTTCAAACTTCCTCTTATATACTCATTCTTGATCTTGTCCATTCTTGTAACCCCACACATCCATCGCAACATTCGCATCTCTGAAGCGTGCAGTTTCCTTTCGTCCTTCGCTTTCGTTGCCCAACATTCAGATCCATACATAAGGACAGGTCTAACGACTGCTTTATAAACTTTCCCCTTAAGCTTAAGGGGCAGTCTTGGGTCGCATACAACTCCAGAGACCTGTCGCCATTTCATCCATCCCGCAGTTATTCTATTCCTTACAGTACGGTCAATATCGCCATCGTTTTGGAATAATGATCCAAGGTACCGGAAATCGAACAAACCGGAAGAGTTTTGCCGCTTAAGGCAATGTTCGCGAAACTGGATGCCTCACCGAATGGGCAGAACAAGTGTTCGGTTTTCGTTCTGCTCACACGTAAACCGACATTTTCCAGCTTTCTCTGCCACTCCTCCAGCCTGCTCTGGACCTCGGATACATTTTCTCCGACCAGAACAATGTCATCGGCGAACAACATACACCAGGGTGCCTCTCCTTGTATGTCAGCTGTAAGAGCATCCATAACAAGGAGAAACAGATTGGCTTATATTATTCCAAATCTAATAACCAATTACCAGATTCACTGAAAACACGATCACTGAAAAAAATCTTAAAATTAAATAAAACAATATTTCTATGACAATATGTGTACATTTAATTCGTACATTCATACATTCATACATTTTAACAATTTAACAAACATAAGTAATTATAAACATTTAGTAATTTACATTGTATTAAACTAATGTTCAGTTTCATACAGTGTAAAGTACCCAATAATTTTAATATTAAATAATTATAATTATAAATAATTATATTATGTTAAAATAATAATAATATTAATTAATTTATTGAATTTCTATCCTTACTTTGAGTAAACAGGACACGCTGTATAGTTTAGTTACACAAACTTGCCCGACTGGTAAATCGGTTTGTCAATAAAACTGGCTGGTGCGGGTATATCGAACAGTGATTGTCAATGAACATTCCTAGTGTAAGCGAAAAGGAAGACATTGTGTTGAGCATGATAAAGAGCGGGAGGTGGAGCGTGTGTACGTGTAGTTACAGATACAGTTCGGCTACTAGATTTTGGTGTTAAAACTGTTGACTCTGGCGTGATCTCTAAGCATGGAACTAGGCTTGGCGGCGGTCTATCCCTGTCATACTCTATACAGAATGACAGGGAGGGATTGGTGTCGGGTTTTGGTTTTGGTTTGGGGAGATATGCCGAGTCGACATCTATGATTAATTCTTAAATAAGTTTACCTAACGGCTCACTGGCGCACGGAAAAACTCGCAAGAGTTTATGTTGTGCCTTTACAATTATATTAATGTATTATATTATGTAAATAAAAAAAAAAAAAAAAAAAATATACGGGCTCAAAGCCGACCCCTGGTGCAAGCCGACGGCCACATTGAACTTTTCAGTTACTCCGGCTTCGGACCTGACTTGTGTACTCGCTCTTTCATACATACTTCTAACAAGCTCTACATACTTCCAAGGCACTCTTTCACATTCAAAGTCCACCATAGAACCTCTCGGGGTACTCTATCGTATGCCTTTTCTAGGTCAACGAACACCATATGCAGGTTTCGATTCGCACGACGATACTTTTCGCATAACTGCCGAAGTGCAAATATGGCGTCCGTTGTCCCTCGTCCGGGCATGAACCCAAATTGGTTCTGGCTTATCTCACTCTCTTCTCTTATTCTTCGCTCAATTACCCTTTCCCAAATTTTCATGCTGTGTGACATGAGCTTTATTCCCCTATAACTGTTGCAATCCTGTACATCACCCTTATTTTTGAAGATTGGCACAAGTGTGCTATTGCACCATTCGTCAGGGATCGCCACTTCTTGCAGCAATTTATTGAAAAATAAAGCTAGGCACTTCCATCCATCTGCCTTTAATAACTTCCATACTTCCACTGGTATACAATCTGGGCCAACTGCTTTCCATTCTTCATTCTTTGTATTGCCATTCTTACCTCATCCATACTTACATCTCTCACCATGTTCATATTTGGGTTGGCCTTTTCCAACTCTCCATTCCAATCGTTCTCTTCATTCATCAATTTTTCAAAGTACAACTTCCATCTTTCTTTTATTGCCTGTTCATCAGTTAAAATCTTTCCTCTTTCTTGAAATTAATTAAACACAACATCTCTACGTATTTACGTAGAGATGTTGTGTTTAATTAATTTAAATTTATTCTCCAGTGACTCATGGTTCGTATTCCTGTCTGTCTGTCTGTCTGTTGTTGGGGTATATCTGTAAAAACGATTAAATCCATTGTGGAAAATATCGCACCCTATATGGCCGACATTTTTAATATTTGCATCGATCAGGGTATTTTTCCTGACCTTATGAAGTACAGTAAGATTGTACCTTTGCTTAAGTCTGGTAATAAAGAGGATATTGGTAATTATAGACCAATTTCTATCTTGCCGTCTTTAAGTAAGATTTTTGAAAAAATTATACACAATCAATTAATAATTCATGTTCAGAAATATATAATATACTACATAAGAAGCAATACGGCTTTATGAAGGGTCATTGCACTGCTGATGCTGGCGCTGCGCTTATGAGGCACGTTTTTGATTCTTGGGAAAAGTCTCAGAATGCACTTGGTATATTTTGCGACTTATCAAAGGCATTTGACTGCGTTGATCACCAGACTTTGTCTCTGAAATTAAATCACTATGGAGTTCGGGCCCTGCTTTAAAATTACTAAATTCATACCTTAATGCTAGAACACAAACGGTAGAAATTAATGGAGTACAATCGTCTGGATCGCAACTAAAAATGGGAGTTCCGCAGGGTTCGATTTTGGGCCCTCTGCTTTTCATATCTATACTAATATATAAAGCTGAAGAGTTTGTTTGTTTGTTTGTTTGAACGCGCTAATCTCCGAAACTACTGGTGCGATTTGAATAATTATTTTTGTTGGATAGTCCATTTATCGAGGAAGGCTATAGGCTAAATAACATTACGCTATGACCAATAGGAGCAAAGACAGAGCGGTAAATGTGTAAAAAACGGGGAAAATTATTCATTTTTGAAGGCTTTCTTTGCGTGCGCTGCGAAAACGGTTCAAGATACACAAAAAATATGTATGAAAGAATTATTCCTCTATACATGATCTAAAAAAAAGTCCGCGACGGCATATGTCTATCTTTTAAGGTTTAGTCACAATGACCGTTTTTATGGTACCAAATTTGGTCGAAATAATTTGTTTAAGTTGTATCAACATAATAATATTAATCTTTATTCAAATATAAATATAAATATGTTGTTGGTTAACCAAAAATCTGCCGGAAGTCACTATTCCACGCGGACGAAGTCGCGGGCAAAAGCTAGTTATATATAAATGATCTGCCCTTTTTTGCCGAAAAATTATGTGATATTGTGTTGTTTGCTGACGATACTTCCTTAATATTTAATGTGGATAGAAAAAAAACTAACTTCGATGATATAAAAACACGCTTTGGCAGAAGTATTAAAATAGTTTAGTAAAAATAACCTTCAACTAAACGCAAAGAAAACAAAATGTATTTTGTTTACCCTTCCAAATGTAAAATTAGTTGACACGACAGTCATACTCGACAAAGAAAAATTACAAGTGGTGGACTCAGCTGTCTTCCTCGGTGTTACAATTGACTCAAAGTTACAATGGGGCCCCCACATCTCAGTCTTAGCCAGTAAACTTGCCTCAGCCGCATATGCTGTACAGAAAATCAGACAATTAACAGATATTGATACTGCCAGATCAGTTTATTTCAGTTATTTTCACAATTTAATGTCATATTGCATACTCTTATGGGGCACTGCAGCTGACATAGAAACTATTTTTATTTTACAAAAACGAGCTGTCCGCGCTATTACAAATTAAGCTCTCGAACTTCTCTTAGAGAGAGATTTAAAGATATTGGTATACTGACTACCGCCTCGCAATATATTTTTAATTGCCTTGTCTATGTTCATAATAATATCAATACATATACTAAACGAAGTGATATACATAAGCTAAACACACGTAACAAAGACAAACTTGTTGTACCACAAACTAGGCTTCGAAAAATTACTGCATCATTTGTAGGGCAAAGTATACAATACTACAACAAATTACCAAAGAGTATTATAGAATTACCGATAAATAAGTTTAAGACTCACATTAAAAATAGTCTTCTTAAAAAGGTGTACTACACTGTTAAAGATTATTTAAATGATAAATCAGTTTGGATGTGACTGTTACCTGCTCCTCGTGGGATAGCTCATAGAAATTATAATTTTAATGTTGTGTATCTAATATTCTAAAACTTGATTTGGAAGATGGACGCATGTACAAGTGCGATTAAGGAATTAATTAATAATTTTTTGTCTTTTCTATTTTAAATTTATTGTAGTTTTATTAATATTATTATTCTTGTGACGTCAATAAGTACCTGTAAAGGTTTAAATTGAATAAATTATTTTGACTTTGACTTTGACTTTGTCATGTTTTATTTTATGTCTTATTAAATTATCTAATCAAATTATTTAATTATGATGATAAATCCTCACGTTTATTCTAGAGTCGAAATCCGCCTAAATGCGTCAAGCATGGAAAAAATATTCAATATCATCTATACGCTATAACTCCGTAACAGTTGCACAGGTTTGTGCCAAAAAGATAATGCTTCCGTGTCTGTTATTATTTCGCAAATATTTTACATAGCCAAAAATTTGCAGACGCACCTCAAACTTTGACAATTTACAAGCCTAGCTGAGTAGGGCTTAGTTTTATAGCGTGACGCCCATTTTAAACTTCATTCCAAACACTGTTCACATTACCTATGCTTGACATGACGAAGAGCTGACAATCTAATGAACATGTTAGAAAACTATGAAAAGCAGAAATCTATTGGTATATTTGGGTGTATTCTTTATTTATCTTTAAAAAGATCTACTGCGCCGACCCCAGATAATGGGAAATGGGTAAGAAGATGATGATGATGATGATTTATTTATCTTTCGACATATCCTAAAGGGTGAAAATCTGTTACGCGCTGTTACATGTCACCGAATATAATCAACGTTGTATTTTATGTTTTTACATTTATTTTTTTTATTTCTATCCTTTCTTTGTTTTTGTTCATTATAAGAGCTCTTTTGAAATTAAATTACGTCTTTTCTTTGAAATTATATTCGTTCTCTATTTTATATAAATTATCGCGCTAACATTATATTATTATAGCGTTAATACATCAAAATTGATGCATTATTAGATTGTAACATACTCGTATATATACTGCATAATCATTGGTATACATGTTTTATTATATCTACTAACAAATCTGCTCATCAAACAATTGAGAGGATTTTTGGGTTTCTCTTACTAATCCAAATGTCACAGTCGCACGTTTCGTATTTGTATTAGCATGCGGGGAAACAAATCCAATCTGCCAAACACGGCGTTGGTAACAAGACGTGGCAACTTCCCGGGCTTGTCACGTATGTAGGCTACAGCGAATTCTCAAATTCGCCGCAAACCAAAATATCAAGGTAATTTTTTTTAAATGATATCTTTAATGCTTTGTGTACATATCTTTTCAAGAAAATATTAGAATTGTGTACTCGCATCACTGGCATGTGCTCCCTATGTGTCATGTCATTAGTCACGAACAACACGTCCAGATTTTTATGTTTTCAGACATAACTTTTATTAGTTTACTCAATTAAGCAACAATGTATAAAGATACCCTATATATTTGTATATTACTGTCTGATATACAAATTCCGTACTTTATATAATAAGCTTTTTTAAAGAACTTACCGATTTTATTTTGCTGACCCAAATGTTATCTAACTGTAACATTCGCATTCGAAACAAGACTATGTATGACACCTACGAGTATATCCACAAACACAACAAACTCTCTCAGTATGATACCCTAATGTGTCCACCTAAAGTCTACTTTGGCGTACTTCGTATTATAACAGTCCTCACAATTCAGTTCAACTATTTCTATTCTGCGCATACATGAATCACTTGCACATCCTATGCATTTGTCGCTTAATTAAATTATTTTGTCGTGCTTTAAATATTCCTCATAGTACAAATCTTTGCTTAGATCGTGTTTGTAACTATTCACTATATATATATATATATATATATATAATATATATATATATATATATATATATATATATATATATATATAATGTTCCAGAGATGCATGTTTGATGATGATCTCAGGCATGTTATCGTATCTTTGGTTGTTCTCATCTTATCTCGTTACACATACATAACCTAGTGGTCAGGATCATCCATCAGTAACTTGCCATTCGATACGGATCTTGAAAATGGTCATGCGTTGCTCTATTGGTATGGAACTGGTATATCACGACGGATAGGAGTATTGTTTGCAATAAGTCCGACATAAACTATTAATATTAATTTTAGAAACCTACACTTTAAACTTACCAAGGTTGTTTTATTTAACGGTTTCCTAACTATACATTAACGAAAATTCTACACTAGGCTTATGCCTGGTACTGTAGACAATGTATCACATTTATCACAAACTAGATTTTATATTGCCACTTACGCCAAACAACAAATCGGAATTAGGTGTCCGAGTTATTATTAACTTAATATTATTTATATCTAAAATGTATAAAAAAGTGAAATATTAATAAAATGGAAAAAAATTACAAATATTAAACATTTTACATTTTTTCACTTAAATTTGTATTAATATAACGTCATTTATTTTTTTGATAGTTGCATATGTATTTTACACATCCTACATTCACGCGAAATCATGAGAAATTTGCAATTCTCTGATTAAACTTAAGGCTTTAACACTTATAGCCGACAATGTGGGAAACTCTACAACAAAAGCGATTCAAACAACTAATTTATGTATATTCTTAATACGGTTATTCTTCATATATCTGTTCTGTCTAATCCAAAATAAAAGGTGTTTTATTATGAGGGACCTACGCTGGTGACGCGCGGCTATATTCAGTTTATGCCTTGATTATTTTGGGAAGGCACAAGAACGAAAGGAACGCCTTGCGAACTAACGAGTACGGCGCAAGGAATCACGCTCGGAAGGACCGTTAGGACCGAAAGGAAGTCTACGTAAATTAGGTGTGGTTATAATAGTTCAGTACGGTATGGCTAAAACCGCTATGACGCAGCTGCAAAGAATATGGAAGGACAGAAGCATTTCACGCAACACCAAGACCAAACTTGTACGTGCTCTCGTATTCTCCATATTTGCATACGGCGCTGAAACGTGGACTATTAAAAAAGCTGACCGAGAGCGTATTGACGCCTTCGAGATGTGGTGCTGGAGAAAAATTTTAAGCATTCCTTGGACAGCTCACCGTACCAACTTAAAGTACAAACCAGGCTATCCACCTCATGCCTGTGAAAGGTACTCGAGTATTTCGGCCACATTGCTAGGAAGGGAAATGACAACCTCGAGAAGCTTGTAATCACAGGCAAAGTCGAAGGAAATAGACCGAGAGGAAGAAGCCCTATACGTTGGACAGACCAGATACGCACCACACTCGAATCCACTGTCCATAACGCGTTGCACACTGCCGCAGATCGACACCAGTGGCGGTCAATAATCATGAGCAAGGTGCTCAACAAGAGAGATCCCGACCCTCAGTAATTGGGGTATCGACGCAAGGAGGAGAGGAGATACTAGTTCAGACGCTCAAGATCGCTGGGCTGTGGACGGTGATAAGCGACCCGACACGTATCTATACAAGTTGTACAGACTTTGTTGCTGCATTTTTCTTCGAGATTAACACCAGTAAGTTATTTGATACACCAATCATCGAGATTGGCTGACAATATCGACTTTGTCGAAAAAATTCTTGTAGGCTTCCAACCGATAGGTATGACCGCCAGGATGTTCCTCAGATCGAATCATCCTGTTCGACAATGAACGATGGAACATGAGATTGCCACGAAAGGTCATAGTTACGTGCGCTGTATAATAGTAGAGGTGAAGAGAGGAGTTGGTAAGCGATTTTACGTTCCAATCAATACGACGTAGCACTTAAGAATTATATAACCTGTAAATATAAACAAGATATCCAGCGACACATCACTGTCACGTCAAATACATACTGACTACATAATATCAGCTCCTGATACATTGTAAATAAATAATAGCGATGGCCTATTTTGTATTATTTTGAATCGTGGGAGAGCCCGGAGTGATACCACGGCCTCACAGAAAACCGGCGTGAAATAGCGCTTGCGCTGTGTTTCGCAGAGTGTGTGAGGGTACCGGAGGCCCAACCACCCCTTCCCCCCCCCCTTATGATGGCGCAGTTTAAATATATGTTACCCCAGTAATGATACCCCGGGTACCAGCTGCGCTAGCGTTGGAGAGTCCCTCTCTGGACTTCCACGTTCAGAACATACCGCATCTGAACGTGGAAGCCCAGGCACCGCGTATTTTGGGGGAGAGTGGGGGGGCAAAACTGCGCTCCATAATGCTCAAGGCAAGAGCAAACGCTCCACAACACCCCCCACCACGCTGGTCGTGGAATTTTGCAATATCAGGGGATTACACACCAACCTCAATGCTGTTCACCACAACCTTGAAACAGCTGTGCCGGCCTTGCTCTTTTTAACCTAGACTCAGATTTCATCTCCGGCGGACACGTCTTACCTAAATTATCCTGGGTACGAACTAGAACACTTCTTTGTACCGAAGGCTGGAGTGTGCGTGTACGTTAGAGGTGATATGAGTGCTCGCCGCTTTAGCAATTTTGAAGGTAAGGACCTCTCCATCTTATGGCTTCGTGTTGATAGCGATGACCATCCGCGCGTCTATGCCTGCCTCTATAGGTCCCACAGCGGTGATACTGAGACCGACCGGTTAATGGAACACGTCCAAATGGTTGCAGACTCCGTACAGCGGCAGATCCCTTCCGTGGAAATTGTTTTGCTTGGCGACTTTAACGCCCACCATATTGAATGACTCCAATCCAGCAAGACCAATCATGCGGGGAGATCTGTTCACGACTTCGCTTTGGCTTATGGCCTGACACAACTGGTCTCCTCGCCGATGCAAGTCCCAGATGTTGAAAGTCAGAACCCTTCACTGTTAGACCTTTTGCTGACTTCTCATCCATATGGCTACCGCGTGTCCGTCAGCACTCCACTCGGCTCCTCAGACCATTGCCTTGTCCGTAGCACGGTGCCTTTTGGCTGCTCGCCACGATCACGAATTGTAGGCAGCCAACTTATGTGGCACTATAAGTCAGCGGATTGGGATGGGATGCGATCCTTTTTTGCGTCGTACCCATGGGGACAAGTTTGCTTCACGCAGGTCAACCTCGACGACGTGGCTAATTCTGCTACTGATGTGGTACTGCAGGGAATAGAACTTTTTGTTTCATCCTCTGTTGTCCCCACCGGTGGCAAGTCAGACCCTTAGTTTGGAATATCTTCCAAAAAAGCCTCACGCAAGAAGCAATACCAAGCCTGGGCAGCTGCTGCGGCAGTACGTGGTGTTAACACCCGCGCATTAAAAAAGGAGTATAACTTTGCCTCCAGGTCTTTCAAAAGAGATGTTGTTAGGGCAAAGTCGGAGTACATTGGTAGAATTGGTGAGAGATTGGAGCGTCTTCCTTCGGGAACTCGGGCGTTCTGGACACTCTCTAAGGCTATTCAAGGGAACTTCTGCAAGCCATCCTTTCCACCTCTACACGGGGAGATGATTCATTGGCCCACGACGCAAAGGAAAAAGCTAATCTTTTAGGCACACTCTTTACGTCCAACTCGGCTTTGGATGATGGAGGACAAGAGCCGCCGATCATACGGCGGTGTGAGAGCTCTATGCCGGATATTCGATTCCACCAAAGCTCAGTGCGTCTGGCACTTCTATCCCTAGACATCCAAAAGTCGAGCGGGCCCGATGGAATTCCTCCGATCGTGTTGAAGACGTGTGCTCCTGAGTTGACACCGATTATAACGCGTCTTTTTCGGCTCTCCTAATCTTCTGGCGTAGTGCCGACTTTATGGAAGACAGCTTTAGTGCACCTACTACCTAAAAAAGGCAACCACTCTAATCCGTCCAACTACAGACCAATAGCCATAACCTCCCTATTCTCAATGATAATGGAGTCCACTATCAATAGCCAGCTCCTTGAATACCTTGAGGTTTACCAGCTGGTTAGTGACCATCACCTTGCCTTCCGTAGAGGTCGTTCAGCTGGTGATCTCTTGGTATACCTCACAAGTACTGTGCTCAATAGATCGAGGCGGTATTTCATACCGGCCAACCGAATGCAGCTCTATAAGGTGCAAGTTCGGCCACATATAGAATACTGTTCTCATCTTTGGGCACGGGCTCCCCAGTACCAGCTTCTCCCTCTGGACCGCATCCGACTGAGAGCGACTCGAATCGTCGACTGCCCGGATATTTCATGTCAGCTCGACTCCTGGGCGCTGCGTAGAGATGTAGCTTCGCTATGTATCCTCTATCGCATGTATTACGGGGAGTGCTCCGAAGAATTGTTCGGATTAATTCCTGCTGCAAATTTCCGTCACCGGCGGCGCCGCAGCTGTGCTACCGAGCCCGGCGATGCCTTCTTCGAGCGGGATCGGCCATCTCCCGACCCCGCTCGGCGGCCTCCTTCTGGAGCATCACTGCTTCACAGAAGGAGGCCATAGCCCTCCAACCTCCCTCGTCCGCCAGCATTGCCGCAATCAATGCCGGCGAAGACAGATCTCGCCCGATCTCTGCGACCAAGACTCGGCGCTTGGATGCTGACGCGGGGCACTCCGCCAGCGTGTGCTGGGCCGAGTCGAGGTCGGATGCGCAGTGGTGGTAATGTGTCGATCCCTACCGTCCTATTCGACACAGATACTCACCGAAGCAGCCGTGCCCGGTGAGTATCTGGGTCAATCGGTAGGTGATCTCCTTTTTCCCGTGGAGCCAAGCTTCGAGGTGCGGGAGTACGGCACCGACAGCCCGCAGGAGCGCGCAGATCCGTAATTCGAGCTGCGCACGCCAGTCATCGTCATCACCTAGACAATTGGCAGTCCACCACAGTGCGTTTTTCCAGGAATTTCCTGCCACGCACTAGCAAACTGTGGAATGAATTGTCACCTGCAGTATTTCCGAACCGATGCGATATCGAAATCTTCAAAAAAAGAGCATTTAAAGGCCGGCAACGCATCTGTGACTCCTCTGGTGTCCATGGGCAACAGTTATCGCTTACCATCAGGTGATCCGTTTTCTCGCTTGCTGCTCTATCCTATAAAAAAAATGGATATGATCGAATTACTAATTCTGATAACAGATTTATAACCAATCTGCTTCTTACTTAGAAAATGAATTACTAATATACCGCTATTACTGTTTAATGTTACTAATTACTGCTACTCAATTCTTAAAAAAGAATTCGAAATTCATTTAAAACTAAAATAGAGAATGGAGGAACTTAAAATTTAAATGGAGATTGTTAATTTTGACTCAAGCAAACGAATTCATTTGTAAGTTATTTATATAATAAACTATTTCAGCTATGAATGAATCATAAATATGCTATATATTATTTTAAAACCTAAAATATGTTAGTATATCCAGACGATATATAGAAAATCCTATAAAAATATATAGAATCCAGAACAGCTGTTCTGTCTACAGACTACAATCTGAAATATAACGATTTTAGTGACACTGTCATAGTTATAATGGAATAATTATATTTATATATCTCGTGATGACTCACCACCAGATATACATATATATAAAAGTATCTGAAAAGTAATGGTCAGGCACTTTTGAATCTTACGTGTATTCCTTAAGAGAGTTTGTAAAATAGTGATGACTACTATTTCTTTTTACTTTTTTTAACGCACTTACGAGTATTAAACATTATTATTAGTCACTTATTAATCTCTGAATTTTACCGGTCTGGCGTAGGATTAGTATTCCAATATATAGAGCAACTGGTGACAAATTTACAGCTACAAATCTGTTCATTTGTGATCTCTACGTGTTGTATCAAATTGTTGTCTAAGTTTTGAAACATGAGTAAGGGGAATAACAAATCAACCGGAACTCATCAATAAATTGTGTTGACCCAATCGGTGTGCCACTTTTCCATTAGCTTAGAATATAATATTAAATTTAATAGCACTTGTGATCATGATTCACGATATTATTCATCATTTCACATTTTACTCTGCCTATTTTAAACAGCTTATTTCACCAAGGCTTAGTCAGTATGCTGAAGGTTAGTCAATTCCATATATTTCATAATTTATGCAGATATAGTTTAACAGAAACAAAATTAAAAATAAAATGTACAAAGGTACTGCTTATTTCATAAATAATATTTCTTCCAGCAGACCTGCGAGAAAAGTAAATGGCCCCTCCTGTGGCCGGGGGGCGTCGTCGCACAGTGGGGTATTTGACCCAAAAAGCTGGCCAAAATCACTTTTTTTTAAATTAGTGCTACCCCTTCAAAGCAATTTTTTTTTTAAATTAGTATAACCTCTCCATACAATAACAATAAAGACAAAGCTCTAGCGCCGCCCAACACGACGTAAGCTCAGTCGGAAGTTACCGTTCTGTTAAAGTGTACGTGTGATTGTTCGATGCGCTCAGATTTTAGTGTTCTAAAATATCTCCTATCTCGTGATTGAACGATTTTGTGTTGGTTTTCACTATGGATTCTGATTAACCAGGTATGTATTATATTTAGTACATAGTTTTAACAGCTAATTTATTATATTATTTTAATTATATCCATAACTTTAATAAGTTTCTCATCATTTCTAAGTCAAAATTTCTATTGTATGTTGTAAAGTAGACCTTATAGGATGTAATTAAAAACAAAACAGCCGCCCGAATGCGCCCGCCTATTTTTCGTGTTTTTTTTTCTGTAAACATATAAACTTTTACTTAACGAAATTTTACTTATATTTTATGTATTTTTGTTATAGGCTCGTCTGGAGTGAAGTTTTTGTCTCGAAATGACTTGTTCGATATAATGGAACGCTCAAACACCTCAATTTTTAACGAAAAGTTGAATTTTATGGAAAAAGAACTGATCAATCAGTATGATGAAAATGATCAAAATATTGCTAATATTAAGCAAAAATTGTCAGTTATAAAACATCAATTTAAACAAAAATGGACAGCTGCTCGCAAAACAAAGGCCAGATTCCTTGAAACCAATGCGGAGTGGCTCAAAGGATACAAATGGAATATGCGCCTTACTGCTGAGGAGAAACAAATAGTCGAGAACAGAAAAAAAGAAATCCAAGATAAGTTCTGCGAGCAACTTGGTCTATTAGTGGATATACCAAAAGCAAACTTTGGCAACACCAATGATGGGAACACGAGTAGACGCTTTTTTGTTAACTATAACATATCTACAGCAATTACCGGAATAGACTTAAATTTAATTTACAGATTTAAAATTATTTTAGACACATTGTGTTGTGGTTTAAAGATAAACATAGAGAAATTTGAAAATTATTGTCAAGAAACGGCTAAATTGTACGTTTCTTTATATAACTTTTACCCTATGTCTCCGACCTTGCATAAAATATTGCGCCATGGGGCTGAAGTAATAACGGAAGCCATTCTTCCAATAGGACAATTGTTTGAAGAAGCTGCAGAAGCACGCAACAAACATATTAGAATGTTCAGACACAACTACACCAGAAAGTTTTCCCGGGTAGCTTGCAACGCAGATGTTTTAAACAGGCTCCTCTTAACCTCTGACCCTGTCCTGACGGGCATGAGGAAGAGGAAGAATAAAAAAAATACAATTATCAGCTGATCTTGTAAATTTATTAGTAGAAAGTGACATTTCAAATCTAAGTTTTGAAGATGAAAATGAAGAATAAATGATTGTATATATTACGTATGCCTTTTTTTTTACCTTATTCAAGCAAAACCTTAAATAAAACAATGTTAGGCAGCCATTAAAAGTGTAAAATATTTTTGGCCAGCTTTTTGGGTCAAATACCCCTCTGTGCGTCGGTGGAGGAGATCGGAGGACGTATTGTAGCCTCCCCCGAGGAGGGCTCCCCTGTTAGGGCAGGGGAGCAAAGGCTGTGGGTTCCCGAAAGTCGCTTGGCGTTCCCGGGGGCTCCCTACATGCCTGAGGAAGGCCATCCCTGAGACCTGCGAGAGAAGTTTTGATTAATATTTATTTACATGTATGACAAAAAGAACCATAAAAATAAGTAATATATTTTTAAATTTAAATACATACTTAAAAAATTTAAATCAAAAGTTTTTATCAAGTATTTCTAAGAAAATGGATAGAGAGTTATTAATTATTACTTAAATTTAGAAATCTGATCGAATGTCTTTGAGCCGAAAATGAATCTATTGCGTAAATTTTGTAAACATTTAAGTTTCTTTACTCGTAGAAGCATTTTTTTCTTATGTCTTAAATTAATTATTATTGTCATTTATTCATAAAATATTCGTAAATTTAACATTTTTAAAATAGATATATAATCAAAAACATAAATATTATAAAAAAATTAAATCTAGTATGTCGCGAGCAGCAAGCCAAGGCTCTGGAGACTTCGTTATCAATCTATTCTAATCGCAAACACAAGTAACGGAACTATCGGAACAATAATCGTCGAATCAACATCCCATATGGCGGTTACCTCGTGTGCCAAGTCAAGATACTTACTGGCTTTATCCTTATCAGCTTTTACGAGATTATCGTCATGAGGTCATCGTCATGACCACTACAATATCAGGCTTATTGCAAACAATAGTTCTATCCGTAAAGATAGAGCGGTCCCAATAGAGTAATGCACGATCATTTCCATGAACTGGCGCTGATGCATACTTATAATATGGTATTTCAGATTTGATAAGGCCGTATGGAAAGACATGTTGAAGGGAGGAGGAAGATTCTGGCCACTAGACTAGAGCCGCTGTGTAAATACGAGCTCACCGTGGGCAATATGAGAACAATCATAGGTAATATGCCTGAATAACTCTCCAGGGCGGCGGCATACAAGACATATGTCGACCATCCTTCAGGATATATTTCCTATAAGTGTTCGTCATAATTACCTCATCTTCTTAAATTAATATTATTATTAAGTATAGACGTAGAAAATTCTAGAGTTGTGCAAAATGAAAATTTTATAACATCTATGCCCTAATATTTCATTGCTTATCAATTCCAACGACTTACAGTAGTGATTGTTGGCGTTCCTATTAGGCTTTTTGTATGAAACGTTCCTATTAGGCTTTTTGTATCAAACGTTCCTATTAAGCTTTTTGTATGAAACGTTCCTATTAGGCTTTTTGTTTTGTATTTTTAGTTTTCCACTATTATTTGATTTAACAAACTGCAAACATCTTGTCTGCGATATATTACGATGCCGCGAGCCATAACGATGTACAAGAGCGCTGGAGCTAGGAGTACGAGTATGTGCGAATCAAGCATTTGTTTTCATCGTATTGATAATGAAGAAAAAATGCCCTTGAGATATTTTACCACAATCGGAAGGAGAATTCTAACAGTATCAGCAGCGCCGTGCCGCATATATGAAACACAAATTAGCAATCGCTTATGAAATTTTTAAGGTAATATCACAGTAAAACATACGTAGAAATTATTTTTTTAAACTTTCATACTGTTTCAGAGCGCACTAAAACTATTGTAATAAACTACCATAAAAATCCAAGCAGGAATTAGCGATTTCTTATTATGACATACACAATCGGAAGGAGAATTCTAACAGTATCAGCAGCGCCGTGCCGCATATATGAAACACAAATTAGCAATCGCTTATGAAATTTTTAACGTAATATCACAGTAAAACATACGTAGAAATTATTTTTTTAAACTTTCATACTGTTTCAGAGCGCACTAAAACTATTGTAATAAACTACCATAAAAATCCAAGTAGGAATAGCGATTACTTATTATGACATTACAGCTATTGACGTTCTCGCTAAGAGGCTCAAGCTTACTAAAAATGTAAGTTTGAGTGATTAGGATTAAATATAACACGGTGTCGGTGATTTGGTGCGAATTAGTCGCCTTTCTTTGCAAATGTATACATTTGACTCATAATATATTCTTTAAGTGTCTGAGTTTATATATTGACCAAATATACACACATAATATAACAAAATCATAAATATGATTATTTTGTCCATTTTGATGACTGGTTAAGAAAATTTTCTAGAATGTACAAAAACCAAGCCTGAAATTTTTCAAATCAATTTGTTAATTTTCAAAATATTACAATGTCAAATATTTTCAATTTTCTTTTCGTTTTTCACTTAGCCTACCCTCTATCGGAAATTTCTAAAACGAATACTGCCAAGTCTCTTGCCAAACGTTGGGTCTGCTTATGAACTACTTTCATGTTCAAAACCGACCCTAGAGTGCGTTTTTGATTGATTGAATTGAAGATATTATGAAAGTCTTTACATTATAGTTAACCTCTTGTTTCGAAAAAAAGACGATAATAACTTCAACTTTCAACCCATATTTACTTACGTTATGTATTTATTATATCACTTTAGTTACAGATTCCTTTAATAAATAGTTATTAAAGGAAATTAATACTGAGAGATAAATACCCATTTAAAATAATAACTGTCTCGTGGTAATATCCAAGTGTAAGTCGAACACTCACACGGAGGATCACGCAAATAAGTTTTTTCTGATATATAACATCACTTCTTGACGAATTACAATACTTCTAGACCATCAGAAAGTACCCAATATGTTTTGATATATTTGTGTGCGTGTGTGTGTGTGTGTATCTATCTTCGTTCTTCGCTGCTAGAACCAATTCGTTAGCGGTACCTCGATTCGTTTTTCGTAACATTAACTTATTTCTACGAGTATTCCTATTAGGAATTTGTTCAGCCTTACCATGTACTTACCTTGTATACGTATGGTGAATTTAAATCAGCAGCATATAGCATCTTACTTGACGACAAACAACAGTACACGAAAGCGAATGGAATTACTTCTAAAATAAACACTACTATTCAAGTAGAAATCTAGAGGTATTACACCTTATAGGAAATCTTATTAATATTAATTTAACATAGTATTCAATCGAAATAAAAGTAGTAAAAAACAAGATTACCTATGAGTATACAGCGCCATCTACTGAGCTGAAACTATATGAAGTTCTTAATCTGAGCCTCTGGCTTTGCCTAGTAATACTTGTACAAAACTTTTGACGCTACGTAAATTTTCAAAGCACCACTAGGTAGCACTGTCGCAGCATTTTCATTATAAACACATAATTATACGACTAAGCCAATCACTGCAATAATGATCATATGTTAAAGCTACTATACATTACTGTAATAAATTTACACCGTTAAACACGCAACCACTATGTTATTCTCACGTATACTATAGACGTTGATAATACATTTTTTATTTACAAACCTCACTTGATGTTATAATAAATAAATAGTCTAAAAGCTAAAAAACATAATTTTAAAATATGCTTTTTACTTCTTGTTCATACCGCACTAGTTTTAAAACTTTTAGACTCGTTTATACTGATATTTTGAATATATTAATAAAAATAACAAAAAACGAGAAAGAAGTTATTTTACCTAGACAGTAGGTAAAATAACTTCTTTCTTTCTTTTCATAGACCTTTATCAAAATTTTGCTGAATCTGGTGGCTACAATACCTCCCCCGATCTCGCCGCCGCCGTCGCCGTATCCGCGGGCGCGATTTCCTCGCGCCCGCCGGCGACCCGCGGCAGCGCCGCAGCTGTGCTACCGAGCCCGGCGCCGCCTCCTTCGAGCGGGATCGGCCATCTCCCGACCCCGCTCGGCGGCTTCCTTCTGGAGCCTCCCTCGTCCGCCAGCATTGCCGCAATTAGAGACAGATCTCGCCCGATCCGACACTCCGCCAGCGTGTACTGGGCCGAGTCGAGGTCGGATGCGCAGTGGTAGCAATGTGTCGAGCTATAAGAAGCTTCTCTTTGGCGATCACGTTGAGAGTATAGTAAAAAAGGCGTTCAAAGCTTTGGGGTTTCTGATGCGAAGCAGCAGCAGTTTCAAAGAAATTAAAACTATTAAAATTTTATATTGCACGTTTGTGAGAAGCATCCTGCAATAATGCTCTGAAATCTGGAATCCGCGATATATAAAGTACATCCAGCGCATTGAACGACTTCAAATGAAATTTGTAAAGTTTTTATGTTATCGTCTTGGAATCGGCTATGACTCCGAAAATTACTTAAATTTGTGCTCTCGCTTTCACCTGCTTTCTTTAGTCAAAAGACGGGAAGTAGCAGATGTAATATATCTTTTGAAAATTCTACAAGGAAAAATTGACTCTCCTGAATTGTTATCAAAATTGAAATTCAACGTATCAATTAGGTCTACCAGGCACTACTTCACAGATGTAAAGGGGTACCCCCCTTTACATCTCAGTGGCCGCGTCGAACTATCGCTAAAACTCTTTCTTGTTGCGAGCTAGTAAAACTTTAAATGATTTGTGTACATGTAAAAACATTGATATATATAATTGTAGGTTGGCGACAGTGAGGCGTGTACTTAGTGAGGATTTTTAAGATGATTAGTTCGGATCTTAAATATTTAATAGTAATTGTTCACACCTAATCTTATTTCAATGTATGTTTCTATACGTGAAGACCCATTATTGGCCAACTGTTTTATAAAAGAAAAAAAAATAAATAAATAAATATTATGTTTTATGTGCTGTCGGTCTTCCAAACAATAATAAATATATAAATAAAATAAATAAATAAATATACAAAATTATACAACTACTCTTACTCGCTCAAACTTATGTGACAACATATAACATATAACGCTCGCTGCAGGCGTCTGTGAAGGGCCATCGCTGAGGTTTTTAGTAGGTAGGCCTACACCCTCCGACATTTCGGACAACACAATTCGGACTCCGACAGGGAACGAACAAGCTGGACGGCGTCAAGCGTTGATCGTCCCCGCTAGAATCCAAATTGGCAGTCCGATAGGTTGGGACCCGCACGCGACAGGTGCTCGCTGATATGGGTGGAGATAACCGTCTCGAAGAGTTTCCCCGCCTCGTTCAGCACGCAGATCGGCCGGAACGAAGACGGAACGTCCCCGGTCCTTCCCTCCTTCCTTAGGAGCACCAGCCTGGCCGACTTCCAGTCTACGGGGAACACGCCCTCGCGGAGGCAGCTCGTGAAGAGCTGCCTCAGCATGCTCCCGAACGCCCTGAGCGCCAGCGTCAGCACCATTCCCGGGACCCGTCCGGTCCCGGGGCAGCGCTGCGCGCAGAGAGCCGCGAAACGCCCCCGACGAAGGGATATTGTTTGTGCTCAAAATATAGGAATTAAGCATTTTGCATGCACTTTCTTAGACAGATTTTATATATTCCTGGGACCTTTTCTATATAATAAATTAAACGCCAAGCTATGTATGTTTAATTGTACCTATTATAAAGCTAAAATACTTCTTCAAGAAGCACTTCAAGTTATGTCGTATGACGATACAGAGAAACTTTTACTAGGTACCAAATAATTTGTATTTTTTATTTATATTTAAATCTCTTTCTTAGTTTGTTTAAATTTAGTTATTAATCAGATATACTATACATTTTGCATTTGATTTAAGTGTCCATATTTTTATTTTGTAATTACAAGCCTGAGATACAGGTTAATCCTAGTTCAGGTATGTTCACAGTTATATAATACGTGTATACATATAAGTTTAGCTAAAAAAATGTAATATTGTCTATAGAAGTTATTAAATAAATATTATTATTATTATATTCCACGGCCACGTAACCCGGCCCCGTAGCGAACAGGGCGCAGTGCGGTCGGTCGGTCGCCCAATAAATGGCGACCAAGCCCTGGTCGTCCCCGAACCACCTTGGATGGTTCGGGACAGAATAGGGCTCTGCAATGACCACCAGGGCAACTTCACCCTCCGCGAGCGCTTGGATCAGACAGAAGATCTTCCGCCGTGCGGCATTGATTGAGGTTGCCCTAAAGCACCCTGCACCTTGTTCCCTGGACGTCCATCGCTACGCTTGCCCCCGAGGTCGGGGCGGGGGGTTGGGCGACCCCCCCCCCATTCCTTTTGGCGGCAGCAGGAGATGCTGTCCACCCGGTGGCCTGCCGGTCTGCCGATCCACCTGACAATTAGGGCAATTTGCCCTAACCCGAAGCATTGCTGGGGGCGTGCCTTGAGCGCCTGCACCCTGACCGACCCCCCGATCAGGAGCCGTCCCGCCGACAGTTTCCTGAAGGCCGCGAGCGGACACCTGACCCGGCGCGTATTTCCCCGACCCTAACGTCAGCCGGGGAGCCCGCGCCGGCATCGGATATGGCTCCTGCCACATCCGCTTGGGCGATGGACTCGTCGAGATCCATCACCCGCACGTCCGCCATCTAGCACGGGCGCGTGATTTTCGCGTCGGTCCTTCCAGGGCCTCCCTCATTCGCTCCGCTAGGACGTTAGCCGGAGCCGGAGCGCTCCGGGCATGGCACCTCTAGTAGGAGGGCCCCGGTCGCCGCCCTCCTAGTGCGCCGCCGATGCCGATGATCCCTAGGGCCGCCAAGCTAACCTAGCCAAAACCTAAAACCTAACCAAAAACCTAAATTGAAAGTCATTTATATATACAAACATATACATTAATATTATGAAAGCCGCAAATGGTTGCATTCTGTTGCGAACTCTGAAGGTATGATATAAGTATATGATGTAAGTATCTTAAGTCAGTGCCTTGCTAATATTTCGGTAGTTGTTCGGTAATATTTCTGTTATTAGAAGTTATAGGAGTTGACTATCTAAGTAGGAATACTTGCTACGGACTATCGTAGAATACCCACCATGACATGAAATATTGATTAAAAGTAATTAAATACCTTATATATATATATATATATATATATATATATATATATATATATATATATATATATATATATATATATATATATATTGCACTTATTGACAGGTTTGATTGATGAACTATCATAATTTACTACATATTGAATATCGCACTCCTTATTAATTTTCAATCACGTAAACATATCCTTAGCCTCGATAAACCAAAGAAAATATACAGCAATATTGATATAAGGCCGTAAATCTACAATGAAACAATACTAGCACAGCGATTTCGCAATTCACGAAATATGAAATCCAAAACTAAGCTCCAAGAATCCTTCCAGAGCAATAAAATGCTTGTAAATTTGATATTGCAATGACAAGACAGATTTATTCTCGGAGCGCCGTCACCGTTGCCTGAACTTTATTATCGTGTTAAAATACTGCAGTTTTATATTTCAAATAGACCCTCTAAAGTTCACTGAAAACGAAGTTATTTCATTTTGTGTAATATTCAATTAAAAATCACTTGTATAAAATCTGTGATTACATTTATTCAAATGTGTATATTAGATAAGATTAGGAATAATAGATATTTCTGTTCAAAGTTATAAATGAAAATTCAAATAAGCTACTCTACATTTCCAGAAAATTTCCCTTCGTCTGCACTCATTAATAATTCCATGCGGAAAATGATAATAACATAAAGAAACTTGCGGTCTGTCAATGAACCGGGACACTCGATAAGACGCTAACAAGTAAAGTTCAAGATAAAGAAAAGTATTAAAATTCTCAATGCATTCGACCAAATGAACCAAGTTTTTACACAGGTCTCGAAACCAGAGAATACATGGAGGCGATAACATAAAAATTAAGAATCACTATGCAGTAAAATATTTAGTAAAAAGAAAAATGCATTACAATGTATAAATAGACAAATAAGTATCCGATAAAGGCGCGATGTATGCGATAGGATAGGCATCAGCGAACTATACAAATCTACACAAGAGCATGTGGTCTTTTCTCTAGACTATTGATAATACTTTTTTATGAATTGGTGATTGTTGAAGTGAAGTACCAACAGCACAACTTTTTCGTCTTAGTCTTATACATTTAATAAATTTATTAATAAATTTAAAAAAATGCAAACAAAATATTCGTTTGGGGCGGTACTCGAACTTGGATTTTCAACATGCTGTGGCGTCAAGGCGTCAAACCTTAACCAATTCGGCCACTAAGTGCTATCCGCCCCAATCGAATGTTTCAATTGCATTCTGTACCGTTTACTTTGTTAATCCAAATAAGATTTATTCACCATTAATAACTCTGTTTCAACATTCAAAGTAAAACTCTTTATCTTATTGTTTTTTTCATTTTTGTTTTCATGAGTATTTTATAAAATAATAATGCAAAATAAATCTAAATATAAAATGCAAGAAAAATATTTGTCTCTGGTAGACGAAGCATCCGTGACTTCAACATGGGGTGCACATCGATATATATGTCAATGGGCGTGCAGGCGCCGTAGTCAATTCAGCCACCAAATACAATTCGTTCCAATGAAATATTTCAAAACATTTTTCACCTTATACTTTGTTAAGTCACCGTACATTTTGTACACTATTAATAACTACATGTCAACTTTATGGAAGTTTATTTATTATAGTTACTAATATAAAATATAAAAAAATATTAATGTTGCCAAAATCCGTGTAGTTGAATGCGTGTAGCTGTAGCTGAATGAAGTTCATTGCCACTTGAGTTTCGGAATTCTTCTGACTACGGTGAAATTTGTCCTTTTTCATAATGTTTGATTCGATTACACAAACAATCTCTAAACATCTTCCTTCCCGAATGTTTGTTGAGCATTTGGACATTTTACCTATTTACCTCAGGTAAACATATTTCTTCACAAGAGTGGGTGCCATGGTAATCCGATAAATTCGTATTAAGATTTTATTCACTTGTTAGAATTCTTTGCTGAGGTTTGTAAGGATGATGCCCAAGTCTCACGTGGTCTCACCCATGACTACAACGTCATCAGCAAAACGAATGTGCATTATCTTCTTGCTGTAGATATTGATGCCCAGTCCTCTCCATTCCAAAAGTTTAAATACATCTTCCACACAGCTATAAACAGTTTCGTCGATATAACATAGCCATGTGTCACTCTTCGTTACAGCTATATCTGGTTCGAGCTCTAGTTATATTGTAACGTTGTCAATTGATTGTTAATTTTAATCGAATTAGATGACTTGAGTGAATAAAATCTAAGTAATGTACAATGTCAGATATGCTAGATATTAGTCCACGGTGAGTGGGATAATAAAGTCATAAAATACTAAATGTATAAAAAACAAATTAAAAGTAAACATGATTAAAAAATCGATTTGATTGCATTGCGATTGTCAATTTACTTACAAAATTACCCTTCTGGCCCTGAAGATGGACGGACATGGTGGCGTTTTACTGCGATCGCAACACGTGGATGAATCGATAATCCATATGACACCTCTGAAGAAATCGAAACACAGTTCAGTTCTTGGCGAAATTGTAGACTTTCTCATAATCCACAAAAACGGAACATAGTGGCAGATTAGAGTCTTTGGTTTTTTGTACATCCTGCTGCAACGTTGTCTAAGGTACTACAGCCTTTTCGAAATCTCATTTTTTTTTTTGGAAGGGAAGTTATCAATCTTGCGAAACGATTCGTGATGACCCCCGAGAACAATTTATGACCGAGGAGTATTTTTTTTTTCAGTTAGGCCACTTCGTTTAGATACAAATTTTTATGAAAAACTATTTTTATTTTATTTATTTGCCTTAATAAATCAGTAGTATTACACACTCCTATCATCATTCCTCTAATTCAAAATTGTCAAAAAACAAGAAATCGTATATAAATAGAATCGCCAAAATGTTGTTTGATTGATTTGTCTGCATTATATATATGCATTTAACAGCACGATGTCTTACTTATCTTATTTAGTACTTTGGCTTAGGGTTTTTTGACTGAAATTTTATAGAGAAATAAACTTCACCCATAATTGTTCACGTTACATCATTATACGCAAATCAACCGTCGTGTAATATTTTCAATAAAGGCAACATATAAAAAGTAACGACTCCATATCACCTCTGTTATTGAGTGAGCACCACGCTCGGAACAAGAGCACCTACTGAACTTACTTCTGATTAGGTTTATTTTTTTCACTTTGTTCTTCCTTATTATTCTCTTTGGTAATAAATAACACGGGTATTACCTGCAGACGGGATATTAATAATGTAGAAAATGTTGAATACCAAATAAAAGAAGTAAGCTCTCTTCTTATATAAAGGTTGATTTTTAATATACTCGAATAACCTTTATAGTTAATATAATAAAAATATACAACTACTAATTTAACATAACTTAAATAAAAAAGTCTTGGAATTTCATTAATTTTATTCATGTCGTGCTTTGCGTTCTAATTTTAATCTGATTATTGATATACCGCTCCAACGTACTGAATTTTTTTTATACTGTTCGGCTTATGGAGTCTCCCTTTTTTTTAGGGAGGGGGGAAATGCGACCTTATGCACCATGACACCACGCTGGCAAGGCGTGGCCATGTGTGGGGCCCTCCGGTCATAGAGGACCGGCCGGCCTACCCACTAAACCCCCCCCCGAGTTCTCTAGGCCCAAACGGGGCACATGGCGGGGTGCGCTTTCGCGATTCGACCGCCATATGGAATTCTCTCCCTGAGAGTATTAGGAGAGCACGAACGCTGGAGTCTTTTAAGAATCAAGTCCGTGTTCATCTCTTGTCAAAGATTCCTTAACTTAAATTAGTTATAGCCTATGTCCTTTCCAATTATTACACCCATCCTGTATTTAAATCTCCTTATTACTTCCCAAGGTTGCTTGGAAGATATTGCTGTTTATTAATAAGGCTGCCTCTTGAACATAAGCATTTTTTTGTTTTCTTTTTTTTGTCTATGTTCTTGTTTTTGTATACAATAAAGAGTTATGTTATGTAAAATGTTTGTACGCCCTACAATAACTTCTATTAATATATATAACTGATATATAAAGTCAAACCTGTTCAGATTTTACTGCTTCAATGTAACAAATTATTGAATATAGGTGTTACGTCACTTTTTATTTTTTCATGTATAAATAATTATTAGTAATGATTTCAAAAAGTGTTTTAATATTTCTATTATTTCCTTTCAATTTCAAGTTATGACATTTTTAAGATTTGTAACCTTTAGCAAATTTAAAATTGATTCAATCTACTAGTACCTCACGTTCAGACAGACAGAATTAGCATATTCATACAACCAATGCAATTTTGTGTTGGGCTTCATAACTCACCAAGGCCTTTGTTCTAAAATAAAATATTAAGAGCGGTCGCATGTTTAAAGATGCCCCATAGAGTATCCATCGAGATAGTTTACATGACTTCTCACACAAGCTGTTAAGTCTTAAAAAAGTATTGCGTATTTGCATAAATAGCCTTAAACTTTAAAATTATAAGGTTGAAAATCGCTTGCTGGTGTCTACGTATATTGGATATGGACTTTCAAGGCGATAGAAGGTTGCGTGTCCGGGTGGCGTAGTAACTGTAGCACTGAATAAGTAAATGCCTCGAATAAATCAAGTTAATTGCGCCGGAGCACCTCCTTGTATGAACCAGCAGCATTCGAGTACAGTTTTCGATAGGAGAGCTGTATCGTTGGCTTCCGGAACCTCTCTGTCTTGTGACCCCCATTGTTCGGAATCTATACTATTGATTACGTTTCGTGAATCTAAGTGTAGTAAAAACTACTGATATATTTTTTGTTTCAATAGCTTTTTGTTTTTATACAGACTTTGATGATATATATATTTTTGAAATTACGTGACATGTATGAACAATATACAAAATAAAATTGTAGTCAGTAAAACAATAAAAGCGGAGCATATTTTCACGAAAGGTACACCTTTATTTTAAAATTCTGAATATTCGTCAAATACCTAAATGTTTGTCCCAAAAAACCCGCACTTAAACATTCAAACGAATTAAAACAGTGATTAAAGTTAAATCGTCCCAAAGCCGTCATGCTAAAAAGGACATACTATATCGATTTCGGCTTCTAATTTGAGCGCTCAACGTCCGGACCGAAAATTCTCAACTTGTGAAGTCGGAAACTAATAATGCAACTTATATTACAGCTGAGCGGGTACAACAACTTAGAAGCAAAAACAGCTCTTCTGACCGCTTAAATGTTATTCCTTTCCCAAATGTGTTAGACTTACTTTAGGCATATTAAATATTCTATTTATTCAGTACACACTTATGCTGCATAAAAAAAAATCTTTATTCTAAATACGGCCAACTGATCTAAATAAAAAAAAAAACATTTTTCTAACACCCATATATTTAATATATACAACAAAATTTAGGTTATTAATTTATATCTTAGTCTACAAGCTATCAAAATTCACAGTATTCTGGTGTTGCTGTAAAATCTATCTGCCACTAACAACGAGAGAACATTATTTCACAACCTCTGAAAATGCCGTCATTTATCGTTCGTGCTCTATCTTACTTTTACAATGTAAGACTTATAGAAATTATTTACTTTTGCATTGAAATTGAAACTTTCTAAAAATCATTATTTCTGCCTTTACGTTTATTTTATTAATTAATTTATATATTATAATTAATTTATTAATTATATATATATTTTTTTACTTTCATAAAATTTGCATTCTTGGTTAAATAAATAAGGAAAATGAAGGATCGTTTTTCTTATTTATTAAATAAAATGTTAAACATCTTCATACGTAGCGGCAGTTTAATAGATTAAGAATCTGTAGGATTCTCAAAATTAAATAATTTTGTAAATCTTACAGAAGCGCTAATATAAAAATTTATTAAAACTGTAGTAAAAATTATTTACGGCTGTTTGCTAGTACTTGTGTTACAAACAATTAAAAAAATACAATACAATTGGTATTTATGATCGTGATTGGTAATTTATGGTTAGCGCTCGGAATAGGTAGTTTAATTTTATGTACTTGTAGAAAGAAAGTCAATGTCAGTGTAACATGGATAAACCTAAAATTAGCGTGATTTCCGGGACCTAAAATAATGCAATGCAATGGAACTTATTTTATATAATCATGAAAATTACACTTATTGTTTATTTGTAGGTTTATAGGAGTGAGTAGAAGGATAAAAAACATG
Organism: Scirpophaga incertulas; assembly: GCA_036419045.1. Classification (NCBI taxonomy): domain Eukaryota; kingdom Metazoa; phylum Arthropoda; class Insecta; order Lepidoptera; family Crambidae; genus Scirpophaga; species Scirpophaga incertulas. The sequence goes on along the minus strand of CM071629.1, from coordinate 17,802,724 downwards.
TTCAGATATTATAGATATTTATTGCAAGTTTACAATATAAATCAAATTTAAAAATAAACATATATTTATATTAACATTAAAGTACATAGTGTTGTTCCGATGGTGTAATTATTCGTCTTCGAATTGAAGATCGCCAACATAATCATCATCGTCATGTTTATTATAAAATAATACTATGATTTTCTCGGCATTACTAATCCATTTTTATTTCTGTTTTTATTTGCTATTCGTTTCTTTACGCGTTTATTGTAAAACTATATGTTAACAACTTATTATTACAACAATAAGCTAAAATATGAAATACTATTTTGAAAGTTCAATATAATATTTTTACAATATCTGAAATTAATAAGTTTCCAGGCATATCCATACTATTGATGTCACAAAATCGCAAGTACATAAAATTAAACTACCTATTTCGAGGACTATATATGATATAGGGCAAATATGAAAACTATTTTTTTGTAGACAACACAAGTATATACAATTAGTTAATAAAATAACACTTATAATAACATATATCCATAACAAATTTACAAAATATTAAAACAAATGCAATCACATGTATATATTCTATAGAAGAATCATATTCTTGCTTGATATAGAACAAATAAACTCTATATGATATGTACGGTGTACACTTGAGTATGAATGTGATGGGGTTGAGTTTGGTCGGTGTGCAGAGAAAGATCACCATAAGTTAAACTGACGTATATTGTCAAATAATAATAATAATAAAAGTTATAAAAGTAAAGAGTAAAGTTAATTGGCTAATGCTTCCTCTGTGGCTGTTAATCGCACACTACACTCACTTATTATACAAAAAGAATATTAATAAAGTTAAGCATTACAACTCAAGGTTGCAAACGCAGCTAAAATTATATGACATAGTAAAAATATTGCTCAGTACTTAAAAGGTAATATTGCACAGTAGAATATTGCTCAGCATGTAAGCAAGATGATATGTACAGTATGAGACTGTACATTATACATTGAAAATCGGCAGATTATCGACAAAACTGAAATGGCTAATCCTCGTTTGTGGGACACCGCAATCTATGAATGACTCATATGAAAATTTGTATCACTAATCAAATAAACACATTACCAAAACGCAAGTTTTATTTTAGAAGATTTTGAAGTGTAATGTTTAAATGTGGCTATACATACCCATCATATTTTTTTTAATTAATCAACCTTTCTTCTGTAGTTAATTTTAAACATCCTTCCTCCACTAAATCTTATGGGGACTTATTGTTATAAATTATTATTATAAAAATTGACGCGAAGGACACATAATAAACTTTTAAATAAGAACGTCCTAAAACGCAACAAAAGTACCAAACAAAACAAATAATTTTCTTTTTTTATTAAGTGTCGACAAAGTTCGCCTTCACATAAAAACATTGAAGAAAGGAAACGAACTCCGAACAAGCGTGTTTTGTTCATGGAATAATAAAGTTATGAGATGAATGAGCGCAAAATGCAAGTTGATGTTAATGTTGGTACGTACATAGTGAGGAAGCTATTCTATTTTAAGCGCAGACACCTTCACCGATGCCTGAAATTACTTCCATAAGAAATGAACAGTAGCAGATAATGTATATTATGCACATTATAGTAACTTTAGTTGTAACATATGATTCATAAGCAAACTAAGAAATCAGAATTAATAATTCTCTTGGACAGATTACAAAACTCAATCAAATATGCCGAAAAGTCGAAAGTTTTATAGGACTAAAGAATTGTCGGGAAAGGGGCGAGAGTCTCTACGCTGGGCCTATTCCTGTATGTATTGTGTGCTCGGTTGAAGTGTTACGTATTTTGAAACATTCTTGTAGCTTTCATATCGATGTGAATTCGATATAGCCGTCGAGACGGTTCAGTTCACTAGAGAGCGTAATATCTGCCATTAGGTCCTCTTATTAGGAAAACCCATACTCACCGAGACTACCTATTATATCCCGACCAAGAATACCAGATTCAGAGTAAGATAGAGTGCTACCCTACGAACTACCATCACGGGTAGGAACTTGCTTGCAATAAGCCGGATATCAATCGATCCAAATGTTATGTTTCCTTTCTGATTCGGAAGACACTGATTTGATGATTGATTCAATATTTGGAGTAAAGGGTTTATTTTATTATAGAGCAGTTTATTACTGAAGAACAAAAGTTATTAACATATTATCAGATACACTGGTGTCAGTACTAAACGAACCGGGAGGCTCAGGCTTGATTATGTACCAATTACCTTTACAAGGTACCTTCATGTACCTACTATTATTTTCTTCGCATTTCATATATACATTTATCTAACGGTTATATGGTGATAGAAAATATTGTGAGGTAATCTACATAAACTTGCGAAGAAATGAAGAATTTAAGCAACCATGCTGGTGTAACATTTGTATAACCGTAATAAATCGTATATGACCCTAATATATGTTTAAATATAATAATTTGACCTTCTTATTCTGAAAATAGGCATTACTATTACAAAACAGCGAATAAATTGTAGAAAAGTGATTAAACATTAACCCAATCGAAATAATCGATTTTTGCATTTGTATTATTAATAGTTAAGTTTATATTATATTAATTCTTAAAATAATCATTTTGATGCTCCCAAAAGCCCGTAACTCTTGGACAGACTGTTTTTACATGGCCGCTAACAAAATTTACCGTTATTTATTACAGCTGCACGACACGGTATGATCTATAGCGCCAATTCATTTAGTCTAAACACCCATGCGATGACAGTTTCAGATTCCGCCTTTGAATATTTTATATTCCATCAATGTAATTTTGCTTACATATTTGATCTGAAATGTCTATGTACTATCGAAGAAGGTGGTTACCTCTGTAAATAATGAGCCAACCATTCTTACCAAAAAAATTAATAAATTCTTACATTCAGATTTTGCGCGGGGAGCGCCGTGATAGCTTGCTCAACGATTACTAAATTAAACAATATTGACCGTGGTCAAGCCTTCACATTTAAAATTGGGTTCATGCACTTCAGTATTCTTCTTCATCTTCACTATTCATTTCAGCATTTTTCATTTTTCATTTTCCTACATCGTCTAACCGTTCCATCATAATGGAATAGAAAGTACAATTGTTGTTTGCGCAGAAATATACGATGGACCTATTTTATTGGTTTGCAGGACTTTGTTGATTGGAATGTAATTATTTACAATCTATTACCATAATATATTTTTTTATATTTTTATTTGTATTTCTCAAATATATTCCATTAATAATTTGTAGAAGGATAAAGGTAGCATACTCCTAACTGCGTATGAACCAAGAATGTATCAATTTATTGTTAGCTGGCGTGATAAATCAAAGTAACGATTAGTTTACATAGCATGGTCTTTGAGAATATTCAGCTCCTAAGATATCATTCTTAACCAAGGATTCACTGTGCGGGTACCACGTCCATATTGTTGTAGATCATACAATGAACTTCAATACCACCAATACCAGGGGAACCACAAGCAGCACCAAGGACATGTAACCTAGGTGTAGATTTAGGGGCCCCATACTGGAAGGAGACTAAATATACATTTTTGCAGCAAAATACCTTTGTTCGCCTTGCTGTGCTACAACGTAAAGTGTAAGTCAGTCAGTGAAATTTCTGGGTACTGGGACTTCACAACTTATATCACATGTTTGTAACGTACACTGTGATATTTGTGAGGGTTGCGGATATGCTGCGAGTCTCACTGGAACCGCAAGTACTGCAATCGATTGTAACCAGGACTATCTCATACCATCAAATCCTTATCTGATACTATTTGATAGTATTCAAACATATGGCACACATATCGCATATACACACACATCACATAAAAAAATACGATGCAACAGCACTCACCAGCGTGACTTAGCCATATCCGATATGATTCTACGATAGCTGACTTTGTTACATGTTCCATACCGAATTTATGAAAACTCTTTGCAATCAGAGATCATTTAACAATGTTTATGGGGATATAGCTAATATACCGCTTGTGCTTACTTCAACCTCATTCAAGCCAACAATGTATCCATTACTTGTTATTAGGTTCGTTAAATCAAAGTTAGTGTTATTGTATGGTCTTGACAATATTCCTCTTCCAAGGTACAGTTGATTCTATCATCAATACAAGCTTAAGCTCCGTGAAAAAAGGACTAAGTAATTTGGTACTCGGTACATTTTTTTCGTACACGTCTCTTAGAAGATTTCAGTTAGTAAAACTTGATATTGGAATTGTTTTTTTAAGTAAAATTAAAGAAAGCCTCGTATTTTCTTTCGATTTCATAGCAAATTTTTTGAAATATCTTAGTAGTCCAAGGCTCCAAAATGCTTTTATACTATTACATCTATCATCGGAAAGCGAGTTTTATTAAAATAATAGATTTAAAAAGTCAATTTAGACGTGATGTTAGATAGTTATTGTAAATCCGAGGTTTCTTCTTATTTATGGGAAGTTAATCTACCTTGTGAATCTATTATATATATATATATATATATATATATATATATTATATATATATATATATATAATATATATATATATATATATATATATATATATATATATATGTGTGTGTGTGTGTGTGTGTATATATATATATATATATATTCCATTCCTATACATATGCATATTCCATTAGATTAAGTAAAAAATTGGTCAACGTTTCAAACAACAAAGTTTGGGATTTCTTGTTATTATGATCACGAACACCAACTATATAGTAATGTAATACAGGTTGTGAATGTGTTGACTTAAGTCAAATGTTAAACTGAGATTTTCGTATCACCTGGCAGCCTTCCAACTTAAGGTGTTATATACCAGAAATATCTCGTAAGAAACATTTACATAATTAGGTCTGAAATAATTGTTTACCCTTTTAAAATGGTAATTTTAAAAGGGTATACAAATATTAGGAATTAGGCATTAGGAAGAAGTCCTAGGTTGTAAAATGAAGAAATTTTTGTACAGTATTTGTAAGTTATATGAGCCTTGTGTCTGATCAATTGGTTGCTTTTTGGAGGAGATAAGGCGTTCAGTTTATTATATTAATGCCCTAGTGCTAATGTTATAATTATTGTAGTGATCGTAGATCTGTTCATCGACCTATAAGTGACACCTTTCTGGTCTATTAAATATATTTTTATAGTATTGAAATTATAAAAGTTTACTATTAGTTTTGCTTCCGAGTTTATCACGACAACCCTTCTATTGTTTAGAAATCAGTGAACGCAAAATTTGACATGACAGTCGATTGTAACTTAACGACTTTTAAGGAGTGAATATGAATTTACGTAATAATCACCACGAGACAAACGTGATAGTGACTATAAATTAATAATAGATAAGTACCAAAGGCGTTAAATAAAATACAAAAATATGGTTGTCAAAAAAGGTTACATATTCATATATAAAATAGGTAGAATGGTGCGCTACATTAAGATTTAGTTTTACAACCTTACAAAGGAGAGGATAGAGCATATCTGCTGCAGTAAATACTTCTACCACTCGTACACTCCCAACACGAACCAGGTATGTCTCTGTCACCAAGCCACAAAGCTTGAGAAGCCGTAGCAGCTCTTCTCATCTAATCATTTTTGCGAGCTAGGTACGTTAGCCACGAAGGTTCGTAATAGTGTGTACACTATACGTATGCTGGACCGCGTCGAATCCAATCCGCCCGAACCATTTTACTACTCAATTTTAAGAAAACTAACTATAAAATGAGATGGACAGATTTTATAGTCTACAATCGCACACCAAGTCATCTAAAACTCGAACTCTTATTCAATTTTCTTATGCGTGAGTTCGACTATCACGTAAAGTTCGGTTTGTCACCAGAACATGTTTCTATTTTACCATCAACTTTCTCACTCACATTGGTACAATAACCCTGAGTTTGTATACACTGTTACGCAATCTCAAAATAATTTTGTAAAATAAAATGTTAATAGTTATGTAAGCAGTACACCGAATTGTAATGAGGATACGACCACTACTTTTAATAGTGGAAATATTTACATAAAGTAAACAGTTACACAACATAAAACTTTGTTCTGAGTTTAAGTATCTATCGGTGGAAGAAAGACGGCAATAGCAACGTAAAGTAAGGGTTTGTTATAGGTGCCTCCGTCGTAACGTAACATCGTATCGTCGTAACATCGTAACGCACACACATTGAAAACATGCAACGTCAACGACAAGATGACAAAATAATCATTTCCAGTATATACACAATCCCATAATACAACTCGCCACGTCCTACTTAAATTTGGCATAACTGAAAGTCGTGCATGTCACACACAGTATACGTTCCAGTAGGCAGCCACGATACGTACGCGTTGCTCGACGACGGCAGAATGGCAACATTTTAGATACCAGTGTCGCCTCATGAATCGGAGCATCGGGGCCGCAACAACAGATCAATGTTAATGTTGTAGGTAGTCTAACAAAAACTGTAGAGATTTCAGACTGTCTGAGGAAGTTATGCCTGAGGAAGGCCATGCCTGAGGAAGGCCATCCCTGAGGTTTTCGGGATGGCCTTCCTCAGGCCGCCACAGCCGGGGTATGCAATTTAATGCATTTTCCTCAGGGGAACAAAAAAAAAAGACTGTAGAAATTAAACATGCTAGGGCCTATCGTTATTGATTTACACACAACCTGCACAGTAGTAGCAGGATATTGTACATTTTCTTACATGTGAGAAAGCTAGTCCAATGTTGCTTCCGTGCTTAAGTATTCGAATCGAACTCGTAGTTAGCCTTATTGCGCTAGGTTAGACACTTTATGGATTACCATCCATTCTTTTTTAATCATACATCATTTTTAGACCAAGAGATTACAATCAAAAATAATCATTAAGATTTTTTTAATAAAAAAAAACAATATAAATTAGATTCATTAATTACAACAAAATAAAAAAATACTCACAATAAACAAAAACGACGTGTTATTACAATATCTATAGATATCATGGAGGTTACTTTTACACGCTTCCCGACTGATCGCTTTGAAGTTGGCTTACACATACTAGACAGTTACTCGCAGGTTATATCTATGGCGTATGGTACTTGAACCAGAGTTTTCAGACTCTGGTTCAACTATGAAAACTTTATTAACTTGGCTTTATAAAAATTAAAAAAATTATCATCCTTAAAAACGTAAGTAGCGTATTGTTCATTACGCTACAGCATTGAGTAACAGAGTCAGTCTCGACTCTTAGTTACGTCGTGGTCCTAACGTACTGCAAAAGTTGATTCCATATTTGATTATATATATTCTACTTAAATTTAAGAAAGCGCGGGTAGCTCTGACCGCTGACAGCAAGGAAACGTTTTCTCAAATCCGTATGAGGCCGGTGGATAGACATGCCTTACGTTTTCTTTGGAAGGATAGAGATCGCAAACAACCAATTAGAATGTACCGAATGACGTTAATTATTTAGGAGCTTCCTTAATCCCCTTTACTGTACTTTTCATGTAAAACAAAAATTATATGGACCAGCAGCACAAATATCCTGCAGCAGTTAACGCAATTATTAAGAATAATTACATGGACGATCTGGGACTCATCGGAACTCATGACAACGTGGAGAGCACTGCACAATTAGCGAGCGATATAGTCACCGTACAAGCTGCAGATTGTTTCAAAAAGCGAAGATGGATCTTAAATGACGTTGCAGCATTAAAATCCATCCCTGCAGAGCTATGCGCTAACAATACAACTCAATCTGTCAGTGTATGTCACTTTTGGATTTCGAACTGTGTCACGTAGCGGAAGGCTACGGAGCAAAATAGGTTAAGGATTAATAAGTAAAAGATAAGAACAAGAGACTTATATATTAAAATTAATTATTAAATAACACGGCCGATAAAAAAATAAATTAAAAATACAATTATAACAATAAAATGATAGAAAGGGGAAAGAAAGGAGGGCAGTACCAGGTAGGCTGCAAGTATTACAGCGGCAGGCTTGGCAGGTATACGGCGCAGGCTGGCAGGTATACAGCGGCAGGCTGGCAGACAACCAGCAACAGGTTGGCAGGTGTGCAGCGGCGAGCTGGTAGGTATTCACCGGCAGGCTGGTTGGTATTTGCAGCAGGCTGGCCAGTACCCGCCAGCCGACAGGCAGGATGCAGCAGCAGGCAGGGATGCAGTAGCAGGCAGGTAGGCAGAGAACGTTGGAGGCTCATGTGGCAGCAATAGTCCGTGGTTCTTATGGTGAAGTATGCAGCAGAGTTCCACAGTACTTTTAGAATTGAAGACTTTTTCTCACAGAGAGCTTCAGTTAGTATTGAAGGTTGTTTGTAGCTTCAGACGTGGAAGTAGAATGTCCTCAAGAGACCCTGGACCGCCTTATATAATAGCCAGATACGGTGTTCGAAACTAAATACAAAAATTTAAAATTATGACATAAAATTCATAAAAAGGAGTCCAACATGGCATGAAAATAAAATAAATATATTCAAATTAGAGAATTTGGAATTATGTGACGTCACGTCGGACTGTTGTCATACGTTGTCAAATTCTAGAATGTTCCTAACAAAACAAGAGAAATCGTTGAAAATAATAAAAATTATTAAAAAATTATAACAAATATACAGCAAAAAGTAAAGAGAAAAGTAAATTACAAGTATTCAGTACAATAAAAGTGTTAAAAGTGAAAGTATAAGCCAAAACAGTGCAATTTAGTGATACAACAAGATTACATAATATAAGTTGGTTTATAAGTGTTAAACATATTTGTAAACAGTTAAATTAAGAATAATATATTATTCCAAGGTAAAGTTGAGACATTCTTATTTGTAGTTACACCAAAGACTCATATTTGAACATTACATAGGTAGGTAGGTAGCAACAGAGAAGTCAATGATACATATAATTCAGTCTATAAAGTAATAAATATATCTGTCCATCTATTAGTTTTCTAGTAGATTATCATTTATAGCTAATAGCATATGCGTAGCCCTCAGCATATCAAACATAACACTTACAGTACTCCTACAGTACACATTACAGACAGAATACAACCCATTTGCACATACAGTAATACTATACGCGATTCCCAATGGAATCAACACAAAGTTGTGTTGGGCTTGGGTGTTAATAGATCACCTCTGTCCAGCTCGCTTAACACTAACGGCAGTGCTGTGGGGGAGTACCCCCAGTGTATCCTACATACAAGTTGGGTGTAGCGAGCACTTTCCTAGGGCAATCCGTGCCGACTATCTAGAGGTGTTCAATATTCCCATACTTGAACTCTGTACATGCATGACACGATTAATTATAGAAATGCAGATGCGTAGATTGCATGAGCGTAGCTTGAAAACTAGCAGATGGCAGATTTGCATTAAAAGATAACAATTTACTTATAATTTCGAGACCTGAGAAAATTCTAGAACATTCCGTTAGAAGATTAAAACTTTACATATAATTGCAAGTTCCGAGAAATTTCCAGAATGCAGAATATTCTAATAGTATAGACGTTACAACTGGTCTAGGTATCAAGTCACATATAACTGACAAAGCGGAAGATTATTCCTTATTTGATGCGTGTATACGATCCCTTGGGTTTGCTAGGTCTATAGTTGTTTGTTTTTCATTTATTGTGTTTTATTTTTATCTTTTAGTGTTTAGTCTTTTATTTTTTAATTGTTTTATTTACAAGTATTTATCTATTTATATGAAGGGATACTAATTCATTGTAAATAAATAAACAAATTTCAAGGACAAGAATTGTGAATTTATAAACGCACTTCAAAGGTACATTATAAGCAAAACCTGGCTTCTAATGCAGCTCTTTCATACCAACTTTTTTAACTTTTTACATATAATATCATCATGTTAAAAATAATTGATCTCATTATTAACTCAATTAATTATACAATTGAAATCAATAGTTAAAATTTTTGCGCAGATTTAGAATAATGTAGCCTCTTTCTTACTATTCTCTGCTTTAATACTTACATAATTTACATGTATGTAAACTGTCACAAATTGTGATATTAAAGGTTTCTTGAATATTACGATCTATATGGGTTTTTGCTAATTTCCCAACATATGTCTCTTATGTTTATGTTAAATTCCTATTAAATACTCATTACAGTTAAAATATTTGGTTACAAAATTATAACACTACTGAAACAAGCTTTAATAGATTTAATGAGTTAATGCGCTCGAGGTAATTAGTACAAATCAAACACTTGCAGCATCAATTATATCGCAAAATGGCAAACATCGCTTAATTACAACACTGGCACGGAAACCGCCAAATTAAGCGACACGCCGTTGTAATTGTACAATAATTAACTTTTACGCACACATCCAAAGAAATTGACCATGAATATCCTAGCCGGTGTGGTTTATCAGATACACCGTAAATTTATATACCTACTATTAATGTTAAAAAGTCATGTTTCAATAATTGCTTAACACCAAGTCTTCATGGTATAGTAGAAGTGTTAATCTATAGTCTAACCTAATTTTCAAGTCTCAACCAGGACTAAGTCACCATCATGCCCAGTGTGAAGAGTACAGCATTACCTACTAAAATACGCAGATACCTTTTATTAGAAAAGGGTTAATTGGTCGCATAAGGGACAGGAACAAAATTATGTATTTTAACATTAGTAAACAAATTGCATTTTTATGTTCAGATATAAACTTTGGTCTCTATGGTCTTGAAACTCAGATAATTACTCTTACTATTTTTGATATCATCTTATTTAGCGGGTCAATAACAAAAAGGGTTAGTCCGGAAATCAATAAATGTTTTAGTAACTTAATGATCAATAGTATATGAGCGTCTCAATTAATTTACTTCGACATTATTTACCGCTCAAGGAAAATACCTCGAGGTACGTATTACAAGAACTCTTCTGTGTAGAGGGTCAGCGTAAGGAGGTTGATTTCCGGCGAAACAGACCTACAAACTATATAACTAGGCGAATCGCAGCACTGATTTTTTTTTGGACGGACCTATACTGAAGCCTCAGATGGCTATGTTCAGCTTTGCAATGAGTGTGTTTGTGGAAGGCGCACAAACAGAAGGTTCGACGCCTAGCCGACTAACGACCCCGGCGACCGTTCCGGAATCGTTAGGGTCGAAACAAAAGGAGTCGACGCAGCTTGAGTGCGGCGTCTAATGGCTCGAACGCTCAGGTTCGCCGTGTAGTGGAGGGTGAGAATCTACCCGGTACGTGACGGTACCGGGTATATGTTTGACGGATGTGTGGCCCGGGTCTTCTGGTTCGCCGACAAGCGCGGTGAGAGAGCGAGAGACGTGGGTGTGTGGCAGCACTGACACTTTATTTTACGCCCACCTCCCCTTAACATGATAGCTCAATAAAAAAACACATCGTATTTTCAGACTGCACAAAGGCACCACCACCATTCCAGGTGGGGATCGCTCGATACCCCGGAAGCCCCGGGGACCGACGGCCTCCCCAGTCCATCAGAGAGGTGAGTGAGCGGCGACGCCGATAGGGTCGTGGTGGTTTCCTCACGGTATCCCACGGCCCTGTCACGCCACGGGCAGTTCTCCTCGGCGCGTATGGCGGCGATGTCGAACGCGCCGTCGATCGAGCGCCCGCGGCAGGCGTCAGTGGAGGGGCATCGCTGAAGTTTTTAGTGGGTAGGCCTACCCCCTTCTGGGGAGGAGAGCCCCACATAACTCTGCGCTTTTCCCGGGGTGCATGGTATGCAATTCAATGCATTTTCCTCAGTGATAACAAAAAAAAAGGTGGGGATCGCTAAAATCTGCCTCACCTCACAGCCAGGAATCAACATCTTGACACATCCCATTCAGTTATGGTGTTTTATCAAAAACGTAAATTATCTGACCGACCGATACAAACTATTTTAAATACCTCGGGTACGCTCTTGAGGAGTCTTTCAAAGCGAATACTAGTATTTTCTTGTTCGTTAGGGCGAATATTTGGTGTCGCCCTTACACAGTTTGGAATGGATACTGAGCGCATTACACAAATGGGTTAGGAACTTGCCATGCCGTTCTTTCTGGCGTCTGACTAAAACTAGGCTCGATTGACGACCTAGTTTTAGTTGCTGAGACCACAGGCACCGACGCTCTCACTGCCCACGTATTTGGGCTTTTTGGGGGAGGTACAAGAATTGGACGGAGGAGTGATCCTATTTGATTGTACTCAGAGTGAGGTAATTTTTCCTAAAATACGAGGACTTCAATATCATTAAAGAAAACTAAAAATGAAATTTGTCACAACAAATCAAAATTAATATATGTTCTGTAAGCAAATAAGAAATGAGGGATTTCGGCATTATAGCAAAGGTACCTTTGAATTTACCTATGCCGCGTAGGTACTACTCTTCCTACTCTCCCCTGGTCCATGAACACCCTTAGACAGAGTAGAGATGTACAGAGTAGAGATGGGTGTGATAAGGTTATTTCGAAACTGGAAGATTGAAAAAATTCAAACAAAATGAATGAATATTGCACCAAAATGACGGAAGTCAACAGTGTATATAAAGCAGACGGAAAATTTCTCGATTATATTTACCACTCATCGACTATTAGGCGAATAGAAAAAGTAAATTTCTAAAGACATTCGAGGAAAAATATATTACAATAGTTAGTTTTGAGAAAATTCGTAATATATTTTTTTACTGATTATTCCCTAAACAATATTGAGAATCTAGTAAGGAGCTATCAAACATAAGACACTTTTGACATTTGGTGACCTGAATATTGACTGTTATATTCATCATAGATTGTTTTATTGGATATACTCTCGTACCAAGTATCACACTTGACGTAGTCACGACATATTGTCGCTCGTCTAAAAACGTATAAAGCAAAGATATTATACTATTCTGTATTGTAGGGTAAGCCCTGTGTAATTGAGACTGGATTATACTCGGTCAAATAAATGGCAAATACAATAATATTTTTTGTTGTAGTTAGTTGTTTGCTTGACGAATATTTGTCTAGAACAACTTCTGAGAGACTTCTAAGAGACTGATGAGCTAGTGAGTCATCGGCACATTTCAACCGTGGTAACAATTATAGCAGGTGTACGAATCGGATACTGACGCTTCTATGGTGAAAGAAAACATTGTTAGGCAACCTATATACACCTGCGAAGAAATTCAAAGATGTGTGTAGTCAACTAATCCGCAATCATATAATGAATTCGAATCAAGTTTTACTCTTTTGCTCTAAATCCAGCTCAAGCCTGGAATCGTATGTTGCTGATAGTGTGACTATGTGTGTGTAATAATGCTAATAGACTCTAGGAAGCCGATTATTGCTAGACAGAAGCATGCAGAAAATCTACTAATCATAGTGAGTAGAAAACTATCTGTCCCAAATAGGGAATTAAAATCTCGCGAGAATGAGCTGGTGAAATCCATACTGTCCTATTAATTTTTCTGAAAAAATGAATGACCCTGTCTGACAACTATTAATATTTTCAATGAATTGGACTATTAAAATCGAGTAAATTAATGATTATCAAAAGAGTGTTTTTACTCTACTTTTTTACCTTTTTAATTTTTTTGATAATTGATAAAAGGTATTATTGAATAATTTAATTACGCTTTTTTGTATTTAATTAGTCCGATACCCATACGAGCATGGTCACCATTTTACTTTAAAATAACACAAGTTACTTACTACTAGGAGGACTTTAATTGGAATAATTTATATAACTGAGCTTCTAAATACGAGTACGAGTTACCTACTCAATACCTACTCGTGAGAATTGACAGAGTATCGTTGGATTTTTTTTCTACTTCGGTAACGCCCATTAGATTTATAGTTCCGGTCATGATTCTTAGACCTTTGGGCGGTCAAATCCTTTGTAAGGGAACTAAAACCGGAATCATTAGTTGCTTTTGTCCTAATTCTCTTTATATATGAGTAAATTATATATGGTCAAATAATATATTTAAAAAAAGAAAGATAATAATAGTATGTTAAACCTAAATTACGCTAACTTAAATATAAGCAGACTTCATTATAAGCGGTCTTAGAAATCTTGGCGTCAATATACATTTACACAAGGCAAGCCATTGTAATATCCAATATCTCAAAAGAAGAAAAACATTGACATGGTACTCCCTGATTTTGAAATTAGTCAAATTATACAACACTGTCCTATCGTGTTCATCAAAAATAAATTATATTTCGCATATAAGTCTGTTAAATTTAAGATAACCCCAATTTCACCACAAAATCTTACCGGTTTAAAGATAAAATGTATTTTCTACAAAAAAGATTTTATTTTAGTTGTCTATTAGTCATTGTAGCCTTTTCGTAAGCATCTCTAGAACTACACTACAATATATTGTGATATTATTATGACCCAAACCTTATTAAAGTCTTCGTCCTAACATAACCACTTGCTTTGTAGCCAGAACTGTATTTCGAATCTGCGCTTAGATGCACTCTCCCGTGCGAAATAATTCAAATATGGTACGATTATGCACAAGCGATGCATATATTATCAGAATATGTCCTAAATAATATGACCGCTTATTTTAATTAAAATTAATGCGCAGTTATATTTTTTAAGTTTAAGCAATATTAAAAAAAGCTACTTTTATATTAGATAATAAGGTGAAAATGTTTTAGTTCCTAATATTTAGTACCTTATATAGACTAAAATAATTATCTTCTTATTTCAAGAAAAATAGATAATAAACAATATGCTCACAGCGAACCAATCATTCATTTCATATTTTACTCTAATACCTGAATTAAAATCACCTAAAAAGTCGTTATGTGGTTTTATCCGCATCAAGTGATTACGATCAGGACTCCAGTAAATTGTTACAATATATACAAACATTCTTTAAAATATATTATTTTGATTTAGATCAAATTGAAATAGAGTCAAGAAAATTATTGACGATCTCAGGAACCAGGATTTGTTTTAGACAGAACTTGGGCTCACTGAGCACTACGCAGACAGTGTGCATATGTTCGTGCACCTGTCGAGTCGAGCCACGGTCGCAATAGTTACTATCCATATTCTCGTCGCATCAGTTTTCATCATATATTAACACAACGTTTTGTGCAACTCGTATTTCTAGTAGGTAAAAAAAGTGTCATCTCATTTGCTAAGATTTGGTATTTGCTTGTAATAAGAAGAATAAACCTAGTTTAAATATGTTCACTCTTTATTTTGTAAAAAAAATGGATATTTCACGATTCTTCAAAGAACGATAAGGATATTTTTTATCATATTTGCAGGATATATTTTCTTAATAAGCAATTTGTAGGTTTCTATTGTAAAACAAAAAGTTCAATACAACATTGAACATTAAAACAATATTTCCATAATACACATTACAATAAGTGGCTGTATAGTCAATTTATTAAATTGTCGTAATTTGTACAAGTCAAATAGTTTGTGACGTTTCATGATCATTATCTGAAAGATTTAAGAATATTTATAGAAATTAGTATATTATAATAGTGCTTGTTGCGTTTTCCCGAACGCCCGTTATTTGCTTATATTATTTAATTATATAATAATATTGCTTACCGGTCCGTAGTTCTGGCTTGGCTTGAAAGTGTGTTTTGTGTGTACTAATGTGCCCTACCGTATGTGGTTATAAATATATATCATATACTACAATACTTGTAGTGTATAAATAGGAGAACGCGTGGCCGACCACTTTTCCTGTAATCCCGTCGAAACCGTAATATGCAAATATTAATCCGCCGTAAATAAACTCAATAAAAATGCCGTGAAAAAATCCGAAGTGACAGTCAAGTCCCGAAACCGTAATGTCAAAATCTTTTTTTTTTATTACTTTTTTAAATTTCCTTTTCCGCGGTCCGAAACTCATAAGTCCTAAACAATCCCCCACCCCGAGATGAGCAACCCTCATCTCGCTAGTCTACCGGTAGACGGGACAGGGTTGCCACCGCACGGCGCATCACAGAGTCGCCGATCGAGACCTCTGCGAACCGAGGTACACCGTCAGAGCCTGGATAAAGCTTCAAAATGCGTCCTCTACGCCAACGTAGAGGAGAAAGATTTGAATCCTTAATCAGGACAAGATCCCCTACCCGTGCAGGAGCCGTTTTATCTGTCCATTTCAGCCGCTGCTGCAACATGTGCAAATACTCCGAATAAAACCGTTTATTAAAATTTTGTGACATCTGTTGCAGCATTTGAAAGCGAGAAAGTCGACTCAGTGGTACATTCTCAAAGGGATACTCAGGGAGAGCTGCAAGGGGCTGGCCGATGAGGAAATGACCCGGTGTCAAAACCTCCATATCGTTGGGATCCGAAGAGAGTGGGCATAAAGGCCGTGAATTTAAAGTTGCTTCCACTCTGTAAAAGACCGTAGTAAGTTCCTCGAACGTAAGAACCGTTTCCCCAATAACACGTCTCAAATGTGTCTTAGCCACCTTCACGACAGCCTCAAAGATGCCTCCCCAATGAGGACATCCAGGAGGATCAAACTTCCACGTAATGCCCTGAGTAGCCATTGCTTGTCCCAAGTCCGTACTATGTTTCGTTAAAAAATCATGGACCTCCTTAAGATACCTGTCAGCACCCTGATAATTTGTGCCGCAGTCCGACCGTACCAAACTCGGTAACCCCCTCCGTGAAACAAAACGTCCGAACGCCGCGATAAACGCTTCCGTACTAAGCGAAGATACTATTTCTAAATGTACTGCCTTCGTTGACAGACAAACAAATACACATAAATAAACTTTGTAAGTCTTAGAGGTCCGCAAGTGAGAAGCCCTGACAATAAAAGGACCAGCGAAATCCGTACCGACACCGTGAAAAGGTCTGGTGACACTAACCCGATCGCTAGGTAGGTCACCCATCATAGGCTGCATGGTGTTAGCCTTTAACCGATAGCAAGGTATACACTTAAATATAACCGATCGGACGCACCGTCGCGCCGATAGTATCCAAAATTCCCGCTGAAGAATAGCAAGCAGTGCCGTACAACCTGCATGCGAGTTAGTAATGTGCCGATCACTTACTATCAACTGCGTCAAGGGTCCGTCCTTGGGCAGCAAAAGGGGATGCCTAGCCGAATACGGCAGCTTCGAGTTGCGCAGCCGTCCGCCAACACGAAGTAATCCCTCGCCATCAATGAATAAGTTAAGTTTCTGTACGGCACCCTTTAACCGACCCGTCGTCCGTAACGATTTAAGCTCGTCAGAAAACCGTTCCGATTGTACCCGTCGTACCCAAAACATGAGAGCAGCACGCCGTTCGCCTGCCGTCAGAAACAAAGATGTATTTCTTACAACCGGTTTGCGAGTATTCGTTATAAACCGACGCATCCATCCCGTAACGGCCAGTAATTTATTAAGAGAGCTAAACCGCAGTAAAAAGAGGTTTGTGACGATTTCTTTCTCCACAGCCATGACACGCACACAGGGCAGCGGATCCGATCCGATTAAAACCGTAGGGGGCCATGACGACTCCGGTGCCGTCAACCAAGCAGGTCCCCACCAAAGGTTATGACTCACCAACGAGGAGGCATAACAGCCGCGAGAGGCCACGTCGGCGGGTTCAACTCGCCGGGTACGTGCCGCCAATTCAGATTCACTGACGAGTTTTGAATTTGCGAAACCCGATTCGCAACAAATGTTTCCAGCCTATGTACCGAGGTCTGGAGCCACGCCAAAACAATTTGGCTGTCAGTCCACGCATAAACGTTGCCTATGTTAATGTGCTTCCCGAGTGTATCACAAACATGATTCAATAACCGAGTAAGTAACGCAGCTCCCGAGAGCTCCAATTTGGGTATGGTTTGGCGGTTGCGTATAGGAGCCACCTTGCTCTTCACCGTGATTAGATGTAACGCTACTGAACCATCTGGCTGTATCGTCCGAAGATATACGACTGCCGCGAAACCCGATTCCGAGGCGTCACAGAAACCGTGAAGTGACGCATGATACTTCCCCGGTGGAAGTATTTTACGAGGTATAACAACCCTTCCGATAGTGGGTAACTGATCAATAAATGCGAGCCAGTCCGTTAAAGTTCAGTAGGTAGGGTCTCATCCCACTTAAGCTCAGCCAACCATAACCGTTGTAGAAAACATTTAGCCCAAAATATTATAGGAGCGATCCACCCGTTAGGATCATAGATACGAGCAACCGTAGACAGGACTAGCCGCTTAGTCCATATCTTTTCCGTTATTGTTAAAACCCGAAAGGAAAAGATGTCAGGAACCGGTAAATACTGAACACCTAAAACCGATGTTGAACGAGGAGAGTCCGGATTCTCAAATAACAATGGATCTTGAACGTGATCCGCTGGTAGTCCTTCTAAGAGACGTGGACTGTTCGAAATCCATTTCCGTAGTTCATAGCCAGCCGTTGCCAATAACGCTATGAGCTCGTTACGTAAAATTAAAGCCTCCTGTTCCGAAGATCCACCCGTGATAACGTCATCGACAAAAATTTCCGACTCTAAGACGTCCGCCGCACGAGGGAATCGAACGCGTTCCCGTTGAGCGAGTTCCAACAAGCACCGCATAGCCATCCAGGGGCTAGATTTCAAACCGTACGTGTTTGTGTTCAGTTCGTAGACGCGTAATGGGTGAGACGGGTCCTCGCGCCAAAGAATCAGCTGATACCGTCTATCAGCCTCATCAATCACCGTTTGCCGGAACATCATGCGTATATCCGTCGCGAAGACCACCTGGTGTCTACGAAAGGCCGAAATAAGATCCGAAATATCTTTATGTAGTTTAGCACCCGAGTGCAGGATTTGGTTCAATGAAACACCGTTAGAGGAAGGGGCCGACCCGTCAAACACGACCCGTATCTTACCGCTATCCGATTTAAAAACCGCGTGATGTGGTATGAAATAGTGTTCTTCCGATGAGTAGTCCCTCCGTGCCAGGGACATGTGACCTAATTGTACATATTCCCGCATGAACTCAATGTATTTGTCGCGAAACTCTGTATCTCGCTTCATGCGACGTTCCATAGAAAGCAGGCGTTTCTCAGCAGTGAGGTAGGACTGCCCCAGCGGTTTGCGAATGCTCACAAAGGGCAACCGAGTAACGAAACGACCGTTCGGTAACCGATAAACATTTTCGATAAAATGGCGCTCGCATTCTTCGTCGAGCGGGTCCTTCCGTGAAACCGTGGGTACCTCTTCTGTCTCCCAAAAACGCTGTACTAAATCCGAAAGAGAAACGCCCGTAAAAACCGTATCAGAAACCGTATCATATGCTGGGCCCATAATCATATATCCGTAGTGCGATGGTATAGCAACCAAGCCATTATTATTTAAATTTATAGTGCGTCCGGTGCACAATAATTGACCAAGCACATCAGTACCAAGCAACAAATCAATTTTTCCAATATTTAAAAATTTTCTGTCAGCCAAAGACAGGTGAGAAGCCGAGTTCAAAATTTCCGAAGGTAATTCCACCTGTGGATGTTCTCCTAAAATATCATGCAACACTAGTGCTGTAACTGTAATAACAGGTTGAGAGACCGATTCTCCAACAATGTTAAAGGTACATTGACCATAAACATGTGACACGAGCACATCACCTATGCCACGAACCGAAATATTATTATTAAATATGTATAGGCCTAACCGTCTCGCCAAATTAACTGTTATCATGCAACCTTGCGAACCCGTGTCCGCTAGAGCCCGTGCTCTAACATAAAAACCGTTAATATCACAAATCCTTACCGCAACGGTAGGCAATAAAATAGTATTTAAAAAGGTTGCATTTGGCGAGGCGGCGGCGACTACCTATTCTTGAACGTCACTATGAAATGAAGCATTCACCCGATTAAAAACCTGGGCTGCCGACAGCGCCAGAGGGTTATATGTAGGGGGTCTCGAGCGCCCCAATGGTGCCCGAGTCAGGTGCCAACTGGCATCCGGTGTCCGGTAACCAACCGGATGACCGAAAGATGGCGGCGTGTTCCTCAATCGCGGCCGTTCCGCGAGTGGTGGTGAGAAACCCCTCGCTCTCGCTGCATACGAGGCCGCAGACGCATACTGTTCCGCAGTGACGTCACGAGATTCGTCCGCTTGAATATGCCCTATGCCCGCTGCATAGGGTGCTTGTACCATAGGCCCGGTGCCTCCCCCACCCGTATGTGGAGATGCCTGTGAAGTAGGCCTAAAGCCACCCCCACCCGTATATGGAGGTGTCGCGCGCACGTCCACCCGTCGAGGCGACGCTCGTCCAGAATGAGGAGGTGAAGTCCGTACTTGTCCGCTTTGACCCCCTCCTGAAGGAGAACCAATCCGTGCCGCTGCAGGCCTAACTCCACCATTCCTATTCAGGCATAACATCCCGTGATGTTTGCCGTTACAATGAATACATGGCCGTGCCACTGCACAACTATTAACAAGATGATCCCCTAAACAAAATAACATAACTTGTGATTTTGCACAAAACGCCTCCGCTGTTGAGGGGAACAATTTATAAAATGTTGGCATTTAGATATAAAATGGCCTATGATGCCACAAAAGGTGCAACCAACCCGCTTGGATTGCAACCTATTATTAATAGTATGGTCCGATGTAGCCATACCTACCCTAGTCCCCCGAGTGGGTGGCCTAATCCTACCCTGACTGAATACAGGTCTTCCCTGACTGGACACAGGCCTCCAGATGGCCCTGAGGTAGCCGTTGCAGGAGGTGAGCCTACATTGTCAACAATCCGTGCTTCTTCCTCCAAGAAGGTCAAAAGGTCAATAAATTTAGGCAACGGGCTTGCCTCATCTCCGCTTCCATATTTTTGTTCAAATCTTAATTTTAAATCAGAGGGTAACTTATTCAATACAATATGGAGCAACAAGAATGACCACTCCGTTACTGGTAAATTTAATTTCTCCAAACAATTATAGGCCACCTTTAATGGATTTAAAAAATCATCCCTTATAAACATGATATTCCTTAAATAAGGCAAATTTAATATCTTTGCCACATGGGCATCCGCAATTAACCTAATATTTTGATATCTGCCCATCAATAGCGCCCTTGCAGTCTCATAATTGTTATCTGTTATGGTTAAATGTGAAATAACCTGGTGAGCGTCTCCCGATAGACAACTCAACAGATAACTTAATTTTTGTGAGAGTGATATATCCATCCGACAATGTACCAAAGAATCAAAAATGTTAATAAATGACATCCAAGTTTCATACCCACCAGAATACTTGGGCAAATTTAAATCCGGCAATCTAGTATAAATTGAGGCATTACTACTTGACTGACCCTTAACCGTGGGACTACTGGCCAGATCCAGTGTCCTTACTGCCTGAATAATGCTGTCATAATATTCTAAGCATTGCTTGTAGTCTGCCTGAGCTTGAATCAACCTTGCCTGCAAAGTTTCATTGTCTGGATTCATGTCAGCCCTATCATAACACATTTGTAAAGCCTGATCCAGGTCCGCCATGTATCTGTTCGCATTTGAAGCCCGCTCTTTCAAGGCCTCAACCCTGTCTGGTCTACTCACCAGAGAAAATGCGCTTACCAACCATTGCAATATGCGACGAATTTCGTTGTAACCGTCCGACATTTTTAATAATTAAAGTAAATACAAAACAAAGAATTTACAAAATAACAGGTCCGTAACCGAAAAGAAAACCACGCTCTGCTACCAAAAAATGTTGCGTTTTCCCGAACGCCCGTTATTTGCTTATATTATTTAATTATATAATAATATTGCTTACCGGTCCGTAGTTCTGGCTTGGCTTGAAAGTGTGTTTTGTGTGTACTAATGTGCCCTACCGTATGTGGTTATAAATATATATCATATACTACAATACTTGTAGTGTATAAATAGGAGAACGCGTGGCCGACCACTTTTCCTGTAATCCCGTCGAAACCGTAATATGCAAATATTAATCCGCCGTAAATAAACTCAATAAAAATGCCGTGAAAAAATCCGAAGTGACAGTCAAGTCCCGAAACCGTAATGTCAAAATCTTTTTTTTTTATTACTTTTTTAAATTTCCTTTTCCGCGGTCCGAAACTCATAAGTCCTAAACAGTGCTGTTGTAGTTAATAGTTCACTTATTTCATGATCACCTATATAGTTTAACTATTTCATCATTATTCATGATTTAGATATCGTTCTAGGGAGGCCGTAGGAAGAGTTTTGAAAATCACCATACTGACCGTAGACACCTGTCTCTAGAGCTTCCTTAGTAGCTTCCCACATATCATCAAATTTGTTTTTGGTTATAGTAAGAAATAAACGTAGAAGTGATTTGTATGTTATTTTTTTTAAATTTAGTCTTTGCGTGTCTCTTTACGCCCTGCTTTCCGTGGTGTCAACTATAATCCAATGAAATAATGAGTATCGGTCGGCAGTGATTTAAAATGGTCTTGAATAGTTATAGTTATTATATTATATTTAATTTATTTACAGCATCATCTCTAGCGTAAAAAAATACTCTGAACAAGAAAATTGCCGACGTCGTTGTCAACATCTTAAACAAGTAAATTATATCTCTATCAAAATTTCGTTAATTTCATTGCTACAACAAGATAATTTTAATTCATATACGAATCATTAATCTATATTATAAATAGTTCTATTGTTGTTCGTTATTGTCAAGTTTAAAACAATTGACGACGCAATTATTTTCTCGATATCGTGCTAAAATTGTTGAGACATCAGCAGTCTAGTTTCCAAATCCCGCCAGAGCAGACTTAATCATAAGAACGACCCGCGAAAATCGCTCGAGCCTCAACGAGCCCCTAGGGAGAGCTCTGCGATCGGCCCCATTTTGCTCTCTTTTGACCGTTTTTCCATCGCTCGATGCTCGATGCAACCACACTGATAATGTAACGATAGTATTGTTGTATATATCAGATATCCATTATTTAATTTATTATTTGTGTCCTAACAATTAGATGATCACGGCCTATATCATGGCACGGTGGAATACGTAAACGAGAACATCTACTTAGGACAACTTATATCGCCTAACAAAATCATGAACAAAGAAATAGATAGGAGGATAACCAATACTTGGAATAGATACTTGTCGCTCAGTGAAATTATGAAGAATAGAGATATGCCAATAAAAGCTAAAAGAAAAGTCTATAACACCTGTATTCTGCCCTGCTTAACATAAGTAGTCAAACATGGCCACTAACGAAAACCTTAACAAATAAACTAAACGTCTGTCAAGAAAGAAGTGTCATTAGTGTTAATAGACGAGATAAAGTAAAATTGACAGAAATAAAAAATAAAATTCAATTCAAACAGGCACATTCCGTACATCGAACACTAAAATGGCAATGGACTGGACATATGTTGAGAAAAAGGCAAAAGAAATGGACAAGAATAATAACAGAGTGGTATCCAAGAGACGGTAAAAGAAACAAAGGTGGACAAAGGAAAAGATGGGAAGATGATCTGAAAAAGGTGGCTGGTCCAGAATGGATCAGAGTTGCCCATGGAAATCTTTAAAGAAGGCCTATGTCGAGAGACAAGCTGTTTATAAAAAAATAATGACCTGAACGCTGATAATTTAGAATAATTAATATATATATATATATATATATATATATATATATATATATGTACATATTATTATGTATATATATATAATAATATGTACAAACAGATTACAAACACCGACACGACCAGGTCGCAGCTATCATCCATCAACAACTTGCATTAAAATATTCACTTATTACTCGTGTATTTACATACTATAAATACACACGTCAGACAGTGATCGGATCTGATTAAGTTATACTGGGACCGTACTATTATCACCGATAAAACCATTCACTACAATAGACCAGACATATTGCTGCTCAATAAAACCTCTCGTATTGCATTCATCATAGATATAGCTATCCCTAATACACATAACCTCGCATCTACATGCACTACCAAAATAGCCAAATACACAGACTTATCAATAGAAATTAAAAAACAATGGAACCTACACTTAGTCAAAACCATACCAATCATTCTTTCAACCACTGGAGTCATACCTCGCACTTGAAGAAAGCCGCGATATTGAACACCTGCAGGATTGTGAGAAAAATCCTGTCTTTATAGACAGAAGTTTTCTCACAATAACCCCAATAAACTCCTCCTATTTCTTGTTTGCACAATACCCGCAGAAATGGTAGATACACCCCATTCACTTGGGAGATAAAGTTTAAAAAGAAATAATAATAATATAATAATAATTAATATTTAATAATATATTTTTTTTCTTTTTAATGTACATAAATAATTTTATTCTAAGTGCGTAGGGAAGTGACGACCCCATCGCCCGGTGGTGGAGCATTTAATTCTCCTTGACTGCCATAAATGACCCATCAGTGCAGTCAGTCTCCCTCAGGGCAGCTTGTGTCGGTGAGTTGCGTCACCGAGGATACCGATGTGCTTCAGTGGGGCGTATACCACCCGCCTCTGTCTTGCCTTAACCAGCCGAACAGAGTGGAGTCGCAGGAGCAGATGCTCGAATAGTGGAAGTGTAATAATGCCATAACGCCGACGGCGGCGTCTCGATCGCTGTCGCAGACACACCTCTCTACACTCTTAGCCGTTCACACCAATGTTGCTCTCTTCGCACAAATATTGGTCTGCTTTTTTGGGGGCCCATTTAGTGAGCGGCGAGTCACCACCTGCCATATTTAAAATCAATTAGGAGACTTTGAGAAGGCAGGTGACCGGAGTCTCTTCCATAGTCCGGTTCTCATTACCACCAAAATCGAAATGCAATAGTCCACAAACTTTTGACCACAAATGACAATAGTTTCTGTGCATCTAACTAGGTGTAGTCTTTAGCTGCATTTTTCATGATGCAGATAGAAATTACACTTAGTTGGTACACTCCATGCACACTTTCATTAAATTTCGCTTAAATGGCCTGTACGCGTGGGATCTGGAGACCTATTTTTGAATTACGAATGCGACTTCGAAATCACCGATGTGACTAATAATCACCGAATTTCAATAATTCGTATTTTTAAATATCACTTATGTGACTACCTTAGTCACGGATGTGATTTCATTACGAGTGCCCTCGACCACTCGTAATCAAGTCATACTTGTGGAAATGTTGTGTGTTTTGTTTAGAGAACATATTGACAAGAGTCTGAAGTTGATGTGTTGATTTTTCAGTCTATATATATATATGAATGTAGCATTTATATATATATATATGTATTTATTTATATATATATTGCGGTTATTATATAGAGCGGCTACATATATATATATATATATATATATATATATATATACATATATATATATATATATATATATATATATATATATATATATATATATATATATATATATATATATATATATATATATACCGTGTCTTATAAAGACACGTGATGTAAGCTACAAAAATAATAATAATAAAAAAATTGTTAATTAGATTACAAGAACATAATATGTAATATAATGCATAAGTTAAACAGCAATAAAGACAATTTTTTTTATTTATTTTATTATTACTTGTGTATGTGTCGGCATATATTTTGTTTATGTATTTTTTTATAATTTTCTACGGCACATGTACCTAAGATGTATTTAAATTTGTCTAAATGTTTTTTTAAAATATTGAGATCTAAATTGTGGACAACTTTTAGAAACAATAAATTATTTTTCTGCATGATTGAATCAGTAATTACGAAATTGTGAAATAACCTGGTGGTTATTACACGGATTTCATCATTTCAGATTCATCAACATCGATTTCTAAGTCTGAAAAATTGCGAATCTTAAGTAGCACTGTGCAAGACACATTGGTTGCAGGTCTGACGGCCGTTGGGGTGAAAAGGTCTTCAAGTAGCAGGCTTATGGTGGGAATCAGTAATGGTAAGGCCACAACGTAAACCGATGACTTGGTAAAGATTGTAGGAAGGCTAGCAGCTCAGGGCCAATCGGTGTAGAAATCCTTGAAGAAGGGATAGTACATCTTCAACACAGAAAGTTTTTAGGCTGCAAATGATATTGATGATGATAAATTAACTTATAATTCATGATAAATCTTGTTATTACACTTATTGTTTTAATTCCGTTGAGGTTTGAAGATCTGGTATCTTTTTATATAGAAGCATGGCGAATGGTTATCGAGAAGCATGTCGAGGTATTAGTTATATTACGTAATAATTGCATAACATTTGACAGGGTCAAGTATGTAGAATCATTAATGAACTTCCTTCTTTTGGAATTTCTAATAGCCTGAAGATAATTTAATTGACAGCCATGAGTTTCAGACTATCTTCAATTGGGACGAAATTAAATTAGTTAGGTTTAACGCCAATATAAAAGGAAAAAATCTTTGTTTTTACCTGTGGTTTTACCATTACACTTAAAAAAACTTAGAAAAGGAATCATTATCAAGATTAGGAAATATCCCAATCAATATTAGCTTCTACAACTTTGTGAAGCCACAAGCCCTGTTTTGTGTTTTTTTTTTGCTGCTTTGAGCTCTACCACCGGAAAAAAATCGATTAACCTAAAATTGTGAAATTTAACTATGGTGTCGTTATATAATTCCAAGGTACTGATGTAAAAAAGACTATACCTGTAACACTACTATAATTATTACCTGACTTATTGACGATGACTAACTGTATCGAAATTTACAATTTATATCCAATAGAATCAAATTATTCTCGATGAAACTAGATTGGTTACTGACAAAACAACCGAGCACGTCTATTTAATTTATAGAATTGATGTCACTCATCATTAGGATCTTGTTACATACGACACCAAACAAATAGGTGTACACTTAATAACGATAGAATGTTCAGAGAAAGTCACAAACGCTCTTCGATTTGCATGAGAAAAAGCATCCTTCCTCCTTTGACAATAGGTTGAGTGTTCATTGTTTTCCCACTCAAAATTTGATACGGTAAATAGGAGTCTAAGGGAACAGGGTATTAGCGCTGGCTTATGGCACTGTATTAATTTTGAACCGTAGTAACTTAACTGGTGACAGAACTAAGACACCAACACATAATTCACTTTGTAACGCAAATGAAACTGCTGCTTAATTTACCGTTATAATTTACTAAATTCCGGTCCAATCCGATGTGTGTCGCGGTGTTCCGCATGCAGAACGTTCTAGGTGCTTAATAATAATTAAAACGAAAGGCCGTGTGTCTACTAAAGCACTTTTAATGATAATTCAGTTTCAGTTAAAATTAAATAACTATTTTGTGATAATGTAAACATCTTTATAGAAGGATTTTTAAGTATTTAATGTTTTCTTTGATAGGTATAGGTAACTTTCAATACATGTTATATACTTTCAAAAAATATGAAATCGTATTATAAGATTATGTTGGAATTGTGATACTACTTTAATTATATTATACTATATAGTAATAATATAGTTAAAGTAGTTATAGAGCTGTAGTCTTTTTTAATAGTGTATTCGGTATATAAATAATACACTCTTAACAAAACTTTGACAATATGCCTAACACATTAGAGATTGATACTAAAACATTGCATGTGTGAATAAGAAACAGGGACTATGTAATGTATATGTATGTATAGCACAAAGGTACTGTATGCCTCCTGGTCCTAATTACAGCAAACAATTATCTTGTTTTGTTTAATAAATAATCTATGACCTAATTACACCAAAATTACTGAAGATATAAATCCAATATATTAACCTTATAAATGTTAAAATATTTGTCAAATAAATAAATGACATTACTTAGTTTAAATAATAGTTTAACATTTAATTTCTATAATTGCAGTTAATTTTTCCTTACTTTTCAAAAAAATATTGAACAAAATAAAATAGTAACATAGTAACATATCTGTGTTTTATGTCAAGGGATGCAAATTGAATAGCAATCATAAAACAATGAGTTTTTGGGTTTATAGTTGATCCCCAAGTAAAGAAGGGTCAAGATACAAAATATGCCCTTACACACTACTTCATACTATAAACGTAAGCCTGTGTTACTTGATAGTTCACTTTCTTTTAGTGTTTCACTGACTGTCTCAGATATAGCTGGATTAGATGTAAAAATAATTATTTCGTAATTATATTTATTATTATAATTAACGTGAAGCCTCTGGATAATTTTATATTTAAGAATTAATTCTTTGATTGTAGATTTACTGGCTATTAAAGTAATTCAAATTTAAATAAATTATGAATTAGAGACAATTATTATGTTAGAGCTTATATATGGATGTATATCACTAGTTTAAATAAAATTAAAGAAATACTCAACACTGCGTAAATATAATAATAATGAATTCGAACAAAATAATAGGTATTAACTATGACATTACAGTTTATTTCTTTCGTATTTTAAAGTTAATAACGTTATATATAATATAACTAATAAAAAAAATTTTGGTAATATAACTTTATATTATATGAATTATGATAGACATTTAACGTTACATAACTTTTTGACTATATCTCGCAAGTTTTAATTACAATATGCCCAGAGATTTTGTTTATTTGAATGTAACGCCAATTCATCTTTTCAGAATGTTGTATTTTACTACCTATAAATTTTATGACAGCAATTTTTCCATTTTTGCATCCAGGGTCCATGTAAAAGTTTCATAAAGATTTTTCAGTTATATATAAATAGTTGATGTTATTGTGGAAAAAGCAAACTCTTTAAAATTGCCATACAAACCGATAACATTATTATGGGCACCTATTATAATCTGTCGGGTAGACTTGTGCGTGATAGCTTATTTCTAAGATAGAGGTTACTATATTTAGACAAAACCTTTATAGCTGATATATGTATATTAAAATCATCTCATCATTAATATTTTTATAAATGCCTTGTTTCGCACTTGTTTAATTTTTATATCAATTTTCAGAGAATATAACATAAATTAACACGCCATAGTTTTAACCATCACTTAATTACCAATAAAACAAAAGAAAATTCATCAAAGGTTCCCATGCTTTTATGCGACGCAACTGACACTTGGCTTTTAGTTACAGCTTCAATAGAAAATAACATGCAACAGCACGTGAAATTGCTAGCAAAAAGAATGGGAAAAGCCGTGCAAAGCGTAGCACCGCAGGCCGACTCGGTTCGCGAACTACATTACAGTTTACATAAAAACATCGTGTTGAACGACAACGGCGCATCAACTTTCCCAGCGAAGACATAAGCGAAATTGAATTACACATATTGAAAAAGAAATGTGTAGCTCCTTGGTAGGCGGGGTTTGATGGGAAGACTCCTCCTACTAAGGCATCCGCGCATGAGTCGCATCTCTATCGCTTCAGAGTCGCTCGGACGCTCTGTGTATCGTTCGGAAAACTCAGTGCACCCTGAACCAAGCGTCGGACCTGTACTCGCCTCTGCCATAACTTTCGTCGACGAGTTAGATTCTTGTGTATGAACTTCGTGACTTCCGTGGTACTTTGGCAAACAAGTGAGCACGATGGCAGCTTATTAATAATTTTCACGTCATAGTTTAGTGGAAAACTTGTTCAGTGTTGTGAAAATGACATAAGAGTATAAACAAGCTAATGATGCCGCAGTTATGACTTTCACATAACTTTTTTTAAACTTTCACCGTAAGTATAATTATCAAGTTTTATTTAACTTAACACTGAAACCAGATGATTTATTTAAACCGATAAATCAATTGGTTTAAAATAAAAAGGACGCATACGGTTTCCTTATTATTAGACACATTCTCATTATATAATTACATGAAAATAAAAAAAAACGAATATACTTCATCATTTATTAAATTCCCAGACTGTCAAATTAATCGGAAAATTATATCGACAATAAATCAGATACATTATTAACTACATTATTAATATATTGATGACAAATTCAAAATTACTGTGAGAGTCAAATTATATAGCATTATTTGTAGTATTAATATTTTTAAAAAGGAACTTTTCTTTACTTGTCATTAACCTACATTTTCAAATAATTACAAGGAAAAAATTAATAGAAATTACAGAAAATATACTAAACAATTGAAACATAGTAGTAATAAAAAAACATAGTATAATCTATTGTGTTTTAAGGACAACTTCTGCTCTTACTATTTACTATGCTACCGATAAGTGTAAAATAAAAATGTTAATCCAGAAGAAAATTATCCCTACTTCCATTTGGAATGCTAATCAAACCTTTGTCAAATAGACTTATTTCTAAAGTAATATTTGTCAGCTACTAAATGTTTCTTCCATTATTTAGGTTGGATAATTAATTATTTCAATTTGGTTTAAAACAATGAACTTCAACTTAAATACTGGTACCGAAATAATGGAAGTAATTTATAACGCTAGCCATTTTTGAGTTCGGAGTAATGTTTGTTAATGTAGGCTCTCAACGAGTATACTTACTCATAATTACAATTACAACAGCCACAATAAAATGTTTTTAATTGTTTTATCCGCAGTAATCTTCCTTCAGGCGATTATATTTATTCGAACGATTCAACAAAATGTTTTTTAAATATTGATTTGCTTAAAATAGTTCTATATAGATATATCTAGATACTCTAAGTGTGTGTTAATACGAGAAAAAATTCTTGGAAAAACAATGTACAAATAGCACATGAGGGTCAAAGACTTGTCGTGTCGAACAATGGCGGAATCTAAAGCGGCAAAAGTCAAACCGAACAATTTTTCTGAGCACTCCCCCGAATATATGCAATAAAAGATGCAGCCGCAAAGGGTCAAACCGTTTTAAAAATCTAAACAGTCAACAGTAATAAACCAGAAATAATTACAGTCTTGTGTTTTGGTTTAAATAATTAAACAGCCAGTGAAAATTCAGTGACAAAGTGTTTGACAATCAGTCGGGAACCAAATATACTATGGCTGAGTATAGCTGCTCACCATCAAGTAAGCAACTAGCTTTTACTTACCAAATTAGTTATATTAAAAAATATAAAAACGCTGAACTAATCCATTTCAAATAACATACTTTTTATTTTAATTACATACTTTACAGAAAAAAGGCATAATATGGACTTTAAAATAATATTTTCTATAATCAGTATGCTCATACTTTTACAACCTTTTGTTTTTATTCTAGTCACTGATGTGGTATGGCTATGAATATTTTAGCAATGTTAGGTCTGCATATGCATAATGGGTAGATACGATAACCATATACTAGATTATGCTATTTGAAGAAAGCTCATTGAACAATTGAACTTGGTATTAAATTTCAGGTATTCGCTTAGTATTGTTTCAAGAGACAAAAAGTGACTATAACTAGTATTTTCTCGTATTTCAATTAAAACTCCTTACTAAAATCGTAATATTAAATTTTCAATAAATTGTTTCAGGACTATATTGAAAACATTTTGCATTATAAATGTAAAAAAAAAACAGAGATACCTGAAACAGAACACAATTTTAGAGCAAATAACTTTACATATTATTTCCTTCTTTTGATCGACCCCACGATGTTGTTACTGGCGTGTTAGGAAATTGCCGAGAAATTTTATTAAGGGCCTCTATGTCTATAAGGTTTCCATTAATATTATAAGCAATATCATTTTATGATGTGTAAAGAAAGAAAAAATTAATTAAATTAAGAAGAAATAGATGCTTACCAAGATAAGATAAAAGCGAATACATTGAATCATTATTAATATTTTATTAATTATATAAATCATCTTCAACTTTAGGCGCGGAATGTGGCGTCAAAATTCATTATAAAATCTTCCGACAACAATGTTGTGACTCGTCAGTGTAATTATTCATTTGTATAAAAATTTTCAATAAATATACAAAACAAATACAATTCAGTATTAATAGTATTAATCATAAATCTATTTTTGCAGTTTTATTGCAAGTAGAAATTGTGTATTCATTAAACAGTTGTAATAAAAAGTTTAAAATGAAATGGAATTTTATAAAATATGAAACCACCAAAGTAAGTAATCAATACAGAAGTAGATAAATTTGTCGTAAAAAAAATAATAATATTCTGATAATTTCTACCAAATACTTTATGTTTTACGTAGAGCAAGAATGATTCTAACACTCTTCGCTGAAGCTGTAAAGTCCCGTAGTCGTCTCTGTCCATATCCACATACACGGAAAAATAATAAAAACAAACTAACTATTTAAGAAATATCAGCAATGAATATGACAACCATCGAGATCGCCGGGCCAGCATAATTCTAGGAATGCTCGCTAGTCATTCAATAGATTTATAGAAAGAACCCCGTTGTACTTGACTGGATCTAGTTTTGACACCATATATCATATGATGTGAATTTTAGTCACATGTACCTGTACCGTGCTCACGCAACATCAGGTAGATAAGTCTTTTTTCCAATTGTACTCTTGTCTTTTTTCCACTAAGCGCCGCATCAAGCTGATTGATATGTGGACCACTTATATGCCGCTTTTTGACTGTAGGTTTGATTTTAAGACATTTATAGTATTGATTTCGACGATGTACAATGAAAATGTATTTCTTGTAATGCTGAACTTAAACAATTTAATAATTAATAAATAAACATAAAGTACTTATAAACATGTTCTATGGTAAAATATATTATTATACAGAACGTTCAAGTATGTGTGACTCGAGTGTGACTCGAGCATAACACCTCGAATCCTTGCGAATCAAAGTATTGTGCTCGAGCACTCCTAAAAAATTAGATAACTGCGATGGTAGGCAAACGGTTTAGAACTAATTCCTGAGAAGTCAAATAAAGAACTTTACGCGTAACGCTTGACGGTTATAACAGATTGTAATAAATAACTGTATTATGTCCTATGGTTTACTACTATGGGGATCGGCTGCTAGCATAGAAAGTATTTCTTCAAAAAGAGCAGTCCGCGCTATTTACGAGCAAGGGATTCTCTTAGAGATTTATTTAAAGAGATTAATATAATGACTTTAGCGGCTCAGTATATTTGTGAAAATTTGATCGATGTGTATAAAAATTGTAACACATTTCATACTAATTTTTAAATGCATAATTTAAACACAATAAATAAAATAAACTTTCCGTTCCAACATACAGGCTACAAAAAACTAGAGGTTCGTTTCTGGGCAAATGTATAAATTTTTATAACAAGATTCCACATAGTGTAGCTGAATCGCCTTTCCATAAGTTCAAGGTATATGTTAAAAAGGCACTAAAAACAATGAGGGCAATTACAAAGTCAATGATTATTTAAATGATGCCAATGTTTGGTGTTGATTTGAAAACATTACATTCTGAAATGTAAATATTTGTTTTCCCGTATAAATTGTAAGCACATATGTACGTTGTATGGTAACGACATAATTTATTGTAAAGGGTGCTATTACTTTTGATAAAGCTGATAAATTTCTTGCGCCTATTCTTCTTATCAGCTAAAGAATACGTCCTGAGTGAGTGGTAGGAAAAAAAATTTGGACGATCCAAAAGAGTTTTCTATAAAGTCATGTTTCAATAAAATTAATTTTGATTTTGAATAAACTAACCAAAAAAATTCGCCGATTTATATTCCCGCTGGGGTAAGCTTCTCATCTTAATTGGAACTGTTTTATTGTAAGGTGCTACTATTGCTATTAACATCATCTAACGCTGAATTGCCTTATTCCTACTTACTATGACACTGTGAACGCTTGGTCTCTAGTCGTGTTTATGGTGCTATCATCTAAATATCTGCCGTCCAGGCACTCATTACCGTAAAACCTCTACCAGAAACTCACAAATTTTCTACTAACCAAGTGGCTACTAATCTAAATCAAGAAATTTATTAATCTGGTTAAAATTATATTATTCTTGTACTTAGTAAAATTGTTGATAAAGTAATGATCTGCTAATTGATTAGCACATCATTACGCCTCGAATAAAACTTTCATACAAACTAATACGTTTTCACTAAAGGTGCAGGTGTACTAGCATTGAAATACTTAAGACAAGTTGCAATACACATTTTTGGTGCTTGGGAGCGTAAACTGGATGTAATCGGTATGTTTTGTGACCTGTCAAAGGCTTTTGACTACGTTGATCATCAAACTTTTCTGAAGTGGGTAGCTTCTTGAATCTTATTTATTGAATAGGGTTCAGAAAGTTGTCGTTTATGTCACTGTCTGCTGGTGCACCTATAATTATGGAAGTGCCTCTAGGATCAATATTGAGGTCAGTGCTTTTCCAGATTTATATAATTTGGAAGATTAGTTACTTCACTAGCGTCTTGTATGAAACAGTACTGTTTGCAGATGATATTTAAAATCAATTAATATTAACGTTGATAGAAAAGGTTAAATCATTGGCGTTGTGAGTAGTACGCATTCCAAAGTATTGAACACTGGTTAACTTTGAATAATTAGTCGCTTAATTCTAAGAAAACTAAATGTTTAAAATTTATGTTACCAAATGTTAGGACTGTAGTAGACACAATTGTGATAATTGTCGAATTTATAGATAATTCGAAATTCTTGGGCATACCACAAGATTCACGATTACAATGATAGCCTCATATGTATACCTTAGTTAATAAACTTAGTTTTGCAGCATATGTAGTAAAAAAAAGTGAGACAACTTACTGATGTTGAAACGGCAAGAATAATTTATTTTGGTTATTTTCATAGTGTGATGCTATATGGACTATTATAGCGATGGGCGATTGTTGCAAAAAAAAGCAATCGACTAAATCGAAAATTGTATCACTGCGCATTCGATTGTCGATTTAGTAGTTCCTCATCATGATTATTCGAATAACAATCGACGAACTACTAATTCTATACTACTAACTGGGAACACAACACAGCGCTGAGCGCACCATCTTAGTATTTAAATTACTTATTTAGTAGTATACGAAATTAGTAATACGAGAAT
Source organism: Scirpophaga incertulas (assembly GCA_036419045.1). NCBI lineage: Eukaryota > Metazoa > Arthropoda > Insecta > Lepidoptera > Crambidae > Scirpophaga > Scirpophaga incertulas. Next base: position 17,767,920 of record CM071629.1, on the reverse strand, counting down.
CAATAGTAATGGCGATGAACTACTAAATCGACAATCGAACGCGCACAGCGCAGTGGTACAATTTTCAATTCAGTCGATCACTTTTGCAACAATCGCCCATTGCGTGCGGTGTGTGCGCTACAGTTTAGTTACTTTAGTTATTCAGTCAGTTCTCGTCCGCTGCACGGCACGGGCGCACGCCGTTAGTAGATAACAACGGAGCGGCGTCGATTGTTATCGACTTTTATCGACTAAACTGAACAATCGACTAATTCGATTACTTTTAGTAGTTATCGCCCATCGCTAGACTATTATTGTGGAGTTCCGCTGCGAATATAGAATGTATTTTAATACTACAATAAAGAGCAGTTCGCGCTATATATTTAAAGAAAATAATATACATGTTAAAGACTAACTTCAAGACATTTATGAAAAATTATTTGATGATCATAAGAACCATAATAATTTTTCTATAAGTATCAAATTCATAAATAAAACCCGACATATAAAAATATGCCAGCTTGCTATTCCGGCTGCATAAAACTAGAGGCTCTTTTATGCGGAAATGCATAGCCTTTAACAAGAAAGTTCTACAAAGTGTTACCGATTTGCCTTTTCACAGATTTTTAATTTGTCAAAAATATTCTTATGAAAAAAAATATACTTATGATTACTTAAATAGTAACAATGCTCGAGTTTAATTTGAATAACTCAATAGTTACGTTTCCAAATATGATGACAATAGTAAATAACAATAAAATTATAGCTTTTATAGATATAATGTGAACTTGTTTAAACTTCTAAAGAAAGTTGGATTCAGACTATTTATTTGAGGCCAGCTTCTGTCGGTAATAATAGAGGGTGAAAAAAATAGCCCTTGCTGGTTTTCTTACTGGTTCTTTAACGTACAAAAGTGATTGTCAAAATTCTTAATAATATATTTGAAGAATAAATTTTTGATGTTAATAAAGGATATGAAATAAATATTAATCATTGGATAGCAGCAACTCACCATTCAACGTAGGAAACTCAGGCCAGTGTCACATTTACCTATGATATTTATATATGATACTTCGAGATATGTGGCGGCAATTAGATTATCATTGGCTTAAAAATAGAAAGGTCACTGTCGATGAGTGATGTTTTTATTGCGAATACGAATCTTCCTACCTAATTGTATTAAAGTAATAACGTTTACTAATAATTACAAAAACTTTGAAAGACTATAACTTAGATACTGCTTAACGAATGGTGTTTGGACTAACTTCAATTACTAAAATTAATTTAATACAAAATACAGGTTTTAAGCTAAAATTATAATTTAAATTAAAAAAAAGCATACTATACGTAGTAACCACAAAACCTCATTAATAAAGAAATACTTTTCTTGCTACGACAACAAAGGTTAACAATACGTCAGAATTGTTTCGAGTTACATACATATATGTAAAACATAAATAACATTTCAATAATATTCACCTTCATAACTAACAAACATATCACGCACTTATGCTGACATTCTTACGTGGAAAGTTTAATATATTTAATTACAAATCTTATAAAAAGATTGAACCGAAATTCAGTGTAAAGTCAATAGATATTTTTCTAAGTTGTTCATTAACTTAAAAGCCCCTTGAAAGCTTAACAAGACTCTTCGTCAGTTTCATAAAATACTCGCCAACATAATTTAATATTCTATTCATTTTCGTATGAATTCTGTGTACGAAAAAATTTTAAGAGCTTTAATAAAAAGCAGCGTATCTTTATAATTTTTCACATAACATGTAAAGCTATCTTTATATTTTATGAATGGAGATTTTACTGAACAAGATCTAAATGCCCTGTTAAGTTTTATAAATATCACTAAGTTTGGAGAAGCACAGGAATATTATAGTAGGACATGTTAACTAACTGTTTAATGTTTATTCCAAACAATTTAAAAAATACTGTCAAATAGGAGTTATTGAGAGTTGAACGACACAACAAACCAGGGCTTAGAAGGTACTTAAAGAAACCGATCGAGGAGATTTAAAAAATAGCAAGATTACCCTAAGTAGGCAAGCGGAGCGTCGTGGATATATTACTTGTCCATGTTTAAAAAACAGGGAAGTGCTGGTGATACTAATTTAAGAATTCGCACGAAGACAGGTGAGGAAATGTGTAATTGTCAACGGTGCTGAAAGATAAATATCATTTAAATAATTTAAAGAACTAATGTGAAATGCAAATGTGAAATAGAAAAGAAGTTGGATTCGGTAAAACTCAGAGAGAGTGGCAAGAAATCATTTAGATCGCTTCTTTGCTTCGCTGTGTCAATCAATAAGTTTCTGAGGTGACTGCATTCAAAAAGCGATGTTTACATCTCGAGCATACATGAAATAATCATCGAATATAACCAAATCAATGCAGTTCCCTGAAACATCCTAATCGATATGGCATTCACTAGCTGGCTAAATGATATCAACATAATTACTGTACCACCTTGTTAGACTACGGGAAAGCATTTAATACCAACATACATAGTTAAAGTGACCTTTCAAACTGTACAAAATCCATAATTCTATCCAACATTTGCACGAGTCTTAGAGCAGAGCAGAAGTACATGACTTGTTCTATGCATATTGCTACTGTTAGTTACGAAGGCTAAATACGGATTTAAATATAATAATCTCATATTCCATGAGGATTATCTATTTCACTACCTATATCTCTGACCGAATATTTTGTTGAATAAGACAGAGAAAGAGTTTCTGTAAAAAAATAACTATAAACAGGTTCATATTCAAATTTTAGTGCCAGAAAGTGATTTAAGTACCATTAAACCAATCAGTCCTAGCCAAGTAGATTTTATTAAAATTAATTAATTTAATTACATATCTACTAAAATCAATCAGCTGTATCTCTACGAAATATATTTCAAGACGCTTCCAGCTTATCAGAATAGACGGAAGTGTTAAATAGTAATTCTACCATTCAAAGTGAATAAGGTGATTTTTATTCAATCAGTTCTAATCTTAATAGTGCGAATGGTGAAATAGCGCGGCTGCTATCGCCTTAGAGTGTTGAGTATAATTCAAGGAACACGGTATCTGCGTTCTCATTTATTTTATTAATTAAACTTGCAATGGATTAGTAATTGTACAATAAATTGCAACTGGAATATAAATACAATAAGTACTGTTAATGCTTATATTTGCGAGTTCCGTAATTTACCATAAACCTTATAAACACGCGCTGGATTAGTACGGTTGACTAACATCATAACTCCTCATCTTACTTAGTGAATCCTCAAAAAGCCCCTGAATGGAGTAGAATATAAACATAACATTTCTCCTTAACAATCATATTAACGTTATAATATTTCTTTATACGTGATTCAATTAAGTCGAGTAAAAACCTCTAACTTAAACTCTCCTGCAAAAACCACCTGCATTAGGACGGAGTATGCTTGGCTCATACATAACCATCCAATAAGCTTGTTCGATAAGGGAAGTGTTATTACTTATTATGCTTTATGTAAAAGATATTTAGGAATGTTAGGATTTTTTTTTTAAAGAAAATATTGTGCTTTTATAGGTACAATATTTTTTAATTGTAAGCTATATAAACGCGTTACAAAGGCAATATGTACACTCGTAATATAGACCATACAAAACAATAAAAATACAAAGTCGAGCAAAATCTAGATTTATAGTGTTCCCTTTCAACTCTTGCAAGCCTAAGGCAATTGGATGAGTAATATATTATCCATTTCGAAGCAAGGCGGCATAAAACGGATAAATCGAAACATTTAGTGAGAATTTATGAGAAACAAATGTAAAAGAAAATGTATTATTTTATGTTAACGTTATATACCATATACTTCACGGTGACAAGCAAAATAAACTAATAATAATATAACCTGTGAAGTAGATGTAGTAGGGTAGTTTAAATTTGGAACATAAGTACATGAGATTCTTCTATCCAAACACGGATAATTAACGTAAATTAAAATATTTTTTTCTTCTTTCTTTCTAAGTGGACAACAAGTGGACAAGGAATTAAAACATTTGTAATTTAATAATTATTACATATTATAACTATTTGAGAAAAATCATATATTTAACCTCCACAACATCTCGTTTATCTACAGAAAACACAAAATAAAAACCTACTTTAAGTCTATACCAACTTGTTCAAACTTGTACTAAAACTATTTATTATTAAATAGGAATTTAAGTTTCTTACTATGAAGTAATTAAAATTACATTCGTAAAAAAACAACTGGCAACGGATATACAATTCCACAAAGCTTGTAGAACACTCTGTTACATTTTCTCTCGCATTATCTGAACCGCCTCGTACTTGGACTTTAAGTGTAAGAAACAATAACCATCTACGGACCCGATAAGAGGAGTGCCCTTCATTAAAGGCTTAAGCCAGGTGGTAGACCAGAGCGTCATCAATGTCAATCAATATTATACATGTAGATATCCAGAAAAGACAATATGCGATTAGGCACACAATAGTAGGTTGCCCGTAAACATTGTCTAATCATATATGAGCGTCGCTTTAAGCGGTAAGTTCAGCATGTTTCAGCAGTAAGTTCAACAGAACAAAGAGACACGCTCAAAATCTGAACTGGGGACCCAACATTAATGATTACCAAATGCAACCGATTCATCCTGGAAGCTCAGATTCTGGAAACAACAAAGACTGTTACCGTAACCTAGATCTTTGAAGCATGAGGTAAACTGACGATAAGATGGGCGAAAGGGTGGTAATCAGGGCGCAGTTAGACAACATGACTTCTCAATAGCTTAGAAATGAAGGAAGATGTGATAATCACCAACATTCAAAAGAGCAAAACAGCTGCCTACTGAGTGACGGGTCGATAAAGTGCGATCGCGTTTCCAATGAATGCGGTTGGGTGGTGTACGCCATTAAAATTTTAACATTATATGTCTAGATTTATATATATAGCAAGATTAAACGTACTAATTACTGGAACCTAAATTAGATGACGGTTGTTCGGTGACATCTCTTCTATCGGTTTGACCTAGTAGCAATAAGAATATAAAAAGTAGATTGTATGTTGTTAATATATTTTATCTTATTATTAAGTAGTAGCAAGTTTTTGAAGATGCGCAACACACCTTAGAATAAATGTGAGGATTAATCATTAAATCCCAACTAATATTATAAATGCGAAAGTAACTCTGTCTGTCTGTCTGTCACGCTTTCCCGCTTAAGCCTCGCAACCGACTTTGATGAAATTTGGTAAATAAGGTTGAAAGTTAGTATGCAAGTTCGTCAAATATTACGTCATAAGAAACAAAAAATCGTTAGCTCTAGCATTTTGAAATTTTTACGTAAAATATCTTCGAGATTGAATTTAGGTAAAGATATACATTTAAGGATGCTTATATAATTTAAAGTTATTATCAAAATTGCAATTCACACTTTTGATCATAACTTAATTAGGTAAAACACTTGTATACATATGTATAGTTAATATATTGTGAAGAAATTCAAAATAGAATAATTATGAATATTAATATTTATGATTTTGCTTTTTTATAAATGCATAATAAATGAGTGAATAAGAAAAAACACGAATAAAATATTCAACTCGGGCAAGACTCGATACCGCGTCATCATTCCTAGCCGCTAGTCCCTCAAGAATGAAAAATCTCCTAATTAGACGTCATATACGTCCCTACTGTGAAACTCCATTGTGTTTTATTTTAAGAAACTCTTAAGTTTTATTTAGTTAATAGCAAAAATATTTAACTTTTGTGATTGAATGTAATCTTACTAAGAAATATTTAAGAAAATTACTAAGAAGATTCCGTCAATATGCAATTTGGAAAAATGATGTATCTTAAATTTTAACAAAAAATATTCAGCCGTTTGTTATTCAGTAGGTTTCATAAACATTAAGGCTAACAAAATTCTTTTTTTAAAAATAGTTTATTCGTCAAAAATAAATTTGAGGCCTCAACGCACATCCAGCGCAAAAATCAATATATGGCCAATATGTGCCTATCATTTTGACATTGAATGTGTACGCTTATGGGGATATGGTTATCTGTAATACTTGCATGTATGATGGAGGCCGCAGTTTTTGCGACACGGTCGCGGGGCCCATTCATTACCGTTACGCTTGTACATGCTCCCGTTAATTACAGGACACCCTCTGTATATTCTGCAGACCCCTCGCAAATTTGTACGCTTTAGAGACATCGAGCCTTGGGTTATGTTGCTATGAGTCAAATCTCCGCCATAATAATATTAGTTACTATTTGCTTTAGAAAAGCGCAGTACAGTAACTACCACAAGATCATTTGCTTACCGGAAATTATTGACAAATGCCGTTATATTTTTTTATTATGGATTTCGATAAGTTTTACAGCGCTCCAAGTATAATAAAAGATGCATTATATGTACTAAACGCGCTTGAGAAATACTCCAGTTGATAAATTGCAAAAACAGCAAGATTCGTCAAACTCAAGTTTGAATAATTGTTCATCTCATATTCGTATCTCAGTATAAATTTAAAAAAATATGTAGGTAAGCAATGGATGTTAAATTACGGTGTTCATTCTTTAGTTGTTCTATTTGAAAATAACAAATAAATTAACATGATCCTGACACAAAAATCAAACATTACTCCTAAGTTTATCTTAATAATAGCTTAAAAAGCTCGCGTGGTATTACACAGGTTATCTTCAAACTTTAAATCACAAACTTATCAAATTTAAATAAAGCAGATTTACGTAAAGTATTTGTGGATAAATCTAACAAAATGCGTAGAGCCCAAGCCACCGAAATACTAATCACTTGATTGCACGAGCCGAGACCACACGCCGCCTGATTACACGGCTTATAATTGCTGCCCTTACAAATGAGCCGGCCGATTCGTCGATGCTGAAATGTTTTCAGTTGATCGTTCATTAATTTGAGTATATTGTGTCAGTCGACATTTCCCTGATTAAATTCTGGCTACATCTGCTGTGTCTGATGTCAGTGATTTCCGTGTCGTTTATCCTAATGATGCACATAATATGGGTTGTTTCGAGCCATACAAGCACGTAATTATGTACGAAAGTTGATAAAGTACATTCATATTCTATTAAAGGCCTATTCTATCATATATCATATTATAAGAATATCCACGCTATTATTAAGAGAATGACGTAACTTTTTACAAAACACTAGATGCTTAAGGCTCTGAATTAATTTATGCAAAAAAACTCAACTAATATTTAATAGAAAGCTATAGAGGGTAATTTGAAAAACATGTGTTCACTCGTCGACAAGTAAATGAGAAGTGAAGTCGCCACGAAGCCTTTGAGCTCGAGAGCTTCAGGCTCCAAAAATGAAATCCGCTTTGGCGCTCCAAAAAAATGTGCCTGCAGCCCGGAAGTGCTAGGTTGTTGCCCATCGTCGGCTAGATCGATGACGTCCTCGGGCTGTTCGGGGTCAGCAGGGATGGACTCCGCATCTTCAGAGTCTGCATTTGTTAAAAATAACCATAAGTCAACCATCCAATCAACTAAAGTTACATTACAGTGTCAAGGCAACAGCACAACGCTTAGCATTTGCGTTCAACAGCAAAGTTAGAGGCACAACGTGAAACGTAACTTTGCAAATTTCAAGTTAGAGGCACGACGTTAGCATAACTCGACAGGCATTCAAGACAGAGGCACGACGTGAAGCATGTCTTGACAGCTATATAAGATAGAGGCACAACGTGAAGCATGTCTTTGGCATCAATAGGACAGAGGCACAACGTGAAGCATGTACACGAACAATTGCGTTCAACAGCAAAGTTAGAGGCACAACGTGAAGCGTAACTTTGCAAATGTCAAGTTAGAGGCACGACGTTAGCATAACTCGATAAGCAGTCAAGAAATCAGACATTCTAATTATTTTTCCTGGATAACTTTCCAGAATTTATTCTTTAGTAGCAACAATGTCAAATACCTAACTAAGAATACTGATATTCATCAAAATCACGAGACTCCTTTCGCTATTTCTCGTAATTTCGGATTTCCCTATCCACAGCAATTCCTAAAAATTGTATACAGATAGGTATTTTGAAGTGACGTTTTCAAAGTATTTACTTAAATTAGAGATACACATTAACAGCTTCTCATATTTATTAATCCATAATGGATGGATAGATCTATGGAAGATGTAATCCATTCAAAGATTGTGTGTAAAAAATCACTCATCGTAACAGAGTTAGTCATTGTATAACGGGAAGAATGAAGTTTGTGATTTTTTATATTGTGCAGTTACAGATGTTAGAATAAGCTGTTTTAATACACATGTATATTTCATTTATCAGGTTTCAAGTCATGCATTATCTTTATTTCTTCTCTTTTACTTCATCTCTCTTCAGTTTTGGTGAATGTATACCTAGAAACATAGAGATGAGATGTATATTGAAAATTCCTAAATCATGTTATATCGCTAGTTCCAGTTATTTGTCACAGTAGCAATCCTTTTGATGTGCAAATTCAAATGTGTAGAACTCATCCATAAGGATTACATTCACCCTGACAAACCTAGTCATGTGAAATAACTTAAAGTACAAAATGCGAATATTTTCGTAAATTGATCAGTAGCTCAAAACTGTACTATTTCTATATTAAACCTTAACATTATAGTTAACTTACGGTACTGAAATCGGCCCACTTACAAAGACTGTAATAATTAGATTTACTAAAGGTAATAGAAAAAGGTATGCTCAGCGTTTCTTTGCGTAATCGAATCAAAAATTAATAAATCCATAGAAGAAATAGGACTACCACTACTAACATAGGACTACTAAGATATTTATCTCTAAAAATGCACCAATTCATTAAGAAAACTAAACAGCATATTATGAAACAAAAATATTTTTTAAAATCAACACCACTCGTCATGTAAATCAAATTCTATATTTTTTTATCTTTATTACAAGATAAACAAATCAACCGTTAAGGCCAGGCGCGCACTACGAGTTTTTCGCCGCTCGGCAGAAAGATCTGCGACATTCTACCGTGCGGCAAAACAAATACAAATCTGTAAACGCGCGCACTAAGGTTTACTGCCGCGTCAAAATTAAACTGGATTTTGTAGAAACAACTTGTATTTGCGCTCAGATAATTAGAGCTCGAAAAAAGGAAAAACGATTTTGGATTCATCCTCTTATTTGTAATCACTTAAACAAAGGATAGTTTTCTAAAATATTTGCCAAACATTATGATTATCCTGACAAGTTCTTCAAATATTATAGAACTCATAAAAAGAATTTTTACGAAATTTTAAATTTAGTTGGACATTCTATTTCATAGGAAAATACTCGATTCAGGGTTGCAATATCACCGGAAAAGAGACTTTCAATAATTTCAGTACTTTTCTCATCACTAATAAGCATTTTAATATTGAACTCTTCATTCATCAAGATCATTAGAATCAATTGACGTAGCCATCGTTGCTTTCGAAATGTAATACAAAGTACACAAAACAGCGGCGAAACGTCGTGTAGTGCGTGCATTCAAAGCTATTCAAATATGTTACAAAAAAATGATGAACCACCGCGCCGCAAATAAGTTGTAACTTGCCACAGATTTTTGCCGCTGCTATGGATCTGCCGTATAAATACAATTTAAAACTGATTGGTACAATATTACAGTGCGACATTTTGCCGCTGCTCTTTTCTGCCGCGCGGCGAAAAACTCTTAGTGCGTGCTTAGCCTAACTCTTGTAATAATCAGCATTTAATTATATGACCACCACATGAAGAACAGCCAATACCGTTAGACAATGTAATATACGTTACATATACTGTACTCAGGATAGACTGACAACTTTGTCATAAACAAGATAAGTATTATTTAGTGATGAAATAATTAAAAAATAAAGAATAACACCCATATAAGCTGCCTTCTTAGTCAATATTCTTTGTTATCATAAGTTATAAATTGTATTTACTCATTACAATTACTAGTACTCTGTATTGATCACCATCATGTCAACTCTAAAACTGAAGTGATTAACTGAAGTGAAATAACCGTTATAGACACATACTTTTCTAAATTAAAATCACTTTTACATATTACATATATACACAATTCTAATCGTTACATTTACGGTAAATTGCTATTTTGACACTAAAAAATTTTGCAGTGCATTTATTTGGCGCATAATCATACTATAAAGGTTAGGCGATCAAATTATACTGAGTGACATCTTCAAAGATAGCTTGGAATTTCATATCTGTTACACTTAGTCGTCGTCCAAATTTTTTTATGTCAATGATCACCAACAATCCTATTTAAATAAGAATAACAAGTTTAAGAGTTCAGTAGTCATAATATCTAATTGATTGATAAATATAGCCGTTTAAAATGTTCCATATCCTATGTATGATGTAATGTAATGAATATAAGAAATAAATGTAATCATGATTTTTATTTTAAAAATGATGTGTCTAACAGTAATTTCAATTAACGAGATATAGCAACCAGAGTTACACTTAATAACAGTTATCAATCGATCTGGTACTTGTAAAATACAACATTAAAGCTGATTTGTATACAAGTGCCAACGAAAGCCTACATAGATTTTAACTAGCAAATAAATTTAATTTCAATTAATGAAATAGAATAGAAGTACATTTATTAATAACCATCATCAGGCAATCTCAATTATACTAACAAATTAATTCACAAAATTATTATTTGTTAAATTAGCACAACAGGTAAGTACATAAAAACATTAGTAGTAATCCGCTTGCTCCCTAGACGGTCCAATCTAACATTCTCTAAACGTCAATCTTTAGTAAGTAGGAAACTTCATGATAATTAGTTTAAGAGATTTCTTTTAATTTTTGTAGGAAGTTATCAATTTTCGCAGTACGTCGTAAATTCGTCAGTCGTCGTAAAAGAAAAATATTCTACGCATACAGTTGGTAGTGCAGTATATGACGTATATCCCGTCGTTTATTAAGCAGTCTAAAGTATCAACAAGTTGTGACGTACAGGTGATACATATAAGGCAAAGGGTGTACAGGGTACTTATATTTTATTCAATTTATGATTATTTCTTTCTTTTCATAAAAAGTTTACCTTTGATACGGTATAATAATGTAGTAATTTTTAAAAAAATTGTAATTTATACGATGCTTAAAAATGCTCTCCTGAATAATCGCTTTTTACGTCTACGACTATTTGCGTTGGAGCTATCGATGTATATCTAGTTTTAATAAGCTTCCACAGTGTCATTGAATTGCCTTTGTGTATATTTTAAAACCACATCATAAAGACACTCATGATTAATGACTATTATAAAGTGTATACGTAAGTGACTATCTAAATGATCACAATATATCGAATCGATCAAATATAGGAATAGTATTCATAGAGACATACCAACAACAACTTAACTAATGTAAGTATTCATACGACTATGTTGATTGTCCTTATTTATGTATTATAATAATTTTGTTAATGCAGGTTCTTCGCGAGAAGGCTCCCCCGAATTCCGAATAGGTGTAGAGTATTTTATTTTTCCTTGTACGTGTGCACGTACAATATTTTTGTTAGCTTAAACTTGTATCTGTTTTGATGTCAATTATAGTTCCTGTACAGGTCTATGTTGAATAAAAAATATTTTAATATTGAATTTATTTATTTTATCAATTTTTAATTGGTAATGGGTGCCTACCCACTCTTACTGGAGCAAAAGCTTCTCTAATAGCAGACCTAGTACTAAGCCTAGGGCCTAAAGTGCAAGGTCAACCGATTTAGTGAAAATCGTAAGTAGGCACTGGATAGACCTATCGGAAAATGATAATGATGATGATGAAAAAAATAATTAAAATATTTAATTACGTAATTTTAGCAATCAACTTTAGATTACGATATACTTTTAAGTCTCCACTGAGAATTAATATTAACAGCTTCACTCGTTCGGCAAAAGGAAACCCGAAATGTGGTGTGAGCATTAATTATACCTTCCGATAGCGATCACATCGTTATCGTATATTCGATTCGTTTCGGGAGCTATTTGTCATTACCCAACTGTGTATTTATTACTTTCTCTCTTGCATCAGTACTTGGATGTATAAAATTTTTAAAACAAAATTCCAAATAAATCTTATTAACAACGGTTAATTGTAGGGAACACATACGATAATCCTAGACTGGAGCACGAAAGACACTCCTCTTCTAGATGCACCCATGGATAGAATACCATGTCAACATATATTTGACAGGAAATACCATATCCAACTAACAGCAGAATGGAAAGATTATTCTAACATCCAAGAAGTTAGGATATACACCGACGGCTCCAAGACCATTTCTGGAACCGGGGCCGGCGTCTTTTCAAATGACCTAAACATCAAACTATCCATAACCTTAGATAAACGAAATACAATCTTCCAAGCAGAATGTATTGGCATCACCCGAGCGGCACAGGCGATTGCGGCCAGAGGTCTTACAAACTCAAACATAAAGATAATCTCGGATAGCGCATCGGCCTTACAGGCCCTCCAAAACAATACTATCAACTCTGTCCTCATACTGGAGTGTCATAATACGCTCCAAGCCATTGCAGATACAAACCGGGTAATCCTGCAGTGGATAAAAGGACACAGCAACTCACTCGGAAACGACGCGGCAGATGAGTTGGCAAAAAGAGGCTCCAACACGAAAGTGTATGGACCAGAACCCCTAATGCCCATTCCACAGGCAGAAGTAAAAGCCTGGCTGCGCAAGAGAACAGAGGAACTACACCTAAAAGAATGGACAACTAAGAAGGGTGCAAGCGAACGAAGGAAGCAGTCCCGGTACCTTCCAAGAAGCTTGCCCGTTCTCTTATCAAACTAAAGAGAGACAAGATCCGAAAGGTCATAGCCACCATAACCGGACATTGCCTTTTAAACAAACACCTGTACACAATAGGTATAACAGACAGCCCCTGTGCAGAGGGTGCATGGAGGCTGAGGAAACGCCACAACATGTTCTTATGGAATGTGCAAGTGTGGCCGACCAACGGGAGAAACTTCTCCATTCCCCGGCGTCCCTGCCAGAAGCATGCAGCAGCCCACAGAGGCTGCTAGCGTTCTGGAGGAACTGGGATGGATGGAGTAGGAAGAAGGCAGGAGCCTTCTATCATACGCACAATGGCCCAATCGTGAGGCTAAGTGCGGTGGAGCCCAGCCAAACTAAACTAAAAAACTTGTAGGGAATATTTTTACTTATTTTTAATTAAATAAAATTTCAAGTTGTGCAACTCTGTTTAACTGTCTTTAGTTTAACTACTTCGTTAATTCTTTTAAAATTTACAACATATTTAACTTTATTTTTTACTACTACACTGGTACATCAATAATTATTCTCGTCACAGCTCATATACGACCTCACCAATTGACCTGACCTAATGCTGCACATTGGTGGTTGGTTGGATTGGTCGATTTCAGACACACATCCATACTAAGAGTTTGAAGCATCGAAATTCATTGGATCATTGGACTATTCCAGACCACCCGATTAAAAATAACAGAAGCTTTCATCGCTATTAGTTTGATTTTAGTAACAAGGATTAATCTTTGAATTTTAGTTGACGAAACACTATAGCTTACCTCTTATTTATACTAAAATGAGAATATATTATACGCAATAGTGTTTTACTTGTATATAGCTCTTCGCCTCAGTTATAACGAATTTTCTAAAAGAAAGATATATTTTGTCGCGGCAAAAATTATTGTATGGGCACATACCATAATCATGCCAAATCACATCAGAACCCATTTGGTAATTTTTGACAAATTTTCCCGGAGGAAATATATATTTTCCTGTAGTAAAGATTCCTATGTCCGTCTCCGGGTCTCAAATTATTGCTATACCAATTTCCAAAAAGATCTATTTGGTATTTTCAAAGCCTAAAAAATAATTACAATTAATCAAGCTTCTAACTTTAAACTTTATGTTAATACAAATTATCATTCTATCATATTTCAATATGATAGGATTTCAACCTGTGCTAGCCCTTTATTTGCATGAAAAAGTAACATTTGTCGTTTCTTAGGTTCAAGACTATCTATGAGCTATTTCTTTTAAATCCGTTTAGTAGTTTAGGCCGGATAGTGTAACATATCTACAGATAGTTCGCATACCTTGTAAACAAATAATATAAAACGATATTTATTTTTCTGTTTCATCCAATATGGCGGCCTTCTTTCAGATTTTGCCAGTAATCATTAATTCCATCAAGTTATAAATTTATTTGTTTGGAATATTACCCTTTTCCATATAAAATTATGATATATATTTGGTGATATTATTGTCATCATGATGATGGTCATATTCATGTAGCTTAATATGTCGATAGCGACTATGATCTTTTTTTTATTATTGCTGAGTAACAAACTTTCAGTGATAAAAGCTTATTAGTAAACGTTTTATAAGCTACATAAAACTCGTTACGCAATTTTAGTAAATCCTACAAAACAATATATTTCCTATGGTAATAATATTTAAATAAGTCATGTTGTTGATTAACAAAAATTAAATAAATCTGGATTTGTTATTGAACAATTATTAATAGGCTGCCTAGTATAAATACTCTTATATAAATGCTTTTCATATTTCAATACATTAATTATTTTGAATTTTAAAATATATTTAGATTTTCGCAATTTCGTATATTTTTACTTATTAATTAATTTAGAAAAAACAAATGGGGTGTTCAACAAAATAGGATTGCAGTGATTGCCTTTTACAAATTGAGTATCTATCGGCATGATATACGAAGATTCAGCTGATACCCTGAATTTGATGCCTTTAATATAACCGACAGCCCGTACTCTATTTGCAACAGCAAATAAAAATATTAATTGGATATAAGTTAAGCTCAGTAACACTTTATTGCGTATAATAAAATATGACCTGTCTCTCAGTGTATAGGTACATCATATGTGTCGATATACGAGACATGGACTTCCGATAGAGAGTAATAATAATTAATAAACAGATCATATTCATCTCCACCGAAGGCACAAACCACTAACTAAAACTAAACTAAATAAACAAAGTATGATAGGGTAAAAATTACTTACTATTATTATTATATTTATTAATTAAACATTCTAAAATACATATAATAAACCACAAAATACACCTAGAAATATGTAAATATTATAAAAAGCTTGAACCTGCCGCCACTAGCGAAGCGAGACGCAAACTATCGGTAGTTAGAGCTACAGAGAGAAAAACCTCTGGACAATACGTGCTAAGTCAAGAATCACTGCTTTCTGTATACGGCCCTGGTTCTATCCGTTAAGCGAGAGTTTCTTGACATGTTGATCGAGACTCTTCGCTATCAAGCCATTCGCAGAAGTAACAATCGGAACAATAATCGCCGAAGCAATATCTCACACTGCGGTTATCTCGTATGCCAAGTCAAGGTACTTACTGGCTATGTCCTTCTCGGCTTTCACGTGATTCTCACCATACTGACGGAATGATGATGAGCACTCTTCGGTGTTGGGTATAGGTGTGGATAAGCAATAAGTATTCGTGATGATAAATTGATCAAAATAAAGCAACGCCCATTTATTTTCGAGAGCTTTAGTATTTTCGAGACAAATAGTGCGATGTTTCAGATTTGACGCAGTCATATCGATTGGCAAGTTGCTGATGAATGATCCTGGCCACTAGATTGTGCCCATGTAAATACTCGCCGTTGGCTAGGTGAGAACAGCCAGAGATAATATTCTTAAGTGACTCTCCCGGGCAACGGCATACAGATGTCGACCGTACCGTCCTTCAGAATATATTTCCTATAGTTTGTTTTCATCATTACCTCGTTTATAATTGCATAGACAAAACCCTCGATTTTCTCAACGAGTTTACCAATATGCAGTTAGTTTACCGCAGCAGGAAGGTCTGTAACAGAGCTCATTAAAGGCCTATAAAACCTTCTGTGCAGGCGCTTGCTCTTGCATAGAACCTTACTGTCTTCAATTCTAAACAGCTATAGTTTATGTTAGTTCTCGACACCATAGACAGAGGGGAACATTCTTTGTTAACTGTTACAACATTACGATGCATCCCACACATGTAGTTAGGGAGAAGTTCCTAAGACTGCACACTTTTGTGGAGAATCTTGGTATTTAAAAAGCTACAACTTCCATAGAATATACACTCTACAAAAAACAATATTATTTTTTATAAAATTTGCTACTACTTGATTTCTGCTTGGAGTAGACATCTCAAAGGCTCGTTTCTATCTACTATCTCAACACAAAATGAACAATGCTTATTCATTGCCTGCTTTATAGCAAATGATTCAATAAATTGCTTCCCGCTTATTTCAATTGCAAATCCATCTACATGTAACTTGTAATTTTCCAGAAATACATTAGTTATTCATCATTTATTCATAGGAGGTCACCTATTCTTAAATATATATGTATATATGTATATATATATATATGTATATATCTTTCACCTACATCTATATATCCCGAAACTATTAGAAGCTGTGAAACGAAGAGCAATCCCTTGATGACCACTGATGAAGTCTCAGGAAATTGGAAATTGGTCCTCGTAATGATGGTTTGATGGAGGTATTTATAGTATTTAATACATGTACTTAATACCACACTATGGTACTAAATAAAGTCACTAAGGCACCTGCGTTTACTCATGTCAGTAACTAAAACATTAAACCAAATACGGGGACAGCGAATAACTTTTTATATCCGACTAATAACACAGGTAGCTAAAGACGTACTAGTGCAACTCCCGCATTCATTGCATGCTTCTTATATATGTTACATGTACATATATACATATATGCATATGTTGTACACATATATATATGTTATATGTGTTCCTTACATATTTTACATGCCAAAACTGATCTTGCATAGAAATGTCTTCACAAAATTTAACTTTAGGTATCTAAGATTCAAACTGTTCGATTTTTCAATAGCCACTTTAGCAATAAAAGTAAGTAAGATGACATATTGTATAAAATATTTAGATGTAACGAGACAACTACAGTTTCGTAATTGCATTTGGAAGAAAATTTATTTGTAATAGTTATCTTGAAATTCAATCAAGTACCACTACAAAATAGTAGCTGCAATCTTTATATGAAATGTGTTTTTTCTGTGTAACATATGTATTAACTCATGAGGTCAATGATTACTACAAAGTTTAGAAAAAATAAATGATATGTCAAAAGTGAACGAAAGGCACATTACATTTCATAACGTAACCTGAGGCCAAAAGAACCACTGTATCCATTTGAGATAATATGTTACGTAGCGACCGCAAGTTTTAGACACAAAAAACCTTGAAGTGACTTACAACTTACAATAATTTAAGGTGGCCTTAATTATTTTTTACAAAAGGGTTGCATGGATCATCAAATTGAACAATCAATCTAACACTGCAAATAGAGATACTGCTGTTTCATATAATTCGATGAAAATATATGGAATCGGTGCAATTTTATAATAATTAACTAAATATACAATTTATATATAGAGTATGAATTAGCTCTTCAATGTTATGGATAACTCTTATAGCATAACCTATAAGAATCTCATTAACCCTGCGCCTTTACTCCAATGACGGATCAGCGCAACACTTATTTTTAATCTTTATTACACGTCATCTCAGCACTAATATTATTAACATGTACATAATTCTTCAAGTAATCTGATTATATGTTGGTAGGTTATACCCTCACCATTTGTCTGACATATCCAGGAACCTTACGAAAAATCTGATAGAAAAAATAACTTCGTTTAATAACATTCATATTCAAATTATATCTTTTACATAACATAGAGTGAAGTTAGTATTCACACATTTCTTATTATGTATGTATTACTAAACATTTGGATATGTGAACAAAAAATAAATAATATTTATAAACATTAACATATAATATTCGAGAGATTACACGAACTACAAGCTATTATTAAATCATTATACAATATTTTTGGGTACTTATTAGTTAATATTTATCTCAATATGTGCACATTCCATTGCTCATAATATCTGCGAATCGGAGCAGGCGGTGGCAGATCCCGCGAGCGAATCTTTGATATCAAATTCTTTTAGAACGGACCGCACGTACCGACCGACCCCGCATTCACTCATATTTTAGATAACGTTCGACTGTTTCTGCGCTTTGCAAGCGAAATGTGAATAAAAATACGAATATTTTTACCGATTTTGCACGTCCTGCCAAGAGTGTGATCTACATTTTTGACAACTTATGTAAATTGTAAAAAAAAAACAGTTTGTACTCATTTAATATTAGAGTAATTACTCTGACATTTATTGGCATATATTTTATTTTGATATCCCGCCACGTTTATTTCATACTCTTTAGCGCCTTATATATGTCATCCGGATAATCTCTCATTTCCTTCGAATATATTTATTTACTATGTTATTTTTCTTAATTAATTGAAACTACAAATAAAGAAAGCTCTCTGTGAAGAAAATCAGATGTCAACCAAAATTAATGCAGTACTCACTTCCTATTAGGAGCAATACAAATAAATATTTTTTACATTATTTTAGGTATAAAAAAAACAAAATGTATTAGAATAACCATTAACCTATCCTCGACCGCCTAATCCACTTTTAAACAACGTGTATTGTTATACAAACATCAATACTGAAACCACAATACAAAGTCGCTTTCGTTTTATAGTATTACACGATCAAACACTCCAGGTCGATATTGAAATAGTATTTTTGGAGACAAGTATTGGGTTGTGGCACTATATTATCAGCCATTTAATCTACATTTCCAAAGACAGTATATATATTCTGACTATAAATATGTATTTATTACATTACATATTTATTAAAATTACTTTATTACAGGATCTGCCGATGTAACTATAGAGTACAAGCAGTACGGCGGCGATCGCATGATGCGCAGATCAAGACGGTTTTCGACTTATAAACGCGGCAATCGATGGCTGCATTGGACGGTCACGCGCTGAAACAAGATGGCGGCGGGCGCGCGCACACGCGCTGGTGGGCCTCTCGCACGGCTACTACTTCTGGCTATATTACATGTCAATTTCATTGGTAAGTAACTTAGAATCCACTTAGTATTTTTTAAGTTACCAGCTTTGTTACATGAGATTATCAATTTGACAATAAGTGTTTACACCCATTAACGTTATTTTTATTTATTTATTTACGTTTCTGCAGAATCTGTAAAAGGCTAGTCCTTACTGGAACTTCAGAAAAAAATGCCAATATAAGGTATAAGGTAAAAAGTAACAGCTTACTCCTATATCTTCAGCTACAACCCAACATCTGTAATAATGGTGCTGCGCAGAAGTACCTAAGTATCCATATAGTGAAGAGTCTGATAGTTCTATGTAGATAGTTTCGTCTGGTCAGTTATTTAAAAAATCATTCAATGAAATAGAAGACCACTTACAATATTAAAATTTAAACAATTAGACATATTGTTTATTATTTGTTTATTCTTCGAGGTTGGTTTTGGTGTTTATGAAAAATGTAAGTTAAGAACGAAAAGGAGAACGAGAAAAGAACGAAATATATTTAACTACGAAAACACAATTTTCGTCAGTAAAAATGATCATATATTCTACCTTAAATTTCAATACAATATTTAATCAAAATGAAATCAATAGTACTTAAGTTAACCCGAAACATCAAACTCACAAACTTTACTTCTGTGTAATATTAGTTTGAATAATAAGTCTACAGAAATGTATTTCGCTTTTCAATTTATGTATTGTATATACATATGTTATTTTTGTATTAATGTTGTAACGTAGTTTTAATAGGTACATGTTACATACATATTTATAATAAATGAAGCACATGTACCCAGCAAGGGTATGGCATATATGTATATACATAAGATAACACTTATAATTAATATTATTGATATAATTGTATACATAAAATATTGTTTTATATATCATAATATAATAAACTTAAATATCTCAATATATTCTTGGATTTTAAAATTAGGTAGCAATTTCAAGAATAAACTAAACTAAAAAAACAAGTTACGGAAAAAACAAACAAATATACATCACAATCACACACGAAACACAAATACAAAGAGAACGAATGACTTTTACTACAGCTTATCACTGAAAAAATTATTAAGCTAATAATAGGTTTTTACGTGTAATAATAGGTTTAATAATTTAACAAACTTCTCATGAAAATTTTTAAATTTTAAAAATTTTGAATAATTCTTTTTTAATTTTGTAATAAATCTATAGTACAATCGTTACTGCTGAATTCAAGTTTTAACAGATGGTTAATAACATAATAATAAGGCTGTTTTAAATTACCTGATAGAGGATAAAGCAACATATTATAATATATTAATAAGCCAACACAAACATAGCTTAGTACTCTTAGAGCGTAATATCATATGTACATTATAAAGTAAATTTAAAATATTTTAATAGTAAATAGTAAGGATTTTACATGTACGGGTCTAGGAATAAAATTAGGTATTATATCATAAAGGGATACAGGGTATGGAATAAATAAACAATATATGTCTGTTTTTTCCTCCTCAGTGCCACAATCACTGGTGTATCTTGTATATGACGACTTGTCAGTACAGTACTGACTGAGTTTAAGCGTATACTTTCAATGGAGATGGTGCCTTTGTCAACCAATTTGTAACAAGTTATCAAGAATCAAGTTTACCAAGTCATAGTTACCATGAGTTTGACATATTGATAATGTTGCCCGTAATAAACTCTATGAGAAAAAAGACTTCATTGGCCATATGCTATTCTAGCTATTTTTTACTTTAATTGAACTGGAAGAACCCAAAGCGGTACGGAGCTTTGGGCTCATGGGCAAGGGGCATTGAGACTATTCAGGCTACGAACACTAATAAAAACACAATGTTCCTGAAATGTTCAATTTCGGGGACACCACTTTACTAATTAACACTTCACAAGTCTTTCCTAAATAAAGATCGGGATTATGTAAATTTAGGTGGCGTACCTACCTCATACTCAGAACCATGGAATCGCATTCGTTGAACTTGAATAAAAGTTTACTCCATACCCATGAGGACATTACTCGGGCAATGCTTCCATAACTCACTATACCGTTATCATGGAAGATTTTACCGCAAGGATGATGATGTGTTTAATTTTTTTAAAATTTGGTATTGAATCTGTATTTATTTTTTTGTAGTGAGCCTGTCAAAATCCTGATGCCGTGACTATAAGATATCTCAGTTAATGATTTGCTGATTATAGATTATGACAGTAAAGTCGTATCGACGACATCGACTGATAAAGTCTACGCTCCATCCAGAAGAAAAGAGAAAATGTTGTTAGTTATACAAAACACCGAATAATTTAATCTTTCACTATGCTTGGTGTTTGAAGATTGATGACGAACCTCTGATTCGGCGAGAAATTCTATCGATACATACAAATATTAGAGTCATTATTCCATAATATCAGTTCTCGGTGGCTCATGAGACAGAGCGACGTGATATCGCCGTGACTTCGGTAAAAAAATTACACACCTTCATTTTGCTGATAATATCGTAATATGGCTGAAACTATAAAAGAGTCTAAAGCCTTAAGCCTAACAACACGAGCTGTTATGGGGAAAAGAATATAGATTTAATGTTTTAAATTCGTATTATGTATGTTATAATTGCCACAATAGCCACATAAAGATAATATATACATCTGAAATTCACTAGGTATAACTTGCAATAGTTGATTGAAGATAAACAGACGCGTTACTTTGAAAAAACAACGTGTAAAACTTATACTAAGTTTATCTTTGATTTAATATGCTAGGAGTCTTAATGTTGAGTTTACGATGGACCGTTATTAAGTCCACGATAAACATTAAGTAAGTACCACCAAACCACAAAGCGTTGACCACAGGGTAGGCGCAATGGTATAATATTTCATTCTAACCCTTAACAGGTAAAGATGACTCGAATGCACATTAGATATAAGCAAACACCGGATGAAGTGTGTTTGCCTAGGACGGCGGGTTAACCTACACTCAGCAGCGGAACTTTCGACCCACACATTCACAACATTTATTTAACCCTATCTCGTTTAGAATTAACTTTTATTTCGAAGTGCAATTTTTCTCGACGCCAGTTCTACGTGTTTATGACACTAAACAATTAGTAACTTCAACGTTGGCAATATTTAGTAGCATTTAAAAAGTTTAAAGAATGTGGCTTGTTATGTAGTGGAGCGCCTGGGGGTTTTGACCTCGGAAAATTGCTACAGTGAATGAATTTTTTTGGTTGAGGTGGCATTTTCTTTCTTATACTACATCTTGCAAAGTTTACCAAAAATTTTTTTGTGCTTTCAATTTTTTCACTTTTTAATTGAAAAAAACAAAAAAACTAATATTTCAGCATATAATTTAATTTCAGATAGCATTTATTTTTATGTACACGTAGAATTTGTCTCGAATAGGCTATAGAATATCATCTTCTAGATATACCTATTGTTTATGAAGGGTTGTAGAGACTTGGACACCTGTCCTGTTCACGTTTTACTACCTAGTAAAACGTGAACGAGAAGAAGAGAGGGAAGGTTGAAGGGACAGCAGCTGTAACGTACAACTAAACGGACGTTCTCTGGATAGTTTTTTAGGCCATGAATCATTGAGGTATTCCTTCTACCTACTTACAAATAATGACTTCGCCACACTGACATTCCCCGTGAATCAATGAGAAGCGCGCTATAGAGTTGAGTACAATGCGGTGCTTATTTCCTTCCGTTTACTCGTCATTGTGATATACGCGTAGAATAAGCAAACGGTGACCACAAGTTGTACTATTTTATCAGTAATGTAGTATTGTGAACTGTCGTAAATTTTACGCTGTCGTTACTAACGTAACTAAAATCTTTTTAGCTAAATATTTTAAAAAAGCTAGCAGTCAGAAAAGATAGTAAAGAGTGCAAGCTAACTTCAACACTTCAAGAAAATTTATTCTTTTTTTATTCAATTATATTAAGAAACAATAATATTGCCCACCTAATGGTCAGCGGTTACTTATGGTTTCAGTGGTAAATAAAGCCAACCTCCACACGGAATTTTTTTTATATTCCTTAACGGGTTGTGACACTACTTCGGCATTTTTCAATAAAGGAAAAATTAAGTTTGCCAAAAATTTTGAAAAACATCATGATTTGCATGAATTCGCAAAAATATTTAAAAACAAAAACGAAGACTTCAACAATATATTTCAAGCAGGTGTAGCATGTATTTTGGCTTTATATGGAGCTCCTGCAAAAATCAAAGACTTGAATACATTGAGATACAATTTTTTCATTAAAGCTACAACCAAAAATACCAGTGTTATTCCTGTCATCATTACCACCTACAACTGATGCCGCAATTGAACACCTGAAAAGAGTGTACCTGCAAACCCAGATATGGTTAGGAAACGACATAAATATTGGAGATTGGGGTGGAAGTATCTCAATAACATGTTCATCCCAATAACCATGAACAATTACCAGCACGGATAATCTACTGCAAATGTTATTTTGCAATTGCAAAAGGGGTGTGGAGCTGCTTGTGGATGTCGGAAGAGTGGTTTATATTGTAGTGTAGCATGTTTACATTGTAACGGAGATAGCTGCCTTAATACTTTACCTACCATTAAAATGACTGAAGTGGAAGAAAATATTTGATATATATCAATAATGTAAAATGCATTAATAAACAAAAATTTTATTTTAAATGTTACCTTTTTTTCCGATTTTCCTTGAATTACTACATTTACTCACTTGTTATGCATATATAAAAATATACCTGAACTTAATTTTCATATACAAAATCATTTTACAAATAATATGCTTCATACTATTTGAATTCATAATTATCCATTTTTTTTATTTTAAAATCAAAAGCACAAATTTTAAATAGGTAAACTTTTTTATTTATGTTATTAGCTAAACATTCGAATTTTTTTTTTTTTTTCATCCACTGTAACGGAAGTCTGAGGTTTCTATGATTTTGACGCTCCAGGCGCTCCACTAATGTACCAACGTTACATAAACATTACGTTACATTTCCGTTACATAGTACTCGCAACCGACGAGCATGCATGAAG
Organism: Scirpophaga incertulas; assembly: GCA_036419045.1. Classification (NCBI taxonomy): domain Eukaryota; kingdom Metazoa; phylum Arthropoda; class Insecta; order Lepidoptera; family Crambidae; genus Scirpophaga; species Scirpophaga incertulas. The sequence continues at coordinate 17,743,797 of CM071629.1, read as the reverse complement.
ACGCTTATGAAAGTGGAGGAAGCAAGAGAAGTGTGCCAGGATCGTAGCAAGTGGAGAGAGGTGGTCTCTGCCTACCCCATTGGGAACAAGGCGTGACATATATGTATGTATGTTACATAAACTCCAGTCTCTGTTAAAATACATACATCTTTTTGATAAAAGTTGTACCTATTTTCTTTACGATTAATAAGTTTATAGTTTTCATTCATGACAAGAGATAAATGAATTAATTTATGAAAACAATATTTATAACATTTTCCTATTTTAAGCCCAATGTAGTTGTTAGGAACTCTTGTATTGTGTTGTCAATTGTCACTAATGTAAAAGTAGTTTGGAAAAGTATTAAGTTGTCACAAAAATATAATGTTTTGATTCAGACATAATTGGTGGTTTAATTAATTTTAACCGACACAAATATGCAAATACTCTAGTAATAACACGGTCCTTCGATTAGCCGAAAGTGCAACATTGGGTGAGAACGAAATATCAGAAGTTACACGTTTAAATGAAGACAAAACTGTATGTATAAACTTTCTTAATATTTTGTACTTAGATTTGCGATTTTACTAACGATCATGGAAAGTACATGCGAAAATACGTTAGAGAATTTATATGAAATTGCAAATAATATTTCTAAGCAGTTAGTAAATTTGAAAAAATGTCCTAAAGATCTGAATGAAGCTTACTTAGGAGTAAGACTTGAGACTTTAGAACAAAATTGGTTTTCATTTCGAAGTGAACACGATAAGATAAAGTTATTAATTCCGATTAAAGATCGGAAAAAATACGAATATTTTGAAAATAATGTTTTTGATGAGATTCAAGAAAAATACCTGGATAAAAGAAAAATTAAATAATAGCTGTATTCAATTGCCATCATGTTCTAATATCGATAGCAATCTTCTTCTTCTTCAGGTACCCTCTCCATCCAGGAGGTCGGCGACCATTCGTCTATAAGTCCCTCTGTCTTCAGTCATGCGAATTAGTTCTTCTGAACTCTCCACTTTCAACCAGTCTTTTAAGTTCTTGAACCATGATGTTTTTCTTCTACCCCTTCCTCTTTTACCCTCAATTTTGCCCTCCAATATTAGTTTTATTAAATTGTATCTATCATTTCTATAAATGTGTCCAAAGTAAGTTTCTGTCTTTCTCTTTTTGATAGTTTCAATTAACTCAAAATTTTTACCCATGATTTTCAGAACTCTTTCATTGGTTACCTTATCTGTCCATTTGATTTTCAACATTCTTCGATAGATCCACATCTCAAAGGTTCTTAACTTATCTATTAAATTTTGCTTTAAGGTCCAACTTTCTGATCCATACATTAAAATCGGTAAAATATAGCATTTGGCCAATCTCCAACGAAGGTCTAAGTTAATTTTTCTATTGGTTAGAACCTTCTTCATTTTTTGAAATGTGGTCTTCGCTATTTGTATATGCGTCCTGATCTCTTTCTCTGATTCCCAGGTATTAGTTAACCATCAACCAAGATATTTAAACGAGTCTACTTTGTCTATGTTGTTATTACCTATATTGATTACATTACTAACTATTGTGGTTGGACTTTTACTGATTACCATTATTTTAGTTTTGCCGGCATTAATTTTACGCCTATAGTTCAAAAGTGAAGTATTCAATTTATCAAGCGTTATTTGAAGGTCTTGAGGGTTAGTCGCCAACAGGACAGTATCATCAGCATATTTTATATTCCGGATAGCATTTCCGTTGACACGGATGCTTATTTCTAGTTCTTCGAAAGCCTCCCTGAAGGTATATTCCGAATACAAATTAAACAAACTTGGTGATAGGATACAGCCTTGTCTAACACCCTTCTGTATGCCTACTTCCTTTGATAAGTTGTCGCCAATTTTTATTTTCATTTTCTGATTCCAGTATGAATTTTTGATGAAGCGGATATCTTTTCCGTCTATTCCAATAGTTTCCAAAATTTTAATTAGTTTATCATGTTTGACATTATCGAATGCTTTCTCAAAATCAATGAAGCACTTATAAACATCCACCTGCACATCTAAACATCTTTGAACTAGAATTTGAATCGCCACTCTTGTACCTAGACCAGATCTGAATCCAAATTGCGTCTCGCTTAAATTTTCCTCTATTTTCTCATAAATTCGATTTTGAATTATTTTTAAATATACCTTCAGGAAATAACTCCTCACACTGATCATCCTGTGATCACCACATCGTTTAGCATTTGACTTTTTAGGTAGTGGTCTAAATAGCGATAACATCCAATCTTCAGGGAGTACGTCGTCAGAATTATAGAATTAGTTAAAAATCAAGGCTAAATCGTCTAATTTATATCGTCTATCTAATATATTAATCGTCTAAATTATATCGTATAATAATAACCATTCACTAGTTTCAAAATGTCCACAGCTATACTATCAGATCCCATTACTTTTCCATTTTTAAGGCTTTACTTACTTCAGATTTTAATATTTCTGGACCAACTAGGTTAAAGTTGCGACTAGTATCTGCATTTGGTCTATCGTCTTTAAAAAGGTCTTTCACATATTTCTCCCAAACTTTACACGATTCATCATTATATGTCACGATTTTATCATCACTATTAAGCAACATAGTTGGCATTCGTTTTTGGTTGGTATAGGTTTTACCTAGATCAACTTTTTTGCTATTAGATTACACTTAAGTTTTTTAAATTTCATATTTAACTTAGCACAGACGGGATTATTATCTGACTTCACATCCGCACCAGGCTATGTTTTATATTGCATTTCTAAATCTATCGTTAATCATGATGAAATCAATTTGATACCTAACGTGAATCAGATGAAATAAAACATTACAGATTATTAACATTACCTTATGAAACGTCTTGTGCTCCGTACATAGCAAATAAAACAAACAGCTTGCCAAAGATGAACAAATGCCTGCTGCACATTGGTTCATTGGAAGGATACTGACAATTTATCCAGGTAAAGATGGTAAGTGTTGGGTTGTGTTAATAAGAACACCTGGAGGTAAAATGTTAAAGAGACCTATTACAAAAATATGTCCCCTACCAATCGAAAAGCTAGCCCGGAATATGTTAGGAACTCTTTGTATTGTGTTGTCTATTGTCACTAATGTAAAAGTAGTTTGGAAAAGTATTAAGTTGTCACAAAAATATAAATTTTTGATTCACACACAATTGATGGTTTAATTAATTTTAACCGACACAAATATGCAAATATACTAATAATAACAGTAGTTCACTGCTGGGCACAGCTAAGCAGACGTCAAGCAGAAAGTTTCTCAATTTTGGCGTACCTGCCTTTCTTGTCATTGCTAGTATAAGAATATAATTAAATATTTCAGGTCTGATGTGAATCCCTGTACAGGCAGAGTGTTTAACTGAGTTAAACACTCTGCAATTTTTGTTATTTTACAAAACTTTCTATTATTTATTATTTTTTTGTAAATAATTTTTTATTGCCCAGACGAAACCGTCATAACAAATTTGCAAATGCCATTGGCTTGTACTGGCACTATTGTACAGAACAATAGTGTAATTATGTCTAATTATTAATATACGAAATGACTACTAATCCGAAATTCTGTGTTCGAACTCTGAAACGAAAAAGAAGTTTATGGATTTCCTTTCTTTATGGGAAATTTTTGTCCCTGAATCGCCCGTTATTACAATTTATTAACATCGCACTTCAACCCACTATTGGTTTTATACCCTTGTCCGTATTTTGTCTTGAAACAAACACATATGTCTTAATCGCGTAATTTCTTCTATCTATCGTTGGAATCCATCATGTTGACAAGGTTATTTATTTTCTTTGGTGGTATGGTAATATGACGGTCTACGGCATTCAAATATATATGGGTTGCCTCATAATGTTTTCCTTCAACGTAGTATGATCAGATAAATTAATAGCTAAATAATCTAATCACAAAAATCTAATTGGTTTATGGCGGAATTCAACTTCGGACTTCGTAAATAGGCTGGATGCCTAGACTACAGCGTTATTGACGTACCTACACTATTACAGCTTAATCAAAATAGTTTATGCCAATTGCTGAAAGCTTATTTATATAGTATAAAGCATAATGCTGTAATTTTTCAGCTGTCCTCAAACATTTCTGCATTATGCTTATCTGAACGCGAAGGACTGAATATCCATTGAACACTGCAATTAATAATACGCATTAATATGTATATTTTATCATATATGGTATGTAGATAATTAAAACATAAAACGCCAAAGGGCTTGGAAAGCCTTTCAGGGTTCAAAGCGTTATTCGGAATCCTCGATGAAATACCGCAACGGGTCAAAATGCCACCGTGACTCATGTCATATGTTTGCTTATTAGATGAGGACACTGAAATGATCCATTGATGAAATAAAATCAAACAAATGCACTGGAATCATACAAATACGTTGGCATATACAAATAATATTTTTTTAATAATAAATTAGTTTAGTTTTATAACTTTGCATACCTTTATATCTCATCTTCATTGAGGAACGGAGCACTTTCGCTCTATTTACTCTTTATTTTTCCATCTTTCTCAGTTTTTTTTAAGATTGTATAAGTAACAATATACTCTAGCAAGTCTACGTCTATATATTCGTTAAAGAACCATATAAATTTAATAATTTATGTTAAATTACATTGGTTATGAAAACAACTAAAATATATATCATATCATAAAGGCAACGTGACAACATGACGTATTGCATCTCTATGTCGCACGTCAATTCCCACCCTTTGTTTAGTGACTGATCTGGGGAAACAATGTATATTGGAATTTAATTAAAATTTGAAAAACTGGGAAATCCTCTGTCACTGCTAATACTAACGATCTAATCAATTATTCAGAAAAAACACCGGAGCGTACAGATGAGTTTTATATACCTACAAATATAAAGATTAAATTACACAAAGTTATCCAACATATTTGTCGACATTTCTATAGACAACATAGACCTTTCCGTAAAGCAATACACACAAATAATAAAAATCGGCTACCCAGTAATGCAAAAACTAAAACTGTTAACTGTAGGTAGTAAAAAAATAATATTAAAACCATAATCTAATCCTAGCTAATTATCTGCTATTCTAATGAAATGATCTAATCTACTGAGGGGCATAATTCTCTAATACATAAATAGCAACAAATGATATATATATATATATATATATATATATGTGTGTGTGTGTGTGTGTGTGTGTGTGTGTGTGTGTGTGTGTGTGTGTGTGTGTGTGTGTGTGTAATGTCTAAGTAGGGCAAATATTCAAATATTCAAGGACACATTGAGTTCGGAAATGATATGCAAGTCGATACGCTCTCTTCTCATTTCATCATTGCAATAAATCTCGAGTATTTAATTTCGGTGGTCTGTGGAACATGTGGAACATTGATGAGAATTTATTTGACGGTGAAGCTTCAGACGTATCGTCACCAAGCGCCACTTATGTTAAGAGGCACCAATCAACTATATGCAGCGATTCGTAAAGCAACATTACAAAAAAAAATATGTCTAGATGGCTGTGCTTATTTTACACTCTTTACAATGCAATCCGACTTCCTTCCTACCCACAAAAGAAGAAACAGGAAGATTAGAAATCCAAGTAAACCTTTTGAAGCTATGTTATATTTTGTTACGTGTCGCTCGTCTTTTTCCCAAGTTTTATGGAATTCTATATTTGCTCTCACAAAAACGATTTCATCGCCCAAGAAAATAACGTTCTGCTCTTGTAAATACAATTATGATTTCAAGTGATGCCTTCGTCATTGCTCCTTTTATTTCACTAGTTTTCAACTTCAAATCAGCTATTTTGCTGTTGCGTTATCAGCATGTAACTATTTAGCTGTAAACACTCAGTCTATTTCTATTGACATTTTTAAATAACTATTTATCTATATAATGAATAAATCTGACGAACTAGACCAAAAATTATATAAATATATTGTCATTGGGAAGTGATCTTTTCATAGAGTATAGAAAGCGACTCTAGTGCCTTGGGGATTATACCCGAGCTAAAGCGCTGCGTTGCCGTTGGAATGATGATACATTTACGGCTGTCTATCGTTCAGTGGAAGCTATGCGACGAGTCCTTTTAGAGTATCTTGATTGCTTGATAGCTTGGCACGGTTCGCTAACCTTCCGGGTGGTTAGGGCCTGGCTGAATACGGTTGCTTCAGCTGGTATCTACAGAAGAGTTGCGTACACTGTCATATCATTTGGATGCGACGACCTTTGGCTCATAATACGCTGGAGTATCACCTAATTTCTTATCCGTTCCTCGTTATCACAATCGGAGTGTGGGTCTGCCGCATCCAAACTTCATAAGAGAAAGACGTCGTGAGCCGGTTAGAGACCGACGTCTATGAACGACACTCAGATTCATCACCGAAACTGATCGCCCTAAGCGAGACAGCTGACAAGTGACATACACGTACATTTCTCTCTGCAATGGCTGTAATATATCTCGATCAACGTTTCCGAAATTATAAGCTCCATAACTCATTATAGCAAATATAAATTAGACTATGGGATTATTGGGATCCTTGATATTGACATCTCCAGCGACGTTCATTTCCGATGTCATCTGGAAGTCAAGGTCAAGCTGGCATCCAAAAAGTCGGTGTGCTCCATAGGGTGAAGCAATACTTTACTGGGGCAAAGACTACTACTGTATAAGTCGCAAGTCCGTCCTCATATGGAATACTACTGCCATCTCTGGGCGGGAGCACCTGGATACCAGATTGGGGCCTTAGACTCGGTTCAAAAGCGTGCTGTGAGACTCTTCAACATTTCTGTACTTACAAACGGTATTAGCTGTATGTATTACCGCCGATCAATAATGTTTATGGCGCAGGTGTCACAAAAGAAAGCACGGTATGTTTTTGGTTTCAACCTTTTCGTTCTGGAAATTTTGGCATTCAGAACTAACCCCGTGGACGGCCGGAGACCAAAGTGGAAAATAAAGAATCAAAGGCTATTTTAGAAGCGTCATCTATCACAAAAACTCAGAAATAGCTACAGGTTTCAAAGTAATTAATAAACTGTATTATTCCATAATACAGTTTATTAATTTGTAACAAATCGGAAAAGTAAAAAAACTTGAACGATGGGTACCTCCTGAATTGAATGAATCGAGCTTGCAAATACACGTCGACTGTTGTTACTTTGTTCAATCGTCACAATATTGAAGGAAGAAAGATTTTAAATCGAATCATTATATATCATCGCAATGGTTGAACTCTGGAGACCCAACCAAATCCTGTCCTTAACAAAAATTAATTCAGAAACAGTTACTTGTGAGAGTTCGGTGGACTAGCGCCAGTGTCGTTCACTACAGCTTTATAAAATCTGGCCAAACGATGCCGGCAGACATATATTTTCAGCAACTGCAAACCATGAAGGAAGAACGAGCTGCTAAACAACCGAGATTGGTCAATCGTCTAGAGCGATGCTGCTTCACAACAACGCATGACCACACTGCACAACAAACAACTACTAAGTTAGATGAGACATCCACCGTACACCCCGGACTTCAACAGGTTCAACTCATTCAACAGATTACCATTTTTCCGGAATCCGGACAATTTCTTGAATGTTGAATGAAAAAAAAATTCTACTCCAGCCCGGCAGTCCAATAATCTTCATAGAGTATATAGACTCTCATCTCCATGTTTTTTTTTTAAATAAAGAAATCAATGAACAAGCTATGAGATGGTAAAGGTGCATAGATAACAACTGTATAGTCTTGATGTCAATTTAAAGTCTAAATTTTTCGATTAGGTGTTTATTCCTTGAATATTTACAATTCCGTTCTAAAAACGTTTTGTCATCCGTCCAGTCTCTCGTCGTTCTTTTTTCCTTTCCCCGTCAAGTCCGTCTATTTTTAAAAAGTTGTCAAAAATACGTCATGTCCAAGTAAGAAGGCTGGACGTCGCCGAGACAACAACAGTGCTTACTTTTTGATTCAGTATAATATCTCTGAAACTGTAGTAACAACTAACATTTTACTTAATAATATATATATATATACAATATATAAAACGTCTTAAATAAGCTTTTGGTAATCTTGAATTTCTTTCTATAGTATCCCTTTTCGTTTAATGTACTGTATTCATAACCAAATTTCCATAAATTTTCCATATTGACCATAAATAAAGTCTCCTGGTTTTATTTGTTTTGGACTTTACTAACCAAATACTGCAGAATCTTTCTAAGTGAGATTTTCCATTTTGATTGCAAACCCAGAAAATGCTATAATTAATATAATTTTACACGTTCTATTTCTATAATTAAAATTAAGTTCGTTAAAATGTTTATGAAGTTTAATTAGTTTATGTTATATTTTGTTTTCTTTGGCTTATTTAATTAGCTGCTCAAAATAATAAAATTAGTATGTCTCAAAAGAGATTTTAAGAGTTAAAAAATTTCAATTAAATATTTAGTTAAGTGTTAAAATATCATTTAATTATATAAATTATTATTTAATGATTTGAAATATATTTTATTACATTATTAGTCTTAGCGGTAATGGGTGGTAGTAAACAATAATAAAAAGAACGGTAATTACAAATTATACTATCATCTGCGTATAACCATTTTATGCTATTTTTGACACCTGTTTAATGTAATTAGTAAACAAAATAGAAACCATGTCTAACATTACAAAATTACGATATATACAAATTCTTTGTGGTTGACGTGGCGTAATTTAATTGCTGACGAATCAATTCAAAATCAAATTCAAAATCATTTATTTAGTCGAGGCTGTTACAAGCACTTGTGAAAGTCGAAAAGTTACGCCAATCACTCAGGTATATAGATAATTTTTTATAAAAAGAGTTGCCTCATTTTATTTTTATATTTATTTCAAAATACTATCGATATCGAAATACCATAAAAATACTTTGCGACTAAGAATACTTATTATCCTTAAATTTATTGAAAAATTATAGCATTGAGTATTCGAAATCTTAAAGTGTAGTGTAGTATTTAGTATGTCCATTATATCTGAGAGCTGTGTATCATAGTGACAATCACAATCACAAAATTTCCAATATGAGATTTATGAGAAAGAGTAGAGACTCTTTGAAATCCCAGTTTCAGATTGAAAGCCGGTGTAGTCCATAAAACACGGTCCGAATAAACACCGATCTCTAAATAATAGCGCATCCTCATTCGTTATAGAAACTCGAATTTGACGGTAAGGTAAACCGGGGTGTGCACAAGCGGGGTCGAGCATCATTGTGCGGGTGGACCGCTAGCACAATGCCACCGCTGTGACATTTTCGCTAATGGTTTCTGGGTAGGCACAATAAAACGACAATACGAGATAAGGTTGCAAGTGAAAATTTTGAGGGATTAATTTATGTTGCGGGGATGTCGACAGATTCTTGGTTTGTGGCGAGTGCTGACATGATTGTAGCTTAATAATATAATGAATTTATTACTAGTGCTCTCCCTAGTGGAAACGCATGGGAGCTTCATAATATCAAAGCCCATGAGCTAATCTGCATTATTAATCATTAATGCAGATTTTAAAGAATAAATAAAGAGCAGGGGCAATAGGTCGTGCTCTTATTTTATTAATTTGGTTTCTTAATTTTTTACCTTTTTTTAACTATATGTTGTGGACGTTAATTTTTTTCGCCTATATGTAGGTTTTGTAGTGTTCATTTTATTTAGTTAATTAACATGTATATTACTTATTATTTGCCTACACAGCAGTTTCGCTGTGCCGGTCAGCAAGCGATCTGTGATGATTAGCAAGTGATAATTAGATAAGGGACAGCCAAAACTTACACAAAAACCATGCATATATAACTAATGTATTTCATTGGCATCGTATACATATATGCTACAAATATCAAACAGAATATGCTGAGCTTGTGTGATCTTATTTATATCAAAATTTTCGCGAGGACTTCGTATTTTTCCCAAAACACAAACTAGAGTCAAAACATGGTCAGTAAAACCTCGGTAGATCTCGTGAATTCGTAAACACTTCGGGTTTATCGCATAGGTACAACGGGTGAACTGATCCTTCTCAACAGAAATAGTAAACTTCTACTATAAAAGCTTTTATTTCTATATCTTGTTCGTAAATTTTTCATTATATAATAGATATTATTTAAAAAATTGCTCGAAGCGAGACACGAAACCCAATGATCTATCTAATCATTCGGATGAAGCCTAGCACTATTTGTCCCAATCGAATATTTCAACTGCATTTATTGCATTTTACTTTACATAAATTAAAATGCATTGAATGATACATAAATTAATATCTAATTTAGAAATCATTACAAATTTCTTATTTTGTGTGCATTTTTATGTTTCAAAAAACTTCACGCATTATTTTGTGTTTGTGACTGCATTTGTGACATTGCATTTTAACCTTCATTTCACTTGAAATGATTGTAAAATATTTATCAAAATCATTCAGTTAATTCAAGCTGTGGTCAATAATTTTAATGATTTGGATATTATCATTATTGTGGATGTTTTACATAATTTAATTACCTATCTTTCATGCTGAAATATCTATAAAAAAAAAAACAGTAAAATATGATTCTACAGATAGGTAAAACGAGTAGTATTAATATTGTTTAGTAATAGCTTTTATTTAAATATTAAATAAATAAAATATAAACTGACTTAAATCTCGCCCGAATATATGAATATGTAAACACTTCGTGAACACAGATTGTCGTGCACATTTCCAACGGCTCTCACTTTTGAGTTACAAATCTTCCGAGATCATTCTTCTCACGTTGCTGCCGAGTGGTCGACAAAGGGAAGAGGGCATGCATACCTTATTACCACTCTCCTACACAATCCCTTCTTATGTGAAACACGCACAGGGCTACTACGAATGACAAATACGTGTTAAGATACTATGATGGACTTGCTACGTGAAGTATGTACGTAAAATGTGCATATAGAATTAACTTTTTTTAGTTTATTTGTTAATTACTATTTTTGATTAAATTATAAAGCTACGCTATTGAAACTGTATACGAAAATAAATAAATTTTAAAATATACATGATTTTACTTATGTTTACTATCATCAATAAATTGCACAAAAAAAACAAAGTTCATTTTTTGTCGCATAAGCGGAACATCAAAAATGATACAATATTTTTGAAAGTATTACATTATTTTGCATTAGAACGTCGCCAACGCTCTCCTTGCAATTAATCAGTGAGTCAATGAGCCGTTCTGTTTGGACACAGCGGATGAATAAGCCTTCCCTAGTGACTTCCCGACCGGCAAAATAATAATTATAGGCCAACTCCATTATAAAAAGCCGGAGTTACATTTTTCTACAAAACATTAGACTGACGACCCATTCGTCAGGCTCAAAGAGCCTTTAAAACAAAGCATTTCAATTAAAACGTTGTTAAATATTAATATACCGCTTGTTAACGAATTTGTGATATACACATACAATAAATTTAATTTAAATTATTTGCATCTTTGCGACCCTTAAAGACACACTGCATAGAAATATTGAATATTTAATTACTTGCAAATGAATACGGGTCAATAATCCTCTAAAAATAAAATGTTAAGGAAATTGTGACGCAAGAAAGTTAGGGAATAGCTTCGTATTTATTACTGTTATCTTATTTGCATACAATTTTATGTATTGCTGTCTCTAACACACGCTGGGTTCTGTACATCTGACTTGTTCATAGAATATTTTCTTATAAACATGCAGATTGCGGATGGGACGCGTTTTTTCGTAAAATTGAGGGAGGGGAGCTATTTTATTTATTGCCCTCTTGACTTGGCAGCGTCACTTCTGTTTACGAAATTGCTGAGGAATATGTGCCGTTGCTTTAATGGATAAACCTAATACGAGCATATTTTGTTTAGTAAATTTACGAAGTCTTTCTTCAATTGTTATTAAGCAAATAAATTGTTGCTCCTAATTAGTAAGCAGCAGTAACTAGTATTACATATATAAATTACTATTACAATAATACCATTTATGACTTGTTTTAGATTTTCATAACAGATATATATTATATGTTACGTAAATACATTAGTACTTCAATCATTATTTTAAAGGATTTTATTAAATTTAAATTTACATAATGACACACTGAGAGAAAATTTTGTCATTGTACAAAAAAACTTTAACCCCACACAACGTTTAAGGCAAATTGTATAGATACAAAGTTTTTAATTGTCAGATTTTATTGTGATTATAACAACATTTATTAGCAATGTTAAAGTTGTTACAAATACAATTTAAAAAAAATACTTTGTGAGAAGAGCAAAATTTTATTTTGTTGTTTTAACAATTTTACTTTGCTAAGGTGACTTTCTGTTTTGTCAATATGGCAAACAGTCAACTACTCCATATACAACTTGCTACCCTAACAAAGGAAGCACGCTTCTGAAACTGATTTGTAAGACGTTGGCTTTAATTTTAAATAATAATCTACTGATGATTATAATGCATCCCCAATTAAGAGGCAAATCGTAGTAGACCTTAAAACATTTTCTGTTCCATACAAGTGTAACGTACCCAAAATGTACAGAACAGCAAATATTTAAGGTCAACCGATTTGCTTCATTTTGGGTATGCACTACTAATTATCAGTAGATTATTATTTTGAATTAAAGCCAACGTCTTACAAATTACCTGTATAAGAGGTTCAGAAGAGTGCACTACCTTTGTCAGAGTAGCAAAAAAGGTGGTATACTGGAGAAGCTGACACCAAGCAAAAAATATAAAAAGATTCAAAATGTGACCTACTTAGGAGATTCTATTATTAGTGCAGTGAATTTTCATTGGTCAGGGTACAGAAAATTTAAAGAAAACATAATCATAGTTAATTATTTTTTATTGCCATAAAAAATCACTTATATAACCAATAATATTTATTAACAATATTTATTAACATAATACATATTGGTTTGTGTGTTAGGCTTTGCTTTTTAAGCAGAGAAAAAAAAGAAAATGCAGACATTTTTTTTTTTATGTAAATTTTAGCCTGTAAGCAAATTAATTGTTAGGTTTCAAGTTTGCACATCACAACTATTCTTAATAATTTACAATAAAAATTAATATAAAAAACATATAGTATAGCTATTAAAATGGTTTTCTCCTTTTAAGTTTAGTAATGGCTTATTACGAATTATGCACGACAGTCTTTATGTATTACCTATCCTTAAAACTAACAGAGACAAATGCCTTCAAATCACAACTTCTAAAGTCTATGCATATATTAACATACAAACATATTCTTTAACATATTTTTCACATGACACATCGTAACTTAATCGTAATATAATCAAGTGCAGGTACTAGACCTGCACTTGATTATACATTTTGACTGATTTTGAAAAGTAGTTGCAGAAGGTTACAAATCTACCTTTTAACGTAAGTTTCTTTGCTCAGGTTGGAAAGTTTGCTCAGAGCACATATTTCGCTGGGTTAGGACCGCTGAGGTAAGCAAACCTTATGGGTAACAGGATAACAAGGGTGGTACTTACCCAACATTTTATTTGTCAGATGACTAAGTCCGGCATTTATTAAAAATACCCTTAGGGCCTCGTCGTCCATATTGAATATCTCGCAATTGTCACTCATTAAAATAGTTCTCAAAGTGGTTAAAAACCTATGTGATTTTTGATTCGTAGCACGTAACCGGTACCGGTATACTGATTTGGTCCACCAAAGGAATTATAGCAATTTATTGTAATGTGTTTAAAACGCTAAAACGAAATGATATATTCACACGCGCTCAACGATCACAGGCAAATGAAACAAAATCATAATAAAACTTCGATCAACTGACAAAGTTCGTTAAATCATTAGCTCCCCCCGCCGCCAATTCATGCCAGTTACTTTGTCAATACGCCAAAGTTAATAATTAAAAATGTATCTCAGCACAAAAGGCACTTTGCTATTATTTTTCTTTTGTGAATCAAACAATTTTAAATTTTGATAGATCGACAAAATATGGAAATCGTTGACAACGTAAAGTTGCGACAGTGTTAATAATACTATAACTTAAATAAAATGACAAATAACGTATTGTCCACAGATTCATAAAAGTTTGACAATAAAAACTTTGTGGCCATAGATAAATTAATTTATATTCTTTACCTATGTATTTTGATGCAAATACAAAAAAATATTGACAACGTTTTTATTGTGGCTTTGTTAGCTATATTTTTCCTCAGTGCATTTAATCATGAAAACATAGTTACGATATCTAAGATTAAATTTCATGTGTCGAGATGAAATTTAATGTTAAATATCGTAACTAACAGTTTTACGAAATAGTTTTGTTAACTTTTACATTAATATTGACACGGCTAGTTGTAGACAAAACTCGTATTTTAACCAAGGATTTTAAGCTTAATATAACATAAATCTATTTCTATATTTTAAGCTTAATATATTATATATTTATATCGCATAGTGAAGAGCATTTATGAGTTATTAAAATAACAAATACTCGTTAAAATTAATTTACCTCCTTTAATATTATTTATAATTTAAATTGACTGACCAACTCATTATTCATATGTTTTGCTCTACGCTGTTACACAAGACGGAATATAGTAGGTCGTTACCCGTTCCTCTAGAAATAGTGATTTCATATTTTTGTCTATTTATTGTATTCACATTTTTCTTTCCTTAAAAAATCTTTAGAAATTGTTGAGATGATCTGATCATCTAAGGATCCAGAAGTCTAAAAATTAAGATTCAATAATTCAAAAGGAACCTGAACTAGATAAAATTATTATGTTGTTATAGCAGCCGACCTTTATAAAAATGCATTTTATTTACGCTACAAAAGATACAGTTCTCATGATACAGACACACAGTCAAACATGACACAGTTAAAGGAATCCAAGAAATATTGTCACATTCCTACCCTTTAAATATCGAAGGCACCGTTTGAATAATTAAGTCCTTCACACAAAAATACTAAATATTTCAATTTATAGTAATTAGCGTTTACTATATTTTTGATAATATTTTAACCACAAATACGAATTTACATCATGACATTACGGTTCGGAGATGAAATGAACGCGTTTGAATGTGGATGCACTAAACAGCTGTTGTATATATCATCATGAAGATTGTTATTTAAATTGTCAACTTACAAATTTTTGTTTAACAAGTTATTGTTCTATTTAAACGACAACAATAGTAGGTATTAACATATGTTAATTAGAATTAGAAACCGTGTATTTGACATTAAATAAATAAAGCAACCACTGAAGTATTGTATTATTAGGATTGCCAATTGGAATCTGATCCAATCAAAAAGTTAAAATCTAACCATTACAAGATTAAACAAGATTAAACAGCGCTTTTTATCGCTTACTAACACAATTATATACATGAATGATTGTATACAATTTTATTGTGTTGACATTGCTATAAAATATTGAGTTGTACGAATAAAACTTAAATTGCAATATTGTTATCATTGACTTTGTAATAGTTTTTGGTTCTAATAGTAATTTATGAACAGACATCAGAAATATTTTGTGACACTTTATATAAAAGCCATATAATTTCCATACGAAATTCTAGAAGATTACAAATTAATGATATTTTCTTAATTATTTGTTGTTTAATTATATAATAAGTAAAAATATACCCACTTTTCTTATATTTATACTTATATTTATAATTAAAAATGTTCATTTCTGAGTAGCTACTACCAAAACGATCCAATTAAAGTATTCTATGTAAAATGTTAGCTAGCTAAGAATTGAGAAAGCTTTTAGAATTTCCAAGCGCGGAACTTCTTTTATAACAACTTGCCGAGAGCTTAGAAGTTACACAAATAATCCAGAAAATAGTTACCACCTCGTCTGATAATAACACACTTAGTGTCAGTCTTCTTTTTTTATTATTTCTGCACCATCTAAGCTAACGTTTTAAGTTTAAAGGTTATATTTGGTGTTGAATAAATGAATCTCTACGATTAAATTTTAAACATGTAGAATATCATAAATTAATAGATATGTGAAGATATATAATGTTATCTACCATTCTCCTTCGTCTATTTTTTATTTCTGATTACAAGATACACATCATGATATTTTTTCAAATGTTCATTAACAAAAATCAGTTCTATTTGAGGACATCTCATTTTCGTACTGGTTCGTACAACTCTTGAGTCTTGGGTAATTAAAAACGTGACCGTCGTCACTTGTCCAAAAGCCCATAAGGGTTTTATCTACTATGTGACACCCACTCCCGGAGGCATTGTTTATTTATTGGACCTCAGCTTCTATGTTTGTTCTAATTTCAACAGTTTTCACCACGATCTTCTGTTATAGATTTATTTACATTTCTTTTTTTGTAACTTTAGTGTTCGTATTCATAAACAGTTCAGTAAGGGTACCGAACAATCATACTTTGGCACTTACTAAAACAAAAACAAGTAAATCAGTAAAAAGTAATCAAATATGATACCATTTTGTAGTATTTTTAATAATAATTTCTGGTTAAATAAAGCTGAGCATTTCGTTAAATTATAGTATTCAAATTATTATAATCTTTTTGAGGAGAAGATGTACACTAGCACTAACCGTCGTCTCTAATCAACATATAAATCACATTAAGAAAAACATGGAACTTGGTATTAGTATAAATTTTAAATACAGTATAGTATTATAGCTAAGGAACAAGTTATTGAAATACTAATATTTACGTATGACTGCATGATTTGCACTTAATAACAAACTTCAAAACGAAATTGAAAGGTGATCCCTCATTTTCAACTTATCTTTATCCTCTATCCTAACTCTTGCTTGGGCTCTATGTAACATATTCTTCCCCACGAATAGTCCAAAACCAAATTTAACCAATAGTCTTCTACGACTTTCCCTGAGCCCAATCACTAAATAACTTTCTTATTTTGAATTTAAATTACTTTTTGCTTAAAATTATTATCATATTCTTCTTTAACTACATTAAATAAAGCATTTTATAAGTTATTAGCATTGATCCTGATGGTCGACAAACTTGCACATTGAATAATTAAATTCGTTATAAATTTATCTATACCACGTTTTATCTATACCACCAAGATAACAATAGACAATGAACACGTATATTTTTTTATAAGAAAATAGACAAGAGTGTTTACATTTAAATCAGTAAAACATCCTCTAAGCCGAGCATAATTGGTGTTATTAGTCTCGCTTACTACGAATATGCGGTCGTGGTGGCACTCGCGCTCTACCATTGCGGTGACGCCTTGTCAGATTCGCCTTGCAGATTTCCTCCCGTGCATACAGCTGCGATATTTGACAGAATTCCTTGAAGGTCATTTAGGGTTACATCATCTAAATATATTAAGGAACCCATAGAGTTCATGAAAGGGTACAAAGTGTTTGCATGAAATCTGCCAGTTGAATAGAAACTTCTGACGAAGCTGAAGAACCTAGACCCTAATTAGCCTGACATTATAATGAAGATATACCGGATAAAGAGCATGATGGAGTTACAATCGAGCTTCTGAAAGCAGGTGGACTACCAGTCCGAAAGGCCCTCCAGAAGCTCTTCAACTCTGTTATTCTCGAAAACAAACCGCCTAAAGCATGACACAGGGCAGCGATGGTATTATTCTTCAAAAAGGAGGATAGTACCCTGTTGAACAAGTACAGAATCATCACACAGCTGAACCATGTTTATAAGCTGTTCTTGACACTCATCATGTATCGTCTTGCGCGCAGGTTTGACAACTTTGAACCTTTTTTTTTTTTGTTCCCCTGAGGAAAATGCATTAAATTGCATACCCCGGCTGTGGCGAGCCGGCGGTTATGTGGGGCTCTCCTCCCCAGAAGTTTGAACCTATTGAACAAGTCGGATTCCGAAAAGCCCATAGTACCATAGACTACATACATACGCTGTGGCAGGTTAGTCAAAATTCGACATGATACTATTGGGTGTTCCGCAGGGCTCACACCTCACACCTGAGTGAGACCGTTGCTTGTAATGAATATCTGCACGACATTGAATCATGTCTTAAATACTCTCAGATTCTTTTATATGCGGATGATTGTAAAATTTTTATACAGTTTCGATGTATTGTCAAGTCAAGTGATCACTTACACAAGCGTACTGCTATATTTTACGAGTATCAATTGGGCGGTTGTACGATTCCTAGAGTTGACTTGGTTCGTGACCTTGGATTTATATTAGACAGTAAGCTGTCATTTACGTTTCATTTTGAATTTATCATGCAGAAAGCTCACAAGATGTTAGGATTCCTCAATTAAAGTCCTAAACCATAAAAAATCAGTTCATGAAAATATTATATTATGCATACGTACCATTTATGTCACCATCATATATCACACATAAGGCTTATATCAAATCAGTTCAGCGCTGTTTCACTCGATGTTTAAACTATCGCCTTAAAAGCATGAAAAGTATAAACAAAGAACATAAGTCTTTCATTAGTCTTAGGGGGTGAAGTTATAAAACTTTTGAGATACATATCCTGAAGGACTGTTGTATAGTCGCTGACATGAAGCTATATGATAAAGTGAATACTACACTAGACTGTCTGGTGCTCACATGACGGTTTCCTCTTTACGCCTTCAATATGCGCACAAGGCAAAAAGCTGGACTGGTGTGGCTCGTTCGTATTACACCAAGCATATTAGTTTTATTTCGTCTGTGTTTGTTTGTAATTCCATATATAATGTATTTTTTATGTATTTTAGTTGTATCAATAATTAATGTAGTGTATACAAAACCTGCAAATATTAATGTGATAATCTTTTTTATTGGCTATGTATGTTTTTTAATTGAGTGCAGAGCTGTGCAGCACATCAGGATTAACGCAGGGTGGATGAAATGGCGACAGGTCACAGCTACAACGTGCGATCCCCGAATGCCAATAAGGCTGAAGGGGAAAATTTACAAATCGATCATCCGACCTGTCGTCATGTATGGAAGTGAATGCTAGGCCATCAAGAAGAAGGATGAAAATAGACTGCATACAAATGAAATGAGAATGTTACGATGGATGTGTGGTGTGACAAGGATGGATAAGATAAGGAATGAGTACATAAGAGGAAGCCTGAAAGTAGCGCCAGTGGTAGAAAAAGTGAGAGGAAGTAGATTAGCATAGATGAAAGTCATGTCACAAAACGAATGTTGAATATGAAAGTGGAGGGATACACGGGCAGAGAAAGGCCGAATAAAAGATGGATCGATTGTGTGAAGAATGATATAAGAATGAAAGGAGTAAGCATGGAAATGACGGCTGATAGAGAGGAATGGAAGAAAAAGATCTACTGCGCCGACCCCAGATAATGGGAAATGGGCAAGAGGATGATGATGTATGTTTTTTAATTGAGTATTATAAACAAATGTATATATTCTGATAAGTTTGCTTGATCAATAAATAAATAAATAACTTGAAGAATTGCAACATTAAGTGGCAGTGAGCAAGGTACATAATTTGTAAAACTTATGGTCGTTGTTGTATAAAAATCCAGTAAAGGCAGAAAATGGCGTATAATACGAGGAGAGGCTGAGAATCCTCATGGATACCACAGCAACCAAGTGCCACTGTGATTATGTCGGACTCCTAACGAATCGAGGTGGCTCGAACCGAAAGACCTACCGACTAAACTCAGCCTGAGCCGTTGGTCCTAATGACTCTATAGCTTGACGTGATAAGGAAGTCCGCACTTCAGGAAAGGCGCAGTTAGCGCTGCCCTATAAAAGAGAGCATATACGCTAGAAGAGACACGGTTCTGGCCTTATAATGATTAATATAATAAATACGAGTAAATGGGGTGAGCACCGAATTCAAGTAAAGTAAAAATATCCAGTATAAAAAATCATTCTTTGAACGGATCAAGTAAATGTAATGATATAAATAATAAATAAAATATAAAGATAAAGTAAATGATCAGCATTTCAAGTTGGATTTTCAGTCACTAATCAACTGGTGCTTTTAAGATACCGTAATATTCAGATATTGAATTATCCTCTCCATAGTTTTTATGATTAAGAGCGTCATCGCTATCGACCTGTAATTTGATATGGATTGGATAAAATTGTTTCTTTGGAACTTTATGCACGAGAACAATATTCTACGAAGATGGATTAACTAAGTCAGAGCGCAGAGGTAGGGAGCTGACACCATGCACGAAAGAGACCCCAGTCGAAGTCAGCCTATATATACGGTTGTATTTTGACCGTTCTAATCCCTTCTAAAAGAGTGCTTAAAATACTACCTATTTGTGAGAACTTTGTCCTTAATATAATTAAAATTACTTTTTCTTATGGAACTTGACTAATTTGAAATAATCCACGTCGACTACATTTACACATCACAAGTGAAATAGATCTTAAGTGTCATAACATAATAATCGTACCAGCGTCAGTATCTGAATGTTATCTACTTGTCCGTCAACGAATGTAGCCTACTAATGTTTGTCATTGTTTTCTTGTATAGTCAATTGGTGTTGCAAGTGTCCATACATAACAGTGATTACTTATAATTAGGCAGGCTGTGAGTCTTTTTGCTACCATCTTGGTGTAAAAAACTCTATCAACCTTCAGTGGTTAATTAATAAGGTCAAAATGTAAGCATTTAACTTTGTAACTTTCAAGACATGAGTATTCATAGTTTCGATTGCAAGTGAATCAAATAGAGATATATTTACAAATATTTATAGTTATCAATATATTGATACAACATCTGCATTGACTGACAAAAGTTTCAACGTTAATTGTCAATCATCACTTATTTTTAATTGATTATATTGACAAACCGGCTGCCCCCTTGATAAAGTGGTTATACTCACCTGTAAGTATATGTGGTTTCTGTGACATTCGAAACAAATCTACAGTAATTTTACATGTCACAGTATTCTTTTTATAAATACGGCAGGGTAGTTCGTTTCTCTCATCTGTCTTTGTGTCATCTGATAATAAGACTTAGGTGTAAACAAACTTAACCTGAACTCCTGAAAATCACAGGATATAATAATGATAAACAGCATAAATTTATTATTCGGAAAACAATTATGCCAACCAAACCGAGAAGAAAAGCTTTTGCCTCCAAGGAGTATCGAAATCCAGACATCCAGTTCAAATTTTCGGGCGCAAGCATTAAACCATTTTAGTTTTATTTGTACCTTATTTATATGTCTGTAGTTGTTGTAGTTGTTAACTTATATGTCTGTAGGTGAATACCTACAATATTTACTACGTGTTTAGATCCACACCAAAACGCATATAAAACAAGGACACACATATTAACAAATGAAAACAACAAAGCACAAACTAACTTGAAAGGGCACCTTTTATTGAAGGTCTCAAGCTTCTGACCGTAATGGCACAGATTGTACGTAAATAGAGCAGTCGGTTTCTCCTTTTATTCATCTATATAGATTCAACGAAAATTTTACGGTTACAAAAGAGGGAGCCAACGCGTCCGCTTATACAAGCTTTGTCTAAGTTGCCTTCGCTATTTCACGCGTCAAACTTTGCGTTGACGAAATTTATTCATGACGTGATCCCTCGTAAATACATTTGGGAGTTTATTGTCGTAATGAATTTGATACGGCGTATGAAAACAAGCTTATCTATCTGTCGTTTGTTGTTAGTAGCTCTCGGAACGAGCCTTTCATTAGTTTGCTGAAATTCATTCTTAGGTGGGATTGAATTGGACAATATTATATGCATAACTATGATTTATATAACTTTACTATATTTATATAGTAAGTACTGATTTCAATTTATAGAACATATACATCTGTATTAGTGTATTCTAGAAATAAATATATATTCATAGCAAATATATGCTTTGAATGTCGGTACTCAACAATGCTATTAATTATGTTATTATACAAATAGGGCAAACGGTGATCAAGCAAACCTGCTTGCTAACAATTAGGATTTCAGAATGATATGATATAGGTAAGTGATATTCGAATGCTACAAGAAACATACTTTTTTAAAGATTCATTAAAGAGAGCTGTTAGATAGATTGAAATGCAACCCAGTTCTGTTCAGTTTAAAAAATATATTTTGTCAAGTACATAGATATTAAATTATTTTTTGGATTGCATCTTGTATAAAAATATAGGCCTTCGTTGAAAGAATGTGAGTAACTTTCATAAGCTCACAAAATAGTAGAGTTTTCAATGCACTTTGCTTCGCGGATACGCTTCTTTTCAATGAGTCTCATATTTTGCATGGTAACTGCACTGCGACCCTTTCACATATACTTGCCGGTCGCTTAACTTACGGGCCTTTATACGAAATTGATACAATAAATTGGAAACTAACCCAGTTGGCAATACTCTGGACTTGCAGATCTAAGCCTTTCTTATCTCGTACCCTGCCGTATATATGCCGCATACCCTGATCAAATTGAAAATTCCAAAGGGTTTATCTATACATTATGTGCGAATGCATGAACACATAAAATTTAGTCGTTACCCAAATTGTTGTCAACTTGTACAGAGCTCTCGAAAAGTAATTGTGTTGAGCCGATTTTCAAGGTCCATATATTAACGTTAGACATTAACCTTTGGTCAGCCGTGCTTCCATCTCAAATAAATAATAATATTGTAGATAAAATTAAAGCATTTGTTTTTATTGTATTTATTAGGAATATATTCAGTAAGATTGCTATTAAATCAAAATATGTGAAGAAGTAAATTTGTATTGTTACTCTATATTATGAGACAAACATTTACCGACAAGCTTCAATTAATTGGCAGCATTGTATAGGTCATCTGACAACCGATCAGCATAATTTGATTAGTATGATTTGAGCAGTATTTGAATAGTGTAATACGAGTATATATATATATATATATATATATTAAATTATATAATAAATTATTGAGGATTTTTAAAATAAACCATAAATTGTTTCTCTGAAAATACAAAGTTATTGTTTATTTCGTACACCTTTACAATATTGCAACTTATCGTTTAACAATGGCAATCACTCTAAATCTTGATCTTACTTACTTATTTTACCTGAAAACACAAAGGAACGACATTTAAAATTTACTAATATCGTCTGCTTAAATATAAATTTTAAGATTAATTTATCTTTCTATAAGACTACAAGCTTTCTTATATTGTTTTAATAGCTTCCACAGACAACCTATGAATACGCGAACTAGCACGAATCGCGGCAATGAAAAATTCGAATTCATGAAATGTCATTACATTACATATATAAATATTTCACAAGGACTACGAGGATTTTCAAAACCATAATACAGACACAACTAACAATATAACAATAGAATTTCATAAGCATTGTGTGGTTTATCAATAAGTTCGATTAAATTAACATCCAACGCAGAACAGCGATCGCAAAATTGGTTCGAAATAAAAACGTTAAAAGTTTTTAATATGTGGAAAGAAATTTATTCACCAAGAACATGTCCTATCAAAATATCTCGGCCCACACGTTATGTTGGCGCATTCTTCTCCTAAATTGAAATTCTCGAACGGTCTCCCTCGCAAGCGGGCGGAGGCTTGAGCCAAAAGACAAATACTTATATGTTCGATTAATGTGATCGGGAAATTAATATTATTTTTTAATATATTATTCATGAATATCGATAAAAGATTCTAAAGTAAGTAGTATTCTAAGTCTAAAAGATACCAAAATAAGGCATATATATGTTTATAATTACAAAAAATAATTATTTGCGATTATCTAATCTCGCAAGTCTGAGGTCTGACCCAAAGTTTCTTACACATTTTGTCCAAGTCCAAGTCCTAGCCTATCTAATTAAATAATTAGGTTTACCCAATTCGTATAAGTTACAATAAAATATTTAATCACAATAAAATTTTTAATAAGATTATTAACATTACTCATTAAATATTTGATTATATGACTAGATAGACATACCTTAACAATCATAGTTCACGCCAATTTTGATTTATATATAATTTTTTATAGACTTGAATGCCGTATTTAATATTTATTGCAATTTTTCAATAACAAGCATTTTTTATATTGTAACCTCAACATGAACAAGATTGCTATAGCTGCTTTGATTAGACCACATGGCGGTTTTATAGAGATTGATATCATTTATAATGATGTATGCTATCGTAGATAAGTATAAAAAGCTAAAAATATGATGTTATAGTTTTAAGAGGTCTTTTAATGAGTTTCATCCTATTATTTGTGCAGGTATATCCTTTGGTTTTATAGTTAATCACTAAAAGCTCTATAGTAGCAAATTCTGACGTCTTTTGGGTTATGATGGTGCTAATGAAATGTTTTATAACTGAGGACGCCTGAAACTCAAAAATAATAATGATATTCCCAAAAGTTGAATATTCTATTATATTATATTCAACATTATAGTAGATTTTTAGTGTGAATCATATCCACTATATTTCATAATAGTAGATGTAACAAACATTATTTTAGATAACTTAAGTGTTAGCATATCAAAAAATTTTGAAAACAAATATGAAAATATCACACGTGGATAGTTGAAAATGGATAAAAATTAATACAATAATATTAGCAACATAAAAAAAAATAAACGTTATATAAAAAATATTTAACTAAAAAGAAACGTATACAAAAATTGAGACAATAATATTACCAACAAAGAAGTGGATCTAGCAGATTCCGTATTTACTAAATACATAATACATATACTAATTACATCTATACAAATAAATAAAATAGGAGTGTCTGTTTGTAATATTAGAATAACCGCTTTCTACTACATGCATACCAAAATGCATATTTTTAAAATTTTTGTCTGTCTGTCTGTCTGTTTGTTCCAGCTAATCTCTGGAATGGCTGGACCGATTTGGACGGGACTTTCACTGGCAGATAGCTTATGAATTAAAATAAAAATTAAAAAAAAAATGTCAAAAACAAAAAAAAAACTATTTTTTTGTATGTATAAACCATTATAACACCCTTCTAATGCAAAAAGGCATGCTGCTCTGTGTGTATTGGAATGACATCCTGATGTATGCACGGAAAAATCTACGGATAAAGCGCACAGGGTCTTTACATTTTTAGTGACACTTTTAATTTTAGTCAATCAACACTTGTACACAAGGTGCTGTCTCAGATAATATAAAATCAAAACAAACAAGTGATCAACGCCATTGAAGTATTAAACAAGCATGATAAAGACAACTCAGTATATCTAATCTGGTTACCAGGAGATAAATATTTCATTGGTAAGTAGAACGCTGACCAACTAGTAAGAAAGAGATCAAATACCCCTTACGTAGGTCCGGAATTACTGTCGGAATAACAACTAATATAGTCAGCGTAGGCCTACTATCTCAATCGGTAGGAAGTCACCAGGAAGAATGGGGCATCCAAAATGAGATGAGTAATGAGAGAATCACGATGGGACGTACCAGTACCAAGATACGTAGCGGCTATATAGCTGAAGAGCGCGTATACTGAGAGAACATAACATATTTATTGTGTCACTGCGATGCACTTACCTGCAGAAGGTTAAAATTAATAGGAACTGGATATTGTGGACACTACAGGGTCATGCCAGCGAAGTTAATCATCATGCTCATAGGCAGCATTAATTATGCTGAAAGGGAGTAGCTTTACGGATTAAATCTTTTTGTTGGAGTCATAAGCAGCGATAGAATAAGGTAAAAAATAAGTCTATGATTGATTTGTCAATGTCAGGTATTTGTGACAAAAAAAAAATAACCGACTGAATCTAAACTTTGTCAGTGTTTGAAGTTAATCTCATTGCTTATTAATAAAACCTACTACAGATCCAGTAATAGAAATCGAAGCAAGTATTTTCCTCGAATCAATTCTAGTAAAATAAGTTCATGTGTCGACCTAGCTATCCAAGTACAGTAATGCTTTCAGTCTATTCGTTTTCGTTTCCATTAGAGCTTCATTTCATTTGCAACGCACACAGGGGCAAGCGCGAAATAAAGTAAAAATCTATTCACTACTGAAATCGATACCGCTATCAAAATGTACCCGTGCTCTCTCAAAGGCCGGAGCTACTGCCTCAAAGGATGCGCGCACAAACCGAACGTTTCTTCTCAGTCGTGGCTCTACAGTTCGTGTTTCTATCACCTCGACTCTATATATGTTCAGTCCATTGAAATACAACTTTCACTATCTCGAACGCAAAATTTCAAAATTATATATTTTTGTATATTCGTTTCAGAAAGACAAAGAACTCCTGCCGAAACCTTTTACGACACGACAAAACGTCGACAAAGTGTTGTTTTTACATTTAAAAATATACAAAGAAACAAAATTTTATAGTGCAATGAACTATATGGATAAGTAACGTACAACGCAATCAAACAAATAACGATATCTCACAATATCTAATCCCCATAGCCTGATAAGAATAAACGTTTGTTCACTTTTGGAATAATTTTGCACTATTAAACTGAACAAATTAATAATTTTAGTGCAAGATTAGGGATAAAACCAGATTTTATATCTGTTTTTAATAGTAAATGCATTTTATGGATAGCCTAGTCGGTACAAAACCTCACAAATTACTATTCAATATTTTTTATTTATGCTGTATTGTTTGTAACCCCTTATGTTACCTAATTAAGTTGTCTAATTACGCCTATTCTTCGAAATTCGTACACATGTTACACATTCATATTATTATGTCAGAATTTTTGTACCTTAAGCTCTGGATTGATTGAAGCAGAAACATACAAAAGTATATTTACAACATATTTTATGTTTAAAAAAAAGTATATGAATTAAAAATAATTAATTAATTATTAATTATACGTTATTAGTTCAAAAATACCTTGATTACATCAAGGACATAGATAAGAAATGTTCAAGGAGACTTTCGATTAATTATAATATAACCAAAAAAGGTTTTATGGCTTACGTCATTTAATTCTGCGCTAAACAGAGTTGAAACGCTACATTTTATATTCTGTCACTAAAAATCTAGTATGCGGTCACTAGTATGCGGTCTACCGCATACTAGCGCACTCTCCAGTTCTGAGTGGAACATTGAAGATGTTGGATGTGTGTTTTATTCGACTGATCAAATAATCACCACTAATCAATATTAAAGTAAAGACGTCGTCGCCACGTACCAGCCAGCCGACCGCTTGCTTCCGCACATATCGATATTAATTGCGAAATTATAAGTATAACTCATAAAAATGTATTAATTTAATTTTAAATAATTATATTTATTAACTTTTAAATACTAGTATGTAATGAATCAAAAAAGTGCGCAGCTGGGTGTCACAATATTTTTGTGTTATATTATATATTTATATAATATTTGTTGGGACTGATCCCAGTTTACACACGATAGTTCTTCATGACTATCTCACTAAATAATAAAAAAATATGAAGCAAGCTTCAACCTATTTTTTTCTTTTACAATATGATGCAATAATGTTCATTGCTAATGTGGTGATAAATCAAGTATGACGCATTATTGGTCTTTGTCACCGGCAAAGTAATTGAAACATTTACAAGTTTACAATAGTAAACTGTTATACTAGATATATTATATTAGATATTAATACAATTTAGTTAGACATGTATAAATATTACCGCCTTTGAAAAACATTAACAATACTGGCGACTTACTTACATGGGATGGAGGTTTTTGATAATAATTATATATAAATGGACTTCTTAACAAATATTGTACCTACTGTTATTTTACATCTAATTATGGGGTACACAACACTGCTAATAAAACTGGTCAAATGGATGTAAAAAAATAAATAAATTGCTAATGATAAGTATCTATTTAATACTTTCGTAGTAGTAATTAAATGGATATCAATATAGAATAATTAATTAAATAAAATAAAAAAATAGCTTTTTCTCACATATTTGTCTTTATTGGATGTTAAAATAAAATAAGAATTGTTGTCGATAATAATTTATTTTAACGTAGAGATGGATTCCAACCTTCGTTATTGTCTTACCATAGGTTGCCATGTTCATCCCCCCCCCCCTCAAAAAAAACGTTGCCGTGTTCATAACATGCAATGTCATGAATGTATATGGCAGTTAATGGTAAGAGAGTCGTGGCTTTGGTGGGTTCAGAATTCCAACCACTAACCAAAAACAAAAAACAAGTTAAGGTAATTTCGATATTACCTACATTATTTCTTTATTGCATTATATATACCTATATTATATTCATAAACCTTATGCAATTTAGTTACTATTACCACTTTACTATATAAACGTGATTATAAAAATGTGCTTTTAAAAAAAATATCGAAACGTTGAACTTTCAAATGGTAGCTTTAAGGATTTTAAGGTAACCATACATTTTCATTTATATAATTTATTTAATACTTATTATACATAAGTAATCAAACTATTGACTTACACGCCAATAGAATCAGATGCATTCAATCGAATGATTTCACTGAAAACTTAATACAATACGAATAGCAATAAGAGTAATTATGTCATGTAATTGTAACTTTTTTTTACTAACTTTCACAAATTCCTTTTATTTTCAAAAGTAATACTATATACTTATTGCATTTCTGTAAATTAACAGTAGCCAATGTAAATTATATATATTAAAATGAAACTAGATAACACAAGAATTGTATAATAACTAAAAATTGTAAAAAAAATATTTCCCACGGTTGCCGTGCAAACTGATCACGGCAGCGTATACGCTACCTACACATTCATCCTCGTTTTCGTTATGAATGAAGTTGTGTACAAAATATATAGTGGTCATCACGAAAGTAGCGTGCGGGTGGCGGAGTGACCACTTAAGTTTTTTTTGGGAACTGGCTCAGTAATACTTTATACTTGAAATATATGTCTGATTTCTATTCGAAAATAATTGTTTAGTTACAACTAGGTGTTAGAAAAAAAACTAGGTTTGCCGTGTTAAAAAAATTAATTATGTTTCCAAAAATGTTCATTCATTTAAATTGAATACAAATTTTATAATATTATATTTTAATCATTAAACTGGTGATTCTGGCTATATCACTGCTATTCACATTCAATTTGGTAAGGGCCATGTAATCCGTCTAAAAGCAAGCAACTAGTCAAATCGTATAAAGTCACCCTCTATCATAAGTTTGTTCAACTCAAGCAGGGTGGATTAACTCCCCAACATTTTTCTTCCTATTATAATATTACATTCAGTGCTTCTCTGTACTAACAAGATTATTTCACAGTTTTATTGTTTGCAACGCTATCATAAATATTTTTATTAACAAATATTTTTTACATAAATTACAAGTATTCAATTAATAAAGTCCTTTCTGCCTTTTGTCATTGACACAGTATCCGTACAAAATTTATAGTTCTCAAATAACTGGTTTTTATACTATAATCACATTAGGTAGTTATAAAACATTAATTTAGCGCATATAAACAAGTTTTAATGTACAATCTGTAACACAAAGCTTAATATGTACAATGTATCATATTAAGCCTTGAATAATAATGATTAATATATTGCATAGCTTGATAAAAAAGACTGAACGGAAATTAATAAATAATATGACAGTTGGAGCATATATTTATATAACTTGAGCAAGTTAAAAATTGTGACTTCTCGATAATAAATTACGCAGCTCTACTCGTTTGAATAAATTTTCTCATTATTTATGGATGAGTTCCCCCGCTTCGTGTAGTCATTGTTTGCATTTCACTGGTACATATCTTTTAAGACATTATGCAGTGCTTGAAAACTGCTTTATACTTAGAATCTGTAGAATTTTTAACGAATGTTGGATGTAATTAAGTATTATTCGTTTTATTATTCTTCAAAACCATTTAATGTAGTTTAAGTTATAAACAAAAATAATTACAGAACAAAGTTATTAAAAGACTTCCTTTATCAATCTGTGGGTAATTTGTTTATATGAAGTAATTAAGCTTACCTACAAGTTATGCCATAAGTGATAATGCCACTTTCCATTCTCGTCTAAAACAACCGACCGAGAACGCAACCGAATTAAGTAAATTTGAGAATACGAAGATGAAGCAATTATTTAGCTTAGTCATGCATTGTATTTCCGCTCATTAGGTGTATATTTATTTAATTTACAACGGCTGGGGGTTGGCGATAAGCTGTGGGGCGTGAGCGTCAGTGACTCCGCGGTCTGAATAACAATGCGAGACGACCACTAAAACGACGCTTTCATGTTAGACAATAAAATTATTCAAGTGAAAGAAATGAAAGAAAGAAATAAAGTATTTTAATGCAGCATTTTAGCTTTCAACTGTTGTGCTGGCAATAAACTGGTGCACACGTAATAATGTTATGCTGCTCTCAAGAAAATTGCTCGTTGGCAGCCCTGCAGTAAGATACGAACTGCAAATGTAATTTAATCTTCTACTCGAGGTGCAGCTTAGCAGAACCATTTAAAAGACTTGCGCGAAATGAATAGCTATGACCGTGTTTCACTACTTCTACTCCATTTAACACTAGATAAGAATAATATACAGTCCTAGACCTAGACTAATTTCTCAGAATGAATAACATGGAACCTGTATCCACGTTATTTTAAAATACTATTACGCCTATTTTCTTTAAGAAATCTGAATCAATGCCTTCTTGATTAAATGAAAGTTCCAAATGTTTTCTTGATAAGTATATAACTTAGGTGATGAGTTAAAAGTAATCTAATTAATATTTACTGTTATTACTAGTTATTATGATCAAAACAATCAGATACATATACTGTTAGTTCGTTGTGGTTTTTCTATAGATTCCGTAATTAATGCTACATGGTAAGTCATGAGATAAATATTTTTTACTTTATATATCACATAAATTAAGTAAATGAAACTAAGAAACAGACTACGGGCTCAGCGCACTTTTTTACTCGTATATAATACTTTTTGGAGAGTATCCATGATATGTTTGACCTTGTTCCATGCATTGTATTGATAAAGTTTCCCCCTTTTCATTAGGAAGACGGCTTTGGCCGTTTACTACCACCTTTACAATTTAGATAGCAAAGGAATGAAATTCTTTGTCGCCCTCTGTGTTCCCACCACGCTGCACCCCCGGTCTTTGCAAATTAACAATGAAGGGAAATATATATTCACTTACCGTGACGTGATATGAGCACAAGTACCCCCATCACTCAATGAAATGAAAAACACCACAGTTTATGTAGGATTACTAGTATTACTAGAAGACATTGTTTGATTTTGTACTGTGTCCAACGGAATGAGGACAAAACGTAGCTAGTGATAATGAGTATGTCTACGTATGAAAAACATTAAGTATACTTCATATGATTCAGAAATTCATCTTATAATAAGAAAAAATATTTCTATGGTTTATGAAATAGTTATAAAATTCAATTATAAAGATAGATACACTATTGTAAAATACAATCGATGATAGCTTTATAAACAACGTAAAGAAAATAGATGAACTTCCTGTTAATAATATTTAAAAAGCCTATATTTGCGATAACCATCTAATTTCATGTCTTAACCAGCCTAATCTATGATTTAAGCAAAACTCTCCTGAGGATAGATGCCAATCTTACAAGAAGTTTGAGGCCGCGGATAGGGCTGGCACATTCAGCTAATTTATCGACTTTATCCAGTGCCTAGAACACCCTAAGAACCCTTTAATAATTTGAACTACTTGGTCGCATAATTAGTCTTCAAAAATCACGATGTAATATTATCACATCTGTCCCAAAAGAAAAAGTATTACGCCAAGGGTGCAATTCTATAAAAAGAAATATGATAGGCACACAATCGATTACAGTAGAGTTAACTTCAGAAAATTGGTTAGAAAACACTGAAGGAATAAAATAATTTCTCAACACGATGAAAGGTACATTGTGTGTCCTCTACACACGATGACACTGGAATTGCAAAACTTCCGGAATATTATAGTCGCGTTACTTGAACAGATAGCTGGATATGCCATGCATGTTAGTAGTGGGTGTAGATGCTTCTAGAGGTTTTAGTAGTCGCTTTTAAAATCTTACAATTGTGAGAACACAGAAACACATTGAAACGAACAAAAACTTCTTAAATTTCAACAAAGAAAGCTCAATTCTGAAATTAAATTTTACACCGTACTCGATTTTTGCTCCAGATTGCACTATTCTGATAGTCGACTAGAGTTGACGTCGAACGATTACCATTCCCAGAAATTATGCGGGAACACCAATAAATTTCAATATTTAAAATTCAGATTTAAAAAATGAAGCTAATTTAACCAGTTAAACTCTTTATATTGCTTGCGGATGGTTTGTCAAGAGTTTGCGTAAACTCTGTACTAGAATGCGAAAGAGAGTGGGAGCGGAATAGGTAGAGAGAAGAGCCAGGGTTGTTATCCAATCCATAGAATGCTAACAAATTTCATCCCAATTCATGAAAATATATTTGGAGTATTTACAGTAAGATGAACCAATAAATTAGAATTTCATTATCATACATTTTTTTTTCAAAATGATAAAACAATCTACAGAAATCATTCACCAAAATGAGTTTTTAATTAATGGTAAAAATTTATTTCAATGTGTTTTTAATTTTAAACACTTCGGTAAAAATTTATGAACATATTAAAATAAAATAATGAACATAGATAAGAATTACCAATAACATAAAATTAAAATGTAATGCAGACTGCATAGAAGAAATATACACCTAATTATAATTACCTAAAAGAAATATATTTACCTAACTTTGAGTGTTGCATGTGAATAGGAGAAAAACCATAAAGTGTCCAAAGAAAATATATCCAAGTGTCATAAGAAAAACCCATATTAATTCTGTAAAGAAAATCTACTATAATAGCTAAACCAAAACTGATCTAATTTGGTATATGGGTTGTGGACCCAGACAACGACATAATATAATTTATATATTACCACAGAAATATATTTCTATTCTACGTTAACATCAGATACGAGTATGATGCGGGTAAAACCATGGCTAAAACTAGTATATTACTATTTACTTTATGGCGCTTCATTTAGCAAACCTAACTACGATGGAACAAAATAATGAGAAAATATACCTCCTTATCTGAAATCTCATTCAAAGTGACACACGTTAATCCAGCAAAACAGATTATATTGCGACTCGAATAAAAGGAGACAAAAGATTTCAAACAAAAGGCACAAGCATGATATCTCTAATTTCACCTGACTTGAAAAACAAAGACAGAGCTCGCAATCGCGTTCTGTGGGAAATACAATTAATTTAAATTTAAAGGGTTTTGTTATTAAGTGACAATGTATTACTACGATTTTCGACTTACAGGTTTTTTTAATGTATGAACCACTATAGAAACTATAAAAATCTGTACCTATGAAAGAAGTTACACCAGCGTAAGTAAATGTAACGAGGTTATTACATCTTCGTATCACAGCAGATCTATAGTATACGTATGCTACTTTCTGTGGGATATTTGTGTACAACTTTCTTTTTATTTTTTTATAATTAATTCTTTTTTTCTTTCATAAAACCTTGTATCTATTAAAGCAAAAGCTACCTTTACTATCGAATATATGATTCTTCTATCTGCCTCAGATTGATTTTTCAACATTAAATAGCTATACGTATGTCTCATCTTCGTTATCATGACTGAATCACCTTCCAACCACCACCCACTGTCTATTTGTTTAAACTAAGATAAAGATTGGAAATAATTTTGAATATATTATTTCTGTCTTAGAGCAACCTGCATTTTATGGAATTTTGTCTCAGATTAATGTTAATTGAGCAACTGCGACAAAACACTTACTCTGACTGACATGAGGGACTGCCCTGACAAGTTTTCTAATGAGGTTTTACATTTAGATTGCAATCTTAAGGCTGTACATGATATAATACCCGAATTGATGAGGCAGTTGAAAGTAACGGAATTTTTTAATTCCATTGTGAGTATGACGACTACTTTGAAATGTATAAGTAAAGCAGGATATTTCTATTTTACTTAAATTAGATTTATGTATTTTGTAGTTGTTGGGGATTAAAGACTCAGCCGAACAGTTGACAAAACTAAATCGCGAAAACGAAATTTAGGACTTTTTTAATAGAACTGTTTGTATTAACAACGAACATAGATATGAGGTCTGCTTACCCGGACGTGATGGTATACCACGATCAATGTAATATATTATTAAAGAACTAAGTTTTATGACTAAAATTCGTCCTGCATTAGAAGCTTCTGCGAAAGACAACAAAGCAGATCTTTACACACATGTCTGAAAAAGGGCGTAAACCTAATAAAATGAATACCAGAGTTACTTAATGACTTCCGAAAATAAACAATTGATGTAACCGCTGATATTGCAAAGGTTTTCCTGCAAATTTCGCTAAATTCAATATACATTGAGATGAACGTAGATAGCGCATTAATAGATACAAAGTGAAAACCTGTTAATATAATATTAGTCGAATAATATACATTTTAGATACAAGTACATATTTTTCTAGATACCCGAAAATAATAAGAATAATAAGCTGATTATTAAGATTTAAATATAGATTAAGTAGAAAAAGGATTGAACTTGCCTGTACCGAATCCAATCTAAAAATTACTAAATTGTTAATATTTAGACATCATGATGGTTTAATCTGATTGGAGATGATATAGGGTTTAATTAGTGAGACTTTTAACTTCAAATCACCAATTAACAATAATATAATAATTCAAGGAATAGTTCAAGAACGTCATATAATTTACAGCACGCCGGGACTCAAACATTAATGATCAATATTAAGGAAACCCTTTGGAGATTATATTATTTACAAAAGGTATAAAACTAAGGCACCTCAGACTCGGATTAAATTTACCACAGAATAGAATCGAGGCAAGTTCACCTATGTAGATTTAGCGGGTCCAATGATCTTGAGAAATGACACCAAATGTTAGATGGTTTTATTTATATGCGCAACTTATCGCCCTGTTCATTTTAAAATAAAAGAATTATTGTCAACATATGATTTAACATTTTTACGTCGTTTCATTGTCGAACAGGAAAGGTTACGCATAATGGTGGAAATTGTAATGGTTTTAATAAGTGTTTAAAATCTAGTTTTAATAAATATTATATACATTCAGCATAGTGCACACATTGTTAAGTGTGGTAGTTATTATTTGATTTTATAATTCATCATAGTACTAGTTATAATTTATATTTTACAGCATATAATTAAGTTTAAAAGAATTTAGTAACACTAACAATCACAAGTATTACGTAAATAATTATAATAGAATTGAAGTATCTGAAGGAGAACTTGTTATGTAAGAGTTTTCATAAAGTTCGACAATAAACCTGAAGTTTACTTTAAAGGGGAGGTGTTTCATCTGGGAATTGTTCTCCTTAAGGCTGATAGTACCCCTTTTATGCTAAGACAACATCAATGCACTTTATAAGTTTTCAGACTACCTCTGACAAACCAACTTTCAGCTGGGAGGGGTTTTTTCCGCGATAATGTTTGAAGTATTTATATATATATATATATATTATATATATATATATATATATTATATATATATATATATATATTATATATATATATATATTTAAGATTATTAATAAAAAATGTGATTTTATTTCAAAAAGGCTTTTGCAAAGCCATTTGTCCGATGCACCGCTTCGGTGCATCGTACAGCCAGCTACAGCACCGCCAGTGCAGAAGCTTACCAGACCAATATGTTGATTTTCTTGGTATTTTATAAGAACGTCACGTCAACCAACCCAATTTTGTTAAAGATTTTTGATCATTTTGTGCTTTCGTGATGCCAATTTCAGGCTGAGACTTGAATACTACTCCATCGATTTGTCGAGTCCATAATGTTTGTTCTGTTCAGTCATATATTTATACGTTTACTTAGCCTGATTAAAGAAAATGTAAGAAATACAATATATATATATATATTATATTTTCTTTAATCAGGCTAAGTAAACGTATAAATATATGGTTGAACAGAACAAACATTATGGACTCGACAAATATATATATATAAGTAAACTAGGCCAGATGTATTTTTCAGTTATGTACCAACTTGATTTAATTACAAGTACACTACAATTTGTAACATGATTACAAGACCATAGACAAGAAAAGAGAAAAGAATAACAAATGTTTTTTTTTACTTTAAGATAATAATAATACTTTATTTTCAATCTGAATCTACAATTTAGCATTTATCGAAAATTTCCACACTAGGCTATGCCTGTCCTGTGGGAAACGAAGAAAGCTTGAGCGAAGCAAAGTTCGCATGAAAAGGTAGTGTTGTAATAAATGTTCTACCTATAATAAATCTAATAATAAGTCAGTAAGCAGCTCCAAAAAGGCAACGTTTTATTTGGTACCGTTTGTTAACAATTCATCTTTCTAAAATTCTATTGACAGTATAGAAAAGCGACGCTTTTATATCTGATTGAAATCAAACACCGAATCAATTACTCGTCAAAGTTACAACATCGCATTAAAAAGGGAAGGGAGAGAAAAACCGTTCACTTACGTATCTGTCTAAGGCCCGTGTACAACACGCTGTAAGTTGACCCACGTCAGAAGCGCAAAGTGCCGCGATAACCGTCGGAACCGCGGCCTATCGCTTTTTGATAGCATCACTTTGCCCAACTTGCCATCTGGTGGCCATTAGGTCCGGGATATTGAAAAAGTGGGCCGACAGACCGCTACCCGTATGTAGTTATAAATATGTTACAGTACTCTAGTGTGCAGCAGATATTTTCACACTATAAACGTACATTTAATTGATTAATATAATTTTATGACAAGCTTTACTTGGTAATTCAGATGCAAAAAAAATTAAAAGTTAAAACATACATAGTGACTTCATCTTATCTTTGGATTAAAATTGAGTATTCCCTCAATTTCAATTCAAAGTTTAAGTTAGTAAGTGTAAAAAGGAGCAATCAAATTATTTGCGATTAATATTAAATCACTCAATTAAACTTATATGACATGTGGTATTGACCTTATACATCTGCTTCCGTTTCCCTGCAGATAATGCCATTACAAATAAAGTAATTACATTACATTCAAACTTCCAAAGTGACTTAATTTGATATAAAGTTAGCGTAAGATATTTTGTTATCGATAAACATGTAACTGGTAAATAGAAATCATGTAGTTGCTTACTACGCTAGTCACAACTTCGCAATTATGAGCATCTAATTTAATGCGATATATAACCACCTCAACATAATCTCCCTTGATCCTTGATTTCCAAACTTTATTCTACTTTTCCTCCAAACAACGTATAAGTGTAATAAGCTTTTTATGTTAGCTTAAAATTTATCTGTAAATTATTTTTTAGCTATATAAAATAATTACTCCATAGACTGAAGTAAGTGCCATTTGACATAAAAACACGTTTTTAATAAAATACATTTAGGAGATATGTTGTTTGCAGGATCATAATTAATTTAATGATGACATATAAAACAGCACGATTAGGTAATCATTAAATACTAATTCTTAAGGTCCAAGGTTTTCTATACGAAAACATATTAAACCGTAATAAAAATTATACTATGTAGGATTTTCCTCCACCTTTAGTTTATGTTAAGAGTTAAACGGCGTCGTAGTTTAGTTATAATTATAGTTTTATTTGTTCAAAGGTACAGTGATGTTTGTTTGTTGGTGACATACGCTTAACGGAATAAAATATAAAATATTACATTGTTTCGAAGTAATGCTGATACGCCGAAATACACACCTCGCGGCATGACCTAATTGTTCGGTTGTTAAACCGTACATACTATATTTAAGTTTTCCAGGTCTCAAGCAATCCCCATACCAAATGATTCATGAAAATTGCATCAGTAGACCCACAGATTGCCCCATAGATTAAATCTTACAAATTTTATCTCTTTATAATAATGATATAGATTCATTCTGAGAATTTATTGTGTAAGAAATATACACGATAATATTTTTCATTATATTACCATATATATCACAACCCAACTTCATTACAATTACAACGTCGCGCTAATTTGTATAGAAATTTTTAAAACTATTTACACGATTCATATTGATCCTACTTTGGCCATCGCATAAGTAAAAGCGACCAAATCGCAGCCATGTCACAAAAACGACACCAGTATCGGCAACGGGCACAACCGCTGGCGACAACTAATCTGCAATCATAGTTGGAACACTATTCATACATTTTTTTTTGGACGGTCCTATGCTGAAGCCTCCGATGGCTATGTTCAGCTTTGCAATGAGTGTGTTTGTGGAAGGCGCACGAACAGAAGGTTCGACGCCTAGCCGACTAACGACACGGGCGACCGTTCCGGGGTTGTTGGGGTCGAAACAAAGGGAGTCTACGCAACTTGAGCATGCCGTCTAATGGCTCGAACGCTCAGGTTCGCCGTGTAGTGGAGGGTGAAAATCTACACGGTACGTGACGGTACCGGGTATATGTTTGACGGATGTGTGGCCCGGTCTTCGCGCTCGCCGACGAGCGCGGTGAGTGAGCGAGAGACGTGGGTGTGTGACGTGAGGGACGACGCGGTTGGTGGCCGGTGGGAGAGATTGGTTTGCGCGTGTGATGTGGTCGGGCGGGTCGGATATGATGTTTTTGGGGCGGCGGGCTTTAGCCCAGACGCTATCTATCGGGGTGTAGTCTACCATTTTTTGTATGAGAGTATTGGGGTGTGATAGCTACTGCGAGTGGACTGTATATGTATGTATGGATGTGTGTATGGAGATATGATAGAAACACGAAGATGTAAATATAATAATATATTGTGAAATTGTACAAACCGAATTCAAGCTAGTTCTAAATAATAATCGTAACTAGGCAACCGAGCACAAGACAAGGTAACAAAACATAGAGTTCTTATATCTAAACTATCCTAAAAGCAATGTGTCAGCTAGTCGCCAACAGGGTGGGTCAGTGCGTTAAAGAAGTAGTGGGAGGCTAAATCTTTAATATGTAAGTATCGGGCGTATACAAGCTTTGTATTATGTCAACTTATTTCTAAGTGACATTTTACTTCGCTTCCTAATGACAACTCATTAGTCAACTCGAATAGTCTACCTAAGATGAAGGCTGCGCGATTGCGGACTATGTCGATATAAGGTTTGAACGTTAGCTTCCTATCGAGCGTAACGCCTAGGTATTTGATTTGATTTTGCCAGGGAATAGGCTTTTCGAAGAGTTTTATTGACTGAAGGTCGGGGGTGGCTATTCAAGCCCTACCTCGATGAAAGTACATGCTGCACTCTTATCGGGGTTGACCTCGATTCGCCATTTGGTGAACCAGGCGCCGAGTGAGTCAGCGGCTAGCTGGAGATTTTTTTGTAGGTTGGGGATGTTAAGGCCGGACGTAACTGTTCATACATAGCTTCTGCGTGATCACCTTTTGTCGTGATGATGTAGTATGGTTGTGGTACGTGTGAATCAATTGTAAATTTTAAGAAACACTTTTATTATAGCAGTTAGTTAAAACCTAAACTAAGCAGAAATTGAGTTTTTTTTTCTCTGTTCCATTATAATTATTGTTACAAAACGAATATTTTCTTTATTCCTATATTATAACAAACATATGCTCATAAGAATACATTGCTAACTAGTGACATTGGATGTAAAATCACGGTAGCAAAACAACATTATCTATCGTTAACCTTTTATCTGGAACAATGTAAACAAACGCACAGATATATATATATATATATATATATATATATATATATATATATATATATATATCTGTGCGTATGTATGCTGTAATTGTTGTGTACTACTATTCATTACACAAACAGCTTTTTTTTCATTACACAAAACAACAAATGACTTATGCGTTTTTAAAATTTAATTTTAAAAACGGGCTTGGAGGTGTATATAAATCTCTGATAGTTTTAAAAATAATAAGTCTTACAAGTACAAGACTTAATCAACATAGGAATCAAGGCTTATTAAAAGATTAATTATTAAAATGATAAATATCACGAAAATAGATATCTTCATCCTAATTTATAATAATAATTTTCAGCTGTTTATATAGTTTTGTCATTTTATATGTTCTAAATCTATTGCCGCATGGATTTATATGTTTAACATTTAGCGAAGCAAACTGTAACTGATCTAGTATTTTTTATTTCCCCTAGCTTTAATTGTTATTCTGTTGCGTCCGGGCTTAGTTTTATTTATCTTGCGAAAGTAATTCGCTTACACGTGAGAATAGCTTTCGGAACGTGTGTGACGTATTGAATTTAATGGACTTTGTCCACCGTGTGGTCCATCACTGGCGTAAGTTTCCTTAAGAGAGAAATGTTTGTTCTGCCGGGAGTGTTAGGGTCATAAATTGCTTTAATATTTATCGTGGCAAGCACGTACAGAAGAAAAATTAGTTGTTACCAAATTTTATTCATTGTGTTTATTCAATAAAGTAAAAATAATTTTCGTAAGCTTTCCTTACACAGATATCATTTCAATAATTATTCAAAATACTGAACTTTTTATAACACGAAATGAGCTCAGTTTGATATTTTAACTCTATAGTCAAATATGATAGATAATATTTATTGCATGAATATTGCTCATTACACTTAAAATATAATGTATTTAGTTATTCATGAAGTACTATTTAAAATACCTACGTTGCAATAAAGCTTTTGCGGCTTATGTGACTTTGTAAAACTATTAAAGTGTTAACCAACACTACGTTAAAATACCCGTAAAAGTACAAATCTGTTCACATTTCAGAACTGAGTAGACGAGCAACCTCAGCAATTAAGTCACTCGAAATATTTAATGAAGAGTGCTAGTTCTGCGGCGGAAATGACACTTAATCGGCTTAGCTTCACCCCGAAACTTACCCTGGGCTATCTCCCCTCTCGTTTTCTGTTCCAATCCCCGTACACCCCTTCCGAAATACCTACGCTGCATCAAAGAAGTTAGAGAATGTGCAATTATGAGATTGTTTTAATTTAGAAACAATGTTCGCGAAGAATTTCCTTACAGCGACTGAACTCACAAACCTCAGACCAAAATTCTTAGTCTCGCTCAACATTGTTCCACATTTATTACTTGCATTCGATTTTATTTTGCCCAAAGGTTACAACAATTATTACGAATTCTTTTAATTCGCTATGTTGTTGTGTGGTTAACATTTGATTTTTCAAATAAGTAATTTATATCAATTACCTACAATCTCGATGCCAGTAATTATTAATGTCCATCAACTACAGCATTATAAATATTCGTATTAGTTATTATAAAATTAATAATCAGATAAATACTGAAGATGTGCAAAAAAATAATAACTATAAAATAAACTATCATTATAAATTTATAATTGTCGTTTATTTTATAGAGCACAAATCAAAATTGGATATGTGCTCATTTTTGCACCGTAAATTCTTAACGTGTAACTTGTGAGTCTTCTTTAGAAACTTATATATAATAGATATAACATTCAATGGGATTTCCTTGGTCAGTTTAACTGCACTTGAACAACAATAACGAGTACACTTCACAAAGTTCACTTCAACAAGTAAAGTTGACGACAACATTTAACTAGTTGACGGAGCCAAATCTTAAGTACTAATGGATGCAAACCATAGTTTGAAGTGCTATAAAATTAAAATGTAAGTGAAGACCTACTATTATTAATTTCATAAATTAAAATATAGACTTCAAAAATAGTTATAAATAAAAATTAAGAGCAACGAGGTCCACTGAAATGTTGATCACTACTATAATTAGAGTAAAAATGCAATTACACGAAAACTAACCGATTCTAACTTGAATTAAACTAATTTATCAATAAACCTACATATTTTCGACAATGATTGTTTAGACAGATATGTATAGACACACTAAACTAACTTCAGATGAAGGTTATATATATATATATATACCTTTTTTTAATGTCAGGAAAATGCTTTTCGCATACCCCGCGGCTCGGGAAAACCGCGGGGTTATGTCGGACTCTCCGGCCGCCCTGGGGGACGAGTCCAAGCGCACGGCCTATCGACTAAAAACCTGACAATACCCCTTACTGACGCCTTGCCGCGAGAGTTTCGATCGTCGATGTGTCATCCCCCCCATCAGATGAAGGGGGAGACACGCCGAAGAGAGCTGCATCGCGGCGTGACAAGGTCATGGGAACTCACGAGAATACTTCCACGAAATATACATACATAGATATATATACATACCTGTTCTCTTACCTTTTTTGAATATAACTTTTGTCCAAATTTTGGATTCGAAAATTCTCAACTTCGATAAAACATTTTTTTCACACTTTACCTCTGAGAAAAAGAGTTCTGGCTCTATCGTTCATACGTTCTGTAACACCATTTTGTTGAGGTGTGTAGGGCAATGTATATTCCAGCTTTATTCTTTTACACCTTCATAAATC
Organism: Scirpophaga incertulas; assembly: GCA_036419045.1. Lineage (NCBI taxonomy): Eukaryota > Metazoa > Arthropoda > Insecta > Lepidoptera > Crambidae > Scirpophaga > Scirpophaga incertulas. The sequence continues at coordinate 17,701,429 of CM071629.1, read as the reverse complement.
CTTTACTGAGTTTGCTGTGTACTCAAACTAAAAAAAAAACTATGACGCTTGCACAGAATATGGTCAATCAAAACATGTGTGCCGGACACATGTTTTGAAGGGCAAGACAAATAACTGGCAATTTCTATAACATTTCTGGTAGAGCTTGCACTGCGAGAATATTAGAGAATATTGCTTACATAAACTGCATGTGCTATAGGTACAGTTTGCTATTTCGCCGTCATAATCTTCTTTTTCTTCTTATATATATATATATCAAATGAACCGCAAAATGTGTTGGTAAGCACATAGCTCAACAACACCTGGACTAATGTGGCCAATTCTTTCGTTGAAGTTCAAGGATGGTTTTTACGAAACGAAAAATTCGAATAATTGTCGGAAAATCCCTAAAAACAGCCCTTTTTGCCCATAAAAACGTTTTCTAACTAAAACGTACAGTTAATTTGAGCTCGATTGTTATTGTATAAAGCACTCACTGTTGTCTTAGCAATGTAGATGTGTTCCTATCATCAAATAGTCAATTTGCGCTTTATTAACGCTATATAAAGTTGAAAGTTAATTATATCTATCAAAACAATGTGCATGTGTGCGTTGGAGCACAGAATACATCGTTAGAGGATTTAATGTCACGTTCCAAAATTTAATAGTCACAAAATGTTATAGTTCATTTGGACCTTTATGGCAATTTAGTTAGCTATGCGATATAAAAAGCTGCCACTTTACAATCTATTTGAACTCTAATCTTTAATCTTTTTGACAGGACGAAGTCTGTCGGGTCCGCTAGTTGTCAATAAAACAAATAAAATATATTAATTTACTTCCTAAAATACCTAAGCGATAGTAACTACTGAAATACCCGTAAATTAAGATTCGACATGCATTAAAATTTAATTGTATTGATGCAATCAGCTTTCGACAGAGTACAATGATTTTCCGACACCACGTTGAATATCAAGTACCCTCTTAGAAAAGCGTTTAGAGCAAATATACCATTTGTATAGAACAGTTTATCTGACTACCGATACCGACCGTTATTAATTGCATGTGCAAAATATAGATTTTATAGATTAAGTAAACGAGAATTATCGACATACTAAAAACATTTAACAGACTAGTCAAGAACTGAAAGTTCCATATTACATACAACATTTTGAAATTCCATATAGATATAGATTTAACTACATGTGCAACTTTGCAAGTAAGTGAATAATATGTATAAGGAATAGAAAAAAAATACTATATCTATTTGGAAGTTGGAGGAGCCACCTCGAGAAGAATAAGCAAGAAATTCTGAAAGTATTTTTATACCTTCTTTTCCATAGTTATTTACAAAGTCATTATACACAACAATGTCAAATACTTTAAATTAGGTTTCTACTAGACATGGCACGTCAAAAATTTACTAGAACTAGTTTCACATAATGTGGCAGAAGTTTCTGTTTCTAGAAATATTATTAACATGTTTTATTATTTCAAATTTATACAGTATTTTTGTTTATATTATTAGATAAGTATACCTAATATAAACATAAAAATATAGTACCTAGTAAAGTTTCAAATTTGCCCCTGTGTTTGATTTGTAGTATATGAATTTGTGAGTCAATTAAATATTTTTTGTCTTTTATATAAGCGGTACATCTTGTGATTATGTGACAGCTTACAGTGGAATCGTTACTTGGAACAATAATCCTACTTTACTCGGAAATTGGCTGTTATAGCAAAGTCCAGGTTTTGTGGCGCTACCAAGTAACTTCAAATAGTACACATTGTGCAAGAATGATTTATATCTAAGTCCCATATAAAAATGTCCCAGGGAGTAGGTGGGTATTGTCGAGATAGCTGGAGGCGTCAATATTCTACGTGACTGCCCGAGCGTCGGCCACGGAAACATGTGTCGGAAGTGTGAACTATCTATTTGCTAGCGGAATGGCAATCGCCACTTTAAATTACTTGTATCTAAATCTTGATGATATTGTATCCCCATGTATCAGAATGGACGGAAGACTGATTAGAACATAAAATATTATTGATTAAGACAATTTTAGGAGTAAAAATCAGTAATATGGCTTAAAAAAATACAAGACACTTTTATATCAATAGTAGAATAAGATTGACAAAAAACTGTTTATAGATTTTTTTCAGAATTATGCAGAAAGCACTAGCAGATTTAAGCACAGTTTTTCCAAAATGTATTAGTAGAACTGATGAGCTTATAAAGCTCATAATATTCTAACGAATATTAAATTATTTTTATCTAGATCTATAGTAATAAGCGGAAAAAAATGAAACGTGAAACTAAATACAATTACAAATTTAATATAATGAAACAATTGCTGAATACATATGTTTTATCCGTTTTTTGGTATTTGTTGAGAAAAAATGTACAAAACTGTATTATTTAAATGTGAAATTGCGTGTGTACAGCATAGGGCGTAATTGCAATCTGAGTTTACTCGCCGGCGAGATACATTACAATGATTTATTTATTTGCGATGCTGTCTGCGTTATAGCGCGTTATTTACAGTACGTCATAAAAAACAGTTAATAACGTAAATTGTGTTACATTTTAACGATTAATACAATCTACTATATTAGGGCTCATATTTACAGAATGAGACTCAAATCACTGCTTCAGTACAGTTAGAAAGAAATGTCACTATGTAGGCTATATAGCACCCTTCCTTTCTAAATGTACTCAAGCAGAATTGTTTGAGTTTTGTTTTAGAATACAATGCTTAGTTTGTCCTCTATCAAGACATAAGAACATTATATATATTATGCTTATTTATTGCTTCTTAATTCGAAAGTCATCGTGCTGATATCCACTGTGGTGTAATAATACACCATTTTAATTAATTTTGTATTTTGAAAATATTTAATTTCCCATATTCTGCGTTTTTCATTAACGTTGGTGATATACATTTTTAGCAGCAGTAAAGATGACCTTAAATTACCCAATCCACATATTGATATCCACACGCGGTGGCGTCTAATGGGTCAGCTAAAGTCCGGGGAGAAATGCCGCCGACCTTAAATGCCGTGACCGATAAACAAGCGTTTTCCAGTCTATTTCAGTCAGCACAAATGGTAAAGCTGAATTCCGGCGGCCTTTTTAGAATCTCTAACCACTTGACTACAATGCATTTACTCATTTTGTTCCGATTAAGACTTATTGTTCAAATTGTGCATTGCAAATGCATTTGAATATAACTGAACGTAATTAGCAACAACACAATCATTTCGCATCTGGTGAATATAACCTGTGTGTTCCATAATTGATTGTGCTCCAGTTAAACTGTATTTACGGTCTGAATTAGTTCTGTTTTCCGTAGAATAGTTTGTATTGAGACCTACTAATGTATAATTGTTATTTTACAACTTTGCTTATAAATCATTTATCATCAGATATCATATTATAAAGATTATCATAAATAAATTTAGATAAATTGTTTTTTGTGTCTATTATACTTATCTAATACATACATACATATACTATATACATATATGTACATACAAAGGTAACACGTTTAGGCATCTGTAACAGTACGTAGTTCAATTCTCAATAGAGAAACACTTTTACTTGATTTATATTATATTAGGATTTGTCAAAAATCACTAAGAGACAAATTAATTTAACAAATATATAATTATAGTCGTAAATATAGAGAGAGATGTTTTTTTTTATATTCCCCACAGTGTGACTTTTAATGTGTATCGTGGGTGCAGTCACAAACATAAAATCTTATATGCACATACACCTAGACCGAAATAAATTATTGTAGATCATGCAATATATCTGTGGCGTACAGGAATTACGCTTGCGACCCATTACGTAGTAGCCGTCCACTGGACCTCTGCGCCAAATGTGTAAACGTGTACTCGTAATCGAAATATAATTTCAATAAAATAATTACGAATCTTAAGGATCGTTGCTTACAAGACTGACAGCCGTTGGAGAAAATGCAGAGAAGTTCCAGTGTTGCCATTGGTAAATTTAGTGCTACTACTTCCTGCTAGGGTTAAGCTTAGGACCGATTGGTGTGGAGACCGAGAGACGCCCTTTACTCAGTAATTGGCGTCCCGGCTGAAATTATGTTGATGACAAAATGAAGGTTTATTGAGTACATCAAAAATCAGCAGAATTCTTCTAGTTTAGTACACTTAGATAATGTACTGTGATAGATGATTGGTATGCATTATGATATGCATAAAGAAACCTAGCAGCAGATTGTACATTGACCTCTGTAGAAAATATGATTCAATTTTGAAAGAATATTGACAATGAATTGAACACGTAAACTTATTGAACTCGGTAGAGGTTTTTTTACATATTCACTGGCGCCCACAGCAATGATATCACGGGATTACTGATGCGGCAAGTGATTTTACGCCTTCCACATTTGCGACGCGATTGCGATTTGCATAAATAGCGAGAAGCGAAGTTCGAGTCGAACTAGGATCGTACAATAGAACAGAGAGGTCGACTATAGAATAACTCTTAATTCTAATAATAATTTCTTGCATATATAAAAATGTGCTTTATGACCGCTGTCAATTTTCCTGCACAGAATATACCGCGACACTAAAAGAATTTAATGTAAAAAATCCACATTAAAACATAATATTATAACATACATAACATAATTTGTCCTACTATTTTTATGTGGAATTTTACTAGAGAAGTATAACCATAACTATAAACGTAACTATATACCATCAAATCAATTTTAAGATTAAGTCGTAAGGTGTTAAATATTGTACAGAGAATTTTAAACTCTTTTCTTTACCTCAGAATAATGAAATATCATCCACGCAATCAATAACAACTACTTAAAATTTCGCTAATCTACTTCAGTTCGTCAACTCTGAAACTTTTGAAAGGATTTTCATGTAATTTTACAGGTAAATTAAAGTTTCAGTAACATTTTGATTGAATCAGTTAACGGTACAGGAACATTAATTGTTAGTACAGAATGTTTTATTCTGGATACTTTTTATTTTATAATCATTAGAAATACTGACTTCTAATTTTCCAAAACGTAGAGCAATAACATTCTTTACTTAATATTGTTAGGAAATTGATATAAAAGGTAAAATGAAATAAAAAACAGCCATCTTGGGCGAAACAATTGAACAACTGATATTGTTTAGTTTATTTTGAAAACGTTGTGTCTTAGCTGCTCTATAGTATAGACATGGAGTTTATAATCACAAGAAATATAAACCAAATATTAAATGTACGCAGAATGCGTTCCAATTATGATTCAAATAATAAGGTAATAAAGCATAGTCTAACTAGCAGACTACTTTGGCAAACTCTTCTGACATAATACAACAGCAGCCGAATGTTCAGGTGCACAGTTTTTAATACAAACAATGCTTGCACTAGCACAATTTAAGCTACTATTGCTTTAGACAAAGGTTTATTATCTGATTTCGTTTAGGTCTCGCCAGAATGTCAGTCATCCATCTCATAGACTCGAGCGAGCAAAGAGATATAGAGCAAACCGAAAATCAATTAAAATATGTTTAATTGATATACCTATTATTAGCACTAAATATGTTTGATCTAATTATTATATTTTCCATACAATAATAATTTAATAACCTACCCAAAACCGCGGAAAACGTTCGCAAGAGTTAATCAAATTCTATTTTTGCACACTCTATGACACAAACTAACAAATAATCTTTCTTTTGCAGCTTTAGGCCTGGAGCCGGACTTCCTGTATCCGCTGGAGAACGTGACCATCGCACAGGGACGGGACGCGATGTTCACATGTGTGGTTAATAACCTTGGTGGTTACAGGGTGAGTGGCGACTCCGCCACTGCCAGGGTGTGTATCCAACCGACTCATTACAGCTAGCACTAGCGGAGCACTTCCGAACAGCACTGGGGGATGGCCTTATAATTTTTATGCCCGCTTCCCAGTTCAAATAATCTTGAAGACGGAGAGTTATTTTTTGCATATTTTTTACACACTTATGTGTTAGAAGTAATTAAAGAAAATTGTTTTTGAATTTATAATGAAATCTATGTTATAAAAAAATATGAGAATGTGATAATATATTTCTATAGTAATAATTAATAAAGAATACATAATTATTGAAAATAAAACTAAATTCCATAAAAAAATTTCAACTCCTAACGCAAAGTCAAAGGCAGTGCAAACATGATCTTATATATTCCATAGCGTATATTATAACTAAAAATAAGAATGTCATATAAACTAATGTTTAAATATCTGAAACGTCAATTTTTCCCAAATAATTTTACCTTTATAATTATTACTACGGTAACTGAAAAGTAAACATTTTGAAGTCGAAATATATGTCTATGAATTGATTAACTTTTAAAAGTAAAGTACTTTTAAAAGTTAAGCTAAATAATTAAGATATAAAACAAAAAATTAAATTATATGTAATAAACCTAATAATAAATACTTCGCTTAATTTATTAAAATATATAACAAACTATATAATAAGACTAGTCTAACAGTCCGTCGCCATTTTTTAGTCTGCCTAAAATGCTGATAGCCTTACCACGTTGTATAATCAAACAATAATTTGACCAAAGAAATTACCAGCATTTTGCTCACCTGTTGCTTCAACCAACCGAGCTGAAATATTTTAAAAATTTTATGTACTACTGGTCTCCACAGAACCAAAGTCTCTCCTCCGAAACACTCAAATAGGTAACCGCTATTAAGACTACAATATTTGTGTCCTTTTAGATTTTCTATTGATTCAGCCGAATGAGCTTTTTATTTTATTATTTTGGGAAGATGAGACGGGGCTGAAGTATCAATAAGAAGCGTGCCACACTAAAGGCCGACCCAACCTCCAAGTAACAAGAATCATTTAGTCTAGTCCTTTACCATCGTCACGCATAAGTTTATTAAGTTCTAAAACTGCATCGTAATTGGCGGTATAAAATGCCAAGGGGATGATATCTAACTATTAAGACTGGATATCGGAGAATCCTTCCAGTACTTCTGCTGTAAAACAAATCATGATGACTGAGCTTATTGACAGCAGTACTACAATAGCCATGGTGTGGAGCGCAACACGATGAACCCAGGCGAATGACTACCCCTAAACGAAAAACATTTTCATCCAGAAAAGTTACAGTGTATGGAGAAGGAAGTGTGTATAGAAAAAGGCAAGCGCGATTTGAGGGGCTTATGCACATTTCTAATAATTTTTTCATATAAGCTCACAGAAATAAAGTAATAAATAAAGAACGCAATAAAGTCATTGAGTATTGAGTGGCTCGTCCCATTGACACTGCATTCGCCTGCAGCAGCCTCGTTCACATTGCTAATTACCAGGATGCTATTGGAGAAATGAGATAACATCTTGCAAATTAGCTCATGAGTGCCATGAATTATAACTAAAAGATGGGATAAGCCATGTCTGAAATGGCTCTGATTCTTAAGCGTTGTATAATGTGAGGATTCCTAAGCCTTGAAGACGTTGTATAATGGGATTGATAGTTAAACTAAAAATTACTGGATCAAGAGGAATAACTTGTTAGCAGCCAACCGCAAATTTCATTGCTACGATATATAATTTTAGTGGGGGAACTATTATAACATTGCCAATTAAAATTTTATGATTTTGGAATTAGATCTTTAAACTTGAGTAAATGCAATAAGGTTCCACTATACAATATGGAGCTAAAGGCATTTTATACATCCGCCTCCAGCAACACCTCTCCACAGTTGTTATCAAAATATGTTCATTAAATCATTTTAAAACGAATTTCATAAACTTTATAAGTGCCATCCCGGAATAGACTTCTGCACTGACTATCACACTTACCTTTTAAAGCACACAAACTTCAATGCACTATTTCGCATTTCTAAATCACAAGCACTGTCTAGATACTTTCTCTATCCTAGAATAGATGATTTCACAGTAAATAGATTTAAATTTCATTCAATGTAACAAAATTGGAAAGAGACGGCTGGCGGTAAATAGACTTAATAAATAAATCATTTGTTTTTCATCAATCATGGTCTGAAAGTGTTAACAAACTCGCTTAGAATATGCAATCTAAATGGAATTTATTAAATTTAGTATGCTTGTAATTTGAAAATCGCACAAGGCTCCTTGTATTTTTTTGCCTTGTCTTTTTGTCTACGACATTCACTTTTGATTTCAATATAATTAGTTCCTGTCTGAACAAGTCAAAGATACAATCTCGGTAGAAATTAATTAAGCTGTATGACATAATTTCGCAACAAAAATAAAATTTAGAGAAATAGGTAATATTAGAATGAACGTTTTATTAAAAAATACTCCTAAGCTCATATTTTTATAAAATTTCAGCTCGAGTTCAATAGATTATTTAGCCAGAAAGTGTTAATAAGTTTCAGGTCATATTGATGTTCAAAAACTACAAAGTTTAAATATAAAATTGCAAAGAAATTCCTCCACAAGTTTTGAATTGTTTTTATATTGTCTGAATCTATTGACTGTGACATCGTACACGGAACTAATATTTGCACACTAAACTGTAAACTTTGCTCACATTAGTCGTAGAGTTAGACACTTGCACCACTTGCTCTAGACACGACGTACGTTCCTAAACTGAATACAAAATACTAAATACAACTTTGTTTTCTCCAACTTTTATTTTTTGGGTTATTCTTTAGTTTCTGCACTTATGTTTATAGGAATTATGCATTAATTATCGATATTTGAACTAAAGAACGTTTGTAGTATCTAATTCTGCTCGCCAATCTATAAGTATTTATATCTTACTAAAATAACAAAGAGTCCAGAATTCGATGCTCAAAGCTCACAGCATGAAAAAAATATTTTCCTGAGAACGGGCTTAATATTCATTGTGTTGTATTTTTCTAAGATAAACCTAATCAAGTATAAGTCAATCATTGTCAAAACAAAGGCTCTCAAACCAACCACGAAGCCCTCCTTTAGTTTACCCTGCAAAACAGTCACTTTACGAAATTAAAATAAAGCCGGGGCAAACCCCCTAGTCCCCGTTCAATCATTTCGAGAGGCACTGTTCACAAGCTGTCCCAGGGATTAATTTCGTATACTGTCCACTACTAATCAATAACAGCTTAAATGGGAAAGAATATTTTGTTTAAATAATTAGAGATGAGTAAATACATGACAGCTTATAAAATCCTATGTTGTAAAAATCATTATTATGGATATAAATTGCTGGTCACCTAAAAGCGAATTTGATATTTTGAATTTAAAAAAAATACATTGTTGTCTAATCAAGTTCATTCTCTTCGCCGAGGTGAAATTGCGATAACATAAATTAGGGTGTTATGTATCCATAAAAAGAAACAGTGATACTACACGTATTCTTAATAAACATACGCGTTATGTAAATATTTAATAATTAGCGTTGAACACAAATAACTTTGTACAACAACTAAATTCTATTCCTCAATATTTATTTTCATATAGTTTAAGCATCAGCAAACGTTTAATCCATCCACGAAAACCACGAATCGCTCTCATAAGAAACAAGATTCGAAAATAGTCTCGCAGGGACCGTTAGTTCGGGTCACTCGATTTCTTACGATACTCGGAATCCCCAGATCGTCACATATTTACTCTACGTCTGTTCGTGTAAGTAATTACCTACATCAAATAACATGTTTGCTCTCCTGGGATAATCTATGAACAGGCATCCTTACATATATATATATATATATATATATATATATAATACCACACATGTGTGATGTGCTACATTATGCACATTAAACGATTAATTGCTTAATCTAGACACCTTCGCCCTGTCTTAAAACTTCCAATAGAATAAAAAAAATATAAAACAGCGACGATTACTAGTCATTATAATCTCAAAATGATCGAAGCACAAATATAAAACTAGACAATTCTAAACCAAGAATAGGTTAAGAACAATACTTACCTATTAGTAAACAATCATAACATTGAATTTGCACTATAAACATCATAATATATGCGCTCCAAACATTACCAACATAACATAATAATGAAATATTTGTATTGCATGCACAAAATACACACAATAATATATAGCTCACACAAAATTTCGAGATATGCACCGCTGGTATGGATGAGTTGGACTTGTGGTAACTATATTTTTCCTCTTTTTAGTTTATTACAGAGGTGTAGTTGCAGTCTTAATACCTTTTTTAATTATTATATTATATATACTACATAAGTCTATGTATAATATAGATAGATATCCTACATTTGATACTTTATATATTTTAGAACATACGAAAATATTCTTGCAACTACATCGCTCTTTTAACCTTACAATCCTTTTCTAGTTCATTTAAATACTGCAGATAAGGCCTAACTTGGGGCAAAAGCTCACAAAGAAAGGATTGTAAGTCTTTGTGTAAATAATGGGAAACATTGAATTTTTTTTTGTCTCGCTATTTACACACGACAATTTTCGTTTTCTTCGTAGAGTAAAATTTCGCAATAGACTCTCTATTAGTAACCCTGATAGAGTCATTTTATATATACTTTATCTACAAGCATATATAAATTGCTCCTGTAGACGTTTGCACCAACACTTTGTAGTGCACAATATTTTGCACAATTTTATAACGTAATAGAATCCAATTTAGTTTGAATGTTTACTAATCATATATTTAATCACATATAAAAATAAATTACGCACCTATATGCTAAGATACCAAAAGAAACTACTGTTGTATAATATTTGACGGTCAAAGTTTGATGTTCAACATAACTTAATATTTGTTTAAGTATTTAAAAAAATTCTAAAAACAGATAACATAAATGTTGTAATTTATTACTTACAAGAAAAGAAGTGAACAACTTGCAAAGACTCGTTTCTCACATTGAAAAGTATCTAGTTCCAAACGAACAGTGGTAAATGTTGTTTTAACAATAAACTTTTAATACCGGTGTCAGCACACCCCAGAGAAGTATAAACGCCATATTTTTGTTCGTTTTTTTGTTACGCGCTATGCAGGAAATTAGCTTCTATTGCGATGTCGACGCTTTTGGTAAAGCGGGTGGAACGAGGGCCGTTTTCACAGTGCGCCCGCAGCGCGGCTCATAGCGGCGACCAGACCAAAATGTAATTAAAAATTCCGAGAGCATTTTGCTTGGAGCTCGCAACAAGATAGTGTTGCCAGCTCGAGCATCGCTGTCCTGACTGCCTCTCTGGGAACATTCACTTGTAATTAGACTTGTTCGCTCTAAAAGTCTTCGTCGTCGCAGTTTTTGGAATGGCCGCGATAAGCTTAGATAATTGACTCAGAAATGTGACGTTACTCAGCGATGTTTTATTTGTAGATCCGTTTAAGTAAAAGTTTCAAGCAACGAGATTTAGAATTATTATGCTACATTACAAAAATAGTAGCACAACAGAACTGGCTAAATAAATCACTATGTTTGGGATTAATAATAATCTTTGGTATGAAAATTAAAAAGACTGTTGTTTTATTTCAAAGAAATTTTTGTTGTCTGCTATTCACTTGGCAACAAGCTAACGACAACCATGTAGCGCTTGATATCATCAATAGTTGCACAACAGCACGTAACGTTGTCAGTTATCAGATAGTTTGTTTGTTGTCGTGGTATACAGTTTATTCAATAGTAAATAATTGTACGTATATTAATAACGTTAATAAGCAAAAGGTTGCTTGCTATATTTACTGTTTCTTGTTGTTTAATATTACTTTATAGCCATTTCTTTATGTCGCTAAAGAAGTTGGTTTCTAACCTAGTGATAAAATTGTAATATTGACAAATATAATTTCATTAAACGTCTTCAAACAATGTGACGTGTCTATTAATAAAACATCAATGGCATTGCTTGGTATTTGTTGTTTGTGCTAAAAGGGTTCGCTTGATTTCCTTTTACGCTGCGTGGTTGGATTTGCGTGGTATCAGGTGGCATGGATCAAGGCGGACACAAAAGCGATCCTGGCCATCCACGAGCATGTTATAACGAACAATGCGCGGCTCAGCGTCACACACAACGACTACAATACTTGGACGCTCAATATTAGAGGGGTTAAAAGAGAAGATAGAGGACAATACATGTGCCAAGTTAACACAGACCCCATGAAAATGCAGGTGAGTATAATCTACATATATATAGATATATTAATAATACATCTAATAATCAAACAAACTTAAAAATCTTTTAAGCTTGTCTGATATTCACTTCTCTATAAATTATGGTTATATTCCGTATTATTAGTCTTATCATGCTCACAGATTAAGAAATACATTTGCCTAAATTGCAGACAGCTTTTTTGGAGGTCGTGATACCTCCAGATATAATTTACGAGGAAACGTCTGGAGATATGATGGTGCCAGAAGGTGGGTCTGCGAAACTAGTTTGCAAGGCAAGAGGTTATCCACCACCAAAAATAGTATGGCGCCGAGAAGATGGGGGTGATATAATTTCAAGAGGAGGTCCGCAAGGAAAAACTAAAGGTTAGTAAAATAATCTACTGCCTTCTTGTCATTAACACACAGCAATTCACACGTTTGAGATAGGTATTAACTCAAATTATGTCATGTTCCTTCCTTACAATTAGATTTCTAACTTAATCATTTTTATTTAGCCTATGTTTGGTCAAATTTTGTTTCAGATTTATTATTTATGACAATAGTTCAGCAAGTATATGTTATGTCTACTCTAATCTCACATTCATAGATCAATCAATCTAGTAGAATGAAAGAATTAATATGTTAGAAACTGCTACGAATAAAATCTCTGACCATTTAACCAGTGTCATATGCGAAAAATTTTTCAAAGAACTTTATACTTATACATTTTAATCATATTTTTAATTTAGATAACAATTTTACATGCACAGATATATACATCTATTGCAAAATTTTATTAGTTTTAATTTTAAATGTTTTATTTTTTATAGTTTTAATTTTTTTATTATAATAAAGCAATTCAATTCGAATTTATGGCTTAGAACTGTCAAAATACAAACAATAAATTTGAGTAGGCACGATAAACGCTTTATTATATCTTGTCCCGATGCTTTCGCTACGAGGCGGTAGGTGGCGGATACCAATTTTATTGAGACCCATCATAGCGTACCTATAACTACTGTCCACATACTTCGCAATAACATTACGCTAAACAAACACATTTAGCTAGCTCTCATGACATCTACAGGTAGAATAGGATCGGTGACACGTGTATTCTACATCAGAATACAGTCATTCAGCAAAATATCATGACAATATCGTAAAATAAAATCTATTATCAACACCAGATGCATTCTCTAATTAATATTTTGCATTGTAATTAAAATATTTACACGTTTAAACCTTCAGACACCACACCTGCTGTAATAGCTATACTTTATATTACCGTATTTTAATCTCAATACTACAAACTAGCACTTATTTTCATAAATAAACTGCAGTAAAATATAACAGCTTGGTAAAGTTCAAAATATCCTGACACTCTGAATTATTCGTATATGTAAATCAAATCATCTGACACCATTACTGTTGCTAAAATGCGACCCGAACAGTGCATATATTAACTGACTGGTGCGCATTATCATAATCCGTTCTTATTATCCAAGTTGACGTATCGCTAGAATTGCATTAGTTGTCGCAGCTCTATTGACATGGAGATTGTTACTAGAATGAAAAGTTAATTTAGAGATGGTAACTATAAGCAAAAGAAAAAAAAATATTCTTTGTACTATATTAGTATTCGTAGTACTGTCTTAATTAATCTATATTATATACTTATTGTTTAGTCCGTCATTAAATTATATACTATTTTGTTTTTGGTGTTGTTACTTTAATCATTGGATCACTAAGTAAACTAAAATAAAGAGAAAACTTATGAAAGGTCAAAGTATGTAAATAACAGACAAATAATTTTATAAAAGCCCAAGAACAAGATATCTACGAGTATATCGGAAGATAGGGTAAAGAAATAAAACAACAAATACAACATGCAATTAAACTAAAAAAATCCCCAAATAGGTAAAATATATTAAAAAATGCTATGAACAAAGATAGGGTTCTTATAGCATTAGTATTTTCTTCTACAAAATTAAGATATTTTTCTCTATTGCAATACTGGTATCAATGCGCTTAGGTGCAGCTTGATACTGATGATGTCAAATTAATATTTCAACTGTGGCCAAAAACTGGGCATTTCCATGCTTTAGAGTGTTAAACAATGGGACCCGCTCTTTATCATCTGGAAACAGTCATTAGGTCCTTGTCCGAAGAAGTCCTTGCGCTTGTAATTTTTTTTTAATAAGAATTTAAGGAAGAGCCGGTATTCCTAATACAAGCTTCACTTTACTTAAAAGAAATCTTTGGTGCATTCAAGCTGTCACTATTCTTATGATACCAAATAAAGTTTCATTTTATTCTAGGCGACATAATAAACTTTAACATCAGGCACTTAATAATCCTCATACGCTAAAAATTATAGTGATGATATATATTACACCCCAACGGTTGTCCTTCGGGCGAGCAATACCTACAGAGCGCTCGCTTGCATACGTTAAACGCGTTGAGTATATAATAATAGACGATTAAATTAAAATGTTGTCTATTTTTTTATAAATTTATATAGATCTAATAACATTATTGAGTGATTGAGAGAATTCATAATTATTGAGTGAGTTTTATGTGTGTATGTAACCTAGTCAAAACGTAGAGGTAATAAAAACAAAATATTAATATGATCGCGAAGAGATATAAGAATATAAATTTGAATAATGTAACAAATTATGAACGTTGTAATACATGCAATTAAATATCCAGTCAAGTTGATAGTGTATTACAAATAATAAGCCGTGTATATTGGTATATTGACAAACAAGTAAACTGCCTTGATAGTAAGCGATAAGTTGCTATACATGTGATTCTTATAAGATTCGCCGTAAATAACATAAAAAAATATATTTTGCTATATAATGCTATATAATTAAATTTTGAAACATAAAACTAAATATTACCCATAAGTTAGGTACTTGTTAATGTATTTTGCTCTTATTGTAGATAACATTATACGCTAGTAAAAGCGCATTGGCACATTATATTCTCTATTAAAATATCTACATTATATGCTTCGCTTAATAAGTCTTTATAAAACTTGTTTAGCGCATGGCTTGCAAATAAAATATCTAAGCGCGAACTTTCCAACTTGGTTGAGCTCTACACTAGTTTGTCTGGCACAATTTACATCAAACATTATACTATTTTTATCGTCAACTTACAACAATATCATTTTATCTTTATCAATGTTGAAATCAAAATTACGGGCTAGAGTCAAAACACCTTTTCAACTTTCCTTGTGCAGTCGATTGTAAGATAATCCTTGGGGACTGAAAACTTTCTCCTTTGTTAGTAACAAATGTTGCAAAGAACTAACACGACTTATTTCTCTAAAGTACAAGAAACGGGTTGCAGATAAATCACAGCTTAAAATATTCACTATTGAATCTTAGCAGTAAATCACACCACAGCACCTCCGGGAACTGCTATTACCATTCACACCGCCCTTTCTAATCCCACAGGATTACAAGCTCTAGACGGTCCGGGAATAATTACTTACCTACTCATCTCCGTATTCGTCTAAATAAGTAGTAGCTAAAGATTGTCCAATAATTTACCTGCTTGTATCGATTTAAAATGCATTTCGTTTACTGATCATACCTAAGTCTTCAAAGGTAAGATCAAATATAAGAAAGTAATTGATGCTGAATGTATTAAACGCAACATTTCGATAATGCATTTAAATGGTAACAGATAATCCAAAAATCACTATAGGGAAACAGAATATTTTAAATTTCACACTTAAAACAGTAACTCTATTAATATCAATACCATTCACACAGACTTAAATTTAATTGAAAGGAATAAATATATCTCATATCTAGTACAACCGTTCAACATTCTGCAATTGGAAAGCTGATATTGTATTTTACTAGTTGAATTTATCCTTACTTTTAACAACGTTAATACCCTCGAATAGAAAAGCTCGGTATTGTTATACAAGAATATATTGTAGGCCACAATAATCTTTTTTATTCCACCATGATTCAAAAAAATTTTTTAAAGCGTGTAAACGTGGTGACGTAGGAAGAAATTTTGCAAGAAAATACCGGAAATAATATAATGGAAGACAAATGAGGAATATCTGATATCGCCAAGTTCTATGTCGCGATAATGAAATGTCAAAAATATAAATTTGAGTGTCCGAATGTAAATTCAAAGTGCCTCAAACAAAGAAGTAACATTTTCAACTAACAGGATCTTTTTTGTCCACTTTTGATCATATTTCAAACTGATTTACAAGTACCAACGCAACGTTAATACCATAGGAACATCATAAAAGTGTTCGTCAAGTCTAAGCAACATGCATTTTGACACAAAATATACTACACAAATAATATAATAATAATAATATAATACACAATTTTTTTTCTTTTCAACGCCATTGCTCGTAATTGGTATGTAACTACACCAATTTTAGTTTCACAATGTATCATATTACCAACTTTTAATATCTTTCGAATTTCAAATTCGATTACCGCACAGTTTGGTAATCTAAAGTTAATAGTTTCGTAAAGAAAAATCACGCTTTTATTTATAAGAAAAAAAAATAGGAACCAAAGAGAATTTATATGCAAAATGCTGAAACATTTTTGATATACAATTATAAAAACCTTACTTAAAATTACAACTATTAAATAGAAGTCATACATAAATATTATAAGAATATATTTATTTTTTAAAAATTATGTAATTTGCTGAAAATTATATAGTTTTGGCTGTATCAGCGTCGGTACCTTTCGCGCACAATGCCGTCAATGAAAAAGTAAACGCGCCATTTTTCAATTTTCAGTACTATTTTGCAAGTAGATATTTTGCATTGTTTCTTTTGTTAAGATTTTTATATCAAAAATGTCATCAAGCGATTAAATTGATTGTACGAATGAAATAATAACGAATATTTCAGAAATGACTGGCGGTGAAGGTGGAAATCCAACGTATAATTTTTATAATTGTACTTTCACAAATTGTTTTTCATAATAATTTTTTATTGACCTATAAAGTTTGTATTAATTACTCGCAATGGTGTTGAAAAACGTCCTATAACACTCGTGAGCAGTTAAAAATTACATTCTCGGCTGAATATTAAGCACTCGCTGCGCTCGTGCTCAATGTCAGTCTCGTCCGTAGTTTTCAACATTACACGCTTGTATTATAATGTACTATTACCTAACAAATGCCGCCTCTTTCATAAAAGTATACGAGAGCAACATACAAGTTATAACATTTCATGATACAAAATATATATTAAAAGTTAATAAACTTTTCAGAATTATAACGATGTTCGTTGTCATATGTTACTAATTTATTACCATTACATATATAAATGTATACATATATTAATTATAAATTGTGCTAACATAAAAGAGACTATCTTTTAATTGGTAGGCGCTTGTGGTATAAAATAGCAAACCAGTCAGTACCTAAAAATATACCAAGAGAATTGTATTAATGAAAGAATATGAGTTTACACTTTCATTATAAGTATAAATCGTTTCGTCTTAATCGAGAAGATCACACTCTCTTTTTTTAAATCTAGGAAGTTAATGTACATAATTTAAAATTGCACTTCATTGACAGGACTAGAAATATTTACTAGTATGGAGGGTAAAGGAACTTTGATTTGGTGCCTACATTGTGCGATAACAGTTACAATTTAAGGTAGTGAAATTGTAAAGAATTAATAAATGAGAACTAATCAGCCCACCTTTTGGTTAGTGGTTAAAGTCACCTATAGTAAATGTTTTTGCTGTGACAGTCGCAGCAAACCTGCAACCTTATGTAGGCTGCACAACCATAGTGTTCGTTGACTAACCACGACAAAATGTAAAGTCACACTACTCATTTATTTTACTGCCTTTTTTTCCGCTGAGAAAAATGCATTGAATTGCATACCCCGGCTGCGGAGAGCCAACAGTTATGTGGGGCTCTCAGAATACCTTAGAATTACCCCAGAATACCTTACCCTTTACACCGAAACACAACAATGCAAATACTGCTATTTTGCGACAGAAATTGGTAAGACTAAAATTTCCAAGCAGGCGACCCAAACATAGAGTCTCCCTCTTGTACTTAGGTATAAATAACAGGTAATTGTTAAAAAAGGGAAAAAAACCTAATAATTTGTTTTGCTAAAAATAAACTCTGGTAATACAACCAATGAAGATTTTGTATTGTATGAAGAAGCATTAAGTGGACCAGATCACGATCACTGGAAAAACTCGTATTCAAAAGGTCCTCAGAACATTAAAGAGAAATTGTAAAATTGCCTAATGACAGTTTGTCTCTGGTGTCTTATTTTTCTATTATAATTAATAAACTATATAATTTACTTATAAAAATCAAAAGCGTGTAAAGAAATATTGTGAATTTTATTACAGTAGTAGTACCATAATTATATTAACGAAATCTTTTCGCCCAGATGGACTGAAGATAATAATATCATTTAATTGGACTTAACTTTACCTTTCGAAATAACATTTCATTTTCGTGACTGAAATATTTCCAGTTTGATGCAAACAATTTCAAAACAATTGTGTCCTCGGCAACTAGGCGTAAGTAATAGGATCACTTAATTAGTCGATTATTGAAAAGGCTAGCTTGTAATAATTGGCTCAAACAAAATTATTCGAAAATTCGTGAGCAGCAAGCTGAATGCGGCAGTGACAGAAACGATTAATCAGCTAGTACCACTTAACCCCACCAGTGTTCAGGCCTTCTCTCGCCATCAGTCAATTCATTAAGCCAGCGAAGTACTAGTAATGACTCACAGTAAGCTGAACGCTCTTTATTTACTATCCTAATGTTTACATTCACATTCAATAGTTAGATTTTTTGTCTAAATAATAATTATAATTGAAAAGTTGCGACTACATATTCTTTTCTAACTTTAGCTTACAACATTAATAAAGAAATATTGTGTATTTTCAGCTAAACTTTAGATTTTAATTTAATTACATTTTGTGAGATTTGAACTTAAAGATAAGTGTTATATTCACATAACAGACACTTAATACACAGCCTTCAAAGTATAATTTTAATTATATTCAATTATTTTTACCATAACCAAGGTAAAAATAATGTATGTAAGTTAATCTTGATTTCAAAGTTTAAGAGAGCACCACAAAAAATCTAGCAAACTATTTCTCTTTTTTAATTCGCCTGTTAATAGCTAGTTACCCACAAGATTATTCATTTAAACATATCAAGCGTTATTTAATGGTCAAAAACACAGTTAGGTACTAAAGTATAAAAGAAACGAGAATAAAGGTTTTAATTATAATACTTATTTTAAATTACTCGTAGTAACAAGTGCCAAAAATTGTGTCGTTTCTACTTACATACGAGTATTAAAATAAATTCTTGTACTCAACAAGACGGACTCACGACCTTCTGAAAAACCTGAAGGTAGTCCTCGGATATTTTAAGTACAAACATTAATTCCGTACCAGCTGCAATTTATTTATACTACAGTAATCAAATTACTGAACGTCTTTTAGATAGTAATATGTATAGAGGGCTATACAGATTACTGTCCAAAAGACGTCTTGAGTACATACAAACTTGGTGCCATTCTAATATAAGGAGGATGAGTGTTCCAGCAAAGAACCGACTGCATAAAAAATGACAAGTATAATAGAGTGATGAGAAGGGCATTTGAAGAGTTTTTTGAAGAACGAAACAAGATGCTTATTATGGGAAGTACTCATATTTTTAAACAGTGATTTCAAATAAATCGGAGAATGCAAGGAATGAAAAAGTGAAGATTGAGCTGTTAGGAACCTGATCTGTTTTAGATGTCAAATCGTAATCCAATTTCAACGTTTGACGATAAGCAGTTACATGATTATAATTACGAAGATAAAAAATGAAGGGAATACAGTAGGTAATTTAGAAGTCGGTCAATCTTATGTTAAGCTGATGAGCTTCAGGTTGACCTGTGTAAAGTTAAGGAGCGATAGCCTTAGGACACCTCATTGCATTAATGGTAGAAATTGTCTGCGGGACAATTAACGGATCAAGCGTGGGCACACATGAGGAGTGCTTATTTAAATTACATAAATCAAATTTGTACTCGTAAAGAAGGATTAATAAGTGTAAAGAGGGAAAGCGTCCTTTGAACTCTTTGTCCTGATACGAACAAGTGTCAGAATTTAGTACTGGTGTTTGGTACAGCACTCTTATAAAACATGAATGATGATTATAAAACATGATTAAATGTTCATGTAAGTAAGTAATTGAAGTAAGTTAGATAATATATGATAATATAAAAGTAAATTAATTTTAAGATCACCAAAAGGTTTCTTCTCAAGAATTTTAAACTTATCTATGAAAGTCCCCCAGTTATATAAAAACCCGCGTTGGTAGACGCGGGTTTACTTGAGGTCTACTTGAGCCATTAACCACATTATGCGTCTATCTAAACCACCAAAGTTATAGAAGAAGTACGTGCTAGCCCTGGAGTCTCCTGTAGTGTCATGCCGTCAAAACTCTCACAAAATATGTCATGTTAGATGAACATGAGCCTATTGTCTCTATTGCGAGGGCCACAAAGTCGTAGACATTCAATTAGGCCAATTATTTGCGGCGCTTGAAGTCGTAAGCCTGGTTAGCCGCAGAGTCAACCCATAAACCTGTGGTGTATGTACTCATAGAACTATGTAAAAAATCTGTGCACGAAAGACAGATAAAAATGAAATAAATATTAGGAGAACAAGAAAATCATCATCATCATCATTCCAAAAATGGTATTATACCTAACTCAATGCATACATTCTGCAGGTCATTAGAAATGTCATTCTGATATTTATGTATTGCGTACATTTATGTTCTAGTTCAATTACATTATTCAGTTCAGTTCATTATTTACTCGTCGAAATTTAAATTTATTAAATGAATAAGATTTTTCTTAGTCTATATCTATTTGTATTGAATAAAAAAATAAAAATGTTCGTCGGTTTTAATACATAATTAAATATGCTTTTTCTTACATTATTTATCATTTATATTATTTAAAAGAGCATCATCATTATTTTTTTATGTATCCTACTACTATTATAAAGGCGAAAGTTTGTAAGTATGGATGTATGGATGTTTGTTACTCTTTCACGTAAAAACTACTGAATGGATTTGAATGAAACTTTACCACAATATAGCTTATACATCAGAATAACACATAGGTTACAATTTTTGAGGTTTCTAATGTGAGGTCGTAAAAAAAACACATTTTTTGCGCTTACATTGCAAATTGTCTGTTGTGTCTGTTTATACGAGTAGGAGCATACTGCAATAGCTACCTATAGGCCTATGATTAGGGCTCTGCAGTGCTTAGTTACCGTATTTCTTACTTATTACTAGACTAGACGGGACGAACCTGAAGTCCACGCGAACGAAGTCGCGGGCAAAAGCTAGTTTAAATATAAAGTATTATTTATGTCTTTGGCAATCATAGTATTAAATCATTTCACCCATAAATATCCATTCAAATAAAAGTGGCGTTACTATTATATAGAGGTAGATAAACAGTATTTAAAATAAATCACTAGTAATTTAATCACTTAACCAAAAAAACAACTTCAAACTCTAGTTCAATATCAGTAAAACACAATACCTGAAAAGAACTTTCTAAATTATCTGTAATTGACTAAAGCCCCGCCTCTACCAATTTTAAATTAACTGACATCAATAACAATCATCAATTTGAGTGAAGAAGTCTAATTAAAGAAGCCGTTACAAGTTACCTCCATAAATCTGAGCTGGAAACAATACAAGCTATCCATTACGTAGGCCAATGTTTCTTCACTTAATATTCCAATGAGGAAACTTGGAGGGGTTCAAACTCCACAAATATAGTTTTTGAATGAACGAGCTACTTTCAAATTTTATATAAATTCCATTCTGCTTCATATTTCAACTTAAGTACATTTATTTGTTTGAAGTATCCTTGACCAGTATGTCAATTAACTATACTAGATACTTGATTTTCGAATACTTTAAATAGTGACACTTATTATTATTTTATTACTCTACAATACACGTCTAACAGCCTTCGTGATATAATTTGATCTAAAATCCAGGGTTAGATTTTCTACGGCAGCTTAAAACTTGTTTTTTATATATTTAACTCCAAATAAATCAATGGTCCATGTAATGCTATTGCACAATGTTTACAAATTTCTTACATAGAAAATAAGAATTGTTAAAAAAGATATTCCTACTTAATTGAACATTGTGTATTCGCCCAATTGCAATTATGGTTAATCGATTACACATTATGAAATGTGAATGAATAACGACGTACTTAATAGAATTAATATGATTATTTTGAAAATTCTTGAATAGATTCCAATCCAAGTTGGATTGGATAATTTTACTGCAACATTAGGTATGTTCATCGTTTTCGTAAGCTAGATTAGTCATTTCATCTCACCGGAAACCGACCCAAATAATTTCAGAACGCCTGTACTCTAATATCCATCTACCCTAATATACTATATTGAAATTAATAATTTTGTTTCAGTTATGTTCTTTTTTCTATAAACTACAACACAACATTAATTTAAATAAATAAGGTACAATTTTGAAGTGATTGAAGTGGATAAAAAAATGTAAGATAAATAAGTCAAATATGCAATGTATGCAGTGAATTATTTCAATTTAGGCATGTTGATGATATTACTAACTTTCCGTTTAAATAACAAGAAGGTAAAGGAAGATCTTTGGGGAATATCAACTCGTGTAATTCAGACCGTTATAGAAGAATTAGCTTATTAGCACAAATTTTAAATTTTTCTATTAATGAGGGTATGTTCCCTCGTGAGAAATTGTAAACGAATACCACTTTCAAATCAGGTCACAATAACTTCCCCCAAATTTCAAATCTATATCCACATTACTAACTTTTCGTAAAATCTTCGAAAATAGAGAGTGTATTTATAAAATTTATAGTTTTCCTAATTTATGTAATAGGTATAATAATATTGTAAAGAAAGATTGAAAAAAGGACATGAATATAGGACATCCTTCAGAGTTGCTGGCTTTTCTTCTTCGAGTTCTTCTCGAAATGGCTCACCCAACTTCCAAATAGGCATAGAACCAATTTTTAATCCTTATTTTGTCTTAGTGTCTTTGTCTGCGTATTTTTATGTTGACGTCAAGAAGTACTTGTCTAGGTGTATGTCATATGTCGCAGAGATCGGGCGAGATCTGTCTCCGCCGGCATTGATTGCGGCAATGCTGGCGGACGAGGGAGGTTGGAGGGCTGTGGCCTCCTTCTGTGAAGCAGTAATGCTCCAGAAGGAGGCCGCCGAGCGGGGTCGGGAGATGGCCGATCCCGCTCGAAGGAGGTGGCGCCGGGCTCGGTAGCACAGCTGCGGCGCCGCCGCGGGTCGCCGGCGGGCGCGAGGAAGTCGCGACCGCTACGGCGACCCGGGATGGACCACGCCCCTTCCGTGGCCGGGGGGCGTCGTCGGTGGAGGAGACCGGGGGAGGTAGTGTAGCCACCCCCGAGGAGGGCTCCCCTGTATCGACGGGGGAGCGGAGGCTGGGGGTTCCCGGAAGTAGCTTGGTAAGTTCCCGGGGGCTCCCTTCATGCCTGAGGAAGGCCATCCCTGCGGTTTTTAGTGGGTAGGCCTCCCCCTTCTGGGGAGGAGAGCCCCACATAACCGCCGGCTCGCCACAGCCGGGGTATGCAATTTAATGCATTTTCCTCAGGGAAACAAAAAAAGAAAAGGTGTATGTCATATAAAATTATTTTATTTTGTATCGGTATGATTTTGGCAATAAAATTCAAAAGTATACGAGAATGAATCAGAGCTAGATCGAATTAATGGAACTCAGTCAAGCCATATAAGGTCATTCAAGGAGGAGGATGATGCAATAGCCATAATGGTAAGACTAGTAAACAAAGGGTATTATTATTCAAAATCTGCCCTTTATCGTTTCTCATAAAACATATTCCGCTGACAAGGGCGTGTCGCGTGCCTATTTGTATCATGTTCTACAGCAAATTATGCAGATAACAAAATAAATGACGGAAACTTGCTCCGAGACTGATGCAAATTAACTTAGACATCTATTCCAGGCTTTTCATCAACAAAGTTTTGAAACTGATACAGGATAACTCGTACTTATAGTCTAAATTATCAATGGATTTGAATATTTGATGATATTTTTAATAGACTGCTTGCGGGGTTCGCTGATTCAATTATGGAGGTCCATTATTTATTTATTTTTTATTCTATTATATAGTGAGAAATGCACGTGTAAATTATTAAAAACCTAGTTCAAACATTAAACAAATGATCTTCTATAAAATTTTAACTTTTTATATATTATAAATCGCATTAGTGATTATAATTTGTATTTTTTTAAATCCGAACGTAGGCACGGCAAAAAGCAAGCTGATTATTTTATAACACAAGTATTATATTTTATCAATAAGTAGATTCTGATATCAATCTTTGTATACTTAAATATAAGACTGTCCTTTTAGACCTTTTAATTCTCAGTTTATGTTAATATATAAGTTTTAAATATACGACTGTATTTTCAGGCTCTTATATTCATATATAAGTTATGCAATGTTAAAGCTAATTTGAGTAATTTAGTGTAGTTATACAGAATGTAGAGTATCTATATACTCTAGAGTAGTTATATGTAGAGCGCACTAATAGTTTCCCGAATAAATAACATAATAAGACTATTAATGATAAAAAATTAATTAAATTTCCCAAAATATTCTGCCTTTGCGTCAATGGACTATTTTATAAAATTTTACCAATATTGAAAACATATAAATAAATGGTCATGTACCTGTTACTATTTATTTTACGGGGATTTTCTAAAGTGTCACATGTTCAGTTTTATTATAATAAAAAGCAATCAATCGCTTCGAAGGACTTTTCACGCGTAACAATTTCACTGGTTTCGGCTTATCTCGCAAGACCTATACGCTCGATTACTACTGTGTTCGAGAATCTTAGCTATAAATCCATATTTCCTTACCTGTTACTATGTTCCACATCAAATTTCAAACCCCTTAGTACATCAAGCATAACACCAAGTGAAGCAGTTCATTTTTTTTGAGTATCCGTTAAATTGAGGTATCATTGTGGAGGGTTGACTATGTTTGACTCATGGCAATATAAAG
Source organism: Scirpophaga incertulas (assembly GCA_036419045.1). NCBI lineage: Eukaryota > Metazoa > Arthropoda > Insecta > Lepidoptera > Crambidae > Scirpophaga > Scirpophaga incertulas. Next base: position 17,676,192 of record CM071629.1, on the reverse strand, counting down.
ATGTTCAGATTTCATGGAAGACCACATCTGTCTGTCTATTTCAGCTATACGGCGCATAGCATCAAACTTTTGGTTGTTCAAAGAAGTGCACCGGCGACCTTCATCAATTTCATCACGGTATTTGACACGACCACAAAATCAAGCTATAACTCGACTTGCATGCTTCTCTTACCTAAAACGCAAATTAAAGACGAACAAGAACAAAAACAAGCCGTGTTGTAATCAATATTTTTTTTTAATATCTTTCTGTAAGTGACCAATACCAGTAACTTTTAGCTGACCTAATTAGCGAGCTGTTTATAATTCACATTTCTAAATTTGGTTATAAAAATCATTATCTCAGAACACAAAAATGAGATGATATTATAAAAAATTTGACTTCAAAAATATTGTAAAAAGGCTTATTAGATTATTTGACGTTAGAGCGTTTGATTTTCAAGTGATGATTGATTGCATAACAGAAGACTCGTGGCCGGAAATTCAGAAACTACGACATGGTGAAAATTCCAGGAACCATCAATCGGTTCGAAAATACTTGAGAACTATCTTCACTGGTCGTTGGATGTGATGATATTCATTATATCTGATTTATACGAGTATCAGTAGAAAGCTGTCTGCTTAAGTATAGTTGCAAAGGAGTGAATCCCTTTCTAACTCAACTCAAGCAGCAATTTGAGTTTAAAATTGATTTTAGAATACGTAGTTATATATATACGTAGTTAGTCGAATACGAGTTGAAAAAAAAAATAAACAATTGACAAGGCAAATAAACTGATAAAAACGTATTTTAATATAGATTTATAAAATTCATCACCTTTCAGAAATAAATGTATATAACATTGACTACTTATTTAATTATCTTCAGTCACTGGCATTTGAAAACGGGATTTTACTTGACTTATGACACATCGATAGGTCTAGTTTACTTGCCGGTTCTTAAGACAGCACATAGAAACTACGGAGACGATCGTTGCAATTATTTATCTTCCTACGTCTTTACCTACAATATGACTACGACTTAGGTCCTACATACATCTCCATATATATTATATATATATGTGTGTGTATATATGTATGTGTGTATATATATATGTATATATGTATGTATATATATATATATATGTTACGGGCAACTTAAGAAATCTAGTCCCTATGAATAATGATCGGCCTATATCAATAAGGCCCATGTCTCATGGGCCATTTAATTAAAATTTCATCCCTAATCACTTTTCCCGGTCAGTATGAATAAGGGCAAATACGTTTTGGGCAAAATAATTAAACAAATGAAATGAAATGTTTTTTGTTTATTAAAGATATAAAACGTCGAAATTATCATAGGCAGAAACATAAAAAACGATTTATCATAATAGTACAAAAGAAATTAAGAAATTAATTAATTAAGTAACATTACCCTTATTTTTATAGAAATTTGAGTAAAATGATAATACACGTGAAAAGTATTTTTGTTTATCAATGAAATTAAACTTGCAACATTTTCATGGTAAGGAACATAAAAAAATTATTTAACATAATAGTATAAAAGACATTTAACAATCAAATATAAAATTATATAATTAAATAACATTACTAGTTACCTATCCTTTATTTTAATTAAAATATTTTTCAATAATCAAATGTTTTGTAGGTACAATACTGAGTTTAAAAATTAAAAATCTGGATAAAATATCTTTCATAAACTGAAATTTCAAATAATGCAGTACTAATCTTTAAAATCTTAAGCTTGTGAAAGAAAATTATTTATTTTTGCAAGTCGAGCTTTTATGACATTTAGAATTAGATTGATGAATAGAATATTTGATGTCTTGCATTTACAACGATTAGAATAGCAATCACCAGTGCAATTGCAATGGAAGAAGCCGTGTCCATCAGAATGTGAGTCTTTTCGAGCACATTCTTGAAGAGTTATATCAACTTATGGAATCATTTCAGTCATCAATTGAAATGAACTTTTCTTTACACACAGTAAATTCAATTCGGGAATACAGTTGGTTTAATATACCAGGTTTAGTTCCTAGTTTATAAAAACTTATCAATTAATCAAAATGCCCGACTTAGTAGTGAACCGCCCGGTCCAAGTGATAAATTAAATCTATTGCTTACATTGATTTCATAAATGGACCACGGGCTGTCGGGCATTATAATATAGACCAGTCTAAGTACTAAAAATACTAAAATTAATCAAATAGCCCGAGGCTCTTGGGAACTATTCATAATACTCGGCCCTTATTAATACATGCCTGTTAATCACGTTGCCCGTAACATATATAAATTTATGTAAGCCTTATAGAAGTTATTTATATCAGCATTTCATATAAAATCTACAGTGCAATTACCGAATACACTCGAATTTAACAATTTATTCATTTAAAATGAAAATAAAAACAATCCCGAAAATTACTTCAATATTTTCGTCAGATTTTTGTATTTTATTGGCTGCTAGTTTAATATGTCTATTGACGTGTGGTTGAAAGTTTCAACAAGTTTTCTGTGTTAGATACTAAATAAATAATGAAAATGTAAGTATGGAAAAAGCAAGATTTTATAACCTCGTCACAAACCGACAATTTCATGGGCAAAGATCTAATATATAAATATTTTTAATGTTATCTCTATCTAAATAAGGTTCTAACAAGTCATTAGATACATATATCTTACTCTAATTTGTGGCATAACTCACTCGTGCATCGATTGTTCTATCATTGAGTGCAATAACGATAGATTTGAGTAAGAGGTAAAGTTGATAAGCTAGTAGGACATGAATATATCACTACTGAAGAGTTATTATTACAATTACAAATGTTTTGTCAGTCACCATAAATCTTACAAAATCTTATTCATTGAGACACTTTTTGCATTCCATTCCATGATAGCTTGATTTTTTAATGTACAAACGTGTATCACTACGCATAATTCTATCGATTTAGCAGTGCTATTGTATGAACATTATTATTTATAGCGAAATAGGAAGCGTGATTAAAATTGTTTTAATGAAAATCGCGCAGACAATTGAGTGATACAATATTTCTGCAATGAATAGTTTGTGGTCTATTTTATAAACATTTTTTTACATACTAAATAAACTAGTTAAAAACTGGCTTATAGCAACACATTTTTATTGTTTTTTAATAATTTATTTAGGAGTTTTTAGATTATTCATAGGCAATAACTATATTTTTCAATTCTGTCTGTTAAAAATTCAGCATTGATGTTAAAAATTTGAGTGTATAAAATTTATAAAATATTATCGAACATTAACGATTATTCCAGTGATCAAATAGGAAATTACAAGTAGATTCTTCTTATTTGTCCTAACCAATAAAGTCAGAAAATAATGTTGACATCTTATTTGATACCAAACTTACAAATTCAAGAGCGTCTACAGCTACGATCACCTGAGCCAAAATCTACATTGAAGACAGCTGTAATATCATAACTCCGCAGCAAACTTCTAGGTTTTTAGGTAACAAAGTTAGCAACTTTATTATTAAATTAATAACTACGCTTAAAATAACAAAGCCTCTTCACAACTTTCTCTGTCCGCGCATTGTTTGCTAACGAAGCCTCGTGGCCGGGCTCGAGAGCTCTACACTTTAAACCATCAACCTTCAGCCCCTTCGGAAAATATTGCCCCAGCTTTTTATCCTCTTGTTTGAATAATGGCTGTAAACGTACTCGGGCGCCATTTGAGCAAGGTGTCAGGAAAACAGCTCGACTTCAAACCACTAACGGTGCTTGTTTACCGAACCCGTCAACTTTTGCCGAATGGAAGTGTTTTCTAACGGCTCTTAGACGAAATGTAAAGTAAGCATTTGGCGGTTATGCGCTAACCAACGATGACTTTAGAAATATGTTGCGGCGGATCTTCTATGGTTTGTAGTTCGTTAGTATAAATAACAAACAAGAACCGTTTGGTACCAATATTACTCGTATGACACTCGGTATATTAATCGAAAAACAAGCAATTTGTACATTGAAAGTTTACTTAATAAAATGTACAATAGAAGATTCTATTTGTAAATTTATTAATTAAAATAAATTGTATTTAAAAGCTTTTTATTTTCGTCATCGTGTAAGCGGGATAATTTTGAATCTGATGTTGGCGCATTCTGGTAATGTGAGAATGAGCAATGTTCATATTTAAACAACTCTTTCTACGCTACTAGATAAAAGGCTCTTTTGCAATGATATCTTCAATAACAAACAGAATATTTTCTATCTTAGGGGTAATAACATTTGTTTAAATATCTTTAATGTCGTTAATTAAGTCAATGAGGACTCATAACTTACTCAGGTTTTTGCACTAAAAATATATTGTTTTGAAAATTAACTTACTATTATAAATAATAGTAAGTTGATTTGGTAATGTAGTGCTTTATTTTATATTCGGTTTATATTTAATGACAATATATTTTTCTTCAACAGTGACTTCTTTGGAGGGCGAAATAGTGAACTTAACAAAAGTAACGCGCTCTGAAATGGGCGCGTACCTCTGCATCGCTGCGAATGGAGTACCACCTTCAGTCAGCAAGAGGATCATGCTACATGTACATTGTATGTATATTTATATTTCTAACATACTAGATTATGCACACCGCGAAGTAAATGATTATGTTGTAGACGATAACAATAACAATAAAATCAAGCGAATGTAGTAATATTTGCACATCTATACAACAACCACTTTCTACTTACTACTATAACTATTTCACAATATTACCCACCAATTTTACGATCTTTCGTCTCACACCGAAACATAGAAATGTACAGCACCGTTGTTTTAGAATCAGAAATAAGTATGACAGAGATAGCAGAGCAGATGCAGTATCATATCACTCTCATGTTTAAAAATCTACGATTTATTGCATTAGCTGACACATTTTGTAAGCAATACTCAATCCAATCAATTTTATAATAACACATATTAGCACACAAATCAATTTAGTATTGAAATATTTGCAACCAACCAAATTAAAAACACAAATTTTGTCAGGTCTATAGAATACGACTTTATAAACGTCGCCACTCTCTAGTGTATAGAAAAAGGTAGCACATCAATAGCTGACAAGGACGGATAAGAAAGAGGACATAAATAATCCCGTCCCTACACTCCTCATGAAGGTACTGATTTGAATTCACGACGTGAATCAATTGGTCCATCGATAAAGCGTACTCACCTGCGTGAACCAGGGCAAAAACCAGTAAAGCGTAGCGACTTATCTTGCTTTCTTAGAAATAGGGAGGTAGATTGACATCGATAAGAACATTAATTACCCGTTATGCGGACATCAAAATTAACACCTTTTATATATCCATAAAAACATTTGTTATTTTATATATTGTGAAATGTGATTCAGCGCCAGCAACCAAGTATCATACTTATTTATTTAATTCAATAAATATATTTTTCTGAAAACAACTCAAAACAGACCAAAAAAACAAACATATATATATATACCAATTAAATATATGCGTCTGTCAAGATTAGGTTCAGATTTTGCCACTGGCTACTTTTACGAGAACTTTACTATAAATAGCGTTAAGACTAATAACGTTAGTAATTTTAAAATCATTGTGTTGAATTCATTACTTGCCCTGATATCTAATAATTCATACTGATTAAGCCACCGAACGTCCCTATCCAGACTAATTTATAAGCGGGGAGTTTATTCAACGGTCTGCCGGGACGGGGTGCTTGGCGGCTCGAACACGTAAGCAATTGGGAGATTTTCGTGTTATCACGTATCATCTTTGGCGCGTGGCTTGCATCCGGATGTGGCCTTCGGCAAATGTTTAGTGAAACTTGTCGGAAGTGCTGTTGACTAAGAGCTCGAGAGTGTTTAGTATTCAACACATAAACTTGATTCGAACTTTTATTTACAAGTGACGAAAGCATTCCTTTGTTGCTTTTTTACATAAATTTTGTTTCCTTTACAATGCAACAATTTTACTCAAGTACCTTAATTAGTGTTAAGTCTTGTTAAAGATGCTACCTTGCATTTAATAAAATATGCAATTATATTTGTCAATTTTAGATCTTTAGTAAGATTCTGTTCATTAATATCATAGTATTAATCAACAGAATCTTACTAAAGATATATATATATATATATATATATATATATATATATATATATATTATAATTAGAAACACTACCAATGGTTCTTAACATTATGTAACATACTTCATCGCAATTCTTATTATTTTGAAATTGAACATTAAATGGGACAACAATATGTTCAAGGATTTATTATTATTAGAAAATCTATATAAATCCCACTGCATGAGTCCAGTTTCAATATTACAATATGGACTAATATTAATTTATTAGAAACAACAACAAAAAGTATAAAAAACAATTTGTTTTATGTATTGTAATTAGTCATGTTATTTACAGGCTGTTTATTATAAACAGTTACATTAGTTTACTATAAACAGCTAATAATTTTTTTACCTAAGGATAAAATGATCATAAATAAAATTCATTAACCAGATAATTGAATCCAAACATATCGATACTAATCCGATATTGTCAGCAACCCTAGAGAATGCAACTCGCAAAATTTGTGTGGCGCAGTGGGGACTGTCAAAAGCATATAACTACGTGTAGTGCGCGCTCATTTTCATCGCATGGATGGCTCTGTATCGCTGGGGATTGACGTTGCAACATTTCATGAATCCGAAAACTGGACCGTAACTAATGTCTGGGCTATAGTTTCTTGAAGCGCAACAGCTTCACAATTAATTAGAACTTAAATAAAAATAAAACATATATATATATATATATATATATAATATATATATATATATATATATATATATATATATATATATGTTTTATTTTTATTTAAGTTCTAATATATATAACATTTTAATATAGCCATATTAAAAAAAATATATTTTGAAGATTTGTTTATTGTAAATACGTACATAACTTTTGAGGAAGAAATTTCTAACTTTTGGCTTTTTTCTGTTGTATGTAGTAGTACAGCAAATTAGTATAATTCAACAAAAAAAAACATATTTCGAGAAATTATAGTATACTTTTTTAATAATAAAATTAGTATTGGTTTTGAAGATTCTATTTACTAAAAAAAATTATTTTATTATTTATTATATTTTATATTGTTAGCGTTATAGGCATTTTATTGCAACTTTATTGACAGATATCAATATAGACATACATATTAATATAACTTTTTATTATTCTTCAACTTTTACTAAATTTTCGGACCAATATTATAGGATTCCATTGTTTTACTCTTCAAATATAAATATCACTCAAACTGCATACTTGAAAAAACATTGCATTGCAATACTTTCAATACAATTTGCTAAGATTTATTAATTGATTAAAATAAAAATACCACCGAAAATGTCGAATTACTGCATAGTTTCATTAAAAGGTACAATTGTGTCGACGCTAACATTTGCAGTTCGTTATTGGCATATATAAACATTGGCCGAATATACGTTAAACATATTTATATAAAGTGAACACAGGCACTGATGTGCTTTAGCCGAGGGAGTTAATTGAATAATAAATTATGTAATCCAAAAGTCGGTCGATTCAGGACTGAAACGAATGATAAAATACTTTGAATAAAATTTTTCATGCCTAAATTTCAAAGAAATTAATCGAAACGGTATAAATGATTCCCTGGCTTATTATGCTACCCACAAATGGTTACAGGCATATAACCACTATATATCCCTAACGGCTCGACTTCACGACACCAACCAAGAGAAATTCACTTCATAGAAAACGCAATTTCAAGCGAACAAACAAACTACTACCGTCTGAAACCCTTCCACTCAGTTTAATTACTTCACAAAGAATGCGTCGCGTTCGCTCGATGAGGAGACAAAATTAACGCTCTCAAATATTTAATTTAAATTTCCTTTCCCGAAAACGAATGATAACAGCGGGTCGTGCAGACTTGCGGCCGCTCTCGACCGACGTAAAAACACTTTTTAGACGTTAGGAGTGAAGCAATTCATTTGTAACAGTAAGTGCTTCGTAACGCGATGAGTTTCTTTTAGTTGACTCACAGTAACCGAAATGTTCGAAAATTGAGTTTAGTGAAAAGTATAACATAAGTAACGAACTGTACAAATTACTGTCAATTTTATACGAGTATCCTCCAGCTTTGTGTAATTAATTTTGAGAACTGTTTTAAACTAAATACGAAATTACTACTGAATTTGTATAAATCTTATATGCCTTCTTTTCTGCTATAAACCTTGTAAGTCTGAGAAACTAAAACACTGTAGAAATGTCAAGAAATCCGAAAACGGCCAGAGCGTGTGCGTCGCTCGGTTAATCAAACTGTCACTTCAAGAATTCCGCGCGGAATCCTTCTCGGGAAAACTCCCAGTAACTTTTGATTGCCACCGTGATTCTATCTACTTATACATTTAGCGATACCTTAATCACTTTCCCTAATCCACAACTCGCTGGAAGACTCGATAAACTATTGCTTTTAAAAGGCACCTGCCCAATTCCAATCACATTAACATTCTGTCAGTTCATTATTCCGCTTTATTTAATAAAGGTAACTTCCGACCCTCCAAGTTATTAATTAGAACAAAAATTCTGATCGTTCAGATTTTGTGCGTTAAATTGGCCACTCGAACTCGTAAAAGCCAACCAAAGGAACTTAACGACGGTCAAAGAGAATAACCGCAAATAAGCTCCGATCTAAGGCCGGGAAGAAAATTCCGTTTTCCTTAATTCACCCTAAACAGACTTCTCGGGTTGTCGGCACGATTGTTTACATTTGAGAATAATCCGTTCTCTAAAGAAAGATTTAATGCGTTTATTTCTTTGATACATTTAAAAGATCAACCAGGAGTTTTCAATGAAATTTCGAAGTAATTTTCTTCTTGTAAATATTTCAGCTATTAATTTTATTATTTACCTTATTCCAACAAAGCTTCAGACAGTTAGTAACTTGCAACGTTCCAACAACAAGTCTTTAATTGCCTCTGAACTAATGTAAACAGTTGACGAGAACGTGTGCAATTCGGATAATATTCCGTGCAAACAGCTGACACTCGCAACGATATGCGCCAAAGAGCTCTCAGTACAAACATGCGCCGGAGGCGCCAAGCTAATGCAGCTCTGCTTACACCACCAAAATCAACATTGACAACTTTCCAAAGTTATATCTTCATTTCATAATCCAGACATTAAACGTTTAACTTGCTGAATCAGAGAGAATAATATTAATTAAGTAAAAGCAATCCGAGTTATGCGCCTCGTTGTAGATTTGTTATATAAATGTTGAATTATAGCTTATATTAATTTTCAGTTTTAGTTTGCGGCATGATAAGCATGTTATGAGCATTCAGCTGCGTGAATGCTCGAGGCTTTGCTTGCATATAGCACGCAAATGGCTGTTTCAGCGAGTTCCGGCAGTGAATAAACGCAAATGGAAAGATATGTAAACAAAAATACGACTGGATTGCAATGTACGAAGCTTAGACCGTTTGCTTCTGTTTGCGGCTATACTGAATAAAATGTTACGATCCTGCGGATTTCATCAAATTGCTATGGTTGCGAATTTTTATTTAATATGAGCTGCACCGTTTACTTTGTAGCGTCAAATTATTTATATTGCCAGTCAATATTATTGAATTTATTTTTCAACAACAAAAATGTGATATACTTTCATAGGCGTGATGACATTAATAAGAATCTTAACGTGTCAAAAAATTCTTATCCATTTGTAGGGTTAAGAATTTATTACAAAGCTTTTGTAGTTTGAATCACTATATCAATACTATATGTCAACATCAACTACGGCAGTTATTTAAAAGTCTCCATTCCAAAGTATAGTCTATAGGCACTATTTTTCAAATAGCATCCTATAGTAACCAGAGTAACACTAACCGCTCGCTATGAATCCTATAAATTAAGAAACGAGGTTCTGATAATACCTACTTCACAGCACTAATTAGTTGGGCATTATCAAAACCTGGTTTGTGTAGTATTTGCCTATTCCTTCTTTTTAGTGAAGTCTCATGTCTAACTCTCAGGGATATTTACTGTGTAATAGAGCTGGGAATAACAAGTTAGTAATATTGCGATTATGTTACATTGCGCTTTCTCAAGAGTTTATTTTCCTGGATTAAAATATCATAAGCTACGTATCATATATGGTTTCATCGTCAAAAATCGCTACTTAATAGAACAGACCTTGAGTTGCTTGCTGATCGCAATAACCATGCAAAGAGAGCATCCTATAATCAGTTTTTATTGATGATATTGTAAGTGATAAATAATTTCCAAATTTGTCACCAGTTCATCCACTCGTTCAAGTACCGAACCAACTAGTGGGTGCGCCAACCGGCACAGATGTCACCTTACAATGCCATGTCGAAGCATCGCCGAAAGCAATCAACTATTGGACAAGGGAAAACGGTAAGTGTATTTTAGAAATACTTGCCACTGAATATCCACAAAAATAGGAAATTCGGAGTAAAAGACCTGCTGTCCATTAAGAACAATTTTTTAATCCACATTAATCTTGTCATGTTGATAGGATAATTGCAGTTAAACGAAATATTATAAAAAGAAACGAATTATATTAGATGCCTTTTCATAATTTTCAAGAAATTTATATACAGCGAAATTTTACAACATTCATCCATCAGAAGCATAAACGATTATTTTAACAGCCGAAAAAAAATGTTTCCGTCCCCATATACTATAAGATTTATTAAATCCTAAGCACGACCTCAAGAACGGAATAAGCAACTAATTTCATTATTCATAAAGCATATTGGAAACGTTAAGGCGCTCATTAAACTGGTCGTTATTCATAATCCTAGTATCCTCTCCGACAGCTTTGAGGCTAGTGTTTGTTACAAGTTATGGCATTTTTTATGTTCCTCCCTATTTAAAAGGAAAAATTATGCGGTTATTTCAGGTCCCTTTTTCATTTCGATGTGATTTATTTTATCTTTGATTATATGGCGTTGATTTTACGGCTTAACGGCCTCTTAATTATACGAGATGACAAGATGATATATTGCAAAGAAATAAAGGTACGTCTAGAATGCATATTGTTTTGAATAATATTTGAAGATTAGATTTTCATTACTTTTGAACAATCTCGAAACATGCTTCGAAATCTCTTTTACTGTTTTTACAGATAATCTGTATATTCCTCAATATATTTTGTATATTATATTTTTATACAAATTCAGTTTCTTTATCTTTAGATTAATATTTAATATTGGTGAAAATCAAAGTAAATAACTAACTACCACTAACTACTATTCTTGGTATTGTATAGTGAAAGGTAATCTAGCAAAGAAAATGTATCGTCAATATTTTTCTTTTAAAGAAAAATATTGACGATGACTCACTGAAAGTAGTGAAAGTGAATCCACTTAAACATTTATCAAAATACCAGTGAACTAGCAAAAATAAGGCTTTTAACCTAACAAAACTAGAGACTTTGACACTAGAGATGAGATCTTTATTAGTCCTTGTTATACAGTACCTGAATAAAAATTGTATTTTTAGAGAGCGCTGACAGAAGTCAAAAGTGTTCATTTGTGCCCTCTTTATGAACAGTAGAAAATAACTTTGATATTTATATAACTATCCCTGTGTCTATACTGTAAAGATATTAAGTAGCAATTGTAAAGAACTATCATTTTACTTAAAGAAAATCAACTTGAAAAAGTCAATCAAAGTAATATACAAATAATATAAGTTAGACCAATAATATAATAAAATTATAATTTTTAATTTTATTGTATACAGTATTGAAATTAAGTGTATTGTTAAATGGTTGTATGTAGGTCTATATTAGGATAGTTATTAGATAAGAAAGTACTATTGTTAGATAAGTAAGTGCTGCGCAACTCACGTTAATGTTAAGTCACGGAATAGTATTATAAGGTACGTAGTAGATCCAAACGAGGACAGTTTAAAAAAGGCACGGACTACGAGTCCGTGGAGTAGACATATATAGTATATATATAAAAAAAAAAAAGTTAGACCAAAAATATATTTTAATCATTTTCATAATAAAAAGAAATTTAAATTATTGCTCTTGACGGTGAATTTCCGCAGTCCGCTGCACGTTGTTCCATTCTTGTGACTTACTGTTTCGACACATTACTATTACTAGTTACACGAACGTGTATTTCCTACCTCCATTTTCTTTCCACTTCGGTCTCAATTTTTTTTTATAGTGTTAATAATATTATTAATGTTATCAAGTAGGGTTTGCCCCACCTTTCTCTCCTCTAATTTCCAATGAAATTATTTAACTCTTATTTGATTCATGTCAGTAAAACTGCAGTTAGAGTATTATATTTTATTTTGATGACGACCTCCATAGTCAAGTGGATAATAGTGGTAGTCACCGGTTTCAAGGTGTCGCCATCTCTGAGGTCCCGGGTTCGAATCCCGGTGGGGGCAGATGTTGTGTGATGAATGCCAGCATTTGTACCTTAATCATGGTTGTTGATATATATTTCAATAAAAATTATTTATTTATTTATAATATACGTATGTCTATCCGTTACCCTAGATCCCATAGCACAAGCCTTACAGAGCTTACCTTGGGCTAGGCTAATTGGTGTAAGTGTAACAAATATTTATTTATATTTATTTATTGTCAATTGTCATATAAGCTAATCATTGCTTTTTATTTTATATGTTTATTATTAATAAAACGTAATAAATAACTACTTAACAATAAGCTAGATGTCAAAAAAGCAACGTATTCTTAGGGAAACATAGTTTTATTCTATATTAAAAAAATACTTAAGTTGTATTCTTTGCCAGGAGACTGGCAATATTTAGACTGGTTTATTTCGCAACGAGCATTGCGAGCATTTGAAGCGACAACACGACGCCACCAAAGTCGAGTTAGCAATGGATTTACGACGCCCGCGCTCCCGACATGTGTGAACGAACCGCAGCTGCCCAGCCATGTCGACAAAACGAACAAAACTTTTTCGCAGTGCGGTCTTTAAGCTTATATTTTGGCAGAGTTAATTGACAATTATGCTTTACAGAATGAACTAAGAACTTCATGCCATTAGCTCGAAGATGTTTTAAACCAGTTTTATATTAGGGCTTTAGTAAGCTGAGGAACATCAATAACATTTCATTGGTACTGTTTGCATAACTTGATAAAAAATTGTATACACGATTTTAAAGTCAGTAAAACAACGAGTCTTGCTTACAAATAAATGTCAATTTAAAAGAAATAATATACGGAATAAAATTTTAGTTGGTTGTACAGTATGTATCCAAAAATGATTTCGATTTAAAATATTTCAAAATAAAACAATGGTAGTTATAATTAATCTTAATATTTTGGATATTAAATGTCAAAATCGCCTGATGAATGTTGGTAAAACATACTCTCAAAAAACATCCTTTCTTATATAATAGAAGTTTATATAATCTATTTCCTTTACAGTGGTATACTTATTATATTTAAATCTAAAATAAATAAATAAAATTGTGTTTTTGTAATATATCTCAAGAATTGTACCTACTAATAAAGTAATTTGCAATTAGGCATTTTTTTAAGGTAACTACAATTATTTTTTATGTAAGAAATATTATCTATAATAGAGTAATGATACAATCATATTTAGTAACTAAGTACATAAAATGAGTCCAAAGTAAAATCTTTCGACAAAATATTCGCAGTCAGAAAAATTATTACAATATTTTGATGTCAGTACCCCAGAGCATCATCACCGCAGGATCATATAACGGCGGATTTAGGTGCAGTTACAAAGGCGAGCGAGCTTGCCATTACGCGACTACGGTAACCGACCGCGCAAAAAGCGAACCAAATTCTATTACCGCCTGATATGCAACAAAGACCGCTGGCCCGCCGCTCCAAATTGCTTTAGGCCACAGCCGCCATATTTACTTACGCGTACTACAACAACGTTCCTGCAAATCACAATTCAATTTTGGATTTCAATAAACGTTGCAACTATGTATATTGCAGTACTCAATCAATTCGCGTGTGGAGATGTGACAACATCTGTCTGCAGTCACACGAGCAGATAGGGGAGATTGCTCTTCGGAGGCCATAAATTGCGGAGACTACAAATTAAATTAGGTAATACAGCGCGTGACGAGAGCAACGAGCGACCAGCCGACACGGAATGGGTGGGGCAGTTTGTAGTCCGATCCTCGGCATGGACGGCATCCTACCTTTTTTATGTGATACATTTCATGCTAATTATAATCAAAGTTCGTGAAATTAATTAACTTCGTGTTTCATCATTTTGTGGCGACATTATCCCGATAACTCTAATTTTCGGGTAATGTCAACACATACAACGTAAATCTTTTTACGTTTACATAATTTAGAGCATTAGGGCATTGTCGTTTCGGTACTGTAGTCTTATTGATTCTAATGGAAAAACCAGGGGTCGCTTCTGCCCATTTATCTCTATACCCAATTATATGACACTTCTATAACGATTGAAATCTGAATATACGTGCGAAGAAGTTCTAAGTGTATCCTATACTCTAACTTCATAGGTAACATAGGTACTCGTAAATGAGGTAGGCTTGAGCCCGTCCAAGAGGAATTTGAGCTGTGATGATGAGTCTATATTTCGTTAATTTTTTTAACTATTTCCCTCCTCACGTAATTGGTGTGTCAAGGAGGTTTAACATGCACACAATCACCCCTGTGTACTTGTAAGGTTAGGCAAAGGTAATAAGCCCGAAAATTAGATTACTTAAGTCCCGATTTGATAGCACGCGACCCTCTTAAACTTCAAGATTCTAACTTTAACACGGCAAAAGAAAAGGTTTGAGCCCAAACGCAAGATGATTGTTGACTAAATAAAATAATACTTCAAATTATGCGATTGAACTATTCATTTAGGGTTGGGAACTACCCATACAAAAACAAACGCTGAGAAACTACGCCTGATAATTAAGTTTATTTTCAACATTCACAATTAATTTGTAAACGTATTAATAACAATAAACTAAAGAGGGCGTGACTGTGGCGAGCAACCACCATCGAAATGTCAGTGACAGTAGCATGCTACAGATTTGTGGTCGAAGCGCAGGTCAAGCTCTTGACTAATTTCGTTGTCTTTGCCTGGACCGCAGTTATTAATGAAGTTTGAATAACAAATAGATCAAGGTTTTGCTCATGACAAACGCAGGACACGGTTATTTACAATGAGCTTAGCTTAAGACATTGTTCCACTTCAAACGATTCAATTTCAGTTGTTTTTTTTTATCTTCTGACAGAGATCTGAAACTATTTGCTGACGTTTTGATTTCGATTTCGATGACAGATACTATGGTCTACTTGTTTAGAATACGACAGTTATCGAAAGGAGATGTCCTCTTATTACAAGGAGGTTGGTTTTTTTGTGATCAGCGTTAACTAACAAACACCAAACTACATTACATTGAAAGCCGAAAAAATATGAAGTATGAAACAAATAAAAGAAATATTTTTACCACCCCCAATTATTTTTAAATAAATAAAACATATTTATAAGAAATATTTCATTATGGCAACACCTTAATGATGTTTTTATTAATCTGTGACTACCGGTATCTTACTCTATGTTTGATATTTTCCGTTGAGTTGAATCATAGAATACATTTACTCGGTCTGATCATAATCATAAAATCAAAACTATGACATTGACAGCAGGTGCCTGATTTATCAGTTAATTTTTTATTAATATTTTTTTCTGGCTCTAGATAACATACATTAAGTAACATAGCAGTCCCTATATTTTGTTAGTTAAAAACTTCTCAAAATTAGAAATATTCGGTTCATTAAAGCAATTATGTATGTATTTAGATTTTTAAAAGGCTTGTTGATAATTTTTTTTAAGCAATGTGTAATTATTGCATTAAAGATATTGTACACGGCACAGGGATAAATAAACGTTGCGATGTTATGTTATCAGCAGACAGTTTAATAATGCTCTAAAAATGGCGGACACTGGCTTTTATACTTTTACACAAGCAACTTATTAATCGATTTATAACAATATTAATACAATGCAATACAACAATAGTTATTAATTTGCATCAAAATTATTACTAAGCAGTATAATTATATAATTAAACATTGTATAGATTTTTAAATTAAATTAGGTTCCGTAAACCGGAAGTGGCATTTTCAGTATATTAGATTATGATTAAAAATTTGATTACGGCTGTCAGTATTGGCTTTAGATTAGTTTTATAATTTATTAATAATTTATAATAAGATAATTATGTGATAATTAATTAATATATCGAGGTAATACAATTTATAATTTAGCGGGGCGGCGTGCCGGAAGCTGAACTTGTAACAATATTTCATTTTTTATTATACTAGAATACGAATTATTAAAAATCGGGGGTCTTGAAAATAACATGACTTACGGCGATTACTTTCTTTTAGAGCCTTCTATCCAAATATATCAAATTTACCCGAGTTAGTTACTATAAACCAATATGGGACATCTCCTTTTATAAGGTTGTAACGCTACATCATAGGGTGAAAAAAAAATACAAGAAAATTGTCATAATATTTATGTGTCCTCTGGTGCAGCCACTTATAACAATTTAAAGTTCGTTATCAACAACGTTCTACGTTTATTCATTTAAATATAACTATTAAATGCACGATATCTTATGTAAAACCGGTATTAATATTTTAGTAGTTCCAAAAATGTGGATCACAAAGTTAATTGTCAATATTTATTAAAATCCGCTTCGAACAAAAACATCTGAATCACTCTAATACAATAAAATTGAAAACAACTAAATTTAAGAGTTTCTTATTAATTTAATTATGAAGAATAACTAGATATAATAACTATCTCTATCGTACTTTTTGAACCAGAGTTAGTATAGTCTCAGTTTTATAACTTTAAACCTACAGAGACTAGACAATTTATTATCTTACTCCAATGTTCCAAGAATTCTATAATGAAATGCCTATAAGCAAAAAATGAAATATTTCATTCAAATATCTTTGTTATTGAATATATTGTGGCGAGATAAAAAAAATTGCCTCCGCAAAATAAGCGGAGCAAGAAGAATGCAAGCAATTTTTAATGTTGAACGAGCGTGACTCGTGGACGCAATATTATTGGTACACAACAATATAATTCCGGTAAATCTAATGTAACTTGAGAAAGGTCTCAGATTATGTATTTTTGTTATTAACCTTAATAGCATAATCATACATTTAGAGTCTGAATTCAAAATTTATAATCAGAATTCATCAATAATAGATGTTTATTATGGGCCTATGCATTGGCACTATCTGCAGCATATGCATAAAATATATGGTGTTAGTCGCAGATTAGGTTCACAGCATTATCTTGACTTAGTTTTGAAGAACAAATGAAATGATAGTAGATTCTCAAGCTATATACTAGTACAGGTAAATAATGCTAGTAAGTTACAAGCATCAACCAGCCTTTCAAACCGGTTAGGGATCGCTACAGCATAAGGTCTCAGACACTCATTTTTTCTAAAAGAAATAGACTCTTCCAATACGACCAAACAACGAAGAATGTGAACTACATCAAAACGCGTTTACCCAAAAAATGACTGTTCAGTTCTTGACTTTTTTTTTGAGCGACCTATGCGGTAGCCACGGTTAGCTTTCAGCTTTACCGTGAGTGTATTTGTGGAACGTGCACGAACGGAAGGTTCAGCGCCTTGCCTGCTCAGTTCTTGGCTTTGCGAGTTATAGTATATAATGCGTGTATAAATGCGTAAATGCGTATAGTATAAATGCGTAACGCTTTACACAAACATTGGGAACAGTATTCATACCATACCTTAAGCAAATATTCTATTAACTGCTTAATTATCAAATAATTAATTTTATCAAAAATTTAAAACAGGTCAAACATCAATTAATCATAATCTACGATAAAAAACTGTTGTAACGTTAGTTTCTCACTTTATACTCGTAATAGTATTTAAAACAATATCTAATAACTATGAATTCACAATACTAATAGGATTCAAAATCAAACCTTTGGCATTAGCAATGTACGACCAATACGAATCAACTGATACACAAACACACGGAGAAATAATTTGCCACTTTCTCTCACATTAACATTTTGCTGTTAACGTTGCAATGTTGAATGACATGGAATGTTATTATCATCCGGCATTTCCCCATAGTGTTGATGTGATGTACTAAAGTAGGTACGTGTATTGTGAAATTGAGACTGCTCGGGCATGCGACACGACGAAACAACATATTTCAATTCGATATCGGAACAATGGACGGAAGTAAGCGAATATGAATGGTCGGAAAGGCTTCTGCCTATCGAGAAAGGGTACTGAAGTATAACTATATTGGACACTATGAAAGGTAACAGCCATTTAAATCTATTCATCTGTGAATGGAATCACAACTTCGGTTTTGTTATTTTGTCACATTTGCCGTTGAACGTCAAAATGTTACATATTTCAGGTTTATATGAGGAAATAAATTGATGTAAATACAAGTATGCTCACTTTTATAATACTGTTAATTGTATATTCCATACAACTGCTGCTAGTGGCAAACTTTGTATATTTTCTATACCTCGCGGTGTAGATAAAAGGAGAATACCAAAAAACGTATGCACTAAAAACCTATAGTAAAATAGTTTGTTTCAACAAACCCTCTGCAATTAAAACAGGGTTCTTAAAGCTAACTACTCTAAAACCTATATTGCAATAGTAGCTATCCACCTGCGGTTTAGTGTTGCCCAAATTCAGTCTTGGTCTTGCAGTCTTGGTCTTGTTCTTGCGTTTTTGCAAGACCAAGACCAAGAACAAGACCGCGTATTTTTAGCAAGACCAAGACCAAGACTGACCGTGCAAGACTTGAGCAAGAACAAGACATAGCCTGCAAGACTCTTGCGTCTTGCAGCTAGAACTTAGCGCTATTTCACTGAGTAGTTAGGTGTAACAGTTCGGTGTATAGGTAGGTACGCTTAGGAATTCTATGAGACGCAAAAAACTGTATCAAAGAATATGAAAAACTGGACCTATGCGCATTACGACTAATACCATAAACATAGCGAATAAAAATTTTAGACCCAAGGCATAAGGCTCAGACTTTTGACCTGACAATGTGGGGGAAGCAACTTAAAACAGAAAGTCTGCGCAAGTTCAATGAACTTTATGAAGAATATAAAAGTCTACACTCACTGAACAAATCTCTGGAATTACCAGAAAAAGAAAATAAAGTATGTGATGAAGATGAAGACGTAATAGACTTTGATAAACTCTATGAATGTCCCTCGACGTCATCTGGATCTTGTCTTCAAGGCTTAGTGATAGACGAGTTGGAGGAGTACCTGAGAAAACCAAGAACTGCCAGCTCGGAAGACATTTTAGATTGGCGGAGGACGCATGAGACAGACTATCCGATTTTATCGAAAATGGCCCGTGATTTTCTCTCAATACCTGCAACTTCAGTACCTGCTGAGAGTTTATTTTCTAAAGCATCATTAGTAATTAGAAAACATAGAAATAGGTTAAGTGATGAGTCAGCCAGATGGTTACTTGTATTAATTCTTGGTCAAAAAAAATTATATAAAGTTTCATAACCTAATGATAAAGCTGTTGATTTGTGTTGTATTTTATTTTTTATTCAAATAAATGATAAATCGTAAAACTCTTTTATTAAATTTCTTATACGTTGAGGGTTCAATCTCTAAATACAGTCAAGTTATTGTAATTAATTTGTTTTTTTACATGTTTTAGCAAATGTAAGCTTATAAATCATAAATGTTTATTAAGAAACAGTTACTTCCATGGAAAACGACATATAGGTCAGATGATTTTTCGAATTTCTTATCAAATCTTCAGTTATTTATTAATCTGCTTGATCTTTACTATGGCTATGTTAATTCAAGCTCACAATGTTCCAATTCTAATACGTTTTTCTAAGATTTAAAGTAAACTTTAATAAATAGTAATAGACTAATAGGTAATTGCAAGACTTGCAAGACTCTTGCTGCAAGACCAAGACCAAGACCAGGTGTATTGGCGCAAGACCAAGACCAAGACCAAGACCAGGTGTATTGGCGCAAGACCAAGACCAAGACCAAGACCAGGTGTATTGGCGCAAGACCAAGACCAAGACTGGCTAAGTCTCGTCTTGTTCTTGCATTTGGGCAACACTACTGCGGTTAATCAGCGCCAGTGATTTTCCACAAGGAAAGATTTATTTATCGTAGGAAAAATTATCTTATGATCTTTGGCAATCAACCCCATACCAAATCGCATCAAAACTCGGCCAGCTATTTTTATCAGATTTTCTCACAGAAACAATTATATTTTATCCCGTGGTTAAATTTTTACTATGTCCTTTTCCGAGTATCAAATTATCTCTATATCAACTTTCATAAAATATCGGTTCAGTAATTTCTAAACCTATTCAAAGTTGAGCTTTAATAACTTGTTTTTACCTCCTTTAGTCAAATCGAAACTTTTATCCCCTATAACAACATCCCATACAGCCTTTTTTCGCATTTAAATGTTGCATATGTCCTTTTTTAGGCTCTAGACTATCAGTGTACCAAATTTTATTTAAATCGATTCAGTAGTTCTGGCGTGAAAACATAGCATACATAATTACTTTCTCATTTATATAAAATTACTAAGGATTGATATCAAGATTCTCATAGAGCAGCTTGACTTACTGATCTTATAAGTTAAGCAACGAACGATGAGAACACGTTAAACCTTGATTATCAACTATTGGCATCTGTTAACAACCTTTAAATTAGGAGCCTCTTGATGACTGGATTAACTCGCTTATTTTAGTCCAATGTATAAATTAAAGTAAACAATATAAAAGAGATGTTTTATATTATTGTACAATTTCCAGCGATTAAATGTAAGAATATAGTACGCACAATCACAGCGAAATCTTGCGACCGACTGTGTACGTGTACGCATCGTAAGCCAGTTGTAAAACGCACATTGTTAGGTATTCAATATAGGCCTTTGAAGTCAGTTTTAAGAAAACTATAACTGCACATTATTAAGGGTAGCGCTTTCTATATGTACTATAAAACACTACACAAAGACAAGTTATTTTAATCGATATTGAGTTATTTTTAGTAAGTTAATAATTTAAAAAAAAATCCGCTGATTATTATCAATCAAATTAATTGGAAACTTCTACTTTAAAGTTATAATTAAGTTATAGTCAGTAAAAATTATAGTTAGCTAATATAGTGGACACATACATACTCATTGAATTAACTTATATTTAACTACCAGCTAATCTCCGTCATCTACAAAGTTACAACAGCACTTATAAATTAAAAACCAATATAAATAATCAAATAGCTTCCTATTTGTTGAATTTTTCTGCGTTAAGAATAGCTGAATATTCAAATAATAGAAAAATCGGGAAAAGAAATTGTGATTAAATGTATTCATTTATTACAATATCAGTTTTAGAATTCCACTGCCTTCCGTAGTAGACGACTCACATTACTAACCAAAACATCCATGAAAAAAAATGTAACTAACGCTTTGTCTAATTAATGTATACACATAAAATTTATAAATTAATGTCATAAATAAAATTTTACAAAGTAATTTTATTCAATGTTAAGTTGTATAACGTTCACCGGGTTAAGTTACCCTATTAAACATCTTTATAAAAATATTATCGGCATCCATGTAATTCAAAGTGTTTAATGCTACAAATAATGTGTTTTTACATACTCTCTTAATAAGTCCATACATTTAAGTCAATCTTTTTTCCAAGCTTAGGGTATACTAACAAATAAATATATATCTTGACTATCCCAAAATGGCTCAACAGCTTCTAGAACTTCGGTATCATCATTAAATTTTTGACCTCAAAGATGTTCTTTGAGTCAAGAAAAGAGGCAAATGTAACTGGAAGCTCTGGTGAATAGGATGGGTGTTTGAGCAGTTTGGACCCTCTTCCTGAATAACAGTTATTGCAACTGCGAATTCAGAGCAACCGGTTATGTCGACTTGTCTTGGTGAAACAGCTTCCTTGATTGCAGGTTGCCTTGTCTTTTTCCTTAATAGTCTTCAGTAATCTTCTTATTTGGTCTGCATACGATTCCGCAATAGTGGCTCTTTTTTACGAATATTCTACCATAATTATTTATTAAAGACGTCAAAACCTTTCCCACCGTACTTGACACTTATTTATTTATTTATTTATTTATTATTTATTTATTGCAAAAGATTCACCAACAACATAACATTGCACATTAGCAGTAGTAGACATTACGAAACTTAAATTAAATGTTATATCTTTACAGGTAAATACAGCTTTCATATAATACATTTAGAGATGAAACTACATTAATTAATAAATTAGGTTATCAAATAATAGCTTATAAGTACCAATAGACACTAAATATAATGTTTAACAGCATTGTTTTCCACACACAGTCGTTCAAACGCGGGCTTAGGCAGATGAAAGATATCAATACTGCAGTCATCCAATTCATTATATGTTTGCATACAACGGTATAGAGGGGAACACTTACCAAGATTTG
This sequence comes from Scirpophaga incertulas, assembly GCA_036419045.1. Lineage (NCBI taxonomy): Eukaryota > Metazoa > Arthropoda > Insecta > Lepidoptera > Crambidae > Scirpophaga > Scirpophaga incertulas. The sequence goes on along the minus strand of CM071629.1, from coordinate 17,653,622 downwards.
ATTTACAGCGAGGCAGTCTGAAGCTGTCTGAAGCACTTAAAATTTCTTCGGCATCGAGAGCAGGAGCAGGCTCGTTTCCAAGACATTGATACTTTTTTAGCAAATGCAAAACGGTGGAACTAGGGCTCATCCCGACAAAAGCAAAAAGCAAAGTCCTTCAATGTTTGCACCAAGTCGCTGTGTATATCTTTCGTTGACATTTTTTTTCAGGGTAGACTTAATGATTAGTAGACTTATTAGAGCTTAATTTCTTTTTTATTTTTATTTGGATAATCTCACTTCTGTGGTCCGTATTCAAATAAATTATGAAATTATAAATAATAAAAAAGAAACAAAAGTTTTTGCGATTTTTGGTCTAGAAGTATTATCTTACCTTAGGATCATGCCGTAGAGAATCTATCTATAAAAATTTGTTTAGGTTAACGCCATAGTATTTTTTTTTAGTTAATTTATAATATGTTAATGATATATTGCTTCTTGTTCACAGGCGAAATGATTATATCTAACGACAAATATCAGATGACAGAGATAAACAGCTCAGCGTACAGTGTTCAGATGCGACTTATCGTTCGAAGCATACAGCGGAGCGATCTAGGGGGCTATAAATGCATCTCCAAGAACTCAATAGGCGACGCTGAAGGAAACATTCGCCTATACGGTAAGCATTAAAGTCTAAACATCATACATTGACTTTGTAAATAAAGAATGAGACGTGTATTACATTATATATCTTATGTTAATTATAGCATTAGAAGTTGTCTTACCTTTGTTTCTAATTAATCGCATTAGATTCGATGTCATCTACCTAAGAGTATTGAAGTGTAGTTCAACATACATATATATATATCATAATATATATATTCATATATCATAATCATCATCATTATGCACTTAACACACTCGTATGTAGTGTTAATACAAGCACTACATAATAAAGTTATGTCTGTTAAAATCAACAAAATTAATCACTGTTTCTTTATTCGTATAATTTTAGAGTGGAGGCTCACAAGAAGCTGTTTATAAAAAGTAAATGTGTACGCGATTTGTGTGTTTCAATATGCGTAATTTAAACCTATCCAGTGAGAGATTATACCAGTGTCGTTTGCTTCGGTACTAGGTACTGTAACTTTCCCTTGGCGTTGGCTCGACCAGACGTAGGTCGAGCCGGCTCCGGAGCACATGGTGGTAGAATCGCGAAAGCGCACCCTACCATGTGCCCCGCATGGGCCTAGAGAACTCAAGGGGGTTTTAGTGGGTAGGCCGGTCCTGTCAGACCGGAGATACACGGCCGCGCCTAGCCAGCGCGGTGTCACGGTGCAAAAGATGCATTTCCCCTCTTAAAAAAAAAAGTATACGCGATCGGCCCGCTGCGGTCATGTGGCGACCAACATAACCTCCGTAACACTTGCCGTTGCGGGGATCCTGGGTACGTTTCGTGCTCATGGAGAGGATTCGCAGCCTCTCTCCCCTGAGGAAAAAAAACTCATTCGCGCAGTCGGCTCCTTACGCAATGGACGCAAGCAAGACATTTAATATTTTGTTTTTTTTTTTAACATTTTTTATGTTGTTTTAATTAATATGCTTATGACTTCAATATCTGTACCTATTTATGTCTACCCGTGCGAAGCCGGGACGAGCCTCTAGTTTCTTATAAATTTGTAAATATTTCTAAATTGAATAATGATATGTAGTTAAGTATAGTGTATCTACTTTGAGTTAAAAATGCAAAGGCTCGGTGGCCGAATTTAAAGCGTCAACATGGCTTGTTGAAGACAAATTTCATTGAAAATAAATTTGTTGCTGTAGTGATGTTATTTACGGTTACATTATTTTGTAACAGTTGGCCAATGTGTGATAACTTTCTTAAAGTGACATATCCTTTACATTGTACTTGTATCACCAACACAATGAATTCAAATCACGGTGAAATATATGAAGCCCCTAGTTGCTCTAATCATAAAATTTGGCACAGAAATGGAACTACCACACCGGAAATCTCGGGACGAGGATGAACTATCAAATTCCCTTGAGGAGACAAATGATGTGCGTTCTAGTCTACAAGGTCCGTTACGGGAAGGTGGACCGAGGGAAGACGCCGGGTTCCTTGGCGGGAGCGGACCCAACACCGGTGCAGCTGTTCCTAACCTAAAACCACCAATTTTCTTACTATCAACCATAATACTTGTCGCATTTTAAGCTTTACGACGTAATATATCTACTACTGATTTTTTAAAATATTTTTTTTGTGCAATATACGTGTGTGTATCAAGGTATATGTAGATTAATTTGGACTAGAAAGGTCAAATTGAAATTGTAAAGTGTCATTGTCATTTTTATGACTCCTCATTACCATATGTAATGATAAAGTCCAATATCATAAACTCTATTACAAAATAAAAAAACTACATACACACACAAAAAATACAGAATAACTAGTAATTATTAATGAACCAAGCTTTGAGTATTATTGTAAATGCTATTATTAATGTAAAATAGGATATTAATGTTTATAAATAATACAGGTTAGATTATGAAGACCACTTGGTTAGTAACCATGTAGTGAAATACACCTAAACTACATATTTATTAATTAGTTCTATGTTTTTCTACGTTTGATAATAAAGTTTAGATGAAAAATATTTTTTGTTATTAATCTTTAAGTGTTAATTATATATATATATATATATATATAATATATATATATATTATATATATATATATATATATATATATATATATATATATATATATATATCATATCTAAATTGATTTAATTTGTGTGATATAAATATAAACAGTTGCAATTCGTGTATATATGTAGTAATGACTAAAATTAAAATATAAATTGATTCATCTGTCAGTAAATTTGTAGACAAAAGAAAAGATTTATAAACTCTTAAAAATTTTGACATATTGTTTTTTCTTGTTACGTAAAAGGCTGTAAATTTTTGAGGTAAATTATTACTATCGTAATTAGGGCATTTTGTAAATTGTTAATAATATTTATTACTGTTAAACTTTAAGAACATTTATTAGTAAACTACAGAAATATAATGTCCGTTGTGTAAGTGTAGTTCTCCCAGCGTAGACTTAAGGTAGTATTTGCTAATTCGCCGAGGGTAATCTTAACTATCCTAGGTGAATAAGTCCAGGAACATTCAATCTGACTGAGCCTTTATCTGTTACATAAATACTACAGCTAAAGGCTATAGCTAAAGCAAATATCTTGTATGTAACTTTTAATATGTAACTATCTACATATTGTTAACGTACGTATATTTTTTTTTTTGTATTTCCTTACTATGCATAATTGACAGTTTTATACATGTAACGGCCTTATCAATTTTATTATATTGCCTGCGAATATAAATGAAATAACGTCCGTATTTTTGTCTTTTATTTCACAAATAAACATGAAACTAACGACATCTTATTTGAAATAAAGTATAATACAAAACATATTACAATATGTATGTGGTTTTACCTATAAATAAAGTCCCATTTAACAACTTTTATATCAGCTATTCCAGCTCTGTATACTACCTACTCTTAGTAAGATTCTAACGGGCACCCTCAATAGTCATAAACCGGTATTGCGTTGGTTTGTATAAATTAAAAATGCATTAAGAATGAATCCAAAAACGACTTATTTATCCCAGAGTTCAGTTTCTCATGTGTGAACTTAACGCTGGTAAATTAAAACCAAAACATGATCAGATGCTCAGCTCAGATTGTATCAATTTTATTGTATTAGACATCGCATCTATGACATGATATTATTTCTTTCTGATATTGGCAATATAAACAACTGATAAGGGAAGCCAAGCTCAATCAGTACCCATATTTCTTTTGTGACATTCAATTTTAAAATATTAGAAAACATGAAAATAGCGTTCAGGAAACATCATTCATTTCAGCGTCTGCATTTAAGTAAACAAAAATGAAACTAAACTGTACCAAACCGATTCCAGCTGATACGAGTAAACTCTAATGTGTTTGTGACGGTACAGATATGGTAAGAAAATAAACAAGGCTGCATTGCATACAGTTTCTTAGAAAACGCCCCGTTAAAAAGCCAATAGAAAACAAACAATTATCCCTCTCCATTGGAGTTGTGATATTGGGATCACCGACTATACAGAGTTCGCATCTTTACAGGAAGTCAAGAAGGTTAAGCTAATGTTTGGAGCCTCCTCCAAAGGTGCGAGTAGTACTCCATTTGCGGCAGAATGATGATACAGCCAATGATTAGGAGTAAACGTACTGAATATAATTAAGGGTTGCCCTTTGTTCTTGTTAGCTTTTCTCGGCAGTTTGTTTACATTTGTAATAAACACCCATAATTTTAGCTATTGCAGATACAAAATGATCCTCGTACAGTTTTTTAATTTGCGATTACAATAGCGTAATGGAATACGTTGATACATACAATGAACGAGGGATACTCAAAATGAATTCACTTTGGTGATCAAAGTGTAAATTTGCAATTATTTTCCAATTGGATAATTTCTAAGTTCACAACGCAAAGTGCATTTATTCTGTGATAGAAGTGTTTTAAATGCCAGCGTGTTAACGTTAAGTGGCGTTACGCTTACTACTGATAATCATGAAAACGTATAATGTTGCATCACTCTCCTTCGTGAACAACTCTGTGCAATGAACCCTAATAATTAAAATTAACAACCCAGATACCAAGTAAATACATGGGCACTGAAATTTTAAATAACGATTGTACCAGACCTTTGTACCCGAACATCTCATTGTGGGACGTTCCAGATCATAGCCGACTTACAAGGAAACTCGCATTGCCATAACATCTTCTACCTTAATTTAACACTTAGTCAAAATAGACAATTTAGGAAAAGGTCTGACAATATCACGCGTGTCGACCCTCTTAATAGGTACCTACGGTCGGGCGTGTAAGTGCGATCAAGATAGTGTGGAACCACTTGCATTAGCAAAATTACCTGCCGCTTTATTATATTCATTTAGAAAGTACAGACAAGAACGCTACAATTCGGAAATCTTAATATGTAGCAATATAAAAATGACAAAACGTTTGGTGCAGTAATAATAACCGGCTTCTGCGTAACGAAAACGTCTTCTGATTTACAAAAATTTGTTCCAGTCCGGTTTTGTGCATGTGAGATTTTTAAATTTGTGTAAAAAATAAAATTACTTAACAAAATAAAATTACTAGTGTTGGGCGACGTTAATAAAAGTAAGTACTTCTTACTCTATTTCAGCGTTTCGGTGTATAAGGCCAGAAGGCCATGCTCATGCCCAAGCCCAAGGGGCATTCATTAAGTAGTAAGAATTAATAACACACAGCTTATTAATTGCTTTTTTTAACCTCCGAGGCAAAAATGACGGGATGTTTTAAGTTTGACGTGTTTATGTTTCAGTGACATCGTAGCTTCTGGACGGATGAACCGATTTTGATTTTTTTTTTTGGTGTGAGAGGTTAATTATGCAAAAGTATTTTTAGCTAAGTTTGATGATTATCTGTTCAAGATGGCCAGAGCCACAAAATGGCGAATTACATATTATTTTCTCAATCATTACAACTTATATACTTCCCCACCAAAAGTCCCAAGCCTACTTATATTGCATTACTGTTTACATTAATAAAATTAGTAGGCGTATACATACTTCATTTCACTCCCTGAATCGGCTTCTTTAGAATTTTCGTTTTAGTAGTCAACATATAAGAACGAATGCTAGTAAATTAAAGAGCTCTTCGCGTTCTCTTATTTATGTGCCTGTATAGTCTTATGTTGAATATATATGCATTATTTTGATTTGATATTGATTTAATCTACACAACTAATACACAGAAATAAAATTACAAATATAACGTATATACGATAGCTTATCTGTTTCATCACAGTTCACAGCTGACCCCATCGAGGAGCACGAGCGCATCCACCTTAACTAAGTCGATCGTGCGTATTTACTTCACATATACTAAAATAACTATAAGAAGTGGTATGAAAAAATGGTGTAGGGGACATAACGAACATATGCTTATATTATCTATTTTAAAATATTATTATTAAAAAAAATACTATTAAAAAACTTGTGATGCAATTTTGCAGAAGAATACTAAACCCATTTTAACCCGTGATAAAACCTACCTAGTTGAACTACGAGTATTTGTGTTAGAAAACATACTCGTTAACAACTTCCAGTGTAGAGCCTCCAACCTTCACCGAAATGGGTGCTATATGGAAATTGAACATAATTTTCATCTCGCCCAAGTTTGATTTCGAATAAGAAATCCTGTATGAAAACCAAGGTCACCGACATAACCCGAAGAAATATAAACCTTAGATGGCAGTGGGCTAGGCACATTACTGGCAAGACTGACGACCGTCGGGGCAGAAATATTCTTGAGTGGCAGGCATATGTCAGGAACTGCAGCTTCATTAGAGAGATCGACGATTTAGTGAAAATCCATGCGATGGAGGTTCGGGTAGGTACTGGAAGTATCCATATTATACCAGTATAATCTTGGGAAAGGCTTATGACAGATGAGCCGATAATGTAAGCGATACTTGACTAAAAATGAAAAATATTATATTAATAAAAATTGCAAATACATTTTTAAATAAAAAACAAAAGTTATATTCTGACAAATCCAAGCGTATACAACTCTTCTGTTATCCTCTGTTAATATCAAAATTATAAATAATCCTAAAATTATAAATCCAAAAGAAACTCTATCTGTGTGTCTATCTGTCGCATTTACGAGAAAATGAAATTCGGTACACATGTAGACTAGAACCAAAGGGAATAAGAAATAGCATAAATTACTTTTTAATCACAAACAAGGACTGTAAGGAGATGAAATATGAGGATAAAAGTTTGTGTGAAATGTATTTTTTTAGACTTCTATAAATAAAAATACAACTTTCAAACATTGTATATATATTCCTATAAAGGAGATAAAAATAAGGGATGAAAGGTTTTGTTTGAATTGCCACACAAACTACTGAACCAATTTGATGAAAGTTGATATAGAGATAATTTGAGACCCGAAAAGGGACATTTTTACCACGGGAAATATATTTTTCATGCGAAAAATCTGATAAAAACAACTGGCCCGATTTCGATGGAATTCATCACCACGTTTTCCAAGTGGCAATTTTCCATCGTCAATGGGTAGCGGTTCTGCGGACAGATTGGACAACGGCAAAGTCAGACAACATTAACTATAATAATAACGAAATCGCAATAAAGAACCTTAGACCTGGCACGATTTTGTTATATTACATTACTTTTTAGAGATAAACTAGCAGCGTCATCGAGACTTGGCTAGTTTTTTACAGATGTTTTTGATGGGATTTCACTTCCTTTTGTAGAAACACTATAGTTTTCCCTTTATCTCTTTATCCCTAACTCTGTACCAAATTTCAGCTCTCTGAGGTTATGGGAAGTACTAGTTCTATTTTGATGATCATAAGTGAGTGAGTGAGTGAGTGTGTGCCATAAATGCGAAACTTTGCTTTCCCTTAACTTCGGAACTAAATGACCTTGACTAGACTTGAAATTTTGGATTTTAAGTATTTGATTATAGCTTACTGAAGGACGAAAATTTCTGCATTCTGGTCTTCTCTGAGGTTCTCAAATAGGGGCCTGAAAATGCAGCGAAATGGTTCCAGTAAAGTATGGTACGGCAGTGTTTGCTTTGCGCTCGACTTGGCGGGGGCACTGCCGTGCCCCCAGATTAACAAATATTTTGCTAATATGGGTACATATTTGGCGACGACTAAGATTTATCCAGACTTTGAGGTATACCTCAGAAGTCTATGGTATTACGACGGGTATCGGAGCATGATGTTAAAGATATTGTGACAGGGTTACGAAGTGATTGTGCAGTGGGATGAGATAGCATAATGAAAATCGGCTGGCTTGTATAAAGAAAATCATTCCTCAATCATGCAAAAAAAAAATCACTTAAAGAATTTCGATGTACGTACACTACTAATCTGATATAATCATATTTTCTAAAAATCTAAAACCTAATTTTTAATGCATTCGAGCTTATACCAGCTTAGACTTAGTTGTCTTCGGTCACATCCATATGTGACGATATACTTTATAAGACTTATAAGTTGCGGACTAAAAGCCGAGATCAGGATCCCTATCTTTATTCATACGATACGTCTAGAATCAACCGTCGTCTTTGCTTGTTGGCAAACATATTTAGGTTTCTCTAATTTTTTTATCGCTATTTCCTTTTGAGTTGTCCGTTTTATTTTTTTTTCTAATAGATACATTACTAAGTCGTCCATCTTTTTTGTATTCTTAGCATAACAACAGTAAAACAAGAAATCTATTTCTACAATATTACCCTATATTTCAACAACAGTCTTAAGTTCATATAGGATAACAATAGCTTTTACAATTTTCCATCCATCCATCCATCAAATATCCATCAAAATCCAAACCATCATTTCTTGTCTAAACGAGTTTCAGAAATTATCCAGCAAATTCAGTCTTTTGATGCATTTCCACATCAAAGGAGACCAAAGCTGGACAGTAACTCAATAGATCCATGCACGTTCCTCAGTCCCTGGGGATGTTGTCGTTGTATCACGGTGTGCATCTTAATTACTCCACAAACATTACGGTTTGTTAGCCATTTACTATGTATTTACGTAAGGAATATCGCAAACGCTTTTCTAACTGTAATTTTTACAGGTAATATAATTTAGTAGTAAATACTCACAAATATTATCAAAGTTAGAAATATGTATTCGTAAAATTTTAAATAATGTTGTTAATTAAAAATAAAGGTTTGTATACTTTGTAAAATATCAAATGATTATAAAAAAATATGCGAGAAGAAAAAATTAAACTAGGAGCTTTTTATAATAAGATTTAGTTACAATAATTGTATAATTTGTATATCTATGTATAAAATGAGATGATCTGAGCTCAATGTCATTCATGCATTTGTTTACAAGCGACCCATACTAGGGAATTCCGTTGGCAAACGTCCGGTTACAATCTGCATAACAATGGCTCCATAGTCTCCGTTCTCCAGATGGATGCTAATGCCGTCTCTATTCATAATTCATGCCTTAATGAAGTGGACGAACTTAGCCATAAGACGTCACGACCCTTTGTCTCATCTGTGTAGGTATGAGAATTTAATGGAACTCAACGTAATAGGATTTTAGTCCGACCTTAAATAACTGTCTAGATTTCATGATTACGATTGGCAGCCAAGCCATAAATTAAAGAAGATGGATAGCATTTTTATACAAAAACTGAAAAAAAAAACACACACACATGTTATATATGTCTATTTAGTAATAATGATGTAAATCGACGATTTACTGAAGATCGCATGATAGTGCGGGACGCTAATTGCGCAAGAGGAAATCTATGTTGAGATATTTTAGATGTCGTATGTCCAGTATTGAATAAAATGCTATAAATCGTTAGTCATCGATCATAGTATTAATAAGAGATAATACGCAATGAATATTTAAGTTACTTATTCAATTGCATGAGGTTGCGATAAAAACTACAATGTTTTCACCTCACGGGACCTTAACACATTCAAAGCTTTCTAGGAAAAAGTGCTTTATTGTGTTCTCAAATAAAGTTATTCAGTTTAGTTCCCGGGTATTGTGTAGAGCTATTGTGGATGGTTTGGTCTCAGGTGCGTTCTTTCTACGCACTCGCCATATGAATGTCAAAAACATGCTGCTTTTATTTACTATTTTTACCTATAGATACGAATGGAACTGTATTATATTATGACATACACTATGAAGTAGAGTTGACATTACATAATATTTTCTGTTTGTAATACTTTTAATACACAAATTTTGTAGAACACTGAAAGAGGCTAGAATCTATCCGAACTAAGTTATGGTAATGATACCTCAGTGAACCACGTTGGCCCCGCGCGTATTGTTCGACCGTTACTGTATTAGAAGTTTATAAATGTACATTTCAAATTCAAAAAACATATTCTCGTAAGTATAGTAAAGCCAGGTCCGAGACCACAAAGTTTGTTATGCCCTAATACTCATCACCACCGAGATGCTAGTTGTTCATACCAATGTAACAAGGGAGCATTTCAAAGATCGATAAATACTACAGTATATGATAGTTAATAGTACAGTTGTTAATAGTACAACCACAGTGATTATGGCTATGGTTGAATCTACTGGATATGAGATCCATTTCCCGGGAGTAAATGTTTTTATAATCATTTTTGTTGTTCGTATAACTTCTGAGCACGTCTGAATGGTATCATCTTCTTAACTATGTGTATCGCTAAAATAATATTATAAGTGGCATTGTTAATTATGTCGGAGGTGAATTAGCCAGTTGCTCAGTTGTTAAGGAGATCGAGAGAAATACACTACCACTTTAGGATGTGTATAAAGAACAATTGCTTTCAATCATGTAAAAATAATACCCATGTACATGAGTATTTTTTACACATGTCAATTCGGTAAAATCCCTGAAATTTGAGGAGCAATATCTGTGTAACTATTCACAGACCGCACAATCGGAACAAGCTCGAGCCCCTTAATGGCTGACCAATTAGGCCGACGGTCAATCCACTGAATTACGTAATAGAATAATAAATCACACATTTCCTTTTCATTTGTTTTAGTTTCTATAAATTAACGGAATTCAGAGAGTGATTAATGATGTTTTAATAACGAAAAGTCTAACAATAAGTAGTTAATGAAACAAATTTCCCTTAGTGTTCTTTGAATACACCTGTGCAAAAATAATAAGTTGTTTTTAAGTTAATACGTTGCCACAAGAAGACAAAGTTCACTTGGACACGCTACTTTAAAATCAAAATTCAGTCTGTAGTATCTAGACTCGGCAGAGATGCCAAAATCGTCCTTCAAGATATTAAATCTATCATAGAAAGGTCTTTAAACTATATTGATTTTGAAATATTGATATCAGATCATATCCGATTAAAAATATTGGTACGATTGTAATAATCCCTCACCCTTTTAGGCTCACCAATTTTCTATCATATGTGTTGTCAACTGCAAATGAAAGTTATTCGATTATACTTCAAACCTTCTTTATGAAATGTGAAAATTATAGTTAAACAGAGCCTTCATCATTACTCGCTCCTGGGTATTTATTCTGAAATGGCATCAGGTTACCACTGTGGTCTCAACACTGGTCTTCAACTTTGAAGATTCGAGTGGCCCGGACTCTCTGCTGTAAGGTACCAATGTAATTTTCGTTTAAGAAAGATCATATGTACATTTTTCTTTAACGCAACGTAAAGTAAAACATCGTGAGCTCATTCGTATACATTTACGAAGATATTAAAATGTATATGTGGCGTCAACCAATCCCCACTGTGTCTGCTGACTGAGCCTGGTTGACTAATGCCTAACCGATCTAATATTGTTGGGGCAGGCGTCGTCCCGACCGGGGGTCAGCAAGCAAAACTGCCAGTTGAATGTTATTTTTTTATGATAGTGAGTTTACTGTTGTGCATCGTATTCATTAGCTTTAACATTCGGCAGAAAACCATGTTATAATAACTTGATATTAGGTAATATTTACGGTTAATTAGGTAATTTACCGTTGGTTGCACCAAATGATTGTCACGTTTTACTTACACGATTAAAACAAAAATTAAACATAAAAACTAATTATACAATAAGTAGTCTTTTCAAGCTTAATGTGTCATAATTATTCTTAATTGAAAAAACTTATAAACACATTTGATTAGAAGTACTTCTGAAACAACTCCGCTCTTTATTATGACCGTTTCGACAAAATTATGAGCATCCAATCAATATTTAATTAAAATTATTATTGAAACCTACAAAAGAAGACCGGTTCAGGAATATCATATTTATTTCAGTCCTAATTGGTTATAGTACCTCAATAAAAGTATCAAATGACTGCGCGAAAAGATTAGTTTACAGTTGGTGCTTCTGGTAAATAATATTTAATGTTGCCAGTATGTTTCATTAGTAAAGAAATCTATGGAATTCGATGAATTTAGCGAAATCTTCAATATTTTTAACAATTTGTAACAAATTGAGTAGATATTTAAAAAACGTCCGCTGTAATTAGAATGTTTCCGTCGGAATCATTTCCTTTATAGAAGTATGTTCTCTGTTTTACATGATCGGTACTAGTTTATTGTTCAAAAATGCAAAAAAAGCAACACAAGTTATTTATTTTTATTATATGTATATGCGTTACAATAAGACAAAGCAATATATACGTTCACCCTTATTTCTATGTTATGTAGAACATAACGAATTGATATAGGTTCAGAATTATTTGTCACGAACATCAGCAGATAGTAACCACCGCTCACATTTATTACCACATATATGTATCATCATCAATACATAGTATAAAACAAAGTCGCTTTCGCTGTATGTCCGTATGTATGCTTAGATCTTTAAAACTACGCAACGGACTTTGACGCGGTTTTTTTTAATAGATAGAGTGATTCTTAAGGAAGGTTTGTATGTATAATAAATGCATAATATAGTAGAGAAACACTGATAAATTTAAAGGTTTCTAATGTGATGTCGTAAATAAGCACGTTTTTTTGCGCTTATATTGCAAACGCTGGCTGAACCCTACGAGATAGACCAAAATAATGTACTACAGTATTGTACAACTTACAAAAATCCACAAAAAAGTCCGCGATGGTATATGTCTATCTCTTAGGGATAACCCACCATAACCATTTTTTCACTGCACCCGTGCGAAGCCGGGGCGGGTCGCTAGTACAAAATACATCAAAGCCATCCTGTGTCATCGCCTAATGTAAAAATAAACTGCAAATTTTTATAACGCTGCCGATGTTATTACGTATATAATCTACATATATTCACAATAGAATATACCGCACGTGCCACAGCAAATAAAACAAAGTAGACGTTATATCTAGATACTATAGAAGAGATATAGATACAATAAAGAGATAAGAATATTATAGAAGAACATATTTTGCTGGTATAGTGAAACTTAACATAAAGCTCCTTTGATATAATATAAACATTTAATTTGATTACAAAATCAAAACCATCTCTTCATCGAATCAAGTGAATATTAATAATTTAAATTTTTAATTTTGATGGGAATTTTAATTTTTTCTCAGGAAATACTCAACTAAATCAAAAATCTTAAAAACGACGCTTCATATTGTTTTTACTTTGCTACCCCATTTAACTATTTAAAGGGTTGATTTTTAAAAAACCTTAAAACAGGTATTTGGTCAAAGAATTATTTATATTTTATACAAGCTGGAATCCCCATTTTACCTTTTAAAATAAATCCTTTCTAAATTGCGTTAAGAAAGCATTAAGAAGGCTAACATCATAATGGCTATAGCCACAAATACTCGTATAGCCACAATTTAGTACAAATGTACCAAATTTTACGCCATCCGTTTAGTGGTTTTAGTTGTACGTTGATAGATCAATCAGCAACGAATGATATTTTTTTAAACATGTTACGGGCAACGTGATTAACAGGCCCGTATTAATAAGGGCCGAGTATTATGAATAGTTCCCAAGAGCCTCGGGCTATTTGATTAATTTTAGTATTTTTATTACTTAGACCGGTCTATATTATATTGCCCGACAGCCCGTCCATTTAAAAAATCAACGTAAGCAATAGATTTAATTTATCACTTGGACCGGGCGGTTCACTACTAAGCCGGGCATTTTGTTTAATTCGTTCTTCCTATGAGAATTTCGATGTTTTATATCCTTAATAAACAAAAACATTTCATTTCATTTGTTTTATTATTTTGCCCAAAACGTATTTGCCCTTATTCATACTGACCGGGAAAAGTGATTAGGGATGAAATTTTAATTAAATGGCCCATGAGACATGGGCCTTATTGATACAGGCCGATCATTATTTATAGGGACGAGATTTCTTAAGTTGCCCGTAACATATTTATATAGCTCAGCAGATACTTTGAATCAAAATATATAATCACTGTGTCATTTCTATACTATATTTTAAATTCTTCATATTAAGTTATCTATATTATTATACATAACAAAAAGAATACCCAGAACGAAGGAACATGCCCCAGTCAGTCCTTTGTGGTTAACACTGTACGGTATATCATCGACAACATACGCGCACTCACAGCATCACTTGAAAAAAATCCATGCACTTAGTGCAGAAATAAGCGAGGCTTTCGACCGCATTCACTTTTAGCGTTGTAGTTTTTCTCTTTTTACACCCACCGCCCCATCCCCTTCCAAGCGACTGCCATCTCACTCTAACCGGTGAAACATTTCTACTCTGTTCGCTTCACCGTTCGTGACACAAAGCAATATGTGAGTAAAGTTAACTTCAGTATAACGGTTCTTGTTTGAGTTGCGATTTAATGCCTCCTTAAACTGAGATGGTTTACGGGTTAACCCGCTTCGAGGATAAAAGTATACGCGTTTACTTTTTGGATCGACGTAGTCTCAATAAAAAACTTTCAATCCTTAGCAAAAACAATTACTGCTATTACATTGTCAGTGCTCAGTCAGAACGGACTACGAAAACAATTTCCGCGACACAAAATTTACCTGAATAATAATAATAGCAATAAAAAAGATTCGAAAGTAAGAGTTAAGCCTAATTGTTTTTAATTATGTGCGTAAAATCTATAGTAAAAGTATCCAAATACTCGTAAAAATATTAAGGAAGTTGTATCAAATTGATGTATTTGATAACAAATTAACTTTGTTGTTTAATTCGAAATCATAAAATTCTACTGTAGCTACGTATTTTAATAAAGAAATAGCTTAACGTTGTGTTTAATAATACAAAAGCTTTATTTAGTATGTTAGTAATTCTGATTCAAAAAAAAATTATTAATATTTCATCGTTCAGCTCTAATGTTTTCCTTTAACATGTTTTGTGACTATACCTATAGACCAATCCTACTAAATCATTATAACAATTGGGTTTTTATTTCCAAAATTTGCCTATTTAATAAAGACGCACTTCAAAGGAAACCAATCTCTTTTAAAGCATTTAGACAAACATCCAATTAATTATGAGAACCGCAAGTATCAATATAGCTACTCGGGGCTTGTCTAAAAGCTTGACCCGACCCCGACCCATACTCCTCCGTTCATCTGGAAACAATTTTGTACGAAAAGTGGTCAGATTAAGAGCTAATCTATATTTACCAATGAAACAAGCATCAGGTCGGCATCAACTTGTCCAATTTACATGACGAAGGTGGCGATATCGCAAAAGAAAGTTCTAGACAACTTTTATCAGATCCCGACCACTGCGGCTGATGAGTTGGCGCCGAACTTTATTTACTGAACGATTCAATTCAATGGAGACGGAATCGGGATATCAGGTAAAGTTATTTTGTAATGAATACTATGTTTCGTCGTCCGTTCAGAAATAACACCAACTACGGATTACCAATGTGTTTATTTACGTTGCGTATATTTGTTTATATATTTAGAGATTGTGTGTGTTTGGTGATCGGCGTTTTTTCAAATTCTATTGGGTTTAACTTATAACTTAGAATTAGAAACTAATTTAATGTCATATTAAATCAGTTTCTATTCTATGAGCAAACAAAATTAATTAATTGGGGCATCAATAATAATGCACGAAGTGCATAATCAAATACATGATAATATGTATGTATTATATGAATATAAAATAGAAACGGTTGTGCCACATTGAATCGAAAACTACAGCTTTCTCACGTACGGCAAATTCATCGTACTATCATTCAAATTCGCTCAAATATTCATCTTGATGATAATCAACCTATATTATCATAGATCCAATTAAATAATTACCTCTATAGTAACTTCTAATAATGAAATTTGTGAATCATAACTATGTGTATATCAGAAGTAACGTAGTAACATAGGTTTTGTGACATAAAAATAATCACACAAATAGAATCCATTTCCATACTATCAAACTGTATCCACCCGAACCGTGGACTGGTTGGAGGGGCTAGGATTAGGCAGTGCTATAGACGAGTACGTATTACACGAAGAGATTTAAACTGAATTAACCGTTCGATCGGAAAATTGGAATGCCACACAGATAATTACCTGACACTCACAGAAAAGGAAGTCGCTTAGGAGGATTCAAATAAGCGTATACGAAGGACCAACCGAGGCCGAGCCGCCGGCCTACATTCAAAAAGTCGAAAAATTACTGATACCGTGTATCTGAAGAAGCGATCGCGCGGAACCAGATAACAATCAGTTGAATTCGGAACTTGTATCCTCGAGTGCTTATAATTGGATTTGTGATATAAAGAGATTATCTTGCTAGTTCGTGAACCTGTCTCCTGACCTATGGTATTTTAAGTGAGCTTGATGAGATCTTTTAGTGGTATGGCCCGTAGTTTTCTAATCTTAAGTAATTCAATTCGCAAAAAATTTAACATTTTGCAGGCATAATAAATGTCCTATTTTATTTTCATTTCATTTTACCCTTTTGTTAGTAAAAGAAAAAGTATTAATACAATGGACATATGCGTTGCTTTTCTATTACATTCACTACTAATGATTTATAATTTATAACTATACAGGAATTTTAGTTATTGCCTTCTTATATATATATATATAATTTGAAATATAATAGATGATTAAATGATAGAAGATAAATTTACTACTAATTATTTACTACAACGTAATTAATATTATAGCTCTAGTAAATAATTAGTAGTTAATTTAATCATCTATGTATATTTTAAATTTACTACGTAGTTCCACAGTCTTCACGTCGTACGTGTCATACAAATATAGCGCGTCGGTGACGCTGTAGTTTGTCTACACTTGTCTACAAATCGGTTGATTCGGGCGCCCGGGCGCGATCCTACCATGTGTTATTGTGTTTCGAAATTCATACGTACATTTATCTGACACACTTATGGTGATCGAAAACATCGTAAGGCTACCTGTATATACTTACGACATAAATCAACTGTCAACCAATTGACATAGCATGGTTGACTAAACCCTGAACGCCCTAAGAAAGTAAGAGTAGGCTGGTGCCCCTCAGTAGGGACGTATATGAGCTGTATGAACAAATATTATAAAATTATTAAACTTGAAACAAAACAACATTTCAAATGATGCTGAAACTGCAACTATGTAGATGCTCTTAAATTGTGAAGGAAATCTCAAATACCATTTTCTGTTATATGTATCAAAATTGTTTGAAAACTTACCAGATACTTTAAATTTAACAAAAAAAGGAGACTAAAAATGAAATCGCCATTCACATAAAAATGTATTATTTTCTTATAACTGTAACGCAACGAGGTAAGGGCAATCTGCATTCTGTGGACTCCAAGAAAAATAATGTACAGGTACAGAGACAGGACAGAGGTAGATAAACTTTAAGTATTCGGATCTTTAGTCTAAAATGTATACTTTATCCAAACAGAGCAAAATTGAACCAAGAGCAAAAGCCATGGAATTTTTTAGGTCCAGAATAACGAGATATAGATTATAAGAACCAACCGAAAACATCATAATAGTGTCAAAAGACATTACTATTCAGGAACAATATATTATACTTATGCTTGGTCCGAAATATCTTCATGAAATTTACTACGAAATACCACTGTTTTCACGTCGTATGTGTCGCGTAGTTCAGTGAAAATGAAAGGCATCGTAATAAAAATAAGCTAAGCACACCGGTACGGTGCTGGAAACTTAGCATCTGTCAAACATTCACTTTTTCACGTCGTGTGTGACGCATCAATTTGTATCTTAATTTGTAATGTACTGTAATGTAACGTATAATGTAAAAAATAAAACCCGCATTTTTTATTGTTTTAAAATAACACAAAATAAAATTTATTGATAAGAATAATTAAAATATGTGATTTGAAAACAGACAACAAGTGGTTTAATAAAAAACAACATACTCCACAAAACAATAAATTTATTTAATGATACTTCATGATATTATTTTCTTGCTACTCCAAGTTCAACAGAACTTTGAAAAACAACAAAAGATTGAAAGTGGCCTTCGACGGCCACTGAATCAGAATGTACTATAAAAATTGATTTGGAATCTTCTTGCGTTAGAACAGGTGAAATTTACAAAATACAAAACAATTTAATAGTGATAATATATATAATATATATATTAGATTAGATACTTCAGAAAAACTTCATAAATTACAAATATAATTTATGAAATTTTTAGTTATCTTCATTGCTAAATTGCAATGAAGCTAATTTATTGTTTATTTAAGTTCAGCTGAAAGAACTTCTGTGGCTATTAGCCACCGAAGTATGTATGATTCAAATAAAATGTTGCGATCGAAGTTAAAAAATATTTATTTACAAGATGGGGACACCCTTGTTGACAATGATACAAAATATACCGATCTTGCCTTCTCTGAACTAAATTACCTACAAGGGTTATGTGCGGAAATCCCCACAAAGGCCAGGCAAAAAATAATCATTTATTTGCTCATCGGTACTGAAGGTGATTTGATTTCTAGAATCCCGTAACATTTGTTATGTTTGTGTAATGTAAACCCTAACTTTGATAACGATACTTCAAGAGAAAATCATCATCCTCTTGCCCATTTCCCATTATCTGGGGTCGGCGCAGTAGATCTTTTTCTTCCATTCCTCTCTATCAGCCGTCATTTCTATGCTTACTCCTTTCATTCTTATATCATTCTTCACACAAGAGAAAATAAATATAAATAAATCCTGTGTGTTTCAGCGAATTTCGTAACGCTTGACAGTCTATGATAAAACGCGATCTATCAACTGTGGAAGTTCAAAGCTAATATTTAAATAAACAAATTGATATTTTATTAAATTTTCTAGCCCGACATTTTAGAGTACTTAAATAGCTATTCTGATATTCTTAATGTAGACAAGTTCATCACACAGATGATCATATAAATCGGTTAAGCCGTTCTTTAATTATATGTGATATAATAAGATAGATTATGCTATGTAATCTAAAATACAAGGGTTCGAATCATTCTAATGTATACTTACAGAATAGATGTGTTTAACCAACCCTTTTATCTTTTCAATTAACGTAGCTCTAAATTAGACATCGTATGTATGCCATGAGGCCTTTTCTGTAAATGCCTTTACATCGTGTGACTGACAGCCACGAATAAGCGTTGCGTCGATAAACCAACAGCTACATTTAAAGTCATCAGTGCGTGCGACAACATCCATGCTTTGTCGATAAAAGCCGCTTGTGATTAATAAGCGTGAAGTGGTGGTGTGTATTTTAATAATAAATTATTAATGTCATTTTCGCAAGTAATGAATTTAAAGTTCTGTATTTTAACAGTAAATTTCCAAGCAGACAGGCAGCATTTTTTTTGACTTACTTGAATCTCTGAAGTATCGGTAAGAGACGGCACATAATAGATTTGTTTTATCCCGGAAATTGAATTGGAAGAAATTATTCATTAATTTTTATTTGCATTACCTTGATTGTGCTAAATATTATTTGAAACAAAATATTGTTATTTTATTTATCTGATATAACATAATAGAGAAATAAATTATTTAACATTCCCACAAATTCAGAAGAATGTACATATATGATGATAATGTTGCTAGTCTGCAGGAGTGACTCGTGATTAGAGGCATGTCCACTTTCCTCGCTCGCGGCAAATTCCACATTAGTGTTGTTTGAAACAATCGCGTTAATCCAGGTAATTTTAGAAACTCATCTGAATAGGTCCTTTGAAATTTTCGACAACTTGTGATTGCGGCGTATCGTATAATCCTAGAAGGCAGTAAAAACTCAAATAATGTAATGTTATTATTTGGTTCTAATTTATATCTCTTATGAATGGAGATACCATATTTTTCAAACAATACAGAGGTTAGAAGAATAAAGTTGATCTACTAATAAATTTTTTATATTTGTTAATCTAGGCAAGCAACATGCTTTCCATCAATAGACAATATGTTATTAATACTATCAAATAAATAAAGTTAAAGAATATTCAAAATATTGGCATAAATTTTAATGCAACAATTCATGAAATTGAATAGAAGTAATTGTTTGAAATATAATCGACTTTATACAGAACTTATCAATTTTATTTAGGTGAATTAATTTAGTTTAAATTTTTATTAACGGTTATTCTCTTCTCAGTCTATTTTCTAATTCTTTAAGCTCATGATATATTAAGTAAATTATTAAAAGTCAAAGATGCTAACAAAGTGTATTTTTTGTCAAAGTGAAAAATAGATTTGAAGGGATATCAACAATAATTCTCCCATCAAAATTAATCTCCCATCAAAATTAATCTGTTTAAGAATTTTGACAAAACAAGCAATAATAATACAAATAATTATAAGTTACTAATTAAGAAAATAATTCTGTGGTCTCGATAGCTATTGAATTTTATTTGCTCTATTTATATCAGATGTCTTCACACATCTGAAATAAATACAACACCTCTAAATTCTTAATTTTTTTTCTATGCATTTCTATCAACCCTTGAAATGGTATAATTTTTCCAAGTATCAATTTATAGTAAGACAATGAATTTCTTTGTTGACTATATTAATGAAAATGTAATAACCAGGCCATAAACAGCTTATACCCGAGCTGGCGCGCTTTCGAGTTAAATTTTATTTGATTGCAAGCTCCCGTCGCGACAACTGATTGATGTATGGCCTTGCCGGCTCGCGATG
This sequence comes from Scirpophaga incertulas, assembly GCA_036419045.1. Taxonomy (NCBI): domain Eukaryota; kingdom Metazoa; phylum Arthropoda; class Insecta; order Lepidoptera; family Crambidae; genus Scirpophaga; species Scirpophaga incertulas. Next base: position 17,632,935 of record CM071629.1, on the reverse strand, counting down.
GACAAAGATTATTTATAATTGATGTTTACATACATATATTACAAGAATTAACAACTTCGATTTTATAATGTACAATGAATAATATCATTATAGCAATATAACAAAACACTGTGATTGTAAAATAATAATATTAAACCCAATATTTTATTTTTAAATGTTACTAATAGTTGATGTTTCAAAATCAAAAAGTTATCTAGTTACATTATTTATGTTATAGTATTTTCATTATTTGTGTTGGCAACACTTTCTTCCAACCTGACTGTCGATGTAGGTCATTATGCTCTTGTAATATTAGCATTAAAATATTTTGAAATAGACTCCGGTTACTCTACGAATGCAACCCAACTTATGAAAGTTGGCAGAAATGGCAAGGAACCACTTACCCCAGAAGATCACGATTAAAGCAACCACCGAAAGAGGTTCGAGCTTCAACAGCATAGATGTCGAAGCGAACTCAATCCGCGCCATTCAGCCAAATGTCATCCAAACATATGACATTTCAACAGAACGTTGCCTGAGTACAGCGTTTTAAAATCACTTCGAATTTTAACAAAATCAAAAATTGCGAATAGTAGAATACGTATTTCCAACATTATGCAATAATCACAGTGTACATTGTCAACGTGCGATGTAACATATAAAGTCACAATCTTAAATCAGCACTGCTGCTTTTTGCCAGAGATAGGTACGACGCTAGGAAGTAGCCATGTAGATGACCCTGGTACTGTCTGTCTGCAAGAAGCAGTAGCTTGCGAGGTATACGGACAAAAGTATGATTGAAAGACCATTTGAAACGTGTATGACATTGAATATTACCACGACATGGCTATGGAACTATTTATGTGGACAAACTACTTCAAAGAAAGGCAAAGTTTTACGAAATCATAAAATTAATAAAATTTACATTTCCACTGATGGATTATCTTTTATGTTTAAAAACGTAACAAATTTGCCTAAATCCGTTATCCGATAAACCAATGCATATTATTTATCAATTCTATACGTACCGACTACGCCCTGAAAAGCCCAGCAACAACAATTTCAGTACTTCTAGTATATAGTTTAACATTCAAATACGCGAACGCGTGAACTGAACTTACTATCTATATATGATCCGGTTTCATTTCATTATGCGAGTGTATCTAGAACTGAAAGTAGTGCGAGTGAATATAGATTAAATCTATTAAATTGTGAGCTCACTTTGTCGAAAATATTTTTGTAGGTTGACCGTTAATATAGAACATTAAATGTGTACGACATATTCAAACCGCTTACTTCAAATAAGTTCATCGCTTTACATCACTTTTAATTTCTCACATTATATTAATAATTACATACCTATATATTGCAGTATTTATTTATTTAACGATTTATTGTACACAAAAGAAAATAAAATACAAAATTATAGACAGTACAATAGGTGTGGCTTATTTCTAATGAAATTTCTTCCAACCCACCTGTGATAGGAAAAAAAATACTGAGAAACGTGGATGTCGCGTGTACAAATATATATAATAGTTGTATAACAAAAAGTACACATACTTAATACTTACCTACATACTTATACATATATACACTAATAAATACATACATATATAAACATATATACATGGATATATACAAACTTAGATTAGGTTTAATATAATACAGCAAAATTACTGAGAGGATAGTTAATTACGAGTATGTTAAGGAAAGATAGTGCTCTTTTACTTTCTTCTTGAAAAGCAAGAAAGAACAAATGTCTCGCACTGAAGGTGGAAGTGCATTCCATAATTTAACTGCATGAACAGAAAAAGGAAGAAATTAGTGCGGAAAACATCAGAGGGAAGTTTAAGAAGAGTACGAAGATGAGATCTGCAAACAACATCAGGAGAATGAGCAAACTCATAACGAGAGCGAAGGTAGGTAGGATAAACTGGGTTATAAAGAATGTTAAAAAGGAGAAAGAGGATGCGCGAGTTTCTGCGGAGTCTGATAAGAGGCCATTTCAGTTGGGAACGAAATTTAGAGACATGATCATACTTACGCAATCCAAAAATGAAGCGTAAACACAAGTTCTGCAGTCGTTCGAGTTTGTCAAGGAGCTCCTCTGTAAGGTCAAGATAACAAGCATCAGCGTAGTCAAGTATAGGCAGTATTAGTGACTGGGCTAAGGTAACTCTCGTTTGGACTGGTAGGAAGCATTGAAGAGATTTTAAGGTGTGAATGGAACAGAAAACTTTGCGACTTACCTCATTAATGTGTGACTTCCAGTTCAAGTTGCCGTCAAAAACGACACCCAGATTTTTGGCTGATTTACTGAAAGAAATTTTGGTATCGTCTAGGATCAAAGGTGACAGCGCGTTGAGATGAAGTTGCTTGGTTAAATACGTACTTCCTGTGATTAATGCCTTCGACTTTATAGGATTTATGCAAAGTCCATGAGCCTTAGCCCAGGTACTTATTCTCTTTAGATCCTCATGAAGCAAGAAAAGAGAAGAGGAGAGAGTATTCCACCCTGAGGGACCCCCGTAGACAGGCTACACCAGTTAGAAAGGACATTACTTTGTCGGATGCATTGGAATCGATTACGGAGATAAGAATCAAACCAGGCAACAGCACTTTGTGAAATATTGAGTGAACTAAGGATACCAAGTAGAACATCGAAATCAACCGTATTGAATGCGTTGCTGAAATCTAGGAGCAAAAGACAGGTAAGATTCTTGTTCTCCATGGCAAACCTTATGTCATCAGTAACTTTGATGAGAGCACTAACCGTGCTGTGACCCGGTCTGAAACCGGATTGGAAAGGACTGAGTAAATGGTTGGAATACAAATGCCGAGAAAGTTGGTTATGGGCTAAATGTTCTAGGACTTTAGAGAGAAAGGGTATATATATATATATATATATGTAGAAGCATCGCGAGTTGTGCGAGATGATAAAACCGTGGTAGAATGCAGAGCAGATTCAGTGCCAGCCAAAACGACAAGAGGCTAAAAGTCAACCTACTTATCCCTATTTGATGAAGTCGAAGCTAGCTATGGTATTGATATTAGATAGCTACCCGTTCAGTACCTGAGGATCGATTCACCTAGGATCGGGTTTCGGTACACGTTTATTTGATCCCTTTCAAAAAAGCAATTCAAAGCATATCTATCCACATGTTATCTGGAGCACGAATACGGTTCGCCAACACATAAACTTTTTGCTGCGTTAATGCGTTCTGTGACATTTTCCATGTCTATAGGTCGGATGTCAGTTTGGTCAAAAACCACATAACTCGGAATCTGGGAGTAGACCCACTGAATCAAATAAGTTTAAGTTAAACAGTTTTTATATGAACTCTAAACAGGCAGATACTTTTATTATTCCATACTTTCGATATTTGCAATAAAAAATTTACAATTGATCATTGACATTTTATATTTTTTCTCAAAAAATATGAAAAATATATTTTTATTATTCTAAAGAGACAGTAGAAACAAAAACGATATGTAGATATTTTTTTCACTGCTATATTTTATGAAAAAAAATCAATTTTATCCCAAAACTGATCAAAGTCTATGATACTCGACGCGCTACAGAACTTGGGTAGTCCGATGATGATTATGTTTAGTTTAAATTTATTTTTGTTACAAACATTAAACGATTATATTTTCATTAATCGTATTAGAAACATATGATAGCTGCTGTATATTAGTTGTGCATTTTGTACTGTTATACATCTAGTAATAATATTTTTTGTAATATTAGTTATGATAACTTTATTCCATATTCCCAGGAATCCAGGAGGATATCGCAAATAGACAGATATACATAGCTTTAAATTAAATCTACAGCGAAAGTATTAAAGGAAGCTTATGCATCATCTCCTTAATCTGAGAGTAAAACACCGTATGACAACCTTTTACTTTTTTGTTCCGCTGAGTAAAATGCATTAAATTGCATACCCTGGCTGCGGAGAGCCGGCGGTTATGTGGGGCTCTCCTTCCCAGAAGGGGGAGGCCTACCCACTAAAAACCTCAGCGATGGCCTTCCTCAGGCATGTAGGGAGCCCCTGGGAACGCTAAGTGACTTCCGGGAGCCACCAACCTCCGCTACCCTGCGATGCTCCAGGGGAGCCCTGATCGGCGGAGAGTACACTTACACCGACTACGCCCCCCGGCCATGGGAGGGGCGTGGTCTGGAGTGGAGGCGTGTGGTGCCACTCACGCCTAGGCACTTGCACGGGTTCCGGGGCGTTCCCCCCGTCGCTCCCCCGGTCGATACGCCGCGACGCATACGTCACCGCGTACATGTCGCCGCCTCGTACGATCCGCATGTCCATTACCCGCTGCAGGCTCCGTAACAGAGCTCTGCAGAGGGGGGACCTCGCGTAGTCTCGGGACCACACAGGGGCCCCATACATGGCCACGGATCGCACGAGACCCTCCTACAGGCTACCTCCATCCCTCGGTCCCCCGAGATTGGGCAGCAGGCGATGCAATGCGTCCGCCACCCTTTTGGCTCGGGGGACCAACCGCACGAAGTGCTCCTCGAAGCCCCAGCGGCGGTCCAGGGTGAGGCCCAGGTACTTGATGTACGGCCCCACCGGGACCACCGCGTCACCTACCCGGATCCGGCAGCTGACCGTTTGACAACCTAGAATCGACCTTCTACATCGGACGTGCACACCATCTGAGCTGCCTTCCAATAAGCAAACTAACTGTCACAGATACTCATACAATTCGTCAGACCAGTTGCACTGCCAACCGTGCAAGATCTAAGTCAAATTTCAAACTTCGAACGAATTTTCGAACTAACTTGTTCAAAATGGACATGTTTAAGTGTCTAAGACTTAATTTAATATTTATACTAATACAATATGATAGTTATCAAAAATAGATACTATATAAACAAAATGTGTTACTTTTATCTATTTTTCATGTTCAATATTCATAATTGTATATTTTCGAAGATATTTTGTTTGATCACACTTAATCTTAAACTTGTTGATTTCTACAAATATCTACTTTCTACTTTAAGCCGCCGAAATATGGAGGATACCTAACTAATCATCAATTTCGATGCGAGACCGCGACACACGAAACGCACCGATTAAGATAAAACAATAGCGTCCTTTTCATACGACATTAGCTGCATTAGTGACGGCACATTTCGTGACAATCTGCGCCCGCCCAGTCGCGTGTGAATCCTAAGATACAGAGCTAATTTCCTCCGACATTCGCGGGTTAATCATTCTGTTTACGTCTTGTTAGCAATTGCTATCGTCAGAAATGCATGGGTGACTAAAATTTTAATATATTTACTGCCAAATATAAAAACTTCAAGACTTAAGGCAAACAGGATGTAGTTGCATCAAAATGTATATGTAATATTAATGTTTTCTTTGGACTAGTACAGTTATATAGCTCTTTGCTAAGAGCTAAACCATATACATCTCTCTAAGAAATTGCTACTACCCTAAAAAAAAGGGCTATAAAACTATTTAATTTCTTAGTTCTAAGGTTTTGTTGTTATACCTAGATATAGGAGGCGTCCTAAATATAAATGAAAGAATAAAGGTCTTTCCTAGTGTTATGCCTTTTGAGACCACAGGAGATAATCAAAAGATCCTTGTTCAACTCCCCACGTTATGGTATTTACTGAACACATCTGGTTAGGGTCTCTTGTAATTTTGTCATGGAAATATTTTTTAACATTGCTATAAGCCTTACCTTCCTTTTGTGTTTTATTTTATTTGGTTATTCGTTTTATTTACTAACCAAACAGACAAGACAAAGACCAAACGCTTGCCTATATTTTTTTTAAAATGACGAGAAAGATCTACTTATTCTATACCATCGGTTTCTGTACGTGTATCACCATTTACCACTCTTCCAGCGGTGTTAAACTGAAGCCAGCTTCAGTCTCAATGTCACATTAATTTCAATGTTCTATTAAAATATATACTTTTAATTTTCGTTTTACTGCAACACTGATCTACTAAAACTGTTCGATTATAAAAACTGAACCTTAAATATAAGTAATCAATAATGATACCAATACAGTGAATAGTAGCAAATTAGCAAATCTATGTCAATATATACTTGCAACATCATAACACGTACAGACGCATAAAAGAATTGTAGACAATTCCCGAGAAATTTTCAAAGATAGTAATAAAATTTCATAGCTTCACTCGAGCGAAGTGACAATAAAACTGCATCTCGATTCTGATCACACTCGTTTCAATATTCAGTGGCAGACCAACACCTGAGACATCGTCTCGTTTGAAAAATGCTTATTATATGGCTTCCCAGTAAATAAGACATACTTGGTCAGACGAAAACGGTACACGTCCTTACATAAAAACAAATACAGTACAGTTTCGAACAGAAACTGTTCAAGTGTATCTTGTTGTCTTGTCGTTTATAATGTTAACGACGCAATTAACTGTAAGCATGATAAAGTGAGTATCACGCCCGCTACATTAAATTGCCAACTAGTAGATATCTACTTAAGTGTAGAAGGGAACAAATTTTGATAAAGCCTATGATATAGTTTGGAATTATACATAAGTTCAAAATGAAAATAATATAAATTGCGATTTATCGTAGTAATAATAATCCATCAATTAAATATTAACAAGCATACACACGCCACAAATATGAATATTTTGTAATCTCATTACTAGGAGTAGAAATTAGCTTAGACGCTTTGTGGATAAAATTATCAACCTCATAGATAATTAATTTCATTGGGTTATAAGAAAATATTAATGCTGTAATAATAAAAAAACACAGGTATTGATTTGGTATATTACGTTTTATGGCATTATATTGACAAAACAAGCTAACTAGCGGTGAGTAATACAGTTGCCTATAGTATATGTGACTTGTGAGATTTGCAGTAAAGCTGCAACCTCCAAAAAAACAATAGTGTACGCTGTCAACTAGTAACACTATACATAAGGTTATGACACTGAATATTTTCTCTACCATATCTCACTACGAGTATTTAAATTACAACGCTGGAAATACTGGCACTACTGTTTTGCGACAGATATAACTAAGTTAAGGTACCCGTACAATTATGCCTCCCATGCGTAAAAACTAGTTTATAAAAAGCATATTAGCCACAAGTGTCTTGAAAATGCTGTTATTATGATGATGAAACACTTGGCGGCTTGACATAAAGTGGTGTCCGCCACCTTCCGTCATGTCGTGATGATGCAGGTATGGAACTAAACAAGGACTAAGAATGTTATTAATGATTTGAGGCTTTCGAAATGTGATATTGGAGACGAATGGCTTACACGTTACATCTATATTATTGTTGCCGTAATTACAATGTAAACAGCATTGTTTTATTCCGATAAATATAAGACAGCAAGGACTTAAATTTTTCAAGAGTTCAAGTAAATCTTGAACCTTTAAAGATATTTATCCATTTTATGTGTAATTTCAAATAGTTTACGTCCTTCTCATTTATAAGCAATACCTCATTTGAAAATATTTTTTTCAAAGTTACTCGATTGGTTACTCACATGCGTCATATTGCCTACCGTTCAAAAGCTTAATTTCTGATCTTATCTTTCTTTTTGTACATATTAGAGTGTGGGTCGACGCCGTAGCATATACACTTAGAATAATGCTTGAAACACCCACACTATTCCCAGCTTCTTTTTTACCACGATACTACACTTAACCTTAAAAATTCATGTGATCAAATATTCGGGTCGACTTTCGCATGTCATTTCCTGAGGGCTGTATGGAATTGTTTGTATACCTTTTATTTGTCCTTATGGCATATATGCCATAAGGACTTTGTTTTTACGTTACTTACTCGCATCAAATATGTATCAACATTACTCAAATGAACATTAAATATGATGACTTAAGTAGCGTATACACAAAAATATAATAAACAATTAAAAAGAATTCATTAATATAATGATGTATGTAATATAAGTTTATTAAAATACTGAAGAAATATGTTTAAAAACGTTCCATACATATGCGTCAATAAAAATTGCATTCAAAATGTTTATATTTTGCTTGTTGAACTTTATACTTGAACTATGAGGGGTGGCGTTGGCGGTGTCGTTAGACATCGTCAACGCCTTCGGCACCCTCCCCTGGCAGGCCATTAGGGAGGCGCTCGTATACCACGAGCTGCCTCCCTACCTGCGGGCCGTGGTCGGGGACTATCTGCGCGACAGGACGATCAGCGTGATGGGACGGGACGGGATGAAAACGTCGAGGAGGGTCGAATGCGGCGTTCCGCAGGGGTCGGTGTTGGGACCCCTGCTATGGAACCTCGCATACGACGCGGTCCTTCGCACCAGCCTTCCTGACGGCGTGAGTGTCGTCTGCTACGCTGACGACACTCTCGTCGTTACGACTGGGGCCGACTTCGGGCCGGTGCTTACGCTTGCCGAGCTTGGGGTGGCATGTGTCGTGCGGGCGATCCACCGGCTGGGTTTAGAAATAGCGCCTCACAAAACCGAGGCGCTATGGTTCCACGGCCTTCCGAGGCGCCGGGAACCACCCAGCTGCCGGATCCGGGTGGGTGACGCGGTGGTCCCGGTGGGGCCGTACATCAAGTACCTGGGCCTCACCCTGGACCGCCGCTGGAGCTTCGAGGAGCATTTCGTGCGGTTGGTCCCCCGAGCCAAAAGGGTGGCGGGCGCATTGCATCGCCTGCTGCCCAATCTCGGTGGACCGAGGGATGGAGTTCGCCGCCTGTACGAGGGCGTCGTGCGATCCGTGGCCATGTATGGGGCTCCCGTGTGGTCGCAAGACTGCGCGAGGTCCCCCCGCTGCAGAGCTCTGCTACGGAGCCTGCAGCGGATAATGGCCATACGGATCGTGCGAGGCTACCGTACAATCTCGTACGGCGGCGACGGTTCTGGGACGATCCCCCCCATTCGACATCCTGGCCGACATGTACGCGGCGACGTATGCGTCGCGGCGTGTCGGCCGGGGGGCGATGGGGGGAGCGCCCTGGAACCCGCGCACGAAGTGCCTAAGCGGGAGTGGCACCGACGGATTGTGGCGGCCTGGCGTGCGCAGCTCGAATTACGGATCTGCGCGCGCCAGCGGGCCGTCGGTGCCGTACTCCCGCACCTCGAAGCGTGGCTCCACGGGAAGGAGGAGGTCACCTACCGATTGACTCAGATACTCACCGGGCACGGCTGCTTCGGTGAGTATCTGTGTCGAATAGGACGGGAGGGATCGACACTTGTCACCACTGCGCATCCGACCTTGACTCGGCCCAGCACACGCTGGCGGAGTGCCCCGCGTGGGCCTCCGAGCGCCGAGTCTTGGTCGCAGAGATCGGACGAGATCTGTCTCCGCCGGCATTGATTGCGGCGATGCTGGCGGACGAGGGAGGTTGGAGGGCTGTGGCCTCCTTCTGTGAAGCAGTGATGCTCCAGAAGGAGGCCGCCGAGCGGGGTCGGGAGATGGCCGATCCCGCTCGAAGAAGGCGGCGCCGGGCTCGGTAGCACAGCTGCGGCGTCGTTGCGGTCGCCGGCGGGCGCGAGGAAGTCGCGACTGCTACGGCGACCCGGGATGGACCACGCCCCTTCCGTGGCCGGGGCGTCGTCGGTGGAGGAGACCGGGGAGGTAGTAGAAACTTCCCCCGAGGAGGGCTCCCCTCTAGGCAGGGGAGCGGAGGCTGGGGGTTCCCGGAAGTGGCTTTATGTTCCCGGGGGCTCCCTACACGCCTGAGGAAGGCCATCCCTGAGGTTTTTAGTGGGTAGGCCTCCCCCTTCTGGGGAGGAGAGCCCCACATAACCGCCGGCTCGCCACAGCCGGGGTATGCAATTTAATGCATTTTCATCAGGGGAACAAAAAAAAAAAAAATACTTGAACTATAAAGATAAATACGAGTATAAACATATATGGATTGTACAATTTAGATACGATCTTACATTACGATTAGCATGCAATCCAGGTCGAATGGTATGAGTATATTTTACTTCATACCTACTAAATTATATTTTCTAGCAATACTATTATAGCTATAATATTTTGAAATTGTCTAATATTTAGCTTGCATACAAAGTTTTAACGAGATTATTAACAGTAAGTAGTTAAATCTAATCTATCTGGCCTCAACAACAAACATGAACAGAAAATTAAAAGTTATCTTTTAAGTATGAGTAATTATATTGCAAGAATTAAATAAACTATGAGCAGTTACTTAAACACGTACCACTATTAGTACGAGTACTTACCAACGAGGAAGTAATAGTCTACTACATCAGACTGGACACATAAGTCGATCTAAGATTCAGTCATTTGTATCGAGTATTATATTATATTCCCACGGACGCACATTAACACGTACAAAACTAACTATCCATTACCAAAGAGATATTTAATACAAAAGAGTACAGATTTGTATTGCTATGTTGGCTTAATACCTTTCAACCTTTACATACCATATGTAATCTCTATTTCAACTTAATTTATCAATTATCAAATAATACTTTAAAAAATGATAATCTCTTTTAAATCATCATCATCTGAAATCAGAGAAATTTGAATCAGTGCTGATTGAGTCTTTTAACACAAATCTATATTTTAATATATAAACGTCATCTGAATTAAATTAATACCAAATTGATGAAATTAGATAGGAATGACCTCAAAATTTATTTATGCAAAACATACAAGCCAACTCTGGTGCCATCAAATGGCTCGGGGCTGTTATTGACAAGCTTTTGTAGTTTTTAATCTTCAACTTTATTATGCATTCAGCACACGCCCATTCCTTGTAGGGCGAGTTGCGATCCACTCGAGTCGGCCGTTGGAGCCGAAAGCTAAGCGAAACTTCGCTCGCGAAACTAACTTTTAGATTTTTATTGCTTCCAAAGAACGTGAGACGCAATAATATTAAAATTTTAATAGAACACACCGTCTGCGCTTCAACATATCGTACACCCAAAAAATAAACTTAAACGTACGCCTTTGTTAGCGGTTTGTAGACTATATATAAATATAGTTTCAAAGAATGTTTTACCAATTCCCTATTTATGTTTGTCCTTCTTAGTATATTTTGGGTAAATATCGATAGTCAGATTTGTACCATAATAGAAGCGTAGTAAAAGGGATAATATGGACCCTTTTAAATTTCAACTGTGCTATCTAGTAAGGTGAAATAAAATTCTATATGAATAAATTTAATTATTGATAAAAATCGCTCAAGTTTCAAATAATATTGATTAATAAAATAGTTTGCATGAATATTAACATAATTTCAATGATCTGTAAATTTTATTTATGTACTGTATATTTTGTTACTTTGTTTGTATCTTTCTCATACATACTTCTGAAACGCGGTAAGAATTCTTAAGTCTAAAACAAGGAGTCGATAGATCATTCGTCTCTGACAGTGCGTCTGCTGGCGACGTGCGTCATCGTACTTTCGCTAAAAATGCAAATTCCTGGCACGCCCACTGAAGATGACTTAGGGACAGGGCGACAGAGAACAAGCAACAATTTTTCACCAAACCAAAATGAGCAAGACACTCCCCTTGGCCCGCGGGGTATTAGTATAAACAGTCTTTTATTGCTAAAGAAACAAAAATCTTTTAAATGCGTGTCAATATTATTCTGTGCCTCGATTGCGAATGGATTTAACAAATGTACCTATGTCATCCTATTATATTCAGTCATACTGGCTCTTCTCACACAGTCCATCTTTGTAGAAGATTTTATAATACACAAATACATTTCTATAACAATTGCATGTTTTATTCTTTCATTCGTACATTTTGATGCGATAGGATACGATATGGCCACACCGAGATCACCCGAGCCATGAATGATGATCATACCACAACCCGATACGATAAAGCCATATATGAGATTTTTATAGAATTTTGACCTGAATTTGATATACTAGCATTATCATATCGTTTTTTATGTTCTTCTTTTCTCGAGAAATTGCGAAGGTATCAAGTTGAAATAAATGTCAAATATTTATATTTGTAATCCAAACAAACTTCTAAGTCAACGCAATTCAAAAATACGTAATGGGGTAAATAAGTAATGGGGTAGTAGCAGATTTTTAATATAAATAATATAGGGAGGTATGTTAGGTAGAAAGGTTTTCCTACATGTGTTAATTCTCCTCCTCCTTAATAGAACTGATAGATTGGTATAATTTTGATGCTGAACCAAGTATTTAACTTGGTTCAGCATCAAAATTATATTTATTTATTATATTATATATATATTTTCATGGAAAACAAACAGCATTTGTTACGAAAAGTAGACTAAAAATATGGAACAAGCATGCCTTATGCAGTTTTCACTAATAGTACCTTTTTTATCTTAAAACAATAATAACAATGTCACTTACTTATTTAAACAATTTTGTCACATTTCCAAAGAAATCAGCATTAATCCTATGAACGAAGTAATTGTGTTTTGTCATGAATAAATCAACATGCATAGAGTGATTACAGTTAAAATTAACTAGTACTCTATTCAAATATGATTTTTTTCTATAATTTGTACATGCGTCAGTAGAATTTAAGGTAGTTTCTCCTGGGATTGGAACAGGATTACAGGGAAGGATTATAGGATAAAGATAAGTATGCGTTTTAACACCAGGCTTTCCTGTTAAAATGTATTATGAATAATGTGAAAATGCGCAAACAAGGTTAATATCAAGTGTTCATAATTGAAAGAAATATATGTTAAAGATATATCTTTGTATCAGAGAATCATATGCTATGATACACAATATCTTTTATTTTATCCGATTATTAAAAAAACTTTTAAGATGTGCAAATTTTGATTTATTATATCATATTATACGTACATTTAGTAAGTTGTATTGACATTCAATAATTAATAAGAAGTCCAGGTCAAAAGTATCCGTAGCCTACTAGAGTGCATGTAAGTGTTATTGAAAGTCGAAAAAAATAGGGAAGTGTGTTTGCATCACTATAATCAACTGTGACACAAATGGAAAACTGTGATCTCTGCTTATCAACTTCTAAAGGGTAGTAGTGGTTTATAAAAAAAATATTTGAATGCAAATATTTCAATACAAAGATAATATAAAGGTATTGCGTTATAAATGCATTATAAAAGAGAAATAACTATACGGAGACATTATCTTCAATTCATATTTTTATTAAAAATTAATATAACTCTAAATATTACACAATACGCTGCTCGGAAAACCTGCAGCGCCGTTAGTTAGCATAGTATCATTATATTACAAGTAAGTATATATATATAGTACTACAATGAAACTAGATCTTTTAAACCACAAACATATCCTTTAATTCTCCCTAGAATTTAATTTTGACACCAAAAACGTAATTAATATTAATTTTTATATTAAACAAAAATATACGTTTTTATTCAGTGAAGAATCAGATATTTAGCCATAATCTAAGTAGATTATTACATAGTCTGTAAATCCATTTCCCTGGGTTATATTACCATGTTATTAAAAAATATTAATCATGAATCTTTTATTGTGTTATAATTATTGTAAATTTTCTAAGCTATTAAAAGCATAGTGGATGTTATCGTAAATCAGGAGTACAAACAGTGTATTAATTACAAATGCAAACAGCAAGTGTGGTCCACCGCAGCCGTCTCTATCCTGCTAATGATTTGCAGTCCAGCTCTACGTATAACTCGAACAGAGGCGTATGCAGGATTGGCATTGAAATACTTGTGGACACTGTACAGAATAATGTATACTGTCAGAATTAGTTAACGATGATATAATAGTAATTACACTTCAGAACAAATTTTTAAATCTCTTCATTTACAAGTATTTTCCATGGAGTTATTAAAAATAAAGTTATTCTGAAGCGATATTTGAGAAAGGAAAACATATTTTATAATCATATTCATTTAGAAGAATTATAAAACTTAAGTAAAATATGTGAACGCCTAGATGACAAAAGATTATTAAATTTAAATATTACGTAGAATATTTTTCTGCATATCCTTTGGTTTATAACGTGAATACTAATCACCCAAATAAAGCAATGTAATTTTATATATAATTCAATATAAACATTAGCACTAAGAACATTAACGAACATATAATAAAACGTTTTTTTTAAAATTACAAATTCAACAATCAACACAAATAATAAACATAATTTTATCGTTCTAACGTTTATCAGGAAATTTATAACTTTGTTTAATTTATAACTTTAGAGCTGAATCAAGGACTGAATACAGAAAGTAGTGATTCTAGACTAAGCACATATTGTCCAGAGATTCCTCTCTCTGCAACCCTAACCACCGTTAGTTTGCGTCCTACCCTGGTCCCAGCTACGGAGTAGTAGACTTAATTTTTTTTAATATTTATGTCTATGTTTTATATATATTGTAATAAACCTTAAATAAAGAATTTTTATTGAATAAATGAATAATAATAAATACCGAGCGCAGAAATTGACTGATAGTCATTAAAAACACTCATGATCAATGCTCAAGAATTCGTTAAACTTTTTGCACAATTGGAATAATCTGTCAGCAAATAGGTCGATATCATCATACTACTATCAGGCATAGTGCGCAGGTTCTTTTTATTGCTATTAGCCATAGGCTGCACATGAAGACGTCATCGGCGGCGTGTATCATCCTATCGCTTTTATGGGATAGTCACGCCGGCATCGGCACCGTAATTTATAGACTTTATAGTATAGTAATTCTGTCGTATTAATTTTGTGGTGTATAACAGATAAGTAATGGACTACTAGAAGCATTTTCCTTGTAAAACTAAAATGTTCCATGTCAATTTATTTATTTTATTTATTTATTTATATTTATATTTCAACATCTATCGGGAAACTTTTGTTCCAATATTTATGGTTATAATAATTATGTAATTTTACTCTTATATCTTCCATACAATTGCAATATATTCAAGTTTACTTCGCACAATCACATTAAGTAAAACCATGACAACTCCGGAATCCCTAAAATTGGTAGCTGTTCTCAAAATAAAACCCCACGTCGTCGTCGTACGTCTGCGTCTACCATGGTCCATCTTGATGTGGACTAAATCAACAAATAATTAAATTAGTTAAACTTTTTTATTTAATATTTTTAAACAAGCCTAATAACGCTTTATAATTCTAACATCGTTTTTATAATGGTACCTCAAAGTTTTTAGTAATATACGAAAGTAGACTTGTGTCTTAAGCCGCTATATATGTAATATAGGTATATATCGAGATGACCAAAGGATAGTTAAGTAAATAGCGTGTAAATTACTAGTCTATAGAAACCTATTAAGTATTTAGAATTCAAAAAGATTTAATGTAAGGTTTCCATAAATTCGGTATTCATTTTAACTTCAGTACCTCCAACTCCGGATCTGTGGATAGCGTAGTTGGAACTAACATAACTTTAATATAACACAAACTTAATAAAATACGTTACACTAGTAGTACTTCCAATGGTTAGGTATATTTGTGTAGCGATATTGCTATATTGGGCGAAATATTTGATGTTTGCGGCTCTCACTTAACCCATAAACAAACTTAAGCACCTAGCCAAACACAAATGTATTTCAATGCCTCAATGTGAAAAGCGGACAGAAATGAGGATTATTGATATAATAACTTGGAAAAATATATACTAAAATTTCTAAATAAAAATGCAATCAGCTTGCTTATAAAAACAGCTAAACAATAAACATATATCGTGGACAGTAAATCAGCTGTTTAAGTGTGTATCGAAAAAAAACCTCTAATTATTAATCAAATGCAAATACTTTACTAAGATTAGCTACTTTTATTGAAACATAATTAAAATTCTAAGCCTTAACTTCGTTCACTTAAATAATCGGTTCAAATAGATTCCCATAAAATTTGCACCATTATAATAATGATCCCCATAAAATTTCTATCATTTGCACTACAACCAACGAAAGAAAACTAAAACGCCGGTTTGATTTCATCTCCATAGCTCCATACAAGGACATGATTAGGAAAGAAACTGAAATAAAAAGGAATAGGTAGACCTACCGCGAAACAATAATGTGCGATTGTAGTTGCTTTTACAATGGCACGATGCGGAGACATGCGGGCGGGGAGCGGGAACTACTGACGCAAAGTGAAATCGGTCCTTTCAAAACATTTTACTGTGAGCTTGAAGAATAAAACGCCGAGCACTATAACTATCCGCATGCAAAACGCACGATGAAAGGGCCTTATAAAAAACCCTCGCTGAAACCTAACCGATCCTAGTGAACTATTTTTGGTGCCAATGGGACTGAATTGTTTGTTGTGCCGCTTAAAAACATGGTAGCCACAAACAGTGTTAAATAGAACCAGGCGAATAACATTTTGTTTTATATATTTTTTTTTTTATTTTGTATTAAAGACGAATGCCTCCAACACTGTAAATATATTTAGATTTACAATACAAAAATCTATTAAAATATACCAAATGACAACAAAATTTTAAACACGAAACAACACTTCGTTGACTTTCTTGAAAACAAGGAGGTAATTTAATTTATTACTTTCTAATACAAAAATTCCAATAATATAACTTTTTAATTGGAAAATATTTGAATCTTTAGTCTAGATTTTTTTTTAATGTAAACATAATACACTACCTACAAATATAATAAACATCAATTGGTATGAATTTCTTAAAAAACAATTATAGTGTAAATTTCCAAAATACAACTAACAAAAAGTGTACGAAACGTCTCACAAAACTGAATTAGGAAATAAACATGCACAAGCACAACTTTATTTTAAGTTTCACTGAGGCCGAAACAGATATCGAGCGGTAGACGGCGGCGAACGGGTCGCATTTCCTCTACTTACGAATATTCGATTCATTCGACCCCCTCTCACCTCGTCTTGAGTGCGAGGAAGTTATTTTCGTTACGACACAATCGGGACGTACTACATATGTACATAAGAAAAGGCATTACCAACACAATGTTCGCCGAAACTTAGAATTTTAACATCCATCCTTAACCATACGAAAAAGTTTGCCTTTTTCTTCAAAATCATTTGTCTGTTAAAGTAGTGCACAGAAGTTAAGGGCATTATATAAAACAAATAAAAAATAATTGAAAATAACTAAACATCGAATTGTCTCTCAAAACTATGAAGGTAATAAAGCATTTTATTATTCTTTTTTTATTTATTTTGTATATTTTATGGGACTGGTACCTCCATGTTGCGGAGATTACTGAATAAGAGGCCGAAAGTGGATGGAAAAGTGTATTTTGTAATAAATGTGAAAATATGTGAATATGTACAAGCAGTATGGATGGATGGCAAAATGAGACAATTAATCAAGTTTGACGTTGAAATGGCTTTTTACAATGAGGTATAAAAAACATAGACAAACTATACAATATCTACAAAGAGTACGCAACACTCCACATTGAACTTTCTACATTATCTACGATGATCCTCGGAATACTGTAATATCTAAATCGCCACATTATGGGCGCTATTCTGTTAATCGAAGATGTCCTAAAGAAAGGCCGGGTCAAGAGTATTCACAACCGATGAGCATGCATGAAGACGCTCATGAAAGTGGAGGAAGCAAGAGAAGTGTGCCAGGATCGTAGCAAGTGGAGAGAGGTGGTCTCTGCCTACCCCATTGGGAACAAGGCGTGACAAATATGTATGTATGTATGCATTCTGTTTCACTTGATGCCGTGACAGCTCCGAATATTCTAGGTATGCTATAATATCTTGGCAGCCGCATCAACATCATAAAAGTACTATTATATTCTACTCGGAGAGTATCCACTTTTTCAAGCGATCTGACTCACACCTTCAAAACGTGCGAGTTAACTTATTGCTCTGGGCTATCGCACTATACACTATCTTTCCACGTCCAGATCTTTCCACTCAGATCTTCTCTAACAAAGTATTGAGAATAGCGACTATGTCAGCACCGGGGAGGTGGGTCGCGATAGAAAGATCAATATCTCACTTTTTTGGTGTTGTGCATAAGACTGTGTTACATATATACATATATACAACAGCTGTCTTAATGCACTGATCGATGGACGCAGTAACACGTTGTCATATATATAACTTATATTATTACATATAAAGTCATCACTAAGCATCCGATATTGTTTTACTGCTAGTTTTGGTAAGCTGAGCTATCAGCTGATTCACATAAATGTTGAAGAGTGTGAGGAAAATCAAACAGACCTGTGTACATGTTCCACTTTGATTAAGGCGATAAAGTATTTAAATATACTTAACAGATCAATTGGTACTCTTGTTTCTCGAAGTTTAGTCCAGAGCTGCAATGCCACCCTTTAAATGTTATTCCCTGCTTCTTTTATAGATTGCTTCAGAAATTCAAAACTGATACTAATTGTATTTTTTTATTCCATGTGTAACAAGAGTATACTCTTAGCTGAGAAATATTGTAAAAGTAACAATGTACCTACGATTATTACTTTTGAAGATACAGTAACATGTTTCTATCGCTCTCACGGACCAGTCATAAATGCTACATATTAAAATACACTGCATGGTGACGTCACAATATATTAAAGTCCTGTAAATTGTATGAGTGTATAAATAGAATTGTCAAGAACTATGTTATTTGCAGGTTTTTTATTCGAATTATATTTTAAAAGTTTATTTCAATTTATAAAGTATACAAATCAATTTATTTTGAAAATTTATGGAGTTTTTACACTAGTGTGCAGTTATGAGGTACAAGTTACAAAATTAGGCAATCATATGATGAAAATACCGGTATTTAGTTTATACGTAGCACTATATGTTTCAATTATACATGGCGTTTAGTGCAAGTCACCCTCTAAAACAATCCATAAATTCTTGATTTGGTTATGGGCTGCAAGTCCTAAGTCATCTTTAAAAATACAAAACATAGTTTCTTTAATCTTTTGCTTTCTTATAGATTTTTTTTTCGAATTGAAAACGAAATTAAAACGAAGAAGGTGATGAAATCAGTAAGGGAAAGCCCTTACTGATTTCATCACCTATTTCGTGGACGATGCGTGGACGGCCAGATCTTTCTATGTTACAAACAGAGCTTTCATTGTACTTAAAAATGGCCCAATACACAAACATTAGACTAAGATTAGGTTCACTTTAGTAACTTACTCTATTTTAATATCACAAAAATGGTGACCGACTGGCACAAAAACCTGAAAAAAATAAATAATTAACTTTCATACAAGAATGACAAATTCAAATGTAACCTTTTAATCAAATGTAATCTTTCATTTGGCCGCATTGTGTATAAATAATGTTCATTATAAAATACATCACTAGGGTGTCTCAGAGTAAAAGAGCAAATTTTTTTTACAAATTGAGACACGCATAACCTCTTATTTTATTCCATTTGACTTTAATAGCTGAAATAACAAATATTATTGAAATCGGATAGTGATAACCCGTGCCGACGTGATGTCAATCTCTGAATATGTGTTTTTGCAACTCTTAAGTTTTTATGGAAACCATAGGGGAATATTTTAACTTAATATTTATTATGTAAATAAAACAATGGTACTTTGATTATTTTATTATATTTATTATATATTATACATATTAATTATTTAAGACATTATTCATTAAATTTTCTTTTTAAGGTTTGTTTTTTTTACGCAACGTAATAAATATTGTTATTGTTCCTCTTCCACAGTGATTATGTCTTGCATCAACTTAACAGCTCTTTCAGCTGTATCATTAACTACTTTCAGTGACTGCACCTTCATTTTAGCATGTTGAAAGGAAGCATTAGAAGGCAACAAAGTAGGACACTCCATGAGAAAACTGTCAGCAATTTTGAGTCGCCTTAAAAAGGATCTGATATTCATGGAAACAAAGTCATCGCTGTGTTTTTCGAAAAGAGACCCGCTAAGTTCTTCCCTCGATGGAATGTAGCGTTTATTGTGGACCGATGGATTTTCTTTAGTCAAATTAGTAACTATTTTTATCTTACTTTCTTGGTTAATATTATCGTCAAATAGAGACATGATAAGACACTTCATCTGCGAAATACCACAAATGCTGCAAAACTTCTGAAAAGCCGCTTTGGATATAATTTTGTCAACCATTTCGTATGCCTTCACAGCCTTCAAAAAGCATAAAGGCGCTTTTGCCACTAAAGCACATTGCAGCCAAGGCTTGACATAGGATGTCGCGATAAACAGGCAAACGTCTAATAGAACTGTTTGTTTTTGTCCTTATTTGACATTTTGAATTGAGAGCTAAATAACGATATTTTTAATGCATAAAAAGCTCTCGCTATCCATCTTGTTTGGTGCATGGCACCTGGAGGCCGAATTTTAAATTTATTAACTGTATCTCCGCCAAGTAATATTATGCAGAGCTTTATTAACCCGCGATAGTCATCTCTTACAATTTATTTGGTCAATTCAGTTCTGTAATACTCTAAAAGTTCATCAATTTTAGAATCATTCAGGCGTAATAGCGTTTCTTTGTGGCTTTGTATCTTCTCTACATTGATATTTTTCCAGTTTGATCGAAAATTTTTGAATAAAGGGATATCGAAGTCACAACAGACTTGGCTGCTTTCGGCCTTGAACACAGCTTTTAATACCAATTCGTGATAGCGGCAAGCAAAAATCAATATTTCTCTGCTCGATTTCTGTTCGAGAAGCACAAAGGCACCATTAATTCGGCCTGTGTTAGAAGCAGTAGTATCATAACAGAGGATATGTGCTTTATCTTCAAGATTCCAATCAACAATAACATTCCAAACTGCTTGTGCCTTCCCGCTTCCCGATGAGTTATCTAATTTTGACACATCAATAAGTTGTTCTTTATTAACATATAAAATAACGATTGGTAGACGTTCCTCTTTAGATTTGCGTACATCTAAAGCCAGCAACAGTTTTCCATCCCAATTTAGGACAGGGCAGTTACAGTATCTGATACATTGTTTTGAACATTAGGTTTATAGTTTCTGCAAGTTGTTTTCGCTTTTCTGTACGAATTCTTTAAATGGAGGACTTGCTTTTAGGAATTTCATCAGTGTTGTGGCCAAGTGCTTCAATAGTTGCTTCAATAATATAGACAGAATTTCTCAAACTTAACTGACACATGTCTAATGCCGCTACCAGTTTCGGCGAAACGAAACTTAATAGTATCGGGCTGTTTCCTCTCGAAATCTCGAAATCCAGCCATTTCCGAGCCCAGTTTATAGGGTAAATGAACCGTGGTATACCTTACCAGCAATAGAACTATTTTTCCTACCAACATATCTGTATTTTCATATAAAAAGTGTGTTAGTTAATTTAAATATTTATAATTGATGAATTTACCATATATAATATATTTATTCGATAAGTAATATGTGGAATATATTAGTATTTGTGTCAATAGTAGATGTTTTATCGTTTGTGTTAATGATTTGGCCAACCTATTTTCTAGAAGCAATAAGCACATGCAGTTAGAATTAACGAAAACTCAGCAGTAGTAATAAAAATTACTTCACCATTATGGTGTAAGGCTTAATACGACGACGAAAAAAAAATACGATTACACTTAAAAATATGTATAATATGTGTATCTTTAACTATATTGAATAAAAAAGATAACATGCACCGGCGTTTTGATGGTTGGCTCACATAGCTAAAGCTTTTCGATGGAAAATAAAACTGTGTAATTGGACACGTCAGGTGTTGATTGCACTCGAAAATAATATGACAGGGGTCATGATCCCGAATCGACGTGCAACTGCAATTTTCTGTTTCTGCCAATCATAAATAATTGGAAAAAAAAAATCTTACCCAGTGTGGTTGTATCTAGATTCGCAAAAGAATTATGCAATTCAGCTATTTACAGGGAACTAATTTGTATAATTGAACTAAAATTAGTAGTCGCTTAATTTGTTAATCTCTCTTTTAATTATTATCAAATAACGAACATTTAAATTTACATAATTAAGTCCGCATATAAATTTTGGTCCAAAATACTCGTATAGAGGACTTGTCGATTTTGATCATATCATTCTAACGAAATTAAAATAATGCTTACTTTAACATATATGATTAATTGGATAAAAAAGAGAATTCTTGATGAGAATTCATGTTATTTGTACTATAAATTAATATTACACATTATTTCAATTTAATTAATTGTTACGGAATATATATAATAATTATTTGTTACGGAAGTATCAAATATACTTTACAATGATATCAAAATAATATTATTATAACAATCAAATATAAAATTGAGAGGAAACAAAGAACTTAAGAGTTACATAATCTTATGAGTACTAGAAAAAAAATCTATACCTGTTGTGAAATTAGTCTTCTCAGAAAGCATAGGCAAGAAACTCTGACACTGACTTTTCTCAGCCTTAATCCTCATTTACAATATCATAATATAATACAATTATATGTATTTAGCGACAAAAGGATTACAACATTTTAAACACATTGTTATTACCAGATTTGATAAATGTCAGATACTAGTCCGATAAAGGAAGAATTAAATAATTTATTTAATACAGAACCACTTGTTAATATACTTAGAAATTGTACTTAGAAATTGTTAAATTTCTAAGAAAAGTTCAATATAAGCTTTTTGTCGTTTTAGAAACTATAAACTTTGAAATACAAAGGGAATTTAACCTATAGTAAGATATATTATACGAGTATTTTAACATGTATGAAAAGAAAAACACTTTGTGGAAGTGTGTTGTAAATGTGGACATACATAATGTGTAACTTACACATTGTCCCATGATCGAACCGTAGCTTATTGAAGCCTGAACGTTGAAACCGCAAATATTTTTTATTTCTCGTGTTTAAATGGCGAATTTTAAATTGTATATTTAATGTATCATCATATTTATAAATAAATAAAATATAATAAAATATTCGCAAATAATACAACTTCCCAATGCAAATATTTATTTCCATAAATTCTTTCGATGTTCAATTTATAGATAGCGCTATTTGTTGCTTTTTGTAATATAAAGATCGCAACAGAAGAACAAAAGAATTATAAGAATATAATTATAATCCGTACGATGAAATTACTAAAATTTACCAATCTTCCATTTCAACATAAGTTTTCAACATTTCAACAGTTGTCTTACTCTATACACATCATACGTAGCAAAACTAAGTCTATTTGCCTAAGACTCAATATAAGGATCTCTTGATTTTTAAAATTTGTTGATGAATAATTGGTTCAAATATTATTATAATTTTCCTAATTCGTCCTCAACAATGTTTTTGGGTGACAGAATCGCCGGCATGGACAATAAGGAACACGAGATAAGACACTGGCTCAAAATAACCGTGTATACAAAAAAAAAAAAAATCAAAAGTCAAAGCACAAATGGAATCGTAAAATAATATTCTTATCCTTACTCTGATTTTAGTACACCTAACACTAAGGCTAAACCAGTTGCGCTAAATTCAAGTTGA
This sequence comes from Scirpophaga incertulas, assembly GCA_036419045.1. NCBI lineage: Eukaryota > Metazoa > Arthropoda > Insecta > Lepidoptera > Crambidae > Scirpophaga > Scirpophaga incertulas. The sequence continues at coordinate 17,609,537 of CM071629.1, read as the reverse complement.
GAAATGAGCAATAATTAGTCGCTAAAGGTGTCGGTTGATACGCACTTGAAACCCGCCTTGTTAGTTCCCGCCGTCATACCGAAGTTTGTCGTAATAATAACTACTTACATTTAATTATTATTATATAGTGCTGCTATAATAACGCCTGTGCCTTAGATATGCCGATTGCAGGTACAAACATTGTTGTGCAGTAATATAATAAAAAATATATTCAACAGTGTTTAATCAACATGTTTTTACCGAAAGATAGCATCAGTTACAACGTTCAATCGGACCACAGCTGTAAAGGAGTAATCCATCAGGATCGGTGCAGATGGATTGCATTCACATCATCGCATAAAATATGGCGAACGTATAATTGGGACGCATACGTCGCTTGCACTCCACGTTGTGCCTGTCGTTGACGCGCGTTCAAAATAAATATCCCCTACGTCGAATCACGATCGTTATTTGTTTCGCCCATTAATTGGTTGGCTTTTCAATCAAAAACGTCATCGGGAAGTTGAACAAGATATAAATCCTTTCACGTAGACATAGGGATGTAAGTTATTAATTAACTATGCATTATATTGTAGGTGTGTTTAAAATTTTTAAAATAGTTTGAATTTTATTTGCAGAACCATATTAGTCCAATCTTTTAGAGTGCAAAAATTGTTTCCTCCGCCCTAGCAGTGGTTTTCACGTCATTATTGTTTCGACAAACCATTTCTTCCTCAATATTAGTTATTCCGGGACCTTAATACTACTATACTTCTACTACCTAAGCCTATTTTAGTCACTACAATCGTATTAATAAAAAAGATATTCCCAGAATTAACTATTCTTTCCTTGGTTAACTATTCGTTAATACAGAAATTGTTTTCTCGTTTTAACAATAGAAATTTAACAGAATAAGACAAAACATGGAGTAAATAAACCAAGCATTGTCCTAACAGTATTTTTAATGAACATTGTAAATAGAATTTATCAACCGCGACCTTATTAAGACTTGATGGACTTTGGTATACTATTTTAATCAAGTGATGCGAAAAAAATCTTGTAGTGATTAACGACGACTGAAATTTCAATTTTTAACAGTAAGTATATTAGCTACAGTCGAATCTAATTTCGGTATAGATTAATGTGAATTGGTTGATATGATCTCATGAACTATTAAGATGTTAGACTGATGTCATGATATGACTTGGAATTTAATCTCTATCAAACACGTGAAATTATGTTTATTTCTTTAACAAGCACAATATATATTATTATAATCACATTTTTCAACAAATTTAATAATATGGTAAAAATATTCAATCTTAACTCCTACAAAGCTAAAACCGTAACTTTCCGAAAATGTTTTTAGCAACATGCCTTGCAATAAACACTGCATATGCCGACTGCAAGCAAACCTATTACTTTCCTGGAAAGAGTCCAAAACAATACAAGGAATTAATAGTAACACTAATCAGGAGATTGTTTTTAGTTTTCACAAGTGATAGCAATACCGAAAGGTTTTTTTATAGTTGAAAAATTGAATATTGTCTACAGATATTATTTATAGTTTAATTATTACTTTGTACCAATATTACGAGGAAAGTAGTGGTTAAATATAAAGTGTTAAATCAAATAGAGGGTTAATTGTGTTAGTAATTATTTACGATCGGCTTTTAGAAAACACAAATTTAATAACTAGAAATGAAAATCCAGCGCAGTCGAGCTCTAACCCACGAAACAGAGCATGATTACCGGCCGGATTATTTAAACAGCACTCCGCACAGAAGCCTGTCGACACTCGCCACTACATCAAAAACGGTGCACTCCAACTAATTGCATTTGCTGTTGATGCAGGCCTACACGGCTCCCGCTAGTAAATACCTATGCCGAACTATTACCTAAGTACCCATCCACGCAAGAGCATGGCAGGTAATATTGTAAATTGATTAATTGCTTTTTAAATTCATTAGGTTTTATACGTATATAGACTGAAATAATTTCATTGAAATAATAAAATGTATGTCATAATAAAAAAAATAGTGTATATAACACACAACGACGCTTCACATTTTACATGTTGATGATGAGACAGCTCCAATACTGTATAACCGGTAACATGCGGTGATTTTTGGAAAGCAACTGTTAAGCTTGTCGTGCTGTCTGTTAATACCGTAGAAGAGATACTGGTAATTATAATATATGTTTTTATACATGTTCTTCTTATTTCAGCAAAAAATCAGAATTGCCTGATTAATTCTTGAATAGAATTGAGTTAGTCTTAATACTTAAGAAGAAAAATTATGCATCACATCGAATGCTTCGGACTTTCACAAGGTACTTTTTTATCAAATCATTGGACCTCACTATAATTTTCATCCTGTGGGTGAAATTATAAACATAAAATCTTACATGCACTTGTTTTCGTAATTTGATTTGATTGATAAAATAATTTATTTGAAACTCAATTACCTCAACATCAAATCTCGGTATTTGTAAGTATACATTTAGTAAATTGTTTCTCTATAGGATTGGGTTCGTATTCCGAAATTTTAATTGATTTAAAAAAATTAAATTTATTTGTCTTTGAAATAATCCTAACAACAGATCTTAAGTTCCTCATTGAACTGTATCACTTTTCTAAACACACAATTATTGCAATGAACTGTTCCTGTAAGCTGACATATAAACTACCAACGTATATCTAAAATTAAAGTGTAAACTTTTCTCATTAACTTATTTTCTAAAAGGAGCCCGTATTCTTCGCTTTGCCAGCTTAGTAAGTAAAGCTATTCAGCTATTTGCTTTAGGAATGAGATTGTAAATTAAAAACATCATTGAATAAGCTTTCGAGGTCGATAATATTTCATATCAGTCTCACTACACTACATTTTAACTCATGACTGGATCATTGTGCTTTATGCAACCGTGTATTTAACAACGGGCATCTGTATTTTTGTTAATGTATACTTAATAAATGGCTATTGGATGCTATTGTATTCTCAATAAATAGCATAATAATATAAAGATTAAAATCGCAATGTTTACCCTCTTGTACAGAAACTACTCAAGAATCTGAATTAAAGCGGAACTGATAAATCTAAGATTAAAGTGACTAAGTTAGTTTTTGATCTATATTCTAATCTTCGTACAAATCTCGAACCAACCAAAAACTATTTAGTACCAATGTTTTACCAAAATTTTATACACAGCACTATCATTAAACCAATTTAAATATGAAATAGGAAAATATTTCGATTAGATTGCATCAGTCGTAGTCACAGCCGGATTGGAGCTGTACTATAAAGTCTACCTGTTTTCTCGAATTGATTTATTTTTTGTTACAAGTATATAGTATATCCTGTTGGTTACTTAGCATTTAAAAAAACATTTTTATTTATAATTCTTTCTTATGTTTGAAATAGTAAAGTATTGTAATTATAATATAAAGAAGCCAAAATAAAAAATCTTATTCAAATTCAAATTCAAATTCAAAATCATTTATTCAGTCTGGGCTGTTACAAGCACTTGTGAATGTCGAAAAGCTACGCCATCGGTTCGCAAATCTACGGCGGGAGACCTTGTACTGAGAAGAACCGGCAAGAAACTCAGCAAGGGCTGTTTTTTTTTCCCTGTATTAAATAGATACAGAGTCGTCAATTTGGAAAATGACTTCAATATTGATAATTCATGAAGTCACTTTCCATTACATAGTATAATTAATAAAAAAATATTTAGAAAACATGCCTATATTAGGAATGCCGTGTCATACAGTTTTAAAAGAATATATTAAAGTTAAATTAAAATTATAATAAATACGAGTAGTACCCAGTATAGCAAAGAGCAGACTCATCTCCGCTGGCAGCACCCGTTCACGAGCATGACGCATGAACCAGCCATCGCTTCGCTCAACCATGTTTTAGGGAACGTAACGACCCGCCTCACACGACACTGCCGAAGAGATTTTAATGAGAGTATGACTACCCTTAAGCCACAGAAGGATACAAATTACCAAAAACAGGTACCCGTGTAAATTAGCACAACTAAAAAAAAAAAAATCAACCGCAGGACACGCGCATACAATCATTTAAAAACTAGCAATAATGTATTATACAAGTAACAAAAGGTTATTATAATAGGTACAGTTAAATATACATGTTATTATGTACACAGTTACCTAAGAATTTATTAACAATTTGTTTATTTCAACGAGCGAGGGTTTTTTAGTCCCAGACACTTCGATCATCCAAGTAATCCTGGACTCGATAATATCCTTTGCTCATCAAAGTTTTTTTTACTCGAGTTTTAAGTTTATTAAAAGGTAGATTAACAATACTGTGTGGTAACTTGTTATAAAAAGTTATACATTTCCCCAAGAATGAGTTTTGTGTTTTACGTAATCTAAAATTTGGAACAGCAAGCTTATTTTTATTTCTTGTATTTAATTTATGAACATCGCTATTCTTAATGAAATTATTGTAATATTTGTGTACATAGATTATATTTTCATAGATGTACTGCCCCGCCAATGTTAAAATGTTAATTTCTTTAAACTTATCCCTAAGGGAATCCCTTGGTCTTAAATTATATATAGCTCTAATTGCTCTTTTCTGTAGTATAAAAATACTTTCAATGGTGGCAGCTGATCCCCATAACAAAATGCCATAAGACATTACACTATGAAAATAACTAAAGTAAACTAACCTTGCTGTTTCAACATCAGCTAGAAGCCTTATTTTTTTAACAGCATACGCAGCTGAGCTAAGTCTGCTTGACAGAGCATCAATATGGGTATACCATTGTAATCTGGAATCTAAGTGTATGCCTAAAAACTTAGTACTCTCAACAAGAGATACCACTTCACCATTAATATTTAAGGGTGTATTAACCTGCCTTACATTTGGTATAGAAAACTTAACAAATTTGGTTTTTCTCGAATTTAATGAAAGATTATTTAATGTAAACCATTGTAGAACTTTTGATAGAGCACTATTTACCTCGTCCGAACAATTGCTGCCTCTGTCAACTTTAAAAACAAGAGAAGTATCATCGGCAAATAGCACTGTTTCACATAAAGTGCTTGTATAGTAAGGAAGGTCGTTAATATATATTAAAAATAGTAAAGGACCTAATATTGATCCCTGAGGCACGCCCATAACTAGTGAAGTTCCAGCAGATTCAGTTTTATTAATAACAACTTTTTGTATTCGATCCGACAAGTATGACTTAATAAGGCCGAGTGATTTGATAGAGACACCATAATGCCCTAATTTCCTCATTAATGTGTCGTGACTTACGCAATCAAATGCTTTAGAAAGGTCACAGAAAATACCTATTGCGTCTTGTCTGCCCTCCCAAGCATCAAAAATGTGTTTTAAAAGTGAAATTCCAGCGTCTGTAGTGGATTTACCCTTGGTAAAACCATATTGGTTGCAATGAAATAACTTGTTAAGGGTAAAATAAGATGATAGCTGATTATAAATAATCTTTTCAAAGATTTTGCTCAAGGCTGGTAATATAGAAATGGGTCTAAAATTAGTAGGGTCACTCTTATCGCCAGACTTGTAAAGTGGAATTAATTTACTATTTTTCATAAGATTTGGAAAGACCCCCTCATCAATGCATTTATTGAAAATTAGGGCTAGGTGAGGCGCAATTTCAGAGATAATTGGTTTAATAATATTAGTTGAGATACCCCACAGATCCTCTGTTTTCTTATTATTAAGTGATTTAAAAGTTTTGAGGATAAATTCAGCATCAATATGTCTAAAATGAAAAGATTCCTTAATCTTGTTTACATTTGATTCAAGGAGGGCGACCGCACCGTTTGAACATGATCCGAGGCTACAAGTAGTATCTATAGGTATTTGGTGGAAAAACCTTTCAAATTCGGAGGCTACTTCGTTATCAGATTGAATTAACTTATCCTTAACCTTTAGCGAATAAGTATGTTCGTTTTGTTTTTATTCCCTGTTTCATGGTTTATTACTTTCCAAACAGTTTTTACTTTATCTTTTGAAACATTAATTTTATTGGCAATAAAAAGTTTTTTAGCTGTAACACAGACTTTTTTAAATATTTTAGAGTAATTTCTTACATACTCAATAAATTCAGGGTCCCTAGAATTAGATTTTAGGGCATATAGCTCATATAATTTTCTCCTACTTTTGTAAATACCTGGTGTAGCCCAGTCACTGAATTTCTTTTTACTCGTGTAAATCTTAATGGACTTTTGTTTAAATATTTTACTAGATTCACTTTTGATAACATTAAAGACGCTGTTATATAAACTATTTGGGTTACTATCATCTAATGGTAAAGAATAAATTCTATCATTAACATTATTTTTAAATTTTTCAACACCGTGTTTTGTAATAGGCCTACAAGTAACCTCAAGGACCAATGGTGCATGATGGTGCTCAATAGTCACAAATTGTCCACTATGGTCAGAATTAATGAAATTAACTATGGATTTTTTAGTAACATCACTGTTGCAAAAAATATTATCTATACAAGTGGCTGATGTAGGTGTTACTCTAGTAGGTTCATCAAAGACATTAACTAAATTGAATGATTTAAATAGATTTAAATATCTGCTAGACAGCTGTGACATGTCTAATATATTTATATTAAAGTCTCCACAAACAATTACTTTTTTATTTTTCTTACAAATTAATTATTTTTCTTACAAATAAATCTTAGTAAACAGGGATTTCTATATTGTAAAAAAGCGTAATTAATATCTGTGTAAAAGAATGAAATGCGCAGTGCACATAATTTGATACAGTTAATTAAACTTAATGTAAATAATATACTCCAAGAACACAATAGAAATTATTTGTGTGTTACTTAGACTAGTTATGTTTATATAACATTTACTTTGGTATAATAACTTAAATATAACTAAACAATAAATGAAAAAGAAAGTAATTCAAATAAGAACATAAAATATAAGTTCATTTCTGTTACTAAAATACATTCATATTATACTCAATTACATTCTATTGGATAGATTTCATTTTTTTTTTAATTTAGCTAAGCGACATTACCATTTCAAAATGCCCATTATACTAAATTTAAGTTTAACTGATAACCAATAAAAACAAAGAACCATCGTGTCACTTGGAGGTTCGGAGTTTCTATTCTGTATTAATGTTTGCGACGCTATTCTCTTGCTAGTTTTGGCAAAGATGCAATTTCATTTGAATATTGTGCACGATGCCGTTGCCGGGTTATAACCCGGCTATAGCCCCGAAACAGTTTAAATACAAAGTGCTCATAAGAGCGCCCGTTTAAAAGTTGGTGTGTAGCGTTAATTGATATTGAATGCGATGTTAATATAGCTCGGTATTAGATAATATGAGATTCGTACGACGAGTGCGACAATTAAAAGGGAATTTTGGCGTTCCGGGAGACGCGGATGTCTCTCATTCCGCGTGTAAGTGCGCCCCGCTCTCGTCACCGTGTCTCCTCGATTTATACCAGCCATATTACACGCCATTCGACACGTTGCCGCACCTGGCACATGTAGCTGATAAATGTGGATATGGCAATAGTGTAATAATATTATTCTAAAAATAAAAAATATACATATACTCTCATTGGAATTTATAAAGTGAAACAAAAAGAAATATCAAAATTACTTCTGTTTTTGAGAAAAATGAAGTCTTGGGTTTGCAGTTTCTTGAAGCATGTTGTCTCAAATGGAATAACAAGTAATTGTATCTGTGTTTTTAAGTTTTCTGTGCAGAATGTGTTATTGAAGATTTATAGGATACTGTAGGAGCAAATTAAAGCGTAGTAGAACTTCGACTAAAGTTCGATGGAGTCACATGCTAATTGAAACATTTCTAGAGTCTCCTTAGAACAATATCAATAAGGTTTTGATTCTTTTTTTATTTAATTATTGGGTGAAATTCAACTTCAACATTTTGACGGAAGAAATAAAAGTCTAAAACTTGGAATCCTTAGTATATTATTTAAAATAAAATTTATAGAAATGAACCCCTTTGCTTGTCTATATATTCACTTCGAAAATTCATTTAACTTGTTATCACAAACTGGCCAATCAATAGGTTTATCTATTAATTATGTAGTGACCGACATTACGTCGATTTGCAAAATTTCAACTCATTTAGATAATGGAAACTGGCTTTATTATCGATTGCAAGGTTTGTAACACAACAATCAAAGCTAGTTAATAAAAATACACGTTTACAAAAATTGCGCTTGTTTAAATTCAATTCAAGTAAAAAAATATAATATTTATTTCAAATTTCTCAGAGATAAAAAAATAAAGAAAAATAGTATGGTATTTTATTAAAACACAATTCATAAAATATATATCACATAATACGTTTGACGCTTTGAACAAAAAAAAGTGGATTTCTTAAACAAATTGGAAATTATTTTTTCCTTATCACAACAAAACACGTTGACGACACGTTTAGCGAAGTGGTCGAGTAATCGGCTTCTACGCAACGGGTCGCGGGTTTAATTCCCGCACGGGATAGATATTTTGTATGACCTACAAGAATTTGTTCCGGTCTAGGTGTTTGTGCATGTGAAATTTCTATGTTTATGACTGAAAAAAAAACAGACAAAAACAAACGTTTCTGATCACATACTTAAATAGCCTAATATAAACATTACATCATTTTATCTTTTTATCTGACTTTTGATGTCATTAAAATTTTATTTACCTACTGAATTTCTTTTTTCTTTTAAATAAAAGATCTAACGTACATTTTAAAATGTTATTACAGAAAACGAAAAAAATTAACACAAGCTGCAATAATAATATTGACGCTTATGGACGTAATGCATATCAATAAGTGTTAGTTTAAGAGATTTTCATCTGGAAATATTAATGTCAAACATACACCTTACTCTGAAACAGATAAAATTAACTCAATTTAAAAAATAAGTCACAGTCACAACTTTACTTAAGAACTGGAAATAAACTACAAAATAGTTTCAACTGATTTGAATAAATTGGACATCAAAAAAAACAGATGTTTGGTTGCCTCATGCATCCACAATATTATATACTAGCTTTCTGCCCGCGGCTTCGCCTGCGTGGATTTCGAGATTGGGTCTATAGAGGGTTAAGGGTCATAGCTTTTGCCCACGGCTACATATGCGCGGAAGTCGATTTACGGCGCGAAGTTTTATCGCGCTTCCCGCGGGTCTATCCACTTTTCCAAGATAAAAAATACCGCAATACCTTGCTCAAGAATCACTCTATCTATTGATGAAAACCGCATGAAAATCTGTGCAGTAGTTTTTGAGCGAAGCCTTTATTGCGCATCCCGTGGGACCTGTCAATTTTTCCGGGATAAAAAGTAGCCTATGTTACTCGGTGATAATGTAGCTTTGCAAAGGTGAAAGAATTTTTGAAATCGGTTCAGTAGTTTCGGAGCCTATTCATTACAAACAAACAAACAAATCTTTCCTCTTTATAATATTATAGTATAGATCAAAAGAAACCTAATAAACCGTACATTCAATTTGCGATTATATATAGAGGCATAATGAAATCGCATCGTTTTTGATTAGATCGATAGATGGTGTTAAAAAGTGGATCACAAACGACAACACCATGTCGTATGTCAGGATATCTGTCTGTCAAAAGCGGCCAGAAATAATCAATAGTAACCTAACAAAAAGCAAGATAATTTGGCTGAGAGGTATTTAGATACATCAACTATATAACCCTGACCTTGCACCTTCAGATTTACACCTATTTCAGTCGTGTAATTTTTAAAGTGTAATATTTTTTAGGCTTTCGATTAGATATTATAGACGGATGTAATTTAAAGGGGATAAAAATAGTAGAAGAAAGTTAGAAGAATAAGCTCAGACACTACAGAAACAATTTTAATGAGAGTAGATATAGGGATAGTTTGTGACCCGGAAAAAGATATAAGGAAATTACCCCCTATACATATATATATATATATACTCAGCTCATTTTGATTGAATTATACATACATACAAACATAATCAAATTAAATTTAAAAAATTTGATATTTCATATAAATTTCGGAAAACTTTATACTGAACCATTTAACCAAAATAGGATTGGTTTCGTGTTTAACACAGTTATATATGCCGCATCTGATTTTGTATTATTTACATACATCAACTGAACACTCTAGGATGATTGTACCCCAGTCTAATTGTTTCTTGCAACGCGGGTATATTAAGCAGTGAGGCGCCGCCGACTTTATGACTCCTTGAATGAGTCGTTAACTTGTCGAATCAATTCGTCGTGAGCCGTGAAATTATCCGATGAATTGAGCAGGATAAGTTATCACTTGATAATGATATAGCAAACTGGATTTTCCCCCTCTATCTTCACGAACAAACGTGTTTAATCAGGCAGATGGAAATTAAAGAACTTCGTCTGTTTATTTTTACCCAACAATTTGTAAATACACTAAGATTGTATAATTTGAACACAAAAGATATCAATAGGTTAAACAAAGTGCGAAGATTCCTCGTCCAAGGGGCTATCCTAACCCATAAGATTGCTTAAACTTGTAATATATATTATAAAAATTACAATGACATATTGCTTTATTTCATTTATTTATTGACATTTTATTACAATCAAGTAACATTTGGCAAAATACATTGTACAAAAAAAAAATATTATATGAGATAACTTTACATAACTAAACAACTACAGTAGGTATAGCAAAATTTTGAAAGAACCATATTTTTTTTTTTTGGATAAAAATTGTTTTTCCTAAAATATATTCTAAAAAACTATAACTATTGTAATGACATACCCTTTTTATAAGTCACAGAAGACAGCATTCATTTTAAATAGAGAAAGAGGTAACGAATTATACTTTATCATCACAATTAATCCCAAAGCTCTGTATGAGCACGTTTCTCACGCCACTCCAGAAGCCGTTGACATACGACAGTGATATTTAATGAAGTCCGAAGGAACTTAATTAGAACTAACTTTCCGCATAAGGCTTCGTCCGCGTTTCATCAGATTTTCTCATAAGAAAGATATATTTTCCTATGGTAAACATTACCTTTTTTCTTTTTCCAGATCTCAAATTATATCTACCAAAATTTCGCAGACTGTAACAATTCAATTATCAATTTTTTTTTCATACAACTGTTTTGTCAAACAAACTGCCCCTGACGGTGAGTAGTTGCAATCGCTTATAATACATATTGTTCTTACTAGCTTTTGCCCGCGACTTCGTCCGCGTGGAATAGTGACTTCCGGCAGATTTTGGTTAACCAACAACATATTTATATTTATATTTGAATAAAGATTAATATTATTATGTTGATACAACTTAAACAAATTATTTCGACCAAATTTGGTACCATAAAAACGGTCATTGTGACTAAACCTTAAAAGATAGACATATGCCGTCGCGGACTTTTTTTTAGATCATGTATAGAGGAATAATTCTTTCATACATATTTTTTGTGTATCTTGAACCGTTTTCGCAGCGCACGCAAAGAAAGCCTTCAAAAATGAATAATTTTCCCCGTTTTTTACACATTTACCGCTCTGTCTTTGCTCCTATTGGTCATAGCGTAATGTTATTTAGCCTATAGCCTTCCTCGATAAATGGACTATCCAACAAAAAAAGAATTATTCAAATCGCACCAGTAGTTTCGGAGATTAGCGCGTTCAAACAAACAAACAAACAAACTCTTCAGCTTTATATATTAAGTATAGATAAGGTCTGTAACCCCCATAAAAACCACAATGCTTGCAAACTTGTAACATAAAATGAAAAATCACGGTACTCAGTAATTTCACTACGATACCTTAGCTGCAATGTAAACAACAACAGCAAACAGGAATACAGCATTGCTGTTATGTTATAGATAGCCTAGTATAGGCTCATTCTCTGTTGAATGATTGCAGGCATACAAACATGCATGTCTATATTTCTGTTTCTCATCTCACGTAATTAAGTTGCTCCGAGGAATTGTTCGGATTAATTTCTACTGCTAGTTTCCGTCACCGTTCTACGCGACGCAACATTCATCCTCATCATCTAGACGCTTGGCAGTCCACCACAGTGCGTTTTTCCAGGAATTTTCTGCCACGCACTACTAAACTGTGGAATGAATTGTCGCTTGCAGTATTTCCGAACCGATGCGATATCGCAACCTTCAAAAAAAGAGCATATTCCCATTTAAAAGGCCGGCAACGCATCTGTGACTCCGGTGTCCTTGGCCAACGGTTATCGTTTACCATCAGGTGATCCGTTTGCTCGTTTGCTGCCCTATCCTATAAAAAAAAAGTACTTAATATAAACTACTTAAAACTTACTACTGATACTTCACTACTTCTGTAAATTATTTATATTTTCAAAGGAAACCAACTCGTTCAACATTCGAAGTAAATTAATAATGTCTATGAGATTTTATTTCAAAAATTAATAAAAGCAGTGCCAGGAACTCATAAAGAAAAATGTCACTGCAACGCAAAGTAATGCCCTCTCGTTCTGCTGGCAGCGCGCGAATGGCGACTTTGCAAACTCTGCTCGGACGCGATAGCTGAAATGGGCTTATGGCTTATTTCCTCGTAGCTTAGGAACAATTTACTGATAAACTACAGTCTTAATAGTGTATCATTTTTCTCAAGCTTTAGACGACAAATTTATAGAATAAAGTGATTGGCTTGTTAAAATATTTGATATAAATCTATTTAGTGACTACCACCTGATTTAGTGTTTAAAATTACTGTCTACGAACCAAGAGCTCTTGGATTTGAATTTTGGTTCGCTAAAATTAGTATTTGAATTTGTGAAAGTCTATCTTTCGTATAATGAATATCTTTACATATATACATTACTAATTTCATAAAACAAAGAAACAATAGCGTGATACACAATATTTCATACACATATATATTGTTTATTAAATTATTGAACAACAGTTAACACAATAGCAGATTTTATTTTTGCATTTGATCTGTAATTTATTTTGAGGAAAATACACCTTCATTTAATTTTAAACAAATTATTTCATAGATAAATTTTTAGTTTTTATATAATATCTTGGGTATTGAAAAATATATTTAATATGCTGTTTCATATTGGCGGCCATCTTGGTGTTATAATGATACTGAATATACTTAAATGTATTATCATCACAACTATTAAAGTGTACCAAGCTTCACACCAATAAATCTACAGAAAAGAAGAGAAATTGTTATTACTAAAACGAAATCAAAAATTATAAATAGGGCCAGCTAACCCCAACTGTAACAACAATCAGACCACTTAACTTTTATTATTTGGACAATAGGAACAAAACATACACTATGCAATACTATGAAATTAAAAGAAAAATAAAATATTCATTCCAATACAAAAATAGTTTTTACTATATTTCGACGTAGCTTTAGTAAATATGCAGCCGCTTTGCACTCGGTTGTCAGTATTTTGCTAATATATGAATACATTAAAATAATTTCGAAGAAACAACTTCTTGCTATATTAAAAGCTCTCAGAGGCAAATTAAAGCAGAAAACTTTTAAAAGATGCTTTGAACGTAGTGCCCGTAGTTGTGCACATTAAAAATAACATAAGTATTCTATTGTTTTCACTTAAGCAAAGAAATACGCTTTTCACATTGAACTGGAAGGTGAAAGTTATTACAGATATTCAAATATAATATATGTAGGATATATAATAAAAATAACAATATATGTATGATAATTGTAAATTATATTATTGAAAAAGTCCTCAATTTCTATGCCATGTTACTAATAAAACAATTGCGCGCTCATTTTATAGTAATAATTATACTAATATTAAAAAACATAGATAAATATTAATATAAATAATTAAACAAAAGTAATATTTATAAAATACTAATGAAACAGTAACATCATAATGAATGCTGCTACAACGATATCTACTCCAGTTAAACATTGCACAAATGTGTGTCTCCCAGTATCACAGCGTTCCAGTTTCGAAAATTCAAATAAACACGCGCTCTAAACTAACATAAACTGCTGACTATAGTTTTTCGCAATAAAATGCCTTTATATAGAAGCGTAATTTTTCATACAATGCCGTGGTAGGTGGCTTACCGTTAGTTTATAAGAACGGTCCGGAGCGCGTGCCCTATCTGTCATCTCGGGGGCGTCAGAACAAACACGCCGTTACCTCAGCTTATTTTATTAGGGGCCACGCTTTGCACTCGAATCTACGCGACGCGCTTAATATAATCGTATTAGTCACTCGTTCTTTGCGATTCTGTACTTTTGATACTGGCGTTTGTTTTTACTCTCATATTATCACTACTTTTTTTCATAGGTATTATCTGTCCGGTTACAGAATGAGAATATATTTGTTATCGACCTTGTCCTCTCGTGAATGTCGTAAGAAGCGATTAAGGATTTTACCACAATTTTATATATGCTAAGTGCCCACGCACTACATACCTACATAACTACAACAGCCTACACTGAGACAACAAAAATTTGTAATATATATATATATATATATAATATATATATATATATATATATATATATATATATATGTACGGGTTTATTACTTTGTTCGTAAGAAATGCAATTATTTTTGAATGTGAATATGCTTTTAGATTTTATAATGTTCACTTGCAATTAATATTCGTATATCAATAATGAAGGTAAATCGGCTTGATTGACCTAGTGCACTATAGGTAAGAATAGGTCCCGGCAGATGGAAAGAAATATCTCTGTGCGACTGCCGCCGGCATGTTATAAATTCGGTATAGTAGTATTCCGGTATATCTGATATCTATGCAATGAGTCCTTTGTCCTATACGTAGTTTATTTTCGACACTGTAGGAAAATACATACTATTGCTACTTTAATTATTGCTGTAAAAGCATTCTTGTTTATTACTGAAATTATTTTACGGGGAAAAATTGGAATATTATATCGACTGCCCTAAACTCAGAAATGTTTACAAGAGTCCATATCTAGGATGTAGTAAATTTAGTACACTTTAACAAAGAAATCAAATAATGAGATATTCTTCTGAAAAAACGTAAGCAAAGTGATACAAATCGGAGACAGTCTCGTCTCGTCTCGCTGCGCGGATCACATAATTTTTTGACGCATCTCCCCCAAGAGTATAGAGTTTTTCTTTGTTTCTCTACTTGTTAAGAAAATAGGGCTGTTTCTAAAGTTATATCTATGGTTTCTTTTCTGGGTTATGGTATTTTTTTTACTTTATGCAATATTATATAGATTCTACAGTTGCCGTCCATTCTTGAAATTTTTTTTTAAACATTTAATCTAATATCAATAAATCTAAAGTTTAAAAAATACTATTAATTCTAAAATTACGTATCTGTTAAAACACAGCAATTTGTAACAAAATGAAGCGTAAACTTACTTTATATCACATGTCTCTTAAATATAAAAAAAAATATTACACAAAAATAATAAAGGAGAACAATGTGATATCTATTCATGTATATTTAATGAAATTAAGTAATAAGTAGAAGTGCAATATTGCTAGAATTACAAAAACAAATTATACATATTCACATTTTACTGTTCAACTCATATGTGATTGATAATAAATTATCTATAAATGCACTATACCATAGATGAACAATGTGACAATGAAACACAAATAGGTAACAAATTAAATGGAAGATCAACGAGTAGAAATCAAAATAATATTTAAAAGAGTTTTTACCACCTCTAACTAATACGGTGCTATGAAGGTAACCACACAAATCACTGAATAAAATAGTTTGCAATCTTCATTTAAATTATCTATAATATTTTACGTTATGTTAAAAGCAAAAATAACTATTTGTATAATGTATATAGATTTAATAGGTAAAGGTAAATTTTACAGTCACGTTCGCATCCATTTTTGTGCAAATTATTAAAAAAACTTTCAAATTAAAATACCAATAATAATACGGTATTGTTAACTACGAAAAGTAACGCTGAAAACGTATCGTTAATTATGCGACATGGTTCAGCCCTGGCGATTGCGATCAAAAGTGTTTCCATGAAATGAGAACGAGCAACGCGGGACCCGCACTGATAAAAACTTTCACTTTTTCCGCCAACTCTCCACGGCAACATTGGCGACAATGACGCCGGCTGCGGCCACCCTTACCACGTTATTGTTTACGTAATTGCGATACACAAGTTTCCTCGTAACACTGACTTATCTACTTTGGTGAAGCCTAAAGTGAATTAGGCTCGCCTATGGTACCGGCGAGAGCTTTTGTGTTGAATTGTTACACCAGTTTAGATTTTGGATTTAATGTGACAAAATAATGTGTAAACAATAACATCAATATATAAATACTACAAAACAATATAGAATTAAAGCGAAAACAATTAATTCAATCAATCCAACAATAGAAATCTCCTCAAGTTTTCATTATTTAGTTTATAAATCATTTGCAAATGTCTATTCATCAAAATAACTAAATAACTAACCATGCCTACAAACAGATAGTAGTGAAAATCTCTGCATAATAATAGACACCCAATTTACTTGGAATTCGAGGAATCAGCTTAAAGACACATCATACCCTCTCCTTGCCTCTAGTCCCTGCGGGGTGATAAGTCGAGCTTTAGGTACAGTGGCAGTTTTATTTACGTTCTGAGTAATATCTAAAGAAGGCAGCGTGCTTATACTAATATCGTGAGTGTGGCCGACGCCGATAGTTGCCTGATAGAATAATATGACGGCCCGCGACCGGCCGCCGGCACGTAGGCAATAAGCCGCCGGCAGTGCGCCAGCACGCCGAGACCGCTCGGAAAAATAAGATTGCTCCCGCACGCCGCGGAACTGCCACGGGTCAGGGCTGTCAACCCGAATTACATGAACTCCGAACGTAGGGAGTATAGAACTAACCTAAATCGAATAGAAGTATCGTGGGCTGATATCATTTTATAAATCATTTATTTGCACTTTTAAAATTACTTATGGCTGTTTCTTATTTTTTATTTGTAGACTGAATACGAGTACAATGTATGGCATTCAAACATAGTAATATTATAGAATTATGTTTCCCTATTCATACAAAATTATTTTTTCTGTCTGTAATAATAAGTTATATATATTTAAATAATTATTTAAATCCTTAACAGAATAATGTCAATCCAAAAATTTATTCGAAATATAATTCACAAATGGTATCTAGTACTCTAAAAGAAAATGTTTTTATAAGAATCGACTAGAATACAAGATATCAAAGAAATCATTATAAAAATAGTATAAATCTCTTATAAAATGTAAACTATACGAAGAACATCCATTCTGCTCCAATCCCTTTATGACGAGCGACAACATTGTCAAGCTCGACAAAGACATCGTAACGGTGTCGCCGTGAAATCTACATACGGAGTACGGAAAACGCCACCACAAACACTTCAGCTCCCAATGCGGGCTACGTCGGTTAACGTGTAAAACATTCAGAAAGAAAATGTCCCGCCAAGGCGCACCTTGTTTCGTTTTATGATCTTATCGAAATAATCCGATCTTGCTTGTTATTTACTGCATTAGCACAATTCTTGCTCTCACGGGTAAACGGTGCGCGACTATAAATAATTATAGACTTTATCTCGGTTATATTCAACGCTTCATGGTTTAATTTCAGTTTTTCAGATGCTTGGGATTTTCCACTGTATTATCTATAAACGACGACCAAAAAATAATGTAATAAATGAATGTGAGCCTCTGAGTACAGTGCCTATTTTATCGACATATAAAATAACTTTAAGGTGAAAAATATTAAACAATGTAACTCATAAATAACTTTAGATTTATAGTATAGTAATAAATAGTAATATTTATCAAATAGCAAAATATACATATTATTTGAGTTTTCTACCTACCTACCCTAGCTTCAGCTTATTTTTACTTGTAGACTTTGACGTATTTTCATCAATTGCTTTCCCTTTTAATTTTTTTTATAAATAGCTTAGATTAAATACTGTCTATTGTTATTTAAAATGTGACAATAAACAAAATTAATAACAATTTTATTTAATTATTTTAATGCATTGGTATTTACGTAATTACGTCATGTGGTGTCATATTTGAGACTTTCCTGAAAAAGTTGAATGGAAAAATCTGTGTATTTTATCACACGAGAGTTTGGTTGTGAAGTCAAGCGCGGTATCGCAATAAACACTTTGCGACCGCGCCGGGCTCGTAAATTATTCATAAACCAGAGGTTTGTGATAAGTCTTGGAATAGATAGTCGTACTATGAACCCCAGACGACATTTGCAAAATTTAATGTAGCATACATTTTACTATCAGTCCTACATTATTCCCAAGATAAATGTAACTTGCTAAGATAAAAGTAACTAATTTCTGTAACCGCTAAGTTTATTTAATAATATTTTTAGCTAATAACATGGTTAACAAAACTTAATGAAATCCGAAATCGAAATCAAGACATTAAGATTAACTTTGTTGCAGTTTTCTTTTAAATTATTGCTAAATTTAATTAATATTTTGTTCGACGAAAACAAATACAAACTGTTTCATCAATAACACTAATTTGATTAGTGGATTAACTAATTCGCAATACTTTTGAAGCTTTTAATCTATATCACTTGAGATCCGAATGTAAAGTCTAACAGCCCCTATTCAATCTTACAAAAGGGTGGTCAAACCTCTGCTTCAATAAGTCTAATAGTGGGTAGCCAGAGACGACCAGTTTCTTTTAACGCCTGGCCGCAGAGTTCGCAAATGGAATTTGCAAGTAATTTTCCTGCCTCCGACCCCCCAACCGTGCCGCCCGCCCTGGCTTGCTCTCTTGTCTCCGCGTGTCGCTTCCATTACAAATTGTGTTGGAATAAAAATATGGCGCGAACTATATAGGGAAGCTTAATGTAATGCAATTATATTTTAGTTATAAAGTAGTAAATAAAAATGCGAGACAACATGATTACAAATAAGATTAACTCAAACTATGCAAATAAATATTACGTTTATATCTTTATTTATTTACAAGGCCGTTGGAAATTACACCATCAGCACTTGACAGATTTATTAATTAATTAATAAATTGTAATTTCCAATATACTATATATTTGGTTCCACTAAGATTTTTTCTCTAGTAAATTACTTTACTAAATAACTTACTTTTCTAATAAAATTAAAAATTCAGTATACTATATATTGATTAGCATGCAGAGAAAAACTTTTTAGAAGAGATTTTTGTTCCTATATATTAGTTTCTGGTGGTTATAGTTAAGAAGGAAGAAGAGGGCTTCAAATGTAGAACGTACGTGTACGCAATGAGATATTCTAAATAGTTTGCCCAAATAATTATCCAACTGCATGAGCACTCTACTTTTCATCCTTCTTTACATACAAGATATTCCTTAAAATGACAAATATCAGTAATTACTAACTGAGAACTTAACATTTAACCACATATCAATATTAAACATTTGAAACGTTTGTACTATCTTGCATTTCATATAGGTAAGAATGTGTTGACGAAAATTTTCTACCAATCTTTTTGATCAATCTCAATAATTTATACTCAAATAGCAAGCTTGAAGAGAAGACTGACAGTTAAATTACTGCGTAAAAGTCAAGTAACGGACTTTACTTCTTATGTTACAAGGTCCCAGCGCACACTGTAGCTCTCGTGGGAGTTGCAATTTGCTGCGAGTTTCATAATTAAAAATAAAAATATTTTTTTTTTTTTTATTTTAGATAGGAAGAAATATAAGTTGTAGCGATGACAGCGCAATTTTGAATCCTATGCTTAGCAAATGATTGTAGAATAGAAACCCTAACATAATGAGAAATTCTTACGTAGAATCTGGCTAAGAAATATACTCTACTTTTTATTCCATCTATGAGAAATACCAATATAATTTATTTGCATGAGATTAAGTTGTTAATTACGTTAGACAGTTCTGTTTTATATTTTTCGGAGTTATAATTACACTATGCTAAACGAACTCATATTGAAATGTATTTCAATAAAGAAGCAAATACGAAAAATTGCCATACATAAATAAAAGACAAAGATAAGATAAAAAAAAAACAAAAAGCAAAGCTTCATTGTTTATAAAAATATATTTGTTAATGCCAGAACAATGTGACTATTTATTATATATTTAACAAAAAGAAGTGAACGTGCTTAACGACATTTTCACTTACTGTGGCACCACCCACAGATGCAGAATTGTGTTATGTTCATTTTATAAATACTTGTACCAATCTCTTTAGTTGATATTTTTGAAAAATATTAACAATTCTAAAATCAAAACACTTATAAAAACTACACAAACACTTGTACAAAACTTATCGGAAAAGATCAAAATCACCATATTTATTACAATCATATATTTATCATTGTTGAATTAAATATAAATTAAATTTATTTAGTATAATAATACAATATCTGAATGGCTCTAATAAAAAATCTAAATTAGATCAAAAGAAATATTGGGACATTTTCATTAGGCAATGTCTACGGGCGCTTGAAAGACCAACGCTTGAACAGCCAACAACATAAACGGCCCCGTATTTCGGAAAGAAGCCGGCAACAGGAAAGCGGGATCTATTACAAAGGACCAATCGGACGCTGAAGCCAAGCTTCAACTCTACATCGTTGAAAAATTGCAGTACCCAGAGCCACTAAGTCAGAGATAAGAAAGAAGAACAAAAAAATAAAACCAAAAAAAGTCAATTGCAGCCGCAGAACCAGATTTGAGATTTTGTCCAGTTTTTCCATAATATTATAAAGTGGTAACACCAGCGGTTGCCACCCGCCTGGAAGAGTTAAAAGCGAAGCCGGGACCCACTGCTCTCAGTACACCCATTACTCCCATTACATGGGAGATGGCGGAACTGCTCAATGCGGTCACTGGACACGACGGGCAACGACGCCTGACGATAAGAAGATCAATACGATTAACCCAAGGTCTCTCCTATTATTCACAGAAGGTGACAGCAATCACTGCAGGAGGCCATTGCCCGTACTAAGAAAAGCCGAGAAGAACATGAAAGAAAAAATAATAATAACAACCTTAGATTCCTAGCAAATTTCTCGATCCAGCAAAGTATAACAAGACTCAATAATAATATTCAAATACTATACCTACGATGAATATTAAAAAAAAATATTGAAGAGATATAATCGTATACGGAAAATCCGTATTATGTATACTTAAAATTGAGGCAATAAAATAGGAAAGATTGTTTATATTTACGCATAAATAACAATGCTTCAATAGGCTATTCTACAATTTTTTTATAATTTTTTAAAATGTTCGTTTACATGCGATAATCAAGTGTTATTTTTATTTTCGCAAAATATTTATCCTGCAAGCAGAAAAAAAAATGAAAATATTATCGTAAAATAAAGGCGCCAAAATGATGACCGCCATGTCTGTGACGTCAATTGTACTAAAATAAAGAAATGTCAAAGTTGTCAAACGCCGAAGATAGTAGTGATGTGCCAACACGGAAAAACAACACTCGATTTAACGCGAGTTAAAATTCACATAACTCGGGTTGAACTCGAGTTAACAAGAGATTGGAGAGTTAATGTTTATTTTTTTTATTTTTGCCAATTTATTTTCCACCTTCGCATTAATATTAAAAAATGAAGAGACAAATGATATTTTTATCTGTTTCAATTCTTTCTTTTTTATATTTTTTGTTTATAATGTATTTAATATAACTAACTAAAGTAAAAAGGAAATTATTTTTTGAAATCGAATCATTTATTTATGTACTTTTGGTCTGAATTTTAATTTTTAAAAATATTATTAGTAAATCTATGTAATTATACAACAGTCTTTTCAAAATAAAATCAAATTAACATTATGGTGCATTATGTACATAACATAGGCTAATGATGGTATTTTGATTATAAATTAATTTATAATCACGATATTTTCAAGAACAAGAAAATTTAACTAATTACTATCATAAAGAATATTCTTGCAGTAGTTAAATTATATGTTGATATTTTAATTTTAATTGTATTGTATTTAACTATTTATATAAAGGAAAACAAAAAATCGGGTGGGGCTGTGCCGGGGCACACGGCCGTTGGTTTTAACGTGAAACGTCTATGTTAGGGAATCGCTGTAAAGTAAAAGATTGAAATAAAAACAAGATTGACGGTGTTTTAAGTATTTCAATAAAAAACTCAATGTCACAACAGCGAGCTGACTATATAAGTGAAATATTCGCACAACATTTTTGTTTCAAAGACTAATAGTTTTTTAATTATTAAGGTACGATGATATAGGCCTTTTCGTTACGGTCCACTTTTTAAACCTGGTACCTGTATGTTTCGGCGCGATTTTAAAGACGTTTCACGTCAAAACGAAAAATATTTTCCTGTCAATCAACTACCAAGTAGTGATTAACAAAATATATAAGAAGTTTGTTTTAGTTACTTACATAAGATGTAAGTAACTAAAACAAACTTCTTGCAAGTTTTAACAAAAACAATATTCTTATCTCAAAAACAATATTCTTCTATGAGATTTTCTTTAAGAACCCGGCATTTTCAAAACTGAATTTAAAACACGAATAAAAATAACCGGCACCGACACTTGTTTGTTATAAATGAGTCCCCTTATAGAGGGAATAGACATTAAGCAAAGCGATTCGATTGTCGATTTAGGTACAAAATCACCCCACAGATAATAATCGATTGATTTCTATAATTTATCCCAACCCTATAAACATGGCAGATTATGTCAATTTGCTGTAAAACGGAAGTTTATTACTAATTTATTTTAGAAAATTATTCCCAAAAGGAATGTTAAATAAGCAGAAAAGACAAAATACTTAAAATTATTGTTTAATTTTTGGTAAGTAAATCATTGAGACACAATGTTTCTACAAAAAGTACTGGAATGGGCAAAATCCTTTCAACTTGACGCGTTGCTTACAAACATACTTTATTTTAGTACTAATAACGTCATACCGAGAAAATCATGGCGGTCGGTGTTTTCGGTCACGTGATATACAGATAATAAAACTTCGATTTTAAATTAGAAATATAAAATTAATCTTACGTTTTTAAGAAAAAGTAATATAATTTTTGCATTGCTCAGTACAAAAACTATATAAATAAAATTATTTCACATTTTTATGTTATAACATGAAAATAGCCTATTATATTAAAACCTAAAGTTGATAATGGTAAGAGCAGCGCATTATACTTCCGACCGCTCACGGGAAGAAGTGGGCGTGTAATAGGAAATGTTCCGCATATTGACTCCGGCGACGTCTCGAGATCTCTAAACAATGACACACGGCAGTGTGCTACTGCTACGAAACGATTCAGGCGTGCTTAATCCTTAACCTACCTGATTTGAAAAAAGCTTTAGTGTTTACTTGTCTAATAGAATCAATACTACTTATTGTCTTAGCTTTATATCAGTTACCTTTAATATTAGACTGGCAATTACTTGAAACTGAATTATTCTTCAAGAATTAGGGCAAAGATTGAGTGACGGAGGTCTTTAGGGAATTACTAAGCAATAATTAAAAAAAAAACAATATTCGTTTTAAGCCTGATGAGAACATGAGACTTATAGCGATAACGTAGTATACAATTTTGATTGGAACTTCCAGAAACTTATTCGCAACCTGGTAACCTAAAGCACTGAAACACAAAGAATCCCCTAATTATTTCGCTAAGAATTTAAGCATACTCAGGAACCGCCAGAGTGAAATAATAAGTACCCTTTGAAACATCAACAAAACTTAACGAGTCCGTCAAAGAGCGAGGTTAATTCGCAAATCGCTATCGTAATCTAGTAAACTTAAAATTAGAAAATCGTCTCATTGATCAGGAGATGCCTTGGGCAAACTCAAACTTTGAAACCCTTTGAAACCAAAAGCTGAGCCATACGAAGGCGTTATTGAAAAGTGTTTAGGCTTACCCTCATCACGGCTTTGCGATAGCCTATTTGGTAAATGGCAGGCTGAAAGGTTCGATTCTCTTATTTAAAACTTCATTAGATCTACGTAAATCATCAAATATCTTTTTAAGAAGTTTTATCGGTACTAATTCTGGCTGCTTAAATCGTATGGAGGCCATTCCACAAAATGTTGGCTCCACTGTCTCTAGGAGAATAGATGTAGAAATATGATATTATAAATGTTGACGTTAAACTTTTCCCCTCTGTTGGTGAAGAAAGTAAACATAAATATGCCTATAATGACCTTCAGCAATAAGATTAAAAAGTATTGGCAACACATGAGTATGTCTCGAGTGATATTTTTGAATTCCTATTGTTCCATACCCCTCACCTTTCTTCCTGGCCTTTTATATTCCATTCTAGTTGTTTCTATTTTCTTGGTTATAACTTCTTAGCTTCTATTATAATATTGATACATAGCTCTGTATCAATATTATAATATTGTTTAATAAATACAGTTTTAATCACCACCGTATGAACGTTTTAAAAGCTTTGTAGTCGTTGAGTTCGTTGAAAATTATAGTACAAAGATGTAACGATTTATTTGTGATAAATACACACATAAGATATTATTGTATTACGAGATACATGGCGACAGGGATGTATCTTGTAATACAATAGGGAACTGAAACTCTCAAAAGTGTAATGTATAATAGTTTTAAATATAAAACATATATATCTAAAAATAAATTGCGCGCGAATACTATGTTTATTTCATTTATTTTATGCCTCCTAACTCCGTCGAACCCTATTCTAATACATATTCTATTCTACATTTAAACTGTTTGCCAAGAGGATTTTCTAGGGTAAAAGTTTAAATAAGTTTAGGGGAAGTTTTTAGATCCCTTTACGAATGCAAAGGGCAAAGAAAGCAAATGTTTATTCAAAGATTTTATTGATTGTGTTGTGCACGTGGGGAGCCTATTGCAGTTTTATTGAATCAACGTCATTGACATTTATTGTCAGTGTGAACATTTCAATTGAATCTATTAATAGTTTTATTGTTTTATAATTGTTTTATTATATTATCTTTTAAAAATTGCAGGAAATAGTTCTTTAACAATGAAATTATTCGTTTTGTCGTTCGTATTAGTAACTTCAGCGATAAAAGCCTCAGATTACTTCACCAAAGCCCAAGGGTTTAGTTAACTACATATATCTTTGATTTTCATCGTATATTTTCCTTCACCATACGAACATCTAACATCAGCAACAAATGAGTACATATGAAATTCGGTAAACGATAAACAAATTGGTACATGGCAGGATCGACCTTTTTTTTTTATCGCTGAGGAAAATGCATTGAATTACATACCCTGCACCCTGGGAAAAGCGCAGAATTATGTGGGGCTCTCCTCCCCAAAAGGGGGTAGGCCTACCCACTAAAAAAACCTCAGCGATTGCCCTCCACTGCCGCCTGCCGCGAGCGCTCGATCGACGGCGCATCCGACATCGCCGCCAGACGCACCGAGGAGAACTGCCCGCGGCGTGACAGGGCCGTGGGATGCCGTGAGGATGACGCCACGACCCTATCAACGTCGGCTCACCAGAGGTGAGCCGCTTGCTCGCTACCCTGGATTGGGGAGGCCGTCGATCCCCCGGAACATCCGGGCGATCGCCGACTGACAGCGACCGGTGCAATGCAGGGTCTGCCTTGGCTTGACCCAGTTGCGTTTGACGAGTTATAAACAGTTGATAGAAAGACTACTAGTACGGATGACCTGGTAACCTGATAACTTACAGAAATAAAAGAAATACCAATACTTGAAGGAATAATCCTATTTGTTATTTTAGTATAAATCACCATCATCTTATTTTTATATTACATATATTCAACCTCTAATTGTCTCTATCATACGCCATCTCCTTAGTGAGATTCTTCACATGCATAATCATCTTCGTACAATTCCTCGCCACTTTCATAGATTTTATCCTAATCTAGAACCATATCATAAATATTCTGGAAACATGACTCTCACCCTTTCTCATCAAATGCACTGCAAACACTACTTTGTTATGTTCGCTATCACTGCTACTACTTTCAAACTTCCTCTTATATGTATCGTTCCTTAATTTTATTAATTACTTAATGTTCATTCAACTTACACCATACATCTATGCTAATATGCTTATCTCCGCTACGTAAACTCTGCAAATTTCTGTCTCCTTTGTTGCTCAACATTCAGTGACTCGTTTGATGATCGATTTATAGATTTGTCCTCTAGAGTTAAAATCGTCTGTCGATCACAGATAGCTCCTGAGACTTGTTGCCATATTATCCAACCTACGCCTGTCTGGTTTCTAAGATTCCGGTTAATTTCACAGTAATGTTGGATTAGTGGCCCAAAATACCATAATTTCATGCAGACTGGTGTAGAAATAAATTACTTCAGGCGATTTAGGGAAACTAGATGAACCGTTGAAGTTCAAAACAAATGCTTAGGCCGTCACTCTCCGATCTTTTTCGTCATTTTTTAACCTATATCTCAGAAGCAATTTTATCCACCATAAACATTAAAATCCTCATAAACGCCTTAAAAGTCATAAATTTCTAAAATTAAATATTTATAACAAGGGCATTTTACTGCAATGAATTTTCTCTGACTGACCCATTATTCAACTTAATAGGTCATCTACCAACCAAAACAAAATTTTCGAATTGGATACTAAATTGGCAAAGTAGACTCGAAACATCCCACACACTCCACAAAATCCTATCTAATCTGAACACGGCTTCACTCCATGTTTTTACTATTTAAGCTGTTTATTATTTGCAAATTTTGTATCTGTAACAAATAACCTGGCTCGAATAAACCCACCACAATCTATCTACATTCAAACTTTGCGACACAAATTACATCGGGCATAATTTAATCTCGTAGAACTTCTCTAATTTTATTTTTCCTTTGAATTAATTTAAAAATTCCTGCCGAGATCCGAGCAGTTATCGAACTTGCGAAAACGTCGGGAACTTTCGCCACTAGCAATATTAGCAAAGTCATTCGGAGAAATTTTGACATTTGAATGAGACTGCGGATGTTAATTATCAACTTCACGGCGGAGTTGAATTTTATACACCTTTAAGGAAACCGCTGTTTATGCAAGTTTAACGAACTTGCACATATTAAAGGAACATGACTAATGTAATATATGTATATACGATATTCTTAGTGTTCTTAGTGGATAAGTGTATCCACGGGGAAATTTTCCCAAATTTAGATAATTTATATCTTGTGACCTGATGCTGAATTCTGCTATAAGAAGTTCATGATGTAAGTGTATTGCTGAAAGGTAACATATGATTTTTATTACTTCTTTTATCACTTCTCTTATTTTATCTATATATGTATTTAGAGCACAAGTAGATGGAACTCGTAAATTCTATATGCCTATATATACATTCTTCTTATGCTATTACAAACTTATTTGTAAATAGTAAAAACCTTACAAATATGAAATATATTAAAAATCCGCCTTTGAACGTTCTTTCTGTGTGTTTATTCTATTAGTTCAATAAAGAAATCATATATATATAATTAAATTATGATTTTTCTTCCTATACGAGTAATATAAGTGAAGAACTATCACTGTGTTCCCTATCTATTTTAAATAATAGATAGAGTAACAGCAGTCATTAACAACACAAAAATAAAATAATCTAAAAATTTAAATATACTTAAATAATCAAACTGGTCAAGACGTTGAATACAAGCGTCTCGGTGTCCATGGCACAAACATAATTTACTTATCTCACACGAGACCGAAAGTTTTGCTCAAACAAATAATATAGGTTACCATCGGCGGGGCACCTGGGCGGCGCGATCGGTGTGCCCCGAGGGAAATAAAAACTTTGTCGCACGTCTCCTGTCCTAAAGCCTTCTTAGTCTTCGTACCCCGCGACACGTTTACCGATTCCTACCGACACACACTTTATAGCTTTGATTCTGAACGACGTTGCGTTTACGATATCGATACTCGTCGAGCGAAACGCCGACGAAACAAAGCACTTCAGCTGAGTGTGACACTGAAAATATATGACCAAGTTTATTGATGCGCAACTAAGGAGCGCAATTTACCGTAAAACAAAATCTTCCGGAATTATTAACGTTTTATCCCGTTTACACGTAACTTTAAATCTTTACAAAACTTTGTAATACTTTCCGTATCGATCACGTACATAAAAATATGCAGCTTTTTATGAGAAAAGGGAAATAAAATTATCAACCACCTCCATACATTAATAATATTAAACGCTGATGAAGACTCGTTTAGCAATTCCAAGCGTATTTTAAGAATCCAACGAAATATTTCTTACATAAAATATCTGTGAAATTCCTCGGAACAAAGAGTTACTGCGGTACAAAGATAACTAAGTGCTCCATGAATTTGCCGGTTTAATCATATAAAGAAAAATTACGACAAGCCACATAATTTAAATGTACCATATTACTTTTGCGTGGCAATTCTTTACACGCGCTTTGCACACAATTGGCCTCGTTATCGAGTGTAATGTAGTCAGCAAAATGCAAAGTACAGAAGTTAGTATCACATTGTTCACACACTCATTACAAAGTCGAATTGAATTTGCTTCGCGTATGTTTCGTGCAAATGTGCCTCAATGGTTGATGAATCTAATTTTTGTGTTGGGGCGCAGCGACGCGTTCCTTATGAAAATTATGCCCTATTCGAACGCCCGAAGAAGTTACGAAGTTGAAATAAACTGTCCCGCCGTGACTGGCACTCTGATCGACTCCGAAGCAGCGAGCTGAGGGAGCCGTCGTGATCCAAGTGCGGCCAACACCCAACTATAATATTTTACTACTTATTTACTAAATAATTACATTTTACATGTATTTTTCATATTAAAAATACTAAAATATAAAAGTATGTGATTGAAAATCTAGCTGATCTAGAGAAAAAAAATCCATACAAAATATGAATAATATCTAAAAGAATCCTTTAGTAAGATGATTTTTTGTGGATAGCTTCTATATTGTAATAAATAATTTACTTATTCGGCCAGTAGCATCATGTAAAGAAACGAATTTGTATACAATGACTATACCTGTCCAGGGTAAGGAGTGTTGTTGTTGATGTTCAGTTCAGGTTGGGTCCAAAATAATCTTCGCGGCACTTGGTTGCCGAGGTATACTGGGCGGACATTCCGCTAGTTTGTGAGGATTCAATCATTGTTTCGGGTGAAAGTTTATATAAAACGCTATCATTTTGTGGACATTCAATAGGATAAGATTAGAGACATTCAATAGGATACGATTATAAGATTATTAAATTTCCATTATAAAATTTCCGGTTACAACATCCTTTAAAAAACGTCCCTATTTAAAATGTAAATGAGGGCAGTCAATAAATGAAAACATGTGTAGAAGGCATTCTATGCTATGAATAATTAATATGAAAAAATTTTAATGTAATATAAAAAAAATATAATGTAATTAAAATGAAAACGTTATTGTATACAACACAAAATATTTACACATGTATACTAAATCTAAGCGTCAATACTAGAAAAGGTGATTTTATTACCAAAGCAATCTTTTCCAGTGCAACCTACGAGGAAAATAACTGACGGAATAGACTAGATATATACATATACACACACATATATATATATATATATATATATATATATATATATATATATATATATATATTATATATATATATATATATATATTATACCAATATATATCTGACGCCGACTGCTTATAATTATACTTATGTTTTGTCCATATCTTCTTGAAATTTACTATAAAAAATAAGATAAATCAAGAATAAACATGCCACCGTAAAATATTGTCACCGTCTCCGAAGATATTACAAATACAAAGAGAAGTTCTTCTATTTGATTAACTGATAATTTTTGGTCTTAATAATGATATATGGTACATGTTATTAATATATTCCGGTGGAATGTATCCTAAATTCATGTTCTGTCTTGATTCGTAGGTTCCTTTTGTTTTTTACAATATATACAAAGAGAAATTCTGTTATATTTAATATTACCTACATAGTATTAATACATTTAGGTGGGTGTACCCTTAACAAGACCCAATATAAATTAATGGTTACTTAGCCTATAGACAATAGTTAAATACAACTGATAGTTATGTCTACTGTAACAAAAGCACCCATGATTTAGGGGAAGTTCCCTGTAGATAATAATTATGAGAATGAGGTTTATCCAGAAATCATAAAAAGAATAGGGTATATTTCGATAAATGGCTTTAAAGCAGCAGACAAGGCTAAAGTACAAAAAAAAGAACCAAATGCCTTGATATCAAAAAGTGATATGAAGTTGGAAGGTCTTTAGGCGATCTTTACTCCGTAACACTATCAAAACAATATCAATACAATAGGCGAAGGGGAGCTGTGTAAAAACAGCGGAGCCCAGCTGCAAAAGTTAATAATACCGCGTATACAACGTATTCAAAAATCGTATTGATACCAAAAATATTTTACTTAAGGAAACGTTGCACTCGCTAAGAGATGTCACGTCACTGAAAAACGATGAAAATATGGAACAAGGGTGGAAAGAAACTCGCAGTCGCGATAAGAAGACGCGGGCCGGACTGGCTATCGAAAACTCTTTTTAATGAAATAATATTATTGTCACTTACTATATATCTTACAATTTTACTATTTGTACATATATCACTATTTCAAATGTGGGGTCATTAAATATTTTCAGATTTATTTATAAAGTTTAATCACATGTGAAACCGGTGATCATAGTAAAAAAAAATATAAACTTTATCAAAAAAAGCGCTTCCTAAATAATCTTTAGTCTTTGATCTCTAGGCGAACCAAATGTCATTGGTTTAGTGTAAATAGTTTCTTATATAAGATTATAAGTAAACGCTGTGTAACTAAGAATTATACTCCAAATTAAAAATAAAGTAATAAACTGTCAATTTTTTCGTTATTGTATGTAATAGAATTAAATTAAATAGTATTTTAGCATATATTAAACTAAGTTAGCATCTTGACCAATATCTCATCACCCAAGATATATAATGTTATTTCACAAACATATATATATATATATATTACGTCTGCAATCATTTCAGTAGTTACGGCTTGAAAGCGGAACAAACAAACAAACAAACTCACTTTTCGATTTATAATATTAGTAAGGAGTAAAGATATTATATGATTAGTAATCATTGATTACCTACAAATGCATAACACATACACAGTAATATACATAGAATTATAAATAAAGATTATTATTTGCATGACATAAAAGTATTGATGTTTTCGTGTTAGATACTATACAGTAGCACTATATCCGGCACAGTGAAAATAATCCCTCTAACTAATAGGTTACTATCGCGCACCAACACACACCGATGGACGCAAGCGCAACATGAGTTAGGACGTGTACCGTATGCCAGTCGGGATCCGTTCGCGGCGCTAACCACTATCGCTTTCGCAATTGCTATTATTGTTGTGTGTAGCTTATATGACAAGCTTGTTCTTTCTAAGTTCTCGTATTGTAAATTACTTCATTTCTCCTTCTGTTACTATATACTGTGTGTTTACGTTGTGCGATTTATATTATATTGTGGAATATACCATTGTACGTATTTAAACATTTTTATTAAACAACAACATATAACAATAAATACCCCATTTATCGTACTCGTTAATTAAGAATACTGATTGTGGTATTAATGAAAGTACCCATTTCTTAGTTCCATAAGTACAAGTACGGCCACAAAGCGAAGAAATGCATACGTCCGTGTGATTTCGAGCCGAGAAATACTCATCACCATGTTGTTGTCACCACCTGTTTGTGACTGATCGATCATCAAGGATTTTTTTTATAGGATAGGGCAGCAAACAAGCAAAAGGATCACCTGATAGTAAGCGATAACCGTTGCCCATGGACACCCGCAACACCAGAAGAGTCACAGATGCGTTGCCGACCTTTTAAAAGAGAATAAGGGGGGAAGGGGGGTTGGGCCTCCGGTACCCTCACTCACTCGGCGAAACACAGCGCAAGCGCTATTTCACGCTGGTTTTCCGTGAGGCCGTGGTATCACTCCGGTCGAGGCGGCCCAATTCGTGCCGAAGCATGGCTCTCCCATGGTAAAACAATAATACAATAGTATAAATAATACAATTTCTATTGGATTCAGGCAGTGACTTTTGTGTCTTTCCTCACTATCGAGCGAAGCTAATAATCGGGCGAAGACCACCTTCGAGTTTGTATGCTGCTAACGGTTCATCAATAGCTGCGTATGGTTATATAAATTTAGAAATACAGTTTAGCTTACGCAAAAATTTTGCTTGACGCTTTGTAGTAACCGATGTACTTTTAGACCATTTATTGGCGTAAAGTTTTAAAATAAAATGAATGTCTTGGCTGGCGAAAATCGTAATCATAAGGTACTGGAAGAATTCCCAGAGATAATATGACCAATTGGTACACATCGCACTACGCGACATAACACTCTACATCATATACACCAGCACGACACCAGGTTCACTAATTAATTGCTCACCCGGTCGTTTAGCTCCCGATAAAATACAAATTGCTCAGCTGGAATTTCAGGATTTCAGATGTTATCTGATGAGATAACAGAGGCTGTTCAAGAGTCCATGGTCATCACTTCTTCACCTTACGCCGAAGAATGAAAATAGATGGCGTCCCTGCGGCGACTATAGATTGCTGAACGCCCGCACCAGTCTTGTCATGCAAGACAAGCCTTTGTGATGCTGCAATGTTAGCACACCCAAATTGTTTTTGAAGCTGGAGTTAGCTGAGAAAGCCATAGGAACAGTCCTTTAACAATTTAGGAAGGACGCGTGGGAACCATTAAGTTTCTTTCCACGTAAGTTGTGCCCTTCGTAGACAAAATTCTCACCATACGATCACAAGTTGTTGACAATTTACTGGTATAAAGTCATTAAAGTCACCGTCATGAAAGATCGCCTAATACCTTTATTTATTTTAACTGATGCAGAAACAGAGCCCCTACGTAGTATCTAAACTCCCGCCACAACACGATTAGGATGACAGGTATGATTCCCTGACTATTATCGAACATGACGGTCTCTGGAGGTCTTATGTGATGCAAATAATAATATAAAAAATGTTTAAAATATTTGCGTCACAGAGAAACAGCTGCAGCTTGTCGTGTAGTGAATTTTCATCCTCGCACTTACGAGTACTACAAAGACTACTACTACATTCCACCAACGAATGCATCAGAAGTTGTGAGATTTAGTAGTCCGGTTCAACCCGAGTTACCTTGAGCCAACTCAGCATGGCCGGAAAGAATCGGTATGTCTCCCTCCCCTTGTAAAACGTATCGTATCGCTCCTGTTAAGAGGCAAGGCTGGACCCAGATGTTACGAGTCGCGCTGTCTGAAGTTCCTCCTCCTTGGTAACGCGGGCGTCGAGCAACACCTAGCTACCTCCTCCTAGCCTACGTCCACCTAGCCAGAACATGCACGAATCACTTCGAGGCGGTCTTTGCGTACGCAGTAGTGCACTCAACTCACACGCACTAGTGTAGAAATACGCGCTCGGCCCAGCATGCTGTAGCATATATCACCGTGGTGATGTAAGTGCCACAGTATAGAACTTTAAGCGCTCTGTACCGTATCCCTTTTTTTTTCCTTGAGGAAAATGCATTAAATTGCATACCCCGGCTGTGGCGAGCCGGCGGTTATGTGGGGCTCTCCTCCCCAGAAGGGGGAGGCCTACCCACTAAAAACCTCAGGGATGGCCTTCCTCAGGCATGTAGGGAGCCCCCGGGAACATCAAGCAACTTCCAGGAACCCCCAGCCTCCGCTCCCCTGCCTAGAGGGGAGCCTTCCTCGGGGGAGGCTACACTACCTCCCCCGGTCTCCTCAACCGACGACGCCCCCCGGCCACGGAAGGGGCGTGGTCCATCCCGGGTCGCCGAAGCAGTCGCGACTTCCTCGCGCCCGCCGGCGACCCGCGGCGGCGCCGCAGCTGTGCTACCGAGCCCGGCGCCGCCTTCTTCGAGCGGGATCGGCCATCTCCCGACCCCGCTCGGCGGCCTCCTTCTGGAGCATCACTGCTTCACAGAAGGAGGCCACAGCCCTCCAAC
This sequence comes from Scirpophaga incertulas, assembly GCA_036419045.1. NCBI lineage: Eukaryota > Metazoa > Arthropoda > Insecta > Lepidoptera > Crambidae > Scirpophaga > Scirpophaga incertulas. The sequence goes on along the minus strand of CM071629.1, from coordinate 17,575,497 downwards.
CTCCCTCGTCCGCCAGCATTGCCGCAATCAATGCCGGTGGAGACAGATCTCGCCCGATCTCTGCGACCAAGACTCGGCGCTCGGAAGCCCACGCGGGGCACTCCGCCAGCGTGTGCTGGGACGAGTCAAGTTCGGATGCGCAGTGGTGACAATGTGTCGATCCCTCCCGTCCTATTCGACACAGATACTCACCGAAGCAGCTCTGCCCGGTGAGTATCTGAGTCAATCGGTAGGTGACCTCCTCCTTCCCGTGGAGCCAAGCTTCGAGGTGCGGGAGTACGGCACCGACGGCCCGCTGGCGCGCGCAGATCCGTAATTCAAGCTGCGCACGCCAGGCCGCCACAATCCGTCGGTGCCACTCCCGCTTAGGCACTTCGTGCGCGGGTTCCAGGGCGCTCCCCCCATCGCCACGCCGCGACGCATACGTCGCCGCGTACATGTCGGTCAGGATGTCGAATGGGGGGGCTGTACCGTATCCCTGGAATGGACGCTAATACTCATTTGCCGAAACAGTTGGCCAATAGGCATTTTGCAGAAATAATTTGCCGCCTATTCCTCTATCAATAACGCATATTACGCAAAGGACACATTGCTGTCAACTACCACTAAAAGTACAGTGGTGGATGTGATGCTTTTGATCTAAAAATACTTGTTATTACAAGTAAGATACTATTACTATTAATACTCATTTGATAACCTTCTCCTTCAATTAATGTGTCTTTCCTAATGCATAGAAGTTTGCCCACATCATTCCTCTCACTAAGTCCGCGAATCCCACCACCATCGCTCCTTCACCGTTTCGTGTTATATTCAGCTTTGTACATTAGCAGTTGTTAGCATATTTGTCTAGAAATAATCTTATCATCAAATTTCTGTTTGGTTTTCATCCCTTTCGCAATACTGTTACGGCTTTGTCAAATGTAACAGAGGATATCCTTAAAGCCACAGATCAGTTCACAATCGTTATACTGCTAGATTCTAGCAACGCAATATTAAATCATAGGCCGATTATTTTGGACTTGTCATTAATCCAGATAAATTGCAGCTGGTTGTAGAGAAATCTTGATTTTCCTAAAGTTTCATACAACATTATGACTATTCCGTTTTCTTTTGAAACTAAAGATTTGGGTATAATAATGGATAGAACTTTATCGTGGTCACCTCATATAATCAATGTATGTCTTCGAATGTACTATGTTTAGCGCTCTCTCAAGCGGCATCAGTATTTCATGCCTATCAAAACGAAGGTTATACTTGCTGATTACTGACCCTTTTACTCCCTCTTCACAACTAAGCTGATGTCTGTTACCTGGATGCCACGAAAAACCTGCTTAACGAGCTCGAACATCGTCAAAATCTAGCATTTTGTGTTATATTTTTTCTGAGAAAATATTATCATGTGTCGTTCTATTGATCTAAGCTTAGGTGGTTATCTATCCGACAACACAGAGCAATGCACTTCCTTTGCCTTATTTACAAAATTCTTCACTACCCGATCCCTGGTTAGATGCCCTCCCGATTTCATTTACTTCCGCCGGGTCCTTGTCCTGTGTGTTCCCGTAACCTCTAAACCCCTTCATCTTCTTCATTGTAATTCGGAGTTCTTTCACAACCCGTTTACTGTGAGCGCTGCAAAGTTGTGAAATCCTTTCCCTGACTCTGTCCGTAAGAGCACTTTCTTAACAACATTTGAAAGTAAAAAAAAGCTCATATACTCATGAATTGGTCGTATTGATGCTTTATATCTTATATATGTTTGTATTGTAGCTCAAACAAAACACGTTCATTTAACAATACACATATATATCAATATATGTGTATGAGTAGTTTATATGTATTAAATCGTTGTTGTATTGTCGTATTATAAATGTAAACCTTTCTCTCAAATATAATTTCAAATTGTTTCTAGGGTTAGTTGGAGGGGATCTCTTAAAGAGATAAGCTCGCCTTCCTACTTCATTTTGTGTTACATAATTTTTGTGTGTTATTTGTATACAATAAAGAATATATAGATTAAAATACCGTATTTACACTATCATCGTTCACCATTCACTGTTTCAGCCGAATAATACCCAGGCTGGCCAAGTACTAGTTAGTAGGGAGCAATAGCGCCTCGTCTGTTCTCAGCTTAGGCCCCGTTGGTGTAATTCGTAATCCCTTGCACCCAGAGTGTTTTTCCTGTACCCCACAAAAACCACTGTGTACATTGTCAACATATACAAAATGTTAATTCACAGTAATTTCACTGACTATTACAATAATGCCCTTAAAACAGGTGGGAGGGATACAGATGGGAACCTCGCTATTTTGCGGTAGAAATATTAGGTAAGACAGAAGTACCCAAACAGACGACCTTAGTATATATAATCTCCTTTTGGTAAAGGTCCGTACAGAATAATACCTATAAATATGATTAGTATTTTTGACTTCTAACATCTTAACTAATCTAATACCTAAACTTCTAAGTGATACAGTAAAGTTTCATTTATTTGTTAAGATGAGAAAAGAAAAAACCCTTACACAAAATAAAAATCATGCCCGAAACCATATAACGAACAAACGAAAGAGTGGTCGATCGCTTGATTAGTCATGACGCGTTTTTTGGACAAACTGGTGGATAGGCCTGGCACTCTTGAGGGGAGAGCCTCACACGTGCACATCGCCTAGCTAAAAGTCGCAAAAGAACCCTTCGAAAAAGAAAATTAAGTACTAAGAGCGACTGTAACCACCTACTATTAGACGAGATATTTATTATAACAACAAAAAAATAAAACTGCGTACAAAACACAGTCACCTAAATGCAGTCTAAAATATTACGAAATGAAAACCATTGGAACGGAAAGATCCTCTAGCAGAAAACGTATGCCGGGAAACGTTGACTCTGTGAGCCCGCTTCAAAGCGAACCGACAGCTCGGTAAACATCGCAGCAAGATGGTGCATGCAGCCTAGCATCCGAGTCTAGCAGTAGTTGTCTCTCAGCTGATATAATAATCATGATGATGATGAACGCATTTAAATATAACATATAAGTGAATCTCATAATAATAGGACAACTGTTCTAAAGTTAGAACACGTGTTCAATCCCCCAGTGCATCGAAACGGCTTACAATAAGTGCAAGCATAGACAGGTGCCGCGATCGACCATGCTAACGTGGGAAAAGTACATTTATTATGTCTAGTCACGGTGTTCATTTGGGTATTAGAGATAAAATTAAAATTTACGCTTTGCCCAAAGCAATTTGTAACCGCCCGCTTTACTTCGCGCGGAAAATAGGCTTTGGTTTATCCACGTTTTACATTCATTTTCATAAGTGGCTTACATTCAACGAACACTGATATTGCGAGCTTCACCACTATTCTGGACAGGATTGAATGTGTTGTCGTATGCATTAAACCATATGGAAATCGTGCCACCGCGCCGTTTTATACGCATTTGTTATAGTTTTAATAAGTTGATTTCTGTCTACAACTTCGTCTGAGTTGGTTACAGAATTGGATCTAGTTTTATTTTTACAAGCTTTTCATGTACAATGACGGACTTAATGCCTGAAACGTTATATGTTAAATATTTAAAAAGCTTTTAGTGTTACATACATTTTTCAAAAATCTTGTTTGTTTGAAGTTAAAAACCAACCGCACTTGTCCGAATTATTAAATTAAAAAAAAAAGAGATAAAGAATAAGATAACCAACCAACCATATTACCATCATAAAGCAAGCAACGAACCGTCTACATTTTTATAAATTTGTGATCACCATTTTCTTATTCTTTCTGTTAAATGAATTTGGTAATAGTTAATTATCTATGAGGGATTCTAAAGCTTTCATTTATAGTCAAATAAATCCTAACAAATAGAAGAGCAATCCTATGATACTACAAAGTTTGTTTTAAAAAGTTCCGTTTTGTAAATGTAAACAAACAAAACAACATGCATAGTATACACAGGTACAGGTACACAATAAACTCTTGCACGAAAACCACAAAAAGATATATTTGTACATAAAATACATACTAAACAAAAAGAAATAATAATATAGTTTTATTCATAGCGGTATTAAGCCATTAAATCTGAGGAGACTTTACCTCTACATGTTACCGCTTATACAACGGATTATGTTCCAAAAAATTGTTCGATAATCATCCTTACTAATTATTATAAATCGGAAAGTGAGTTTGTTTGTTTGTTCGTTCCGCTTTCACGCCGGAACTACTGAACCTATTGCTTTGAAATTTTGCAGACGTAAAAATAAAAGTCCGGATTAAATAATAGGCTACTTTTTATCCCGGAAAAATCGACAGATCCCACGGGATCCCACGGGCGCAATAAAGGCTTCGTTCAAAAACTACTGCACAGATTTTCATGCGGTTTTCATCAATAGATAGAGTGATTCTTGAGCAAGGTTTTGCAGTATTTTTTATCTCGGAAAAACGTCCCACGGGAAGCGCGATAAACCCTTCGCGCCATAAACCGACTTCCGCGCATTTGTAACCATGGGCAAAAGCTATGACCCTTAACCCTCTATAGATCCAATCCCGAAATCCGAGCCGAGGGCAGAAAGCTAGTATCATCATAATGGCATCAGCCAACGGTCACATTCTAACATAGTACTACTCGTCATCGCCAGGGTGTTGACCTTCACCGCTAGAGCGCTTGGCGCTAGAGCCTAATTAGTTACGCACAGTACGGTTTCAAAGGAATTTCTTAGCGCGCGCTCTGATTTCATTCCATAAAAGTTCTATTCCACAGAATGAACTCCCTGCCGACGTTTTTCCCCGGGGGACAATATGAGATTCTGCAAGAATGCAGTAAATAGGTTTTTGAAGGGTTGGTAATACATTTGCGATGCCCCTGGTATTGCAGGCGTCCATGGGCTACGGTGACTGCTTCACACACGTTGTAAGTCTTTTAGCCACCATAGTGGTATAAAAACAACATATATGTGGAGAAATAATATGGTGTCTGTATAGAAAAAAAAGTGTATGGAGAAGTATGTCTTACAATTTTAATATGACACTTTCAGCAGGTGTTAAATGCTGTCGAAATCTATGTTTCCACTTACACTGACTTCAACTGACTGGTCCTCAAAGAAGGACTTAAAGATGGGTGTCAGATAAATTGTAAGTATAGATGGAAATAATAAGAGTAACATGAACAAAAATTGGTATTTACAGTTGATAAGTTTAGTTTAAAACCGCTCGTTTACAGAAGTTCATTATAGTCGGCCGATTAACTACTGTGCTATGGGCCTTTCCACAGGCTTTGTATAAAGAGGCCGCGTAGACTTTGAACGTCATATAGATTTCTACCATTTATGAGTGATTATGAGTTTTTAAGATAACCTTAATGTGTGCCCTCTCCATTAGGATCATCAATCAGAAAGCAGCTCCAACTCAAACCATTATGTAGTAGATATTAACTGATTGACAAATGCTGATTTATAATGCTTTAAGGAGCTATTGGTTTGCAAAATTAGGTAGATTTTTAAAGATATTTATGTACTTTTGTTCGTTATGCAGAAGACATAAATGTGTTTCCTAAAGTTGAGGTTCTCCTCAATAATAACACCAAAGCTAGCAATCTAGCAGTCGCTGTCCATTTGATGACTTCGCATACGAGTATACTAAATGATCGAGTAGTATTCATTGATAAATTGTACAAATAACAGTCATTGTATCGTTTCGGGGCTGACTTCAAATTTAAAGTTGATGAGTTACGTATTGTTTTAGCTTATCTCACCTGAAAGTAATAGACGGTAAGTCCGTAAGTGGAAGCGAATTTCAACTGTACTCCTTAATAACCGAAAACCTGTCTAATTTTAAGCACAATGATATTACCACTGTCATTACGGCGGCAAATACCATAAAATTCACTAATGACCAATAAGGCTCAATACTCACCACTGAAACATACACAAAACAATATCGGTTTCTTCAACTCGTCTTAAATAAAAATCACTGTAGTATAAAGAATGACTTGATCGTTTTAAAAGAAAATTCAGACCTAATAAAATTATTTGGCTATTTGATTCAAGTAAATAGCATACTGGTAGATGTACTGTGAAAGCAAGACTTGGCATAATTGAGTAATACATAATGCGCCATGATACTCAAAATAGATCGATTTGCAGGTCGCTACCACAATATTAGTTACAACGAAACTAATTATATTTCCTTATTAGTAAAGTAGATAAAGGACTTAGTACAAGAAATGGCCAGATAATTTGTCAATGAGAATTCATTGTTGTTTGGTTTACTGTAACCCAGTAGTGAGACTGATAAATGTCCTTTCAGAGAGCGCCGTCAGTCAAATCGCGGTTGCCTGCCCACAAGATATATTGTGGACCCCAAGCCCGTCCTTGTGGAACGTCGGGCCCTCGCTACTTTAAAATTTACGTTTTAATGATTATTTGCTTCACCTACTTTAAACTAGTGGAGGTCAAATAGTGCAAAGTAAGCTGGAGAGCGCCCATTATCGTTATCATCGCCGGTGACCTCTTCTCAAGTGTAGATTTGCTTAACAATGTCATATTATCATAATGTTACCCTCAATGTGTTTTTCTTTTCAAGACGTTAATTTCATTTATTAAATATTAATATTTTTAAAATGTTTTATTTTAATTTGTAATTAAACGTTCTCTAAAAATAAAAATATTAAGGAAATGTCATATCACTCTGAAGAGATTCGTCCTCCCATTTTAAAAAATCGTGTGGGCTACGTAACAAATTAGGTCAACTGAACCACCTAGTTTATCAACCGAATTAAAAATTCTACATTTTTGTCCTTTACTTTGTCTAATGAGCCAAAGTAGACCTTATCATTGTAACTAGATATCGACGTAACTTTGATATCTATACAGATATTTTAAAATTCCTTTATATATTTTTTTTATTATCGGTTTTTATATTATTATAAGATAATAAAAAAAATATATATATATAGCCCCCGTGTGGTCGCGAGACTGCAGCTCTGCTCCGGAACATGCAGCGGACAATGGCCATACGGATCGTGCGGGGCTACCGTACGATCGCGTACGAGGCGGCGACGGTTCTGGCGCGGTTCCCCCCGCTCGAGATTCTGGCCGACATATACGCAGTGATGTACAACGCGCCGCGGCATGTCGGTCGGGGGGAGAACGGGGGGAGCCCCCCGGCACCAGCGGACGGAATGCACAGACGGGAGTTGTACCGACGGGCTGAGAGGGCCTGGCGTGCGCAGCTAGAGCGTGGAGGCTGCGTGCGTCAGCGCGCCGTCGGTGCGATACTCCGGCACTTCGAAGCTTAGTTCTGCGGGAGGGCGGAAGTCACCTGCCGTTTGAGTCGGATACTCACCGGACATGGTTATTTCAGTGAGTATCTGAGTCGAATAGAGAGGGAGGACACGACACGATGCCACCATTGCGCATCCGACCTCGACTCCACCCCGCTTGGGTTTCCGAACGCCAAGTCTTGTTCGAAGAAATCAGGCAAGATCTGTCTCCGCCAGCGTTGATTGCGGCAATGCTGGCGGATGATGGAGGTTGGAGGGCTGTGGCATCCTTCTGTGAAGCAGTGATGCTCCAGAAGGAGGCCACAGAGCTGGATCACGCTCGAATGAGGCGGCCTCGGGCCAGATGGCCTGGCTTGAAGCGCTGCTGAAGGTCGCTGGCCCCGTGGAGAGACCCGGGAGGGACCTCACCCCCGGATGGCCGGGAGGTGACATCATAGGAGATTGGAGTGGGGGAGGTTACAAGATCGCTCCCTCCCGAGAAGGGCTCCCAGCGCGGGTGTCCTCAGGTCCTCAGGCTAGAGGACGGCCATCGCATGAGATTTTTTGTGGGTAGGTCTTCCCCTTCTGGGGAGGAGAACCCCACATAACCGCCCGCTCTTCGCAGCCGGGGTATGCAATTCAATGCATTTTCCTCAGTAGAACAAAAAAAAGGTTTAAACATTAGGTAATCATTTAAAAAAAAAGCTATATAAGCTATATGCCGATACTAATTTACAAAAATATGTAATCGCTGCTACTTTAATTTATTGATTATTTTCTTTAACAAATTAAATGTATGCCGTGAATCTATGATCTCCATAGAATAATGTTCTACCCTTTACGTACCATTGTTTAACGGTTAACGCTTAACGCCTTATTCATATTTATTTGATAGGCGCCCTCAGCTTGACATAGACATCCCATCCATAAGTATCTCCAAACCAATCGGCTCTGTCTTGCTAAAATTCTACGATCTCCTACAATTCACAAATGGATATTTATGTTAGAGAAGTAATTACATTGGTCAGCAATTTTAAAATTTGGCGAGCCACCCAAAAGCAGCATTTAAATAATTTGGTCAGCATACAAAGATTTTGTTTGCAATAAAAAAAACAGGCAGCAATTCTTGTTCCGCAACTAATTTTGATAATGGTCAAAAATTAAATCATACATAGGCAGCCAACAATAACATGAGTCTGCATAATAAACATTCAGTCCGCAAAATAACTACTTGAGCGGCAAGATTTCATGATTGAGCGGCAGAAAAACATGTCTATAAGCAGTATATTTGATTGGTATGTTAGGTAGGTTAGGGTTTTTTTTTTTTTTTTTTTTTTACAATTGAAGTTTTTGATCATTTTAGTTTAGGTTAGGTTAGGTTAGCATGACAAATAAAGTATTTTTGCTACTCTTATATGCAGCACAAAATGCATTTTTTGCTTACACTCTGAGTGCTTACCAAAATTTTATTAAACATGAGCAGCTGATTGCAGCTTATATAATTAATATGCTGTACAAAAATAATTACAGCCATCCAGAATGACAAATTGCTGATTGATTTTGAATGTTTGCTGACCATGAGTTGCTGACCAATTAGCTATTTCTGCTCACGATTATATTTTTCTGCTCACAGAAATAACAATACTATGCTAACCATTTAATTGACACCCTTTATGTTATCGATAAATTAATATAAGAATGCCTTTTGCCCTACTATGTATTCAAAATTTTCAAAAAAAATGCATGCTTATTTATTATATAAATAAAGAAAATGTTTAAAGATCCTAATACTCACATTACGTACAGAATTCTACGAAAATCTCTGAAAAAAATATTCTGAACTTACCCTACATCACCACCGATTTAAATATTTCATTTCAGCATAAAACTATTCGTTAGTTTGACGTGGGTTACATTTAATTTGAGAATGCTAACAGTTTTGGAAACGTTTTCGACTTGGACGACCGCAGCAAGCATCGCAACCCGAACAAGAACAAACAAAGTAATTAAACACATCAAACGGAGCGAAATTGGACCAGCTCAAAGCTCGGCCAGTCATGGTACCGAAACACTAGCACTTTATATCGCTTGTGAACAGTTATTGTAAGATTCTTATCATATTGATTAAGGTAAAGACATGCTATTTCACCTTAGGTGGTTGTTAACAAGGCGCTACATAACAAAGCGGTCCTTTTGAATATTACTAGGGTTAAACTAGTTACTTACTGGCTGTGACAGAACCTTTTTATTTGTTATACGAAAGTTTATTTAATGTTGATAACTATAAGAGACCATACACCATAGAGCGTCTCTATACTTCTATTTCACGAGAACTTACAGTTTACACTTATTTCTATAAAAAAATCCGTTTTGAAATTTCGTTTTGAAGGAAAAGATTAGTAGAGAAATTTCTGAAGCAAACTACATCGTAAGCCTCAAGTTGCCAACGTAGAATCAACTGCGGTCATTGTAGAATTTGAAAATTTATGAATCGTATTCGTATTTCCTTTTACGATTTTGATGATTGAATTACTAAACACGAAAACATATTGGGACATCGCAGTATCGAACCCAAGCCCGCCGAACATTCCAATTCGTAAACTAATTCCCAGACTACATCGTCACCGACATCTTTTGACTCAAAAATGAACCTGGAAATGAAATAGTATGACAAAAAATGAGACTGACTATATCATTTCGACTATTTGGTTGGGTTTGGTTGGCTACCTAGTTATTCAATAACAGCTCAGTGATTAATTTTCAAAATACAGGCAATAATCAACTTTTAGTAAGTTCAACATTAAATCTTAACATATAAGCTAAACGGTATCAATTCGTAAAGTTCTAGTGAAATTGACTTTATTCAACCAAACCCCTCAATTACAAAATCGCAATATCGTTGCCTAGAGTAATTCACGGATGTTGCTCCAAAGTATTCGCAAAATATTTGTCATTTGAACAGATCGCTGACGTAGTTGAAGAGCTGAAGATAGCAGAATCGTCACCTATCTTGTGCTTAAGGCCAAAACCATTTATAAGCAATTGTTATAAGCAACGTCGCGACCACCTCTTAATCAGACTTCAGACCTCAGAGCCAAAATAACTCTACACGTCGCTGAAGAGGGCCCACGCCTCAGCCTGTATAGGATTAATACGGCTCTAAAACAGCCTATGAAGAACAAGGCGCCGGATTTGGATAGTATGGATTGAACGTAGAACAACAACAGATCAATATGATTTTTAACAATGTCGGAATTAATACTTTTTCAATTTTATTTTAGAGTATATTATAGTCCAACTAAATTATAATGTAGTATTTTATTAGGTAGATTTTCTATTATTTCAGTGGAATTACATAATAAATTTCAAGAAGTTATATATACATATAAGGACTAAGTATAAGTATACATAACCAATTACAATGGATCTTCTATGAAGGCTCAAAATCACCCAGAGGGTAAGTGAAAAGGCTGAGAGGTTTTCCAGCTGATTGAATCAGAAATAATAAAATCCGCAGAAAAACTAGGGTTACCAACATAGCAGCAGAAGAATTACGAACCTTAAGTTGCAGTACATGCATAGTACTCTTTCTAAAGTATTGCACTTGTTCACGATTAATAATTTATCTTTAAATCCCAATAAAACTAAATGTATCAAATTTTCATTATCAAATGTAAGAAAAGTATATACTATTCTTAAAATGAATAATAATGGTAGAATTTGTAGAATTCACTAAATTCTTATGTATTACTTTGGATCCAACTTTGTAATGGGATCCACATATTGAGACCCTATCAAATAGGCTAAATTCTGTAGCATATGCTGTAAAAAAAATAAGACAACTTACAGATGTTGAAACGGCAAGATTAATTTATTATTTTTATATCCTACGGTTTACTATTATGGGGGTCGGCTGCTAACATAGAAAGTATTTTTGTTCTTCAAAAAGGGCAGTCCGTGCTTTTTGTAATTTACGAGCAAAGGATTCTCTTAGAGATTTATTTAAAGAGATTAATATAATGACTTTAGCGGGCCAGTATATTTATGGAAATTTGATTTATGTGTATAAAAATTGTCACACATTTCATACTAATTTCCAAATGCATAATTTAAACACAAGAAATAAAAATAACTTACCGTTCCAACGTACAGACTACAAAAGCTAGAGGTTCATTTGTAGGAAAATGTATAATTGTTTATAAAAAGATTCCACATAGTGTAGCTGAATTGCCTTTTCATAAGTTTAAGGTACATGTTAAAACGATGCTAATGAGTAAGGGCTATTACAAAGTCAATGAATATTTAAATGATGCCAATGGTTGGTGTTGATTTGAAGATATTACATTCTAAATTGTATATATTAGTTTTCCAGTATAAATTGATAACGTCATAATTTATTGTAAATGTTGTTATTACTTTTGATAAAAAATACGTCCTAAATGGGTGGTAGAGGAAAAAAAATTGGACGATTCAAAAGAGCTTTCTATAAATTCATATTTGAATAAAGTTAATTTTGATTTTGAGTGAACAAAGCGGATCGCTCGCAAGTCTGACTGCCGTTGGGGTGGTAAAGTCGTATGTTTAGCAGTGGGCGTTTTCGTAAATATCTAGTGAAAACTTTGTGTAAAAATAATAATGAAGTATCATTCATCTTGACATTAGACGTAGAAAAAGTATTACGTTCAACATTATATAATTATGTAAAAAAACGTTACATAATATATTTCTATTATATTCCCTAGCGATTTTTGTTTTATTTTACTAACATCATTAGTTTCAATATTGGTTTTAGTAAATTAACAAGTGTTGTAATAATTTCTTGATTTAATACCTGCAGCTTTTTCGGTAATATTTGGCCCCATAATCAATTACACGACAGGCTCACAACAGATATCTGCCAAAAAGGCTTTAATTATCATTTGTTTGGTAAATCAATGCTATTAATTTAAATCAAACGATGTTATGTAAGAATCTCCTAAACATATTTCAATAAATATAACAATTGTAAACAATTTTCAGGTATAGCATAAATGTTTATTTTATATCTTTCATGTATTTTATGATTTCAAAAGTTTATTCTATTTTCCCGTCAATACTACAGCATTCGTCGTCACTAAAAACACGTGAAAAATAAAAGACTACTAGGCAGGCATTATATTATTGTTGACATAATTGACTTGTAAGACCGTAATGCTGATTTTCATTAAAACGGGACCCTAATTATTTTAGATTTCATGTATTATAATATGTTATTTATGTATTTCTGTTATTATATTCGATTTATGTTTGTTACCTTTATTCATCATAGCGAAAGCTAGTACAGTCAGTACTTGGCAGTAACATAAAAGACAAATTCACAAGGAAATTATACATGGGCCAGTTAGTACGACCTAGACGAACAGACTCGGACCGCATAGGTGATATATTGAAGGAATGTCAGGTAAAGAGTACCCGTAACCGACGAGTATGCATAAATTAATAAAAATCGAGGAAGCTAGGTAAGTACTACGTTTGGATCATAGCAACTACAAAACTGTAAACTCTGCCTACCCCCATCAGAAAGACGCGTGAATATATGTATGTATGTATTAAAAAATTATAAAATATATTGTACGTACTTGAAACCAAAGCCTCTCTTTTTAATTCCTATCTAACCTGTCATACATATATCGAATAATGAGAAAAATTAAGCTCTAAATATAAAAATATAAGATTGTAAAAAATATCGCAATAATAACAAAAAACAAAAGTTGGTAAATGGCTACACCAAATGAAGTATTTGTTCATAAGAGACCTGTTGCCGGTATCGCACTTTTAACATCCAACGCTTTTGTTGCTGAGTTATACTAATTGCTTATTGTTGTTACTACACTTCGAGGCAATTTCGCGAGAGGAAAAATCTCTGTAGAATTTATCAATGTGGTTTTGGTCCGTCTTAATGAGTTGAAACTTTGGTCATTTTGAATATTTTCAATTTTAAACGAGCACTCCTGTTTAAACGAGCTTCAGTACCGCGGTTAAAGGGAATTTAATTAACATAATAAAAATAAACTTAACGACTTTATATTACTTCTTGTGTAAAAAATATTAAATTTTTACCATATATCTTATAAGACATTTCGGTGGAGAAGAACCTTAACAAAACTCAATATATATTATTGGTTACCGAGCCTATAAATAATACTTAAACACATATATGAGTCATTTCTACTGTATTAAAAATAAAAAGATAAATAGCATTTAAGGTCTTAACCTAACTAGACAAATATTTCAATGGTGCCTGTTGCTTTTTACAACAATAACAAGGAAATTCTCTCTTAATTAGTCTTAATTGGTCTTAAAAATAAGATGTGATACATGTTAACATAAATCAATATACTATACCAAAAATAGAAATAAGACAAGAAATAAGGTTTATACAGCTAGTTGGTATTTCATATATATAGGTTTAAATAAAAGATCGAAAGCGTTTCAAAAGCGAGTATCATTCTTTGCGCGTTTCTTAATACTTTATATGTATGCAAGGTATGCAAGGTGGTTTTGATGGAATGGATGAGATCCAGGAAGGCCTGGACAACAATCTATCTTAATACTTCCATCTTAATCACTTAATACTAACCTTTGTTAGTATTCAGTGTCAGTGTAAACCAATGCAAATTATTAGAAATATAATATTATGTTACAGTTACATAATAGAGCTACATATTTTTCTCTAAAATCTGTTTATATATGATCATTTAAGGCGCATGGCCGAGTCAAACTCAAAACGCTTGAGCACAGCCCGTTATAATTCTAAAATATCTCACAAAAAATACCATATTTATGTAGAAAAATAACATGATCCAACCTTCTCAATACTTGGCAGTCCACCACTGTGCGTTTAACTAGAAACTTTCTGCCTCGCACAGCTAAACTGTGGAATGAATTGTCGCCTGCAGTGTTTCCGAGGCGTTACGATATCCAAACCTTCAAGAAAAGAGCGTACTCCCATTTAAAAGGCCGGCAACGCGCTTGTGACTCCTCTGGTGTTGCGGGCGTTCATGGGCGGCGGTAATTGCTTACCATCGGGTGATCCGTCTGCTCGTTTGCCCCCTATCACATAAAAAAAAAAAAAAAAAAAACATGAACATACTTTATTAAGTATTTTAAATATTCCATTTAGTGAGAGGAGGAGGAGTGGGATGGGATGCGCCTTCTCCAACTCAAAAGATTGTGGGAGATATAGTCAGGAATCTTCCTAACACAGCCCCGGGGAGCGATGGGATTACCTCGCGGATTTCACAGCACGTCTGGAGAGCCGCAGCGGCGGAGTTCTCCAAATTGTTTAGGCGATGCGTCCAGGAGGGTGTTTTTCCGTGTGTCTGGAAGGCCGGTAAGCTGATTGTTATCCCGAAAGGGAATGGCAAGCAAGAAAGATTCTGGAACGTGTAATCCTGAAATGTGCTCCGCAGATCAGTCAGGGACTGTCGGTTTGCCAGCATGGGTTTACGCGGGGTCGGTCGACGGTTTCTGCCGTAAATACCATCTTCAGGGCAGTGCGAGAGACCTCGTCGAAGTATTTTTAGGTCATTTTTCTGGATATCTCTGGTGGGTGCCTTTGATAATGCGTGGTGGCCCATGGTGGTGCTCAAGGCGAAACGAGGGGGTTGCCCGCCGAACATCTTCAAGATGTTGACGGACTACTTCACGGGACGAGAGATGAGCCTGTCCGTGGGACACTATCGTGGGATGGACGACCTGCGACCTGCGGCTGCCATTCCCGGGGGGGGGGGTGCCGTGGCTTACGCCGACGATTTGACGATTATGATCGAGGCAAATTCCCGGGATAGCATAGAAGCTTCGGCCTCTTTAGCTTTTGGCTTCGTCGGTGACTGGGATGCCCGGAACCGGCTGGAGTCTAAGTCATCTACGATGACGCTTAGGGGAAAATTCCAGAGGCCCCCAGTCATCAGGTTCGGTGGGACCTCGGGGAGAGCCGAAGGCGTCTGTGTGTTTGTCCGCCCCAGAATGGGGAGAGGGACCCAGGGACAATGGAGGAAGACTTAAACAATTTGTAGGGAGTGAAGAAGTGCGCGCGGCAGAGTGCTGTATGCAGGTTCCGCGCGCATCTCCCGCTGCAGCGGCCCGTAAAACCAAGATGGTTGATAGGGTCATGGAAGATTGGTGGGATTCCATTTAATGAGCGACACAATCACGTAATCTCACTCACAAAATGATTAGTGCGGAATTATCGCTAAGTCTCGTAAGCATTACTGAATAAATCTAAATCAAACAAAATTAAACAGTGGATGTAATAAATTAAACAAGATCAAATGGACTCTCAATCGCCGAAGAAAAACAACAAAATTCTGTATAGAAAGATGTGATAGCAAATAAAAGGCTATACAGCTGACATAGGCTGGTATATTTTATCGGATTAAATACACGTTATCAGGCGAGCACGGCAGCACAGCTACCCTGTCGATGGGTAATTATCCCCTCATGAGGTCATAATAATTTATCGAGAAGTTAGGTACTTATAGAGGATACATTCAGAAATATACTATACAGTTCTTACAAAACTGCAAACCCGCATTATTTCTATCCTCGTTTTTATCATGGAGGTGATATATGTCCATAAAGTAAAAGTATAAAAAGCTTGGAAATATGTTTTCAAAAATATTAAATTTAAATACGTCGCATCAATGATGTATAAAACATAAAAAATCTAACTCTTACACTATTTAATCTAAAAGATGGAGTTTTAAACAACATCAAAATAAACAGATATTTAAACTTTCTGATTCGACTTTATTGCTTTGAAAATAATGATTTTGACTTTAATATTATCGTGATTAATACTTGCTGTCTTCCATCAAAAACTATGCGATAAGCTTTTCAAGTAACACAATGAAAATAAATGGTATCGTCGGTTTTTTACCGATTATGGTACTACGTGGTAAGGCGCTCGAGATGACAATAAAAATGATATTTTCATTTTATTGCTATTTACATTTGCTGACAGGTTGCAGTTTAACAATGTCCGAACAAACCGAAAATAACCTAGCTAACTAATAAATGAATGATCCACAGTCCTTAGTAGTAATGTTACTTGCGCCGTTTTACAGGAACTGAAAATACAACTAATATGTACTTTTCTTCGTGATCATAAATCAAAGATATTAATATTTAAGGAAAGAAAAATACGATTTCAAAATATAACTAATTATTTGATTATATCTTCCTGATAATATCAAATCAAACTTCATCAAGATGTTTGTAGTTATGGGTTTACACTTTTTGACCGATTTGATTTGAGCGGATACTTATAGAAATGAAAACTTATACTCCCCAAGTAAGTTAGTAGTAAGTTATCTCCATGAGTTCAAAATTTTGCTGTTTTACATTACAACACGTTTCGAACTAACCATTATAAATTCATTGCGTAATAAAATTATTACACAGAACGTGTTGATTTTGTTGACAATAAAAATATGGTTATGGTATATATGATTGAAATTGACCTATGAAATTTTGTATAGAGATATTTAAGAATTTTTGCATTTTAATTATATATTTAATAATCAAGAAAGTAAATATTTTAAAGGTTTCATACGTATACTTTTCTAACTAATTAAAATTTTTATTTTAAATATTTAATAAATAAATTCTTATAATTAGTAGATTGAAATGCCAGAAAATATGAAAAGGTATAATAATACAAAACAAAATTACAATATCTTAGATAAATACCTAATATTAACTAGTAATAAACCAAACCTTAGCCTAGCTTGTATATAATTACCAAAATGTAACAAGTAACAAAAATATACATCAATAAGTTCCATTTCCACGAATCTCACATCTTAACTATGAATTGAAACTGAATTTTCTAGCACACAAATCTTTTGGCAAAATTCAGCCTACTCTCAATTGTGTAGTTGGTTTGGGCTTCCATTATACTTTCAACTATTTAGATTTTATATTTAGATACGAGTACGGCAGTTTTTTTCAGATATTTTATTGGGCGCAATCCGAAAAGGGTAACGCATAAAATATTGACGACCGATAAAATGCCATGTTATAGTTTTGTTCTAAGGTAATACTTGATTACATTCTAATTATTTTATATTAAATCATTAATATATGCCGAATCATGCTTGCATATACTTTTTCTTAAACTATTATTTAACAAGGTTTTGTTTTGCAACTTACAGAAAATGTCCAATCGATGAATCTACCGCAAGCCACATGTGACATTTAGGAGAGGTACTACATATATGGTTAGAAGTCACCGTCTCTCAGCCGAAATAATGAATAATAACGATAATGATGATATTTATATTATAAATAGAAACTTTTAAACACATTTTTGTAAAACAACGTTTCACAAAAAATATTTACAATATGGTATAAGTTATATGTATTTTTAGGAATCAGAAGAGAAATTCCTTAAAAAAAAAATAATTTGGCAACAACATAATTTTACAGAGGAACAAAATCAGCCTAACGCCTACTTTACGAATTACGCAACGTTACGCAACGCAACACGTAATAACGTTACGACCGTCTACCCGCTCCGAATGCCCGATGATAAGTGAGTCGCTAGCCAACCGCAGCGGCTTTTATAGGCAACGGCCGGCAACCTTACGCAACGTGTGGGGTAACCGCTTATACGGCCTCTCCTGACATAGTGTCGTCCTCGACACGAGCCTCGGGGTTGTCACCACTTTGTATGCTGCCATCTGCTGCAACTCCACCATCCTCGTCTGTCAGTCATTCATTCATTCTTATACCTGTATCATCATATTCAAGCTACGTCCACTCGTACGTTCAATACATACAAAACTGTATGTCTGCCGGACATAAAGTCCAATACATACAAAACTGTATGTCTGCCGGACATAAAGTCCAATACATACAAAACTGTATGTCTGCCGGACATAAAGTCCAATACATACAAAACTGTATGTCTGCCGGACACAACGTCCAATACATACAAAACTGTATGTCTGCCGGACACAAAGTCCAATACATACAAAACTGTATGTCTGCCGGACATAAAGTCCAATACATACAAAACTGTATGTCTGCCGGACACAAAGTCCAATACATACAAAACTGTATGTCTGCCGGACACAAAGTCCAATACATACAAAACTGTATGTCTGCCGGACACAAAGTCCAATACATACAAAACTGTATGTCTGCCGGACACACAAAGTCCAATACATACAAAACTGTATGTCTGCCGGACACAAAGTCCAATACATACAAAACTGTATGTCTGCCGGACACAAAGTCCAATACATACAAAACTGTATGTCTGCCGGACACAAAGTCCAATACATACAAAACTGTATGTCTGCCGGACACAAAGTCCAATACATACAAAACTGTATGTCTGCCGGACACAAAGTCCAATACATACAAAACTGTATGTCTGCCGGACATAAAGTCCAATACATACAAAACTGTATGTCTGCCGGACACAAAGTCCAATAATACAAAACTGTATGTCTGCCGGACACAAAGTCCAATACATACAAAACTGTATGTCTGCCGGACACAAAGTCCAATACATACAAAACTGTATGTCTGCCGGACATAAAGTCCAATACATACAAAACTGTATGTCTTCACACTGAACGCCAAGGCCGCATCGCGATCTGATGACGTCCCTGACGCATTACATTCGTCCGTATTTGCATCTGCTTAACATTTTGAGGTTCAGCTGAGTCAATCAAAGGTCTAACCTTCTCCTGACTCGGCCTAACCTGACCTTCACTTATATTGCTAAGATCGACGCAAGACGGTCCATGATCGAATTCAATGTGGAATGAATAGCCAAATCCGGGGTATGTGACCTGCTTGAAGACCGCGATCTGTTCAAGCGACGATGATGGCGATCACGATTAGGCGTTTTTTCTGACGGTGTGAAATTTTCATTACGCGTCCTACTATATGACCGACGTCGCGATCGGCGGTTCCTAGTGGACACTTCGTGACGGCTACGTGAACGGTGCCGCGACTTATACACGGGAACGACTTCGCGACCTACGGTCACTCCGACTGGATCCGCCAGCCATTATCACAAACACGAACACTAAAGTACGCAGAAGACTTTGTTCCTCGTAATTGTGGGCTAAGAGTTGCTTATCCCACTTCTGATTTTAGGAATCAGAAGAGAAATTCCTTAAAAAAAAAATAATTTGGCAACAACATAATTTTACAGAGGAACAAAATCAGCCTAACGCCTACTTTACGAATTACGCAACGTTACGCAACGCAACACGTAATAACGTTACGACCGGTCTACCCGCTCCGAATGCCCGATGATAAGTGAGTCGCTAGCCAACCGCAGCGGCTTTTATAGGCAACGGCCGGCAACCTTACGCAACGTGTGGGGTAACCGCTTATAGTATTATTAATATATTTTGTTCGTTTTGTCACAGGTCTGTTTTGATTTAATAATAAAAATATTTGTATTTGTATATGTATTGTATGAGAATTTATTAATACTTACTTTTTACATCAATGGTTCGCGATCGACTACTACGCCACGGGTAGAGGGTTCGATTCTTATATAGGACTAACAATTTGAATGACCTGTAGAAGTTTGTTTCGTTTTGAGTGTACGTACATGTCAGATTTTACATTTGTAACTGCACCCACGACACAGAATATAAATCCTATCCCAACTAATATTATAAATGCGAAAGTGTGTTTGTTTGTTTGTTTGTTTATTTGTTTTTGTTTGTTTGTTTGTTACCTCTTCACGCTTAAACTACTGGACCGATTTCAAAAATTCTTTCACCATTGGAAAGCTACATTCTCCCCGAGTAACATAGGCTACTTTTTATCCCGGAAAAATCGA
The DNA here is from genome assembly GCA_036419045.1 of Scirpophaga incertulas. Classification (NCBI taxonomy): domain Eukaryota; kingdom Metazoa; phylum Arthropoda; class Insecta; order Lepidoptera; family Crambidae; genus Scirpophaga; species Scirpophaga incertulas. The sequence continues at coordinate 17,555,394 of CM071629.1, read as the reverse complement.
CAGATCCCACGGGATGCGCAATAAAGGCTTCGCTCAAAAACTACTGCACAGATTTTTATGCGGTTTTCATCAATAGATAGAGTGATTCTTGAGGAGTTTTGCGGCATTTTTTATCTCGGAAAAACGGATAGTCCCACGGGAAGCGCGATAAAATCTTCGCACCATAAACCGACTTCCGCGTATATGTAGCCATGGGCAAAAGCTATGACCCTTAACCCTCTATACACCCAATCCCGAAATCCACGCGGGCGAAGCCGCGGGCAGAAAGCTAGTTTTAAAATAAAACAAAGTGTCTTAAAATAATTTATAACCTTTGTGTAAATTAATAAAAAAATATGAGTACAAAAAATTTTACACACATCTATTACATATAGCAGACATATTTGCTAATGAATAAATCGAAACAAATATCGGACTAAATATCTAAAGTGTCCACTCGTAGTCAATAAAATGTGCAGTATTATTGTTGATATGGTGAAAATACTACATACTAAACATACCGGCTCGTACACTCACTCTGCGCTACTAACCTGTTAATCCGTACATGTTCCTTTGTGTACAATGTTGAAAGAAACATGTAAGTGCTATGAAATTCTCGGCGCTTTGGACATTTAGATCATGGGAATATTATACTACTTTGAACAATTTGTGAAAATGAGCTTATCTATCTGTAGAATGTATGTCAATCATATAAATATGTTTATTTTATAAATAAATATAGACACTATAACCCAGCTTAAACACATTTAAAATTAGACATATTTGTCTGACATGATATTTTATTGACTTATTCTTTTTTATGATTATGATTATTTATTCAATTGTTCACGCGTCAAAACAATACATAATTTCACAATAGTTTCATTTTATTTTGTTAGAAACAAAATTGGTGGCGAAACCCAATTCAGATTTATAATTGCATTTACAAACTTACAAAATATGAAATATTCACAAATACAATTACAAATTTTATTATACTGCAAAACAAACGGTTTTTATTCGAGTGTCTTGCGAGTAGAACAATGCACGACAAGGAAATTCAAGGTTTGATGATATTGAAAGATCAGTGCAAAGCTACTATTATTCGGTCATCGGTAACCGTACCGCGTAACGGTATACCATCATCGCGGATATTTTTTAAATATATTCGTTAGTAAATTTAATCGGCTTTAAGGAAAAAATCACGCAAACCACTTTTTCTGCCGGAAGGGTCTGGCGTACTTATTTGAAGTGTGTGATGAGGACTAAAATTTCTCCATCATGCCGGAAACTATTTATTTTTATTTTATTTATTTTTATGTCATTTTATAATAAGTATAAGTCATAAAAATATCTCGGTTTGCGCGCTATTATTATCCGTATAATTTCAGGATCCGTATAAGTTATAATTTATATTTGTCAGATATTGAGAAACCAATCACAAGTTTTTTTTAATGTAATTTTGTAGTATGTATAAATACTGAAAGTCTATTTTAGCTTTTTTAGGAAAATATTCAACACTATTTAAAACTTCCTCCTAATGGCGTTAGTTGCAAGCTTTATTAAAAATGTGATAAACGTCAGGGAAGTAGTGGCCCTTAAAATCTTAATTAAATTCATTAACGCCTTTTCTAGATACTGATAATATTTTGCGTGTTGGAGGTAGATTTCAAAATGCTTATCTAGATAGATAATTTATATAGATAGATCGTATTACACTTTTAATCATAAGACAAGAATATTTGAAACTGATGCATGCTAGTTTGAAAGCAGTTTTAAATAACTTATATAGATGATATAGATTTAAGTACTTATTTTATAGTTTACAAAATAGTCAAAATTATTATAATAAAATTAATAATTTTGCCTTACAGAATTGTATCCAATTTTATTTTATTCCTGAATATAAACCAAATCATGATGGGAAGCTGCTCTAAGTCAGAAAAGTTTTATCTGAAAAGGATTTCATCGTTTAAGATGTTTACTTATTAGCAATTTATTACAATTATAATTGAAATGAATGCTTCTTAATTCACGACACTTCGGACTTTCATTTTTAATATCTAATCATTTCTTACCTGAATATATCTTAACTTTAATACCTCATCCAAATTTCACCAATATTATTTCAAATAGATTACATTTTTGGCGTTTTCGTGAGCGCATTTACGTATTATATCTATTTTAGCAGAAATTGACAAATGATTACTTGTCCATTATATTAAAGAAACAAGCAAAACGATTGGTAGAATTATTCCTAGAAAGGATGATAAAGTCTGAGAAATTAAAGTTCAAACTTCTGATAAGACGCTACATTGTCGTACTATATCAAAAATCAAATTTTATTGTCCATTGAAATATGAAAGTACTTCTTTTATTAATTATTATACGTTTCTCAATACTATATTACTTATTTTATGTTTTGCGTTATAAGAATGTTTTTATTTACAATGTTGTTAATTGATTAAAATATAGCTATTTCGACTGCCTATGACGTAATTAATAATTTATTTACATACTTTTTATTATTGTGACTATTTATTCAATTATTCATACGTCAAAACAATATATAATTTTACAAAATACAACAGTCATTTCATTTTATTTTGTTATAAATTATTGATTAGTATTATATGATATGCCATAGTACAAGTATCTCTTTAAGAGTAAGCTTTAAATGAGGCAATTTCTTTGAATATATCTTAATTTTTCAACACGCAGATCATAGACAAACTTTGCTATACAATTTTCCGTATTGTTCGTGTCACAACATACACAAATTGTAGACAAAATTAGTTATGTTTTTACATATTACTCGTGATATTACCGCGGACCCACGTATATCAGAGTTAGCTACTACGTACCTCGTAGGGTGACGTACTCGTAGTAAATGGAGACCACTACAGAGCTCATAATTGTTAACAAAATACTGTTTTTTTTTATCTCTTTTATTTGTTTTTGTCAATACTACAATCATTCAATTAAAATACGGTACTTTTATGCGAAAATAATAAAATAAATATCAAGTGTAAATCACTAAAGTCAATCAATGTATTGTGCTCTTGTGAAGAAACTTTTACCGGCCATAAAAAGTTTCTAGGAAAAATATAAACTTTATAATGTATTACAATGGATATCATTTAAATATGAGTACATTAAACATTAGCTTTAGGTTAAATAAAATGAATTCATAATGCCATGTGATGTGGCTACAATATTTTCAAAGCACTGTAGATAGATTACAATTAACTTATGCGTCTTATTCTTTAACTTAATCGCAATAAGATCTTTTTCTAATAGCAAGGTTAGCAGACAAATAGACCAATCACCAATACACGTAGTGCTGTTAAATTTGCACATCTCCTATGTGCAGTCTCCACAGGTACCACCACTGTGTAGATTATGTGATACAGTCGATTACGTGAAATAAGACTTTACGCAGATTATCAAGTAATTTCAATATTGTGTTTTGGACATAAAATATTATACTACATAACTGAATGTATTAAACAGAAATGTTGCAATCAATATTAAATAATCATTGAGCAATAACCTTCTTTAAGGTTTAGCATTAATTCCTTTATTGAACTATCCCAACTTTGTGGCATGTATAATATACAATTTTTCCAGATTGAAAATGAAAATTACCTTTTATTACTTAAGATGATTACTTACAGAACCACAGATAATAATTCAATCTTATTGTACAATCGGATCGTTTGTTTTAGTGTTGATAAATAGAACTTGTTCGCGGATGATCCCTTGGTCACTACATAGGCACATCGCAGATTCAACGCGACCCACTAAAGGCAATAAAGGAGTTTACATTAAACAACAAATTAGAATATGGTGTAGAGTGCGGGCGGGGGTCCGAGACCGCTGACGGGCTCTGACTAATGCCTCGCATTAATAACCTCGGTAATTAATTGTTTGCATGTCCGCGGAAGAAGCGCTCTGTCTCCTGTAATATCCCTGTGTAATTTAAATTAACGGGTCAGCCTATTTAGCGGTTAACGCGATTCACAATTCGCACTAAGCCTAATACTACGGGTAAATAAAATAGGTGAATCTTTTAAAATGTTGATCTCTGGTTTTGCTGCTTTTTGGTTAATATCAAACATCAATTTCACCTATAACTTATGCATGCACTCGTTACCCTAATCATCACCAAAGCTTATGTAGATCTCCAACGAGAAGTTCGAATCTACTGTAAGTTATTAAGTTAGATCATTAGACCTTCGGCAACTACGATATACTGATACGGAGTGATCGACTTCACATACACCTTTGAGTTTCTTGGTAAGTGTTTGCTCATTGCCTCGTAATTTCTTTTATATTGAGAACGTGACACTAGGCAGGATATAACCCTAGTACTCATAATAGTGAATTGTAAAACATGTAACAATTTTCTTACACATATTCAGTAAAAATACGGAGGCTTGGCCGATATTTACATACATTACATATACAATAATATTATTTATTACATTCGAAAGATGGAGCCTGAAGGTATCAAGTATACAAGTGCACGGGGAACAATATATTAGAGAGAATAAAAGAAGAGGTGTGAAAAAAATGTGTGAAAGAGGAGTGCAATAGAAAATTACAGCATGGAACTGGAGAGTTTTTAACAGAGTGTAGTGAATGTTATTAGTAGAGTTTGTGGAGAGAGCTAAAGAAAGAATGGATCTCGAGTAACGAATATACAATATGTTTTGATAAGGATGTAAGTGATGCTGTTCTTAATAAGGTAAAAACGTGGTTAAATGGCTATAAAAATAAAGAATGAGGGTGTAAATTAAAAATGATAAAATCTTTTTGAAGGGAGAATTTTTATGGAACATTCATAAAGGCTAGAATAAAGAAAGAACACCCCAAAGGTGTATTTGACACGGCTATGTGACGACTTTCCGAATAACATTGAATTGTTTTGGAAGTTCAAAAGAACTTTTAGATGTAAAACAACAACAAATCTGTCATGTCTTAAAAGATCAAAAATGAAATTAATCTTTCTATTTCATTTTTAATATTTTAAAAGTTGTTTTAAAAAGGTTAAACCAGACTTAAATCATGGAATTAAGGAAAAACAAGAAAAAACGAGAGAGAGAATTCTCTTTAGAAGAGGTGAAAAAGCAGATTATATGTGTGAAAGGAGGAAAGGCTACAGAGGAGGACATGGTATCTGCTAAAATACTTAAGGCTTGACAAAACTGCATGGCAACTTTTCTATAAAATTTATTCAACCACAAGTCTGTTGTACAAAGTAACTAAAGAAGAATCACAGCAAACATTTAAACATGATAAGTCAACTCAGCAATGTTGATAAGTTGTATGCAAAAGATTTGATTAAAAGATTGATTGAAGATGAGTGATGTGGCTTGCTTTTCCTTGTGCATATAAATGAGCATATGTAACTCTAAAGCTTTTTGTATCCTTTCAAGTCTATATTTGTTAGATGTCAAGAAATGTATGTAAAGGCGTAATGTTGAAAGAAGTTTATATGTGTATTTGAGTCTATATTTATAAGAGATGGTAAGTATGAGAAACAAGAATAATAACAGTAAACAAAGTAAATGGAGCTCTAAAAATCTTCATGACGTGACGACGTAGTTAAAACAATAATAGATGAATTTGTGATAAAGAAAACATGCGGTGTGGTAGAGGATGTAGTGATAAATATATCTCTATATATATTTAGATCGTAGTAAATAGAAAACTGTAATCTTTGTCTACCCGATTGTTCTCAATTTGAATCTCTAATTGCGAATTTTTTGAGAAAAATACTAGTAACAATGCAACAGTAATAGGGTAATAATTTATTTTTACTAATGTAATATTTATTTAGTTATGTACCTTTCTAACAAATATTTAACACAATTTAGTTTGGATATAAAAAAAACATTTGTTATTATTTTCTTGTCTTCAATATTTATCCGTGCTTTCAACTTAGCTTTAGTTTAAAATAACGTCATGACTTAATTTTGTATGAAATTTATTTACATTTATGGGTTACGAGTATAACCGATACCATCTAGCCTTCGCCAGGACGCGTATACGGTTGGGAAAATACAACACTTGCTTCAAAATTATACTGTCAGCAATTGTCTGTTTCCACTTGTTTAACAATCAGTCATACAGACATACATGTAAAAAATATGTAGGTAAAGTATCATGTTAAAATTAATTCGAGAGAAAATAAACTCATAATTTACTACAAAATAATAATAAGGACGTATTAAGTAACACAGTAACGGACGAGTAGATGCACACGTATGTAACTAATAATACAAAATTTCAAGACTTAATAAATGAAGAAGACTTTATCCGGATCAACGAAACATAGACCGGTCAGACCATATTTCCTCAAAGAAAGTATAAACTACCTTTGCGTATATAATGGTAGAGACTTTCAAATACGAAAAGACTGCAGATTTTGACTATTTTTGTATGAATTACCAACTATCACTCGTCACTTATAATGTCCAGGTACTTGAATTGGGACTCCCGTTGAATAGGCTATTCGACTAGCTTGGATGATGGGGAACTTTCATTAATTTTAAAAGGTTAGCCCTAATGGAAGTACTGTAAATTTAGCGGGATTACTCTGGATACGCCACGTTGTGAAGTTTTCTGAAGCTGCTTTCTGGTAAGATAAGTAGAATTAGTGGATGTTGTGGCCTCATACAAATAAACTAGTATCTTAGTTCTTGGGGACTTCACTGACATATATAGAGAGGGAATTAGTCTGGTGTCAAGCCACCGTTTCTATTATATATGTTTTTTTTTTTATTTAGGACAACCAACAAGATATACACTAAGACAATGTTCATGGACACTATAATACTTAAAGATATACTAAGTGCTATCTTAATTAAATGTAAGTGCAAAGAATATTCTGTTAAATGTTTATTTAAGGGCAATTCACATGTAAATCCTTAAATCTGCTGGACTGTTATATCTATCTGTTTTTTTAAATCGTTGGCATAAAAAAGTGTCAGAAAAAATATTTACTACTTTGACGTCTTGAAGGACTTCAGGAGTGCAGTTGCTGGAAAAATTGATAGTGAAAAATAAACACCTAATATGAGGCAATATAAAGCAAACTTAATTACTTGTGTCTCTGGTGGTATAAGTACCTATGGGCGACAGTAATCGCTTACCATCAAATGATATGTCTGCTCATTTACCTCACTATTACATAAATAAAATTACGACAGCTAATATATGTGAATCAGAATTATTACAGTTAAGACTGTTTTTTTACGAAAGCTTTGAAACAGTCTTATAAGAAACCATGTGAAATATTTTAAAATTAAGCTTAAGTCAGGTTACCGAGAACTCTAATTTAATTCTTTTATATTTTAATATCACAGATAACTCAATCTAATGTTTATTTATCTTTAAATGCAAATATACAGGTGATAATAACGTTAGTGAACTCGTATAAAAACCAAGGAAAGTAAGATACAACCAGTTAGAATACTAATCCTATATTACACTAATGACAAGAGCGAAGCTAATTGGTTTCATTACCAATTAATGACCGTAGGTGAAATGTTAATTGACCGTAGGATGTTTAATAAAACATCATGTTCTACACAATTAAAAACATTACGGATGTCTAGCAGTTTTACTGTTTATACATAGTTCTACGAATATCGTTTCACAAAGTCGTGAAATTTCAGTGAAAGAGACGAAAACCTAATCTGCTGCTAAAATTAATGCGGTACCTATATGCTAGCAATTTCTTGTGCGCAAAGATTTAACTGCCTTGGATATTATCTAGCTATACTAAACTGAAAAATATTATCTCTCAAGTAGAACATAGCTGTATACACAGACAAGTATATATACACAGATAGGTTTATATGTACAATAATCCATAACATAGCTACCTAATGCATAACAAGAATCCAAATTTACTTTGCAATATCGTATATGAAAAGAGAGTTTACAAACAACCAACCGAAAAATAACACAATAGCGACCATTATCGAAATTAAAATAATCTCAACAAAACAGCACCGTTCACAAAACATTACCATTATGTAGCGTAAGCAGGCTGCTATTTAACCACAGAGCAACAAAAACGAAGAATTGCCAAAATATGTGCGTATTTAAAATAAAGTGGGGGCTTTCTGTAAAACAGGAGCGAGGTAATGTTGTCCTCTCGATGCGGATGCCCCTATTGCCGCTGCACAAGAGCTCTCGACCGGAATGGATCGTAATATATGCCCGCTTTAATATATGGGTAAAAGAGCATTTACAGCCCACTTACAAAAAAAAATTGGCTTATTCAAACTTCGGGTTGAGCTGGAAAAAAGATCCAGCCATTCATCACTTATGGATGTATAATTCGATAATGTACCTCTATAATCATGCATAAAATGAAGAAAGAACGCGCATTTTCTATGATAATTAGCCTCTAGTGAAAGCATGTATTTCTATAGTTAATAAATAACATTTTCGAATGTTTTCGGTCCTGCCGGTTTTTATTTTCATTCATTGTCAAATGTTTGTGGAAAGGGGAGCCGTTTCTATTATGATTAGCATAATTTGAAATGAAAACGTTATTTCTTTGATATTGTGATTTCTATGCAAATTGTTCAATCAAGAAACGTTTAAATCCTCCTTTTTTTACTTTTTAATAGCCAGCAACATCTTATTTTCAGCTCTAAATCAATTTTAAAAGTAAAATTAGTTTATTTTGAGCAAAAATAGAAAGCATAGTATTCGAAGCTTCTTGTACATTACAAATTTGTTATAAGTCATAAAAATGTAAAACGAAAATGTAGTGAAACAATAATAAAGTAATCATTGGTCGTTAGTATATACTCAATAAACATTCACTAGACTTTTATTAGCTCAACAGAACATGTTCCGTATGCCATATCAGAAATAACAAGAATGCGAACCGAGACACTTAAGAGGGTACCTACATCGCGGCAACAAAGGCTTAAATTCGACACACGTCATCGATTTCCTGTCGCGCAATCTGGACAATGAAAAAAAGTGTGCGAACCTCAGACTGTTTACAAAAGACCATACCTGCCGCAGAAAGTGCTGGTAAAAACCTGTGGACATGATCGCACGTATACTGTAGTACCGTCCGCAAAATATTTGATTAGCTTCCGTAACTATTTTAACAGCTACCATGTTTATAGATCCCGAACTTCGTACGTAGGTACCATGTATCTATAATATGTACCTCTGACGAAAGTGTTATATAGATAAGAGATCATTAATGAAAGTCGATGTCCAGCAATATCAGCATTTGACTAAAATAATTGTGATTGTAAGTCAAGTGTTAAATCTAGTTATGCACCGTTTTCGCGACTCACTCGAACACTACGACTCGACAAAAGCGATCCATACGAACAGTACTTGTACACTGTGACGTAATAACAATATGGTCGTATAATGTGTATGAACTTAAATGTAAAATTGCAAAAAACTTTTGTATTAGTACATTTATATGTATACTAACTGTAATCAAAAATTATATATTTAATGTGAGAAATCTTAACTTATTTTCGTTTTATTCGAATCGTCGCTCAATTTACGAGATTTACAAATTAATCTATTTAAAAAACAAACCAACTTTATTTTGACATACAATTATGAATTCATTATTACTGGAATTGGAAAAATATATAATAAAGCATCGTTATTTAGTATACTAAATAACGATGCTTTATTATATATTTTGTTACCATTTGTGTATTAATTGAAGACTTCTACGGGATTTAAAGAAAAATAACATAGCTTTATTTTTAATACATTGTATATAACATGACACTACTTTGGTTTTTATAAATGAGTCATACATATTTTTCATTTTATAAAAATACTTTTAACGGGTAGATATAACAGTCATAAATAAATATTTATGACTGTTAATTATAAAATCTAAATATACAGTAAATATATAAATAACTATAAAACCATTATATTATACAACAATTACACATGTTAATAGTTTTTGAATATTTTGTAACTTTGAATTTTCTTTGAAAATCCTAACTAAACATTGTATGAAAATAAAATGTTTCAAAAGTCAGGCAGGACTTAAACTGATTTATTGAAAACGAAACTTCAATAAATCGTGTTGTTAGCATCACCAACCTGATAAATAACCTTATATGATAATTTTACTATATTTTATATAACAATAAAAATTATTAACTACGGGTATGAAATGCTACAAAATCTATCCACGTTTTTGTTTATAACTTTATTTTATATATAGTTATTAACGAATAAATACAAAATAATTGCGCAGCATACAATATGTATAAGTCTTATTACTAAAAGCAAACTCTTCTAGACATCCTTTACACAAAAAAAATACCATACGATAAATTTGATTAATACAGAAAGAACCAAAAAAGCTTGTGTCTTCAAAATTTTCCAGCCACGTCCCGTTCGCATAATCATTCTGTTAAAATATAATTGAATAATAATAATCGACTTTGACATGATAATACTTTACCTTTTTTCCAGACCGTTCCAGCGATCGTCGGTGAACTTAAAAGCCGTCACAAAGGGGCATACGCATCCGGTCCCTCCGCTATTGTTGGGAACTGAAGTAAACGAGACCTGCAAGTGGTTCTACTTACACTTCAGCGTAGCTTTTATACACAATACACATCGTAACTTAAGGGTCCCAATAACATTAGCTTAGTTGCTAGGAAGAGGATATCAGAATAAGACTGACTACTTTTATAACAAAAGCCAATGTAGAGCATAAACTAGAAACAGTTATTCTCTTCATTACTGTGCGTTATACGAGTACTTCGTACTAAAAAATAGAATCCTTCACTCATTTGTAAATCTGTCTGTTCGTCTGTTAAGACACTGTTTCTTAGGAATACATGAACGTATCAATTTAAAATTTAAAAACTTCATTTCTTAAAATAGTTAATAAATAATACTTTTAAGTCCCCCGTGACAAAATACAACCTCTTATGCTCCTTTTAATAGTTTAATTTCTCCTAATAGTTTGGCACTGTCAAGAATAAAACATGATTTACATGTTACTTATCCTTCAGCTATATTTATAAAATTTGGTACTATATGCACAATGTAGCATAAATAGAAAGTAAAATCTGAAAACCGTAAAGTGTTTGTTGCATCACTAAAATAATCCATCCAAAATAAAATAATCCATTTATTGCCACTTGCAAAAGAATCGAAACCTATTGAGTACTTCCTGTTGACCTAGTAGCGTGAAAATTGGCATAAATAAATAGTATGTACCATAAATAAATGTAAATTCGAAAATAAATCATATTTGCAGTTAAGTCACAAAAAAAAAGGTATTTATCGTAATTTTCACATACGAAAAATACAGATTTCCCGTCAGACCTTCGGTGCGAAAATCCAGATTTATTTATGTATTATGCTTTCGATAACATAATTTATGATACTGAAAACTTTACAGCTCGACTAATCTATCTTTATTTAATATCTAGAATCAGATGTGAGGGAACAAAGAGATAAATATTTTATCTAATCCTTAAATTTGTAATTTAATCTATTAGTACTTGAAATGTTCAATCTGAAAATTTCAGGTATGATATTATTTGTAACTTAAAAAAGAACAAACGATTAAAGTTGTATTAATCCATGTGCGAGTTAACGAAATCGACCAGAAGTACAAATTCAGCACAAAGGTTTCATTTCAACAGACCCGCAAACCCCCAACGGTATTTCAACAAAGCCTGCAACTTGTAGATGTATTCAAAATTGTTTATAAAATTCAATCCTAAAGCTTGGAGTCAGATTAAATCTAATTTCAACTTGAAGGTAAGTCTGAAATAAGTCTTCATAAAACCGAAGCTCTTTGATTTAACCCTTCTCGAAGTTGGATCTGCTGATTGCCCGAAAGTTAGTCTCGCTTGTATTTTACGCTATCTTTTTTTCCACAAAAAACAAATCGAAAACAAGCAAGTAAGTAATGGCTTAAAAGTGACTTCTAGGACTGAGCAGCTCCGCCATAAGATGAATGAATACCGTAGTACTTTCCTGCTACTGATTTTCTCTTCGCAATTTTACAGTGTAGCTACCATGAGTTTACCTTCGTTTGCAGTCCATATCGACAGCGAAAATGTTATTATGGAAACATTATACAGCTCCGCTACTAAAGACTTGATTGCTAAAAGTTATACAAATTTTATTAGATTAACGTAATTTGTGCAGCCTATCGAACCAATAGCAAACTCATAGTTTGGTTTGTTTGAGAACCTCTGGATGTCTGAGTATAACTGAGGATATAAAATATATAAGTAACGAAATAGATCCGTTCTAATACATAAAGTTGAATAAAATTTCGATTGAAATCTATATAATATTTTATATATTTTAAATAACTGTTAATAAATAATGCTGAAAGAACAATTGACATACGTAATAAAGCAGTTACAGCTCTACAAAGTCACGCTGCAAACGATATGCACTAAGTATATAGTCTACAGCCTGTTTACTTTTCTTATAAAAATTCGAACTAATTTATGAACTGCCTTTTACTTTAGTTTTCGCTAAACTCGAAGTAGGGAAAAGGGAAGCGCCCGCTAAGCCCCGTCGGGCCGTTCATTTTTGTAACGCTTCATTTGCAACACAAGTTTTAAAAAGTTCAAGTAAAGCTACGACTTTGTGTTTCTTCAAAACGAACACTTAGTAAACAGTTGCTCTACTTATATGGAGACAGCCAAATTGTTTTTGAAGTTTTATTTTGCAACTTACCTGTTTACATATCATTGTACACCCATTTATCACATAAAAACTATTAAATATAAGATAAGAATCCAATTTTAATAAGTCACACTCACTCTGGACGGTAATTATTTGAATATTACTATTATCAACCTAGAAAATATGATAAAAGTGCATATACATTTTCCCCATGTAACATTAATTTACAGCTTATAACTTACTTTTAAAATATATTTTTTTTATAGAGTAGTTGTACTTAATTTTATTTCACATGCAATATTCTAAACTGTTTATAAAGAGAATAATTTATATTATAACAAATAAACTATTACTACTAATATGTTTTTTTTTAATTAGCATCTACCTATTCTTACATAAATGTAGGCTAGTATCAACAGTGCTGTAAAAACAAGTTAAAAGGAATGCAAATGCGCATTAACCAGAACCGTTTTTAGGAGGAATATCTATTGCTGCCTCGACGTGCACAAATTTATTTACCAGCGAGGTCCCAAACAATTTTCAATGTTATTTTCTACCACTGAAGTATCGTGTAGAAATACGTTTTTCACGTCTACACATAAAAAACTCACATAAAACCTTTCCTGGCATGATTAAAAACAACACATTTTAGAGATTAACACCTAAAAAACAAATAACATCGCAATTTTGAGTTATATAAACAACTTAATTTTATTGCTCTTCTATTCCTTCACTTTCCTATACCTTCACTTCACTTTCCTATTCCTTCACTTCACTTTCCTATTCCTTCATTCTATCTAAATTATTAAATATTAGTTTATATTAATTTATAAAAACATTAAAAAAACATAAATACCTATCATAAAACTCTTAAACCTAGTATGTTGTAGGCAGGAAAATAAGGCTCACTTTATCGGTGGTAAAGGTTGTGGAGAGAGGAATCTCTAAACCACACATGCCGTTGGGGATCCGGCCCTTAATCCATGTTATGCTTAATGTCTATTTAGATGTTGATCAAGACTATTCGCTATTCATAGACAAAACTATCGGAGCAATGATTGCCGTATTAACATCCCAAATGACGGTTACATCATGTGCCAAATCAAAGTACATATCGGCTTTGTCCTTCTCAAAATTCACGAATTTTTTCTCGAAAAGGATGGCGTGTTAAAGAGCACTGTTCGACTTTAAGACCGATGGACCACTACGGTATAAGTGTTTATAGCAAACTATAATGTTATCCGTGATAAAAAAAAGCGGTGCCAATAGGCCAACGCACGACCATGTTCAAGAACTAGCGCTAGTGTGTTTTTATACTACGGCGGATCGTAACCGACAAGGTGGTATCGAAGGGCTGTTGTTGGATGATCCTGACTACTAAGTTCTGTCTCTACAAATTGTAATGAAACCAAATCTCACATAAATTGTTACCTGTTAAATAATGTATATTTAATTATACACAAGATAATTTACAGCCGGTGTCCCCTAAAATACAAATATCCAATGTAAAGGGTAAAGTTTACAGCATAATTATCTGCATTTAAATAATAAATATGTAATTTGTATTTGTACGACACCCATGAACAGCGTTAGTCACGAGTAACAGTTTTTTTCCAAAAATAAAACAAATTGCCAAACCTATAAAATTTAGGGAAGACCCCGTCTTCTTCGGTGATTACTTCATTTCATCATAAGCACTAGAAATATATCTTAAACCATTGTTTAACATTACGACATTTCGTAGATATGATTCAAACCCTAGGAATTAATTCAACCGCATTTAAAAACGGATATGTGCCTATGAGTCAATTGTCATCTACGTTTATTTTAAAATCTCTAATCTTTTGTCATAATCATCCCAATGCTATTGTATTAAACAATAGTTTAGTATAATAAATAAAAAAAACAAACATAAAAATATACATTTTACTGCTTATTGGAAATACTTGAATAAATAGTTCACATTAATGCGAATCGAATTCATATTTAACGTTATGATCGTAAAACCCGGTAACAACTTAGCCGTTTAGTATTGCGGGACTGAGAAATTGAGTGCACCGAGTGCCCGGATATAATTCTTCAAGCTGAGCGGATATTTATAGCAGCGCAGTAAATACAGAACGCTTAAGATGATATTTTTCAGCTGAGTGCTGACAATGTTCTAGAGTATGGATGAGCCGGCAGCCACCTGCCGCGCCGGAACCGGAAGGGATGAAGCAATCGACATACTTCCTATCTTAGGGGACTTCCCGGCACATGTTTATGTGACAGATTTGATTTAACGGCACTTTCATTTCATTCAAAACAAAAACAACAAAGAAAGTAAACAAATAAATGTTATACTCTAATCGATTAATTCTGATTAATTGATTACATATTTGAACTGACAATGGCGGACAATACTTACACAATATGTACACACGGCTGCCTATCAGACGATACATGTTGACTTTGAGTACGCTTTTATTCCTTCGTAATAGATGCTGTTTAGATAGTTTATCTTTAGACCAATGCGATGTCGAAATCTTCAAAAGAGCTTATTCCCACCGACAATGCATCTGTGATTCCTTCGGTATATGGGCGGCGGTAATCGCTTACTATCAGGTGATCAATTTGCCCTTATAAAATATTACAGCAATTATAAACTTTTCCTCCAACCCATTTATTGCATCCATTAAAGAGTTTTCTTTGTTAATAAAAATTTATACTTTTTGACATGTTTACCCATAAGTTAGGTACTTTAATAAATTTCTGTTCAAGCAACACGTATTATGCTTTAATTCGCCAATTCTAATAAATATTACCAACACTTGTTATTAACACGAAGGAAAATACTTGTTATTATTATCATAAAAGTAGTATAGTGAACCCGGATATATTCTCCTGGCCAATTTTATTATTTTCCGATGACTCTAGAATACTAATCGAATTATTGCTACAAGACTCGAACAAATTACTAATATCGCAGTGGATCAAAGTAACAAAGTAAGTAGGATATTAATAGTACTGAACCCATTATTACTGCCGCAGCTCAGGATCTTGAAATTAAGAACTCAAAGGCACCTGAAGGAGTTGTAATTGACAATACTAGGGACCTTCTAATCCTGAACGTCAATATTCTGAAAGAAAAGGAAAGAACCTGATTTCCTTACTTATTTAGTTACAACAAGGACTGAAATGAACAAACAACCTACGTAGAAGCCATTAAGTCTGTAGATTGTTCTTTATTGCCAGATACTTTGAACTAAGAAAACAGCTCACTAATCAATCTATAATCTTGTAAACTTGTTGATAGACTGGATAAAATAATTGTAACTTGTAAATGGGTCTACATAAGACTAAACGAAACTCAGAAAAGAAAATATCAAGTACAAGGCAAGATTGCATCGGTGATCGGACAGTATAGCCACCTCCTCCGCGATTCCCCACCCCGACTCCCTGTGCCACCGCACGCAGGTCCTGACTGAACCTTGGTTTAGAAGCCGAAAATCCAGTCCCACCGCACACACCAGGAGTATCTCCCCTCTTACGTCATCCCGAATGTCGCCCCACTCTCTCAAGTGGCGTTGAAGTCACCCAGGACGAAGACCAGACCAGAAGGGGGGCTTAACCAAGAACGCAGTTCGCCAGCCTTATGAAAGTGTTCATAGTCGGAAAAATTGTGAAGCTTAAGTGGCAGTGGGCAGTATACATTGCAGGACTGGCAGCCGTTGGAGAGGAAGTGGCAGACATACATATGCTAAACACCGCAGCACAGGTAAAATCGGCAGGAAGGCGCTCCTGCTAGCAGCGCCTGTCGTTAGTAACTGTATATTTCATGATACTTTAGCTCTACTTAGCTGTGCCGAAACTTTTGTTTATACACCTTTCAGTAAATATCCTAGTTTTCAGCAACACAAACCACTTTAAATCATTGGCTTAATCTTAACAAAATTTATCAGGACTTTATACGAAAGCAGCAGGAAAAATTTATAAATTATAGTCCCGTTCGTGGTGAGATTAAATTAAATCCCCTCGCTTTTCATATCTTTGTTGAGGCGTGCACCTTTTTGCTTGTAAAGTGCCTATTATTTGCCTCTTATTTTATTGTGGACCTTTGATCGTATTGACAGATAAATGGAGCAATCACCCCAGCCATGAGTATTGCTGACACGGATACGAAGCCCCGAGTTGTACCCTTAAAATTTATTGATCACACGATGTAAATCTACTAGTTTTAAAGTAATGCACGGCACATTGTCCCTACGTAGGCCGTAAAGCGACTATAGATAAATACTTTTTGGAATGGTAAGAAATTCTCCCACTTTGCCAATATAGGAAGACTATCATACATTTAGAAGCAACTATGTGTACTTGTTTTTAAGAATGTTTCTCTAAGGTATTTAAAGTATTTATTATGATATAAAAATAATAGCAAAATATTGAATTGAAGGATGTATAATTGCACGTCGTAATCACAAAATCAATTATATATGAGTACTACTTATCTTCTTCTGACCCTTTTTATCGTAACAAAGCACGTAATTACTAAACTGGATCAAACTAGTCGAACATGTAAGCTTGCGCCTAAATAGACTCTCCGCACGTATTGAAGCGCTAATCTTCACCAAAACAAATCACATGAGGGTAGTGGAGAACGTGTGCTGAGTGATAATTACTACACCTGTCTCTTGAGTATATTACACTTATAGCTATGTGGAATAAGAAAACGATGTCGAATTAGCTTGCATCCAATAGGCACTGTAAAAAAACCTTTTGAAAATAGTTAAGTTATGGAAACATTCCAAGATTAATTTTATATTCTACTTGGAAAATAACAATACGGGTCTCATTCATTCTCACGCATATGTTAAAGATATGAGAGAAATGCGGTGTTCCAGTAATAACCAGTTCAAAACGGTTATCGATAAACTACCTCTTAAACTTCTTGACTGCATTTTGCAAAAGTTTCATGTTAACGTCATCTACACTAATTATTAGTGTCATGACAATGAAATTATAGCTTTTATAGATATGATGCGAAATTGTTAACTTGCAAAAAATGTTGGGTTATTTATCTAAGGCCAGCTTCCAGATTCTAGTAGATATTTAATTATACACATTATTTTGTCAATTCTAAATTCTATGATGTTGACATGACATTCTGCATTACCTGATGTTTTCATAAAGTGTATCTGAAAAATATTGATAGTACGAAAACAGACTAAAAGGTTAGGACTAACACGGACTATAAAAACGATGAGAAAACATATCCCATCATATTCTTTCCACAGACTACCTTATAACAAAAAAATTGCCACCATTATTGTATATTATATAATTAATTTAAAAGTACAATATCGCTACCCCTACTATAAAATAAAGTAACTATTTCAGATAACTTTAATAAAATCAAATTTAAAAGTAAATCCCACATTGATCTTCATATCAAGTACCAACAAATTTTACAATATTCCTAGTCGTCTTAAATTGTATTGTTTTTATTAAATTTCATATATTTATCGTCATACATTAAATTTACTACGTATAAAATACTAATAAGTTTTAATTTTATTTGAATGTTGACTTTGTCTATAAATGGCAATACACTAATTGTATATTAATAAGAATTACAATTAGTTCAACTCAGTTGTGCGCGCGGCCCTATAGGCCAGTCATTAAAGCCTGAAACCCGAAAGAAATTAGTAACTCGCTAAAATGTTGAGGGGTCATTAAGGAAGGTGAAATATCTTACCGTGTGATTTTGCAGCGCTCTGGGTGCACGGAAAGGTTGAAAGGGATGAAAAGTGATTTTTGTTAATAACATTGTCAAAAAAATTAGTAACACGCTGCAAACTTAGAATTAGGTTGTTCTCATTGTTTTGTAACGTGTATTAATTTTGCAGCGTTTTGCAATGTACGGAACATTGTTTATTATTAAAAAGCAGTAAAATTTGTTAATAACAAGGGTTAAAAAATTAGTAACACGCTGCAAATTTGGAATTAGGTTGTTTTCATTGTTTTGTAACGTGTATTAATTTTGCAGTTTTGTGTACGGAACATTGTTTATTATTAAAAAACAGTAAAATTTGTTAATAACAAGGGTAAAAAAATCAGTAACACGCTGCAAATTTGGAATTAGCTTGTTCTCATTGTTTTGTAACATGTATTCATTTTGCAGCGTTCTGTAAAGTACGGAACATTGTTTATTATTAAAAAACAGTAAAATTTGTTAATAACAAGGGTAAAAAAATCAGTAACACGCTGCAAATTTGGAATTAGCTTGTTCTCATTGTTTTGTAACATGTATTCATTTTGCAGCGTTCTGTAAAGTACGGAACATTGTTTATTATATAAAAACAGTAAAATTTGTTAATAACAAGGGTAAAAAATTAGTAACACGCTGCAAATTTGGAATTAGGTTGTTTTCGTTGTTTTGTAACGTGTATTAATTTTGCAGCGTTTTGCAATGTACGAAACATTGTTTATTATTAAAAAACAGTAAAATTTGTTAATAACAAGGGTAAAAAATTAGTAACACGCTGCAAATTTGGAATTAGCTTGTTCTCATTGTTTTGTAACGTGTATTCATTTTGCAGCGTGCTGCAACTAACGGAATATTTTTTATAATTAAAAAACAATGAAATTTGTTAATAACAAGGGTAAAAAAATAGTAACTCGCTGTAAATTTGTAATTATAGTATAGTAACTATCAAATTTGCAGTGTTTTGTAACAAACGGAACATTGTTTAATAGTTACTATATAAGCAATTATTTCAGTCAGTAACAATGGTCAAAGAGTCGGCTAAGAGTTGCAATGTAGAGAAAATGTTGCCAACGCTATTTAGAAACACTTGTGGCGGCATATCAAAGCGCCGCACACAAATTAAAAACACGGTCGGTGTCCTTTGTAACACCGCCAAAGAACGCCGCGTCCCCTGTGCGCCTCCGAGCCAGCGCGGCTCCCTTTGTCGGCGCAGTATTACAAAGGGGAATTACCTTTGCGGCAAAACCAAAAGAGATTTCGGCAGCAAGGAATCGATTGATGTCGGCGCGGTATTACTAAGGGTCAGTTCTACAACTGACCCCTTTGTCTACACAAAATGTCGATCGAAGAAGCGTGTTTTGTTTGTGATAAATTGTTGTCCACCGACGTGTTTAACGTAGTGAAAGAAAAAGGAACTGAAAAGCTACGAAAATGTAGTGTGCAGAGGAACGACGGAAAAGTGAATTTGTTGTTGTTGCAAATTATGAGACGGTGATAATTGTGGAGAAGATGTCGATTTGCTCGTTATTTTAACTGGTGTGGCACAGGACAGACACAAAAATGTGTATTTTATGAAGCCTGGAAAAGGAAAATCGGCAACATACATTTTTTCCTCAAACAGTCTTACAAAAAGAACAATTAACTGCACATATTCTAACCTGTCATGCGTTCTGCGGATGTGCCACAACTTCTGCTCTTTTCAACCAAGCAAAACGAAATTAACCACGCTTGTCCTGAAAGATTCGCAAATTCGGGAAGCCGCTGAATGTTTCAAAGTTCCAAATGCGCAGCCAGACGACCTTGATGATGCAGGAGAAAAAATCTTAGTCAAGATGTACGGAGGAAAGTTGCCAAAATCTTTGAATGACTTGCGCTACGAAGGATTTGCTCGGTCTATAACCAAGAGCAAGTACAACCTCTGCAGTTTACCACCCACGAAAGCTGCAGCACGTCAACATTCTTTTCGGGTGTATCATCAAGTTCAGCAATGGTTAGGTGAGTTGAAAAATCCTCTGATACAGAACATTAATTTGATTAATATTTTTCGTGAAAGTTATATGAATTTCTGAAACATTTTCTTTTAATTTTTCTGTTATAGGTAACGATTTACCTGCAACATCATGGGGATGGATGAGAGGATCGCACGGGTTGACTCCAACTTTGACGACCCTTGAAGCTGCACCACCAGAAGTCCTGAAACTTGTCTCATGTAGATGTCAGAAAGGTTGTTTAACCGCAGCATGCAGCTGCAGTAAAAGTGGACTTAAATGCACACTGCTTTGCTTATCTTGTCATGGTAAAACTTGCTCTAACGTCAGGGAAATTGAACTTGATGACATGGACGATAATGAAACACACGCAGTTACGAACAGTCTGTTAAATGCCGAAGATAATAACTTTGGAGAGCCGCAAGATGTATTTCTTTCTGATAACAATTCCGATGAAATGGATCTTGATCAGCTTGAGGCACCCAAAATAAACTCACCCGAGGAAAATGTAGGCGAGTTCGAATTATCTACAAACGACAGCCCGTCTGGACCAACGACTATAAAAAGAAGGAGACTATTAGAGGCCGAATAATTTGCGTGAGGTTCATATTCTTTAAAATCAGCTTATTGAAATTGAATCTTATCAAAGTGTTGCTAAATTTGTTATACTTATATTATTTTCTTTAATTGCAGTTGTTCCTGGTGGACCTGAACATGACAAGCGAAGCACCAAAGAAGTTATTCTAAATTTCTTACCACATTTATTTTTTATTAGTTTAAATTACTAATTTTTGATGTACTTATCTGTTGTAAATAATTATAATTTCATTTCTATAATTTGGTAATTTTATCCAAAATTATAACATATTTAAAATTTAATTCATAATTAAATTTTATATTTCATATAAAAAATTGTTATATTTTTTACCATTGTCACTAACAGAAATATTTGTTTATATAGTGTTAAACAATGTTCCATTTGTTGCAAAGCGCTGCAAATATAATAGCCGTTTCAAAAAGATTAAAACAACTTGAATCTAAATTTGTAGCGTATTATTAATTATTTTACCCTTGTTATTAAAAAATTAATTGCTTTTTAATAATAAACAATGTTCAATTTGTTGCAAAACTTTGCAAATTTAATAGACATTTCAAAACGGTAAAAACAACTTAATTATAAATTAGCAACGTTCTACTACTTTCTTCACCCTTGTTATTAACAAATTTCATTGTTTTTTAATTATAAACAATGTTCCGTATGTTGTAAAACGCTGCAACATAAATAGACATTACGAATTGGTAAGAACATAGGTTGTTCTTCCGACATCAATCGATTCCTTGCTGCCGAAATCTCTTTAGGTTTTGCCGCCAAGGTAATTCCCCTTTGTAATACCGCGCCGACAAAGGGAGCCGCGCTGGCTCGGAGGCACACAGGGGACGCGGCGTTCTTTGGCGGCGTTAAAAAAGGACACCGACCGTGTTTTTAATTTGTGTGCGGCGCTTTGATATGCCGCCACAAGTGTTTCTAAATAGCGTTGGCAACATTTTCTCTACATTGCAACTGTTAGCCGACTCTTTGACCATTGTTACTAACTGAAATAATTGTTTATATAGTAACTATTAAACAATGTTCCGTTTGTTACAAGACACTGCAAATTTGATAGTTACTATAAAATGCTGTACACGAGGTAGGTAATTACAATTTACAGCGAGTTACTATTTTTTTTACCCTTGTTATTAACAAATTTCATTGTTTTTTTAATTATAAACAATATTCCGTTAGTTGCAAAACGCTGCAAAATGAATACACGTTAAAAACAATGAGAACAAGCTAATTCCAAATTTGCAGCGTGTTACTAATTTTTTTTACCCTTGTTATTAACAAATTTTACTGTTTTTTAATAATAAACAATGTTCCGTACATTGCAAAACGCTGCAAAATTAATACACGTTACAAAACAACGAAAACAACCTAATTCCAAATTTGCAGCGTGTTACTAATTTTTTTACCCTTGTTATTAACAAATTTTACTGTTTTTTAATAATAAACAATGTTCCGTACTTTACAGAACGCTGCAAAATGAATACCTACATGTTACAAAACAATGAGAACAAGCTAATTCCAAATTTGCAGCGTGTTACTGATTTTTTTACCCTTTTTATTAACAAATTTTACTGTTTTTTAATAATAAACAATGTTCCGTACATTGCAAAACGCTGCAAAATTAATACACGTTACAAAACAATGAAAACAACCTAATTCCAAATTTGCAGCGTGTTACTAATTTTTTAACCCTTGTTATTAACAAATTTTACTGCTTTTTAATAATAAACAATGTTCCGTACATTGCAAAACGCTGCAAAATTAATACACGTTACAAAACAATGAGAACAACCTAATTCTAAGTTTGCAGCGTGTTACTAATTTTTTTGACAATGTTATTAACAAAAATCACTTTTCATCCCTTTCAACCCTTTCCGTACACCCCAGAGCGCTGCAAAATCACACGGTAAGGTATTTCACCTTCCTTAATGACCCCTCAACATTTTAGCGAGTTACTAATTTCTTTCGGTTTCAGGCTTTAATGACTGGCCTACTATGCGTGGGTAAACCTTGTACATATACAGTGACTTTGTGTGCGTCACAAGAGGTACAGTCGAGTACAAATACAAATACAGTTATTTACGAGTTATTATTATATTACGGGTTTAAAAAAAAAGGTTATTTTGTAATTTAATGTTTATTTATTGAACATTATTATCAAGTAGCGATTCAGAATAATGTTCAATAATTAAACTTAATGTTTATTTATTGAAAGCTGTACGCAGAGCCGAAATACTTCTATCATAGTTAAGTTTAGCTTGAAATATTCTTTTCAACTTTAGCAAGGTAGGTAAATCGCGATGTTCTAAATGATAATTTTGAATATTGGAACGTATAGCATCAACGTTAAAGTTGTCTAATTCTAAAAAGAGAAACTTGACGGGCACCGATTAGATGATTTCATATATTATTTTTGATATTTTTTGCAGGTCTATGACTGTTTATGTTAAGCCTACTGTAATTTTCTGCGCAATGTTACATTCTTACGGAACATAAGTTTATTTGTCACAGTAGTCGGTATCATTATAATTGTTCAATCATATTCTTCCTTCGTTACAATACACATCGTTAATCAAATTTTAAGTTTTTTTTATCCACTTTATCCCCGTTCAACCCTTAACATGGTCCTGGATCGAAGCCGGATTGCTTAATAAAGAAGATCAGCGGTTATATCTGCATTAATTACGAAATTAATAAAAATTGGCGATTCAACCAAGGATTGGATTGGAGGTTAGCAGGTACTATTGAAGTGAAGTGGATAAAATATATGGAATTACTTAATGATTTGACCCAGCACTCATTCGGGTAGTATTTAGTGTTAAACTACGCATATGAATAAGGTTAGTACACGATTTATACCAATTTATTTTGTTAAAAATTTGCCTATTATATTGTGAGTAATTTATGTCTTATACTTCACAGTAATTAAGTTAAATCGTATTTGCAAACAATACAGTTAGCTATATTTGCTACATTATTTAGGTAATTTAATCATTTTTGTGAATATTTTATAGTTCATTCGCAATATTTTATGTAATAGATGGGTAGATTTTTAATTTTATTTAATGTGCTAGTGTTTATATAAAAGTCTTAATAACAAAATAAAATTATACTTTCTGTATAAATGAAAAGTAGTAAGTGGATAATTACTGTTTATTAGGAAAAATTCTGAGAATTATTAATTTCATTATAAATCAGCAATAAATCTTGTTTTGTATAGAGATATAGGTTTATATCAAGTAGTGCCAATTTGTTATTCACGTTTAGCATTGTACACATTCCAGGTTGACTGCGCTTGACTCCCAAAATGGCCGGAGATGGGGATATCAAGGAACTGATTAAAAAGCGAGGTAGTTATAAAGGTCGATTAACTAACTTTATCACGTATTGTACGGAATCGGGTAAGAAAGATTTGACTACTATAGATGCGAAGGAATCGCAATTACGTTTAGGTAAATTGGAAGCTTTATATGAACATTACGATGAGGTACAGTTCCAGTTAGAATGCTTAGTCAGTGACGTCGAATCTCAGTATGTGTTGCGATCAGAATTCGAATCTCAGTACTACCAAGCTTTGGCAAACGCTCAAGTTATGTTAAGCAAATTCAATAAGAATTCCGAGGAATCTGATGGTAGTGAAAAAAGTACTCGTGTCAGTACTCGTCACCAACTTGTTAAGTTGCCCACTATTCAGTTGCCCAAGTTTAATGGAACGTATGAGAATTGGCTTGAGTTTCGCGATACTTTCACTAGTCTCATTCATTCGAATGAAGAGATAGACGAGATAAATAAATTCCACTATGTTCGCGCATCTTTAGAAGGGTCTGCCTCTGTAGTCATTCAGTCGATTGAGTTTTTAACTAGTAATTATTCTGTTGCTTGGTGATTATTATGTGATAGGTTTGACAATAAGCATTTATTGATTCAAAATCATATTGCATCTTTGTTTAATATTGATTATATTTCAAAAGAATCTTCTACGATTTTGAAACGCTTAGTAGATCAGCTCAATAAAAATTTACGATCATTAGAGTCTTTGGGTAAGCCTGTCCAACACTGGGACACATTACTAATTTACATTGTAAATCAAAAATTAGACCAGAAAACTGATCGTGAATGGGAAGAGTTCAAGAGTCGCATTAACAAAGCTGACATCATAACTTTTCATACTTTATTAATTTTATTCGCAATCGAGCTGACTTAATTGAAACCTTAGAGTTGTCACGTAGTAGTCATGCATTGCCAAGCAAATCAAATTGTAAAATAAAATCTATGGTGTCTATACATAATAATGTTAAAGATAAAGTGCAATCATTGAATAAGGCGTGCCCTAATTGCAAGGGTGATCACGGTTTGTCAAACTGCCCAAAATTTCTCGCTCTAAGCAATGAAGCTCGGCTAAAATTACTACCTAATTATAAGGTATGTTTTAATTGTTTTAATACAGGTAATTTTGCTAACCGTTGCAAAATTTGTAATCGCTGGCATAATACGCTTGTTCACTTGAATAGTCCTAGTCCTAATATTAATATACGTATTGAAAATATTTACTTACCAGATAATCCACCTTCGATATCAACAACGCCGACGTTGTCAAATAATGCAGGTAATAATAATTTGACTTTATCCGCTAACGTAACTTTCTCTAGTGACATTAAGCCCGGGTGACACGAGGCTAGTAAATCAAGCTAGTGAGCCAAGCTAGTGCTGCCAAGCTAGTAAGCTAATGACACTAGCTTCGTGTAGACGGAACTAAGCTTCGTTTACAAGCTAGTAAGCTAGTGTGGAAGCTAGCAAGCTAGTGCCTCAAGCCAGGATAGTTTTATAGCTTGGGGTTTATTTTTCAAGCTAGTAGGCGCCCCCCACCACCCGTTTTACTATCCTGGCTTCGTTACTAGCTTCGTGTCAACCGCGAAGCTAGCGAACCTAAGCTAGTGTGCAGTCGGAGAGCGTGGTGAGAGTGCGTGCAATTTGTTAAAATGCCGAAAGTAGCGGACGAAATTAATTTAAAATTCGTTCAATTGTACAGAGAAGAGGAATGTTTGTGGAATGCAAGTATTCCATCTTACAAGACAAGCAAATGCGAGACTCGTCACTAGAAAAAATACGCGACATACTAAATAAAGATGGAATAGAAATGTCGATAAAAGAGATTAAAAATAAAATTAAAAATCTAAGAGCTACATATTGTCAAGAATTAACAAAGATAGAAAAATCTGAGAGGTCTGGAGCAGGAACTGCAGAAGTCTATAAGCCAAAAATTATTTGGTTTGAGGAAATGCATAATTTCATAAAAAAGGTGCCAATGAAGAGAAATTCGGTAAGTTATTTTAATATTATTTACTCTTTACAATTATTTACCTTAAAAGTACTTATTGAAATATTAATAATCGTCGGCATTTTTAATTTTTCTTGTAGTTTTGTCTGAATTAACGAATCATTCTTGCTTGCATGGTACTGCTCCATCATTGTTGAAATATCTCTTAAATTTCTCCCTTTTTTCGATAGCTGACAGAGAAGAGTGGTTACTTCCCTGTCGACTGATACTGGGTAAACATAAATTTTCCATTCTCCATGAACCGGGAATAATGTTTCCCGCTTCAATGTCTTCTTGGTCGACATCACTACTAATGCAATAAGTGCTTTTTTGCTCTTTTCGTAACCAATTATGCAGAGCACATGATGCTAGTACAATTTTGTCTACTGTTTTTACGTCAACTGCGATTGGTCTTTGATAAACACGAAATCGGCTTGCCAATATGCCAAAGGCATTTTCTACAGTTCTTCTGGCTCTACTTAGCCGGTAGTTGTATACTTTTTCTTCATGTGTTAAATTGTCACCTGGGTACGGTTTCATAATATACGATTTTAATGGGAATGCAGCATCCGCCAAAATTACTCCGCCTTGTGGTATAAGGTATTATTTTCTAGTTGATTATATATATAGGAGCAATTCCTAAAAACACTTCCATCAGATGCCATTCCACAGGCGCCGACGTCAATATAAATGAAATTATAATCGTAATCAACAATAGCCATAAGAACAATACTGAATGTTTTTTTGTAATTAAAAAACAAACTTCCACTGTTGCCAGGAGCTATGATTTGAACATGCTTCCCGTCGACGGCGCCATAACACGCTGGAAAGTTCCATTTCACTCTGAAACCATTTTCTATAGCTGCCCATTCTTCAGTTGTAGTTGGAATCTGTAACAATATTTTTAACAAATTTTTTATTTTCAGAACAATCAAGATTCTCCAAACAATAATAAAGATGACAACAGTGCAAGCAACAGTCAGTCATTAGAACCACCCGTAGCAGAAAATCTGTCAGAAAAGACAGTTGAAATGTCTCAACCTGCAAGCGAAATGTCGTCTATTCAAGATAAAACTTCTAAATTTATTCCCCCGGAAGTAACATTCCGCAATTTAAGAAACGGAAGGTTTCGCAAGTGAGTTCATTGATAAATGAAATTAAGGTGATTAAGGAGGATTTAAACAGTTCACGAGAATTTCAGGAACCAGAGCTGGATGAACATGAGATATTTGCAAAATATGTAGCAAGTCAGTTGAAAAAGCTTTCACCCGGACAGGCCATTTTAGCTAGGGATCAGATCAACGCAACACTATCCCGCTGTCGGATGTATGATTTAAACTTCGGAAATACTACATTTTCGTACCAGTCACCTATCAATTCTTCAGACTCCAATATGTCAACCACATTTTCTTACAATAGTTCTGCAGCAAGTCCACTCTACACTAATCCAGCATCACAACTACAACAGACTGAGCAACGCGATGAACCATCATCCATCCGCCACCACAGCAAGAGTTGGAGCAAGATGAAGATCCCATCTATCAAGCATTTCAAAATGCTTGATACATTTCTCGCCATTTATGTAGCGTAAACGTACATTTTGTCGTCATTTATGATTTCTCATTTTGTAATTTAGAATTTAATCTCGCCATTTATGTAAGCGTAAAAGTACCTACTTTAATTTGAAATAAATAAAATTCTACATACCTGTATATCTTTCTTTAATGCCTTATAAATTTCACTGCAAACTTCTGGTATAAATCTAGATATAGTAGATCTTGAAACACGATACATGTGACTTAACTTCCTGTAATTGACACCAGATGATAGAAAATCTAGAGTTATTTCCAATTTTATTTTAGCCGGTATGGCTTCTCTCATATTAGTATTTAATTTTTGTATTTGTGGTCCACTAGATTCAGTAAATTGTCAAAAATATTAGGTGTCATTCGCAAAATACTCTTGAATTCGCCGGAATCCTCAGATCGCAGTTCTTTTAAAAGTAATGCAGATGCTCCATGACTATGTCTTCTTAAGATCCAGGGTCTTGTCCAAGTACGCTTTTCTTCTAGCAGAGCTAATATTTCATCTAGCGCATGTTGACACAACTTCCGAATTAACTTTCTTAGTAGAATTGCTTTTCTCTTAAGCCACACTGTTCATTTTTACGTATACGTGTTATCAGGTTAAGCACAACTCACTACTGACTTGACTAGCTTGAAATTTCCTAGCTTCGTGTAGACAGCACTAGCTTGGTTACAATCCAAGCTAGTAGGTAAGCTAGAAACCAAGCTAGTGACCCCTTACTAGCTTACTATCCTAGCTTCAAAATACTAGCCTCGTGTCACCCGGGCTTTATACAGCACGATGATGTATTATTGTCCACTGCGTTAGTAAAATTGTGCGATATTAATAATCGCGATCATATTGTTCGCGCCGTACTTGACAGCGGTAGCACTTCGTGTCTGATCACAGAGAAACTTTGTCGTCAGTTGAATTTAAAAACCTGCCAAATAAGTAAGTCGATTCTTGGTATTAATAACGTGACGTCACACATAGGTAAAATGTGTCCTGTTAGTATGAAATCTTTAAACGGCAGATTTAGTACTGACTTTAATTGTTTTATTTTACCGTCCGACAAAAGAATGCGAGTAGGAGGTCGTCTTGCTAATTTTGACTTTTCATACAATAAAAAACACCTCATTTTATTACAGTCCACTCATATTTTTACCAGACTATTATTTAAAGCAGAACATAAAAAACTTTTACATGCAGGTCCTCAGTTATTACTTAACTTGCTACTATAAGAGAGACGTATTGGCCTATTGGAGGTAAAAACTTAGCTAAGATCACATATCATAAATGCGTGCGATGCAGCCGTATGAAGGGTACGGTTATCATTCCATTAATGGGTAACCTGCCTCGAGAACGCCTTGTCTCTGGTGGATTTCCCTTTGAAAATGTTGGTTTAGATTACGCAGGTCCTATTGTGTCTGCGAACCGTCACGGTCGAGGATGTAGGCTAGTGAAAGTATACATGGCAATTTTTGTATGTTTTACCACGAAAGCCATTCATTTAGAGCTAGTGGGGGACTTGACAACTAACTGTTTTCTATTATCACTGCGTAGATTTATTTCGCGACGAGGGAAACCATTAAACATTTACTCTGATAACGGCACGTGGTTTGTTGGCGCTCACAAAGAAATTTCAACATTTTAAAAATCTAATTGCAATTCTTTAGCCGGCGTCAAGTCAACAAAATATCATTTGATTAGAGTGCTGCGACATTGTAATCTAACTTACGAAGAACTGTACACCGTGCTAGCACAAATTGAGGCTATCCTGAATTCAAGCCCACTGACACCACTGTCCTCCGATCCTGCAGATTTTACACCGCTTACGCCATCATTCATTATTGGCTAGCCGCTGACTTGTTTGCCGCAGCCAAACTATATTAATCAAAATCAGTTGTCTGAGATGAAGCAAAGAATACGTCGCAGAATTGCAACAAAGAATCAAGTGGCGCTCTGGCAAGAGTGAGTTGCATCTGGGTACTTTGGTTGTTGTAAAGGAAGAGCAGCTGCCTCCACTTAAATGGAGATTGGGCAGAATCGTCACAATTCACCCCGGACCTGATGGCGTAGTTCGTGTAGCTGACATACAAACATCAAGAGGAGTCATCTGAAAAGCTTGCAGCAAGATTTGTCCTTTGCCCGTTCAAACAATTTCTTGTTGAAACTCAACTGGTTTTGAACGCCCGGGGGCATGTTTATGTTAATAAAGCCTGCTGTAATTTTCTGCGCACTGTTATATTCTTACGGAACATAGGTTTATTTGTCACAGTAGACGGTATCATTATAATTGTTTAATCATATTCTTCCTTCGTTACAATACACATCGGTAATCAAATTTTAAGTCTTTTTTATCCACATTATCTCCGTTCAACCCTTAACAATGACCTCACATTTTGCTACACCGTCTGACAAATGTAAAGACAGCATTATATCTGTTACTTTCTGTACATATGAAATTCAAATAACGAAAAACACATTGTTATACAGCAGGTACGAGTCGTGGTTCTCTTGATCAGTCACAGAAAATCAGTTCGCAGACCACAACGCCACCGACATCTCTACTCATGTAGGTATTTTATTATTCTAAGCAACTACGGACAGTTGAGTTACTGAGAGCAGGGAGTAGGAACTACGAAAAGCTCTCGTACAAAATCCAACAAATCGTAGACTTCTAAAACATATTTGATAAAATAGAAACTAGTGTAAATAGAAATTAAACGGTTTGTTTGAATTGGCACCTAAATAGAATCCACAAAATATCGTAAAATATCGTCGCCAACGTAAACGCTGCTAGCTACGTTATTTATACGAGGCTTTAGAAACGATGCCCCTTTTAACGGCAGTTTTAAGTGCTACTCGACGGTCCGGCAGATCGCTGATCGCTGTACAGGATAAAAGATCCAAGTTAAGAGACCTCGCGGGAAGATCAAGTATATGCGAAGCAGGCTCTCTGACATGACTATTAAAATTAGATACATTATATAAAATTTGCTGTAAACTGTCTTCAAACTTCCCCTTACTCCTGCAACAGATATGCTGGCTTAGATAGCATTACCATGAAAACAAATTTAAAATTAAATTAATTGAAATTTTTCGCACTGTATTTGGAAGTTATATTGCATGGAAGTTGTATAGCATATTTTGGTGATTATGCTATTTTCTCAGAAACATAAGTGTTCTAATCAAAAATTATGTATAATTAAAAAATAATATATACGTAATGCACTTAATAAGAAGAGATTGTGTGCATATTTTGTGTTTTTATAGCATATCCATACTTTGGCATTTGGTTACTTTTAACTCTATATCTAAAGATATATATTTTATACATTTTACTCAAAACATTGCAAATCATGCAATCTCTAAGCATCACATATTTTCCACTATTGTTGAATTTTGTCCCAGATACGTTTTAAGGTTATAGTCTGACGTGTTTAGAGTCCACCCTCCATAAACTCTTCAGTGTTAGAAATCACAACTTCTTCGTCTCTTATATTATTTTAGTGCAGGGAGCAGATCTGTTCTCCTGTGACTTAGGCTGAAAAATTGCGTTGATAGCAAATATTTAAGCAGGTACCTATTAGCAATCTATGAGAACATACAACGTCATCGACTACCTACACTGATGGGTTTCTAATAACTAACTATTTATACTAATGCACTTCACCTTTGAAGCGTAGTATTAATACGTGTACTCATAAATAGAATTAAATCTAAAATTAAAGATGTTATTAGTGCCTTTGTAATTTTTTTCTTTATTATTACTATTTTCAAATGTTTATATTTGTTATTCTTGTACAAACACCAATATAATATATTCATAATTATTCACTTAAAAGAATATAAATTTTATATTATACTAGCTTTCTGCCCGCGGCTTCGCCTGCGTGGATTTCGGGATTGGGTCTATAAAGGGTTATAGCTTTTGCCCACGGCTACATATGCGCGGAAGTCGGTTTATGGCGCGAAGGTTTTATCGCGCTTCCCGTGGGACTATCCGTTTTTCCGAGATAAAAAATACCACAAAACCTTGCTCAAGAATCACTCTATCTATTGATGAAAACCGCATGAAAATCTGTGCAGTAGTTTTTGAGCGAAGCCTTTATTGCACATCCCGTGGGATCTGTTGATTTTTCCGGGATAAAAAGTAGCCTATGTTACTCGGGATAATGTAGCTTTCCAAAGGTGAAAGAATTTTTGAAATCGGTCTAGTAGTTTCGGAGCCTATTCATTACAAACAAACAAATCTTTCCTCTTTATAATATTAGTATAGACTATATACAATCATTATTGTTATTTATTTTAATTTTACAAGGCTTGTATTAGAAATACTATACAAAAAAGCACTTTTTGATATTTGATTAAGAGAACTTAAATAACAAACGTCTTACTGTTGAAGTCTGTTGTACACATAGATTTAATATACACTAATTCTATGGTTGTGTATTTAAAAGTAAAGTTCCGTCATATGTATGTAGGTATTAGAATGGCGGATTTTGCGTGATGTCATGGCACAGTTTTCAGTTTATACTTACCGATTTCTACACGTTACAAAACGCCGAAATTATATTGAATGACCTAGAACCATCAGAAGTAATGTTTCGATAGAAAAAGAAATTGTATGATTAAAGCTAATATTTTTTTCTACAGAGTCTTCATTTGTGATATACACCACTAAATATTATTTTGATTTTATTTAATACTAGCTTTCTGCCCGCGGCTTCGCCCGCGTGGATTTCGGGATGGGTGTATAGAGGGTTAAGGGTCATAGCTTTTGCCCACGGCTACATATACGCGGAAGTCGGTTTATGGTGCGAAGATTTTATCGCGCTTCCCGTGGGACTATCCGTTTTTCCGAGATAAAAAATGCCGCAAAACTCCTCAAGAATCACTCTATCTATTGATGAAAACCGCATAAAAATCTGTGCAGTAGTTTTTGAGCGAAGCCTTTATTGCGCATCCCGTGGGATCTGTCGATTTTTCCGGGATAAAAAGTAGCCTATGTTACTCGGGGAGAATGTAGCTTTCCAAAGGTGAAAGAATTTTTGAAATCGGTCCAGTAGTTTAAGCGTGAAGAAGTAACAAACAAACAAACAAACAAACAAACAAACACACTTTCGCATTTATAATATTAGTTGGGACTAGTATATGCGTAAACACTTATCTCCTAAAAGTTAGAACAACACCAATGCTTTTTTTTACTAATAATAAATATTATGCTCTAGCCAGCAACTTGTGAAATTTATGATATTATTTTAACGTATGAACAAGAATTGTTAGCTACCTATGCTCTATGCACGAATACGAGTAAGTCTAACAATAAAACTATGCAGTAAATATTTATTTTTAGTTGTATGCATTTTCTTGTATCAATAACAAAATGTAGTTTGCTTCTGTGCGACATGTCAGCTTGAATCGAATTGGATTCAAGCTGACTTCGGGAAACATATTTTCTTACTAAAACTTACACGACTTCGTAGGTGGCATAGCATGTGCAGTCAAGATCGTGTTGTCTCTAACCGTCCCACCAGCCGTGTCCGACAAACTCGTTAAAACTTCGTGAAACAGAAACAGCGTTACCTCCGGACACTTGTGACTCGGCGTTAAGTAGAAAAGTGTGAGGCAATAATATGAAACATTTTATAGAGCATCGCGAAATTTTAGCTGATACCTAAACTAATGCGACACTTCTTTGTCTATGTTACAGCAACTTTGCAATCGGTTATTGTCTACCTATGTATAAAATATTATATGTGTGTAGTAATGACGTTGAAGAAATATAGGTATACATTCAGAATGATGCCATTTATCGAATTATGAAATACACGATCCACGAGATAAAAGCAAATTGTATGTGATAATAAAAAAAAGCTCCACTACAACGACACTACTTGCTTCTGTCAACGTGACACTTTCGAAGATTTTTTACAATTCGATTCAGAAAATAAATCTGAAATCTTTACATAACTTAGGCTTTACACAAATATTGACGTGAAAACAAATTTAAAATTATGAGAACACAGGCGATTGCACCTGCTACGTGCATACAAGGTTATAAAAAATAAGTCACACCTATCAGAATGTTTTATAATGTATACTGTAATGATAAAATATATTATCATTACAGCCCATATATGTACCCACCTACCCTAACTATGTTGGGAATTTAGAACTTAAGCAACCACACTGGTCTAACGCGGATTGATTGACTACATATTATGTACATCCTCTTTCCTCTTTTTCTTCACTGTCAGATGGTTAGATAAATATATAAAATTCTAAAATCATCTGATTCACACACCACTGCCAAGACTACAGCATCAACGCCGCTTCATTCATATGCAAAAATAATATAGGTACATGAGGGCAGCCTTTTAAGTTGTGTCGTTTGCCAACCTCCCGCGATTAAATATATATATGTCGCAGTAAGATAGATAAAGCCGTAATATAGTTATATCCCTAGGCATATAACTATGTACCGGAACATAGTTATACGAAAGCGATTCATTACTGTCTCACTAGGAATATAGTTATAAAACGGTCTGAGTTTAGTGACATACTTATATTCCTAGATTAAGTTTAGTGAAATGGCTTTCGGAGGGTGCGGCGCAGGCACGTCATAATGGTTTGCATAAAAAATGATGGTTAGGATATCTCTTTACCTTAAGCCGAGGCGCCGCTTTATACTCTTCTATGTAATTTATTACTTTACTTATTCTTTACCGCGTCCACTCTGGTTTTTCACATCTCGCATTGTAAAATAGACGAAGTTCCTGTTCAAAACGTCGCCTTGCATAAATTTCTTCATCTTTATCCATAGCTGGCACAAGTAATTAGCAATGATTAAACAAATATATAACAAATATTAAGCAAACGTAACGAGAATTAAATGAACATGTCATCAACATCTTTATGATATGGTTAGTGGTGACAAGTCTTGGATATTACGAGTTTACGAGCCAGATCCTAAACAGCAGTCTATTTTCTGGTCTTCCAACATAAGCCATAATCGAGAAAGATCATACGCTCCCGGAGCACTTAAAAAAAATGGTTGTCGTCTATGTCCGTCGTCGTATGTCCTATGTGGCAAAGAGTGGTCACGTCGCCACTCTTGTACTAGAAGATCACAAGACGGTTAACGCTAACTGATGTACCACTGTTTGCTTGACACAAGTCATTACCGATTTTCGAAAAAACAATCCAAGACGTCGTTTGATACTGCACCATGACAATGCAAGTTTACACACCGCCCGCCAAACAAAGATGTTTTTGAGCACCCAAAATATCAAAATTTTAGACCATCGACCATAGACCGCCTTAAAGCCCTGACTTAAACCTAAAAGATTTTTTTACGTTTCCCAAAATTAAGCAAAGCCTCCGTGGTCAACGTTTCAGCTCACCCGAAGAAGCTGTTGATGCATTTTAACGACCGTGGGGGTAGTCGGAGTGGAATAAATGTTTTAATAACTGGTTTGAAGGCATGCAAAAGTGTGTTGAATATCGCGGAGAATTCCGATAAATGGTAATAATCAATTGGATTGTTTGTAGGTACTTATTTCAAACGCCACAACTTAAAAGGCAGCCCTCGTACTTTTATTGTTGCGATAACTAATGAAATATTGATAATTTAGAACAACTTACTTATGCATACATATCATGTGGTCTATTTAATTTGGAAGCAACTCTCAGTACATACGTGATACGGCAGCTTAATGTAAGCGTTAAAATTATAAATATCCGCCGCTCACTAACTGCCCCAGTATTCCGTTAAGAGGATTCCCAAAGCTGTAAATTGCGTGTGCAAAATATTTACGAGACAGGCTCTCGCAGCCACGGCAACTATGTGCATGCTACGGCGGGGCCTCGTTGGAAAAAGTCGACAGTTGTGTATTAGCAACACATTTAATAAGAAAAATTCGTGCTACTTTGTACATAATACATAATTAAATATAACTTTTATTATAATACATAGTGTCAATAAATACATTTTAGAGATAATACACTTAATTGACTTATAAGTGAGTATTTTAAATAATGTAAAAAAGCATGGATAGTAGTCATCAACTTTGACAATATCTCAAAGTTTTTATGTATGAATTATAA
Source organism: Scirpophaga incertulas (assembly GCA_036419045.1). Lineage (NCBI taxonomy): Eukaryota > Metazoa > Arthropoda > Insecta > Lepidoptera > Crambidae > Scirpophaga > Scirpophaga incertulas. The sequence goes on along the minus strand of CM071629.1, from coordinate 17,519,389 downwards.
CTACGTATATCGAGTACCTAGATATAATTAAATAATAATTTATTACATTATATGTAGGTAGGTACTAGATATAGGACAATATTAAATGTTTAGATAATATATAGTTTTTGTTTATATAACAGATGATATGTTATTTCAGTAGTTTTGCAATTTTTTTACATACCAATTTCAATTTCAACTAATCCCAACTAATATTATAAATGCGAAAGTAACTCTGTCTGTCTGTCTGTTACGCTTTCCCGCTTAAACCTTGCAACCGATTTTGATGAAATTTGATACAGGCAATCTTTAGACCCTGAGACAGAACATAGGCTACTTTTTATTTCGAAGAAAAAGGATGAAGGGGTTGAAATAGAGGTTGAAAGTTTGTAGGGGATTTCTTGATTTTAAAAGATAAATACCATGAAACTTTATATTTAAGCACTTGATAAGAAATCATTAAACATTTGTTCTAGCATTTTTGAAATTTCGACCAGCTCGAGAGTGAGACAACGGTTGAAAGTTAGTATGCAAGTTCATCAAATATCACGTTATAAGAAACAAAACAAACAAAATATTTTTGTACACAACGTGCGGCTGCCCCCTGTAAGAGTCTCTTAGACATAAGGAACCAGGATTGACAAAAACTAATTTCACGCGGACGAAGCCGCGGGCAGAAGCTAATAGATAATAATCAATGTTCATTGATAGACATCTCTCAAAAAATAAAACCTCATGTTTATACGTGTTGTAAGTGATGTATCAAACACCTCAAACTGAAGAATCCACAATAATACAGTTTTTTTGAATCAATAATTTGAGCTTTCTGATAGTTTTGCGAGGATGTCAATATCACTCTATATGCAGTGAAGTGATGTGCATACGAGTGAAATAATGTTAAATATGCATGTACCACACATCTCACTGGATACAGTGGGATACCAAATCATGTACCCGTATAGCTTTATCTCGTGCCTGATGTCACCGCCAGTATTCTAAGCAGAATACCAATGCAAGAGGCTACACTTGCTGATTCCATTGAACTAAACACGGTTTCAATAACATACAGCAGTGTGATTATTTTTATGTATTGTTTTGTTGACATTATGTAGTCCAAAATAAATGTACTTATTTCATTTTTTCTAATTAGTTAGTTTAATCCGCAATCATATATGTTTTTCATAAATTAATTAAACGATTTATAATAATAAAGATAGTTTAAATATACAACATGTTTGTTCAATTCCCTATCAAGCCGAAATATATCCATGTCAACAAAGGAGTCTGTGGCGGTGTGGTCTCAGCACACACAGCATCCTTATGAATCGGATGAATCGTGAGCCCCGGGGTAAATTAGACATGATTTTTGTTTTATGAGTTTCATATTTACTCAGGTTTCTAAAGTGAAGGAAAACATCGTGAGAAACCCTGCATACTCCTGCAAAGAAATTCTTAGCGGAACAAATCCGCAACAAGACTAGCATGGTTGACTAAGACCCAATCCTTCTAACATAGGGTAGGCATGAGTAGCGAAATAAGTCGTACATTTGGGTATTGACTAAAAATCTTGTATCTTAAATTAACCCACACTATTAATGTAATCTAAAAACGCAAGAAACATCTTCAATTCGGGCTTTATAATGTACGCAAACCTGCACGTTGTACGTTAGATGTATTGAATTTAGATATAAGAAATTAGATAAGACATCTTTGTAACATTGAAACTGCAAGGTTTATTTCAGTTATTTTCATAGCATTATGTCATATGGTCTACTATTGTGGGGCTCTGCTGCTGATATTCAGACTATCTTTATACTACAAAAAAGAGCCATACGCGCAATCTATAACCTTAGACCTCGTGATTTACTTAAAGAACTCTTTAAAGAAATTAATATATTGACGGTAACATTACAATATATTTTTGATTGCATCATGTACGCGCGTAAGAATCTCCACAATATTCAAAAAATATCGGACAGCCATAGTATTAACACCAGAAATAAAAATAGGCTTGTCGTTTCAAAACTTCGACTTCATAAAACAAGTAATTCTTTTGTAGGACTTTGTATAAAAATGTTCAATAAGTTACCAGTACATCTGATTGAATTACCATTGTACAAATTCAAAATGTACATCAAATCTTGCTTAATGAAAAAAGGCTATTACAAAATTAAAGACTTTTTAAATGATAATAATTGTTTTTTATAATCTCTCTTTTTTATTATGCTTGCCTGCACATACGCTTCTGATCAACAGAAGTTTTGCTCTAAGTCCCTTGACAATGTACGACAACGTACAGGCTTCAAAAAACTAGAGGTTCGTTTGTGGGTAAATGTATACATTTTTATAACAAGATTCCACATAGTGTAGCTGAATTGCGTTTTCTAAGTTCAAGGTACATGTTAAATAATCGCTAATGAGTAAGAGCTATTTACAAAGTCAATAAGTAATATTTTAATGATGCCAATGCTTGGTGTTGATTGGAAGATATTACATTCTAAATTGTAAATATTTGTTTACCCGTATAAATTGTAAACACATATGTACATTGTATGATAACGACATAATATATTGTAAATGTTGTTATTACTTTTGATAAAGCTGGTAAGTTTCTTGCGCCCATTCTTCTTATCAGCTAAAAAATACGTCTTGAATGGGTGGTAGGAGAAAAGAAATTGGACGATTCATAAGAGCTTTCTATAAAGTCATATTTGAATAAAGTTAAGTTTGATTTGATTTGTAGAAAACATTGCATTTCTTTTGGGAAAAGTATCATTACTTCGACGACGAAAGTATCATTATCTTTAAATAAACAATAAACACGAAAAGTTCTAGCTTTAAAAAAGTTGTTCAGATACCTTACTTTTCGACTGCACAAGTTTGGTTACCGAAAAAAGGGAACAAAAACTGCTCGGACAACCACCAAACGTTAATAAATTCTTCGAATTTGCGGTGGACGGGCCACAGGAACAACGGGTGCCCGATGTCCGCGAACGTTGCCGGCACTGGCCACAAGCCGGGGTAATGAGTTTTATTCTAGCGCTCAAATAGTTCGGTACAATATAACTCTGTTCTTTCCAAGGACTTTGTTAGCCAGAACGGTCATTAGCTTGGACCGTTTATGAGTTTATTTATGTTTCTTCTGGTTTCCTATTATTACTATATTAGACACATAAAAATTAATTTCATAGTCTATACTATACAAATAATAAAACCAAAGAATTTTATTTGGTTGCACGCTCTACAACTCTACTCTCGTGAACTGCTGCGCTGGTTTGAATTGCAAAATCTTTTAGTATTATTGAATTTATAATATATTACATGTTAATTAGTATTTTCGGAATTGGCCACTTCAATGTACTGAAAATTATTAGAAAAATTAATAAAAGAACTCTTAAGCCGTAAAATACAATTTGCTACCAATTGATTTCGAAGTGTAATGCCATTTTAAAATTATGTGATTACTGATTACATTTGATTTATCGTTATTGCATAATATTTACATATTGCATATTGTTTTGTGTGTAAATTGACAGCAGAGTAGAGCTTCTATTTATAGTTATAGAGAAGACTATTTATAGTTTATTTGCAGCGCATTCAAATGCGCTCATATGAATCGCCATGGTAAAACCCGTTAAGTTTAAAGTTTAAATATAGAGTTTAAATATATATAAAGTGATGTGGTCTGTCCCACATTGAAAAAAAAAATTGGCCGTCGGTCAAAAATAGAGGAAAAATTGTCTTCATTTATGTGACATGAAACTAAACTGTGTGCGGTAGTAAACACACTAAGAAGCTCACGGTGAGTGTGGTTGTGTGAGTGCCGCGAGGTGCGCGCACCTCGCGGTGGTGTGGTCTGCCCCACATGACTGTCAGTTAAAAATTGGGGAAAAATTGTCTTCACTTATGTAACATAAAACTACAAAACCGTGTACGGTTGCAAGAACACTAAGAAGCTCACGATGAGTCTGGTCGTGTAAGTGCTGCAAGGTGCACGCACCTCGCGGTGGTGTGGTCTATCCCAGTATTGAAAAATAATAATTTGGCGGTCGGTCGAAATTTGGTAAAAAATTGTATTCATGTATGTCATAAGAAACTAAAAAACTATGTACGGTTATAAATACACTAAAAAGCTCACGACTATTGTCGTCGCGTGAGTGCTGCGAGATGCAGGCACCTCGCGGTGGAGTGGTCTATCCCACCACTGAAAAAACATATTGGTGGTCGGTCAAAAATTGGTAAATTATTTCAGTATATGTTTCAGTTTATGTTATATAAAACCTCAAAATCGTGTACGGTTGCGAGGACACGAAAAGATCATTTGCGATCGCGTGAGTCTATCGCACCACAGTTAAAAAAAAATGGCAGTCGGTCAAAACTTGGTAAAAATTGTCTCCATTGGTTACACAAGAAACTGAAAAAGTGTGATCGGTTGAAAATACACTAAGAAGCTCACGGTGAGTGAGGTTGCTTGAGTGGCGCGAGATGCACGCAACTCGCGGTGGTGTGGTCTATCCCAGTGTTATAAAATAAAAATTTTGCGGTCGGTCGAAATTTGGTGAAAAATTGTATCCATGTCATAAGAAACTAAAAAACTGCGTGCGGTTGTAAGCACACTAAGAAGCTCATGGTGAGTGTGGTCGCGTGAGTGCCGCGAGGTGCACGCACCTCGCGGTGACGTTGCTCGCTATTACATTTTTCAAATAAAATCTTGTACAGTTGCGAAGTGGTAAAAAAGCATATCGAGGTTAGTAAAAAAAAAAGTTGTAATTTTACTATATCGCACATTTTGTTCCGTTCTACTCTTAAAGTGCTTTCATTTGTTGAGCCTTTTCATTTAATACCCATAAAGCCTGGGTTGGAAAACAAAGGCGGTCCGCCATTTTAGATAGCGGTCAAATTCACAGTCTCCAAAATTAAAATCTGCCATAGCTCCCAGTGTTGCCATATATATGACCCAAAGTAGTGGCAGAAATGATCAGCGACGCCAGCTCGAACCCGCCATGTGAAAAAAATCGAAAAACACGTGGTTTACGTTCTCCCCAAAATTAGGGAAGTTACCACTAAATCGGGGTAAAATACCCCACAGGTCGATTTGGCTCACCGAGCACTACAAAAAGTCACCCGGGGTTGTCAGTCGGAAAACGCCGGCAACCCCATGAAAACCACGATTTATTTTTTTCAAACATGCAACTTTTTACAAAATGGCCGCCGGCGCAGCCACCATCTTGAAATGTCGAGTTTCGAATTTTTCCCAATATCTGCACTGTATACGGGGTGGGATAACGTTTTTCTTGCAATTACAGCGCACTCCGATCTGGGAGATCAACTCGGGTCATTTCGGTCTACGAAAAGTTTTAAGTAAAGTAGTATATTCAGTACGTGGAGGCCAGTGTCGCCAGAGGAGAAAAATAAAAATGCCAGAAACTCATAGTTTACTGTATGAGTTGTATTGAAAAGCCGAGTGGTATTGAAAAATTTCATAATCGTTATTTAAAGTTTTGCCTTTCGGAGCCCCTAGTGGAAAGGGGAAAAACCAAAAACGGTAGAAATTTTCTTCCACCTATCAACACTACTCGCCAAGCTCCAACTCCGCCCGGAACATTTCACCCCGGTACGAGGCCGCCATATTAGCGAAAATCCAATCCGAAAATCGTGTAAAAATTGGCAATCCAAGATGGCCGCCGGCGCCGCCGCCATTTTGTTTTTTCCCGCGCGCCGCAGACTTTTCTAAAGTCGAGGACTGTTCTGACCACGTGGAAAAGGAAATTCCGGTAAAAAAAGCGAAAGCCAGTCGACGGTCGCAAACACGGGTCGAAACGGGTTTTTCAATCCAAGATGGTGGCGGCGCCATTTTGTTTTTTCACAGTATGACAAGTGCACCGCATCCCAGTCAGAGATAGGAACATCCCCACCAAACGCCATTAAAAACGGAGTCGATTTGAAAATTTTGACATTTCGCGCCGGCTTCCCTTTATCCCAATCTATAAACGAAAAAATCTTAAAAATTCCCTATAACATCAAATCACCCGAAACCTCTAAATACCTCAAAAATACCCCTGATCTGATCTGATGATATATGGAGATATATTGGAGATAGGAGAAAGGAGATAGAAGATAGGAGAATATAGGAGATATAGATAGATAACGCAGACATTGATGTTTGAAATTTTGTCAGTTACTTATAGAAGATACAATACCTAAATAATCTAATTAAAAAAGTAAAACAAGAATTTGAACGAGCAGAATTACGAAAAGTTAATAGAAATCCTAAAGTAACGTGGAATTTAGTTAAAAAAAAAACAATATTAATAAGAAGTAAGAATCTTGTATAGTTGTAGTGTGTAGTAGTCTAGTGTAAGACGTCGAAAATGTTTAGTTAGATCACTCATACAGGCAGACTCCTATATATAAAAACTGAATTCCAACTTCAGTTTCGTAAAAATTTGGCCAAAATTGAATCATGTCTTTTTTCTTACTCCTTCACTTAATCCGGGATAGCTTTTTAAATACTAATGTGATTTAAATGAATTTGGTATAAATTTAAAGTTAACAGTTGAACCTTTAAAATGGTATCATTTTTATTATCCTATTTACTTAGTACTCAAGATCGCGCGGAATCGATTCCATACTTTTGCTCGCGAGTGTAAATACATGACCTTAAAGCTAAACACAAAACTGTGCACATTGCAAATTCTTCTCATATATGCTCACAATACACAAGAGTCTGATGAATCTAGATTATAGTTCTATGCAACCTAGGGAGAAGCTTCTAAAGCAGATTTGATATACGTAGATTAAACCGATGTCTTTTATCGAAATTAACTGAAATTAATTTCAATATATCGATATTTTTGCTTGGCATAGGGAATCGGATATAGCAAAAGACGCCTATAGATATTAATTTAAGTGAATATGTAACATAAAGGTTACAGGTACCTTTCCAATCAAGCAAACATCTGAGTAGATATGTCTTCCTCTGTGATGGTACAATGCACAATTAATCACAGACATAAGGACTCATTGTTTTCTTTTCTATCAAATATTTCCCTTGCATATTAGTAGATGTAATTTTGAAAAACTTCCAAAATTTTTTGCAGAGTAATCTCTACTTTAAATCGTTTACCGTCATAGTTAAAAGCTGTCAAACTTTATTGAAGCCTGTCAATTCAGTGCCATCCCCCGCTGCCGGTATTAGATTAAATGAGTGCTTAATGCAGAAAACCTTTACTTGTTCGCTACAAGCTAATCATAAATTTCAAGAGTCATCCTGGACTAATAAGTTATCCGGATATATTAGTACAGATAATATTAGCTAATAATTTAAAGTAAACGATGCGATGGGTCATATTATTTTCTAACTCAATAATGGCAATTATTACTTTGTAGACAGGTAATCAAGACAGTCAATTTTCATTTGAACCATCGATCAACGCGATAGGAATTATATAGAGATGATGAAGTATCCTGCTGAATATAGACCTTCATAAACCAATACTATCCTAACGAAACCCATGAGCATTAATCAACACTCAGCACTAGCGTCGCTGCAATTACCGACTTGATTACACGATTATAGAAATAAAGATACATTTCATAAAATGTTGTTTTAATTGGTTTACGGAAAAGTAATATTTATTCTTGAGCTTTCGACACTTTCCTAAACTGAAACTTCCTTCGTTCTGCGTATGGATGCCCGACAAGATATTCGCAATAAAGACAGGCTTTATAAGACTGGGTGGATTACGCAACTATATAATAGGATTCACATAGGCGTAGGTATGTGTATTGCAAATGCACAAATTATTGCAAGTGCACATTTCGAGAAGTAGTGCTCACGTAACATGATGCACAAGAATAGACGACAGATTGAAGCAATTGACAAAATTGGCAAATTTCCGACCTATCCACAATCCTAAATAACGGACGTGACATATGTATCCAGCCTTCAATCCGATGACCCTCAATGTTAAGGTATGTTAGTTACTAAATTTGATTCTTCTCCAGCTCAAGCGTTGGCAAGTTTTTGGACAACAAATCTGTCGTTATAATTGATTTAGGTAATTATCATAATTAATTTCTCTTTTAAATATTACTTAAGAGGCCTATTACAATTCTTCATTCTGCGAGATTATAGGTATTTCGAAGCGTCCCGATAACTCATTGAAGGTCACACGTCCAAAATACTGTGTTGACGCTACGACTAAGCGATTTTGATACTTTTCCCAAAATTTTTATATTTATATTTTTATGGAATAATTCATTATTGCTATATATATCGTATATGAAGAAGCACATTATATGAAGATGATATTATAAATAGGACAGATGATATTGTTCAAAAATAATGTTTATTAAATATTACCTAGTATGTTATTTAGCAAAAGACGGGTTTAGTTTTAAATTACAAATAGGTCAGATTAGAATAAAACTAGTTACCAATTATATAGGAGTATAAATCATCATAAAACAGAATCATCTATTTGCCGAATTTCTATCAAATCGATCCAATGGTTTTGGTGTGAAAAAGCTTTAGAAATAATAGATAAAAATAATATATAGAATAGAATAACATAGAATAACATCAAAAAATATCAAAATCAAAAAAAAATAGTTTAAAAGTCGCAAAAAAATAATTTTAGTTAAGTGATCAAAATTGATAATCGCGTTATACATTGACGATCAACCGCACGATCACGGGATTCGATCGATGTTGGTGCGAAGAAATTCGACATAGATCCGACTCTGAGGAGCGCCCAAGCTCTAATCACAGAGTACTTTTTATATACGGAAAGCTCTAATAAATTCGGACGGCCTGTGCATCGCATTTTGTAGTAATTTTGCAGTATGATTTATCGTTTTTATTGAAATAAGATAATAAATTCATGGTTAAAAAATATATGAATTTGAATGAAAGTTATCTGATGACTTCCGAACGAACAGTTCTAGTTCTTCTGGAAGTCCATAAGAACAGCCAGAACTAATAATACACTCACTTGGCAGAATCAGAAACCAGGATGGAAGTATTGTGGCAGGTGATGAATGTATTCTAAAGAGGTGGAAGGAATATTTTGAAAGTTTATTCGAGAAAGATCGGATCAAACAACAAGTGGGGATGAAAGTAATATCTGAATGAACGAGATTGTAGATGCAATGAATAGTATGAAGTTGGGTATGGCTGCTGGGTATGATAGGATTACGGTCGAGATGCTGAAAGCTGGACAGGGCGTAATAGCTAGTCAGCTGTACTGCCTTTTCAACCTTTGTTGGAGGAGCGGGAAAGTGTAATCGTTCCGTTATATAAAGGAAAAGGGTCACAGCAAGACTGTAAAAACTACCGTGGCATTAGCTTACTGAGCGTCGTCTGCAAACTGTATGCAAAGATACTGGCTAAAAGAGTGATGAATGAAACTGAAGAGAAGATTTGGGATGTACAAGCAGGATTTAGGAGAGGAATGGGGTGCATGGACCAGGTCTTTTCCTTACGTAGCATAACCGAAAAATGTTTGATACATAGCCAAAAGGTCTATTGCGTTTTCGTGGACTTGGAAAAGACCTATGACAGAGTGGTGAGGAATGAATTGTGGTCTATATTGTCTGTTTATGGAATGAACGGCACGCTGATACGAGCACTGAAATCACTTTATGAGGCTTCCAGTGCTTGTGTCAGGATAAACGGAGCTTACTCAGACTGGTTTAGCATCCATCAGGGTGTTTGACAGGGATGTGTGGCTTCGCCGTGGCTGTTCAACCTATTTATAGACGATTGCTTGAAAGATTTGAAAGATAGTGAGTATGGACTAAGAATGAATGAGTCGATCATCAAACGCCTCCTATACGCCGATGATCAAGTTTTATTATCATCGTCGGAGGAGTTGCAAACTATGGTAGACATAATGCATGGTGCTTTAACAAGCAAAGGAATGAAAGTGAATGTAAGCAAGACGAAAGTAATGGTTTTTGAAAGAGAAGAATGTATGACAAACTGTGATATTATGATTGAGGGACAAAAAGTAGAACAAGTGAATGAATTTGTATATTTGGGTTCACAGTTTACGAGAGATGGCAAGTGTGATGGTGATATTGAAAGAAGAGTTTTGAAAGGGAATCAAGTAAATGGGGCACTTCATAACTTCATGAATAGCCAGAACGTATCAGAAAGAGCACGACTGGCTGTGCATGGAGGCGTGTTGATCCCCACATTGATGTATGGTAGTGAATGTTGGGTGTGGCAGAAGAAACATGAAAGTAGGATTAATGCTGTGGGGATGAGAAGCTTGAAAAGTATAATTGGAGTGAATCTGACGGACAAAGTCAGGAACAGTGTCATAAGGGAGCGACGCGGCGTAGTTGAAGATGTAGTGACAAAGATAGAGAAGGGATGATGACAAAGATAGGATGGGAGGGAGGGAACAGATACACAAGGTAAGAATGATAGGACGAATCGGTGCAGGTCGACCTAGGCGGACATATCTCGATCAAATCGAAGATGTCCTATAGAAAGGCCGGGTCAAGAGTACTCGCAACCGACGAGCATGCATGAAGACGCTCATGAAAGTGGAGGAAGCAAAAGAAGTGTGCCAGGATCGTAGCAAGTGGAGAGAGGTGGTCTCTGTCTGTGACATATATGTATGTATTAAAAAATATAACATATTTATTCCTCATAAAGTGACATTTATTCTGGTATAAATTTTATTAATAAATACTATCGCAGATAGAAGATATTCACAGTCAACTTAAAGCGATTTTCGTAGTTTTTTCTTTTAGAATAAGATATTTTTTTTCTGTATTAAATCAATAATATATCAAAATACCGAGGCCGCTACAAACTATATGACTATACAAGAGATCAAATTATCATTTTTTAATTTCATTTAGTTCAATCCAGGAACTCAAAAAAGTGCCTTCGCGCATTTTATGAAAATCTTTCTCTACAATTTTGGGTTTTATTAAAAAGTTAAGCAAAATTGACAAAAAGCGAGGCCGGTACGAACTATGTCAATAAATGTTCTGCATTATTCATTAAGTCAAAATTGTTAAAGTATCTTTTTTCTGAGATCGCGAACGCCAAAATTGACCATTTTACGCAAAAATCCCGTTCGAGATGTAATACGCGTCTTAATGTAGTTGTAGCACAAGACAGTGTATTTTTACTCAGCCAAGTAACTTTTTCACTCGGTTATGATACAGACAATTGACATGACCGAGACTATAGTATAGTGAAGTGGAACCGCATTGACTCAATACAGATACTTTTTCACTTTACTAGGTTTTATAAATATGAAAGGTTGAGTTGAGTTGAGTGAGACAAGTCAAAAGATGATACTAAACTATTAATTGCGTAGAAAAGAGCGAGAATGCTAGGTCGCCCGCTATACATTCATGTCATTGACAAAATAATGACAATTTTTTTTATCTAGTTCCACAAACATCAATCATTGAGATAAATATCGAACAACGCTAAAGAGTTAGTGATATAAAACAATACATGTTATTTTATTGAGCTCCAAAAGATACACTCTCTTCTTCTCAGTAATATACTCTGTGCAAGTCTAGTCTTCGAAACAGGTGATTCGTAACTGGTTTTAAAAATCATTTTTTCACTGTAATTAATTAGTTTCGAAGAAGGAATTGTTTTTCTTTTTACAAAACCAAGGTGATGTAAAGGAAAACTAGGGGACGTATATATATATATATATATATACATACATACATACACTCACGCCTTTTTCCCACGGGGGTAACCAATCCAGTGATTAGACTCTCGTTCGACCACCTCGTTCTCCCTACATTACCGACACTGCCGCTGCTAAGAAATATTTATGCCCCCACCGCATCGTAAAGCTTTTAAATAATCTCGTACCCATATTTTCCACTCTTTTGCTGTCCTGAACTATGCATGGAAGTAGTGCTAGTCCCCACATTGTTCAGAAATACCATACTCTAACCGTTATTCTATCGAAACCAGTAACGGATCGTCGAAAATAGTCATTAACAATTGCGGTTCATACTTTCTTTTTACTACTAGAGTAACAATGAGGTATAGTCGTTTAAAAATTAAAGATATATATGTCAATATTTTAATAATGTAAAACCCATACAAGCATACAACACAACCGTTCATTGTAATATTAAAATTCCTATAAATAAGCACAATTTAATTCATTCTTGTAAATCTTTTATTATTAATAACAAATTACGTTATATAAATCTAATCACAGGTCTCATATTCCATTAAGCAGAACATCTTACAAAATATCTTATAATTAAAAACAAGTCCTGCTTCTCGTCAATTTGGTTCACAAATAATAAATTAGAGCTAAAATTTACCCACATACATAAAAAATTATTTATCTATATATTATATAGAATAGTCCTCATACATATCTATATATTATATAGAATAGTCGTCATACAAACTACTAAATACAATTCAATTATAAGATTACTTATTTATCTTGCAAGGAAAGATAAATGTAATGATAACATTGCCTCATCTTCAATATTATATAATAAGGTTAACTTTACAGGTTGGCTGACAGAATATTAAAAACATTTCAAACATTTTCCTATTTTATGTGTGTAATGCTACATATGCCTTTAAAAATACAAATATGAGGTTCATGAAACCTCAAAATGAATTAATAAATTTTCACATAACATCACAAGAGAAAATACAAAAATAAAAAACATCCGAAAAGCAGCAGCTAATTACATTTTTCAAAACTTATAATATGACAATTAAAAATACAATTTTATACATTGTGTAGTTATAAAAACACATAAATTATAGAAACAAATTTAACATTATATCTAAAACACACTAAAATAACCTACACAAAAATACAGGTACCTTAATACAAACTTTGTCAAAATCAATGAACAAGAGTTACTTGTAAAAAAAGAGGTTTGTATTACATAAGTCAATACAAGATTTTCATATTCATACACAGTTCTTTAACAGTATTCTATTAGCTTGAAGACAAATTTGCCAGCTCATTAATGGCTACACCCTTCAGTTCAGGTAAACTGGCGACTTTAGCTAATGTGGGGTCCAAATATTTATTATAAACGGCTTTATATTTCGACTTCTCTACATTTATAACTACTTTCGCCATTTTTTTAATTATAGGGTCAATATGATCTAGTGAATAATCAGAGTAATACGACAAAGTTGGTGTCCACACTTGCTCAAGTTTCTTACCTGATAACAGGTGCAATGATAAGCAAATAGCTGCAGCAGCCAATTCAGAAGGCCTGTACTGTGCCATCGAATATTCTATTAGACAAAGATCTACAAAATACTTCGCCAAGTGGTGGTTCTTTGATGTCCCATAAGCAACTTTTACAAATCTGTAAATGAATCCAAAAAAAAACATTATTTACTACACATTCATAAAACATAAATTATTATATATTTGAATATATAAGGGAAAAAACTGATTGTAGTTGACTAACATTTCAATGCACATCTCAAACCGGAGGGTCTATAGAACCCAAATTTGGCACATAGGTTCCTTATGAAGTCGAAGGGGATACTACTAAAAAAGGATAACTGTGATCCTGTGACAAATACAGAAGAAATGAAGTCGGTACTAGGGCTGCTTTTAAGTTATGGTATGGCATTTGAAATATCCATACATTCCAATCTATTAGATTATTACCATTTATTGTTTTTCAAAGAATTCTATGCAATATACAACACACTTTTGCGTGCATTCAAACCAGTTATTAAAACATTTATTACACTCCGGCTACCCCCCACGGTAGTCAAAATGGCAGATTTGTATGCATCAACGTCTTTTTCGGGTGAGCTAAAATGTTACCACAAAAACTGCTTCATTTTGGGGAATGTAAAAGTGTTCAGGACTTAAGTCGGGGCTATGAGGCGGATCAGTGTGGGTATGCTGCCCAGAAGAAGCAAGAGGCTATTAGTGGGCTGGTCCGCCGCGAAGGTAAAAGTCCTCCAGCCCCGTGAAATGCGGTGCTTCAAGTACCTCGAAACAGAACACCTGAGGAGTGACTGCACGTCGGAGGTAAAATCGGAGCTTGATGTACTATCGGTGTGGAGAGGAGGGGCACAGGGCTGCCATATGTGCATCAAAGCCTAAATGCCCTCTTTGTACAGCGGTCGGAAAACCCGCCGATCATCGCCTTGGGGGCAGATATGCACACCTCCAAGGCGAATCGCCCGAAAGACAGCCGCGGGTGGAGGTAAAGGCTCTCAAAAGCGAACAGCCCAGTGACACCTAGGGACGGGACTCTCGGGACTCTTGAGAGAAAGAGCTGCGTATGTGCATCTGCCCGGCTCCCATAAGACGACCAGGGAGTTTTTCGGAAAGGCTTGCTTGCGAGCTGACGCCATCGGGGCCACGGAAAAATACTTGTCGGTTCCCGTAGCCCCGCACACCAGGAGTGAAGACAAGATGCACCGTAGGGTTTTAGTCGGTGGGCCGCGTTACCATCCTGCGGAGAGTCCGACATAACCTCGTGCTGCTCCTTAGAGCATGATGTATGCGTAACTACATTTCCCTACGTATAAAAAAAGGGCTGTGCGGCGGATGGTCTACTCTATTTCGACAATTTGGGTGCTCTAAAACATCATTATGTAATATTTCAAAACAGAGCAAACTTGGAGACATATTAAGAAAACTAAGATTATATAATATAATATTATCTAGGATGAAAGTCCTATACGCCATAATAACAAATATAAAAGCTTTGAATAGGGCTCTGTAAGACATGAAGCAACAAAACAGGTGGTCAAACTCTTAAGAATAGGTCCGAGATGAATACGTTCCAATGGAATAGAAGTCTTAAAAGACTATAAAATATACATTTAATGTACGAGTTAGCGAGCTACAAGACTTGGGGGGAACAATTAGAGAATAAGTTAATATTCAACTAATTAGAACACTCAGTATAACATGTACTTAATTTAATATTTTTAAAAATCATAAAAATATTTTTAAGTATTAGATACATAATAACGTCAACGTTTTTTTATAATATTCCTTTATATAAAATTAATCCAAGAGTGACTTCGCAGTTTTACAGTGATCAAAGATTTTTGTGTAAAATAACTACATAATAAAGTTGACTCAGTATAACTTTTGATTAAAATTAATTCAAATGCCAATATAGGTTCCACAAATGTATGTCAGAGGAAAAATTGCGTAGCATTTAGTTAATTTCTATTTGAAAGTTGTAATGTTGAAAGGATCAATTCTGGTTTCTGAAAGCATGAATTAACAGTTTGACAATGTCTTTGCAAATGTTAAATCTCGAGTTGACATTTCCAATAACAATCCATTGCAATTGCGCCACCATCTATCCTAAAAGAAGAACTGTTTGTTTATAGCCTACGACATCGCAAAGCAACGTATTTTCCAATGTATGATACCTATCAAATGGAAATAAATTTCAGAAAGGAAACAGGGTCGAAAATAATCAGTGGCAAACAGGACTGTTTCTCTCTGAGCAGGTCTTATGACCTTACCGCCTAAACCCACTCGCTATCGATTTAGCTCTCGCTTAAACGGCATAATATTTGAATTTTCATACCTCATAACTTATCAAAATCGCTTTCACAATTATTTGAATGTTGCTTGTGATTGAATGAATGATTATGTATTTGACAGATAAAATGGTACCGCCTAAAAAACTGTAGGGTCAATCACTTTGAAAATGACATTAAAACGATTACGTTTTTTCTGTAAATTAAAACAGTACCTATGGATTTTCAATTATGATAAATTTAATAAATTATTCTTAGGTTTTTTTTTTTAACTTAGCGCCATAACGCCTTTTATTGTCTTTACATAGCTATTTATTTTATTTATAGCTTTGGGGACAATTTGGCCATCACAATTTTTGGAACAAACTTTACGTTAGTGTTGCTATCTAAATATCCCCCACGTGATTATTTTTTATAAACGACCAACGAAAAATTAACTTTAATTTGAAACTTAAACGAAAATAAATAAGCCTTTTAACTAACTGAAGACTCTTCTGTATTGAACTTTCTATTTTCATTTATTATGAAAAAACTTTCAAATTTATATATAAATAAAATAATTCAAAAATTAAAATTTCACAGAAAAATGTATTTATTATTCCCAAAATGTTTAATTTTTTGTAGCAATATAAACACCGAAATATGTTTTGATCCTCTAAACTACCATAAGAGACACTTTATTATATAAAAACACATAAGAAACATAAAATTTTGTAAACTACGCGTTTAATTTTTGCACCGAATGAAGAGTATTTTTCATGTTAATATAGGTATTCAAATCATTCAAGTCCAAAAAATCCGCTGTAACTTTATATATAACAACACTAAAAGTTAGTCTAGTATAATAAAGTATTGAAATCTAATTTTATTATGGTAATATTCAACGAAACGGTGTACTATCATCGTTCATTCGCGAAAGCGATTGCGAGTCGCTTCCTAAGATGCAAATTAGATGGTACAGTCAAGTGAAAACGATTGCGAGTAACTCGCTTCGCCGTGGCAAACATCGATCGCGTCGCTTTGAGTTAGGTTGACCAATGCGCAACAAAGTTTCAATTTTGGTAAATAGCAATAAAACCAAAGTTGACCGGTTGTGTTATGTTCAAAATGTTAAAGAACTGTATCAGATAATTTACCTATCTACATCGACAGTGTTTGTAAGTTCTGTCCTTCAAAGGAATTCAGTGTCTAAACCGATGCTGGTGGAATTTAGATACAGAACTCCTGAAGACCAGAGCGATAACCTAGCTTCTACAGAAACATAATTTTTGTAGTGCAAATGGTTTTTATGCAGTGCAAACCTTATTTTTGCAAAAAAACAAAGCAATCAAAACCGACATTTACCGGTTCGCAAATTGTATATTAACTTTTTTTCATTTGCTGAATCACAATAATAGTGACCAACCTTTCATAAGCTCAAATTTTTATCGGCTGTAGTACTTCCATCAATACAAACATTGACCCAAATGAAAGTCAAATTACTAATCTCAAATAACAAAACACAGCACTAACTATTATTACTATTGGATTAAGTTGAAATTTTCTGGCAGACACCTAAGAAAAGATTTTCTAAAATTCTATCCTAAAGGGAAAATCAGTCTGTTTGACTAAGTGGCAGGCAGAAAATTATTATGTACAAAATTTTACATACATTTTTAACATTATTATTATTTCGTGCTAAATCAATATAATTTTAAGACGAGTACCGAGGACAAAAGATAAGATAAAATAAAATCTATATTTTATTGTGTCCATAATATTATTTTTTTAATTAACTGTCTAAAAAGTAAGTTTTCCATTGATAACATTTACAAGAAACATTTCAAATAATTTAACACAAAAAATAATTAATCTCTATTTATGCCTACTTAAATGTGAGTGATTATGTTTTACATTTTCTGAACACAGATTTTGATTAAATATGGCATGAAGATAGTTTGAGACCAGGAAAGGTCATAACTTCATTTTAAATGCGGAAAACATGAGATGTTTCTGGGGGAAACTCCGATAAAAACTGAAACAAATCTAATATATATTTTTATCTGAACATAGCTTGAAATCTTGGGTATGATACAAGATAATTTATACCGTGGAAAAATAACTCTTTCCTATGGAAAGTCGGATAGAACACGGACGAAGCTATAGGCGGAAAGATAGTTTATTCATAAAATAATAATTTTCTTGCATTCTCTTTTCTAAGCATTATAGTTTCATGTTGGATACAATTGTAATTTAACATTCTCCTTAATAGTAAAGAAAGACATATTTTCATAGGCTGCAAACATATGACATTTTTCTTTTATACCATAAGACCACACAATCACGTTGTTTTACCTATATAAATCAAGTGAGTATTACTTCACCATTTGTTAAATGTCAAATAAAATATTAAAAAGGATGCTAAAACTTAAAAATAAAAAACATTTTAATTATTAACTTCAAAGCATGAAACTTAAAAGATAATCATCAAAATTATTGGTATTTATAATATGGAGTCATTGGCAGCCAAGAAGGAACAGTTTACTCTAACCTTTGTGGGTGGCCAGAGTAGGGTGATGTTTTATCTTATAGTTTAAGTTTAATTAATTACTTACTATTAGTAAGCAATAAAACAAGACAGTTATATTGTATATTCAATTACATACCTTCTAAGAAAGCTGAGTGGTATTGGTCTTGCTAAACAATATCCAAGTTTGGACAGTATCTCAATTTCACACCGAAACACATCTGACTTGCTGTAAGCATGGTCTGTTACATACACAAAATCACAAGGATCTGGTGAGTAAATCTCCTCATACTTGCTTGCTATAAGCATTGCTGTTACACCAACGAGTTGCAATTGATTTCTTTTGACATTTGGCACAATCTAAAATAGACATCAAAATAGGCTTGAAATTTGAAAATATAGTAAATCCCGACTAATATAATATATATTATAATATTATAAATGCGAAAGTAACTCTGTCTGTCTGTCCGTCGCAACCGATTTTGATGAAATTTAGTACAGACAATCTTTAGACCCTGAGACAGAACATAGGCTACTTTTTATTTCGAAAAAAAGGGATGTAGGAGTTGAAATAGAGGTTGAAAGTTTGTATGGGATTTCTTAATTTTAAAAGATAAAACCATGAAACTTTATATTTAAGCACTTGATAAGAAATCGTTAAACATTTGTTCTAGCATTTTTGATATTTCGACCAGCTAGGGGGTGAAATAAGGGTTGAAAGTTAGATTTTTTTTTTATATATATTTGTTACACTTACACCAATTAGCCTAGTCCAAACTAAGCTCAGTAAGGCTTATGCTATGGGATCTAGGGTAACGGATAGACATACATATATTATATATACATATATAATTTTTATTGAAATATATATCAACAACCATGACTAAGGTACAAATGCTCGTATTCATCACACAAACATCTGCCCCCACCAGGATTCGAACCCGGGACCTCGGAGATGGCGACACCTTGAAACCGGTGTACTATCCACTCGACTATGGAGATCGTCAAGTATGCAAGTTCGTCAAATATCACGTCTAAAGAAACAAAACAAACAAAATATTTTTGTACACAACGTGGCTTCCCCCTGTAAGTCTCTTACACATAAGGCACCATTACACATAAGGATTGGCAAAAACTAATTTCACGCGGGCGAAGCCGCGGGCGGAAGCTAGTATTTAATATACTTAATATATCTTAAATATAAATATGAGTATTAGAGGTGTGGTCCCTTCACTGGTCTTATGGAGATATTTAGAGTCGATTGTGTTATTGACCTAATTGCACTGGGCCAGTGTGGTCAACAAGGCCTAAATGCATAACATATGTTAGTTTTGTGCCCCCTAGTGGGAATATAGGAGCTTTGATGACCCAATATGTTTATTATCAGAAAGACTATACCAAATTAGTCTGCTTTGTTAGAATCAACTTATCAATTTCTACATTTGCATTTCTATGTTCCAGTGTAAGTGATATTACAGTTGATGGAATTTAGATTGATACTGTGAACTCGATATTGTGTTGGCAACTTGTAGGTACATCAAAACTTTACTCACAAGTTGCTAAAATACCATTTTTTTTCATGAGGGTTTTGCATATTTACTGCAAATCTCACAAGAAGCCTTCACTAAGCAACTGTAACCGTTTACCATCAATTGATTAGGTAGGTGCATGGTTAGATGAAGCAATAAAAAATATAGTAGCAAATTTTATAAAAATAATTACCTGTAAATATCTGTCGATGATGCCAACTGTCAGATGGAAAGTTTCAAGAACTAATGAGAACTGACGTTGCACTTCTACAAGCCAGTCAATCAGAGTAGCCCTCATTTTACCTGTAATCTCAGACTAAAAAAAATATTAAATTAAAAAAATATAGAACTTGCTACTTAACTTTAAAAGTAGCACCAATGATAGAGAAATGGGATGAGTCATGTTACCAGAATGGCTATGAATATGGTTCAGTATTCAGGAAGATCTGTTACACCGGTCCCACAAGAATAGAACAGCAATGTGATGATGATGATGAGTGGAGCTACATATTTGTATATGACATTAATCTTTATTCATACTAACTTTGGGATGAAAAGTACAATAAGAAAAACACAATACTAATATAAAAGATGTATATTTGACCTACCTGATTTTTCAAGTGATCAGGTTCAATAGGATATTTCAGCTCAAGTTCAGTCAAATAATGGTAAATGTCTTTAATATAAGTAGACATTAAAAGTGGATTGTTTTTATCTGCAGCATCAATGTCTTCAATATCATCTGGCAGTGCTGGTATGTCCAAAGAAGTTGTGCGTTTTTCAACTTTATTCTGATCAATGATGCCTGTTATCTGTTGAGGTACATCAGGAATGAGTTCTGTCAATTTTAATTTACCTAAGGACTCTGTAGATTCTTTAAGAATAGGCTTTAAAGCTTTATTATCCTTGTGCTCTCGTACAGTTGGTAGTTTAGATCTCTTCACATCTTGAAAGCTTCTCTTATTTTGTGTTTGAATATTTATCGTTTCTTTAATTTCTATGGTCTTTATCTCCTTATTGGAAGCCTAAAAATGTTCATATCGCAATTATCAATTTATTACATATTTACCATTTAGTTTATAATTAAACATACAATCATCATGATATTGTTAGCAGTTACTGTAACCTATAGATGCCTGCAACCAGAACAATGATCTGTAGCAGAGTACCTAGACTCATGTACTCTCGCAAATGGAGTGTGTTATGTGTAAAGAAATTATATATATATTCAGGTTTCTTTAATTGAGCAGCCCTATATTTAATTAAAGGCTTACAATTAAAGTTACAACTTAACATACACAGGTTCTTCTTTTTTTCATTCTTTAATAATATTCATTTATACCTGAAAGGAGTCCTCCTAGAGATATACATACATACATACATACATACATACACTCACGCCTTTTTCCCACGGGGGTAGGCAGAGATTACGTCCTTCCACTTGCTACGGTCCTAGAGATATAAGTATATCAATAAAGACAAACAATACTTTAAGATATGAGACACCCACAGAAGTACATTCATTTAACATCTTAATTAGGGACTGATCCAAGTTACGCAAAATTTAAATTTCAATTGAGAGTCTACAGTTAGCAATGCACAGTTATAGAAATAAATTAATTCAGTATCATTAAAGTTGACCATCTATATGCTTCAAGTTACCGGAATGTTAAATTTATAATATACTAGCGACTCACCCCGGCTTCGCATGGGTGCAATGCTGTAAATATACAACATCACAGTAGAAAACTTTAAATTTATCAGTGTTTCTCTACTATATTATGCATGTATTATACATATAAACCTTCCTTAAGAATCACTCTATCTATTAAAAAAATCCGCATCAATATCCGTTACGTAGTTTTAAAGATCTAAGCATACATAGGGACAGACTGACAGCGGATAGTGACTTACTTTTATACTATGTAGTGATACTTATTGGTACTTGTAGAGCTTACCGTGCCGTGAAATCTGTCAACCTAAAGATCACACGAAACAAAACAAATATTACGATATCCTAAATGAATTAACAAAATACGGTTATATAGTCTATATAAGCTGTGGAAGTAGTAGCAATAGGTATATCAGCAAAATCTCTCTATAACCTGCTGAAAAAACTTAGCTTGTCCAGAAGTGCAGTAAGTTCAATACTAAAAAGCTGCATTAGCAGGTTCATACCAGATTTAGCTGGGCAGGGCGAGAAATACGAGTAGTGAAGGTGAATGTTTATGTACGTCGGAGAGGGGCACTCAAACCTACACCCATGTCACAAGTCTCAGGATCTACTCTTGAGTTTCTCTTTCTGCCACATGATGAACCCAGTACCACATAGTGAATCCATAGAGTGCTAAGAAGTTCATCTCTTTTTTCAGAGTTATTTCTCCTTGCACAACCAACAAAATTACCATTTGAATTTGAAACTTAAAATAAATATGAAGCCATGCTCAATAGTGAAAAGAGCAAAACACTTTTATTTTTTAAAATAGTACTAAGTACTCTTAATAATAAAACTGAAGCAATAAGTAGTGAAAACTGCTTTATTTTGCTACTACTAGCAAACTATAAAATTTTAATTTGGTTACATTAAATTCCTAATATATACATACATATATACATACACTCACGCCTTTTTCCCACGGGGGTAGGCAGAGATTACGTCCTTCCACTTGCTACGGTCCTTACATATCTCTTTCGCTTCATCTACTTTCATAACATTCCTCATTAATATATATTGGTCACATTAAAAATATAAAATTTTAAAAGATTTTTCAAAAATATATATGTAGTAACTTCTTATTGTGTTTATGCTAATAACAAATTTGCAGATAAATTATTGTTACATAAATTTATTTAGAAATGTAATGTAAAAAATGTAATTAAATTATCAAAATGAGAATAAAAATACTGTAGTAATTCCACTTGCTTTGCTTACAATTTCAAAGAAAGAAAGCAATGAAAACGCCATGTATTCTTAATCTGACATTTCAGTATTATTATGAATACCTTAATTCGTGCAACAGCTCGTGCAGCCAGACTTGCAGTACTTTCTTCTCTCTTTAGAGGAGGTCTCGCAGTGGGTTGACCCTGCGATTTTGATGCAAGGCCCGTATCCACTTTAGATTGTACATGACTATAATTGCTACGAATATAAAAGTAATATTTAGTCAATCATTTTAGTCATCAACAAAAGCTCCATTGTAATCAGATATAAATATATAGGGCAGACTACTTTTTATTTTGCAATTCATATTAAATTTACATTACCCACATCAACGTGATATAAGTAAAACATTTATTTTTTAAATAAACTGGCACTTTATGCTATGAATGAATCACTGGGTAATTCATATAATACAATAACAAACATGTCTGAATTGTAAGTAATTTGGTTAGTCTAATATGAAGGTAGGCAAAATTATTTGTTAAGGATACCTTCTAGAAAGTCCACGACTATTTATTGCCTTTTTCTCAAACTCCGCCGTAGCAACAGCCACTTTACCAATGTTAATTTCTCGCTGAGCTTGAACATTACTATTCAATTCTCCCAATGCTCCTCTAATGGATAAGCCTTGCTTTTTAGCTGGCAATGTCGCTGTGCTTTTCCCTTTTGCAGTAAATATGTTCTCCTGATCTTGGAGCTATATACAAAAGATATATTTGAAATACTTAATTCTACTATTTATCTAACGGTTGTGTCAAAATCTGTTGATTACCTGTCGTTGTCTCCGAACAATTTCCATAACTTTAACTTATAGTTAAAATATTATACCTTAGTTTCTATAAACTACGTCTAATAAGAACACACACACACACTTTAAACAGTGCTAATTTTAAATAACTGAATTTCTCCGCTTCCTGTAGCTTATTTAAAGTGAGTACAACATAAACGATGGAGGATTCTTGTTTGACTGCTGTTGCATTTTAAATAGGTAACAGACAAATTTTCAAGTCATGTGAAATGTTCTCGGCGCTGTGATTGGTCAATAAATTTATGAACGTTCAACAATTTAAACATTAAATATACTTTTTTATTTACCATTATGTCAATATTTTATATATTGCAGTATCAATGCCATAGATGTAAATAAAAAACTAAACTATAATATTCTATGACTAAACAAATAATAAATAAAATTTGCGTAATTAAATTTTATTATTTTATTAGTACATTGACCGGATACATATGTAGCAGATTTTATTTGTCTCTTGGTAGACTTTGTTTCCGTTTGAACAGAACAGTGTAACTAAACCATACAGCCTAAACTGTAAAATAAAAATATGACGGAAAATTTTACATTGATGATACGTGTCAACCAGTAACCAAATGATTTTATTAAATAATTATTGTTTATACAGGGTTACCTGGTAAGTCGTGCGAACCCCGTTAGGGGGTCGTGGTTCCCACCATTTCTGACAGATTTCCCCTTGGAACCCCGCCCCCCAACTTAACCCTTTTCAAGTTATAAGGCTTTATAGACTTTTTTGAAAAAATCTTTTTTGAAAAGGTCGGGCAGGTAACCCTGTATATCAAGTGTAAGTAATAAAGTGCACAAACGAAAATGGGTGAAATTATACATAATATTATCGGTAAGAAAAAAGAAATTATGCCTTGGTTTTGAAATCGTTACCTTGTATTAATAAAACGGCCACAACATTTCAGAAAAATGATCTTATTTAAAAGTGCGGAGATATAATTTCAAGTAAAATACTCATTGACCAACATCAAATTTAAATAGGCTGCGTTAGCGAAAAAGTAAATAAATGAGCCAATTTGTGAAAATACAACTTTTATAATGTTTTTTTTTATAATATCAATTTCCACAGTAATTTATGTAATAATTTTGTCAATTGTTTTACTATACTTATACTACACTATATTGCCTATCTAATACTAGTTAAAATACATGTTTCTAAATATCATAATACTTGCGCAGTGACGAGTTTATTATAAGGCCAGCGCACGCTTCTGGGAATTCAGACATTGAAGACTGTTCACGTTGAACAAAGGAACTGGATGTGTTGGCGATTGTACCTTTTATATTTATTTATTTTTTTGTTGATTCGGTTGTCAATAAATTATCATTTAGTTTGCATCACTATTTTTCATTTCCATACTTTCTTCAGCTAAAACCTAATATTTCAAAATCTAATCTATAACAGGATGAATAAAACGCAACTTGTCACAGTACATTTATGGTACAATTTAATACTTACGCAAAATAAAAAATATATGCATACATTTTCAAAATTTCCAACGCGTTATTGCAAACACAATCTTGCACGAAGAACAATTTGATTTATTGTGCAACAAATTTAATAGGTTCATCATGACAGCTGGCACATAAACTGGCTTAGTATTGTGAACGATTAAATCGATACCGATTATAAATTTATATCGATATCTCTTCTTTGAAATCGGTAATCGATACAAGTAATTCCCGAAAATGATTGGTTATAAATGATATACAGCCTACATTGAATAAGGATTAGTATTGGAAAGCCACTGAAACACCTTATTTATGTTAAGAAAAATGTTCTTTTATTTTAAATTATCAAAGTTAAGGAACTATACATTACTTATTTTTTCTAAAACTATATAATAGGAAAAGTAAATTAAAAGCAAACAAAAAAATATAAATACATTTTATTCACTTTCACTGAATTAACTAGATTTATCATTATCATCATCTTCATTTACATTAATTATTATCGAATTATCTATAGTTATCATAACGGATATCTCTTTCGAAATCCCTTTGGCCTAGTGTTCCTTTTTAACGTTAGTGTATGCTCCAACAATGATGGACTTTTATTCAGTGAGAATATTGGCTTGATATTATTTCGGTTTCGGTTGACGGGTTACACACACAACCCCTATGAGACATAACACATTTATAGAAACAAGAGCACAGCAGCATTTGAATGCTGGATGCCAACTGAGTGTGGCGAGACAGGGACACTAGATAATGAATTGAGCCTGTTGGAACATGATTAATCCAATTGCAACACGCTGAAACATGTTTGTAATCGTTGTAATCAATCGCACTTGACCTGTTTAGACACGATAATAAATGTATCCGTCTGCCTAACACCAGACATTATTTATCCCCTCCCCTTTACTAAATTATATACGTTCATTACTTTTGCTTTATTTCCAGACATATAAATAACTAACTAAATTAGGGTAAGAACTCTAAATTTCAATTAAAGAAGCTTAAAAAATGAAATACTAAATATTAATTTTATATTTGTGTAAATTTGAGTCAAAATATATAATTTGGTATGGTAAAAAAATTGATATGATGGATTTTAAAAATATTTGTTCGAGTTTTAGGACACCAAAATATATTAGAAAATGTACATAAAACGTATGCAGTTTTTTACTTGCAGACTGTGCTGTGTAATTACTATCTCTATAGTTGCTAAGCATTGACATTTACAGAGCTAATTCAATTTTGTTATTTCAGCGGTTTATAGAAGATAGCCGAAACAAAAAATAAAACATAGTGATATGTGACATAAGAAAAGTGAAAAAATGAAGAATTGAAGAAAAAAGCGAAGAATTGGCTGTATGAGCATCGTTCCCTTTGCTTTCCCAGAATGGAAAAGTTAACAAAAAAAAGATATATGGCATTGACGCACAGATTACTATAAACTAGTCGGAGACATTGACGTCTTCATTGATTTAAATAAAGTACTCTGTGATTGATTTTCCAATACTTCGAGATTAATGTAATATTTCGATTTATAAGTGTTAAAAATTAATCCATACTTGCTCTATCTCATACAACTGCACAAATAATTACTCCATTACGATATCGTTACAGTGTACGCGATGTAAGATGAAATGCTTTTCTTTTGCTATGAAAATTGTAACCTTAACTTTATTGTCCGAAATTGTGTTTTAGTTCTCTCCAGAATGGTGCAGAAAGGTCCAAGGCCCTTGGTCCTTTGTGGACCTTCTGGATCCGGCAAAAGTACTTTACTTAAGCGGCTACTGAAAGAATTTCCAGACAAATTTGGCTTTAGTGTGTCACATACTACACGAAAACCACGACCGGGTGAAAAAGATGGTGTTCATTATCATTTTACGACGAAAGATAATATGGCAGGTGCTGTTGAAAGAGGGGAATTCATTGAAACTGCAACATTTAGTGGTAATATGTATGGAACCAGGTAAGTCAAAGTATTAACTGCAACTGTATTTATAATATTCATACTTGGCCATGTGCTCGTGGTTTGGAGAAATTTGGCAATTAGCCAAATAAAGTAATACTAAGCTTGCTTTTTATAATGATTTACCTACCTCATTTAAGGTTATTGTCAAAAGCTGAAAATGAGAATAGTATAGAAAATGTGCTTTTCTATGCCAGTGGGAAGAGGTCGGCAGGATCTTGGGGGTCAATAAACATATTTTATATCAATGTACGGAGATTAATGCCTGTTCTTTTTACTTCATTCATATTCAAAGATATACGAGGGGGGTCAAAAAGTTCGCGGAATGACTGGGAAAAAAGATGAAATGATACATTATGTTATTTTTCCTTTTCAATATATTCCCCCTTAACACGAATACATTTTTCGGATCTGGCATATAACTTATTAATACCGTCGAAAAAATAGGTTTTGTCTTGGGCGTCAAAATACGCCGAAATCGCTGACTTGACTTCATCATCGTCTCTAAATTTTTTTCCACGCAGCTCTTTCTTCATCTTTGGGAATAAATAAAAATCGCTAGGGGCAGGTCTGGACTGTAGGGTGGATGGCGTAGTTGTTCAAAACCGCATCGATGAATGGCAGCTGTCGCAACATGACTCGTGTGAACGGGCGCGTTGTCGTGCAAAAGGAGTACACCTTTTGTCAGTTTTCCTCTTCTTTTTTCTTTAATAGCTTCTTTTAATCGGTCCAATAGGGAAGCGTAGTACTCTCCCGTTATAGAAACACCACGTTCTTTATAATCGATCAAAAGAATACCTTCAGTATCCCAAAAAATAGTCGCCATGATCTTTCCGGCCGATTGCGACACTTTAAATTTTTTAGGGGGTGGTGTGCCTTTTTTGTGCCACTGCATCGACTCCTGCTTTGACTCAGGCTCATAGTGGTGAACCCAAGTTTCATCACCGATTACAATTCGGGCCATAATTTCTTCCCTATCTTCTCCACAGCGGTCCAAAAACTCGCGGGAACAGTTGACGCGCTCACGTTTTTGCAGCGGCGTGAGCATTCTCGGGACCCACCTTGAACACACTTTACTCATGCCAAGATGTTGATGAAGAATATTTAA
Source organism: Scirpophaga incertulas (assembly GCA_036419045.1). Lineage (NCBI taxonomy): Eukaryota > Metazoa > Arthropoda > Insecta > Lepidoptera > Crambidae > Scirpophaga > Scirpophaga incertulas. The sequence goes on along the minus strand of CM071629.1, from coordinate 17,491,574 downwards.
AATTGTGGTTTCTGATACTTCAACTGATGCTGCAAGTTGTTTCTTCTTCAACCTTCCGTCTTCCAATACAAGTTTTTCAACTTTTTCAATGATTTCCGGCGTAGTGGCCTCAATGGGCCGTCCAGGTCGAGGATCATCTTCAATTGACTCCCTTCCTTGCTTGAAAAGGCCGTGCCATTTGTAAATCATGGTTTTACCAGGAGCAGAGTCTCCGTAAACAGCTAACATCTCTTGCAAAATAGTTTGAGGCGTTTTTCCTTGTTTGGTGAGGAACTTTACGACGGCGCGATGTTCAATTTTCTCCATAGTGGCTAGTTTGTTCCCGATTTACTTGTTTACTCGTTTGTAACTCGAAAGCTAATGACCCAATTAGGCTAGAAATTGGCATATATAGTAATTATGAGTTACTCAAGTAGCGGCTACCTGGAGGAGCGACCTCACCCCCGCCAACCCCGCCATTCCGCGAACTTTTTGACCGCCCCTCGTAGTTGAATATAATTTACTCTATTTATCATTTATTTAATGACATTATTTTGGTCTTGCTGCGTAACTCTGTGTTACCTATATCTGCTGTAAAAAGCACTAACTGCATTACGGTGTTGTGGCAAACCACAACAAATATCATAGTAATTTCAGTAACACATCTGAAATGATACTATAAAAGTATCATATCAGATGTGTTACTAAAATTACTATAATATTTGTTTGGGTTGCAGATGGGATTGCAAATCTCACGAGAACTACATCTAGTTTAATGTCTGTAAAATATATCTTGGTCAATTTTGTGGGTGACAAGGCATATTTGTTATCTATATAAGGATTTAAATGTTAAGTTTTAATTGTGCTCAGTTATTTTGCTCAGGTATTCTTAGAGTAGTTATTAGTATGCGAGGATACTGTATGTTTCAATGTGGCACCTCAGCTGAGCATCAAGAAAGTCTGTCTATCAACATGTTACACTCCTTAGACTCCTTCTAAAACAATTTAAAGGGATATTGTTCTAGCGCTGCATAGATTGGATAAGTGCTATATATTGCTTCGGTTAAAAATATACTCTTTAACATAATGAAATGTTTTGGAGGTATATCACATTTAAAAGAATAATTTCAATATTTCAGTAAATCTGCTGTGGATGATGTCCGTCGCACAGGAAAGATATGTGTATTGGATATTGAAATCGAAGGAGTTAAACAAGTGAAACATACTGATCTTGATCCTTTGTTGGTGTTTATTATGCCACCATCTATTGAGGAGTTAGAAAGGCGTTTGATTGCTAGAAATACTGAAAATGAAGAAACTTTGCGAAAACGCCTTGAAACAGCAATAAAGGAAATTGATTTTGGTAATATTTATTAAATAATTTAATATATTCATTTATCCTTATTGAAGAAACCTTATTGAAGAATTACAGACCTATCTCACTCCTGAGCCACATTTACAAGTTGTTCTCGAGAGTAGTCACAAATCGCCTCGCTAGAAGACTCGACGAGTTCCAGCCACCGGAACAAGCCGGGTTTCGTAAAGGCTTCGGTACCGTAGACCACATCCATACTGTTCGGCAGATTGTACAGAAAACCGAAGAGTACAATCAGCCGCTGTGTTTGGCTTTTGTGGACTACGAGAAAGCCTTCGACTCCATCGAAACCTGGGCGGTTCTGGATGCTCTGCAACGATGTCGTATTGACTGGCAATACATTGAGGTGCTGAGATGCCTATACGACACCGCCACAATGACCGTCCAGCTCCATGACCATAAGACCAATCCGATCGAGCTACGTCGAGGGGTGAGACAGGGGGATGTTATATCCCCGAAACTGTTCACCAACGCGCTTGAGGATGTCTTCAAGACACTGGAATGGACTGGACGGGGTATAAATGTGAACGGTGAGCACATCTCACACCTTCGATTTGCCGATGACATCGTCATAGTAGCAGAGTCGCTGGACCAGCTAAGCGAGATGCTGCATGACCTAAATGGAGCCTCACGACGTGTTGGTCTTGGCATGAACTTGGATAAAACCAAGATTATGTTCAATGGACATGTCATGCCGAGACCGATATATGTCGAAGGATCGATGCTCGAAGTTGTTCAAGAATATATCTACCTAGGGCAGGCAATTAAGCTTGGTAGAAACAACTTCGAGCGAGAAGTCGATCGAAGGATCCAGCTGGGCTGGGCAGCGTTTAGCAAGCTTCGTCGGGTCTTCTCTTCGCCTATACCGCAATGCCTAAAGACGAAAGTCTTCAACCAGTGCGTCCTACCGGTTATGACTTACGGCGCCGAAACGTGGACATTAACGGTCGGGTTAGTCCACAAATTTAAAGTCGAGCAGCGGGCTATGGAGCGAGCTATGGTCGGAGTTTCTTTGAAGGATCGAATTCGTAATGAGGTCATTCGACAAAGAACCAGAGTAACCGACATAGCTCGCAAAATAAGCTCGCTGAAGTGGCAATGGGCTGGCCACGTTTGCCGAAGGACTGATAGCCGATGGAGCAGACGAGTCCTTGAATGGAGACCGCGACTCGGCAACCGTAAGGTAGGACGCCCCCCCGCCAGGTGGACTGACGACCTGAAGAAGGTCGCTGGAGGGGACTGGATGCGGAAGGCGGAGGACCGGGTGTTGTAGCGCAAATTGGGAGAGGCCTATGTCCAGCAGTGGACTATGATTGGCTAAGTGATGATGATTCATTTATCTGACCCCTATTGTAAAGGAAAACATTTGAAAGCAACCTGTGTAGAAATTCAAAGGTATATGTGAAAAAGGTATGTGTGTGGTTGAGTAATCTTCACAGGGTCAGTGTGTTTGACTAAGGCTAAAGTACTACTATTATCTTAGGGTGATTAGCACCCTAAGATAATACTCTAACTCAGGGCTATAAGCCCTGTGTATAAGGCTTGTGCCCCTTGGTGTAGATGGATATGAGCAGTGATGATAAATAATAAATAACAGTTAAATATTTATATATAAGATAATTATTGTCTATTAACAGTAGATGGTAAAAAAATTACTATCATAAGACATATATGTCAATTTACAAAGAGCATAGTGCTAAGAGCATTTTTGTGTACTATTGGTTCAGATATCTATCAAATTCTTCTGAGAGACACCTACTGGGCTCCCTTAAGTATCCATATCAGTTCGTCCTGTCCTGCTAAAATCCAGCGTATTCCTTTAATCTTCACTAAATTGGTACAGGTGTTGTGCAAATTCATATTGATAAAGTCATTAGTGAGTGACGTAATAATCAGTATTACTTAAACTGCATATTAGAATGCCTTCATAAATGACATGCTTGTATAATTATATTAGTACATAGTATTAGCAAATGCTGAAGTTTTGGTAGTGACAAATATTTTTAAACTGTAAAAATATTAGTTGCATTGGTATAATGTAAAAGTGATATAATGTCTCTGTAATTTGCTTGATTTGTATTCATTTGTTACATATTACTGATTTCTTGAATCTTTTCTAATGTTACTGTAGTGACACCTACTGTGATCAAATACTTATTCTTAAAAGTAAAAATATATATATAAGAAACGAAATGAAATGGAGAATCTATTGCTATTTCCAGTTTATGAACCCATTTGGGGCTTAACAAGTTTTCATTAAATAATTCAATTATTGGTTATTTAATGAAAACTATATTTTTCCACATGGAATTGTAACTTTTTATTACTTCTTATTATTTATATATAACTAATCTAAAAATATCATTTAAAAATTCTGAATGTCATATTTATTTATATCTAATCGGTCTATCAATTTTTATTTAAATTGATTCTGTAGTTTTAGTGTGAAAGTGCGACAGAGTGCCTTTTTTATAATGGATGTAAACATGTTTGACCTCAATCTCGTATTTATAAGTAAGGATAAACCTATTTTAGCCTGTATGGTTTAAGTAGTTCCTTAACTTCTCAGTCATTAGTCAGCCAATTATCTTATCACTTAAGAGCATGGAAAGAGCTTCTTCTATGCTGAGAAGTAGTGGTAGTAATAGCCAGTTTATAAGCCAAATTTGTCATCACTTACTATCAGGGATGATCAAGTCTTAAAGTTCAATATTTAAGTGAGAATAATTCTTGGATATTTCAAATTAATTATTTCTGAAGAGTCAATAGGATATATTCTTTTGTTATCTACTTATTAAAAAACACCATAACTATTCATAACATTTCAGGTCATGAACCAGGAAATTTTCACATTGTTATAACAAATGACAATTTGGACAAAGCATATTCAGATCTCAAGGAGTTCATTGCTCAGAACAATGACAACAGGGGAGAAGGTATTTTTAAGTCTTGATTTCAAGCATGTATATTTTCATAGAAAATTCTACTAATCTTGCTTGAAGTGATATTAATTCAGGTTAAGGGCAGGTGTCTCTAAACTTTGTAGGTAGGTAATAACGCATTATTGCAAAAGCTGAGAAATGGGTACTTGCAGCTTTAATATGAGTTTATAGTCATTTCAGCCAAAGTTTCGATTTTGAAGAGAGTTCTTAGAGTTAATAAAACCAAAGAAATTTATTTCTAGAAAATCGTATATTTATCGATTTTAAAAATTCGACTTATAAATGTTCTGTATAAAAACATTCATATTAACATAAATATAAACTGCAATGTAAATCATATTACTATTTAAACATATCTGTACTCTGATTAATTGGGTTAATCGAACACCCTCACATGGGACCACTAGGCCACAGTCTGTTTTTTGATGAAGTGTCAAGAGAGAAGGCATTGCATACCTTACAAAGGATTGGATAGGGTTGGCCGCTATATGAGAAAAGGGAAGATAAAAGCTAGTGCCTCTAAATTTGTAAATTTTAAAATAATGATAACATACCTACATAATATACTAAAACATTATATGTATCATCATTATTTTTCTTAAAGTGTAAATTTGGTTTTACCTGCCCTTAAACTGAGATATTTTTAAACACTGCAACAGTTTGCAATTTGCCCCTGTTTCCCTCTACCCTGTATTCATAAATATTTAACCTATTTTCTCATTTCTTCTTCTTAGAGTTGTGTTAGAAGACAAATCATTGACTAATTTCAAAGAGTAACTGCTACATCACATTTCTATTTTGTGCGATTTTAGGTGGCCGTTCTTTATAGAATATAGTTGCTAATATAATAAATCGGTTTCTATAACTATATTTTATGCTTTTGGTTTGTTAGACTATCGGCGCGTAGATTTCATTATCTAAAACTAATTAAAAATCAATGTTTATGAATAAAAGGGTGTCATGTTAAAGCCAGAGGATACATTTTATTTATTATCTCATAAAATCATCATCAAATCTCATATTATCATATAAAATCATATATACTACTATACGCTAACGTATCTATAGTTAACTTTACTAATGTGTGATGTGTTTAAACTTACATTTTACTAACTATTTTGACAGAAACTCCGGATGGAGGACAGAACTCGAACGACAACTGAACAAGTACTTCTGTCTCCCAAGTGGAGTTGATTTATTGAATTTGTCATCTGACTTCATCGTATTAATTTATCCATATGAGTTGAAAATATGATATATTAGCTATGGTGTACAATAGTGAAATTTTTATCCTAACGATTATGAAATAACTCTAGCCTTAAAATATATATATATCCTAGAAACCTTTAGATGCATTTGGAGACAACAATATATGCATAATACTTTTCTTACTTAAGCAAGATTTTACTATATAAATAGACAATATAAAACTATATAATTCATCACCCAAGGTGCAATGGCTACTCTTTTATTAGGCAAAAGACATATTTTAATATTAATGTAAGAAGATTTTCTATTATTACTATGTGCAAATTGCTATTTAAATTACAGCATACATATTTAAATTTGAAATCGAATCTTGTTATTGGGATGGAGTTCGTGTTACGGAGTTAATTTATTAAACAATAACGGATTTAGCTAAGAGGCAATATTGATATCTGTCCAAAATCTTCAGTTTGTATAGTTATTTCAAGTCTTATTTTTAGTTTAATCAGTTTACAGCATTCAAATAGTACTATATTAATGTAAAAGCCCCAAATCTTATTGTGATGTTGATTCTTAAATTTCTCTTTGTGATAATATTATATAAATGTTTACCTTATACTATTTATATTATGTGTCAACTATTACTGTCACTATGATTCATAACGCGAATTGATATAAAGGAAGATTAGATATAGGACATATTTTTTGTGACAGCACTTTGATAATATTCAATATCAACATTTATTGTGAAATAAGTGTTTGTAAAACCTATACTTGAAAACTCATTAATGCTACAAACTAATACTAAATATCACGATATATCATTGTAGAACATTTAAATTGTCTTTATAATTTAAAGCAATAAAAATATTAAACTGTATGGCAAAACCAAAATTTATTAATGTGGTTATACAAATTATAGTAAAATACCATTATAGCTACCCAATATGCAAACGCAATTCATGTGTTTCTTTTCTAAATGGCTGTGTAAATATTTCTGGGTGATAATAGCTAACCCATATTTAAATGTGGGTGCCTTAAATATGAAACAATTATATAAAAATGTTGTGTCGTTCATTAACAAAGCTAATCACATATCGATGCAGTAGCTTGTTTTATAGAAGCTTTAGCTTTATTTGTATAGAATGAGAGAAAGTCTTGATGGTCTTCGCCCACCATATTACAACTTGACTAAAGATAAGGTTGAAGGTGAAAGAGTCTTGCTTGGACTCCAATAATTTATTTAAATACTCCTTTTTGCATAATAAAAACCTTTGTACTGTAATGCATATACATGTTTAATGCAGATCTATAAAATGATTGCCCAAAAAATACGAATTTAAACCGTATGACTGTCAAAAATTTTGATCAAAAGGACAATTTAAGATACTTTAATACTATCTAGTGAAATTGTGTGAAAATGCCCCATTTATAAAAAGATTTGCCGGCAGGGAATTACGTATTGTATTGATAAGTACGACCACTGAGATAGCTACGTAAATTATAAACAATTATTTTTGGGTGTTTAATTTCTGTCCAGCAGAAGGACACATGAAATATTTTTAATGAATAGGTTTATACCTAATTATTTTTGTTTTAATAGATACAGCAGGTTTAAAGTAAGCTTAATCTTAATCTTTTTAATTGTAGCTATAATTATTGTCGTCTTCGCTATAAATAGGATAGATATAGAAAAATGCTGTCTGTTTATGCAATGATGGATGTTAGAATAGAAACGTTTAATATATGTAATTCAATGTTACTGTTTTTTTTTGCTATATTTCGAAAGCTTGAGGGTTTGTTAAGGGGTATAAATATATATAAGTAGTATATCTCATAGTGAAAAGCCAGGTTACATACCGTCAACCATGACTAAAACTAATAATCAATGTCGTCAGTGACTAATTTCCTTATGAACGGAAATTTTAGGAATTATATAAATGAGACAGCGAAAGATTACATTAAGAACGGCGCATTGTGTCAAGGTCCAAAGACTAAAGGATAAGGAATAGAAATCAGTACCTTGAGAATCTTTAGGTTAAGAACTTTTTTGTATGCCAGTATTGTTTTCTTGTGGTTTTTATATTAAGTAAGTAATTAAAGTTTGCCATAGTGTATTGCAATTATTATGTTACGATTATTATAATATGTGTAGAGACTTGTAGTTTACTATAAACGAAAACATTCCTTTCTATTAATTATAAATTAAGATAAATATACCTCTACATTTAGTATTTATTTGGTAGCAAATATCATTGCAGACAAAATAGAAAATGTTATAAAACATTAATTTAGTATATTTATAATTTTCATTAATTTAGCGCTAAAATAGCGCACACTCAGCGGTATGGTGACATATTTATTGTTTGCATTTTACAGAAACGGCGATTAAAGATTGAAGGAAAGCTTAAGATTTACTATTTTGAAAATATTGTTCATTAACATTTTTTGATATAAATTTAATATCACATTTTCTGAAGATGAGCCATTACATCGCTGTGTCTACGATTTTATAAAACTTGTTGCAAAGTCAGTATACAGATGAGTGTAAATTAAATATAACTAAGTATACGAAATATTGAAGTTCGGTATTGTCCAAATATCTTTATTACTTCACTTTCGGACTATTTTAAACACTCCCACATATCGGTATTCAAAAAATATGTTAGATATTGAAAATTATTTCACTTTTCAAAGTTTTATTAATTTTAAACAGGTAGGAAATGTGGATATTCGAAAAATAAAATAAATGTTGTAGATACATTCTTATATCAGAGAATGAAACAACCTTATGTGAGATCTCCCGGCCCTATATCAAGTCTTTAGACTTTAAATACGTTTTTACATATTTAAAGTCTAAAGACTTGATATAGGTAGGTAGACTTGATATAGGACAAAAACAAATATCTTTGCTTTATATAAGATATGACAATTTATATAAAGCAAAGATATTTGTTTTAATATAATAGTATTATATATGTTATCTTTAACTCAATATACAGATTCTGGTTACAGAAAATTGAAAATTAAGAAAATGTTTGTGGTATCGAATAACCTTAAATCATACTAAAGTATCTAACCTTATACACTAGTGACGCAAGAAGAATATATAAATAAATTAAAAGTCACTATAAACTATAAAAATGTATAAAATTTTGTATGTATAATATACAAATATGCGTTAGAAAATCATTCCAGATATATATTATTTTAACATTCTTTACAATATATGACATATTTTTTACTTTTTTGCAATATAACTACTCATTCCTGTAAGTTATTTTCATAGCAACCCACACATATCCTTTTGTTATCTGTTTTGTCTGTATGTTTCTTCAAATTAACGACACTTGAAATGTCTGCAACGAACAAAAAAGTAATTAATATTTTTTTCGATATTAACAGTATTGTACTTCTGCCTCCTAGTCATTGCCACCAATTATTTTTATATTATAATCTTTATTACTACATCGCCGTACTATATTGAGTTTCGGTGTTCATGGTAAGCGGGTTGATTAGATAAACAAAATGTTTTTACCTGTAGCTGTTATTTCTATGGATTTCTTACGTAAAACTGGAATTACTACTTCATAAAAGTCTTCGATATGAGTTTTTGTTCTTCTCGATTATATGCTAACCAACTGTTGACTAAAGCTGTGTTCTAAATAAGAGTCCATCATTACTTTCCTATACGAAAGTAATGATTGACTGTTAAGTTCTCTTTTTTAGAAGTGTATTTTAATATGTCATCTTTTTTGAGTTGGATATAATATGATTTTCCTTTTTAATATAAGTTACTTTCCGTCGGATCGTCAAGTTACATAAAAAAAAATGTTTTTAAGACGTTCTGCAAGTCACACAGAATTATATAAGTTGTCTGTAATAAGAACACATTTTTTTTCTTTTCCGCTGTCACCTTATTGGCATAAATTATTAAATTACAAATGTAACCCAGCCAGGAGTGTAAAGCTTGTACCTAAACCCCATATTTGTGGGACTTATTTTTAAAATATGCCATGGGATTATGCATTAATCAGTGATCAACATTTGCCATGGTTTAATACTCCTTGAAATCTCTTCACGAGCATTGAATGAATGAAGCATCTGTTATATTTCATTATCGAATTTACGTAGCTCCTACTATTTAATGGATATTTGTTTGTTCAGTATGATTTACTATTATTGCTGGGACTTTCATAAACCACATGGCCACGAGGACATCCAAAAAGTGGTTTTTTCATTTCTTCTTTATCAGTTGGTGTTCAATTAGGTATTTTAAGCGTATTTGTTAGTTTGAATCACCATGTTTTCTACAATTTCATAGCAAACAAATAACTTATAAAATTCTGATGGGTCCTATACTGATTCCAAGATAATTAAAGTATATTCTGGCAAATCTGGTTTATCCTCTTCTATGTATTGCCATTAATTAACGCTGGTTGCCTCGTCTATCATTTCATTATAGGCCTGTGAATCTTCATTTTCTGGATTATAATAAATTTCAATACAAATAGGAGTAAGTATAGTCAGATAAAGTACTACCTATTCAAATCTGTGCTTTCACTAGGTCTTATTAGCCTATCAGTCAGATTTTCTGCATATCAAGGGAGAGCGCGGAATGCATTTTACACAAACTTAAAAAGGTTTTTTCTATTTATTCTCACTAACAACATGCAAATTCCACCTCTTGTGTTGCTGCGTCATGTCGCATCGCAAACTCACACAACTTAATAGTCTCATAGTCTGTGGTTTAATACCGACTATACTTAGTGTAGCGATAAAAAAAAACAAATTTAATATATATTGTATATTTTTAATATTTATTATATAGTTTTTTTTTTGTGTTAATAGAATGTGTTTCGTTTTCTATGGAAGTAGTAAGAGTTACTAATTATAAAAATTCTAAATACGTTGTACGTAAATTTAAATTATTATTATAAATTTACGTATAACAAAGGTTCTTTATTTCGTTGTTCTTTATGTCACCAGCTATTTAAACTTCACGATGTATAAATAATATTTTTTTTATATACGCAATCGTAATTGTTTAGCATAATTTACGGAGTGCTATTGGCAGATTAAATTAATAATTATTGCACAATATTATACATTAAATAATATTATTAAGGTTGTTAATGAGTACATACATGGGTCTAAATATGGAATATCTAATATTTTTGAAACTGTATTGTTAACATAATTAGCCACGACAAAAACCGAGATAATCACAATGGAAATTAAATGAATAATGTATATTGTCGTAAGGAACTGCAATTCTATGATTATATTTATTAAGTGAGTTAAGTGTATGGCGTATAAAATCAAATAATAATATTCTACCCAAATTAAAAGCATAATATGTATATTTTTATATAAAAAAAGTATTGAATTGTATTAATATCATAACAATAATTGTGTTTCATTATTTACTAAGCGTGTACAGCTATATTAATTAATCTGGATTTTTTTTGTAGCTCTCCGAGGCCTGTAAAGAAGAAATCGTCTTAATAACCTGATTAATTTAAACATAAGTTTCAGCTATAAGTGATTTTACACCTCACAATTATCTTATTTCGATGTTGAATTTATATAAATCATTCCATGAATATTGTTTATAGCATTGTGTAAAATTGTTTGTGTTATTAGAAGTAATTTAATAGAATTTAGATGGTTTACAAATAAAAGTCTTGCCCAGATCTGTGTTGATTATTGCATTGAAACCAGACCTAAAAAACAATACTGACACTGAACACTGTTTTTATGTTAACATTCGTTAACCTAAAAAACAGTATTATTTACGTTGCGTACTCATTTAAATGTACTGAAAGGATATTTGAAATTGTCCGGCCCACTATACATACAATTTTGTCATAAGCATCGATATATATGTACTACGTACTAGATTCGCCCGCCCGAACACTCACTACATTCAAGTGAAGTGCAGGGTAGACTGCACCTCGCTCAGTGAGTCGTCGCCATAGAGAAAAGTAATATACTGGGAAGTCGTCGCCATTCGCGCAGTGTGCATCGCCATAGGCCGATAATAAACATAATTAAAACAGTGATTAAATAGTAAACCTGAACAAAAATAATTATTGAAAATTTAAGTGAGTTAAATATCTAGTTGTTTAAGTGGAAATAAGGATAATAATATATCTATACTAATATATAAAGCTGAAGATGTTTGTTTGAACGCGCTAATCTCCGAAACTACTGGTGCGATTTGAATAATTTTTTTGGTAGTCCATTTATCGAGGAATAGGCTAATAACATTACGCTATTGACCAATAGGAGCAAAGACAGAGCGGTAAATGTGTAAAAACGGGGAAAATTATTCATTTTTGAATTTGCGTGCGCTGCGAAACGGTCAAATAGACAAAAAATATGTATGAAAGAATTATTCCTCTATACATGATCTAGTCGCGACGGCATATGTCTATCTTTAAGGTTTAGTCACAATGACCGTTTTTATGTACAAATTGGATATGTCGCGTTGCAAGAAAGGTAACAGCTGAGGTGCGCAAAATAACTATTGACGAAGTCGAGCTAGTAATTAATACAACGTAAACAATATGTATTTATTGACGACGTGCTTGCTAAAATCATAGAGTAAGCCATACAGATGTTCCTCCATTCTAAGCGTACGCGGCGACTTTAGGTTAATATATGTATAGACGATGATTATAAAATGTTAGTTCGTAATTTTATACACATTTATATAGTAGTAATAATTAAATAAGTCCTAATATTTTGTTTTCTTTTATGTTGCCATTCCTTCTATTATAAAACATAATAAGTGTATGAGGTACAATGTGGTTATTAAATTTGGTATCGCTTCTGCGGTGAAAACTCTTTGATACAAAGCGCTTAAACGTCATGCTTCACTGCGCTCGGCAAAACGTCATAAGTAAGTGGCGGTTACGACGTTTTGGTTGAACGAAATCTATACTTCGACAAGCGATACAGCAGTTGTCTTTTTTTCCATGGATTTAGCGATCTAGCTGATTATAGTTCTAACATTCACCAGTATTTGAACACACTTTTTCCTTTAGTATTCTTGTCTATCGGTAGAATATATGTCAATGGTCATAAGATTTTCTTCATAGACTCTGTAATTTGATATAGTTATTTAGTTTCATTTAGATTAGAATATAAAACCATACGCAGAGTTTAAAAAAAATAACCAATTCTTCTAAATTTTACGTATACCTATTTTCCAAGTTTTTTTTAAATAATGTCAAATATCACAGAAAATAAAATAATTTAGATGATTTTGTTACTAAAATTTATTCTACATTACATTACTTACCTAATGATTTTTAATTATTTTTTTAATTAAAAAATTAATGTTTCCAGCTAATATAATACTTGTGCTGTGATGGTTATGACAAGGCTTGTGCACGCGACTCGAGCAGAGACCGTTCACGGTGAATACAAATGAACTGGATGAATAAAACATCAATTGTTACAATTTAATACGTATGCATAATAAAAAATGAATGCATAAAATTTTCAAAATACAATGTTGTACGAAGAACAATTTGATGAGTAGCCCGTGTTATAATTCCTGGCTCATCATTTATTTTTCTTATGCAATTGATGACCCTTTCCTGTAATTTAGCATCTGAATTTACGGAGGTTACCTAAACTCATCGCTCATTGATCCCTATTAAAAGAAATCTAACGGAGAACGATTTCATTTTTAATTGGTTTTCAGAAATACTTGTTATTTCGATCGATTACCTATGCAATATTGCTGTTTCAAATTATTGGACAACCTTGTGGGAGGCATACGAAGACATAATTTTGTATAATTTAAATATGCTATGCTATGATCTCTAAAGCTATGCTATGCTATGATCTATAAAGCCTTTACAACAATAAAGTCTGGTCAACGTAAGCGTCTTGGAGTTTTCTTATTATGGGGATAAAATGTAAACCTCAAAAGATTTACGTCTATTCGATTTAAACTTCTATTAACTGAATGATGCCCTTCATTGCGAATAACTTATAATATATATATATCGATACAGTTACGACAGTAATGCAAGAATTTTAAGTAATTATTATAAAATAAAGCAAAGCAAAGCAATTTTAATACGTACAAAATCCAAAGTTTGGCGCGCTATAATTATATCTGTTAAAATTCAGTATCATATGCGCAGTTGGCGCGCAAGCGCGATACACGGCCGTGTGACTGAGGGTAATACTCGGAGGAACTTCCTCCGACGGGTAATAGTATTGGTGCGTTGTTTAATCTGTGGTAAAGGAAGTCTGAATGTAACAAACACACAGCGCCCTCTACCGGGATAATTTCCAATATTCTTCCCCATTACGAAGAAAAAATTCCGTTACGTTTATAACACTCTCAGTCATCCCTAATGCTACCTATAATTAGGATAATATATATAATATAACAAGAGGCGAGATTTTAATATAACAAGAAAAATAGTAGATATTCATAAGTAAGCACAGACTATTAGACGATACTACGTATTATCTATGCAATTTATATAATTGTAAATTTATATAATATTGGCAAGTTTTATTTACTTTACTTTACCAGTTCAATAGAGTTAGAATCTTGATGATGCTTTTATATTCAACCTCTTCAAAAGATAACAGTAACATTAAGAAAAATTGTTTTTTGTCTTTATTTTATAAGATTATATTAGTGTGTAAAATTTACCATTGCCTTTAATAACATTAAAATTAAAAAAATAAATATTTAAAAATGGAAATTTACTTTTTGACATATTCGACCGTTACATGTTTTGAGAATTTTCTTTCTGCAATCTGTTGTTGATTGCTATATTTTTGAAAAGTATAATGTTTGCATGTTAATAATCATTCTTTGAAACAATGGGAAGTAATACAAGTAAACCCAATTTAGAAAATAATGGTCAACCTTCGAGAAATGATCCAGAAAACGACAATAGTTCAGATCCAAGATCTCCAACTCCTGAGATAATACGCACTCCATTACAAGTAAGTTTATTTTATTTGAACAAATCCCTACAAAAATTTATTAAATATGTTTTGTCTTTAATGCCTTGAAAATTTGAGGGATATTACTTGTTAAGAATATTTAAGGTATTAGCCGTGCTTAATTATGTATATCGTACATAGTTTAAACTTGAGAAAATTTGTTACTTATTCCAGGAAAAGGGAAGTTCCAAGCACAACATTACAAAAAATGTTGATTTGAGAAAAACATTTGAAAACTCAAAGGGTGATGCCAAGCTTATTCATAATAATCCTATATTATCTGCAGTCATAAAAAATCATTTACAATCTTATGATCCAAGATCTCCAACACAAGATTTTGAACGGACTCCAATAGTATTTGGAACTAATATAGATGAAGATAGTGTTGATAAACAACAATTAAGAATTCAATATGAAAACACCTGTGCAAGTCCATCCTTACATGGAGACATTGAAACTAATTTTGATAGTTGTGATGTAATTCCTAGTCCAGAGTTGGTGGTACCTAAAAATCTTTGTGATGGATTTTTTGACTTAACTTTAAATGAAACAATTAAAGACACTGATGAACCTTTAGGTTCATCTACTGCATCTAATGAAGCTCTTGAAAATAACATGTCTGACATTAATGTTAAGAAACCTCATAAATTTCTTGAAACCAACTTTGAGTATGTCGAACATGTTAATGATGATACTTCTTGTGATGATGTTATCCAAATTCTCGATGATGATCCTAGGTCACCATCTTTAGGTATTGAGAGAACGCCAATTGTTATTTCTAAGACAAACTTGAATAAAAACGAAAATGTTGAAGACATGTCTGATGATACATTAATTAAAGTACTTCAGAATACTAATGCTGAACTCCGTCAAACCATTTTGAAACAAGATGATAAGTATCCCGAAGGATTGCTTGTTTATGAAGATGAATCAACAGCATTAAATATGACACCTAAAAAATCAATATCTACTTCTAATGGCTGCAGAACTCCTTTATCTTGTATGAAAAATAAGACTGATGCTGGACACTCTAGGTCAAAATCAGTTAATACTTTGTTTGACCCAAAGAATCAAAGTGTGATTCCTCAGAAAATTACAAAACGTACGTCACATATTCCGAGATTAAAATCACTTTCGAAACAAAGTAAATTCATTACATCTTGTAGTACAGTTTCGTTGAAAAATATTTCTAGATCATCTGTTATTAGTGGAGATTGTGAAAACACTCCACCAAACTCACATCGTGACAGATGGGATAAAGACAATAGCATTGTACTTTGATATGTTAAAGTGAACATTGATATACACATATTATATGAATAATGTAGTAAATGTTTTTTCTTCAATTTTTTTACTATTGAGATTTTCTAAGTAAGTTAGTGTTTATTTATAAAACTTGACAATCTACTGTAAATTAAACATTGTACTTTTACATTCAAATAAACAATTGACAATTATTACTATATTATTTTAATACAATACTTTTTTTTTATTTGAAAGAGTAATCTGTGATCAGTTACTTGATTGTGTGTGCTACAGTGTGAGCACAAACGAATAGGAAAAAAATTAATGTCATGGTTATGAAATTATTGCCATTTATTTTTTTTTGCAAATTATACCTTGTATTGATAAAAAAGCTATAAGAGTAAATATTAAATATTATTATTATTATAACTATTCAGAAATATGGTCTGAAGTAATTACTTATATCTATTAGTTGTCCTACTTATATCTATTAGATTGGCAGTTTAATTCGAAAGTCCAATCTCCTCTCCGGCATGCAGTAGCTGCTCTTGGATGCCAATGCAAACCCACGGGACAGCGAATACGACATGTTGATCCTTCTGGGAATTCTGTACCGTTCTTAAAGGTGCCTCGATTACAGCTTAAGTGTCCGTTACTCGGTGGAGGCGGTGGGTAACACCAGGTTCGGGCTAAAACAATAAAAAATGGCTTAAAAATTTATATTCATTATTTGAACATCGTATTTGCATATACAAATGCATACATGTTCTTTTCTTTGTATACAATTTTGATTACTATAAATATGCTATATATTCTGTAAGTATTGGTTAACACACTATTAAGCCGAATTTTACCCATGTTAAGACTTTTTCATAACTAAGGTGTCTTATCTAATAATTTAAAGTTGCATAGTAAGTTATATAATTAATTGACGAGATATATTTGTACATTCCTTGAAGCTTACCTCTACAAATAGGAAGATCTCCAGTCCATCCTAATCCATTTTCACAAGATAATGAAGGATCACCATGCAGTTCTAACTGGGGATTGCGGCACGAAAACGTACATACTTTGTTTCTTTCGTCACATTTTGATATCAAGTCTCTGGGTACCGGACAATCTTGAGTTATCACATGCACCTGCATCTTACACATTTGTAAAATCTGAAATATACATAATTATTGAAATTTCCGTTAAGCGTAATGTTTGATGTGATTACCTAAAATATCTTTTAAATCTTAGTGGCGAAGCGTGTTTTTAGATTAGAGAAAGGTCCTAGAGAAAAGTCTTGACGTGATGTACTAAATATTGAATATGCAAGGTTATATAAGTGAGCTGAGCTTCTTAAAATGTTTATTCCTCTAAATCTGAAGGGTATTTAATAATTTTTCAATGAAAATAATATTTTGACTCGAAATTTCAATGACTCGATGATGATTTGCTTTTTTAAACATAGTCACATGAATTTAGATAGACATTATTGAAAAAAGAAAACACAGGGACACGGTCACAGACGCCATAGATATGTGGAAAAAAAAATGTGATTTTCCAGGAAGAAATCAGGGCCCTGAGTTTGTGTGAAAAATATGCCGCGTGGTTCTCTCTAAAACTCAAATCGCTGGTGGTGCTATTAAGCTCACATAGCGCTCAAGAAGTTTAAGTTTGATGTTATAATACGATCCGGTTGTATAATATTTTGTGTTTAGTGTATACCAATCATGTATTTCGTCTAATATTTGGCTATACTTTATCTCGTATCTTGACTGCTGAATTTATCTGTTGCCGAATCGACTAGACTAATATATTGATTAGCCAAGGACCCATAAGACTTTCTAACCATCAGGTGATCTTTCACTTTTAGCTAAGTCAGGGCAGGGTCTTTATTGACTGAGATTGGATACTCGGAACATAATAAAATTGCGACTCTATGAGAACTGGGAAGAATTCTGTAAGTAATTGTAATCAATAGCAGACAGCCATTCAGCCAAGAAGAACTTTTGAAGCAAGACTATAAGTAAATGCTGTATTGCTTAATTTCTGTATTAGTAAGTGATAGTATGGTTAAAGATTTTGCTTACTCACTTTGTTATTCCTGGAAATACGTCCAATAATAACATGCGAACCTCTTCCTAACAGGGAGCCGAACGTAGGCCCATATGTACTAACAATGCGCACGTTGCTTGGAGCTTTTTGACCTGTACAAGTTTGCAAAAGAGGAGTATGCAACACAACTAGATCGGAGCCAAGTTTGGCAATAATTGTTCTGTCGTTAGGGCATCTCACACAATTGTTGGTATCTGCAATGTAATGGTTAAATAACTTAAAATTACATGTCATATGTATAGAGCAAGTATCCAATGTAATAAAATATTTAAAACATCTTGTTTTACAGAATAAACTTGTTATTTTATGGTATAATATCTTTTGGAATCAGGGCGTATTAAAAATTCATCGGATCAAAAAAAAAATAAGTTACTGCTGCTAGTCGCGATGATTGTTGCCATGACCATGACGAATACAACTTATATTTCTATAAGTCAGGCATTATCACAATAGGTATCTCCTTGTCTGAATACCTATACCTACCTGACTGTTCGAGCCGAGCGCGAATAACGCTGCCCAAGCGCGCTACTACAGGCCCAGATGCCCGAGTACGTTGTGTAATAAGGTATAGGATTTGCTAATAATTTGCTAAGGGGTATAATATAATGCTATATAGTAAAAGTAAATATGGTGCTATAGTCTGATTTATTGAGGTAAAACTATGCTGATACTTTTTATAGAATCCGGAAGGAAACATTATGTTTTTAAATTTCAAAGTCACGTATTGTCATGAGAGTTCTGTAATTAATTAATTATATTGGCATTTTGCTAAATCTTCATTGTCAATCGGTGGTGGTATATCAATTTGTTTCAATACGTGATAAATTACGCTTATTGTTGAATGTTAGTGCAATATTGTGAAATATAATGTTATAATAGATAAAGCGTATCAAATGTATGGGTTTGTTATGCGCACCTGTAAAGATTTTAGATATGCCTCCTCTTATCTAACTTTGTACAAATCACTAATCAGATCGCAGTTAGAGTACGCTTCAGTAGTATGGAACCCATTTTTTCAAAAATATATTTACCAACTTGAGATGGTTCAAAAGAAATTTATACGCTCAGTTAATTATAAATATTTTCATGCTAAATCCTCGTACGATAATCTTCTTAAGAAATACTCTCTGTTAACATTAAAATCTCGACGATTACTCCTAGATCAGATACAATTATTGTATAAAATCCTCGGCAATCAGCTTGACTGTACTCCACTAACCAACCACATACACTATCAAGTGCCCAGTCGCTCCCAGCGCATTCGCGATACTCGTACACACGGTGTATTCGCTCCCAGACTCTGTAGGACTATAGCGGGCCAACGCGCACCGCTTCGCCGACTGATGTACTCTTATAATGAGCATTTTGCTGATATAGACTTATTTAAATTGTCTCTTGGCCAATTTAAAAACAAAATTTATTTAAAGCTCAAAAAATAATCATATCATAAAAAGGCGTGAGTGTATGTATGTATTATTTTTATAATTAAGTTTAATTCACAATCTCATTGCTGGTAAACTAGTACATTGCGGATTCATGTTATATACTATAGTGTATGGCATGACTTAGTATTGTGATAATTTCAATATCAAAAGGATTCAATGGTGGGAACTTAGACTATTAATATACAACCATACAACCAGTTTATACCAAATTACATTGGTTGCATTAAGGGACTTGATTACGATCACTACATGTTTTATTTTGTAATTTCTGTTGTGTCTCTCAGTGCTGGGCATTTAAAAAATATGAATGTTTCTATGTATTATCTGCGGACAATGTTGTTGATTACATAATAAGTACTTGTTTTATATCAACTCATTTTTGTAATAGAATTATGTAATTGTTTGTTGTTCTAAATAAATAAAATAAAAAAAAAAAAAAAAAAAATAATCCATTTGACTTATTGTTCATGGCGTATAGTTTTATGATGGTTTTTAGCAAAATGCATAAGTCACAGATCGAGAATCAATGGAAATGGTGAATTCTCTTCCTTCAATGAACTTTCGAAAATGATAGTCTGCCGCATATTCTTGAAGCAATTCTTTAATTTTTATTGAGCTTCTTTTAAGTTTTTGAGAAATACCCTAATGATTTTCAGAGAACCACGACACAGGTAGAAGTGATATCTGTCATAAGTGCCAGCGGGGCTGTTGAGTGACGGCTGCTCATTTCTCATTGTTAATATTGCATTTTTCTTCTTTTAGGATAAATGACGGCACCCCCACGGCATGTTTTGGCCAAGTTTGAGTTTTTGGATTAGAAAACTTTTTAAACTACTTTTTTGCCAATTGTTTAGTCAGGCCATGTAAGTACAAGTAGATAAAAAATAACACACAAGACAGATGATATTGTACCCTCTCACTGTCTGATTAAAAATGTATAAAAAAACTTAGCACACAAAACCTAAATCAGAAAATAAATAGATATTGAAGATTTATAAGATTGTACGCCACTATAGATTTGTACACCGCTTATTCTTGCCACATTATTTAGATATAAATAAAAAAACCGCCCCGTTCTGGAGGGCGGGAGCGTTAGTTCAAGCCGATATAGTTCAAAACCTGGGACCTGGGAAAAAATTTTTAGAACGCAAAGTACCTAAGTACTAAAGTAAATAAACAAAGCGGTATACGCAAACAAACATAATATTGGTATTATGGTAAAGTTAAAGAAATATTGGTATTTCTATTCCAGATACAATGTAACTGATATGCTGTATATTATTCAATTGTCTTAATTTTCATCTATCAGGATCCTTACTCTTCACTTTTTTCTGGAACTTACCGAAGTCTATTTCTTTTCCTTGTTGGTCCAGTGCTAATTGCGGATGGTTGAACTGTATGTTTTGAGCTCTGATTACCTCTCTGCCAGGGTAGATTGCTGATACCTCTTTGTTTAAATTTTCGCTATTCTCTTTGATGTAGGAGTTGGATTGATAGAAAATGCGCGGATCTTCTCTTGGGGGATGAACATTAAGTGATTTTAAGTTTTTGAGTTGTGCATATCTATTCTTATAATAGCTCCTTTCAAAATGATTACCAAGTATATTTCTTCTGGTCTTTACATGGTATCGTCCAAGATTATTCCTTTCAGAGGTTAATCTAGTAATTCTGTAAATTAAATAGGCTTATCAGATGGTATGATATAAGTATCCAGAATATATTTACAACGTAAGCGATGTGTTTTAAGTTTAATTTAAGCAGCATATTCTAGACTTAAGCAGTAACTATCTCGGGCCTTGGATAGTTAAATCAATATGTAATACCATGACTCATGATTTAGTTAAATCGAATATTATTTTATACATTCAAATTTACTTTTCAAAGACTTGTAGGTACTCCATGTGCTGCTTACTCTCACATATTTTTTCTTTATTTACAAGTATTTACATAACTTACTGCTACTTACTTCCTCTTCAGTTTTATTTCAATTTTTTTTATATCATTTATAATTCACTAAAATTTATTATATATTTTAACAACTCATATACCTTTTTTCTTCATCTGCAACGAGATCGCTGCAGAGATCTAAGTGCCGATCTATCAATAAAGTGTTATAAAATCGCTCTCGTAATAAATCATCGATGAAGTACCTACGCATTCGAAATCGAAATAGATATGACGTAAACTTCGCAAAATTCAATGTTATTTTGATGCTAATAGGGGATAATTCTAAACAAACATGTTTAGACTGTGGCGAACAAATACATTCAATTTGTTTATGACAGTTTTAGTATGGTTTAAATAAGGAGGCATACAAATTTTTATGACAAATCTTCACGCACGAAAAAATACCTATAGAACGTTATTGGCGACGATTCGGCCATCCTATGAATGTACACTGAAAATAACATTTCCAGATTCAATGCCAATTCTGTTCTTCGGTCATATATATATATATATATATATATATATATATATATAATTTAATAGGGAAATATTTAGATTCTCAATTACCATTACTACCTTTTGGAAGTATGCTGGTACGATTGTATAATCGGCCTCGCTTAATTTTGGTGTTTATGAAAGCGATAGGATTCCACTATCAGCTAAAATAATAGGTTCACTGCTTTATTTCAAAATATTTGGATATTTGAACCGGTGGCTAGTAGGCTCTTCAGCAGAAACAGTACCTACTACATACATATTCGTACTTAATGTTAAATTTTTTCAACGTGTATTTGTTATCACACATTCAACTGTGACAATGTGATTGATGTGAGTGAAATGAGAAAATAATATTTAGGTAGATACCTAAGTTTGTAGGTACTTTCTATATTATACTTGAACTTACCTATTGATATCTATATCCAGCTCCTGTGTTACCACAACTGTAAAAGATATTACACAATTAAGCTGACTTTTCACTATGAGATTATACATTACGTCCGAAGATATATATATATATATATAAATGCCATTATTACGCTGTATATCCGTGATGTATGAATGTATTGTGGGCATAGATCACAGAACACAGAAAGAGGTGTGTTCTGTGGCATAGATAGTATTATCGCAAAGAACGATATCTATCGAGCGATATACCTAGATTCTTCCAGACAAGCCCTGCTTATAAAATTTTATACCAAATATTAATTGTACTTTTATAAATATATCGTGATATCGGATTTACTAAAAAGAAAGATATTTTTTCCCGCGGTAAAAATGATCTTATTTGCTCATATCAAATTACATTCAAACCTAGCCAGCTGTTTTTATATCTTCCCGCAAGCAAAATATATTTTCCCGTAGTATAAATATCCCTATGTCCTTCTTCGGGTCTTCAAATTATCCGTAGGTATATAAATTTTCATTAAAATCCGTTCAATAGTTTTGGCGTGTAAGTGCGGCAGACAGATAGAGTTTCTTTTATATTATTAGTTAGGATTATTAAATATATATCTATTTATATACTAATATAATTAAATATATAGATATAATTATATATAGATGTATAATTTAATTCCAAAACTAAACAATTAGACATTAAACTGTTCCAAGAAATGATTGCATAATCTAATTAATTTTAATAGTTGTTACAGTTATTATGTGCTGAATATTTGGGGGTAATCTATGATAAGTAAGATATGGGTAAACGGTACAAACATTCAATCATGTAAATGGGCTTATCCAGAAGGACAATGTTGAGACGTTAATATTACTTAAAATTTTTCATATTTTACATTATTTAATGTTGAAAGTTACTTTAGATTTAATTAACATCTATCCGATAGTCTTTGAAGGTATAACAAACATATATTTTACCTTTAATAAATTGTCGTATAGCCGGTGCGATGTATGTAGGGTAAATCCTCTTTTTTACCTCAGGAGAGGTAAAAAAGAAGAGGGAAAGCCATCTAGGTTACTATCACAGCCAAATGCCACTAACGTACTAAGAGCATTTTAGGCAAATCATAAGAGCAATCAGTTTCTCCTTTTTGAAGCAGAAACCATGACTAGCAGTGGGAAGTAATCGATTGAAGCGACACTGATAAAGTACGTAGTCTAAAGTAAACTTTAGTTGATTAATTAATTATGTTATTTACTTTATGTTACTTACGTTCTATTTTTTATGTTACCTATGTTCTTATCGATAGGTGAACATTGCACATAGTCTTTCAGGTCATCGTTGCAATTAGTCGATGTCGACCAAAACAATACAACAACTATATTCTTCTTAACCTTTCAATTTTCTTCACTTAACATTTTTAGCCACTAATTCGTTTACTTTGGGTATCGATTGAATATCGTTAAAAATAATTAAAACTTTAAAAAAATAATTACTTTTATTCCCAAGAGAACTATATTATACTTAAATAGCTTATATTACATGGTTAGGTTAATAATTGATTTAAATTTTGTGGGAGATGTATTTTATTAAAAGTTTTATCTTTACTAACATTACTTGGAACGTTCACCTTAGATTATAATCAAACATATATTAAATAACAAAAAAAGTTCTTACGTGAAAAGTATAGAAGAAAAGCTGTGCCCCTAAAAATCCACATTTCTGTATTCACTTAATATTTCAATGAATAGCAATAACTACATCAGTGTTCAGGAGGATATCCACAGTACGTAATCGCAACCAAACTCAAAAACTGACTACATCAGTTTAAGTCAAGCTTATGAATAAGATGTTATTGCGGGAAATCACACTACGCTGTAGGATAACCGCTTTTATTTGTCATATTTTATGATTTATTTTGCTATGCACATAATGATGAGAAAATACTGAATCTTGCGCACAATGCGATTTTGCGATGGTATGACGTAAAGTTACATGTTTTCGGTGCCAAAAGAATTATACTGCTTGCGTATTTGAAGAATTTCTGGTTAAAAATTTTAATGCTGTAATAGTTTATTGTTTTACGACTAGTTGGAAATCATTTTAACTAAAATGAAACATTATGATTAGTATATATAAGTATATAATAAACTTAGGACACCTAAGCCATGGAATAAAAGTAAAAAATAGATATGAATATATGAAATGAATGAATGTTTTCTTGAAATAATAATCGTATTGTGCCTCGACTTTTTTCGGTATTTAGAATTAAGAATTCGAAAACAAGAATGTTTTAGATCGGCCAAATAGTTTTATTGTATCGTCTATTCAAAGGTCGGTTATTAGGTATAATGGAAATGAAGGAAAATTGTCGTGCGATAATTTTCTACAACTTTCAAAGAGGATAATCGCGACGTCAGTGCTATGAGGAGATCAGTTTTGTGTTTAGTGATGCAGCAGCATGTCTTAGGACTATAGAACGCTGGTATCTGGAATTTCAACGTGGGCAGTGTCCCCTCAGTAAAGTCACAAGCCACGTGAAGGTAAACCGTAATATCCAAAAACCGTAATGACGCAAAAGAATATCGAAGCCGTGCGGCAGTTAATCCTCGAAGATCGTCATGAGACATACAGTGAAATAGAGACATCCGTGGGCATTTCAGGGACCACTGTCCAAAAAATTCTACACGAAAAACTTGGCGTAAGAAAGTTGATCTTCCGTTGGATACCACATTTACTTAGCAACAACCAAAAAGCAGCCCTTTTTTTTGTGAAACCAACTAGGTGTCACAAAACACGGGCTGCTAAGCAGCGGTCTACTGTCTGGGTCTTCTATAGTATGAACCAAAACCGACCAAGTTCATATGCTCACAGAGCACTTAAAAAATGGTTGCCTCCTTTGTGGCAAAGGGAGGTCATGTAGCCAATATTGTACTAGAAGATCGTAAGGCGTTGTCGTTAGTTGTCGCAAACAAACAGTGGTATACCTACCAATACCACTGTTTGTTTCCGATAAGTCATCACCGAATTTTAAAAAAAAAAGCAATTCAAGACGTCGTGTGATATATATGCACCATGACAATGTAAGTTCGCACACCACCCGCCGAAAGAAAGATGTTATTGAGTACGCGAAATGTAGAAATTTTAATTGAAGCAATGACCGAAGAAGCTTTTGATGCATACAAATCGGCCATTTTGACTACCACTTCGGAGTGGAATAAATGATTTAATAACTAATTTGAACGCATGCAATAGTATTTTAACATACTTTATCGAGGAGAATTCTTTGATAACAATAAAAGGTAACAATTTATTAGATTATCTATACTTATTTCAAACGACACAACTTAAAAGGCAGCTTTCGTATCATATTAAAAAACTTATGAATTCAATTTATGATTCCATAATTTTGGATACTAGTAGTTATATATTTTTTTACAACTTTTATGTTGAATTCTAGGAAAATATTAAAAATAAACAGTTTCTCAACTTAGGACTTAAGCCCCTCTAATTGTCATATCAATTTGTCGCATGTTAATCAGACAACTTAATTTGGTAGGGCCTAGGCACTATAATGGCAGTCAGACGACACATATTTTAATTATATATATACTATGTACATATAATATGTGCTCATATTGTACCTGAACGTTTTATTTTTGCGTCGGATTATTGATGGAATATGAAATTTTGTTCCATGATACCATAATCAAAAAAGATAACCCAAAGCGGGTAAGCTGATATTGATGATAAAAAAACAAACGTATTTAATCCTATTGAGTTATATATTTGTGTTTATAATTCTTTGTATTTTTAATAATTTATTATTAACATTGGTTCTTTGTAATTCGCTTTTAAAGTAATTATATATACAGTTTATTGCCATAATAAGAGTTACAAAAAAAAAGTAAAAATTGTGGTTCACAAAGGTGGACTTATCTCTATTAGAGATTTCTTCCAGCCAACCTGTGAGTGTCTACGGAATGCTCCTTATAATGAGAAACGTCAAAGCAACCAAAGTTGTTAAAGAAAACTATTTATAAGACAAATATATATATATATATAATATATATATATATATATATATATTATATATATATATATATATATATTATATATATATATATTATATATATATATATAAACATACATGTAATGCTATAAATAAATATATACGTAAGATGCTGATGACAATGTGACATTTATGACGAGTTGCCAACTAGCGCCTGAACTACAGAAGGCAGATGGTTCCACATTTGGGCAGCATGATAGCTAAATGAGTTGAGCATGAAATTTGTGTTGCACTTAGGCAATTCAAGTGTGTCCTAATAGAATGGGCGTAGAGAACGTAAGGAGGGAGGCAGCATATGGAACCGAGATCGAAGGTATTGTGGGGAATTAGGGTATTTTAGGATTTTAAATAAAGTGGCCAAATTGGTGGCCCAAAAATAAATCTGATGGCCAAATTTTGCAATCGCTCAAGCTTGTCAAGTAATTCAAGCTTGTTAAGTTTAAATCTAAAAAACAAACATCGGCATAGTCTAAAATAGGAAGTAGAAGAGCTTGCGCAAGCATAATTTTAGTGGGAAAGGGTAAAAAGTATTGGAGTCGCTTGAGAGAGTGAATTGTGAAGTGCATACGCTTACTCAGTGCATTAATTTGTGGTCTCCAAGACATATTACAGTCCATTATTAGACCCAGGTTTTTTACTGCGTCACTGAGATTAATGATTACCCCGTTAAATATAATAGGTGGTACCTTATCTAATTTTAGTTTGCATCTCAGTCTGCTATTACCTACAATCATTGTCTGAAATTTAGACGGGTTGACAAGTAGGCCAAATTTTGCCGCCCAAACTTGTATAGCTGCGAGCTCTTTATTCAGCAACGAGATCATTGAGCATGCTGCAAATGGTTCAAAATGGCAATAAAATAGGTCATCGGCATACAAGTGAAATGGACAGGAGAGTACAGATGATATCCGATCTATGAAGAACAGTCTTCATAGATCGGATATCATCTGTACTCTCCTTCCCTATTTACAGAAATAGAAGGGGAGAAAGTACACATTGAGGTAACCCAGCAGATAAGCTAGACCAAAGGGAAGAATCATTATTATATTTGATACATTGCTGACGGTCAGACAAATAGGAGTGAAACCATTGAATGGTGGACGAGGAGATGTTTAGAGATCGAAGAGTACCAAGGAGTATGTCGTGGTCAACCGAATTAAATGCACTACTAAAGTCTAATCATTAATTCACTGGAGTAAACTGACGTTTACGGTGTTACCACTTTATGATGAACAGAAAATAGTGTTGTGACTAGAATATTGAAATCAAACTCATTCATTCAATTTCATTCCGTCCTCAAATCACATTACTCATTTTATTTACTTTATTAAGAAATCTTAATCCAATTTTGTTTAATCAATGTAATAATATTAGCATGGTACCTTTAGGGCAAATAGGTGATAACTTTGAAATGTCGTAATTACTCGAATTATATATATGAAATGAAACAAAAATATTCAATGGATAGCTTTTTATTCGTCATCGTCAGACATAATTTTATCACTATCGTCGTCGCTGTCAGTGACACTTATTATAAAACGGTCCGTAATATTGTCCATCATATGGTCGAGATTAAACATTTTATTTTCTAAGTTTATTACATGATCACACAGCTTCTCCATCTTGTACCAGTAACCAGTAATAACCAGCAATAAATAAAAAAAAAACTTGACGTAAAATTGTCGTGGTTATATCCATTACAACGATAAATAATTTACAGAATTATGTTTTGTCTAAAATGAAATACAATAACTACTATTACACAGTGGTTAAATCTGTATTTTTCTTTTAAAAAGATTGCAATAATTAAAGTACTTCCGAATGTTCGAATAATTACAGTTCAAAAAATTAATTTACTGATTAACTGAACGCATAGTTCGGGAACGCTAGCAAGTGAGTGAATTTCATTTTTTGTATCTGATAGAATTCATGTACCTATATTATAATTAATTGAGTACTTTTTTTTAATAAACGTTGTTACTGACTTTGTGTGAGTGATCTGAATAACAACGAAGGGTGAAGTTCTTATCGATTTATTCAATTTATCCAATTATATTTGCAGGTCACCTCACTAGTACGATAAATATGGCAGCACAATTTTACAATGTGACATTAGCATCTGTCAGTTTACTCCAGTGAATTAATAATCAGACTATAAAATCTAACAAGACCATCGCAGTAAGTTTAGTTTTGTCCATGGCGAGACGTATGTCCTCCGTTATACTCCACAGTGCACTTGCTGTGCTATGGCTGGGGCGGAAGCTGGATTCGTAGGATCGTAGGCACAGAGTAGCTTATTGGTATAAAGAAAGGTGTATAGTTGTTGGTGAGCTGCTGATTCAAGGATTTTTGATAAGAGTGGCAATATGGAGATAGGGCGGTAATCTGAGAAGGAATTAGGATTGGAAGTTTTAGGGAGTGGTATGACATAAGCTCTCTTCCAGGATTCAGGGTATCTATTGTTAATTAGGGAATAATTTATAATGTGAGTGAGCACACATTATAAATTAATACTTAATTAATTAATACTTAAGAAAAACTAAAATGAACTTATTCTTCGTCTCTTCCTATTATCGTATATTATGTAAATTCATGAAGATTTTTTGGGGGGCCAGTTAGTGAGCGACTAGACACTATCTGCCGTGTTTAAAACAATTAGAAGACGTCGAGAAGGCAGGAGACCTATAGCGCCCGATTCGCTTAAATGGCCTCCATGCGTTGAATTACGAGGGCAACTGATAAATTTAACTAAGGTATTAATATACATATTATATTTACCCTATATTTAGTGATAATTAATCATCTTGCTACTGATAACACTAGTCACCTGTAATTAGTAGTATAAATTAAACACCTTTTTTATTTAGTTCATTAACATTTCGTCCCTAGAACAAGCAAATCACCATGATAATCAAATTTAAGAATTTTAATTCAATAAATGACATAACAATAAATAATATTTCAAAAATATCCGCGACTAATCATGTCAAAACGGTCAGTAATATGATTTTGGATCATAGAGATCGAATCGATGATTTTTGACAGATTTTCAAATGTGTTATTTTTACCGTTGTTTCTTTTGACACACATCATGATATAATTACTCGTGTCTTCGTGAGTAATCACAGTAAACTAAAAAAATTGTAAATCTTAAATTTCAGTAAAAAGTGTCATTTCTTTTATTTAATTAGATAATCAATATTAAATGTGATGTGCACCCCTGTTTATAATTCATATTACAAAGGACCTATGGAATACACACCGTACTACCACGTCAAGGTAAGTATTCGAAATAACCTATTTAAATCATCGCTTTTTTAATTAGCTATAGAATTACGTATGTGCTAATAGTTGATACTACCTAATAAATAAGCCGTTATTCCCACTGCTGGATATTGTTATTTCTGCTACGACGAGGAATTTCTCTACTACAGTCGGGTCAATTTAATAGGCCACATTTGACATTTGTTCATAGTGAGGTGACCTGCTTAAACACTCCGATTATGGTGAAAACATCGATATTTACTTCAAACATATGTGAATCGAATACAGTTATTATGGAAAAGTACTTTTTTTATAAAATCCCTATCTTATAAAAAAAGTACTTTTCCACAATAACTGTAATAGGCAAACGAGCAAATGGATTACTTGATGGTAAGTGATTATCGCTGCCCGCAACAACAGATGTGTTGCCGACCTTTTAAATGGGAATACGCTCTTTTTTATAGGTACTGCATTAATATATTTTACGATTTTAATTGCCTTAAATTTTTTTAACATCAATTATTTCTCTGTTTATGAAGTTATTATTGTTTTTTATTATAAAACAAAAGAACAACATGTTTTACATACATACACTCACGCCTTTTTCCCATGGGGGTAGGCAGAGATTACGTCTTTCCACTTGCTACGGTCTTTACATATCTCTTTCGCTTCATCTACTTTCATAACATTCCTCATACATGCTCGACGATTGCGGGTACTTCTGACCTGGCCTTTTTTGAGGAGACTTTCGATTAGTTCGAAATATGTTCGCCTAGGTCTTCCTCGTCCCGTATCTCCACTCACTCCAGCTTCATAAATCATTTTGGTCAGTCTACTTTCATCCATCCGTTCCACATGCCCAAACCACCCAAGCATCCCTTTCTCTATTCTTGTCACGATATCCTCTTTCAAACCACATTTCTTTCTAATCACTTCATTATCAATCTGTCACTCAGTTTTACTCCTGCCATACTCCGCAAAGCTCTCATTTCTACTGCATTTATTCTGCTTTCATGTCGTTTCTCCCATACCCAACTTTCATTTCCGTACATTCATGGTGAATAATCCCTTCACAAGTAATCATTGCATTCATTCGATTTTTTGAGGGACATCACTTACGTATAGACTTCATTGAACGCAACATTGTAACAACGGTCATTTGTGCATTTCCAAACTAAAAAAATATTGAATATTTTATGTCCGCCATTACAAGGTTAGTTGAGGAATTTTAATGAAATGTCAAATGTGGCCTATTAAATTGACCCGACCGACTGTACTAGATAGACAGACGTTGCAGTAATTCTCTATTCGAGGTTTCCATTTCTACTAAATTTGCATAACACACTTCCTAAGTAGGGTGTTACGACACCCACGGGATGAAAGGGAGTGGCAATACATATTACCTAGTATGATGATGCAGAACAGGCGTCCTTGATAATTATTTCATAACTAAATCATTTTTTATTAACCAAATGAAATGTTCTATAATCTGGACTCATCCATTTTAGTACTAGACCTGAGATCTGAAAGCATGCAGTATGCATGCGCATTACGCTTTCAGATTGTCGTGGTTACATACCTAAACCAACTAGGTTTACTGCTTTTGTACGTCCAAGACTTTTTTTGGTGCTTAAAGTAATTACTTAATATCATAGTATTTATTAATGCATTTTCCTCAGGGGAACAAAAAAAAAAAGGTAGGGACGTTCATAAACGGAAGTTTAACCTGGTAAAAAAAATACCTCCTACATCTTCCTCAATCACACACAATATAGCATTTGTTGTCAGTATTTAATTGGTTTTATCATGTGGGTTTGGGGATGTTAAATTCCTAAGGAATATTCAATTCAACCCACAGTACATTTTAAGAGCATAAGAATAGATGTTCAGCCTAGATGTTGAAACAGAAACTAAGACTATTGGAATTCTTTAGTGATTTACGAAAATTGTATGTATAATATGTATGATCACAGCTATCACAAGAGTCCACTCTGAAACTGATCCTAGAATCATTTATGGTTTGTAATGTATTAATGCTACAAATGGAAAATGAATCTGCGCATGTTACTTAACCACCGTCAATAACAGATATTGGCGAAGATATCAGGGACATAGATATGTTGCTCCCTATTTAGGATGTAAGCCAACTAGCTGGCCTGGCATGATTCTAAATAATCAGGACAAGAAAGTGCGATACCAACTAATAAACTACGAGAGAACGGTGGGTACGAGTATTACCCATATACTAACATGACATTTAATATTATAAGTGTTTTAATATTAAATTACCTTACTCAAAAAGTAGTTTCAACCAACTTGATGTTCTTTCCTTTGACATCCGTGGGATTCAATGGATCCTCAATTACTCTAAATATTTTGACGACCTCCGTAGTCGAGTGGTTGGTACACCGGTTTCAAGGTGTCGCCATCTTTGAGGTCCCGGGTTCGAGTCCCGGTGGGGGCAGATATTTGCATGATGAATGCGAGCATTTGTACCTTAGTCATGGTTGTTATAATATATTTCTACCAAATTTATTTATATATGTATAATATATGTATGGAAATGTATGGAAGAAAAAGATCTACTGCGCCGACCCCAGATAATGGGAAATGAGCAAGAGGATGATGATGATATGTATGTCTATCCGTTATTCTAGATCCCATAACACAAGACTTATAGAGCTTACTTTGGGCTAGGCTAATTGGAGTAAGTGTAAGAAATATATATTTATTTATTCTCACTACCACAACAGCGGCACGTTCATATTGAAAATGTACGGGAAGTGATACTGTATGATAACTGTTCTGAATAATGTGAATAATAATCCAGTGCAGTATCAAGTGGTATGATGATAAATATTGTGACGTTGCTATCAAACTCGGTTATTTGTTGTTGTTCTCTCTGTGTTCTTCGGAGTTTTCACCATTGTATAGGTGGTTGTTCATACAGAGAATCGAATTTCTTTCGTAGACCTTAAGACATTAATTAGTAAGCTATGCTTATTCGACATACTCGTATGTGAGTAGTGATACTTCACCTGAGGTTGATTTTGATACTTACAAAGTCCAAAGATTTAAAAATCTGTGAAATACCGTTTCTTTAGCACATCTGTTTACTCTCTGGTAAATATGACCTTATTATTCAACATTATTTTGATGTGTTTCTTTTGCAACTAGGGTCCAACATGTCTTCCCTGTGGTATGGATCCTGTCACCGTTCGTAGACCGCTTATTGTGCATGATAGTACATTTGATTACCGACCAACTAGCTGGCCTGGCATGATTCTAAATAATCAGGACAAGAAAGTGCGATACCAACTAATAAACTACGAGAGAACGGTGGGTATTACCCATATACTATGTAGTTTCAACCAACTTGATGTTCTTTCATTTGACATCCGTGGGATTCAATGGATCCTCAATTACTCTAAATATGTAATATCTACCACCAACTTGCCTGAGATTATCTGTTACTACATTATAAATGCTGCTACCAACCATCCTTAATTCTTGGGTATACTAGATGATGTTTGCTTCCACTTTCGGGCCTCCGACGCACGTTGACTCATTAGTGACTATCAGTTGCGATGATGATCACGAGTTTACTTATTATACATAAGAGAGTATGCTCCATTAAATACTTGTAAGCTTATTATCGAATCTTCAACTCTTATCTCATTACAGTATTATGGTAAAAAGTTGTTTTTCGTTTCAGGTAATGCCTCATTACCCAATGTGATCCATTCTATAAACATTATTGGATTCACAGTCAACCATAACAACATTTACTTACTATAGAATACATAGTATATATATAAAGACTATAAACATGCTAAATAAGTAAGTATACTATGTATTATATATCTAGATCTAACATATTTCGGTGTTATTCCACTGCAACGGTGTTACGGCAAACTGCACAGACACGATGTCAAAAATGTATTTTTAAATGCCTGCGCTGCTTAAGTTTAACTTCGGTTATCTTATGTTGAAATTTTTTGTTATTGATTATGAATGTACTTAACAGCAGTTATGTTTTATTGATTTTACAAGTATATATGTACACAAAATTAAATTAATAGTTTTGCGGTTTACGATGACATTTACATATTATAAATCCAGTCTAATTTTAACTTATTGTATTGTTTCGAAAAAATGGCTATACTAACGGTTAACGGTGTCAAAATTAGTCACTTTTAGTTTTTTTTACGCACATTTGACATTTTTTGTACTACAATGGTATCTAGAATTTATAGCATGCCAAATCATTTTTTTTTTCAAATATAGGATTAAATGAAATTTTTAATAAATGTAATATATTTCATATTAAATTCATTGAAGATTCCATAATAGTATCAAAACATACCTCGTATTTTTGTTGTACAAAAATATGTTTATAATATTTCTTGTTTTGCTGGTATATAGACATAATGTTGTTTATGTCCTTAAGATAAATCATTATTATAGAAAAAATAGGCACTTTTGGGTTAAATAAAGCTAGTAGGTAAAGCTTTATTTTATTTTTCACATATGTATAGATGTGTTTCATGCTTTTGAAACTATTTACAGTTTTGTTTGCAATATAATTGAGATGTTTGTTTGTCTTTATCAATTTGCGTTAAATATCGATAAAAAGAGTTGTTCAAACCTTTTTAACTAATTTCTTTTTTTTTTGTGTGTATGATACTCGATAACTCGACCAATTATAAACTGATTCCAATAAATCGAGATTCTCTTAAATAAGTCCATATTCATTTCATTGAAATTAGTTCATTTTCAGAGCTAACTCATCGTTTAATGTGGTTTGCACTTCCTTTTCCTCACAGTCGTGTACGTACATATTTTTAATTATTAGTCGCAAAATTGTATCGAATTTTTATAATACTTATGTTTTAAATTATTTAGAGTAATCTGCCTTGAGGAAGCGTGGGTGACTACGGCCTAATCGCTCTAATATAGTTAGGGTAGGCTCGTGTTATTGGTGAAGCTGTAACAAATATTTATATGGATAAAAAGTTTATTTGCACATACCACCTACATATCTATACACACATATTAATACAATCAAACAGAGATGAAAGCATGACAATTCTTCATATAATAATTGTACAATTAATATATATTTTTTAATTACAGATTACTGACCGAAAGATTTGATGTAGCTAATGGAAGTATTGAGGAGTGCGGGGGCAAGAGAGGCTGATTCTACTACTATATTAGTGTACATGCTAATTAAACGTGTCCATTAAATTAATTTTAATTTAATTAAACTTATAGATATTATTATTATATTTAATCGATTCAATAAAAAGCATTTTTTTTATTGAAAATTACATGTATAGGAGATCTTATATGGGCAGCCATGGTGCGAGTTTAGAATGCTCGGGACATCGCAGTAAAAGACTTAGGTGTTTTATAAGAACAAAATCAGGTTTCCAATTGTTTATTTACGATTTTGTATTTTTATAAATGTTACATCTGAATAATGAGAGAATATAACTAATAAATATTATTGTCTTTAACCGCATTTTTCATTTATTTTTCTATCAGGAGAGCGGTTCGTTAGGTAGGCTCGTACGATGTGTACGAGTCTATCCGGCACATTGAGTTGGTGTAGTTTGTACACCAAACCTTTGTGCCAGACCTTATCGAACGCCTTCGCTACATCAAAGAATAGTGCCATCGTTGGTCGAGGTCTTTTAAAGAGGGTGAAGTGGTGTAGGATGTGCTCCGTGAGGCGGTACACTAGGTGAACGCACGAGTGCCGGGCTCGAAAGCCGAACTTTTCGTCGGGTGGTTATCGGGTATTATCTAGGTGGTTAGATTCCGCAAAATTTCTAGACGCGTCAGAAGGATGCGTTCATAGAGTTTGCCTAGGCATTTGAGGAGGCTGATGGGCCTGTAGCTAGTGGGCAGGGACGGGTCTTTACCGGCTTTGCGGAATCCGATGACGTTGGCCTGTTTCCATGTGTCGGGAAAGAGGCTGTGGGTGATGGCACTATTGAAGATAGTTGCCGTGTATACAGCAATCTATTGAGCAAAATTTTTTCTACAGCTAGGTAGCATTTTCTTTTGTATAACTGTACTAACTGGTTGTCATTTGAAAGTTTTTATTTTCATATTGGTGTCAATTAATTTAGAAAGTATTAAGTTTTCAGGTGTTCAAATTCAAATATCTACATACAAAATATTATATTGCCTGTTTTAAAAATACATTAAATTAGGCTTATTCGTTTTTATTTTATTTTAGTACACGTATATGTTGAATTCTTAAGACGAATACTTTCTTAATGCTTTCAAATTAAAGTACATATATCATCTAGACAGCTGAATCTTTGGATCAAGGATGCAGAGCACATTTTCGAAAATCAAACTTCATACTAATTAAGGTTATAAAGTTTATGGTTGGATTAATATATAAACGCCAAAGAAGACAAACTGAAATTGTTTCTATATATAATAATGAATAAGAATACGAAGTTTGCAGGCAAAATCTAGTCAGTAATAAAATAAGCAGAATACACTGCTGATTTCTAATTATAATCTATGATGTTGAGCACTAGTCTGATAGGATCACAGGGGTAAAATATGTTTACATTAAAAATATTATTTTCAGACTAACAACATAATAACATACTTTGCATTAAATATTAGTACTTAAAAAAATTACTTGTTAGATGACAACTATAGAGACAACATTTTTATAAAGTTACTTCTTCCAAGCATTGACAATGTTTGGGTACCTAAGCTTGAATCTGGCTGGTAATATTTTACATCCATATTTCTTTGACAGTGACAAATACAAAATAACAAAACATAATATCTCATTGAAATATGTTTGGCATCGCTACAAACCTTTTCACGTACGTTACTGGGACTAAATTATATATGAATTTATAAAAATGTGTGATCGTTTAAATCTTATTAATCAAATACAAAATGTTATATCCGCCATTGGGTGAGTATAATAGTAGCTGTTTGATTGTATTATGCTATGTTAACCAGTTGGCTGCGACATATACATCAGCAGCCTCAGTACGAATAATTCCCTGAAAAAAAAAATACACGTAAGTTTTGACTTTAAAATAGATACTTAGAGGAATTTGTTTATTTTTTAGGGCAGAAAATGGAACTTATGGGCCGTGCTGCAGACCTTGCTGCCCGCCATGTTGCGGTGGATCTCTCCTCACCGTATACAGTCAAGTAGCACATATCCAGTGACGGTGCTTAGAACACCATATTAAAATAATTAAAATTAAAGTGTGTTGCGAAGCGTAAAAAGCATATAAGTACTTTTCATACATTTATGATGGGTAAAAACAATACATTTTAAGGTCGGATTTCGCTATGGGACTTTGTATATAGTACTACATTCCGAGATATTACGGTAACACGGCGTAAGACAATAGAGGGTAATGAAAACGGAATTATCCTTCACACTTCGATATATCTTACCGACAACTGAACTAACTAAAAGATGAAAGTATTTCAATTTATTCTTTAATTTTATAAGATCAATTTGTTTATCAAAAATAATTGTAAGTACACGTCACTAGGAAATTGTATTCAGAAAAAAGTTTCACCTCAACTTTCTATTTACAATATTACATATCTTATACATTTTAGAGACTATAGCAATTTATATCATCTGTGACATTGCACGCAACTAACAACTCTCATAAATTAAACCTAAATATCCTCATCATATAATTAGTTATTAACTTTAAGGCTATTATAGCCTTTTTATAAGAGTAGTTCAACCTATGCTTTAAATTGATGAACCAGAAATTAGAAAGGGTTAGGTACATATTTATTGCTAATGTTATATATTATAATATTAGGTATGAAAACAAATCTTTCTGTCTTAAAGTTTGGAGTACAAAAATATTTCTATCTTCTTATCCCATAGAGTCACAATAGTAGTCCACACGATAACACTAAAATTAGCTAATATCTAATTTTGTCCTAATCAACATTAGTCAATAGTCATACTTATATGCAGCAGAACTAAGCCTATTTGCCAAGTACTGAACATGGGGAGCTCATTGTGTGTAGTCGTCGTGTCTCAAGTCGTGTGCAATACCTACCCAGAAATGTTGTTCTATCAATAAATTGTACAGAAACATTTTTTTAAAATATTCCTTTCATTATTCTTTAATAATTAAATGTGGTGAACATGTAGTTTTATTCATTATATGTGATAATTTTTTAATTGTTAACAAGTACAGTACTTATATAATGAGTTTACTTAAAAGTATTTGTTGAATAACACAGACAAAATCGTTGGAGACGTCACAAAATATTTCAATTCATACTGTTTAGGCACCCAAGTAATATATTTTAAAAGTATTTGTTTATTGTGGGTAAAATCGAAAGTAATTTTTTATTTTCCTCATTAGATATGGGAACACACTTTCACCAATACACTCGCATCTATCATATCGAAAATGAAAGATTTTACTTGTGGTCGAAATAGCCCAAAGGTCTTAAATGTAAAAATACAATATTAGTATAAATGCCATAAACTTAAAATTTTTACCGCACATTTTCACGCTAAGAAGACTACCTGTAATTTTTAAGTACACATTATGAAAAAAGAAGTGTTAAAACGCAATAGTTACTGCAATGTCCGATTTCACCGTTATAGTAATAATGTCTAGTGAGAAAGAATTTACACATTCTTTATCAAAGTCCTAATATAAATTCGTGAATTGTAAATGGAATTTAGTTTCGGATTTAGAATTCAGATTCGGGCGATATATGCCTGCTGACGTGAAATGTTTATTTAATCCAGATGCTGTGCTCGCCGTGGGCCAGCCACCGCGCCCGATCGCAGCATTTGACAAAGCCACTATTGCGATTGGCCATCAACACCACAAGTGCAGTCCACGTTAAATAATTTTCCAATAAAGAACTTCCTGATATTTGTCATATGTGAAGACTAATAGAATTACAATAAGTGTTTGTTTTTTTAATATTTATATTTTTATATAAATATACATATTTTACGCCAAGAATACATCAGACTGTAAGTTCTGACTGTAATACCATATGTCATATGGATTTACAATAAATTTGAATATTATATATACTATTCAACAATTATATATAATAATTATTCAATTCGGAAAAAGTAATAAGTGAGACCAAAACAAATTACATTAAGTTTTCACCGCAGAAGCGATACCAAATTGAATAAGCACATTGTACCTCATACACTTATTATGTTTTATAATAGAAGGAGTGGCAACATAAAAGAAAACAAATATTAGGACTTTATTTAATTAACAATAAAAAATTACGAACTAAACAAACTCCCGTCTATACATACAGGATTACTGGTAAATCGACCCACATCCGTCTTTTTGGTCAAAACAAACAATTTTCAGCCCATATTACCTTATCCAAAAGTTACCCGTTTTCAAAATAAATGATATTTTAGGTTTTTTTTTTTTACTAAAGGTCACTGATGCTTAGGTTATGGCTATTTTTTTTTATTTCCAGCCATTAGGCTAGAATTTTTTATTGATTTTGTATTAAAGACATTCAGAATAAACTATTACTAAAATAAAACTATCAAAGTTTTACAAGACAACGGTTGGTACGACACCAGAACTAAAATTTACATTGTTTTTTTCCTAAAACCTCTAACTTCAGCTATATCTCTCTTAAAAAAATTACTAGTAGCTATTCCTACAAGTTGTACTAAAAACGTCACTGTTTATCAAGCTACACAAAAAGTTACAATAGGTAAAATGTTTATAATTCTTAGAAAAAATGGTGACAAACAGATAAGCGGGAGGTGATTACGTTGCGCTTAACACAATAGGATTCCCTTTGTTATTGCCGCCGCACTAATTGCGGTTTGACATAAAAGAGATAGGTAATGTTATTGTTTACAACTTATGGTTCTTTGTTACTGTTGATTCAAAGAATTAAAGAGATAAGCCACCTGCTTAACTATAGGGTAGAAGTCAAGGGTCAAGTTTAGTGTGCTTCCGTCATTCGTGTCGTGAATATCATTAATACCCTGCAATCATCACCTGTAAAATTGTAACTTCGCTTGTTTAACGGACTGATTATTCTCTTACTTGTGACCCTGCTGACTGTGACTTCCGTATTATTCTCTGACTCATTTGACCCGGCTTACCCAATTTAGACTTCGATTTCTCTTGCGAATTGGATATTGATTTTTATCCTCAAAATTTAAATGGCGAATTTTACCTACCACTCGTTTTTGTCCAATAATTTGTACGAATTGTTAGAAGATTTCACTTTCATTACGACGCAACATGTGGTTTCAACACGACGGTTGTCCTGCACACTACATAAGAAGTGTTAGAGATTGGCTGGATGAAAATTAGTCGCAAAGATGGATTGGAAGACGCGGCCCCTTACCCATGGCCTGCAAGGAGTCCTGACTTAACTCCTTGTGATTATTACCTATAAGGACATATGAAGGCTATCGTTTATAAAGATGGGCATCCATTACCAGATGAAGAAACTTTAAAACAAAGGATTCTTGATGCCGCTGATGACATAAGAAGACAGCTGAAAAGCAATGTTGTCAAAAGCGAATTAAGGCGGCGATTACGATGTTGTATTAGAAATAATGGTACCCATATTGAACATGAACTTTAATAATAAAATATTCCTAATAACTTTATGAATTTTATTTTAAATTAGGTACTCGTATTTCTTTCTTCTTATAACGCATTTTTCTTAAGCACTTATCTCTTTAATTCTTTGAATCAACTTTATAGTGACAGATTTTGCATTACTCGTATTTCTTTCTTCTTATAACGCATTTTTCTTAAGCACTTATCTCTTTAATTCTTTGAATCAACTTTATAGTGACAGATTTTTTAAGCCACCTAAAGGCATCTAACAAAGAACAATAAATTGTAAATAATAACATTATCTCCTTATGTCAAACCGCAATTAGTGCGGCGGCAATAATAAAGGGAATCCTATTAAGTAAAAAACCTAAAATATCAAATATCTTGAAAACGGGAAACTTTGGATAAGGCAATATGGGCTGAAAATGGTTTGTTTTGACCAAAACTATCACCTCACGACGGATGTGGGTCGACTTACCAGTAACCCTGTATATTAACTTTGCCGCGTACGCTTAGGAATGGAGGAACATCTGTATGGCTTTACTCTATGATTTTAGCAAGCACGTGCCAGCGCGGCGTCAATAAATACAAAATATTGTTTACGTTGTATAATTATAATATTATTATCCTTATTTCCACTTAAACAACTAGATATTTTACTCACTTAAATTTTCAATAATTTTTTTTGTTCAGGTTTACTATTTAATCACTGTTTTAATTATGTTTATTATCGGCCTATGGCGATGCACACTGCGCAAATGGCGATGACTCACAGAGCGAGGTGCAGGTGAAGTGCAGAGTCTAACCCTGCACTTCACTTGAACGTAGTGAGTGTTCGGGCGGGCGAATCTAGTACGTAGTACATATATATCTATGGTTGGGACTGGTTTAAATTTTACATGAATCGGTTAGGCAACATGTTCGGCACGAACTCCAAAATGTCTCTGCGCAATAAGTGCACACTGTACAAAGTATGCATTCGGCCGGTGATGACCTACGCGTCTCCCGTATTCGCGCACACTAAACCTCACATATTACACAGCATGCAAGTCGTGCAAAATAATTTTCTACTCCGAGCCACCGGGGCTCCATACTATGTTAGACGTCACGATCTCCACAGAGACGTAGACTTACCGACCATTCAACAACACCTTAACACATTCAATGCCGAGGACACGCTTGGCGTGTTCAAGTTTATTGAAGTCTGTATGCCAAGAACACGCCAGGCGGGTTTTTGATGTTTTGGTAATATGTCTTTAACGAGGCCAGATATTCTGCTCAAATTATTACTGCATAGTTTTTGAAGGATCTGCTATGGTTAAACTAAGCGGCAACCGTAAAAACCAAGTCTGATTTTTTTTTTGAAAATAAAGGTTTTTACAGTGTCAAGAACACGCTACGCGTGTTCACTTATTGGAGCTACCATTAGGCTCTCAAACTTTTTATTAGATTGACCCCTTTGCTATTTTTAAGTTCAAAACTTCTGTAGCACCTCTGCTTCGTCATACAGAGCTGCGGTTGGGTATAGGGCTGTAAATAGACCTACTTTTAGGACGCCTCTGTTCACTTTGTCTTAGGAGATAAGATGCGTTTACAGGTTATTACGCAGTAATTGATAAATGACTGACATTGAACTCCCACCACCCAAATCTAAGACAGGACTTTTAGAAGCCTGTCTTTTTCACTCTTTTCCAAAAACCTGAATTTATTTTTTCATTTTTGTAGTTTAGTGGTTTGAGTAAAAAAATATTAAGTTACATCTAGGTTGATCATCATTAAAAAAAGTTCTGTGTAAATTTTAAGAGTTAACTTTGGCTATGTCAACAATCACGAACTCATTGTTCTAAATTAAAGAAAGCGCCGGCGTTTACTTCTTTGAAAAAAAAAATAGGGTGTCAACATCTTTTGTAGTGGTTTTTGAAAATTTTAAAACTTATTGTTATAACATAAGAC
Source organism: Scirpophaga incertulas (assembly GCA_036419045.1). NCBI lineage: Eukaryota > Metazoa > Arthropoda > Insecta > Lepidoptera > Crambidae > Scirpophaga > Scirpophaga incertulas. The sequence goes on along the minus strand of CM071629.1, from coordinate 17,449,538 downwards.
TAATCATATTATTATATTACGACGCAAGTAAGTTAAACAATACAAATAATAAAAAGACAATAAGCTGTCGCTACTTGAATGTAAGAGTTTGTTGATCTAAACAATGCAAATAATAAAAAGAAAATAAAACTGCTGATACTTGAATGTAAGAGCTTATTAATCTAAACAATAGGAAGAGCTGGTGTTTGCTACTTGTAAAATAAACAAAAGCCGGCCGGCACCTTTTGTTGTGATTTCTACAAAGGACATCATTCAGGCTTCATACAAATTTGGGCTATTTTTTTTTAGCCGGCCAACAAAAAATAACTAAATTTTATCATAGGCATAATTATAATAAACATTTTGTATTATGACAGTAAAGCTCGAAACCTACCTATTGATTGAGATGATAATCAGTCTCAAAGTATTTATTTTATTACCTACGGCTTGCACCCGGCTTGCGAGGTGAGCTCGTGATTTCCAGGTAAAACAAGCTCGTGATTAACTTGTTCTGTGAAAAAGAGATTCTTCTGTAGAAAAGGGTAAAGGAAAAAGAGGTAATTAGTGAAAATGCTTCAAAATTAATTTATATCATACATAGGTAGAGGAACCTACGATAATAAGTGCTTTAAAATATTTAACAAATTTTAGAATCAATTTATGACAGAAAGATCTTTTAGTCTATATCATGAATCTATATAAATCATCCAGATTCATGGTCATTATAAATTAAAGTACATGCATAATTGAAATTAATAATTGGAAACGTCATTAATTATTATTGCATGGGGATTGCAGTAAAAAAAGTTTGAGAACAACATGTTTCACTATAATGCATATACTTACCATAAAATCTGTTTTTCGCCATTATTTTAAGTATAAAACTGAAAATACTGTCACTAACACCTTTATTCTCGCACAACACAAGAAATACTAACTGGCAAACGTTTGCAAAAAAAGATATAGCCGTTTTATGTATTTTACCTATAAACAGTGCCGTGGACACGCGAGGCGTGTTCACAAGTTTTTAAAGTTGCAGTGCCGTGAACACGCCTAGCGTGTTCACAGTATTATATCGCGGCATCTCGGTAGACTTTAAGAAAATCGTGGTGGCAGTGAATGAGTTAATTATATTATACAATAGATTAAAAATTATAAAATGCACAAAACTGTTTGCATGATTTTGTTTATGAAATAAGATTTTGTCAACGATTGTTAACTCTTCTCTAGCTAGCTAGACTATTATGTTACGGTCAAATAGTAACTGAGAGGCAGGAGACCGGCGTGATATAGCGTTACCAAACGAAGGCATTCTTTTCTGAACGTTTGTACTTTGTAGTGTAAATAACTATTAAGAGCCATATTACATTTCGAACGCGATTTTTAAATATGGTCGCGCGAAATATGGTCAATTTTGGCGTTCTTGATCTCAGAAACAAAGAAGCAATAACAATTTTGACTTAATTAATAATGCAGAATAGATATTGACATAGTTCGTAGCGGCCTCGCTATTGGTAAATTTTGCTTAACTTTTTAATAAAACCCAAAATTGTAGAGATTTTCATAAAATGCGCGAAGGCACTTTATGAGCTCCTGGATTGAACTATAGTTCTACATAAATGAAACTAAAAAATGATAATTCTATCTCTTGTATAGTTTTATAGTTCGTAGCGGCCTCGAAATTTTGATATATTATTGATTTAAAATAGAAAAAAAATCTTATTCTAAACGAAAAAACTTCGAAAATTCGCTTTAAGTCACCTGTGAATAACTTCTATCTACGATGGTATTTATTAATAAAATCAATACGATAATGATACGATTACTGCAAAATTACTACAAAATGCGACGCACAGGTCGTCCGAATTTCCATTCAAGCCGTAGTAGGGCCCTTATGACCAAGGCTAAGCCGAGTTTAGTCGGTAGGTCTATTGGATCGAGCCGCCTCGATTCACCAGGAGTCGGACATAATCACCGCGTCTCTACTTGCCGTTGCGGTGGTATCCATGAGGATTCTCAGCCTCCTCTCCTGAGAAAAAAAAAATTGTCGCGTCGGGGCACCGTTTTTTACCTTCAAAAATACTTACCTACCTAAATCTAATGATTACCACCTAATCACAACATTCGTATAAAAAAACACCTATCTAAACAAAATTATATTTATAATAAAGTTTTAAAGTAAGTAGGTATTCAGAATTAAAGTGAACCTAAATTAAAACTAAATATGTACACAACTACACTAATGATGCAATAACACTGGGCAAAAGCGGTCCCACGACGCGACAAAATTTAATCAAAAAATTCATACCGTACGATCAACAGCAGGCCAAGATAACCATTTGCAGTTCAAAATTAGCAGTTATGCCTCCGATATAAAGGTGTCACAAAGTTCCGAATAGATAGTCTGATACGCTTTAGTTGATACTTACGTAGTATTAAAAGTTATTTTTTGCTTTTTATAGGGTTTAGCATATTTAACCATTTGTTATTTTTAGTAATACCTAAATACCAATCAAACTACGTACCTAATAGTAAATACATTTTTTTTTACCATAGACTTGGATATACTGAAATCTATGATTTTAGCAGTTCAGTGCGATATAAGCTTTTGCCATATCGTGGTATATACATGCTAGCCAGATCGGACCGCATGTAGATTATATGATAAACAATAAGTATACACCTTTTTTTTTGTAACGCTGAGCAAAAAATGCATTAAATTACATACCCCGGCTGCGGAGAGCCGGCGGTTATGTGGGGCTCTCCTCCCCAGAAGGGGGAGGCCTACCCACTAAAAACCTAAGCGATGGCCTTCCTTAAGCATGTAGGGAGCCCCCGGGAACGCTATGCGACTTCCGGTAACCCCCAGCCTCCGCTCCCCAATGCAGGGGAGCCCTCCTCGGGGGAGGCTACAATACGTCCCCCGATAAAGTATACACCTAACTGATTGATTACAGTAAGCTGGCATCTCGGATATACTCTTTTGTAATATTTATACCGATAATACAGGGATTTTACATAAACGCGCAGGGCATATAAAAAAGGCTCAGCTTTTCCTATATTATTACATAAAAAAATTTATTCAATAATGTTAGAATAAAGTGAGAAAATTATGAATTCTACAAACTGAGAGTGTAACAAAATAAATTACAACAGAAAAAAGAATGAATTCAAAATCAAGTAAGTTTTTAAAACTTGACAACTAAAAACAAAATAAGTAACTGTTAAAAAATAAGAATGAAATAAGAAACGTGTCATTAATAAGATTTTTAAAATTTTGCTAGAAAAGAAATAAAATAATGAATTTAAGATACAGTTTTAACAAGTTTTTTCAAAACGTATTAAAACTGTAATCATCCTTATATACCATCTAAAAGTAAAATAAAAATCTTAATTGAAAAAAAGAATGAAATCAAAAATTTACAATATTTTGAATGCGTTGTTGTAGGCTACATAGCTGAACTTGCAAAATATGCTCAAGGCAGTTAATATCTGTTGGTTTTATAGTGAATATAAATAGTTTGGATGCGTTTTGGACGCTTACGACCGGGGAGACTGTGGTCCAGATTGTATACCCTAAAGCATTATTTATGGATTGGATGAAAATGCGTATTGAATTATAAATCAATATTAATAATATTTGTAAACTAACAATTTAATTATATGGGTTTAAATACCTTCAATAAGAAAAACATTTCCATGAATTATGTTATTTCACAGCAATCAATGTACCTAAACCGCATTTGCAGGTTAACCCTAACATAAACATGATATCACATAACCATAATATATAAAACTATTACAAGATTTGACTCATAATATTAACACGTAAGAAGTAATACTATTTTATATACACCCAACATGACAGTATTGATAAAATTTTAAAAAGTTTCTTTATAACGTTCTATCTATAATATTATAACATTGTAGCATATGAAATAAATTAATAAAAAACTATACAATTTTAATTACATTCCATTAATGTCACATTGGAGCAGTAAACATTTTGAAGGTATAATATATGCCGTCTGAACAAATTATACACTTTACCATACTGCTTGGAATGTGGTACATCACTCATAACTGATAATGCTTCAGAACATTTTGAAAATCCTTCGCGAAAATGGCCGTCTTCAAGGTATGTCATCACATTCAAGTTTTCCAAATTACGTAGCACCCGCTTATGTTTTTCTTGAAGAATGGGTTCACTTGGCTCGCGACCGTTGCAAACGGTACAGGTCCTTTTGCACACGACTTTTATGTGGAACAAACAAATTTTCCATTGTGTGTTCCTCATATTAATTTCTATTCTGTGACCCCTAAAATATTATAATAAGAAATGTTTAAATTGCAATAACACTAATTCAATGTTTGTAATATTTAACCTCGACGGCACATTCAAACGAATAAACAATTATAAATATGATGAATGAAATAAAATCTGAACATAAAAATTTCTGTTTCCTTAACAACGTAATATTTAAAACAGTTAGAAATTTGCTAGCGAAAAGCAATTCAACAATATAATTGTAAACTGATACATTTTAATTTTTAATCAAAATACTTAGAGAAATTAGGACTCTTGAAATGATGAAGTTCTTGGATATTACACTAGATCAACATATTAATTAAAAGTCCCATGTTAAAATAATTACAGTGGCAATAATTACAGTAGTTTAATTTTGTAAAATCCAGCCAAGTTCAAGACTGACTCGCGCACCGAGGTTTTGGTAAAAGAAGCTCATAATTGTAAACATATAATTTTTCTACAAATTTACGGTGTTCAGATGTTTTTCTTTACTTGTGTTAAATGACATTGCTTCCTGCAAAAGGACAATTATAAGGAGCTCTGCCCCAGTCACTAGTATGCATGTTCGTTAATATGATCTATTTTTAAGTAATAATTACAGCTTTATATATCTAGCAGATAGGTATAAGACAAATGAGCACCTACAAGTATTTATTAGCAAAGTTGTAAAGCGACAATATTAATTTTATTTGAAACAAAATATTACTTGATAAAAAGAAGGGTATGCTGTATGTAATTATTGGAATTAACAGGTATATTATTTTATTTATTTTTAGCAGTTTACACTATGTTTAATGCAAAGATTTTTTTATATAATTAAAGAACAAAATATAATATATCAACCTTTGGTGTATTTAGTTTGTATCATAGTATTTTTAGTGTTTTCACCAATGACATGAAAATAAGAAATAGTTCAATAAAAGTATAATTTCCACCAAAAAAATAAAATTTCATTGCATCTGTAATTACATATGCATCATTTTATTACTTTTGAAAAATTTCTATAGATACATGAAATGTAAATTTGTAATAACCAATATTGGTAACTGTTGATCCTGATTTTTTGTAACATCAATGTACACAATGTTTTTTGCAATATATGTATAACTTTTATGAAGGTGATTTTTTGATAATACTTACAAATAAGAAATACTGAGTTCTGTTCCTTCTTCAAGCGGTTGTATGGTTACTAGTACTGCTTTATTGTTTAAGGATACCACCATAACATTTGGATTACATGAATGTTTAATTTTGCCTAATAAAGCAAATGCACCAAAATTTTCTTTCCCCTTTATAGATATTTGGTGAGATATGGTTGATGAAATTGAGTCCCTTAGCAATGTACTTCTCATGTGCATAGAGAAATATATAAATAATCTGCTAAAACCACAAATGGCTGCATATTTTAATACATTGTTTGATGGAAAAAATGAATTGGTTTGATTCAAATAATGAATGACTAATCCACTCTCATATAAGATATTATGAAACTGCCCATAGATAAAGACATCATCATCTTTAAAACTAAGCATGGAAATAATATTTTCTCCATCGTAAATTTCATTAATTTTACTATGTTTTATTCTATTCAAGCCTAAATGAAGAGATTCTTCATTTAATTTCTCCCAAGTATTTAATACATTTTTTAATTTTATTACAGCTTTTAGAGCTAGTTGCAACTGTGGTTGCAATATGTGACATATGTCTAGTACTTTACATTCAATACTATGATAGTCACTCATACATGATGTTTTACATGTTTCATCACAAAACATAGCCACACAACAATTATCACATGGTATCAAGTTTAAATTCATTTTGTGACAATAATAGCAAGATGTGTTTAGTTCAGATAAGTGTAAAGCACTGACAAATGCTTTTTCTACAGCTATTACTTCTCCAACTTTTACATTGTTGGTGGCAATTAGTTTAGGTAATTTACAGTTGTCTACTCTTGCTTCAATATCAGTACTAGCACATGGTATATAAACATTTTTGCTCTTTAAACTCAAGTACTCTTGTGATAATACTTTCTGGCTGAAAAATGTAAATTAGTTGGTAGCATATTTAATTTTTTTCTTATCTTACCTATACATTAGGCATACTTTTGGGTTTCACTTAATAATAGATATTAAGGAAAGCATTGATTCCTCATCATAATAGGAACTAGCTATCTTACCTATAATTGTCATATCATAAAATATGTGTGTTTTTATTAAGATGATAGGTAATAGGTAATAATATTAGCCAGCTGAGATATCTTATTAACAAAACATAAAAGCTCTATAAAGTTACACTTTTCTGCTATGTGTTCTCAACTACTTATTAAACAGCTTAATGGATGGATGAAAACTACAGTTGATATTAGTGGCTAATATTGTGTATTAGTTTCTATTGTATTTATTTGATTATGTATTAAAATGCAAATTAATAAGTGACTTGTTTTAAAATATATATCACTTAAACAGTTAGTGGCAACAAGGATAATCTAAATCCTCATTCCTTTTATATAGTTTGAATTAGGGCTTGAAAGTATTCAAACAGTAATATGCAAAGCAACAGAGACAATGTGTGCTGAATAGCTTCAAGGAATGTTCAAGTTTTAAGGTTTGATTATATGAGAGAATGAGTTGGGAATGTTCACAATGCTTAGCTTAGACAAAAAAGCAAAGGACCTGTATTAAATAAAAGATGAAATAAAGCAGAAATACTAATTCAAGGTTTCTGTGTATCTAAAAAAAACTTTGGTAGATATACTTTATAGATGAACTATAAAGTTTTATTTCAGTAATTACACATTGAACATTTAATTTCAAAAGTAAAAAGAACACAGCTAAACTAACACTACCAGGGCAGAAATACCAAGCACCTGAGCTTGGTATAGTTTCCCTAAGATTGTGCTTGAACAATTAATTGTTCCTTATTGTACCATAAGACAAAGATTACATACCGTATAGGATTTGACAATTTCTCTGCTATTGCATGTGGCTCTGCTTTATTTTTCCTCTGAATGAGTTTTGCAATAATTTTCGGAGGACAATTCATCTTGAGACATGTATTTATATCATTCAAACATGCTTCAAAACAGCCCACTTGATAGAAAAGAGCTGATCTGTTACTGTATGCCAATACTAATGATTCGGAATGAATAGGTGCCATTAGTAAAGCTTTATTATAAAATTCTTGTGCTCTTTGATAATTTCTTTGTTTAAAGGCAATATTACCGTCACTACGGTATAAGTCGGATTTTCGAGCAGATTTTCTATTGATTTTTAATGGTGGAAATTTGTTTGTATTCTCAAATACTTTTGATATAGCCAATACCGCTTCAGTGAAATCATCTTTGCTCAAAGCCTCATAAATTTTATCATGTAAATTCAAAGAATTTAAAAGATCGTTAAAAATCACCGGGTTTTTTAAAAATTCCATATTTGCTGAAAGAAAGGAAGATATTATAAATCTAAAGAATAACGAGACGTCTTCTCTTCTTTAATATATGGGTAGGTACTGTATAATTTATTTAATATGTAGGTAAGTGTTAATTTCTTATCTACAATAAAAAGTTTAGTGTTTCTTTGCAAATCTATTGGAAAATTCAAGATATTGTGATGGATATCTTACATTTATAATCCATACCCAATGATATTCTTCTTTTTTATTTAGTTTATTATGTAGTGTAATAATGTAGGGAGCACAGAACAATATTAGGGAGCCTCACAATGTAGAATACTTGATCAGTAAAATCTAATTTGAATATGAATTATGAATGGGCATATTCACAGATTAATATACGGCATATTCAGATTTCAGATGAGTTTTGTACCAACCCACTAATAATATGTATATTTCGCCAACACAAAAAATGCAATGCTTGGATTTAATAGGTACGTATAAAGTTGTATTTTTAATTGGACGAAGTTAACTGAAGTTTATTGGTGTTATGGAGCCAGATTCAAGCTTAATTTTATAATAAAACGGGGATATAATTAAATATAAAATTAATTCATCAAATAAAACCAACTTATTTCTGTGACAGCACTTATATTGTCAAAAAACCATAAATCATGCATTTAAATCTATATTACATCAATAACCAGACTCTTAAGTACAATCTTTAACATCTTATGGGCCCCAAAAATCTTTAAACATGAATATGTTTACTGTGTGGGCCATAAAATTTTCTCAGTCCATAACGTCCATCAGGGCCCCCGCTACCATATGTGCAAAGTGTGCAATGCACACGGGCGCCATCCTTTAGGGGCGCCAAAAGCCAGGGTCCAAACAAAATTGCAAAAAAAAACAAAAAAGAAAAATTAATTTTAAAATAAAAGTTAAGAAATTAAATAGTATTAGGTAAGAATACACACGAAATTTTATTAGTATATCATCCAGTTACTGCCGATTCCTATGTTGCGACAACATGTCAGGCTGACATGATGATGGTAGTTTCTTGATTTTTCCTGTTCAGACATGAATAATGCCTGGAGCACTATAAAAGCGATGCATCGCCAGAGGCGTTTTTAAACGGTTAGTCGGGTTAGTTCAGTGGACTGTGCAACAAGTGCATAAAAATAAGTAATCCTTAATTTTTACATTTAAAGTTATTTTTATTTTGTCAAGTGTTGTGTTATACATAAAATATTTTGTTTCCTACTTTTTTTCTAAAAAATTAGTGCTGAATACCTGCTGACTGCAATTTCAACAGTTTGATTTTTTATAAAATGGTAAGTGTTCCCTACTTTATACTATCAACATTAACCCTTTATAGAATGCTGGTTATAATTATTTTTTTTTACCCAAATATCTTTTTATTAATTGAAATGTCATGTACGAGTTTAACAAAGTAATTGGTTTTTTATCCATAACTCGCTTAGTTTTTATGCTATCGATCTTTTTAAAAAACCATTTTGTACGGCTTTTAAGGGCTATAAGATCAAATTAGTTTAATATTTAATATTTTTTCTGCCTTTATTTTTGAAAGGGTTTAAGCTGAAAGGGCTCGAACAAATTGCTTTTTACGCAAATATGCAAACTTGGTGCTTATTTATTGTGCTTACTTTAGAAGTTAATTCCTAATTCCCATGAGCACTAATTATTTATTTGTTTTTTCAGGATAAAAGAAAAAACCTTCAGGTGCGAAGTTTCGCGAGCAAAAGAAACTGAGACTACAAGAAAGGGAAAAAATGGCTGGATCTTTAAAGCACTTCTTGCAAAACAATCAAGATTCCACGGAGACTATCGATGCGACCGAATCTCAAGATTCTAAGTCCGTAATATCAGTAACCGTGAGTGGACCATCTGAAATTTCGACAGAGGCGACCACGGTAACATCAGGTCCTGCAACAAGTGGCGGCGGTTGTAGCAGCAAAACAGCTTCTACTGATGCAGAGCCCGATGAAGCGATGACACCATCCTCGTCTACAGTACTTGAACAATCCACTTCAGGTAATTCATCAGCTTGTGTAAGAAGTTCGTTAATGTCAGCTACCGAAATACCTGCTGCAAGTGACACTTTCGATGAAGGCTTTAATAAGGCGTATCCCGATCCGGTTTGTGGCCTGAAAGAATCACCAATGAGATAGCTAGAATATTGGTTAAACGTGGTCCGCCCTTGATAGACATCAGTTTTAGCTTTCCTAGTAATAAAGATAAGAGAAAGTTTTCGTGCCATTACTTTGTAAGAAGTCTAGCAAATGGAGAAAAAGTCGAAAGGACTTGGCTTATTTACTCCATTTCTAAAGATTCTGTATTTTGTTTTTGTTGTAAGTTGTTTTGTAAAACTCCTAACACTTTTTGTGATACAAATGGAGTATCTGATTGGCAACACTTGTCTTTGCTAATGAAGAGACACGAAACGTCAATTTTACACAACAGTTATATGAACACTTGGGTAAATTAAAAAAAATGTTGGAGACATCTACGACTGTTAATGCTCATCACCTGCGAATTTTAGAAAGGGAAAAAAAATATTGGCGCGACGTGTTGGAAAGAATTATTGCGATTGTTAAGTATTTATCTACACAATGCCTGGCATTTCAAGATTCTTCTAAATTACTTTTCGAACATGATAATGGAAATTTTCTAAAAGCTGTTGAAATGATTGCCTCTTTTGATTCAGTGATGAGACAGCACGTTAGCCGAGTGTGTAACTCCCAAAAAAAATCGTTAAAATGACTCATTATTTAGGCGTGCAAATTCAGAATGAAATAATTGAATTATTGTCGTCTAAAGTAAGAAATAATATCTTAGAAATGGTTCGCAGTTCAAAATATTTTTCAATAATATTAGATTGTACACCAGACACTAGTCATACTGAGCAAATTAGTCTTGTTCTGAGGTATGTTGTCCTTAACACCATTTCAAAAAAGGTTGAAGTTAAGGAAAGTTTTATTGCGTTTAATCCAATACTGGACTCTACAGGGGAAGGGATATACACATTTGTGACAGAAATGTTGAAAAAATTAAATTTAGATATAAAAAATATTAGGGGACAAGGTTATGATAATGGGGCTAACATGAAGGGAAAGCATATTGGGCTTCAAAAACGCATTCTTGATGCGAATCCGTGAGCCCTTTTGAAAAAAAATGTCCCCGGGTTAAGTTTAAAGCCTCTAAGTGAGACAAGATGGTCCAGCAGAATTGATGCAATAAAGCCCCTTAAACTTTATTTAATTAAGGTTTGCGAAAGTCTTCTAGAAGTAGCTGAAGATAATTCCTTTCACATCAATGCAAGACATAAAGCGAGTTCCCTCTTAACGTCTGTACAAAATTTTCAATTTATTTGTGGAATTATTATTTGGCATGACGTTTTATTTCATATAAATATTGTCAGCAAACAAATGCAAAGTGCTACAATTAATATTAAAGTATGCCAAACCTACCTAAAAAATTTAGTAGATCACTTCCAGCAATATAGATCTGACCAATCATTTCAAGAAATTCTTGTACAAGCGAAAGAAGTAGCACTCTCTCTCGAAATTGAAGAAGACTTTCCACCGTTACCAACGGTCAGGAGGAAATTTAAACCAAAACTGTTTGACTATGATCCAAAAACCGTCTTTAAAATTAGTTTTTTCTTAAAAATTATAGATCAAACTTTAAGCTCTCTAAAAAACCGATTTGACTTATTAAATGAGTATGATAATATTTTCGGATTTTTTAGCGACATATTCAAATTAAGTGACAGCGATATTTTAAAACATTGTTCTGTTCTTGAAGAACGACTGACAGATCGGGATAATAAGGATATAGACTCCAATGATTTGTTTAATGAAATTAAAGCGTTAAAGTTGTTTTCATTACCTGATGATATTGACCCCTTAAGTATTTTACAATATATATTTGAAAACAGTTTAATCTCCACCCTTCCAAACGTATGCATTTCACTAAGAATTCTTCTGACATTGCCTGTATCTGTAGCTTCTGGCGAGCGATCTTTTTCAAAGTTAAAAATTATTTAAGGTCGACAATGCTTCAAGAAAGACTGTCTGGGCTAGCAATATTAGCAATTGAAGAAGAAATTTTTGATGGTATAAATTTTAGCGATGTAATTAATGAAATTGCAACAGCAAAGTCTCGGAAAATATCGTTACTAATACAATAATAGCTATTTTTTATTTTTCTATTGTACCTAGCTAGCATTTTTGATTTTATAACGAAGTTACCTAGGTATTTGTTATCAGTATCTGCATATTTTTTAAAATATCTAAGTATAAGTTGAAAGTAGTACTTATATATATGTAGATATTAGGCAATATTTCTATTGTTCCTAAAAAAAATGTGATTTTAGTTTTAAAATGGCTGTGAACAAGAATTTATTTTAATTTATTTTGTTATGATTTTATTTTATTTGTTTCATTTTGATATTTTAGTCTACAAATAAATATGACTTCTAAAGTTCAGTTTTTTGCTTTATTTCAAGCACCTACCTACCTACCTTCAAAAAAAGAAATAAAAAACATGATTCAAAATGGCTTAAGGGGCGCCAAAATATTTTTTTGCACACAGGCGCCATTAGCCCTTACGGGGGCCCTGACGTCCATAATAGTACATAACGAAAAAAATGTAACTTGTCGGACAAAGAGATATCCATAAAAAACTCATAGAAAATATTCGCATTTCTATGTTTAAACAAAAACCTATTAATTAAAACTACTCTAATTAAATTCCTATAAAACCTATAAACTAAACTCTATACGGGCTTGGCATGCGGACTGCTCTCCTTGAGCGAGTTATCGACGGCTTATCTCTAGCTTCAGAGTCTCGGCTCTGCGCTGATGAAGATGGTACTACATCGCTACGCATACGGCATTCATTCATCGCTCTCAATGCCTCTACCACTACAGAAGAAATTTCCAAAATCAAAGGATAAAGCCTTTGATAAAGTCGGACTTGAATGCCAGTTGATGTTTTAATTTCTGCAGTCCTTGCATGTCCATCTCGCCCTTCAAAAATGTTCGTCGAAAATCCTAGCGGCCATTTCACCCTCTTCTCATCCGACTCAACAAGCACCACAGCTCCTATTTTTAATGAGTTTAATTTATCCTTTTTAGTCTCAATCAAATTAGTTAAATATTCGTTTCTAAATCTCTGTTTGTAATCTTCCCTTAGTTTTAATAAATACTTGTATCTTGCTTGTATCGTAACATCATCTAAATCAGTTACTTGGGTTTCTACAATGGGCTGTATAAACATTGATGGGTTCTAAAGAAGAATTCTTATCATCCTGTACATATGTGAGAGGTCGTTCACTTATAACAGCTTCACATTCGCACACAATCGTATTTAATTCATCATACTTAACCTGTGACTTTCCAAGTACGCGTGGTAATAAGTCCTTTAAAATGCGAATCAGCCTCTCCCAAAAACCTCCCCACCAAGCGGCTGTTGGAGCATTTAATTTCCAAGTTATTTGTTCTATTGTAGACTGCTTCTTCACCTCATTCCAGTTTATATTACTCGATGTTATAGTCAATAGTCGTTTTGTGCTCGTAAAATTCGTTCCATATCAATAATAATTTGTTTCACTCGGCCTCTCCTAGCAATAAATCTGCGTAGTGTTAACAAAAAAGATTCAGCAAATAGTGATAGTATAAGCTCCAAATCTGTACACGGCACAAGTGTAAAGGACAATCCAGCATTTCTGGCCTCCTCTCAATAGCAACGGTCCCGCCAAATCAATGCCAGTCACCTCGAAAGCCTTTGAACATGTTAACCTCTCCGTTGACAACGGAGCAGGAGTAGCTTGTATAGCTTTTGCGCGGTTTCTAGCACATACAGCACAGCGTGACGTGATTGTTTTCACAAGTCGCCTTATACCTATGATCCAATACTTTTTCCGCAGATCTGTTATAAGCTGGTTGGCTCCTGCATGCTGCAACTCTAAATGTCTTTGCTCAACCAATCTCTTTACTATAACACAACATACTGGTAAAAGATAAGGTGTTCTAGTAGACTCTGGGAAATCTGATAACAATAATTTTGTCTTAATCCTCATCGCCCCATTATGATCCAAATATGTATTCATATTATTAATGTTTTGTTTAATATAATCATTGTTTTCTCTTTGAATTAAACATAAATCTATTTCCGCTTCTTCAAATTCTGTATATGTAACTTCCTCTATTTTCTTCATATATTTATGTGATGTATTTAAACCTTTTTAACATAGCAACTATACTCGCAAGCAACCAAATCGACTCAAGTCCTCATTCTGCTTACAAACTTTGTTTTTACTTAAAGTATACAAGGTATTTATAAAAAAAGACTGTCATTAGAAAGCTCAATATACAAGCTTTCATAAAACACTAATATTGTTTTTAAAAAAAATCTAACGCATTCATTTTCACATCAATAGCTAGCTATGAGAATAGATAGCTATGAGTCGTTTTGTTCATTACGCTATCCGCGACTTGCGCTAACTGCCACCCCTATAAAAGCTTTCGCAACCGGCACACCTTATACACCAGTCCATATTGGCAGAGGACACGTAGACCGCGACATGTCCTAAGCGACCCCCCTAATCAATTAACGCAGGACCTTCTAGACCTGCAAGCGGCGGCGTCTGAGCCGTCGCCTCCCTTGTCCCCTCCCTATTCGGCAGCCTTCTGCTTCGCCACGAGTAGGTTCCCAATCAACACAGGCCGGTCCCACTTTGGAGAACCGCGCCTCTTCTAGCGCTTATGCCCTCTCCATGGGGCAGCGCTAACCGTACCTCTCCTGAGGTGCGGCTCCCTTCCATATAAGCCAGTAGGGTCATTAGGACCAAAGGCTTAGGCTGAGTTTAATCGGTAGGTCTGGTGGGTCGAGCCGCCTCGATTCACCAGGAGTCCGACATAATCAACGCATCCCTGCTTGCCTGTTGCGTTGGTATCCATGACGGATTCTCAGCCTCTTCTCCTGAGGAAAAAAAAACAGCACACCTTATCAGTCGCTTATCACAAGTTGACAGGTATACATCTCTGTAAATTGCAATAATTTTTTCCACATTACCATGGATACCACACCTGAAGAAGCCGCGCGAGTTGTTGCCTTGTTGAAACAAGGACTTAGCCAGCGAGTAGTCGCTGCCCAGCTTCGCTTGAGCCAGTCTGCTGTGTCCCGGGTCTACAGACGATTTCGAGAGAGCGGTGCCTTCAATCGAAGACCAAGAACCAGCCGCCACCGGTGTACTTCTCACAGAGACGACCGTTTCATTGTCTCAACATCGCTGCGCAATCGGTATCTGACGGGTGTTGATGTTCAACAAGAACTCAGGCACGTTTGTGGTGTAGCTGTAAGCGAGTGGACAATAAGAAGACGTCTGAAAGCAGCCAATCTCACTCCAAAAAGGGCTGCGACTTTAATAAATCAATACCAAGTATTGATTTATTAAATTGTTATGTATTTTCTTAATCAATTTTCTTTTATTTCTAAAATACCCAACCACAACGTCCTCTCCCAAATTCCTGTTTTTCCTGTATTTATGTTTAGATATCATTAATTACAAAGATAATGAACGGATATTGATAATGATGATATCTTATTAAAGCTTCAGTTTGGAGCTTTCAGATGATATATTGTTTTTAAAATTATCTCCTATAACTTTCTTGAAAACAGAGTCTATACTCAGAGTTAGGGCTTGAGTCGATTTGGTTGCTCGCGAGTGTACTTTTACTATCTTAGTATAATTTGAAATATTACCGAGCTTGTAGATAATACCTTCACTGACGCATACATAAGTACTGCACGTTGTTTTACGTAGTTCGAGCTTAGCTAAGTCTTCATCCAGCAATCCAGACAATTTTGGCAATTCAGTACTATTTTGATGCAACCAAAGAGGTCCTTCCCACCAGTGTGATAAGTATAATTGTTCAGGAGAACAATCTCTTGATGCCAAATCTGCACAATTCAAGCTCCCAGGAACGTGATGCCAATCATTAATATTCGTATTTTCTCTTATTTCTTTTACTCTATTGCCGATGTAAGTATACCACGGTAACTCCTTTTGGACCCAGCACAAGGTCACACAGGAATTTGTCCAACAAAATTCCTTGCACTGTATTTCAAAATTATTCCTTACATCTTTTAATAAACGAGATCCTATAAGGGCTGCTGTCAACTCTAGTCTAGGTATCGTTAATCTGTTTGGGGGTGCAACACTTGCTTTAGCCGATATCAGCTGAACAGATACATTACATTGAATTTCGGCTTTTATTAAAACACAAGCGCTATAAGCGTCCTTGCTCGCATCACAAAACATGTGTATAGAAAGATTACATTCCTCCAATGTTTCATAAGTCAAACGGCGTGGTAATCTACATTTTTCTAAATAATGAATCTGATCATACCATTTCCTGAAGCTCTTTAATATATCGCTCGGCAGCTCTAGACTACAGGCCCGTGTTAAAAAAATGATGGGTCATTTGAACCACCAGATGACCTATGTAGAACGATATAAGAGCATAAAATAATAAGATTCAGCATTATGCCGTCACTTGTAAGCTGTCCAACTGAGTGCAGGTGAGAATTCAAAAGTACAGGTAGAGTGGGTATATTTTTGGTCATATATTTTTGTACGGCATTCTTACTTCGATAGATCCATGAAAAATAATAAGACAACGCGTAGTGCCGTAAAAAAATGGTGCGCCAAAAAGTCGGATTTTTTTTTTTTTCCGACAATTTCCAGGGTGAATTTGATCATTTAATTTTGTACGGCATCAGTTTCATGCTATTTCAGTACTGCTTCTAATACATTATTCCGCAACGCCGTACAAAAATCATGCGACAAGGGGAAAAAACCGAGGGTTGCAACCCCCTCTTTTCCGTGGTACAAGGGGTGATTTGAAAAAGTACGGCTTTGGTTCCAAAACATTATCTGACACTTAAAAGTACTATTAAAAATAATGCCGTCAAAAAATGATGGTTCATTTGAATGTATATCAATAATTATCTTAATTTTATCGTATTTTTGATTTATAAAGGTGTAAAATCATTTGATCCTGTACGGGAACATTTTTTTAACATGATATTGTAAAATACAATTGTTATATAGTATTGCCGTTCAAAAGAAACTGTTCTGAAAAAAAATTATAGAGAAACACAAAAACTGTAATTTTTCAAATTATTGAAGAAATTTAAATATCATACATGAATGAAATATAGCAGTTTTCTACATTGTATCCCATGTTTTAAATAGTATTAACATAATAAATTAGGAAAAAATGATGCCGTACATTTTAATGCAGACCATATCTTTTAGGCTGATGAAAATGACGCTACTATCTAAAGGGTACTTTATGGCCATCTGATACAGTACGGCATTAACATATTTTTGAAGAGAACAATTGATAATATGATTAAATCACTATGACGTCTAACTGAAGTGAAACGGTGTGTATATTATATCCAAAAATTGAAACTGTCAACCACAGTATCAACAGTTTGTATACTTTTTGGTTTACTATATACTTCAAACATTATTGATACATATATATAATTGATTTGTTTCATTGCAATGATGTGAAGAAATAAAACAATTATTTTTAAGAAAACTTTGATATATTTAATAATGATGATAATACAAAATATGGGTTCTATTTAAATTATTCAGTGTCTGAATCAGCCGCTGAGTTGTTATCAGAATCATCGATGTCCGAATTATCTTCTCTATCATTTTCTGAAACATACATATGTTTTTGTCAAAATCAAAGTCTTACGTACAGATTAAAGATGTTAAGATTTATTAATTTACCTATGACGTCATCATTTTCTTCGCCTGATTCCTCATCCGGTGCCGTTATGTCACATACTTTTTGGGGACATTCCTCGCCGTGGAACCAATCGAAATCGTACCGACCGTCATTAAGGATCCATCCATATCTTATTGGTAACAAGGTCGATGGTACCTACTTCTCAATAATATGTTGTATTTTGGAATTATAAGTGGCAACATGTCTATATTTTGGTATAAATCGATAGTATACAAAATTACAAACCCATATTTAACATAGTTTCTAACTAGAAACCTAGAATCACGAAAAGGCTATGAAAATTAGTACAAATAAACTATCTAAATGCCGTACTTTTCGTTATATGAATTTTTTCTTTTTCATTTTTTCTTTTTCATTTTTTTCCCCTTTGAACCAACGAAAATGTACGGCATATGAAAAAATATTATCTATGCATAAAATACTTTCGAAATAAATTAATTTGATGTTGTGTCAAATCACCCCTTGGACCACAGAAAGAGAGGGGGTTGCAACCCTCGGTTTTTTCCCTTGTCGCATGATTTTTGTACGGCGTTGCGGAATAATGTATTAGAAGCAGTACTGAAATAGCATGAAACTGATGCCGTACAAAATTAAATGATCAAATTCACCCTGGAAATTGTCGGAAAATCAAAAAAAAAAATCCGACTTTTTGGCGCACCATTTTTTTACGGCACTACGCGTTGTCTTATTATTTTTCATGGATCTATCGATAGTAAGAATGCCGTACAAAAATATATGACCAAAATATACCCACTCTACCTGTACTTTTGAATTCTCACCTGCACTCAGTTGGACAGCTTACAAGTGACGGCATAATGCTGAATCTTATTATTTTATGCTCTTATATCGTTCTACATAGGTCATCTGGTGGTTCAAATGACCCATCATTTTTTTAACACGGGCCTGTAGTCTACTCTTGGTCCCATGAAAGGTCACGTCGCCAACATTCTTGAATCATCAACCTTGGAATGAGTGTAGCCGGACAAGTAAGCCCCACCGGATCGAATATGCTCTGCGTGATTGACATAAGATTTCTTTTAGTAATTATTCCTACTTCATCTAATGAACGCAAGATATCCATGTTGCAACCAAACTCATCAGTTTCCGTGAACCACTTCATTCCTAATACTGATACTACACTGCTTCCAGGCTCATTAATTAATATCAAAAAAGGGACTCGAAGTCAACCCAAAAACTACTCTGCAATGTCGAAATTCTACAATTTCAGAGCATGACTTGTCCTTCCACCATAAAAAACGTACGTAATCTCTTTCTATGGGCGCTATCGATGTCATAAGAAAAGCTTTAGCTATATCACTTGTAACACCAATTATTCCTTTCCTAAACCCGATAAACAAATTAGGTATTTGGTCTAAAAAATTTACACCTTTATTCAAACATGCGTTCAAAGATTTGCCATGATTATCGCGTGCTAACGCGTCAAACACAGCTCGCAATTTGGTTGTCAAACTGGAATCCTTAATAACACCTACAGTCGGGCCAATTTAATAGGCCACATTTGACATTTGTTCATAGTGAGGTGACCTGCTTAAACACTCCGATTATGGTGAAAAAATCGATATTTACTTCAAACATATGTGAATCGAATACAGTTATTATGGAAAAGTACTTTTTTTTTAATTTTAATAGGCAAACGAGCAAATGGATTACTTGATGGTAAGTGATTATCGCTGCCCGCAACAACAGATGTGTTGGCGGCCTTTTAAATGTGAATACACTCTTTTTTATAGGTACCTACTGTATTAATATATTATTTCTCTGTGAAAGAAGTTATTATTGTTTTTTTATTATAAAACAAAAGAATAACATGTTTTATTTTAATAAAAATGTGACTCAAAAAAAAATCAAAATCAAAATAATCTTTATTCAACATAGACCTTTACAGGCACTTATTGACGTCAACAGACAAAACAAAAAAACAAAGCTTAAAAAAAGAAAACAAAACCTTGTCCGTACGTACGAATAAGGAAAAAAAAAGAAAAAAATAAAAAAATTTACTCGACACCTGTTCAGAAATTGGGAGAGCCTTCTCGAGAAGAATAGGCAAGAAACTCTGAAGGTCTATTTTTTATCTCCTCTTACAATGTAAATAATTACAATAATATAATACAATATAGTATAAGATACAATCATACTATTAATTCATGGTCAAACTGACTGACTATTAATTCATGGTGAATAATGCTTTCACAAGTAATCATTGCATTCATTCGATTTATTGAGGGACATCACTTACGTATAGACTTCACTGAACGCAACATTGTAACAACGGTCATTTGTGCATTTCCAAACTAAAAAAATATTGAATATTTTATGTCCGCCATTACAAGGTTAGTTGAGGAATTTTAATGAAATGTCAAATGTGGCCTATTAAATTGACCCGACTGTATATGAGGTAAGTAATGACAACCATTAGTGCTCTCAATTTCGGTCACAGGTACTCTTTCGATTATACCATCGTGTAACCAATCTTCAAAAACTTTAAAATAATCTAAAAGTTTACCTGCTGTCAACAATCGCTTCGTTGTTGTTTCTAACCTTCTCTCAGCTAAACCTCGATTGCTCAGTAACTCCTCATATCCTGGTTTCCATGGCAAAACTGTCTCATATCTGCTGCTCTCATTCACACTTATGTTGTGTTCAAAAGACAAGACTGCTTCGACTTCTACTTGAGCTTTATACTTCACATCAGCTGGGTCCCTGATACCCAATAGCTCTAAAGACCAGAAACCTGAAACATCCGACGAAGAAAACAAACTGGTTGAAATATTGTTAGACACTACTTGCTCTAGCTTCCCCTGTAATACCCAACCTAACTTAATATTGATTGCCACCATACCATTTTCTAAGTATACTAATATGTTAGTCAAAATTACTCCTGAATAATCAGCGCCAATTAACAAGCCAATATCCCCTTCTCCTTTGTCAGACAAGTTAATGTTATTTTGTAATAAAAACTATTTACTTTCTTATCATTAATATCAAATTTGTGAATACTATGCTAATACATTTTTGTCCTAGCGCTGACATCTCTATACTAAAAGAGTTAGATAATTTTTAGGGTTCCGTACCTCAAAAGGAAAAAACGGAACCCTTATAGGATCACTTTGTTGTCCGTCTGTCCGTCCGTCTGTCAAGACCCTTTTTCTCAGGAACGCGTGGAGGTATGAAGCTGAAATTTATATCAATTACTCAGGTCTATTGTCCCTTGAAGCTGTGAAAAAATCAAACTTCTAAGCCAACGCAATCAAAAGATACAGCCGTTTATGCCGCAAATTTTCGACACTTGCAAGGGAATCAAAACCTACAGGGTGCTTCCCGTGAACTCAGAATCTTGAAATTTGGTACGAAGCAACGTCTTATAGCATAGATAAAGGAAAAATTACGAAAACCTTAAATTTTTAGTTACATTACAAAATATATATCTTAATATATATATTTCTTGTGTGCGTGTGTATGTGACTGAACTCCTCCTAAACGACTGGACCAATTTTGATGAAATTTTTTGTGTGTATTCCAGGGGGCTTGAGAATGGTTTAGATTCACAATACGGTCATATAGATATTGTTTTTCAGCTAAATTATTTATTTAAAAACATTTGAGACAACGTGAGACAACGTGACATTTGAGACATTTGACATTTGACATTTGAGACATTTGACAGGACAACGTCTGTTGGGCCAGCTAGTTTTTTAATAAATATAAACTTATTACTTTTTTCCTCATGAACGCGTAAAGCTATCAAGTTGAAATTCATATCAAATACTTAGATCTAATTGCCTTTAACCCGTGAAAAAAAAAATTCTAAGTCAACGCAAAAACGCAAAACGCAAAAGTACAACCATTGATACCGCATATTTTGAAACTAGCAACTACACGCAAGGGAATTAAAACCTAAAGACCACTTCCCGTTGACATAGAATCTCGAAATTTGGTAAGAAGCAATAGCTTACAGCACAGGTAACAGAAAAATTCCGAAATTTGATCCACTTCCCGGTTTCCGATTGAGCTGAAATTTGGTATACTACACGTTTAGTTCGGATGACAATGCATGATTAACTGTGTGACGTCATTCTAAATCCAACATGGCGACGTATCCAATATGGCGGACCAATTATTTTTAATGCACTCCTACAATATGGGTATCAAATAAAAGGGTTTGCTAAGAATAACTAGAAAAAAATAATGTTACGTCACTCTAAATCCAATACGACGGAACACCAAAAATGGTGGATAATTTTCTTTTATTCGTTCCTACAATATGGGTATCAAATTAAAGGGCTTGTTCTCAGCAAGCCTGTAGAGGTACTAAAAAGGTAAAAATAAAATTAAAGAAAATAAACCTTTTTAAAAACAAGCTTTTATTATTTGTTTATAAAATGAACTAAAAAGTTAAAAATAAATTATTAACACTAAAACTTTTCACCATACATAATTATTCAATCTCGTCCCCCCTCTTTATCATAGTCCCCATTTATAAATAAAAGCGTGTTACATTGTGATAGCTTGAGGAAAATGTTGTGTTGTATTAAATTTTTACACGCTTTTATTTATAAATGGGGACTATGATAAAGAGGGGGGACGAGATTGAATAATTATGTAGGTATGGTGAAAAGTTTTAGTGTTAATAATTTATTTTTAACTTTTTAGTTCATTTTATTTTTAACTTTTTAGTTTATTTTATAAACAAATAATAAAAGCTTGTTTTTAAAAAGGTTTTTTTTTCTTTAATTTTTTGACACTGAACCATCAAAATATTTTTCTTATTTGGGGTCCTAAAAAGTTTAATCTTGGAGTTTTGCATCAGATAAACTCAGAAAAATGGTTCTTAAATACTTAAATGCTTGTCCATCTTTATCAAGTGCTTTGACAAAGTTTTTCATTAATTCTAGTTTGATGTAAAGCGACGATAAAATTAGGTTTTTCAGGATCAATCAAATATATAAACGCTATTCTTCATTGTATGACTGCCTCATTGAAGCAAAAAATCTACGAATATCTTTACAATATTTATAACCTTCCTTTGATGCAAAATGCTTCGAGAATTGATCACTCCTACTGCGGTAAAAAGATACTTTGTTATAAGAGCTCAACACATTCCATTGCTGAAGTCGTAATACAAGTAATTGAGGTTAAGTTTTTGAAAGTTGTCTCTTACAATGTCGTTTAATTCACCTTGTGATATCAAATGTGATGAAATTCGATTCTAAGCTGGGAAGATTTTCGAGATCAATGTCCTGGCTTGAAACCGCCTAATCTACTTCCAACTTCATAGGCTGTGGCTCATTTTCCTTATTGGAACTGCTGGGCAATGATGGATAAATAATTCTTTCAGAATGTAGTACAGGTTTTGTGACTGATTGTTATATCAGTCACAAACACGTCACACAGGATATTGTATGTGCTTTCAGTTTTTATATATTGTACCGTACAGTTAATCTGTACGGCTTAATATTTCCTCTAATATAGGAACTTTCTACACTTTCTACTACATTCGCCTATCTTTATTACATGCCGAGTTTTTCCCGTTTATTCCGATTATAGGTTTAATTTTATGATTATATTTAGCTCCCACAAATCACTTATAAATACAATCAATACGATACGACCTTTGAGGTCGTCATTGAGTTCGGGATATTTCGCGACTATTGGAGCACTGCTGGCAATGGTGGATTTGTGAGTGGAAGCATTACCATATCCTTAATCATCTAGTGGATCTATGTCAAACTGGCTATTTATAATTTACTTTCGCAATTGATCAATCTGTTTTTAATTTGTTAGAATATTTAATATAATATATCAAAGGTCGTATACGATCGGCTACTATTCTTTTCACGAAAAATTATTACTTTATCTATATAATGTAGAAAATACTTTATCATCAACATTAAATTGTCTTTCTTTTTTATTATTATAATTTACTTGTTTCACTTATTTGTTCTTCATAGATTGTTTTTATTAGAGCGTAAAGTAAGCTCGAATTACGGATCTGCGCGCGCCAGCGGGCCGTCGGTGCCGTACTCCCGCACCTCGAAGCTTGGCTCCACGGGAAGGAGGAGGTCACCTACCGATTGACTCAGATACTCACCGGGCACGGCTGCTTCGGTGAGTATCTGTGTCGAATAGGACGGGAGGGATCGACACATTGTCACCACTGCGCATCCGACCTCGACTCGGCCCAGCATACGCTGGCGGAGTGCCCCGCGTGGGCCTCCGAGCGCCGAGTCTTGGTCGCAGAGATCGGGCGAGATCTGTCTCCGCCAGCATTGATTGCGGCAATGCTGGCGGACGAGGGAGGTTGGAGGGCTGTGGCCTCCTTCTGTGAGGCAGTGATGCTCCAGAAGGAGGCCGCCGAGCGGGGTCGGGAGATGGCCGATCCCGCTCGAAGAAGGCGGCGCCGGGCTCGGTAGCACAGCTGCGGCGCCGCCGCGGGTCGCCGGCGGGCGCGAGTAATTCGCGACTGCTACGGCGACCCGGGATGGACCACGCCCCTTCCGTGGCCGGGGGGCGTCGTCGGTGGAGGAGACCGGGGGAGGTAGTAAGCCTCCCCCGAGGAGGGCTCCCCTGTGTCGACGGGGGAGCGGAGGCTGGGGGTTCCCGGAAGAAGCTTTCTGTTCCCGGGGCTCCCTACATGCTGAGGAAGGCCATCCCTGAGGTTTTTAGTGGGTAGGCCTCCCTTTCTGGGAGGAGAGCCCCACATAACCCCGGCTCGCCACAGCCGGGGTATGCAATTTAATGCATTTTCCTCAGGGAAACAAAAAAAAAAAAAAAAAAAAAAAAAGGGCGTAAAGTAAGCATAGTACGAACTGACCTGCCTAATAATAGTTCTGTTGGAGTTTTACTATTGACACAGGAAAGTGTTGATCGATACAAATAAAAAAAATGTAATGCGTGTTCTAACTCAATATTCTGATACAACGCTGTCTTCAATGCCATTTTTACAATTTTAAGGGCATTTTCCGCTGAGCTGTTGCTGCTGGGCTTGTAAGGCGATGTTGTTACATGCAATTCGCCTAATTCATTTAGAACATCTCGAACTCCGCACTATTAAAGGGAGGCCCGTTGTCATAAACTACTTCATATACCTACATATAAAATTATGTATAATATTTAGTGTTTGGATATCCAAACTGATTAAATAAGTGGAATAATTTTTATTTCGTCTGTTAAGCTGCTGTGCTTTAAAAGGCAGGCTAGGATGTCTAAAAGCCTCAAACAATTTTGAGTAAGCATTTGTTATTACTAAGTAATAAATAGTGTTCCCTGACATTGAAAAAAATCAACATGTAATCCATGGCTCATGTGGCCTGAACCACTTCAGTGCGATATGTTATAATATAATGAAAAATAATGGGTTTAATTTTAAGCACTACGTTACGGTTTACAATTTTTCGACAGTTTAAATATTCCGAGATAGAATCTAACTAATTTCATCGACATACAAAAGAAAATATGGTTGTTGAAATACAAACTTGTAGCTAAATTCACACGCGCATCTCAAATATTCTTTCAACTCTATTGAATTAATATTAATAAAAGATCTACAAGAATGTTTTAATTTAACTTTGTAAAAGTAATACCATTAGTTCCAGGTGCGGTAATTAAAAATAATTCCGTAAGTAGCTATATCAGTGAAAGTATACTATACCTACTACAAAAGTAAACACAACACCGACTTTGCCTAATTTATTTATTTTGCATATTGACAAACTATGAGCTTCACATCAAATTTTCATCTTCGATTCGAGTTGTTGTTTTGCTTCTATTGAACTTCACATTATTTGAGTATGACAACTGTAAATATTGATGCATGGACTCACGGGTATGGATCTCTGGACATGCGGTATGTGGTTTTGACACACGTAAGGGCCTTGATTACCGCAAAGGTTGGCAGCAGGAATACAATTTGCTGGTACATTGACAGATCCACAATACTCCCTCATTGTTTGATTATAACAGCGGATTTATTTTAATGAAAGTAAATATTGGCGATCCGATATAGAAATGGGAGAGTTATAGTTGCACTCCATCTACTTATACGTTCATGGCCAATTAGATTTTATTTTTATTCACGGTGGTCATCATAGCCAGGATCGTGTTTAGGGGCTAACAGAGGCGGCTGCAAGGTCCGAAATTAATTTCAAACAAATAATCCTGGGTTTGAAAATTTTTGGTTTATTATTGAAATAGCACTCATTATAATAAGGCTGACAGAGTGATGTCTTCTTCACATCGTTAATATATTACGAATATATATAAAAAAATTGTTTACTCTTTTTATACAAACGTTGGAACGTTGCAACTTGGTTCACATATCTACCACACTGGCATGCAAGGCCCGCAACAGCCGCCACATACGGGTACCCCGGGGTAACTGCAGCGTTTGGGCGAGCAAACAGCGGGCTCAGTGCAACAATAGCGAGGGCAGGGCTTGCATCGGTTAGGGCGGCAGCATGGTATAGCCACCGAATCACATAATAGTTCGGGTTTCGGTACCGGAATCGCGGGCTAAAATTAAAAGATAATCTAGTTATTGTATCTTCGTATTATTATTAGTGTGATCTGACCTAATATAATCCTTTATATATTTTAACAAAAAAGGTATAAAGTGGTGTAAAAATTTCTTCGTGTAATAAAAGCAAATAATTTAATTCATAACCACTTTCTATTTAATGTAATTCTTATATGTTAAAATAACAAAAGAACAATAAAAACACAAGCCCAACTCGATACTTTTCTACGACTACTTTTCTTAATAAAATGATAAAGTCGATATGTCTCCCTGCCCAGATTAGGTGGATTGGCACACCTCCCAACTTCTTTACGAAAAGTTCGAGATCGGCCGCCAGCATCACGTACATTATAAAGTTCTTCTCTATCTTTCAATTTCGCGTGTTACCTAAAATACTGTCACAAAATCAACGCACAGAGCCTTAAACATCAAAATCTATAATTTCAATGGCTAACTCAAACTAGTACTAAGTAAAATCGGCAATACAAACTACATTTCATCTACCACATACATCCTAAAACTACAACTAGACGAATAAAATCGATAAAAAATTAGTGAACAATTTTTGAGATTTCAAACACACACCTTCCAACTTACACACATCACAACCCAACTAAGATATTTTCAAATGTGTGTTAACGCAACGTGCACATATTCTGAGTGACGCATGCTTTCGTGTACTCCCTACCGAAGACTAGAAGGCCTGTAAGAAATACCACTAAAATCGTGTCCAATATCAAACTAATACATAATAACAAAGCCAGTCGTGCTTTTCCTACAGTCAGGATCACCTGCGAAATCTGCATCACAATATGCTCTCAACTTTTGTTCTTAGTAAAAAACCCTGGTAAAATGTGTAAATCATCCAAAAACGTAATAAAATATTTATAGCCATCCCAAGTTTCTATGCCAACTGGACCACAAATGTCACTATGAATAATTTCAAGAGGATTTTTGGCTCTATATCTAATTGTATTAAAAGGTTTCTACATAATTTAGATTGGATGCAGATTTCACAGTTATCCACCTCTTTTTGATTTCTGTATTGATTCCAGATACTATATTTTTTGTTTTAAGTATTGAATCATGACCAAGAGCTCTATGCCAAAATGTTGCATTTTTAACAAAATGTACGGAATTTTCGACTGACCTTGTAATTGGTAGATTGTACCTTTTTTGCGCTTAAGAAAGTGTATTGTGAGTGATCGGTGATTAAACTGTGAACTCTTCGTAGTTAGGTAGGTAGTTATTTTGTTTAGTTTTAATTGTTTCGAGTTTTCATTCAAAAGTTTTATTTTAGTTATATTTTGAGTAAGATGTGAAAAAAGGATTGTTATTTAAATAGTGTGTAGTTAGAATAATGTTTCAGTGTGTGTTATGTGTTTCTACTGTGGTAATAATTGTTTTGGGTTTTATTTGATTATGTATAAAGATATAAAGACAAAATTTAGAGGGGATATTAGTATATGGAAATTTTGTGATCTATGGTTTTGATAGTTATAATTTAAATAGGGAATCAAAGAGATGTTTTGAAGTGGGAAGTTGTAAAAAATAGATAGTAAAAAAAATGTTGAAGTAATGTTTGGGGCATTTATAATTATTTTATAATGAGTTTTTTTTTATCTAGTGATGTTTACAATTGAACTGATGGCAAGATGATTTGTAAAATAAAAAGTGAATATATAGAGATTGAAAACTGAGTAAGTAAATATTTTATTTGGATCCCATATGAATATTCCCATTTAATAAAGGTGGAAATAAACCCACCGACTTAACTACTAAAAAGTAAGGATGACGATGAAGACAATGTAACAAAAATAAAATACTAAAATAAATAATAATGTAACAAAAGCACTAAAATACTCTTAGTGTAGTAGTAAAAAAATACTTTTGACGGTGGTGGCAAATTTGAATTCTATTAGTCAAAACTACTATTTATCTATCTAATATATATTATCTTATTTAAGCTTATCTTATCTATATTATCTAAGCCTTAATAATAATAATCTTATTATATATTTTATCATTTCTGTATATTTAAGCTTATTTATAATAAGCTTTTTAATATATAAGTAGGTACGAACCTTGTCGCAAGGTGGACACGGAGGAAGGCATGGTAAAACAGGCATAGCAGGACATGGATCAGGACAAAGACGCACAGGCGCAGGGCACGGGGAACAGCCACCACCAGGGCAAACGGAACAGGAGCGTAGGTTATTAAACGAGGCCACACATGGCTTTGTACTGTACGGCAGGCACGCCCCGCATGGCATTCCTGTGCATACGCACGGATCAAAGCTATAAAATGGTGCACTCATTTTTATTTAATATTTTATACGTTTTTTTTGTTTTTCTGTTTTAACGAAAATGAACTGGGATCCCTGAAACACTGACAGAAAATTTTGATTTTATATGATTTTGTTATTATTATAAAGAAGTGTATGACATAGTAACTGTATTTTTGTCTTTGCTCTAGATGTACCTACTTACTATCCTCTCAGTGAGTCACTAACTAAGCTTCAACAGACTGGCTGGCATTGCCGCAGGTTTTGTTGTTTTATTTTAATTTAGGATTGTTTCAATTTTCTTGGATTTACTGTCATATATTAGGTGGTTATATTCTCTTTGATCATAGTGACATGTTATGTCAGAATAGTATTAAAAAAGAAAAAACATCAGTGTAAAATTTCAGTAAAAAAATAAATTACAAAATAATACGAAAAATACAGCCAATTGCCAATTTCTTCAGAACGGGTTCCAAATGTGTTCAATGTGTTTTTGCCCAACGTGTCCACCTATAGTACCATGCGGTTCGGAACCTTGTAGTTACTCATGTTGTCCGCCGGGTACGTGTTGCCAGCCATTGTGTCCACCGCCGTGTCCTTGCACACCTTGCCCTCCCTGCCAGTGCAAACCGAAGTTCAGGCCGTGCCCTGCGCCTGACCTTCCAGACTTGGTGCCTGTAGTGCCAATATTCCCGCAGTGTAAACCGCGGCGCCTGCCTCCTTGTGAGCCGCCACCGCCTCCACCGCCACAACCAGTTTGCTGTCCTCCTGCATTGCCATGCTGTCCTCCTCCAGAACCATGTGATCCACCACCGGTAGAGTAATTTCTTACAGAAAAGTGTTTTAACGAATAACCTTAAAAAAATCAAAGAATCAGTTGAATAAGAATTAAGTTAAAGAATATGTGTGTACTATGTAGGAACCTATTTCTCATTCTCAATATTTAGCAGACAAACACAATTACTATCCTATAATCCTCTTATAAAGATTTCAAAATTCAGCAATGTATTGCCTCCTTTACCACATATTAGAAACAAATATTCAACGCTTCGGTTTCCATTACGTAGTCATCATTCGAAGTTTTTCGACTTCTTTGAATTTCGACGGAAGATTGTGGCCACCACTCTCAACATTTTGGGCCCTTATTTTATACAAATAATAATCTCTTTTTTTGGTTCGATTATACAAATAAATACCATTCTGAATTAATAAATATTGATATCAATATTAATATACTACATAAGATGTACTCTATATATTGATAAATTGTCAACGGCAGCCTACGCTCGCTGTATGCAAAATTCGTCTGCGGACTGATTTTAATGTAGCGAGACTTGTTTGCTTTGCATAATTTTATAGTATGATATCGTATAGCATTTTACTGTGGGAAAATAATGCCGACATTCTGCCAATTTTCGTGCTGCAGAAGAGAACTATTCGAGCAATTTCAACCTTAAGATAAGACTAAGAGAATAATTTATTATAGAGAAACTAATATATTCATAGTTGCGTCACAATACATTTAAGTGAACCTTGAATACGTTCATAAAAATGCATATTTGTTTAATAAATACAGCTATTCATTTGCATATATTAACTTTGTAAAACATCTGACTTCAGTAAATAAACCATTTTTAACTATTTGATAGTAAAAACTAATATACCGCTTTTTTAAAAAATGTCAAAAATGTACTTTTAAATATAGCTTATAGTGTCTGATTATGTAACTGAGCAAACTGTTTGAGTTTGATAAACATAAATTTGACATTCATAATTAAACCCCGTATGTATACTTTGGCTAACTGAATTCCACGGAACATTTCATTGTTCTAAATCATATGAAAGAATGTCTATAAGGTTGATATTTGAAAAGAGAAGGTACAAAATTAGCCCTATCGCGTATCTTGCTTGTTCTTCTCGTAAAGGCTCTCTCAATTTCCGAATAGGTGATAAAATCAGCTTCCATTTGATAAATAAAGCCTGCACAGGTATATATTATTTTTACTTTAATTAGTTTAATTTATGTATATACATATCGATCCGCTCCTATGTGACGACAGTGCTTGCTGTGTATTTTGATTTAGGCATTTGAAGAAGCAATCAAATTTTTCACCGTCCGGAGTCTGCCAACCAGTCCAATTTTAGCACTTGTGAAAATCTACTATGAACAAAATGGCCAGCCAACCAGCCAAAATATATTGATTTATATATTAGGGACTAATTATAGAGACGCAACATAGCTTACTTCAATCAATGGGCGAGTTATACCTACGGTAATCATTGAAGGTGAGCTGTAAAAGCTCGTCTTCTATCCAATAACGTTTTGCGTCAGAGAAGAGTGATATGACCACCACTTTTCCGCTCTCTCTCCGCTGCCTTATATATAATAGCGACGCAAACAAGTAGACAGATCACATGATGGTAAGCGTTTAACGCTGCCAATTGATATCCGCAACACCAGAAAAGTCACAAGAGCGTTGCCGGCCTTTTAAATAGGAATAAATAGAATAGGCTCTTCTTTTATAGGTTTGAATATCGCTTCTACTATACTATGATATTGTTCGTCATCCAATATCGTTACATCGTTGAAGTAAAGCGAGAAGTATATAATAATTCTTTTTCAGGTGTGTCCTTGTCCAGAACCTACACCGTGCTATGTACCCGTACTTCCTTGCTGTAACCCTCAATGCCCGCCACCAATCTTACCAAAACAAAGACCTATCTGTCCTCGACCGCCACAAGCGCCATATCCTTGTTTGCCGCTTTGTCGAAGTTGCTGCCCAGACTGCGAACTAGATCCAGTGACGCGACGCAGGCCGCTTATAGTCCATGACAGTATATTTCAAAACCGACCGTCAGGTCTGCCCGCTGAATGCTTTACAAGACGCAACCCCAATGTCAGATATTCCGTCAATAACTATGTGAAACAGGTAAATTGTTGATATTTGTTTTACTTTATACTAGCTGCTTCGCTGCAGGCAGCTTCACTCACGTTATTTCCATTTTCTGCATGAAATTTTATCTTATCCAACAGTGTAAGATTATGTCGGTAGTTAAATTCAAATATTATGAATTTTGTGACGTAACACAAAACTGTTTAATGACGAATAACTGAGTTCCCAAGTACTTACTTGCTTGTGAAAATTACAGGTTCGACATTGGAGGTTGTTAGATGGGTATGATTAATTGGGAGAAAAGGCTAAAAACTATTAAGTAAAGTTAAAACAATTAAAAACTAGTGTGGTTTTCAGTAGTTAAAACCTACTAAGACCGTTTGACTCTGTCATACACGAAGTTAAAAAGGCCTAAAATATACCGCACTGAGCGTGGTTGTACTCTTCTTCAAAAAGGGAAAAGAACCCAGCTGAAGGATTGCAGACCTATCACGCTCCTTAGTCATGTTTATAACCCGTTTTTCAAAGTCTTCAAGAATCATCTCACGCAGGTTTGATGACTTATGACCCTTCCGAAGAAACCGATTCTGGAAAAGTTACAGTACCATAGATCACATGGACACGATGCGGCAGTTCATACAGAAGTCCGAAGACTTTAACCTGCCATTATGCTTAGCATTTGTAGACTCTGAGAAGCTCTTTGATTCTCTCGAGACCTTGCCCGTGCTTGGGTCTATCCAAAATACACACACATAGACTATTCGAAAAATTCACTATATCAGTATTTCTTCAGGTCTAGAACTCTAGACTTATTAGGTTATGAAGCTTTAGTCAGACCATTTGTTCCAGGTCAACATACTCACTAATAACTTCCTCTGTAAAGTTCAATTTTAATACAATTAGGTGATACATGGCAAAACGACATAAATTTTATTTTAAGATCTACTTGTTGGGAAATTACTGAGGTATTGTAAGCATCAAGCCTTTCATGGTCTCAACTATGGCTGCAAAATGAAATTGCGTCATCTCGCCATCGGTATTGATGCCCTGTTCGCTCCAGTTTTAAAGATTAAACACAAGTAAACTGAAAAGCAAAATTACTAACCTCATAAAATATTGATTATTTATGATAAACCATCTCATGTGAAAATTACCTTACTTTAGTTTACAACGAGTATTAAAATAGAGCTCAAATATTGCCAGTGCCCAAAGAAAGCAAATTCTCATATCTTATACCAGCAAAGCAATCTAAATTAAAATTTCTTAAAATTTTTTTTTTTTCAGGGTTCACAGTCTGGCTGCTGCTATAATGTTGATGTTCCGTTGATGTAAAAAGTATTTGATCTTTATAAAAATGTTTTGTTATATGTCAATATACCTACTATATAAAAATTATCACATTTATTTCTATTTTATTTATGTACGATGTTACGTATTTGGGGCTGTTAACATAACCGTATATTCATAGAGCCTCTAACATTAATCTATTTGATCACATTGTAAATTAATTAAATAATCGTCATTATATAATTCTAATAAGTTTTCCCACGTAGTAACCACATTTCGCGAAGTACTTTATTGTCATTGGTAAAGTCACGGGGACTCCGTTCTAACATACAGATTGATCGGACCGAGCTATTTTACAATATTTTTGTAATGCTGTATATTGACAAACAAGTTGACTGCTCATCTGATAGTAAGTGGTTGCAGTTGCATATACATGCGGTTCCTGATGTGAGATTTTTAACAAATTTGCAATTTCCGTCTTACCTATTTCTGCCGCAAGATAACGGTGTTCGCATTGTTAAGAAAAATAAGATTAATATATGTAGAAAGTAAAATTACAGGATACTGTAATTTTTTATCTAACGCACAAATTGGCAACGTACGCTGTGGTTTTTGTGTGGGTTACAGATTTGCTGAAAATTTACAGGAACCACAAACTATATGCTGTCTTGTCTTGACAGTAACCACTTCATTGGGTGGGCAGTCTGCTTGCTTGTCGACATGCACGACCTAAGAAAAATCTCTAAATTTGGGAAACTTTTTAATTGTACTTAAGCTATACGTTTAATTGAAATTCCACAAATATTATAATTATTGTTAAATCTCTATTCATCAGATCCAGATTTTTAAACATAAGAATAAGATTTTCGTCCGCTCTCTTCGTCCCAGTAATATTTTGTTTCAAATATGTAGTAATATGAAATTAAATTAAGAATAATAAAAACTTGTTTTTAAAAAGGTTTTTTTTTTCTTTAATTTTATTTTTAACTTTTTAGTACCTCTACAGACTTGCTGAGAACAAGCCCTTTCATACCCATATTGTAGGAACGAATAAAAGAAAATTATCCGCCATTTTTGGTGTTCCGCCGTATTGGATTAAGAGTGACGTAACATTATTTTTTTCTAGTTATTCTTGGCAAGCCCTTTAATTTGATACCCATATTGTAGGAGTGCATTAAAAAAAAATTGGTCCGTCATATTGGATACGCCGCCATGTTGGATTTAGAATGACGTCACATTATTGTTTTCTAGTTATTCTTGGCAAGCCCTTTTATTTGATACCAATATTGTAGGAGTGCATTAAAAATAATTGGTCCGCCATATTGGATACGCCGCCATGTTGGATTTAGAATGACGTCACATTATTTTTCTAGTTATTTTTGGCAAGCCCTTTTATTTGATACCCATATTGTAGGAGTGCATTAAAAATAATTGGTCCGCCATATTGGATACGCCGTCATGTTGGATTTAGAATGACGTCACACAGTTAATCATGCATTGTCATCCGAACTAAACGTGTATACCAAATTTCAGCTCAATCGGAAACCGGAAGTGGATCTTTAAGTTGCAAGAACGACAGACAACGGGACAGGTGAAACTAAATAAAAGCTTGTAAAAATTGGCTGATTGTTGCAAAAAAAAAATGAAATAAAATTTTAGTTTGTTTGCATAGGATACATAGTAACAACAAACAACAAGCAGCTGGCGCCGTTATCATACAAAACAGCCCACTAGTACCGCCGAATAAATTCTTTCACCATTGGAAAGCTACATTCAAGTTGAGTAATATAGACTATGTTAAAAATTTTACCGCGGAAAAATATTTCTTTGCTATGGGAAAATTTGTTATTAATATGTTCATATGTATTACGGATTACCAGTTACAACAATGCTATTTAAGAACATTCCAATATAATATGATTTTTAATAACACACGACAGTACTCGAACGCAGGTAGGTTATGACCACAAATTATGACGGCCATATTGCAAACATAATGCGACCAAATAGTATTTCTACGTTCCGTTATTCCGTTCAGTAATTAATTCCTTTATAAAATGAGGCATTATTATAATAATTTTATTTAAATAATGTAGTAATAATTTAAACTAGAAATTTTTATTTAATAACATAAATATCAATTATATAGTTGCCACAGAAACATTAGTAAAAAAGTTAAAAAATGATTTGTTTTTACATTTTTTTTAATTCTTATTAAGCCTTACACCATAATGGTTAAGTGTATTTACAATAATTTTACATTATAAGTAAAATTAAGTGTATTATAATAAAAAGATTTTTATCACAATAACATAAAGCATGCGTTCACTGTGTCAAAGGTGTCAAAGAATATGTCAAGATAGTTTGAAATTACACTGAAAAATATACAAAGTAAAAAAAACTTAAAAATGAAAAACACTTTTTAAACAATTGTTCTAGTGGATATTTTTAATAAGTAAGTATTACACATTTCAATTTCATATTATTTTTATCATTAATTTATAATTAATACACACGTGAAGTAGTCAGATCAATTTTCGAAAGGCTGACTTACTACAGTACATAACATCGCATGCTTCCCGTACTTTAGTCGACTCTAGCCTATATAGCGCTTTACATTAATGTTTATTCTTTGTTGTATAAAGACATAGTAGTAGTAGGATAGTATTCTGATGCAAAGTGATTATAGTCGCTTATCAGTTCCTGTGAGATTTGCTGTACTTACGTTTGCATGTACGTACTGTAAGTTTGCATCCTAAAACCACAACAGACGTTACCAACTTGCGATATGACATAAAATTGCAGTGTTCGGTAATTTTACTGCATATCTTTTTATATTTTTTATTGTTTGAAACTAGTTAAATAAATTTTGATCGTGTTATGTTATGACACAATACCGTTGTCTCCCTTTGAATGTATTAGAAGCTTCCATTTCGACCGTTCGACAACAGAGTAGCGTTTTTTGTTTAAATAATTGAAACGTCAATCGACGTGATGTACTGGTAATCAAGCTAATCGTAGTAACGTAAAAGAGATGATCTTTTTTGTTCATACATAGATATTTGATTCTTGTTTTGCTGTTGAAAAATAGTTAAATTATAGATTTTCTAATATGATTGAATTAAATATTGTTATTTTCAGAATTAGAAAGCATCTTGTATAAAATATGTCTGTTTTACCACGAGGATTTGAGAGCTTCCGACCTACCGCAAGATACGGTTGCGTACAAAGCAAGTACGATGTATACTACAAGAGACCTCGGTGCGGCCAACCAAGACCTCAGCCTTTTCAACGGGAAACTGTGCCATTCTGTCCGAAACGGAGTAACGTCCCTCTTGAAAGGTGATTGTTTAAAAATTAACTTCTAGCTTAATTTCGTATAAAGAGGCCAATATGTACAATGTGCCAGTATGGCGGATACTGTTTTTTTTTATGATACACCATAGTGTACAAAAGACAAAGTGCAAATGTAATGCATTTATTAATATTAATTACTACTAATTTAAATATTGACCATTAACCGATGCGACCGAATCCAGATAAGTATGGGTGATTACTTTTTAAGCATTATGTAGTGGCACCACACAAAGTATTAATATCAATGGTTATAAACATTGTTTCTGTGTTCTATACAACTGTTCCGTAGTCTAATTTTTGAAGCCGGGCTCTCATGTGCAAGTCTTGTTTTTGGTGGAAATGAGTAAAGAGAGTAGTAGGTAGAGTAGGCGAACATGAGTGTCTAGGCTGTCGGTTAGACATTCGCCTTTCTCGATGTCATTGAAGGCCGTGGTATTGTCGGGGTTTTTGAATGGAGGCATAGAGGCCTCAAGATCAGACTTAAAAGTTCTCGCCAGAAGCCCATGTGCGAGAAGGAGATGCATTCGAGTAGTGAGTCCCACTGCGAGTAGTGAGTCCGATAGGCTTAAGTGTCCTTTAGAGTTGGTTGGTTGAATGCCCGAATTGTGTCGGCGGGAATAGATATAGGATCAGGGATAGAGGCAAGATCAGGACGTGTGGGTAACTTGAGAAAAGTCCTTGAGTTGATTTAGTAGGTACGGTACAGGACGGTGGTCGGAGCAAAGAGCCGATATTGCTTTATTCGAATACAGCCGAAGGGTTACATTACGAAGTAAGGCAAGATTGAGCATGCTAGTGGTGAGGTTTATTTGACCAGGGTAGTAAGTCGGGGACATAGAGGCAATAAGCTCGAACCCCAGTAACTCAATGAATTTGCGCATCGACATACCCTTAGTGTTAATCGATGAGCAGCTCTACTGAGTATGTCAGTTACTGAAGTCGCCGGCGATGATGGCGGCGTCTCTTATAACAAACAACGCCTGTAGGTCTTCCTTACATAGTGATTTGTTTGGAGACAGATAGGCTGACGCTACGATGATAGGTGCATGCCTTGTCATGCCTAGCCGCATGACTGAGGGGGCAAAGGGTGTCAAGGTGAACGCAGTGTAGGGAGCGTTTCTAGTAAATTAGAATGCCGCTGCCGCGGCCATCTCAATCATTTCGGACTAGATTGTAATTGGCGATACGCGTATCGCGAAGAAGGTTTGAGAAACATTTTCATGAAGAGTGTTTTTTCAATATATTGCACGTTTAAAAGTGAAATTGTATGCTAAATATTATTTCAAGAACAAATGTTTTCTAAGCTTTCGCTGAAAAAGCTTTGTGTATTCGAATACGCCAATTATTTCATCGCTGAATACCTTGGTAGATTTTGTAACATGGTAGTGACGTCTTTTCATACGAATAGAAACAGAATATAAAAATACTTTGTTTTTATATCAAACAACAAAGCGTAAACGTACAAATAGCTCTACGAATAAAAGTTACTTCTATATTACCAATTCTGATTTTATTATACCGGTAGTCATAAATATAAATACGCATTCTGAATTTTTACAGGCCTTGTTGTTACGATTTTCCTTGCAAAGCTGATTGCTTTAACCATGGAGCATATACAAGACCGAGCGGGCGGTACGCACGCACCATCTGGTATCCAGGCGAATGCTCTCCTGTAGTGCCACCATGTCAAGCCTTCACCTGTCCTAATCCACCGTATCATCCGTGTTGCTACCAGACTTGTAATAAGCTAGTATAATATATTGTAAAATACAGAAAACATTTTTTTTAACTATCGTATCTTTTAGTTAATAAAAATGTTATTGAGAAAATATTAAACATGTTTTGCTATTGAAAATAAATAAGTTTATTTATTGATTACTCTAACAGAGTTGGTGCCGACTAATCTTTAGATATATACGACGTCAATCGACTGTCGTATATATCTAAAGGTCAGCAAGCAATTAGCAATCGCTAATGAATAAAAATAATCCCCCTCTATTTTTGATAGTAGTGTATTTAGTTTTGTGTATTAATCTAGTTGCGCGTCACAGTTCACGCAGTTCTTGATTCTTTAGTATATTTGAAAATAGTTTCATGTAATGTGTTATCTGGTGCTCTCCTTTGATTAACTAATAATTGTCTATATACCATTCCTAATCATGTTTATTGCTTGCAAAAGTTTAGCTTGGTAAAAGTGAATTTTATGTGCAGATTCAAATCAGGTGCTTTAAGACTTGAGCTTTCTTAATTGCAATTGTAGTTGTTGCATTAGTCTGAGGAATAGCACTGTTTAGATTTCGGCGTATTTCTTAAAAAAATATTATTAATATAATATACGAAGTATGAAGCGAAGCCTTTGTAATCTGTGGCATAAATATACGGATTTTTTAAATATTCCAAATTATATGTATGGTAATGTAACGAAACGAATAAACACTATTTTGAATCTATTAATTTTTTTTATTTTTATTTATTTATTATCAACGTGTTCACAATATAAAGGACAACACTACATAAACTAATTCTAGTAAATGTGGCTTGAATATCAGTGTAATGCCATCTGTAGCAATAACAGGCTATGAAAATTCGATAATGTCGGAAAATCTAGTAGATTTCTATCGGTTAGCTATTATCTCAAGTACATATGTCCTCTGAGTCGAGTGAAATCGGCGTCCGTACGGAACGCTGGAGCCGGCCGGGTCGGCGTTCTGTGTAGGCGCAGTACAATTTGCGCTATTGCTCGCCTTCTAATTTCAGTCCTCAAAGTTCATATTTATTAGCTGTTAGCAACATTTTTACAATTTTTTACCAATCAGCCTAAATTATAATTTAAGTAGATAAAATAGCTATATGAATATAACTGTAATTTTGTACAAACATCGAAAAAGAACTTAGCTGTGTAAAGGACAATGCCCATTCCTGGTGGCTCCTCAATTCAAACGTTTAGATTGAGGAGCCATGTTTGCATTAAAATAACTAGTGTTATATTTTGCTGCTAAATCTAGAATTCGTGCTGCAAAATAAGCTAAATTGCTGCTAAATAATGACGCGATCAGATTTAAAAAATTTGATATGGCTCCTCAATCCTTACGGACATTAAAATAACTAGTAGTGTTATATTTTGCTGCTAAATCTAGAATTCGTGCTGCAAAATAAGCTAAATTGCTGCTAAATAATGAAGCGATCAGATTTAAAAAATCTGATATGGCTCCTCAATCCTTACGAACATCCTCTCCATGGGGCAGCGCTAACTGTACCTCTCGTGAGGTGCGGCACTATATCATTTCAAGCCAGTAAGGTCGTTAGGAATGCAGAGTTTAGCCGCCTCGATTCACCAGGAGTCCGACATAATCACCGTATCTCTACTTGCCGTTGCGGTGGTATCCATGAGGATTCTCAGCCTCCTCTGCTGAAAAAACAAAAGTCTCCACTCAGTCGACGTAGCGCTAACGCTACGCACAGACAAAGCTCGTGTGACACGTCTAATTTAGTTGCATGGAAGATAATGTTAGCTGCAGCAACAAAGTTAATTTGATAAGTAAATTTAATACTCTATTAAACTTCCGCTTAGCCATAGCCGCTAATTGGTTTTGTTACTCTAACTGTTGACCCAAAATCATTAAATTTGGTAGGAAGCAAAGTCAATACGAAGAAATAAAAAATTCTAGAATTGCAAATTTGTATTTCCATCACAAAAATTCATCCCATTGCCCCTGTGTAGATGACTTGAATAGTAGACGAAACTATAAGTATCGTCAAAAGCTTTAAAGCTAATTTTTTAAGGGACCTATCCTGAGAGCTTACTGGTAAATTTGTAGTTTCACAAACAGTAAATGTTTAGCACAGGGATCGAAATAAAAATCTGTGTGTAGGTACGCTTATTTATTATGTCACAAATACGGCACTTGTAAAAACGAGTGAAGAACCATCTGGCGCACGCTGCTCTGTTGTGCCAGTTGAAGTCGGGATGTTACACCGCAGATATTGGTAGTACATTAGCAGATCTTCGTACAACAAGTGTAGATTGTGATGTTAGGACAACAGCACGAAGGTCCGCAGCTGGGGCCGCAAGGTCCACAGGGTCCACAAGGTCCACAAGGTCCACACCTGTAATTTTCAATTAAATTAATTATTTATTTACTAATTAGTTAAAGTTAATTACTAGATAACATACATTTTGTATTTTTGAGTACGTTAAGGTCCAAAAAATTTTTAAAGGATTAGAAGAATCGCCGAGATGACTTTTTTTTTACTTTTCTAATATGTGCTTCACACAAACAATTTCTTTGTACTGAAGACCTGATCGAATTTTATTCTTTATATAGCATGTATTATTGTTCGAATATGAAATTGTTGAGCCGATATTCTTCGGTTTAAATGAATATACTGCCAGTAATTTGTTTGTTTGTGATCTGCATTATTCTTCGTTATGTGAGCTCCCCATGCATGACCATACACGACAATATTGTAAGAACCATAGATATTAATTTCTTAAAACAAAGTCGTGATAGTAACATAATTTATAACTCAAGAATGGGTGAGACCATTTAATTACTATTGAAATACTAGGAAAAACAGGGAAAAGAAATTATTAAGAAAAACCTATTTATTTATAACGGGGCCATTGCTTTTTTGTCACCGTATCCCTCTATACAGTTAGGTAGTCTTATTTCTTAAAAGTAAGTAGTCTGATATTATTTGCTTTGAATTAATTGAGTCTTAATATTTACCTTTCCTTATTTATTCACCACAAATTTTTTTGACTGCGAGTGAGAACGCATCAGAGGATTTTTTAATCTTACATAATCACTTCAAATAGTGTAGATGTTGAAGTTGGAAAATGTGTACCTATACAGTTATACAATTACTTTTAAGTTTTGAGTGCGATATTTTTTTATTCCAATATCGTTATTTTTAAGTTATAATTGATTAACAGAACGTTAAAAAAATATTAGTAAAAAATGTTTGAGGTATAAATATTTTCTTTTTAATAATTCTTTGCTTCTAAAGTTATAAGAACAACATTGTTAAATTTTTATAATTAATTGTTCATTCTAGCATTTCTTTAAACATAATTTATGATATACAAGAAATGTAACAAGCACAAACAATTGATCCACTCAAGTGGAACCTATGTAATCGATAACGATATAATACAAAGTTTAAATTCACAATTTGAATAAGGTACTCATTTAGTAATCTGTTTTTAAATAAATCGTGACCATAGCGATAATATTGCTTTTGTATTATTTTTTTTAGATACATTGATTGAACCACTGAATCCAATTAGAAAATGAGGAAAGATAAATTTCAGTAATCGAAAATTTTCATTTATTCAAAACTATTTTTTTTAACAGTGAACAAAATTTTATAAACATATAAAAGCAAAAAAATAATTACTGTAAGTATAATATGATTTTACTATTA
Source organism: Scirpophaga incertulas (assembly GCA_036419045.1). Classification (NCBI taxonomy): domain Eukaryota; kingdom Metazoa; phylum Arthropoda; class Insecta; order Lepidoptera; family Crambidae; genus Scirpophaga; species Scirpophaga incertulas. The sequence continues at coordinate 17,408,217 of CM071629.1, read as the reverse complement.
ATAATTGAGTTTCATATTTTGAGAGTGGGAGAATGAATGTAGCGAATGATCGCCCAATAAATATATATTACTAGATGTACTAGATGTAGTGTAGTAACTCACAAGTGATAAAAACGAATGGATTTTAAAGTAGGCTTACTAAGCGATTAAGTCAGATTAGAGATGATTCTCTAAATCGGTTAATTTCGGCCCTAGACCTCGTGAGGAACAAAAATGAACAACAGAATTGGTGTTCTGATCCGCAGAAAAAAGATCTGTCCAGTCTGCGTCCATCTTTGACTTAAGATTGTATTAAAAACAAGCAGTCTCATATCATAGTTAAATGTATGTTATAATAGTTTACAAATATAATTATATACAAATAATACAAAAGGATATGTCAGTGATTTGTTGATATTATTATAAAATTTATTGAAAATATTCAGTAAGTTGAATGGACAGGACAGGACATTCATACTTAACTGCACATTATTGTGGAGCTATCAAATGCGATTGTTAATAGCCAATTAGTAAGAACTTGTAAGTGATTATCGCAATAGATTTGGAATGATCGATGTCGTATAATGGCTCTGGAATAGCATTTTATATGCAATGGAATGCATTTCTATGCACCTGCTTATCTACACAATAAACCAATGCAATAAATACACTTAAATCCAGTTAAACCCAATATTCTACTTAAAAAGCAAGTTGAATAATGCGCGTTTTCATTAAGAATTAAGCTTTTATTATTGAATTAGAATGTATCATTTTATAGAATCATACAATGGAAAGGTGCCGACCTGTCGCAGTGAAGATATGCAGAAGTCGCGAACTTCGAGGTAGTATTCTCTACACAGATTGTGCGTGCACAGAAAGAAAATAAATCTTCAATCAAATAAACTTATTTAACGCAAGATATTTCCAGTTTCCTATATAAGGAAAAAATAAATTACTTCTAATAAGATACAAAATGTTTTGAACTATCAAGAATCTCAACTCCCAGAACAAATACTTTGTTTCTTGTTTTTAAAATTCTTCGAAGTTATCTCAAGAAATAGGCGCTCTTGATTTGAACAGAAAATTTATCACGTAAGAAATAAAGTATCCTATTAGATTCAAAATTCTTTCTTTCTTAGATACAGAGTGTACAAATCTTGAATAAATATTGTTAATTCTCAGGTGCTTGAAACAACATTTCTTGAATTAAATAATTCTGTGACTCGCTCCTAAAGTTACGGAACATTGAAATAAAATCGAGGGTCTACATATTTCTTATACTAAATATTTTGAGACATTGGTTCAAATGTTACTCGTTTACTGTAAATATTAATGTTTCTTTTTGTTATACAATAATTTTTTAATTCAAGAATTATTCTATTTTTATGTAAAAGAATGCTGACTTAAAATGATATGCTTAAATTTCGAAATAAGAGGCTCATATTCCTGATTCAAGAGAATGCATTCTTTATGTAAAAGAATAGGTAAGTTGAAGAAAACCTCTAAACTACTGTTAATAAAATACATAAATAGTATAAAAATTATTTTATTTATGAAATGACAACGATAATGACAAAAACACTTTAAAATAACAATAATTGGAATCATATACAATCGTAGCACAGTCGACTTCTGTAATATGTATTATTTCAAAGGCAACAAATAATGTAAATATCGATTTTGATGTAAATCAAATGCCTTAGTTGCACTTTGCAGCTGATATTTTTTATCTTCAATCACAATATAGAGCGCTGAAAAATCTTGCAATTTTCCTTGTATAAATGGCTGGACAGTCTGTTGGCGGGACGCAGCTTTTTCTTTGTGTTTACTTATTACGTGTTCAATATCTCCAGCATTCTAAAAAAATCAATAAACTTTATGTCAGTAAGAATAAGGTTACGGGTCAAACCAAAGTATCAACAATGGACCTAGACAGCAACAAAACCTTTCAGCAGTTTACACATGGTCTACGGGATATCAATACAATTATCTATTTTTGTGGAAAAGCACAAACTAAATCACAACAAACATACTATTCACTTATCTCCTACTAGTGTTCTATTTGTAGTCAAGAAAAAGCAATAATATCCATAGGAATATGGATATGGGCAATATTCAGCGACATTGGTTACGAAATAACAAGTCCTGGGTTTGAATTAGTCGCTGCAAATATTTGTGTGAAGAACAATAATAATATTTGTTGTCGGGTTATGGATGTATATATTTATTCTAATCATATATCCAATATGGGGACATAGTTCTTTTAAATACAATGGACTTAAGTTCTTCAAGGTTTCGATGGTGATCCCATTATCTAAAAATCAAACAATTAGGTCAGAAAGTCACCTTTAGAACATATTAGATGTTAGGTGAAAGATAAATGTTAGATGTAGGATAGCAGTATCGGTGGTGCGTTGGTTTCGTCACCCGCCTCCTAATTGGGAGATTCGTAACCAGCCATGTACCACTTTGGTTTTCCAACTTTTAAATTTCATATGTAGATTTATCCGACGCTCTTACGGTGAAGGAAAACATTGTGAGGAAACCTGCATACATCTGAGAAAAAAGTGGTCAGCATGGTGGACTAAGACCAAAGCACACTAATTTGTTAGAGTAAGCTCGTGTACCTCGGTGGGAACTTGTTTGTGATGACGATGTGATGTTAAGTTCCGTATAGCGATTTGATTCTGGGGAGGACGTTTATTGGGTAGTCAGGAACTCCTACTGGGGTTCCACATAGCTCAAAAGTAGCACTATCCCGCTGGGAGATAGGTGAAGGCATTTTTCCTCCCCGAAAAAACAAAGGTTTGTAAGTTACAAACTACTGATAAAAAAAATCAAGACCTTTAAGATATAATTGCCTTTAGGGATGCAGGATGAAGATCTGTGAAAACTTAGCCCTAGGTGCCATATGTGCACCCTCACCTTAATGAATGGGGGTTAATACAATGGACCTAGTTCATCATACATCATCATTTCAGAAGTTTCATGCGACTAGACCGTTGGTTCACCTTGTGTGTGTTGTTCGCTTCAGGAAAAGCACAGTTAAAATGGAAGTTTCCATTTTAACTCTGCGTTTCCTGAAGCAGCTGTCATTCGAAAACCTTTTTCCATAATTAACCACAATCCTGAGTATCAAAAATAGTTTGCAAATCATTTCTGATACGACAACGACAACACTGGCATAGCTTTCTCCATTGGCCTGTGACCGCAGTTAAATAATTATTTGATAATAACAATAAATACTCACCGGTGAAGTTCTTAATAATGTCTTGTGGCACACCCCACGACGCAAGCAAATTTTCTAGTTCCATAATTATGTAGGTATAAAATTATCCTTAAATCTGTAAACAAGCTTCAGTGTAGAAATAAACCTAGGTGGGTGGGTGAGTAACAAATAAATAGAACAGTTGAAAAATTAAATTCACAAATTGATAAATCCTGTTGTGCACAGAACAGTACACAAGAGCTGCTGTTTCAGAAAGAAAGAAAGTCGGTTGAGTCCACAAAATCCTCATAGCGTTCAAAAATGTTGCCATAATGATTATTTGACTTTCTCCCAAATCGGACAATTCCATACGAGAAAAATTTATAGACATCAAACTTAAATAAAACAATATTTTTCATAATGTTGACACATTATTGCTTTAAAAAATCACGGTAAATGTAAACTTATTGTGGTATTTTGTAACACAGTTATCGATTATTAAGACTAAGTAATTACATAACTACCTACTACCTACCTAGTGATATTAGAGAATTAACCGTGTGTTCTCAAACTCTATTATAGTTTTACAGACAACAAGTGTACTCGTATTTGTACAACATATCATTAGTTTCAAAGATATTACAAACAGTATAAGCACAGGTTGGAAGTGCTCAAATCGTGGCACGGAATAAAAACCAATTTGCTTGTAACCCGTAAGTATTATTTTCACCATTTATTTATTTTTAATTCATTATAGGTAATAGTGAGACACAGCCGTGTGTATCATTTTTTACGCACACACAGCCGTTTTATATCATTCTCAACAATTGTTCAAACTGCTATTATCAAATATTCCTTGTCCAATACTTAAAATGCTTTTTTTATTTTTCGCAAATGTATCAAAAATGTAGTTTGGTTCACGTGCGGAATTATCATTTCCAATACGTAGAGACGTTACCACAAAAATCAACAAACCGGGACGCTTGAAGAAATCATATACCTACTTTCCGGACTTGTACTTTTTAAGATAAGTTTCTAATAGCAATATTGTAATTATAAAATAAATATATAGGAGCGCATTCAAATCCTCGGAAGTGTAGTTCCAGTTACAATGAGTCAAGGCTAACCTTTAGTTTTAGGCTGAAATTTAGCTCTGTAGTGCTGAACACATTGTAGGAACGATATCTTTTAACAGCCTTTTACACAATTAGTTTCATATTTGTCTCTTTCTAACATATCACGCAATAGATCAAGGCACCATTTAACCAGCAAATAGTTTACCACTAGTAAGCACTACAATATTCCATGTTTATTAGGTAAGTAATGAATGTGATACGAACCAACGTATCGTGTTCGTACATTCATTTTCATTCATTTATTTATATTTGTTTTGATATTGATAATATTAAAGATAATAAAAGTGTAAAGAGGCATAAAACTACTTAGGTAAGGAAAGTGAAGGAGGGAAGGCAGTGAGTCGGTGGTTTTTATTAGTTGAACAATAAAGAATTTTGTTCTTATTTTATCCTCAAAAATTGTTTAATATCTTCTACATATCTTGTCGAAATAAACCCCTTGAAAGCGTAATACCTATACACATTTTAAAATAAACGCTAACTTGTCTATATACTCCATAGATTTAGTATAACATAGATGGTTATATTATTTATGTATTTTTTATTCCTGATTTATATATATTTTTTAGATATTGATGAAAATAACTGCTTAAATCAACAAAAAATATATGTTATATTTACACTTGAAACGTATATTTCCGTGTGTTATCTTTCTTGGATGTGTATCCTGGTACTGCACACGTAACTCGTTGCTTTCAAAACACGGTATTCAAAAAATGTGTTTGATTATTTTTACCTATGCAAACGTCAAAAAGTGTGAGCTTGTGTGTAGGTACTTGAAGGCTGCCATATTCCCATCTCGTTCTATTATACGGGGAACGATAATTTGTCTCTTTCGCATTGCCTATCTATTGTACTAAATCTATGATATACTCATCTAATAACCCTGCTAATACTGTGACTAAATATTCGGGTAAATTTTTTACTGTGTGGTACTGGTGGTGTTTACACAACCGGCTTCACGATTTTGTTGGAAGTGTTAAGTCTTAAGTTTTTTATTTGGTCTGAGTATGCCTTATGGCTCTACGCGCTATAGCTCTGAAGGCGCCTATATTTTCTACCTTACAAACAGATTTTTGTATAATGGTAACACCATTCGGTTTTCCAAGAATGATTAATGTCTATGTTATTTTTCTGGATAATTCCTGTTTCTTGGATGAACATATTTCTGATCTGCCGTTCTTAGACGAAGAATGAAACAATCTAAGGATAAAATATGTGTAGTTATTGGTGATTAAGAACTTTCTAACACAATTTAAACATGCCGAATTTAAACGAAGAAAGAAATAAAAATAAACTTCAAGTCAAATATGCAACATTCTTGAAGTAAACATCATTTTATATTCTAAAAATAAGAATTTTTAGTTCTTGATTAAAATATGCAAAATCTTTGATAAATTTTGTTTAATTTTTGGTATGAGTACTTAGTTCCTAGACTCTAAAACTGATAACAAAACCTGCAGTATTTTGAATTAAGGTTCTGGTTTCTAAATTAAAAATCCATATTCTTGTCCCAATAATACTACAAACTTTATAGGAGAATTATTAGTTCTTTTTTTATGATTCAGTAGGACCATAATTGAAGAGATATATTTTGTATTGAGATATTTATATTTACATTCCAAATATATTCTCCAAGACATATTTGCGTTTTGGATTAAATTATATTTTCTTTCTGTGTGCCTCCGACGTAATGGTCTTCAATACGATTGTCGTAGAACAGGTTGCCAGGCATCACTAAAGTGTCAGCAGCTACCAGCTCCCTGTTGTGAGCCGGCAAGAATTGCGTGTGTATCTCATTGTGCTAATCCATATGCAGAAGCCCTTTGCACTATATGTACAATGCAACAAATTTAATTTAGTATATTAAAACCTAATGTAAATATCATTAATATAAATGGTGTTTTCTGCAATTATCTGAACAGTTCTTTCACATTCAAAACGCTTATGTTATCAAAAGTGTATTGTCGTGAATGTTCCGCTTACTTGCTCTGTGCAGGCTGCTATATCATTCCAGCAAAGAAAAAGAAACTAAGGATTCAAACGAATAGAACGTCACATTGACAGAAACAATTTCGCTAACGGCGAGGTCAGGTGTAAATATGTACTAAATGTAAAAAAAACCTGAAAATTTTGTAATTCCAAATTATTCGTGTATTTTGAAGTAAATTAATTTATTCAGCAAAATAGAATAAAAAACGTATAACTGTTTTAAAAGTACAGAAGCAAGATAAAAATGTGAGTATACTAGAATAAATATGTTGTGTGGAAGTTGCGCTACTATAAACCTACTACTTACGTGATAAGGTTGATCAGACGATCGCTTCCGACGTCACGGGGAGACCTCCGGGTGCATGTGGGGGGCCTGTGCGGCACCACACACCCCCCGCACGGCGGTCTATGACGGTATCTATGACTCTCTGAAGGTAACGCAAATTTTAAAATAACTTATACGTAAGGTTTGCATGTTTATTATAACAATGCGATTATAACTGATACGCAATTTCTGCCATAAAATGCTTCCATTATCAATTTTTGGCAGTTGGCAATTTTGGATTGCTATGTGTTGCTTACAGGAGATATCCTTATTAATTTGAATAACATTCCGTCATTTATTTACCCCTTCATTAATTACGTTTGTGGTTCGAGGCACGATTGGTTTGTACAATTCAATTTTGATGGATACAATAATAGGTATATAATAATAGTATCTTACATTAATGAAAATTAAAAACGGTGCAATCATTCATATAACATATTATATGGTTTAAGTTTTCAGTAAAAATACGTCCTTTGTCAATCACAGAAAGTTTTGGTAGTGATTAGTGAAAACATTACTACGTAGTTCAAAGGAAAAATGTTTTATATATATTGAAATGAACATTACCTGGTAACTTTTGTATGGCACGTTTTGTATCCGTCCCCACCGAGGGGCACAAGAGACGCTATTAGGGCGAACAAGTGTTAGTCGATCATGCTGGCCGTGGGCGGATTAGTGTGGACTTCACCATATTTGAATTTTGTAGGTTACTTCGCGATGTTTTCTGTTACCAAAGGTGCGTTAAGTTTTACTACTTGAATTCGACTGGTATATGCTTAATGCTAATACCCCAAAGTTGTGGAGGTCTGAATTGCTGAGACTTGAAATACTTAATATATGCTTAATGCTAATACCCCAAAGTTGTGGAGGTCTGAATTGCTGAGACTTGAAATACTTAATGTTACCAACCACAAATTCGACTAGCAGTTAGGTCCGAGCATCGTTCTTACCGAAAAGACATTACAACAATCGTCTTATTCTTCGAAAGTCTATTATTTCTCCATGTGCCTTTAAGTTGAAAGTTATTAGATATAAAAATAGAATAAAAAGAAAAACTGGTTTAATCAGCCCAATGTTTTAGTATCATACAAATTATTATAGAATTATTGTTTCTGAAAAATAATTTACACTTGTAGTGAGCAATAAACATTTGTAAATTATAGCATCTACTTTTTATGTATAATAGTTTTCCACTTATGGCACGTCGAGACCACAACAAGGATAGGAGGAACTTTTATTACAATGTCTTTTCGGTGAAACGAATACTCGTGAAACATGAACAACGTTGATACAAATGAATTCATGACAGATTGTTCACTTTGGTGTCGATTCTCGGAGGCTTCTGTACATATTGTATAGACTGGCATATACATGATAAATCACTTAATTGATTAATTATGTATATGCCAATTTAAATCTAAATTGTGAAGTAAGTACAGCTTCAAAATTAGCGTGATGTACTCGTATATAGGAGATTAGAAGGAACATATTCAATAGCAAAACAAACTAATTTGTTAATTAGTTCAATGCTTTGAATGTCCAATGCCAGTCAAATCAGAGTAAAGGGTTTCATATTCTGACTTGAATGACGTTGCACATATGGTTTTTTGCACGATTTTGCACGATGTCTGACCTTGAAAAGTTCACTGCCAAGGTGGGTTGTATGTTAAGGTGATCAACGAATCGTATTTTATACAAACGGTCCAGGAAATTACCCATTCTTTTACAATGTGAGATACATTACAGTATTTAGCAATCAGTTGTGTAAATTATACAGGTTTATTACTCAATTTCAAATGCCACGTCATCGATATCAGATTCTTCGAAATCATTGGCTTCCGTACTCTGGCTCGAATAACATTTCACTGATGATCATATTCTCGAGCAGTTAGTTCGGAAGCTGTCGTTTCATCGATAGTCGAGGAAATCTCTCGATTAAAATTGAACCATCGAAACAAATATCCGTCGAGCGAATAATCTTTCAGGGCAATGATCATTGGTAAAATGTATTATTAAAATGTATTAATATACGAGTTATGCGTAGAGAACCCAACGACGGGTGAACAGGGTTGATGTTGTCTTAAGTCTTGAGTATTGAATTATGTATACTAAACATAATTAAATATTCAAAAAGAGTAATAGAAAGACAAGAAATATATATAAACCAAGCAGTTAAATTGTAGTGTTTTGTCAGTTCGGTGTTATAAGGATCCATATTTTGCGTAAATAACAGAAAAATACAATAAAACGGATATATTTTGATGTATTTAAGCCGATGTATTTGAACGAAATTTCATACAAAATTACATCATAGATACGAAGTTATATTTCGAGATAAATTTAAAAATACAGTTATGCTTCATTCTATAGTATACCTTTTGTGCTGCGTAAATCGCAATGTGTGAACGATAATAGAATTATTTGTGTCCTCAACATCTTACGTCGCCGAACAGCACGAATGTAACTAATATAATAATATATTATATCTCATAGTGAAAGCACTGTTCTGGAGTGTTTCTGGATAAAAAAACTATTCTACATCTATAAATAGATAACGAATAGTGATGGCTAAATTATAGTAATGATTTCTTTGAAGTCGGAGCTACTTTTAAAGAAGGGAGTTTTGTTTCTTCCATTGACTCGAAAATCCATTTTCCATGATATTCGTATAAACGTAAATCATTTAATATACCTATTACATATTCTGTAAAACTGGCATTTATAAAACGGTAGACAACAGGTAGTACACAAATAAGAAATATAGACATCAAGTAAAAACGATTGTCACTATAATAGTTCTTGAGTTTTCTTCGATGGGTTTATCTGATATAGAATAACAAGTGGCCGATGAAACTCCAAAGTTTTTATCAGGTCGTACCTCCAAATTGCGAAATTTACGTATTATTATTATGTTATAAAATAGACATTACTTAGACCATCTTTTTTTCTGAGAAATAACGAGAGAAGTACAAGATTATCATGAGAACTGGTTTCTATGTGACTTTAAGATGAAAGTTAATATTTTTTATACAAAACAGTCAAAAGGAATTTGTTGAAAATGAGTTATAAAGAGAAAACAGAAGTGTTAAATAACGTTAATATTGATCACCATAATAATAAGTTAATGTTGAACACGTATGCATGTATAATAATAAGTATTGCAGGTATTTCCGTAAATTATTATAAAAATAAACTAACGAAACTAAGCAAATAACAGGCATTAGTTGTGAAAATTTTGAAAAAAAAAATTGTAAACATTCTTCGAATAGGTTACGGCTTACCAGCACGTCGTATCAATAGATTATCTAGGGATAAGGCTTTTGTTGCAATGGCTTTTTTGGTGTAATGAATGTTGGAACTAGGGACCAAGTCAACTTACCAGACAACGCCGCTTGTCTGGATGTATTAAATAATAGTGATTTTACAAAAAATCGTAACTTGTGATGATCCTAGGCAGGCGGCAATACTATTAATTCATACAATATCTAATGTACTCAAGACTCACACAATATTTTCCAAGTAGAAAGATGATTACTAAGCCGTGGATCACGCCAGACTTACTAAGAGAAACATCTAGAAAAAAACACTTTGTCAGTTAGTTAAAAAAGTAAAACTAGAACTTAAGCGAGCAGAATTACTAAAATAGTACTCGTAATCCTAAAGCAACATGGAAGTTTAAAAAAATTGGCAATATTAATATTAGCAATATATTAAAGAACCAAGAATCTCGTTATTATATATTACTTTCAAAATCGGGAAACCTAGTTAAAAAGAAATATATCAATAATTTGTAATGTTTAAGAATCTAGCTTCACAATTAAAACCATCTACCTACTCAATCCACACGAAATACCATTTCCACTTATGGCACGTCGAGACCACAACAAGGATAGGAGGAACTTTTATTACAATGTCTTTTCGGTGAAAGGAATACTCGTGAAACATGAACAACGTTGATACAAATGAATTCATGACAGATTGTTCACTTTGGTGTCGATTCTCGGAGGCTTCTGTACATATTGTATAGACTGGCATATACATGATAAATCACTTAATTGATTAATTATGTATATGCCAATTTAAATCTAAATTGTGAAGTAAGTACAGCTTCAAAATTAGCGTGATGTACTCGTATATAGGAGATTAGAAGGAACATATTCAATAGCAAAACAAACTAATTTGTTAATTAGTTCAATGCTTTGAATGTCCAATGCCAGTCAAATCAGAGTAAAGGGTTTCATATTCTGACTTGAATGACGTTGCACATATGGTTTTTTGCACGATTTTGCACGATGTCTGACCTTGAAAAGTTCACTGCCAAGGTGGGTTGTATGTTAAGGTGATCAACGAATCGTATTTTATACAAACGGTCCAGGAAAGACTTACTAAGAGAAACATCTAGAAAAAAACACTTTGTCAGTTAGTTAAAAAAGTAAAACTAGAACTTAAGCGAGCAGAATTACTAAAATAGTACTCGTAATCCTAAAGCAACATGGAAGTTTAAAAAAATTGGCAATATTAATATTAGCAATATATTAAAGAACCAAGAATCTCGTTATTATATATTACTTTCAAAATCGGGAAACCTAGTTAAAAAGAAATATATCAATAATTTGTAATGTTTAAGAATCTAGCTTCACAATTAAAACCATCTACTCAATCCACACGAAATACTAATTATTTAATATCCCAATAAAAACTGTTTCGTCGATAAATTCCCATGTCATTGCGCATTGCTGATCATAAAGAAGTTGATACTATTATAACATAATGGGATTGCATTTCCTCGACTGCTTTAGTTAAATCTGCAAACAAAAATTTTAGCCCAATGCTCTTGTTCACGTGTTTAATTTGTTAGGAAAAACACCTGACAAATTTTCATGTGTTTTTCCTCACGTCTTTAAGAAGGCTCTGTTACATCCTATATATATAGGTATATAAAAGTGGTGATAGGAATGTATGTGTTATTATTAATTATAGATTATTTGTCATTGATTAAACTAAAAAATATTTTAAAAACATATTAATAATAGATAAATGGAATAATTGTTACTATGATGAAATTGAAAGGAATTAATAAGATTTCAGAAGAGACAAATCTATTAAAAATGCGGTTACAAATCTTGAGTGAGAGTATAATATACAACTTGAATACAAAACAAAAGTATTGGCGTATTCTTGGACTTGACTAAGGCTTTAGTTACTGTTTCTGTTCCTGTTCTGCTTAAAAAAGAGTCAAACATTATCATACTTAATAGTTTGACAATTTTTTATTAAACTATTAAACATAACACTTAAATATCAAACATATCCAAAACAATACTACGAAGTTATCTTCGTGGCATTGTTTTGGACATGTTCAATAGCATCTTAGCAAATCGCTAAAAATGTGTTATGATAGAGTCTCGACGATATCGCTTTCATTATTAATGGTAACTTAGCTTCTTTACAATCTCTTGACGGTAAGCTGTGGCAAAACCAAATTTACTTTCGCACCAAAGACCTCAAATGCTCATGGAAGTGAAACATGTGGTACTGGTTACTATTCGAAAACTATTCGAGCAGATATCATTAAATATGTGTTCCGTCGACAGAAAATTCAAACGATATTATTTATCAGATTTCAACATGATATTTGGTATAGTGACCACAATAATTTAGTTTTACGTTTAAGCACTAATAAGATATCAAAACGTCACAACCGATTTCATGAATCTTTCAAAATTATCACAGTTCAGCGACTGCAAAAATTCCAACATGACATATTCTTGATTTGGTAATGAACAATTGAATCTGTAACGTTACTGAATCTCAGAGCAATCCAGAGGACAATCATCACAAATTCTTGGAATTCGTATTTACTACGAGTAGGTACTTTAAAATTTATTGCCTATTTAAAAGAAAGGAAACTTCTCCAAATGATTCATCACGCTGCAAGTTTTAAGGCCAATAAGTGACAGTTTATTGGAGGTCGATTGGGTGGGACAATTAAATATTATAAATACAGAGCAGTCTTCTAAGTTACCTTTATTTTATATTATATGCATTAAGTCATAAATATGTTCCGAAAAAATAGTATCCACAAAGTTAAACAATCTCCCTTGGTACTTAAACTACATACATACATACACTCACGCCTTTTTCCCATGGGGGTAGGCAGAGATTACGTCTTTGCACTTGCTACGGTCTTTACATATCTCTTTCGCTTCATCTACTTTCACAACATTCCTCATACATGCTCGACGATTGCGGGTACTTACTTATTAAACTAGGAGTAGTTTAATGGAAAAAATATTGAAAGTCTTGGTTGCCAGACTTTCTCCATTGTGTCATAAACAAAAACAACTTTAAAGAGAATGTTACCTATAAAAAATTATAGAAAAAATACGGCCATTCATTAAATTTGGTGCTTAAAATGTCTCAAACCATATCATTTATCAAAATCAGTCAGATGCAGAAACATGCAAATATAATCAATGACTAGGTACTTTAATTCAGTGTAAGTACGTTACAGTAATCATTATCATTCATGATTTTTTGACGCTACCTGTCAAAAAATCATGAATGATAATGATGATACATTGGTAGGATTTGGTGGACTTACGTGGGGGGGTTTGTACATAGCCCAGAAAACTGTTCTTAAATTATTTGAAAAAAAAAAACGGCCTTGGGTTTGTATATAGCCCAGAAAACTATTCCTAAATTAATTAATTAAAATTAATTGAGCGTTGGCCCAGATAATATCCATCCAGTTCTGGTAAAGAACCTTAGTAAGAAAATGGTAAAGTCACTGACGATTTTATATAAAAAGTCTTTCCTTCTCGGAAAGTTTTTCTCGGAAAACTTCCTTATTACATACATACATATAGAAAAAGGCACTGGTAACTTCAATTCCCAAAGGGAGTAATTAACATGACGTACGCCAGTATAGGCTCATTTCAAAACTTTGTATATTTACTTAAACCTTTGAAAAAGCATCTCAGTTGCATCACACCATAACAGAATAACACGGTTTGTCCGAGATCGCGGCATAAATACCAACTTAGTTATATATACTGACTTTTTGTTAAATGTTTTGGATACTGAATTTCAAATAGAAGTCGTTTAAAATGCAGATTTCTCGAAGGTTTTAGATAAAATAAATCATTCCATACTTATAAAGAAGCTTTCCAGGGTCGGTATTCACGACCCAATCTCCAATGAATGAGGTTTTTAACGTCATCAAGCGCTTAAGTCCCTACCCCGGCTGGTTCTTACCATGCTGACTGTCCTTTTCAATGCCTGTTACGAACAGTGCCACTTCCCGAATGCGTGGAAGGCGGCCACCGTATATGCCCATAGGCAGTAGTCACCGCCCCATAAGCTTGCTCAGCTCATTGGGGAAGGTGTAAGAAAGGCTCATCCTTGCCCGACTCAAAGCTCACCTCTTTGATAAGGGCAAAATCATCCCCCACCAGTTCGGCTTTAGAGCCAAACACTCCTGCCCACAACAAGTGCATCGCATTGTCGAGTACGCACTTAGTGGGTTCCACCCCCGTAGAGACAAGACCGTAGCCGTTTTCTTTGACGTCGCCAAAGCCTTTGATAAGGTTTGGCACGCAGACTTGGTCTAAAAGCTCTACCAAACTCGATCGCTTGGTGCGCGTGGTGGAGGCCTATCTTAGAGATAGGTCTTTCCGCTTCCGGCACGAAAAGTGCCTGTTCTCCCCTCGACCCTTAACAGCCGGAGTCCCTCAGGGCTCCGCACTATCCCCTCTATTGTTCGCGTCTTACACGAACGATATCCCAATACCCATAGGTCCCCAGTTAGCCCTTTTCGCTGACGATACGGCCCTTTACTTTAAGGGCCGCGTCAACTCCCACATAGTGTCGTCATTGCAACGCGCAATCGACGACCTGTCCAACTGGTTCGGCCAGTGGAGGATCGAGGTGAACCCGGAGAAAAGCTCCGCGGTTCTATTCGAACCCAACTGCAGGCTCGATCCAGTCCCTACCGGGTTTCTCTCTCACCACTTCCAGGAGAAGCCCATCCCTTGGCAGCGTACTGCAAAGTACTTAGGCGTCACCTTAGACAGGTAGCTCAATTTCCGAGCTCATGTCAACAGGGTGACGCGTAATGCCAATTCATACATATCCCGCCTTAACTCTATGATAGGTAGATTCAGTCCCATGTCCCTCAGGAACAAGCGTACCCTTTACAAGGTATGCATTCGGCCCGTCTTTTCATACGCGAGCTCGGTATTTGTACATGCCGAGCCGCAAGTCCTCCAACAAATCCAGGTCATTCAAAGCAAACTTTGAAGAGAATGCCAACGCCCCTTGGTACGTCCGTAACGCTGATCTCCACAGGGACTTCGATCTCCCCACAATTCAACAACATTTTAGGAGTGCTCTAAGCGCCGCGCTTCTTCAGAGCCGCAGACGAGCACATCAACCCGTTAATCCGATAGTCAGTGAGACTATTGACGGGTAGCGTCAATATCGCCTTCAGCGGGCCCATCCACAAACGACAGTCCATATTGGCAGAGGACACGTAGACCGCGACATGTCCTGAGCGACCCCCCCAATCAATTAACGCAGGACCTTCTAGACCTGCAAGCGTCGGCGTCTGACGACCTCTTTTGTCTCCCCCTATTCGGCAGCCTTCTGCTCAGCCACGAGTAGGTTTCCAGCCAACACAGGCTGGTCCCACTTTGGAGAACCGCGCCTCTTCTAGCGCTTATGCCCTCTCCATGGGGCAGTGCTAACCATACCTCTCCTGAGGTGCGGCTCCCTTCAATATAAGCCAGTAGGGTCACTAGGACCAAAGGCTTAGGCTGAGTTTAGTCGGTAGGTTTGGTGAGTCGAGCCGCCTCGATTCACCAGGAGTCCGACATAATCAACGCATCCCTGCTTGCCTGTTGCGTCGGTCTCCATGACGTAAAAAAAAAACGGTATTCACGGCGATCTGATGAGATAGATAGATTCTTATATGTATAAGTAACCGTAGTCAAGTTGTAGTACATAGTACACAAAGGCTACCGATCAGGAATCCTAAATTACCATCAGGTGGTTTTAGTATACTCCAGTGTCTGTCAGTAATTATGTGGTAATTACATATATAATAACAAATAGATAGTATTTGATAGGGACGGTACACTATGTTGACAGTACGCTACATCCACAATACAGTTATGTCGACAGCATGTCGATGGTACACAACATCGACTGCCCAAAAACAATTTAACGACAATTTATGAAATTTGTCTATTTGACATTAATCAAACAATAATTTGGTATTTTATAAAAATTTGTTATTCATTATAATAACAGATTTTAAACCATAGAACAATGAAAAAAAATGATAACGTAAAACTGTAATAATATTTCGAATCATATTTTTAACGAAACATTTTGCCTAACTATTTTGTATCTAGAAGTTCGATTACGCCTAATTTGGTTCCAAAGATAAACTCTGTCCTGTGTTCCAGATTCTGGTCTCGGTAAGCAAAATATATTTCTTTTTTCAATTTTTAAACATAATTTAACAATGGAGACGTACCTATTTGTCCCGAATCAAACCCGAAATATGGGGTTTTCTACTTAAAATCCCTTTGTCCGAATATTAATTACTGTAAAACTTTGCCTCGATATATAAAAAATCTAACAAATACTACATAAAATCGATAAATCTTGAGCTCATTAGGTATCTACATCAATGTATCTGTCTTTTTAAAGTATGTTCTATCGAAAGGTGATAACTTATTTGGGAAACAATAGAATGAAATATGGCAAAAGAATTTACACAGTCAACGACAAGACGGTTTGTCTAAAAAGTTATACGAGATTCAAACCAATAGTTACAGAGATTAGCGCGTTGCATAAAGCAATATTTTCAGCACAATTGTTTCTTTTTAACTTATAGTGACAAAAGAATAGGTACCTATTTTTGTTAGATCAGTAAGTGACTAAAATAGGATAAAAGAAAGTCCCAGAAGGACTTTCTTTTATCCTATTTTAGTAACTTACTTTTCTTGAATACCTTATTTTAAGTGGACCAAACATTGACATACTACTAACAGTTTGAGGCAATAGAAGTTTTAAGGAAGAGACTATAGGTACTTTAAAATTGTTTTTCGGTGAAATGGGCGTTTAAAGTAATCGTTAGTTGAAATCGGCGTACATCGATATGATATGGAAAACATGACATATGAAATCAAAAAGAAATCTCATACCACCCATCTAAGCGTGTGCACACTTAGTCGCCAAATTTTTATTGATGCACGGGAAGTTAAATTAAGAATCGCATCTCGATTCAAGTTATTTTTAGTGAACGCTATTTTCAATGCCCAGAATGGCGCAGTGCTCATACAAAATTGCACATCACACACAATGTATACTGCTTTATTGCATAGTGATTTAGCAATTATAGTTAGGTTACCTAATTCCTGTTTTTATGAACACTATCATTTATTGCCAATTTAATTGTCATTTCGTACACGTTTGATTAAAATAGCCATTTTGTGATTTCCCAAGCTTAATTTGTTGACATTTTCAATAATAAAATTGAGGTAAAAAAATATTCTTTTAAAACATTTAAGACTGAGAAAGTAAATATGAGTACTTAAATCACGCGATAAGCTTTTATAACATAAATTGTATTAATGTGTTAAATTTGAAATTACGTTATAAGTTAACAGTATAAATTTTAGTGTAAATGTTAATTTTTTTCTTTTTAGTGCAATTAAATAAAGCTGGTTTATAAAGAATTTTTTTATCTTAATATTATTTTATGCTTTTTTATTTTCTAATTATTCTTAGCAAGCCTTTTCATTCGATACCCATATTGTAGAAACGAATAAAAATAAAATATCCGCCATTTTGAGTGTTCCGCCATATTGGATTCGACATCACATTATATTTCTAGTTATTCTTGGCCATTCCCTTTTATTGATACCCATAGTAGGAGTGAATGCAAAAATAATTGGTAATCTTAGGTACATACTACGCCGCCATGTTGAATTTAGAATGACGTCATGCAGCTTACACGTATTGTCATCGAAACTAAACGTGTAAACAAAATTTCAGCTCCAATCGGTTGAGAGGGCAAGTGCCTTAAAATTGAATTGTAAGATTTGATCCAAACATACAAACATACATTGCAAGTTAAATAAACGCTTGTAATAATAACTGTCATTAAGAAGTAAACTTAGTATATATAACTTACGTTATAATTTGGTGTAGTGCAATCTGGAGGCAATAACTTCGAGAAAATTAGTCATTGGCACATAACTGAATTCAAATAGGCAAAATTAAAAAAAAATCATACGTGTGTAATATACTATACGTAGTCATTTTTCTAATAGCATAAAATTAATATCAAAAGGACTTCGCCAAATTTAAGGAAATTAGTTGTACATTGTGTATACTTACCATAATTGCGAAAAAATGCGACACTAAGTAATCGTGATATTCATGCAAACGGGATACTCTATACATGCTAAGGTCCTTATAAGCACGTTATATTAGAGATCCAATACTACGTAAATACAAATGCATCACTTTAACGTGACACTCTTTCCACGTAGATGCGACATTTCTATACCTACAAATGATTGCTGAGTATTGACTCAGTCCATACAATGTCTTAATCATCGGATGATAAGATTCAATAGAAATTAGTTTATAATATCTATATTTTTATTCACGCTATATATATAATAATTAGAACCTAAAAAAATAAAAGGCATGGTTAATAGACATTTTTGATTTTAATCGCTATTTCCACTTTTGAACTGACAGCGCTATATATTTTACACGAAAAAATAATTGTAGCTACCTGTCGTAAGTCGATATATTTTGGGTTACAGGTGTTCTCCATGTGGTCCTATGGTATGCTACAAATATGAAGATTGTGGGCCACCAGTAAGTAAAACAAAATCGTATAAAAATGTAATATCTATATTTTTAATTATTGAATATTTTGTAACATGCTTATAAATGATGTTCAGCTTCAGTGCCTGCCACGGTCTGCATTCAAGCGGAATGGATTGCAGGACTGCCACTTCTTCCAACAAGGTTCTATTCGGTATCTGTGTCGCACGGGTCCATGTTGCCCAAAACCGTGTCCACCACCTTGTCCACCGTGCGTCCGACGACCTCCGCCTGGCAAGACCTACGTTACACGCTTCAGCGATTTTGACTTGATATCGCAATGGTAGCGATGTCAAAGCTTTATGAATAGTTCTCGGTAACATCTTTTTCTTATCAGATCGTGGCAGTCTAAACGTTAATAAATGCTCTTAAAGCCTATATATATTTGTTTCAGAAAGGACAGCATTCCGATGACGCTACTAAAGCTGCGGATGCTAGTGCCCAACAAAAAGAAAAAGAGTTGAAAAGAACGAAAAGTCGTGAACTAAGGGCAGGAATTATGTATTACAGCTGTCACTGTATTAAACGTAATGGTCTTCAACACGATTGTCGTCGTACTGGATGCGGTGGTGAACCATCGTGCTTGGTTTTGCCGGATCCTGTTTGTGGACCAAGTCAATTAGCACGTGCTCGTGGCCTAGCTGACCCCGCGGTCCTGAAGGGAGCATTGCACTCTCAACATGGTGAAACACCAACTGGGGCTGTAAAATCGAGTTCGGGTAGCAGTGGCAAGAGGTTTATTGTATGCGAACTGAAGGGAATGTTACCAACAAAAACTAATGCGGATAAGTCCGACAAATGTAGTAAGTACTGTAAATTTTTATTTGTAGCTTCCGAGTTCGGTTCTCAAGTTCATAATATCTATATTCACCATATAAACAGAAAGTGTTTCAACGACGAAATATATAGTGTGGACAGTACCCCGAAAGGATAGTAGGTACGCTACACGACTTTACACCAAATATACTGTCGGAACAAATCGATTGTTGTACGCTGTATTAAATGCTAAATTTAATTTTTTTAAAAACAAAGCATCCCATTTTTCAAACAATTACATTTTGATAATGTGTAATGATCTTTATTCTTACTTTATTTGATATTTACCTGAAATTCCTACTACTTAAGATTTGCAATTTTTCGGGTTCTGTTAGTAACTCTAATTCTTCTACGAATTTCATAATTCGATTATGTTGATAAACTTCGAGCAGTAGCCTTTTGGATGACTTTGGGCCTCTTTATATGATGAATAATCGTTTCAATATAATTTAAGAAACTTTTGTGAATGGCACCGATACCGATACAATAAACACACAAGTAATTTTCAATTGGTTTTTGGTATAAAGGTAATAAGACAGTTTCAGTATGTTCTTTTATGGAATAAGACTCATTTTTCCTTTTCAACCGGACATTATAATGAAGGGATTTCCCAAATAAATCTCTTCGTTCAACCAGCACAATGAGTGCTGGTTGAATTTTTTGATTTTTAGTATTATATTGAATTGAAAGAATAATATATTTTCAAATAACTATGTT
The DNA here is from genome assembly GCA_036419045.1 of Scirpophaga incertulas. Lineage (NCBI taxonomy): Eukaryota > Metazoa > Arthropoda > Insecta > Lepidoptera > Crambidae > Scirpophaga > Scirpophaga incertulas. The sequence continues at coordinate 17,388,128 of CM071629.1, read as the reverse complement.
GTTGTATAGGTTGCCCTGTGGATGGTGGACCTGGTGGATCAAAGAGCGCCGCTGGAACGTCGAATTTGCCTATATTAGTGATGAAGTTCTGCTGACGTCGCTATTAGCTTCTTTACAAAGCCTCTTAAAGAATCTAAACTTAAGTAGAAGTGCCAAAAAATGCTTTCCTTTCAATAAATACAATAATTCTATACTATTTTCAGTTTTTTTTTATAATTCCATTTCTATGTTTGTCAGATTCGGTATATAATAACTAATCCTGCTTTTGAGTCATATCTGTAACTGTCTCTGTTGGCAACGTCAGGAAGGCTAGTTACATAAGATGAACGCCTCATTAATATATCTGGATCGACGGCCAATTTTTTAAACTATAATAGAACAGAAACACTGTTACCTTAATCGCCCTAACGCTGTTTGGGTAGGTTCATGTACTATTACGTCCCAACAGAGAGAGCTGTATGGACATATTTATTTGTGGCAAAAGGGTATCTTTTGCAAATACAATTATCACCACAACTAAATAAAAGTCAGACTTAAGAATCTCATCAACTCTTATGATTATTAATTTGAAAGATACATAATATATTTAAGACGTGACGTGTGTAAAGACCATAGTAGTATGCAATGTCATGAATTAGATTTTAAAATAGTTCAATATGTACAAAGTAAAAAAAGTGGAAGGGGTACGCATTTAATGTCGTGTGTGTGCGCTTATACGTATTTTTTGTTTGTGGGTGTGTGTATATATCTGCACGTTGGCGTTGTATGTAAGAGATTGCGATTGCTAAATGATTACATGTTGCTTTAGGTTTTGTTTTAGTATACCACTGAGAAGTCTCCTTTAGGTACTTAATAACAAGTGCATATGCTTAACTTGGAGTAGCGTAGAACGCGTTGCATTTAGCTTCATGGATCTTCGCTTTTTTAAGTAATTGAATAATTCACTTACTTAAAAAAAATTAATATCTGTTTTTAAAGTTAAATTGTAATAAAATTAGATGCAATGGCCAAGTATCCAGGTCCACATTGCCAGCGCGGTGTCATGGTGCACAAGGACGCATTTCCCCTCTAAAAAAAAAAGATCTACATAGGGTCCAGATAGGGTCGGCAACGCGCGAGTGACACCCCTGGTGTTGCAAGTGTCCATAGGCTACGGTAACCGCTTACCATCAGGCGGGCCGTAAGCCTGTTTGCCACCATCGTGGTATAAAAAAAACTTGTGAACCGTTTAAGTTGAATGTTTATATATTAACATTTGAAAGCTGCTACAATATACCTACTATTTATGTTATTTATTGTATATACCTATATGATTCACAGTCGGATTACAGCTGAAAATTAGCGATTTGCTTTTCTACCACGAGCAAATATTATGATTAACTGTCGCTTCATATCGGCTGCTGTGCGCGAACCAGCTCTTTTATGTTCATTTACCTTGTATCATCATATATAATTTAATTTCCGTTTGCTACATCATCATTGTGTACTGTTCTATAATTTATGTTTTTATGTTGGTTACACAATATTGAAAATATTGTTACTTTTGTGTCGTGTTTCGATTAATTTTGTTAGCTTTGTAGGTGTGCTCTGTGAAAAATATTTCTGCAGCATTAACAATATAAAACAACTTAAACCTAATATGGCGCCGGCAGCGAGGCAAGGCCCAAGGTAATCCGACTCGTGATCAACAAGTCTCTTAAAATGTTGCTCGAGACTTCGCTATCCATACTTTTCCATACTTTCTATTATCGGAACAATGATTGTCGAATCAACATTTCACATGGTGGCTACTTACGTGTGCTAAAGCACTAAATTTGTAATTTTCAAGCTACATCTTCCTTTTGAAATTATTACTATTTTTATATTGTTAAAAAACGACACCTTGAGCTTTCAAATCACTCGAATCTCTTGTGCATTTATATCCTTTATTCTTTGGGTGGACCTCTTTGGATGCATCAGATGGACACTTGACAGTGCCTTGACAAAACGCCATTTAATTCCTTTAAATTGTTCATGATACTATTAATATAAGAAAAATATTATTTTAAATCATTTTAATTTCAAACATAGCCTTCGAAAAATAAAAAGCAATGTCGACAATATTCAAAACAGCAGTAATTTTGATCCACCTACCAATTTTACGTCAATGTTTTCAAATAAATAAGATTGTAAAGTATGGCACTAACATTATGCGCCACAAAAACATATTGTTTTCTAAAATATGTGCGACACCGGCGTGTGGTGCAAATATAACAAGAAAGTTTTGTGATTGTACGTCTCAGTCAAATGATCCACGTTCTAAATTCTACGATGTAAGTTGCACAAAGTTCATGACGTTTAAGAAACACTTTTGCATGAACCCATGCTTCATATTTTACATTTTACAGTTTTACAGTTTTATTTTACATTTGTTATTTGGTAGGCGAAAAAAGCTATTATTTTTTTTATTTTTTAATACAATTTATTATTGGTTCTTGTACTTAACAAATATAATTGTAACACGAGTTGAGTAGCACAAAAATCAATCAATTTCGGAAGGAATCCCTATTTATGCGGAAATTATAGTACATATCATTGAGGTAATTAGTTAATGACAATGTGTTGGAAGTGATGAAGTATTTACAGTTAAACTTTGTTAATGATTATAATCATTAACCTGTCCTGTCAAAAAGATTTGTACTCGTACAGTGGCAGTTTTTTGTTCCTAATTATTTTATAGATAATGTCGCATAGCCAACTAAATTGCCAAAAAAGTCTAAATGACCTATTACATTTTGTGGCTATTCAATTTTGGAACGTGACATTAAATCCTCCAACGATGTATTCTGTGCTCCAACGCACGCACGCACACTGTTTTGATAGATATGATTGAATTTCAACTATATGTAGCGTTAATAAAGCGCAAATTGACTCTTTGATGTTAGGAACACACCTTCATTGCTTAGACAACAGTGAGTGCTTGCAATATGAACTTTATACAATAATAATAAAGCTCAATTCGACTGTACGTTTTAGTTAGAAAACGTTTGCATGGGAAAATAAAAGGGCTGTTTTTAGAGTTTTTCCGATAATTATTCGAATTTTTCCCTTAAAAACCATCCTTGAACTTCAATGAACATTTTAAAAAAGAATTGGCCAAATTGGTCCAGGCGTTGTTGAATTATGCGCTTACCAACACATTATGCGATTCATTTTTATATATAAGATTTGGATATTAGATACTTTGTTGATTTAGAGGAAATATATAGGCCAGATAAAGATTTTTAAAAGTATATACATGGGTTATACTCTTATTAACCTTACAACAAAGATTGGACGTTAATGCCGGATCCTGGAGTGATACATTTTGGGCGTCGTCTTTGTCTTCTGATATGCATGATGTTGTAGGCTGATGTAAATTTGATTGGATGAACACTGGGATGGCTACAGTTGCATGACGTCTTGAGGTTGAGTCGAAACAATTGCTGAAAATTTGGATGCAACTGTTCGACTTTCGTCGAGTTGTTATGGAACCGTTAGGACATCTGTTAAATAATTTAATGAGGTGATATATTAGCATTATTATACCAATTCCTAGTTATAAAAAGAAAAAAACTGCCTTGATATCTATGAGTGAATGTTTGGTTATTAATTTTTTTGATGTCTTCTGATTGAAAAGAATATCATGTGTAGAAATTAAATTAATATATCGCTCTCTTGATATGCCTATAATATAGGACATCTTCTTTAGGACTAAAATTTATTACAACTAATTAATTTTGAAACTTCTATGCATTGATATTTCCCAGGAACGCAAATATGGTCACTGCTTACCAAAGAACGATGTGAATATGGTATTCAACCCATTGCCAGACATACCAACAGGGATCTTTAGAAATGTGGACTGCGAGGTAATATATAATTTTTTTTTCCTGGACTTATAGATTTTTGGCATGCGTCTGTTTGAGTTTCGAAATCAATAAACCCTTTTATTGATTTCGATATTATTATAAGTTGTAAATAGTAAATATGATAGACACGTAATACAGCTAACAGTCATGCCTCATCATATTTGACAGATTGGGTCTATAGTAAACTTCATTTTAAGTTTGAAGTACCTCATGAAATACGTGTGTTGGCAATCAATCAGTTTTGACTTATATATAATATATACTTATATGCTAGTTATGTTATTAACTTTTCATTTTATTTTAAAATGGTTTACACATATATGCATTATATATGTGTAAATGTGAAAAAATCAAAATTCAGGTCAAACAAACCGTATTGACGTCTTAACCATGCGGCCTCCGTGCACTATTTTTCCCAATCAAATATGAACTACATTCGTTACTTTTACTTTTTTGTAAGCTAGTGTTAACTTTATTCCCTATTATTATATCAAACATAGAAATCTGTTCAGATTTGAAAAAAATAAATTGAAGAGGCGGGCTTGAATCCCGCGTGAATCGAATATTCTTTTTTTTTGTATTGTTCTTAATCTTTCTGATACTTTTAGTTTGAAATTTCTATTCTATTAATTTAATTTTATTAAAAAGACCAGACAATATTGTTCGATTCTATATCATCGATATTTTGTGAATTTAATTAAAAATACAAATAAATATTTGTTTTTACAAATTTAGTAATTGTTTGAATATTGTAAATCTTTCTTCAACATCGTCTTGTTGTTTTTAGATTTTGGGCCTTGGCGCTGGTAAGTGCTGCGTATATAAGAATCCTGAGTATTTCTCATTCCACCACATGACTTATTACGACATGCACTTGATACTAAGATGTTTTCGCCAACCTAATCCGAAGACAGGCAGGAAGTCCTAACGGATAAAAAATTTTCAATTAGATATTTGACTGGTATTTTGTATGGATTAAATAACTCTAATACTTACCTACTTCTATTTACGCATGCTATTTTCTGTGCACATGTATAATTATTGCAATCGATTGAAATTGAAATGTATTAAAAACGTTGTGAAGTTATATTGCTTTCTTTATTATTAAAATATTACAAAAGATTTATTTACAATTTATATAAGATTTTTATAGGTATTTTTTATTTATTACTATGTATTGGCAAAGATGTAGCCTGTCAGCCTGATGGTAAGTGGTTACTTACGCCATATAAAACACGCCTATAATAAACTTCTTACGGGGTAATGCCAGTATGGTACTCAATAATTTCACTGGCTTTCTTATCCTTCACACCGGAACAAAGCAATGCAAAAGATAGCTGTTTTACGGCAGAAGTAGTTAAGACAGAGGTACCCAAGACAACTTCAGTATAGAGTCCCTCCTTTTTGGTTAAAAATTCCAAACTCAAATTTATAAATTTGTTTAGCTGATACATTTGTTTTGAAAACAGTCGTTTATTTCTTTTCTCCTCTTATTTATTTTCTTTGGCGTCGCTTATAACCACACAATCGAAAACATATCGTTAACATAACGGTATATTTATGAGTACGAATTCTACCGAGGCACCAGTGCTGCAGAAAAAACTCGACGGATTAATGATGGGACGTTTTTAATTTAAACATTTTAGTTCTAGAATTTTCGAACTTCAGAACCAACCCTGTGGACGGCCGGAGACCAAACTGGAAAATAAAGAATTAAGGCTATTGTGGAATCGGATTCATCATAAAGCACTTTAGAGGTAGCTGTAGGCTTCGAGATATGTGAGAAAACTGTATTAATCTATTTGAAGCAAATCGGGAAAGTAAAAACAACTTGAATGATGGGTACCTTATGAATTGAGTGAATCGAAACACAATAAACACGCATCGACTGCTGTGTTACTTTGCTCAACCGACACAATAACGAAGTGATTCTAAATCGAATCATTACTTGTGATGAGAAAGGATTCTGTACGATAATCGGAAGCGCTCCTTGCAATTGCTGAACCCTGGAGACCTAGCCAAATCGGACAGGATTTTTTATTAATCGAAAATTGACTCAGAAAAAGTTACTTGTGAGTGTTCGGTGGATTAGCGCCGGTCTCGTTCACTACAGCTTTCTAAAATCTAGCCAACCGATTACGGCAGATATCTATAGTCAGCAACTGCAAACCATGAAGGAAGAACTAGCTGCTAATCAACCGAGATTGTTCAATCGCTCACTACGCTACTGTTGCTTTACGACAAGGCAGGACCACACACTGCACAACAAACAACCACTAAGTTAGATGAACTACAATTGGAATGTCTGTGACATCCACGGTACTCCACGGACTTTGCTTCAAAAGATTGCCATTTTTCTGGAAATCTTCTGAAATTAATACAAGGAAAAAATTCAACTCTGATGCGGTAGTCCAAACCTTCTTCAAAAAAGTTATAGATTTTTTCTCCCATTTGTTTTTAGTAATCAATCAATTTTAGGATAAAAAAACCTATGAGATGGATAAAATGCATAGATAACAACGGTGCATACTTTGATTAATTAAATATTAAAAAAAATACTTTATATTCCTTCCGTATAAAACGCCAATTTCATATGTAAGGACATTAGAAGCGTATTGCATTAAGTACTTTTTATCGTAGTAAATAAATTATTTTATAAAAACTAAATAATAAATTGATTGCCATTTATTAACTTACAACATACACGATGAGAAAGGTATTCAATATTACATTTAAATTTGTTCGCACGAAATTTGATTACTGTGGACCATAGAATAAATTTTAAATTGAAAAAGCAGCATATATTATTTAAGGAAAACGATAAATGACAAATTATAACTAATGTATTGTGGTAAAAGAAATTTAATATATCTGGTTGTGTGAAATTAATCGTGACGTGAAATGAATAGATAAGCACTAATATAACATCGCCTTTCATGAATAATTAAAATAAGTTCAGTGCGTTAATGAGTAGCAAGGCATTGCAAATGATTCTTCGCGGTCCAACAGCGGCGAGATGAAACGGTTCAGATGACAGGTATAGTGTTAAAAATTACTGTTTTCTCTTATAAATATTGTAGTAGATTGATTCTAGGACGTAGATAAAGAACAAAACATTGAACGTTATGTTAATTAGTTGGTTATGCTATTTAGTATTAATCCAGCTAAATGGACACATTACATAGATTTTTGATCACGTTGTACTATTATTACCCGATTACGCAATGCACAAATGTGTTATGTTCATTGCTGAGTTCCAGTATGAACGTTATGATAGTGAAGTGAAATTACTGGGTATCATAATCTTCAATGTATTTTACAATATGATTTTTTTTTGGGTGAAATGCTTTACAACTTGTAAAAAACTTATAAAGCGTTTGACATAGTTTTTAAGATTTTCGTCCTTTATCATGGATGACCCATTCGCCCTTCAAGTATACATATAGGCGGGGAGTCTTAATACTGAAGTCCCGTCATAGCGAATCAAAAAATATTTATTTAAATAAATAGTACATAAGTACAGGAATAAATTAAGCTCGGTATGCGTGGATGAAAAATGTTTTACTGTCATCGCGGATATTAACTTTTTTTAATGTATTCGATAGTAAATTTTATTGGCTTAAAAAAAAATCACGCAAATCGCTTTTTTCTCCCGAAAGGGTCTGGCATACATATTTGAAGTGTGTGATGAGGGCTAAAATTTCTCCTTCATGCCGGAAACTATTTTTTTATTAATTTTATTTATTTTTATGTATTTTTTTAAATATCTAGTTATGCGCGCTATTAATATTCGCGATGACGGTATACATTTTTTTTATGTTTTTAATAATTTTTTTAACTTTCTTTCGGCAATAGGAATCCACACATACCGAGCTTAATTTATTCCTATACTTATGTACTATTTATTTAATTAAATATTTTTTTGATGCCGCTATGACGGGACTTTCAGTGTTACCGGCTCCTGGACCAAAATTGAAAATAAGTTTTTATGCCAATCAAATATAGCCCCTTTTCAGCCGCTCACTTACGCTACTAGTGCATTTAAAGTAATCGCAATTTACTGCAGCGGTGCTTAATGCAAACTTTTCCACATTTGTCTTATCTAAAAACTGTAGTTAGAGTGCAATCAATACCTGCAACCGGTGTTCTTTAACGAGTTGCCTATGAAGGATCTTAATATTCAAATTCAAATTCAAATTCAAAATCTTTATTAGGGATCAATTTACAATGATATAATAATACCATAATAACTCCACAAAATTATAAAAGTGGATTATAATCTTATTGCAATTTAGGTCTAGGTAATTTAGGTGAAGGACTATATGTGTAATTTTACAAGTTTTTACAGAATTTTAACAACTTATTATCCACTAATAATGCTGAAATTATTCATACAATTTCATATGCCATACGAGGTATTTCTTTTTTCTAAATCACTTAAAAATAAGTGATTTAGTAAGTCCACATATAGATTGGTACATGTAACATATCGTTGGGTACATGTGATCAAGAATAACGAAGAAGCTTTGGGTTTTAGTATGGACATAATAGTAGGGGAGGCCAGGATGCTAAATGTGTATTTACTCGAGCGTCGTAGAGACCTATTGGAATTGAAAGGTTATATTTAGGAAGAAAAAAAGATTATTACATGTGTATATTTTTAACGGTGGGTTTAGCAGCTACAGGTTTTCAAAAATTTTGAAATCTAAATAAAGTCACATAGAATTCTCGATCGTGTCAGATATTGATAGCATAAATTATACAAGACTATTCAAATGTAACACAAGCTTATTTGCCACATTTAATTAATTCCAAAACAAATTATGACTATTCAAAATTTTATTTTTCGAATTGCCATATTTTGAAATTCTCTGCACGTAATTGAAAAATTTAAGAATCAACAGATTCACGTCATCAAACTAAACCATATATGTGCTAATCTGACGTGCACGATTAAATTCATATAATTTTTTTTTTAAACTAGTTCGTCACTAGATGGCTCTCTGAAATTTTGTAGGGTTATTCAACAAGACGAGAGGTATCTCCCATATCTTAATCTGACACGCCGGAGTAACTGTAAAAATCCCCTCTTGGCCTCCCCTACTATAAAGAAGATCTTCAATTTGGTATGGCACAACGCGAATCTTTTGAAATTTCCTTCCTATGGGCTTTCGAAGAAATTATGCGAATGGGTCACTAGTTTTTTTAAAGAAACAAAAGTCATAGTGGATAATGAATGCTCTGACTCAATGTCGGTTAAAGCTAGTGTCCCGCAAGGAAGTATGCTGTCGTCTATACTGTGTCTTCTGCATGTCAATGAAATACTGCAAATTAGTGCCATTAATTGTTATGCGGATGACAGTGACACTTTTTATATAAGCCGGGCGATCTTTTTCTGGAAAACGTCGAGAGAGAAAGAAATTTATGTCTCAAATAGAGAAAAAGAAAGTCACAGATTGGGGTAGACTTAATCTCCGCTAAAAGGCTGCCCTTTATCGCATCTCCTCGATTTGAAAGCAGTTCTTCCCTAATTCTTGGTTAACACCAACATATCCCGAGTGAAGTTCCGTGGCCATTTAGAGAACTCAAATAGCTCGGCTAAATAGATCCAGGTAATATTTCATACCGGCTCCCTGCCAACAAGGTTCGGCCACATATGGAATACTGTTCTTATCTTTGGGCAGTGCTCAGGACCTTGTTCAACGATTCGAATCGTCGACTGCTCAGATATTTCATGTCAGCTCGATCCTTTGACGCTGAGTAGATATATATCCTCGTTATGCATTCCGTATAGCATATATTACGAGGAGTGTTTCGAGGAATTATTCGGATTAATCCTTGCCGCTAGCTTCGGTCATCATTTCATGAAAAAAAACCTACACCCTCATCACATTGACATCACCTGTTGTATAAAAAAAGTGTTAGCAACGTACTCTGTGATTTTTGAGGAGGCTGCGGATTTGACGCGAAATTCATATTGACATGTAATAACTGACCGTAACCGCTTACTATTAGATGATTTCTTCTGATTGAGGTCTGAGGTGTTCTGGTTTTTCAATAGAATGCCATGAAACTAAAACTAGAATGTGTTATTTTTTACCACATCAAGAAGAGAATGATTGTGACATTATATTTTATAAAAAAATACTTACTAAAATTTTATTAAACATTTTATTTTGTATACCTACATAAGGCAAAAAGGTTAACAAAATATTTAATTTGGGTGAGACTCGAATATGTATTAATCATTAATCGTGTTAATCATTCGGTCACCACTCACACACACACTGACTGTCCCAATATTTCAACATGAATATTAATTCAACCTTTACTGTATTAAGCCAAAGTTAACTAAATTAATTCAGTGTTAATAACTACGTATGAACATTTGGAAATCTTTATCAATTTCTTGAAATTAGTTTAAAATAAAGATTATTATTTACGTTGTTTGTTTTCAAAATCAGTAAGCTTTTAGAAACGTATAATTTACCCATATAATTTACACAGCAATATAATTATTGACATAGTTGGTAAAAAAAACTTAATTACACCCATAACAATAGTTATCCAAGACTAAAACACCTCTGATATTGTTTTGATCGTTCTCACTATTGTTTATACGGGACGAATCTGTTACGTGGTAATATAGGTAAATAGCTTGTCTGTGTTTCTTAAAGTTTCAAAATATTACGAACGTTTTATTTTACTTTATTAGTTTTTCTATTATTGCCTTTCATGATCTTATTACTACTTAAATTAGTCGAAAACGGTTGGTTTATAGAGTTCTTCGGTGAGACGATTTTATGCGTGAAGAGTTGAGATTACTTTACCATCATCATAATTCATATTCATCTCCACCAAGGAACACGAGCCTTGTTTTCGATGTTGGGAGCATGTATGATATAACCTAGTGGCTCAGACATCATCCCTGGCCCTCTGCGCCAACTTTTCTGCCATTATATCTACACAGGAGAGGAGTAGGAGTCTATCCTATGTTAGGGCGATTAGGCCTTACTCCACCACGCTGTCCTAATGCCGATTAATTATTAGGTTAATATTTGTTACACAATACTTTCACAAATTACCAGTGAGCAAAATTTTGTAGCAACTATTTGTGGGTAAAATGTGCTAATACCGAACTTTACTAAAATAGATCGGTTCCAGCTGATAGTAAAAAGGTGAAAGTAGAGTCGATAGAGAATACAGAGAGAATTAAAATCCATCTGGTGATCAAAGGAATTTAATAAAAACTTGTAAACAAACAACAACGGTCATACGTTTAAGTGCAGAACCCAAAATTTTAATTGAATTATACTATTTCTATCTCTTTCAGGGAATTGTAATTCTCAAATTATATAATTCTAGGTGTAACCAATTATTATGTATATCTTTATCAATTACTGTTTATGGTGAAACAAACTTTTAACAATCTAATAACTTGGTATTTCATATTTTTAACTGTTACAGTTTGAGAGCCAATGACAGGTAACTTTCCACAAACAATGGCAGGTTCATCACACGGCTTCTGAATATTCCCATGGCCTTGTTAAGTTACTTGAACTTTTGTTCTAAGTCTGCCTTATAAATGTTACAATAACCTATCCTTAACAAATAGCATGTACGAGTAGTTAATGAAATGAAAACTAAATTGTAACTCGTTTAAATATTTGCAAAATATTTGCGAGCAATCACCAAATATAGGTCCATTGATAGGGAGAAGGACGTTTTATTGTATTTAAAACTAATGTTGATAATAGATGGATTTATTGCAAATATAAATTTCTTAAAATTATCTTCATAATATAAATTTCCGTTAATGACAACTTTTTGAATTCTGATAGATAAATACAAACCGCTTAACGCAGAGAAACGTAACGATATAAGAGTTTATATATCAGTATCTTACGACTAACGCAATCAAACGCCTTGAAGAAGTCATATAATACTACTAGCTTTCCGCCCGCGGCTTCGCCCGCGTTATATTCGAATTTTCCCACAGGAAGGATATGTTTTAACAATACTGCCATACAACCTTTCACCCCCTCCTTTCAACCTTTACAACCCTTTTCTGCTTTAAAAGGTAGCCTCTGTCCTTTCTCAGCCTCTAGACTATCTGTGTACCAAATTTCATTTAAATCGGTTCAGTAGTTTTGGTGTGAAAGCGGAACAGACAGACAGACAGACAGAGTTACTTTCGCATTTATAATATTAGTATGTCTGTATGTATAGTATGGCACAAAACAATGAGCTTTTCCACAAATACTATTATCACAGTACTTTTGATTAAAATTTCACCGTCTTCAATTTTCACAGATGACACTCCAGTTTTATTTATTTGAGTTCATTAAAATGACGATAACTTTTTTTTTAATGAACCGATTTTGATGAAACAAAGTTTAGATATTATTCTGAGTTAAAACAAAGCAAATAGTGAAAGTTTCAAGCAAATCGGTTCAGTACTTTCGGAGATAAACGTGAACATACATACAGACAGACAGACAAAAAATTCCAAAAAATTTTTTTTGCTTTCTAATAATCTATTTAAGTGCCCCTCTATCCATTTCAGTCAAAAATACTAAAAGTACAGACAAAATATTTTTACTGTTTTATTATATGTATAGATAATATATCGGAAAAAATTGTTTTGGCTTGAAATTGGCTTAGACTGAGTTTGGTCGGTAGAGCCGACATAATTCGGTTGTTGAAATCATTTAATAATATTTCTGCGTATAAATAATTACATTAAAATCACTACATGCAAAATTTCTTTTAGTTTTTCTGAACACTATTTTTCAAACATCTTCTAAAGCGGGTTCAAATTCCGAACAATTTCCATTTAGGGGGTCTGTATATACATAAAAGAGACTAACTCTATAATTTAAATTACATGTAACTTGTTTCATATCATTATATAAAATACTCGCTGACCCGACAGACGTTGTCCTGTCCCACGCATTTACATTACGATTTGATTTGATTTGATTTGCATTACGCGTTCGCCGGCCTATGTTTGGTCGTCTTGCTTGTGGCATTTTACCTTACAACAACTCAACAATATTTTGGAAAATATAAACACAACAAAGCAATAATTATCGCTGATAAAATGAAATGACATCTAAACTAAACTAACGTCACTTTTTTTGTCTTCGATTGTTTTGCCAAAGGTTCAAATTGGTTTTTAAGTATTAATACAAATGTTGATTTTACACTTTATCAAGATTACAAAGGATATTGTTTTTTGCTGATTCCGCGCAGTTCATGATGACTTGTCCAACAAGCAGACAAGGTCGACACGTGTTTCGTCTCTCAGCGAGACATCTTCAGGATTTGTTGCCCGCTCGGTGACTCACGAGCGGCAACAACAAATCAACAAATCCTGAAGATGTCTCGCTGAGAGACGAAACACGTGTCGACCTTGTCTGCTTGTTGGACAAGTCATCATGAACTGCGCGGAATCAGCAAAAAACAATATCCTTTGTAATACAATGGACTTCCGCAAAATAACACCTGCTACAATAGAGTACTTTATCAAGATTTATTTTATTTTCTCTACGTACAAACCTTCTCTGGACTTCCACGAATAATTCAGACCAAAATCAGCCAAATCGGTAAAGGCATTGTTGAGTTATAACATTACAACGTAAAGCTCCAATTTGACAGAAGAATTTATAACCATATTCTTGGCTAAAGTTTAAAAATATAAGCGTAGCAGTAGAACTAGTTGTTTTCTAAAAAGCATTGAAAGATATAATATATCATTTGTCACATGAGACTAACTATGCATACTAAGGGTTGATTAATTTAATTTATGTCAATAATATTAAATTTTTTGGAGTAACATGTCCACAAATCGAAAGACAAATTTCATCTGTCTCATATCGTTTTCTTTCTAAGACAATCCCTTACAGTAAACAAATATGTACATAATAATTTTGTTTACTTCGAAATTAATTAAATAATATTAGACACAAATAGTAATTTCAGTTTATTTAAATTAAAATAATATTATAATTAACTATTTGTAATGTAATATTCTGTAAACTGGAACTAAGCATACAATTATTATTGACAGTATTTTGAATCTTTGCCAAACTCATCGCTTGAAGTAATTATTCTTGAGTTGTTGACACGTTCCAATTTGGACAATACATTTGTAGACTTGTCTGGTATTTTTGTTTGACATATATTACTGGTAGAAGATATATGACTGGGTTCATTACCTATAACAGCCTGGCCATTCAATGTCGAATTCTGGATATTTATATTTTGTTAGTCTAGAAGGCCTTGATACTGGTGCTCATTATACTGACAGAGATTGGCTAGCTTTGTGATTGATGGAATATGCTCCTTTATGTGAATTTGTGCACAGTTATTAGTTATACTTGACAAACAACTTTGTAAATTGTTAATAATCTTGTTCAGATCGGTGTCCGATGTCCCTGTCTTAACCAGAATTAATGAAACAGATACGATCTTTCCATAAGTTAATATAATCGCTGACATAGCTGGCGGGAACTTAGTATAGGAACAACACATATTAAAGACTAAATGATGTACAAAAGTCATATAACCATCGATCAATTTACGTTAAAATATGCCAAGGTCAGTTGGACGATGAAATTATAAAATGATAAAATCTATTAAATATTAATTTACGGCGTTTAACGTAAGTTAACCATCGAATCGATTCCATTGCGATTGCCGATATTGTTAATAAATCGTCCCCTCATCGCTAGGAAAAATGTCTCAATATACAATTAATATGGGCAAAGTTATACACATAATGCAACAAAGAGGAGCTTTGTAATTGAGTCTATCTTATGAGATGACGAAGCGCGGATATGACTACTTAGATTTCTGATGATATTTAGGTAACCCGTTTTCCCTATATCTTATGTAATCGATTATGTTTTCCATAAAACAAAACAATTCTAATGGCCGTTTTCACCAACCTTGTCTTAGCTTAGGTGACTCCTAAGAGACATGCTGTCTCACTCTTTTCAGTTAATATAAAAGGTGACAGCATGTCACTTAGGAGTCACCTAAGCTAAGACAAGGTTGGTGAAAACGGCCATAAGGCTCTTATAATGCCCGTGTATCTTGGAGACATGTGAAACATCAGTTTTTATACAACCTCAATGTGAATTCAGCCGAAGACATAATTGACATTTTTCGCATGAGGCCACAAATCTTGGAGCTGTCCTCTAAAAGCGTTATCAGAGCATGGAAAGGCGTTTGTCCCACTGGCACTAGTGGAGTTATTTGGACGGTTTTCATATAGCCAACAGACTTCCACTTTGGCGTTGCCTTGGCTTTTTCTACTACTTTGGTGTTAACTATTTAAAATACTACTATCTATTTATTATACAAAGAAATAACATTTTATATGTAATATTAACTATATAATGTACATTTAAAATGTTATTTCTTCTGATCTGTTTTATACGTACTTTTAAGTCACTGTAATTTATTGCAATGTATATGACCGTTTTACGTGTTAGTGGTATGTTGTTGTGGTATGTTCGATATGTCCAAAAAAAAATTGAATTGTCCGTACATACCACTAGAAACTTAACAATGTCTTAGTTATAATTAAAGATAATTTTAAGCCGACATCGATTGGATTGAAGAAAAAAATTAAATGTTATATTTTCTATTTTAATGATGAATTTTCACTGATTTGTAATTTTAAAGAGTTCTTGAGACATTCTAAGGAATTTTATTATGTCTACAATTAATCTTTCTTAGTCCAATCAATACTCTCTTCGAACGCTCTCATTTTCCACATTTACTTTGGAAAAAAGGTATTTACAAAAATCTAAAGCAATTAAAAGATTAACATAGCAAATTTATTTCAGCTAGGTACACGAGAAAACTATACATTGATACTGGGCAGGAAAATCTTAAACCGAACATTGGCTTGAACGAGATCTAATAATTAGTTTTTTAATACGTTATAAATCGTAAACCGCATTTTACCTTTCATTTAATCAACTCAAATATAATAAAGAATTAAGAAAAACATTTATTTACATGTATAGTGATACGGAACCCTATGTGCGCGAGTCCGACTCGCACTTGACCGGTTTTTGTACCACCAATACAATAACTTACTTTACCTATCGTTGTGATACTCGTCAAATATCAAATTTTGTATTCGTTTTAATACTTATATATTATTTAGTATACACTATTTGACGATCTCCGTAGTCAGAGATCGCCATCTCGAAGGTCTCGGGTTATTTGGAGTCCCGTTGATGTTTGTGTGATGAATGCGAGCATTTGTCCTCGGTCATGGTTATTAATATAATATACACATACACACTATCTGTTACCCTTTTTTTTTGTTCCCCTGAGGAAAATGCATTAAATTGCATACCCCGGCTGTGGCGAGCCGGCGGTTATGTGGGGCTCTCCTCCCTAGAAAGGGGAGGCCTACCACTAAAAACCTCAGGGCCTTCCTCAGGCATGTAGGAAGCCCCCGGGAACGCCAAAAGACATACGGGAACCCCCAGCCTCCGTTCCCCCGCCGATACAGGGGAGCCCTCCTCGGGGGAGGCTACAATACCTCCCCCGATCTCCGCCACCCGACCCGTAGCGGCGCCGCAGCTGTGCTACCGAGCCCGGCGCCGCCTCCTTCGAGCAGGATCGGCCATCTCCCGACCCCGCTCGGCGGCCTCCTTCTGGAGGATCACTGCTTCAAAGAAGGAGGCCACAGCCCTCCAACCTCCCTCGTCCGCCAGCATTGCCGCAATCAATGCCAGCGGAGACAGATCTCGCCCGATCTCTGCGACCAAGACTCGGCGCTCGGCGGTCCACGCGGGGCACTCCGCCAGCGTGTGCTGGGCCGAGTCGAGCTCGGATGCGCAGTGGTGGCAATGTGTCGATCCCTCCCGTCCTATTTCGACACAGATACTCACCGAAGACTATCTGTTACCATAGATCCCATAACACAACCATTACAGATCTTAATTTGGGCTAGGTGTAAGTGTAAAATAAAACAAATATTCAAACATAACAAAAAACATTGTTAAATGTAAATATTTAATTACCTTATGATTTTGTTTTGATAAGTGAATAAAAACACAAATGATATGATTTTGAATTGATAAGTATTTTTATTGCAATTTATTGGAATAGAAATTGAAAATACACACAGCTCATATCAAACTCTTTAAAAATTCGTTCCCATGCGAGCGTAACTAATTCATTTAGCGATATATTTAATCATAAATAAACAAGATGATACTATCTAATCAAAGGCCTTATCTGCTAAGCGGCAGGTTTGCATTGATAGAGGGGAGGAGGAAGAGGCCGCGACCCCTACTATGGTAACTACACTCGTGACTAACAATAATTTATTACAGTTTCATATTTGTGAAATATAAAAACGAAAAACCGACACAAAATTATGTTAAAGTTTTTTGTTTTGCAAAAGTTATAGGAGACAAAATAGTAGCAAATCACCCCTAAACTGAACTTAAGTAAGATTAGTTCTTTAAAGATGTTTAAAAAGATAAATGAAAGATATATTGTATCTGTAGATAGCTATGATAATTGACAATTGCGGTAAAAACGAAAGCAAAAATCCTCAGGCGAAGGATTAGTAATTATTTTTAGATTGAAATAATTATTTGATTTAGTTATAATTTTAAATACGGAATGTTTGTAAGCCATGTGAAGGTAGTATGACTACATGGCTTGTCACTGGCGGTAGACTGCCCACGTCAAAATTCCAAATACCAGCTTACTATAGTCCTAAAATATAGTGCTGCATAACTAAATATAGAAGTGATTTCCTCAAAGCACTGACGTCACGATAATCCTCTTTGAAAGTTGTAGAAAATTATCCTACGAAAATTTTCTTTAGACATTTCCAATTTGCTAACCGATTTGTCACCTTTGAGTAGACAATACAATAAAACTATTTGGCGATCTAAAAACATTATTTTGTTTTCGAATTCTAAATTCAAAAAGATGAAAAAATAATATGTTTTTTTTTATAATTGCAGGAGATTGGCAAACGATACAATTTAAAAGGCAGCCCTCGTAATAGTACTCACAATTGCATGATTGTATCTCGAAGTAAGATGACTTGTTTATTTGATGAGAGTTGTTGTGCAGTGAGTTCGGTGTGGGCACACGTAGTAGTGGAGCAGGTTCCGTTACAGCGAGGAGGCTAGCTACAGCTGATTTCACATGTGACCGGCCGTTGTATCGCGCGCTTGCTTCGCGCTCCGCGAGATGTTGCAAGTCGAACACACGCGATAAATCAATAAATTCAAACTGTGCATGTGAACTCAACTTATTGTTGTATCGTTTTCTCACTGAGCCATTGTATAAGATACCGAGCCGGCGACGGTCTGGCGTGACCATATTTGTGGGTGAGTAATTTTTTGTTTTGGTAGTTTGATTTTGATGATTTTATTCAGTAAGTATTACTGACTGCGTGACGAATCAAACTTTTTTTTCGATGATGATACGAATTCAATAACTATGAGTAAGTTTTATTTTTACTTTCACTACTTGGTTAGTTATTAAATGTTTAGATGAAGTGGTTATTTTAATATAACAATGTCGTATAATGGTTAATAATTGACGTTTATGCTATTAATTAAAATACTACTTACCGCTGCTTGTTTTAGTTTTCGTAGGTAGAGTAACAACGAAATATATTATTGTTTACGTACGGCAAATATTTTGAATGATTAATAATTTTCAATTCCAACGTTATTTGAAAAGGCTTACTCCTTATTTTTTTGTCTATATTAAAACATTGAATGTTATTAATCAATATAATTTATAAAATATTGTTATAATGTATAAAATATCAATAAGATTTTGGTTTAAAGTTAGTGGTTTTTAAATAATATGAATTCATTTAGGGTAATATTATAATGTTGGTGTCAGTTCTATATTACATTGACAGTATTAACAGGGATTATTCTGTATTTTAAATATATTAATATTTTAACTATCTCAATTACATTTAGATTGAGTTTTATTATATCGAGCAAGATAGGGTAATAATTAGTTCACTTAGACATGCACGTTAAGAATACTTACAGGAAAGATGACAAATCTTTCCGGTATCCTCATCGTTTATATTTATTCATAGTGACCTAACTTTTCAAGTTGCTATTAACGTATTTATACATACTGAGATTGCAAAAAGTAATCTGCGGTACTAATTATAGGAGTTTGTTGAAAGGTCCAGTTTATGACAAGCAATTAGAGTAGCCCGTGGACATGGACGCGTGCACCATTTTATTTTATTATCGCTGGTGTCATCACTATCCTTTAAATGTTTTTTCTTTGCTTGAATCTCTATGATGTAGTTGTAGATTTTTAAAAAAATCCTTCGGCGCACATGCATTATTTAGAGCAGTGATTCGCAACCACTGTGCCGCGGCACTTTTGTGTGCCGCCTAATTTTTCAAATATATAATAATGTTAATATTATTAAATTATATTATTTAAAAAGAATAATATTCTTAAGACAACATTAGAGGAGAGAATTATTCATAATTTCCCAAAATTTGATATTAAGAAATTTCATTGGGTTCGTAATCCATTTCTCATAACAGATACTTCTGTATTTGACTTAACTTTGAATGAAGAGGAAGAACTCATTTTGTTTTCCAATAATCGAGATTTAATTTTAATACATTCAGAAGAATCAATTAATTCGTTTTGGATTAACATTAGATGTGATTATCCAATGATAGCCAAAAAAGCTGTAAACATAAGTATTATTACAATTTTCCACATCTTATTTGTGTGAATTCGGATTATCGACATTAGCCAACATTAAAACTAAAAAAGATCAAGATTGTTAAATGTAGAAGATATTTTTACGGCCAAATATAAATGAAATTACCAAAAAACATCAAGCTCAAATTTCGCATTAAAAATATTTTTATTATTAGCTTGTATCCCTTAATAAACGTTTAGTTATTATTGTAGTATATATTACGTGCCGCTACAAAAAAAAAGGTTGAGAATCACTGATTTAGAGTAACGTTACAATGGTAGCACGTGGCCGCGGACATCACATTACATTGCTCGAAACCAATATAAGTGATAGAATACACATAAAAGTTTATTCTTAGACTAAAGGGGACTACACCGTTTGTGAGTATTGACGAATCTGTCATCAAGGAGGATTATTAGATAAATCTTCTTCTTCTTCTTCTTTTGGGTTTGATGGCGGTGTATTAGATAAATCGTTGCGCACGTTTTAAATAAATGAAAAAAAATATCAATATTTGACGATATTTTTCTCTGTCACTGATTCAGTAACAACAAAGATGATCAGAAATTGTGAATTGGTAGAAATAACCTGGGTTACTGAAAAAGCCCACAGAATTGCAAATCTTAAGTAGAAGTTTATAGTTTACATGAGGTATTTTATTTTAGTTTCATTTTGAGGTTTTGTGTATAACACACATGTGTTTGTTTTTATTTAGGCTTGGACTGTGAACTATAAGAATATTGTATAAGTAAAAGAAATATTATAAACGGCGATAGTGAAATCACAATTTATTTTTTTTCTAGCTACCTAACCTTTATCTGGCCATCTATCTAGTTTGTTAATTATAGTTATATACGGCAGTGATGATGTTGAATAAGTAAAATAATCATTATTATACATATTTTACTATATTGTATAAAAGTTTGGGGCGGTACATACAAAACTACATTTATAAATATCGAGCGCGCACAAAGACTTGTTCTAAAGGTAATGTTACGGAAAAACAAATTATTTAGTACAAATCTATTATATGCAGAGGCAGGTGTTTTAACCGTAAGGCGGTTATATATTCAGCAATGCGTTCTAAGCGTCCATAAAAGCTATCCTTATGACCCATTAGTGTTATGAAAGCGTAAAACTAACACAGTAATTCCCGATAGGATTACCAGGACAATATTTGCTCAAAAACAATTCCCAGCACAGTCAAAATCAATATATAATAAAATAAACAAAATTTTAAATATTTACTCACTAACGTACCACGCGTGTAAAAAGAGGGTAACGTTGTGGCTAAAATTACAAAGCTACGATGATATTGAAAGTTTTTTAAATAACCCTTGGTGATGCAATAGCATGTATATTTGGATATTTGTTATATATTATGTTTTATATTTGTTGTATATTTTGTGTGTATAGCATAATAACAACAATATAACTTATTAATTAAATTTAACATGTAAATAAAATTACAAAACCAAAATAAATAACATTAAAATAGTATCATCTTACATACCCACTAACAACCACCACACACAAAGGTTCTATAAAGTCGGACTACACGAATTAAATGTATAATCATAATAATAATCTTTAATTTAATGTAATACTTTTTTTATAGAATTATATAGAAAAGAATATATTATTTTGTAAATGGCTATATTTTCTAAATGTAACTACAGTAAAAATTATGGCATAGTACTAAGAGAGGGGCCTCTTCTAATACAGGTTTTATAAACTTAAAAGAAGAGACCCACATATTGTAAAGAAATTTCTTGTAGTTAACAATAAAGATATTTTTGATTTTTGATTTGATACAGCAATAGTGAAATTACAATATCTTCTAGCCACCTAATCTTTTCTGACCATCTATCTGGTAGTCAAATTTATGAAATGAAAAAAGGTCCTTACTATTTTGTTTAAAATTCATAAAATCTAATACGTTTTAATTCATGATTATAAATTATGAAATTATTTGCTGCCTAGTTTTTTCAGTATGACGAAGATTGACGGGGTCGCCCCAACTAGTGACGTTAAAGTACTGGACAACACGCGGGAGGTACAAATATTATTATTATACAATAAACTATGTAATATTTTCACCGATGATTATTTTATTGATTTTGAACTTGTTTTCTTTTCTCGGTAAAGTCGTCTTCTTAATTTAGATTGTGTTCAGTATATACTCGTGGGTCGCTAACTCGAACACGCTGTTGTGCTTGAACGCTTATTTCCATTTAATAGTCGTATTGGCTACACCTCGCAGTGTGCCAGGGGATTCTCTATTGTATCTGATATTCAAGTGCATTTTTACTATGCACTGCGATCTGTAGAAGTACCTATATGTGAAGTATTTATGCTCATTGGTTCCGGAATAAATACTTAGATGTGAGCCATTACTCGAGGGTATTATTACTCAAAGTCCACAATCTCCTTGGATCAGATTAACATGTATACTTCTTGTCTACAAGCATTGCTTGTTTCTAATCATTTTTATACCAAACATGGACAAAAAAGTTATAGATATGTTAGAAAACGTCGTTATTTTTATATTACTGTTACCAACTAAATATTACATAATAAAATAAATAACGTAATGAAAAGTAATAAACTAGAATTAACTGCTGTTCTCGACAAGTTTTTGTTTAGTCTATTATTATAAAATTTAATGTTAATTTAATTACTATAGAATCTTTCTACGTCTCAGTAATAATATGCTATGACATAACTTAATAATGCATTACAGTTAATTGAATTTTTTGAGTTTATCAGTACATGCAATTTTCTCAAAAGTTTTATGATCATGTTTACATGTAAGTATACGTATTGTATATCTGATTAATAAAATCTTCAAATTATTCATTTATTTACTGCAGCTTCAGCACATATACAACAATACCTTACAATAAAAAAAAATATAAGTATGCGAAGTTTAAACTTATACTAATATTACAGAGTATATATACAAATATTACCTAATATTAATATTACAGAGTAAACTAAACCGTAAACAAGAATGTGCATTTATTTATACACAACATATAGGAAGGCAAATAAATGTAGGCAGTTGTCGTCAGCCTTTAAATCAACAGTTGTGAGTTGTGTGTTAATTAATATGTGGTTGTGTGTATATGTTTAACATTATGCTTAAGTGAATAAATAAAAATCATAAAAGTTATAACTGCAGGTTGCTTGAAACGTCGTGATAGAAATGAATAATTTTACTGGTTAAAAAATTTAATCAATAACAATAATATCTCTCAAAGCAGCTTGATTGGTGTTAGCGATAACAATATTGCCCCCTCTACACCAGTATTGGTTTGCTTTTTTGGAGGCTCTTTAGTTAGTGGCGAAATACTACCTACCATATTTGAATCAATTAAAAAATGTTGAGAAGGCAGGTGACTAGACCCATAAATATTTAAACCTCTAATCACAATAGTTTATCACAATATATTAATACTTGCCTTGTACTTCGCAGCTCAGATATAGAAAAATTACCCATTTTTGATTAATAACTTGCCTATAAATATAAAGACGCACCGAACGTGACTGTATCAGAGAAAGCTTGCATTTAAAATCGTGAACGTTTCATCGTTTACGCCTTTTCCGTGAACGACACACGACAGCCGTTCAGAATTCATTTCATCGTTTAATATTTCTTCGTTCAATGGTTCTAGTTATTAATTCGGACATCGGTCGCGGTTCGCCTCCAATACGTCACGGCAGTCAATCAGAGCGGATGGAGCGATGCGCGCAATCGCAAGATACCCGTTACTTTGTAGTATCACTACTAGAATTTTTGTATTTTATCATCTCACCTTCACACTAGAAATCCTAATTTTCTGAAGACGTAAACGAAATCTGCTGCTATGCCCCAGGTCAGGCGGCCGTACCATAATTAAAAATCTGCTCACACAAATAATTAAAAATCTTTACCTCATCTCTATCTCATCCATCATAACCAATCAACAAATCAGAATTAAGTAGTCTCAATTTGAACACTCAAACGGGTTACATGTATCATTGAGTTCTATACTAGTATTGAGCAGAAAATAAATTCAAATAATAAGTTCTTATATTTATATCTTACACCTTTGTTTTACTCGTATAAAATTTTGTATGAGTTTGACTGTATTATTATAATGACAGTATTATTCTACAGATATACATATGTAAATCATGTAGACAGAATTTTAAAATGTAAACATAATCAAACCTCTGTGGTCGAGGTATCCAGTTAAAACTCACTGCTATCATCAAGGCAGATAAAGATCTTTATTTACCAGAAGGCATTTTGAAGGTCATGAGCTGCTGTATAAATTACAACAAATACTTTATCAATTTTTTCTTCTTTCAATACAAACTCTTTTACAGTACTTGTTAGACCCCGAGCCGGCTCGATTGATGACTGTATTTGGTTACAAAAATATCCTGTAGGTGATGCTGAGTGATATAAATCCACATACATATCTATTTGCTTACAAAACTTGCATCTTCACATTTAACAGATGAACCCCAATCGGGTATTTTCTTAGAAATACACATGGAAGTTTTTATTATACAATAACCTAATTTAAGTAATTTGAATCCTATAGATAATATATGTCACTATAAAAGATCCGGTTTATTTTCAAAATCAGTTAATTTCCAAATACCATAAATAAAGCAATAAATAAAGGGCTTTGTATTTCACTGGCATGAACCGACACATCACTTTTCACTCCGGCTGCCGTCGTGTACGCACCTCGGAAGTAAATTTAATCCGTTGACCGGTCGTTCGCGTCCCCTGTTCATCATTTGAATTGCTACTAACTTATAGTATATACTGACTATTACGAATTTATTGGTATTATTACGAATTTATTACTATTACGAATTTATAGTAAATTATATATATATAGACTAGACGTCGCTTGCTTGCCGCGGGGTGCAAGCACCCCGCGGTGGGGTGGTCCATCCCGGCTGTGTTTGACAAAAATTGTGGTCAGTCGAAAATTGGTGAAAAAAGTCATATTTTTGTCAAAAAGAAGTAACTTGTATACAAAATTGTCTACATTTGAAAATACACTAAGGAAGTCATGGCGATTATGGTGGCGTGTGTGCCGCGAGGTGCGCGCACCTCGCGGTGGTGTGGTCTATCCCACTACTGAAAAAAAAAAAAATTGGCGGTCGGTCGAAAATTGGTGAAAAATGGTCTCTATTTGTGTCAAAAGAAACTACAAAACCGTGAACGGTTGCAAAAAACACTAAGAAGCTCACGGTGAGTCTGTTCGCGTGAGTGCCGCGAGGTGCGCGCACCTCGCGGTGGCGCTGCTCACTATTGCGATTTTCAAAATAAAATCTTGTACGTTTGCTAAGCGGCACAAAAGCATATCGAGGTAAGTAAAAAAAAAAAGTTGTCATTTTACTATAACACACATTTGGGTCCGTTCTACTCTTAAAGTGCTTTCATTTGATCATATAGTGAAAATCGCAAAAAAAATGTCAGTCGCCATGTTGGATCGGCGGCCATATTGAAATTTTCGAAACGTCACTTATAGCGTGGTGTTCTACTCTTCAATACCTTTCATTTGATACCCATGAAGCATGGGTTGGAAAACAAAAGCGGTCCGCCATTTTGAGAACGGCGGCCATTTAGAAATTTTCGAAACGTCACTTATAGCGTCGTGTTCTACTCGTCAAGGCCTTTCATTTGATACCCATAAAGCTTGGGTTGGAAAACAAAATGCGGTCCGCCATTTTGAGAACAGCTGCCATTTTGATTTTTTTTTCATTGTCTCAATCAATGTCAATTGGGGAAAACTTGTCTTCACTTATTTCACATGAAACTACAAAACCGTTGTACAAAGTACATTGTTTAGCATTGTATCGCGTCAGCGTTTTGAGCGCGAGTCGTTAGCGCTCGGCATTTTATGTAATTAATTCAGTTCTAAACCGACTCTGTTTGTGTGCACACTATACAAAGATTAAATCAAGTAAATCAATATCAAGTGTTTATATCAAGATCCTTATATGAAGATTCTTTATGTACGAACACTGTACATAAAAGTGGTCCTTCGAGCGAAAAAAGGTTTCCTTCGAGAAGAAATCTGTGTGTGTGATTTTGTGTATTTTTTGAGTGATAGCGAATCGGTTCAGCGGTCTCCCAGAAGCGGGTCTCGCCGTCTGAATTGAGACAAGGACGCACATATCATTCAAAGGTATACAGAAGAACCCTCAGATCTAGCATCACAAGGCTATCGAGGAATATCAGTTTATCAAGAACTATCAAGAGTTATCAAGAATATCAAGAATATCAAGTTGGTACGTACCTGAGCAAGAAAATCAAGATCAAGGTTAGAACTCATTTTATAATTTTATTTATCAAGAATATCAAGTTGGTACGTACCTGAGCAAGAAAATCAAGATCAAGGTTACAACTCATTTTATAATTTTATTTATCAAGAATATAAAGTCGGTACGTACCTAAGCAAGAAAATCAAGATCAAGGTTACAACTCATTTTATAATTTTATTTATCAAGAATATAAAGTCGGTACGTACCTAAGCAAGAAAATCAAGATCAAGGTTACAACTCATTTTATAATTTTATTTATCAAGAATATAAAGTCGGTACGTACCTAAGCAAGAAAATCAAGATCAAGGTTAGAACTCGTTATATAATTTTATTTATCAAGAATATCAAGTCGGCACGTACCTAAGCAAGAAAATCAAAATCAAGCTTAGAACTCAATTTTATAATTTTATTTACTAACTAAAGCAAGCTATCAAGACTCCACCATGGAAACTATTTTGGAAACTCAAAAGCAGTTGGTGGAAGGCATAAAACAAGCAGCAAGAAATTTTAAAAAAGATGGTCCAGAACGCAAGACTTCCGAAAATATAAGAAGACGGATCGAAACTTAAGATCTTTACTGGGCTGAATTTCAAGAAAATCACGGCCAGCTCTGTAAGTTTCTAGACCCCAATCATGAATATTTTACCGGTAACTACTTTGAAGACACCAAGAAATTTTATCATGAAACAAGAGAGCTATTTTTGAAAGCAATTATCATCAGGCTAGCTACACCATTAGGTGTGTCGAAATCAAGAGAAACATATGACACGCCCCTGATGGATGAACCCTCGGCTGCGGCTGCATCATCGCAGCCACGGTACATTTCCAGTGGAAATAACAGCAAGCTTGATGAAATCATGAAAAAACAAGCAAGCAATTTTAAAGCATTTTCACGAACGGTATCCCAAATACAAGTAGAAAACATCAAGGAAAAATGGGAATTCGAAGACATTTTGAGAACATTGCAATCACGTTGGCAAGCTATAGACAAACTGCACTGGGAGATAGACAGTGAGCTGGAAGGTTCTGATGAAAGCTATGAGACAACTTTTTCCGAACAAGAGGAACGCTATTTTTTCATCAAGAGAGCTATCAATAGTAGATTATGGTCAGTCTCACACAGGGAGAAGTCCACTCCACAGCTAGATATCCCAATTTTTACAGGAAATTACCAACAGTAGGTTTCCTTCAAAGATTTGTTTTATGAGGCGGTACATAATAACCCCTCCCTATCAGGAGCGCAAAAGATGCAATTTTTAAAAGGAAAATTGAGAGGCGAAGCTGAACGCTTAATACAGCATCTTCAGATTTCCTCTGAAAATTATCAAGCTAGTTGGGATATTTTAAACCAACGTTATAACAATAAGAAACTGATTTTTACGTCGTATATGAACACATTAATGAACATTCCTATAATGCAACATTCATCATCAAGTTATATCAAGCGGGCGGAATTTCGTCGGGGCCAGCAAGATCCTGCAAGAAGAATATAAAGAAATAGAACAAGTATTTAATGAGCAATTGATAGAAGACCTACGAGACATGGAGATCAAGTGGCATTTTAATGCTCCCTCGTGGCCTTCTGCGGGTGGTTTATTTGAAGCAGCTGTCAAAAGCTTCAAGTATCACTTCAAGAGAGTCATAGGTGAACAAAAACTCACCTTTGAAGAATGTTCCACATTATTAAGTCAGATAGAAGCCTGCATGAACACACGACCACTTTGCGCTTTGACCGAGGACCCCAACGACATTGATTTTTTGACACCTGCTCACTTCCTTCCCGGTGGGCCTGCACTAACAATAATAGATACCGAAAGGGATCTGCGCAAACGCTGGTACTTGACACAAAAAATATTTCAAGATCTCTGGAAGCGATGGCGCACAGAATATCTGACACAATTATCTTCAAGATGCAAATGGAAACAGCCTCATAAAAATATCGCTTTGAATGATGTGGTGCTCATACACGACGAAAACTTATCGCCAGGTAAGTGGCTCATGGGCAGAGTCGTTAACCTGCACCCAGGCCACGACGGTCTTGTTAGAGTAGTTACCTTAAAAACTAAAACCGGACTCCTCAAGCGTCCTATCACGAAAATTTCAATATTATCGGAATATCAAGAAGATATAAACGTCCATCATGCAAGTGATAAAAATAAAAACAAAGATAAATCACAACGAACGAAGAAATTCAACACCGCTTCAATTTTAACTGCATGTCTAATTTTTATATTAACTCTGATAACAAGTTCAGAGTGCTTCGTGAACGTAACAAAGTTCAGAGAAAATCAAGGTCTCTTCTTTGATAAATTATCAAATATGCAGTTGATCAAGGACGAATGGAAAATTGTTGTTTACTACAAAATGGAGCCATATTGGCAAGGAAATAAAGCTTTAAATCAATATATAAACACAATACAAGCGGCATGTACACCTATACAAGATAAAAGCCCATGTCAAGCATTAATACTACAGCTACGTCACGGTTTGAGCGAGTTGGAATACTATGATCAGCTGTTGCTGAAACAGCACCTCCACACCGCGGCCGAGAAACTTGAGCGACGTAAGCGACGTGGCCTTATCAATGCCATCGGCTATATCGCGAACGATTTATTCGGAGTTCTGGATCAAAACTTCGCAGAACAGTACAAGAAAGATATCAAGTCATTACAAGATAATCAACAGCATATGTTATCATTATGGAGAAATCAAACATCCATAGTGGAAGCACAGAACAATCTATTAAAACGGACCGAAAACATTATTAATCAACAACACAAGGTTTTAAATCGACACATTACGTCATTAGAAAAGGCAATCAATGAATTGAAAACTACAACTCAAGAAAATTTAATTCTTAATGACTTTGCCATAGGAGCTATTGTTGCAAGTAATATGCTCCACAGTCTAAAAAACTTACAAAGCAATTTACTGGAAACAGTCACCGACGTTTATCATGGCAATATCAACTTACATCTGATTACGCCGCAACAGCTGAGCGATGAACTGAGTATTATTGCAAGTCAATTAACAAAGGATGTGACTTTACCTGTAAATAATGTACATGTAGATTTACGGAAGATATATTCTCTTCTTAAGATGAAAACAAGGATGTTGGAGGAATACCTCATTTTTGAGATAAGGCTACCACTGGTTAGCAGAGACACATATGAAATTTTGAAAATATTCCCGATTCCAAAAGTACAAGGAGAAAAGTCATTACGGCTGGTTCCTGTTTCTGATTATATTTCTATTAATGTGAAGAAAGACACATACATTCGCATGACTGAGAATGACGTCAGAGCCTGCCTGATGCAGTTTGGTAGCTATTTCTGCCATAGTCACAAGATGGAATACCAAATGAATGATCAAAAAAGCCTATGTGAATTAGAAAACTCGGAATGCAAGACCGAGGTTGATTTATGTAAGAACGTATGGGCAGAAAGTTATTCCATTAATTCGTTTATTTATTTTTGTTGCTATCAGTGCAACGTGAGAACAATGTGTGGCGATCAAATGACCGCACTTCAATTGCAAGCGGCCGGAATTATTACTATAGGCCGTGATTGCATTATTAAGTCAGAAAAAATAACTCTTTATCCTCACAAACCACATGCCAGTGAGGTAAGAATAACTCCTGAATTGTACGCACCTAAAATTGCATCGATAAATCACGTTATAAACATTACAATTCCTCATTTTATGGAAAATAATTTAACAAACACGAATCTATTGTTAGAAACATCAAATATAAGCAGCCGAATTGCAAACTTGAAAAACATGGAGGAAGAACTATTAACGCACACAAGTGACGTTAATTCTCATGATATTCATCACTATGCAATGATCTACATTGTAGTTAGCTTCATTATAGTGGCCGTCCTTATCAAGATCCTGCGCCAATCACGGTGCAAATGGGCCGTACCCCATGCGCGCGCGCTGCCTGTGACGGAAGAGATCGCTATGACATCACTACCTACTTCGACAGCGAGGGCCAGTACAACTGCTGAGGTCATCGGTCATTTGCCAAGAAAAGACAGGAGCACATCCCCTGTACCAATAAGATTATCAGCGTTTTAATTATTTAGCTATAAGTGATTTGTTTTTTATATTCATGACATGTACCATTTATAAGTTAGTACCTACTTTGTATCAAGTTTCGCTCATTTTAATTATTTAACTATACGTAAATAATTTGTTTTATATTCATGAGATCTAACATTTCTTAAGTTTGTACTTTATATCAAGTTCCGGTTAGTACAGCCTCCACATCTCGGGCCCCGGAATATGTACAAAGTACATTGTTTAGCATTGTATCGCGTCAGCGTTTTGAGCGCGAGTCGTTAGCGCTCGGCATTTTATGTAATTAATTCAGTTCTAAACCGACTCTGTTTGTGTGCACACTATACAAAGATTAAATCAAGTAAATCAATATCAAGTGTTTATATCAAGATCCTTATATGAAGATTCTTTATGTACGAACACTGTACAACCGTATACGGTTGCAAAAACACTAAGAAGCTCACGGTGAGGCTGGTCGCTTGAGTGCCGCGAGGTGCACGCACCTCGCGGTTGTGGTCCTCGTATTGAAAAGTAAAAAGTTGGCCGTCGGCCAAAAATTGGTGAAAATTTGTCTCCATTTAAGTCAAAACAAACTGAAATACCTTGTGCAGTTGAAAATACACTAAGAAGCTTAAGGCGCTGGTGGTCACCTGAGTGCCGCGAGGTGAGCACACCTCGCGGTGGAGTGGTCTATCCCGGTATTGTAAAATAAAAATTTGGCTATCGGTCTAAAACAGGTGAAAAATTGTCACCATTTATGTCGCAAGAAACTAAAAAACTGTGTGACGTTGTAAACACACTAAGAAGCTCACTGTAAGTGTGGTCGCGTGAGTGCCGCGAGGTGCGCGCACCTCGCGGTGGCGCGGCTCACTATTGCGTTTATCAAATAAAATCTTGTACAGTTGCAAAGCGGCACAAAAGCATATCGAGGTAAGTAAAAAAAAAAAAAGAAATTGTCATTTTACTATACCGCACATTTGGGTCCGTTCTACTCTTAAAATCCTTTTATTTGATACCCATATAGCGAAAATCGCAAAAAAAATGTCAGTCGCATGTTGGATCGGCAGCCATATTGAAATTTTCGAAACATTACTTATGGCGTCGTGTTCTACTTGTCAAGGCCTTTCATTTGATACCCATATAGCGAAAATCGCAAAAAAATGACAGTCGCCATGTTGGATCGGCGGCCATATTGAAATTTTCGAAACGTCACTCACGGTGTTGTGCTCTACTCGTCAGGATCTTTTATTTGATACCCATGAAGCATGGGTTGGAAAACAAAAGCGGTCCGCCATTGGGGGCGGCGGCCATTTTGAATTTTTTTTCATTGTCTCTAACGTGGTTGTATTAGACACTAAAAACCCTTTTATTTGATACCCATATTGTAGGGATTACTGTACAAATGTTTTCGGCGTTTTTGGACCGGCGGCCATATTGGTTTTTTACGTTGCTACTAATGGGCTTCGATAGCACTGAAAAAATACGTAGACGTCGCTTGCTTGCCGCGGGCTGCAAGCACCCCGCGGTGGAGTGGTCTATCCCACTTCTGTTAAAAAAATTGGCGGTCGGTCAAAAATTGGTAAAAATTGTCTCCATTTGTGTCAAAAGAAACTACAAAACCGTGTACGGTTGCAAAAACACTAACAAGCTCACGTCGATTGTAGTCGCGTGAGTGCCGCGAGGTGCACGCACCTCGCGGTGGCGTTGCTCACAATGCGTTTTTGAAATAAAATCTTGTACAGTTGCAAAGCGGCACAAAAGCATATCGAGGTAAGTAAAAAAAAAAAAAGAAATTGTAATTTTACTATAAATCACATTTGGATCCGTTCTACTCTTAAAGTCCTTTCATTTGATACCCATATAGTGAAAAGCGCAAAAAAATGTCAGTCGCCATGTTGGATCGGCGGCCATATTGAAATTTTAGAAAAGTCAATTACGTCGTCGTGTTTTACTCGTCAAGGCCTTTCATTTGATACCCATGAAGCATGGGTTGGAATACAAAAGCGGTCCGCCATTTTGAGAGCGGCGGCCATTTTGAATTTTTTTCAATGTCTCTAACATGGCTGTATTAGACTTGCAAAACCCTTTCATTTGATACCCATATTGTAGGGATTACAATACATACAAATGTTACTTGGCCTTTTTGGACCGGCGGCCATTTTGGTTTTTTAACGTTGTTACCAATAGGCTTCGATAGTGCTAAGTAAATCCTTTCATTCGATACCCATATCACCGTATCGGGATTGAAAACCGCGAGAATAAAGCAAAAAGAGGATGTTAACCATTACAAAATGGCCGCCAGCGCCGCCGCCATCCTGAAAATGTCAAATGTCAAATTTTTCCAGTGTAGTAGACTAAGCCGCTCACCGATTGGCTGTAACTGCAGGCGCGCAACTGTCATCGGTTCGCGTCAAAAAATTCGCAAAGTCGCCGAAGCCGAAATCTGCCATAGCGCCCAGTGTTGCCATATATCTGGCCCAAAATGGTGGTAAAAATGATCAGCGATGCCCGGTGGACCCGGCCATGTAAAAAAAAATTGAAAAACACGCGATTTACGTTCTCCCCAAAATCGGGGAAAATACCCGAAAATCGGGGTAAATTACCCCACAGATTGATGCGGCTCACCGAGCACTACAAAAGGTCACCCGGGGTTGTCAGTCGAAAAACGGCGGCAACCCCGCGAAAACCGCGATTTAATTTTTTCCAAATTGCAACTTTTTACAAAATGGCCGCCGGCGGCGCCGCCATCTTGAAATGTTGGAGTTTCGGATTTTTCCCAATATCTGCACCGTATACGGGGTGGGATGACGTTTGTCCCGCGTCTCCAGCTCACCCCGATCTGGGAGATCAATTCGGGTCAAAGTCGGTCTGCGAAAAGTTTCCAACCTCCGTGGAGGCCAGTGTTGCCAGTGTAGAAAAATAAAAATACCAGAAAGTCATAGAGGCCCCGCCGGCCTATAGGCTCGTGGTGTGGAAAAATTCCAAAAGTCGTTATTTCGATTTTCGCCTTTCGCCGCCCCTAGGGGAAAAAACTACCAAAAACGGTAGAAATTTTCTCCCACCTGGCAACACTGCTCGCCAAGGTGCACCCCCGCCCGGAACATTTCACCCCGGTCGGAGGCCGCCATCTTGGCGAAAATCCGGTCCGAAAATCGCGTCAAAATCGGCGATCCAAGATGGCCGCCGGCGCCGCCGCCATGTTGTTTTTCGCCGCGCGCCGCAAGTTTCTCGAGAGTCGAGGACAGTCCCGACCACAAGAAAAGGAAAATCCCGGCAAAAAAACAAAAACCGCGCCCGTCGACGGTCGCAAACACGGGTCGAAACGGGTTTTTCAGTCCAAGATGGCGGCGGCGCCATTTTGTTTTTTCGCAGTTTGACAGCGGCACCGCATCCCCGCTACAGTAGTAAGCACCCCCACCAAACGGCGTTAAAAACGGAGCCGATTTGGAAAAGTTGACATTTCGCGCGGGCCGCCATGTTGGATTTCAAATCGAGCTATATCCCGTAGATCGGAAAAAAAATCTAAAAAATTCCACCTAAACATCAAAACACCCTAAACAACCTCTAAACACCTCAAAAACACCCCTGATCAGTGAGTCAGTCAGTCAGTGGTAATCGAGCTTTATATATATAGGAGATATATATATATATATATATATATATATATATATATATATATATATATATATATATATATATATATAATTTACTTCCGAGGTGCGTACACGACGGCAGTCGGAGTGAAATAGGAAGTTTCAAGTTTGTTTCGGCTCTTGGCGACGTTTTTTCAAAATATGGCTACTATCCTCGATTAAGATTATTACAAATTGTACAATCAGAAATCAGAATCATCTCAAAACATTCAATTTGATGTGTATCGTATAAATCGGATTACGTCATCATAGTTATATTATAATTATTTCGTGTATTTGGTTGTCACGATTCCGACAACTTTAAACTATAACACTTAATTTTGATTGGATCATCCAAAATGTTTGTAATGTTAAGTGTCTTCGGTCATCTGTACCATTCTAACTATGAAACTGGAGTATCCAATCAACTAACAATTTTTGCAATTGTACCGTGACAATAACGCTTCATTAACTTTTGTTTCAGTTCAGTTATTGTTGATACCACGCTCTCTTAACAGAAAAATATTATACATAATATTGATATATTTAGTTATCATTCTAGGATTGAATACAATATCTTAAAAATGGGTGAAATAATGTTGATAACAATTTTTATCAAGGTTCCAGGAGAACACGATAATTACGTATAGTTTGGTAAATGGACTAGAATAGAGGGCTATTTTGCTAACATTGTATTAATGTAATTATCGTCGGGTAGGCTTTACCATTTTCAACCTATCGATTTGAATTCCATTCTATTCAGCACAGGTTCTCTTAATCTTATTTGAAACTTGATTCTCATTTATTCTCTTATTGAATTGCTTTGACATTTCAGATTATTTTGTAATTACTACATAAGTGTAATTGAATGTAACGTGTGTGACGAAAAGTATAAAAACGCCAAAGATACTAAATTATCGATCAAGTACTTCACAATTCACTCTTTCATTCAGTTTTATAAATTACAACTTTGCTTTAAATTAGGTACTTATAGTAACAGACGGGCCTTTCAGTTTAGCTAAATAATATCGTGGAATGAAATGGCATACAAAATTAAACAAATTATATCACATTAAATCTTAACTAAATCACTGTTAAAATTAGCATCGAATCTCCATGATATAGATGACTTATTATTTATGTACTTAATTTACTACCGAAATTAAAGCAAAAACGGAGGACAAGTTACTGATAATAGCTTGATATAAATTTAAAATACATTAGACACGAGTAGACAATAAGCAGTCGGCATCCTTTTTGAAGAATAAATATGAATATTTATTTATAATAAATAATAACATAATAAATTGCCAAATTGTATAATTATAAAGCTTACTGTACGTTATACTTCACTTACAAGGAAAAGCAAATGTCAGCCTGATAGTATAATATGTCAGACAGTATAGTATACGAAATTGTGAATATTTATTTTTTAAAGTTGAATTGAAGATGACGCAATGAATAAGTATCGTCAACTTCAACCCAACTAATACTTATGAATAGTTACAATCTTATTTGAATAGCATAGCTGCGAGTAAGATAAATTACTGACAGTTTTGATTTCTAATACTCTTTAACGATATATTTAAAGTAGGTTCAAATTCTTTATGATCTTCAATGACATAATAATTTAAGTGTAACTTACTAATCCCTGCTAAATGACGACGAATTATATTTATTTGGAGATTATAATGAAGATATTCAGTTGAGTCACCGCCGAATTTCTAATCTATAGACAAATAGAAACACTACTGTTGGAATATATTAGCACAAGTAAGATGCAACAAAAAAGAATATCACATTGTGTTGTTTTAATAAATTGTGAAACACACAAACCACCAATGACTAATGATAAGAGAATATTATTATTATATTAGAAGTCATTAATAAGAGAATATTACAGATAATAATAAGCCCATAAATAAAACTTGAAATTATCGATAACCCAATATATTATTCTGTATGGACAGGAGACAGATTTAAGAAGAGGTCACGTAGCGAAGATGTTAACGTTAATCTGTATATGTGGTGTAATTCGAATAGATATGGTAAGGAATGATTATTTATTAATTGGCTCGATTAAAATGTACATAAATTTTATTTACTCAATTTTGTACCTATCTATTATTATTAATTAAATTAATTTAAATTAATGTTTGGGATGTATACAAGTTGATGAGCGACGGGTTGATTGCCAAGAAATGCTACAATTACTTATAATTAAATTTATTGTCATTAATTGTAATTACATTTTTTTAAATCAATTTTACGCTAATTTAAAAGAAATTATGTAAATAAATTACAGAGTTTTACTTAAATTAAAACTTTACTAAATTTATTTTCTTAAAAAAAGCTGTAAAATCGAGTAGTAAGGTCATTAAGTCAAACTTAAACACAAATCGCTGTTTGAGTGCAGTCGATAGTAACATTCGCCATCCTTTAATCCCTAACTATACTTATGCAGAGATTTGAGTTAGTTTTGATTTTGGAATACGATCCTAGTATATCTATTGAAATATATATTTATCCATCGCTAAAGACTCCGACTTTCACTGATGTGTATTACTAACAAAAATTAATATTCTCCTGCCATTGTAGCGAGCCAACAGCAAAGTTGGCCATACCGGTGGATCGGCTGTAAAGTTATTGTTCTCTGGCGGTATTCAGTGCATGAGCGCCACTCATCCGTCCTATTGCGAAATCCAAACAAACCCGGATGAATTCAACTATTTCCATTACTAGTCAAATAAATTACTTTCAATCGGGCAGCTACTTATTGCAAAATAATAAGAGAAACAGCTTTCATCATTTACTAGGTTAATGGTAAATGGTGTAGTAGTCGACTGTGATTAGTATTTTTATTCTGTACCACCATAATACGTCATGATAGTAACCGAACAAATGTTGATCCAGAAAATGAATGCATTTTTTTATTACTTTTATTTATTATTGTTGACGTAAATAAAATAAGAATTTGAGTTATCACATTCTTATTTTAATACTGTTAAGTATTATTATTAGTATATTATAAGTATTAATACTGTTAAGTATTACTTATATGTTCTGTATTTATAAGATTAAAATTATGTCTATTTTAAATATATGTTAAACAAAAATGGTTATAAATTGGTAGGTACTAATCTAACTACTTTTTCTCATTTTTTATCGGCTAGATACTAGTTATTTATTAAAAAAAACCAACTACCTACATCTACAATAAATATTGTATATCATAAATAACTAGGCTGTAATATCGAAGTTCCATAATGGTGAATTCATAATTCTCAAATGTTCATTTATCAAAATGTTATTAACAAATGAAACGACATATTCGCTATATATTATTAACGAATAATATGTATAATAGTGCATCAACAAATAACTAAATTTTGTTTACATTAACATGTAACCTGCTCTATTCGTTAATTTTTTTAGTGTTTTGTTATTTCTATTCCTTTAGACTTATGAAAGCGAAAATCAATTTTAGCCCGTAGTACAAGTTCGTTGTAGACGAAACCATGAAAAAACATTTTACAGTCTCTTAAATTACAAGGGCTATGAGTTTGTAACTTCAAATAGGGGTCCCTTTCTCACTTAAATGGGATTCAGTATTTAAAGAATCTGAAGTTTTAAATCGTTTTATGAAATTTTATTCATTATTTCCATATCTAACACGATTTTATTGCCCGCATGTTTAATTTTTTTGTATGCAATATATATTGCCCAAATAGACAAAAACTGCATTTATTACTTTGGAAGCAGACTGGTGTTAATCAGACACTACAAATTATTTTGCACGTGTTTGGATTAAATGAAATGAGGGTTAGTTATAGGGGCACGTTTATTGAATTCAAGTACACGTGTTAACACGGCACAAGGCTGGCTGAAGGTGAAGACCAAGGATTAACCTCGCTCATGGCAATGATGGCCGCAAACACGTGATTGACGGTCTACCTGTAATTATTAGGAAACCTTTTCAGTGCTTAATGTTGACTACCTAACGACAGTTTGGTAAGTGAACCCCGGAACTTCATATTCTAAAGACTATGAATTCATTTTGTTATTCAACGTGCAAATAAGTTAAATAAATTTGGAAAAAATATTAATATATATCTCATTTTATGTAAAACTCAGTCGATCAGTTGTTTTACAGGCTTCATATGTTGATTAATATTTATTTATTTTAAGAGTCCACTATTTATTAATTTTTGACAGATAATTGGCATTCTATTTTATATTTTACAGCTTTTCATATTAGCGTCATTCATCAATTTTAAGGTCTTGTAAGGCTGTTTTATGATTGTTTATAAAAGTATTTTGTGTGGATATTACTAGCAGTTGGTTTCTACGATAAACAATATAAACTAATTCCTATGTCACTTAATTACAACATAATTGGTGCAAAACGTTACGGATTTAATTTTTTTTTTAATACTTAGTATACGCTGATGTTAAAAAATTACTTAATTAGCAATTGGAGCATCTGATAATTTAAATAACTTTTGGAAATATCCTTAAAAGGCAATGAGTAAGTACCTATACCATAACACTAAAAAAATCTTAAAATCAAATCTTGCTAAAGTGCAAAAAAATATTCGAGCTAAGTGAATAGGTATTGTTACCTAAATAGCATACAGGAAACCATAAATTACATAGTAAAAAAGACTTGTTGCTTTATTTCCATACAAAACTTTATGAAACATTTTCGTCATAACTAATGTTATAATCATATATTAATATTTTTGATAATATAACACTTTTGATTTTTTTGTGTTCGTTGTTTTCAGTTTATTACAACCTATAAAAAACATAATTCGTGAATACTTTAAATTTTCTTTCGACATTTTTTTCTTTCTAAAAAAATAGCAAAAAAAAAAACAAAACAAAATTTATACATAAAATAACTAGCATAATGCATAAAATAACTAGCATAATGCATACACTTTAAAAAATGATGGCACGAAAGAAATAAACAACAATTTCAATTGTAAAAATCTATTTAATCTATACATATAATAAGACAGTAAAAATATTTTGTCTGTACATTTAGTATTTTTGACTGAAATGGATATAGGGGCACTTAAATAGATTATTAGAAAGCAAAAAAATTTTTTTGGAATTTTTTGTCTGTCTGTCTGTATGTATGTTCACGTTTATCTCCGAAAGTACTGAACCGATTTGCTTGAAACTTTCACTATTTGCTTTGTTTTAACTCAGAATATATCTAAACTTTGTTTCATCAAAATCGGTTCATTAAAAAAAAGTTATCGTCATTTTAATGAACTCAAATAAATAAAACTGGAGTGTCATCTGTGAAAATTGAAGACGGTGAAATTTTAATCAAAAATACTGTGAAAATAGTATTTGTGGAAAAGCTCATTGTTTTGTGCCATACTATACATACATACATACTAATATTATAAATGCGAAAGTAACTCTGTCTGTCTGTCTGTCTGTTCCGCTTTCACACCAAAACTACTGAACCGATTTAAATGAAATTTGGTACACAGATAGTCTGGAGCCTGAGAAAGGACATAGGCTACTTTTTCATGCAAAAAAGGTTGTAAAGGGTTGTAAAAGGTTGAAAGGAGGGATTATTGGTTGTATGGAAATATTGTTAAAACTACTGAACCGATTTAAATGAAATTTGGTACACAGATAGTCTAGAGGCTGAGAAAGGACAGAGGCTACCTTTTAAAGCAGAAAAGGGTTGTAAAAGGTTGAAAGGAGGGGGTGAAAGGTTGTATGGCAGTATTGTTAAAACATATCCTTCCTGTGGGAAATTCGAATATAACGCGGGCGAAGCCGCGGGCGGAAAGCTAGTGTAAGCTAAAATTACAGAGTGTTTATTGTTAGCTCTCTAATAGCGTTGGTTTAATATCACGATCCAACGCTATTTGAGAGCTTGAGTTTGATAGCGTTTGTTTATGTACATTTTCAAATTATAATTTTACATTTATTGGATTTTCTTCCTTGTGAAATAAATCCGAACCCATCCGAATCGCAATGACGATATCACAACCTAAAAAAACTTTCATATTAAAATGAGACAACTCATTTGTGACTATTTCAGTGTGATACCATGAGCAGCTATAGTCGCTTACCATCAAATGATCCGTCTGCTCATTTGCCCCCTATAATATAGATCCCACAGGGTTTTTATATGATTCTTGTCACATTACTACGATTTTTGACTTTTATCATATACTAGCTGACCCGGTGAACTTCGTACCGCCTAATTATTGAAGGCATATTTAGTAAGTCACAAACACACGACACAATACTTTTTCACAAAAAACGGTTTTTCTCGATTTCCGGAAAAACTAAAAGTCCTATTGAAAAAAATCAAATGGCAAAGTTGTAGGTAATAAAAACATCTAAAACTTTTGCATTTACACTTTTTTCACATAACATCAAAGTTCGTATAATACTGTATTTTTTTTCGCTTTTTATTATTTTTAAAGGCTTATAACCTGGTCTATATGGACAAAACAATGGAACGTTCGGATACACGGGTTCTTTTTACATGAGATGACAAAACAATATAATAAAAATATTTTTGAGAGATTGGCACCCATCAAATAAATCAAAATCAAATGTGTTGACAACATTAATTATTTTTATATTTTGAAATTTAAATACACGATGTTATAAGCAAAGTTGATATTATGTTGTCGATTCAAAAGTCTTGTTTTAATGCGTTCTTCAATTCGAGTGGAACTGAGAGTACAAATACCGTCAAATGTTTGACAGAAAGTAAGTAATCAACTTTTATATTGGAAAATGAAATTGTCGTCTTACTCTATCTTACTCGCAATTTTTCCTTATTTGCTCACCGTTTAGACCTACCCTGGACTACGACAAACATTTTAAAACCAAAATCAGCTCAATCGGCCCAGCCGTTCTCGAGTTTTAAGCAGACTAACG
Organism: Scirpophaga incertulas; assembly: GCA_036419045.1. Taxonomy (NCBI): domain Eukaryota; kingdom Metazoa; phylum Arthropoda; class Insecta; order Lepidoptera; family Crambidae; genus Scirpophaga; species Scirpophaga incertulas. The sequence continues at coordinate 17,347,527 of CM071629.1, read as the reverse complement.
AACAACAATTCATTTTTATTTATATAGATTCATTGAAAAATACAATCTAAAAATAAGTCCGGGAATGTGTAAAATTCAATACACATATTTGTTATTTTATTATCCAGTGGTCCGTTTTACTTGCTACATAACAATCCCCGTTACAGTACTGAGGTTCCTATCGAGCACTATGGCATCCGAAGCAAACTAAAGAAGTAATGGCTTAGAAACATTATTTACCCAGGAGGAATTGGAAGCTCGTGAAATGAAAGGGACTAACTACTAAGGGGTACAGGAGTGAACTCGAGACTGCTTAATTACTTAACTGATTAATTATATTGAGCGGTAGAGACCACAAAAAAATACAACACGTGTTCCTCATGCTGTAGTGGCTATAGCCAGACATACAGAGTCCTTCTTTAGCTAAGAGAGAAAGACGAAGAATAACGTTATGAAACATGTCTTATTCCGTCATGCATAGCAACTAACGAAGATGTCAGTAACTATAATAGATCAATGGCGTTCAAGGACCAAAATATTGCAGTGATCTATGTGCCGATCCATTCCTTTTATCGTAATGCGTATTGATCGATCTTTTTGATATTTTTTAATCATATTTAAGTATTTATGTACCTATGTGTTTTTATGTACCATTTTTATACGTATGGTGATATATATAACATATATAATATCTATGTATATAATAATTTTGTATTGTTTCTGTTAATTTAAATGGCTTTGAAACATAAATAAGCATGAGCACATGTCATTTAAGAGAATTATGGAATACTAGTTGATGTCCGCGACTTCGTCTGTGGAGGATTGGTATTTCGAGTATTTTATATTAGCGTAACGTATATCTCTTTATTGTAAAATCTATAATACTTATAATAAAATCCATTTAAAAGTTTTTATTTTATAAAGTAATAAGCATTCAAAATTTCGCGTTTATAATTTGTAGGGATATTAGAAATACATTGTTATAAAATATTTAATTTAAGTTTTGAAAATGGCATGGAGTGTGAGTTCGTGGAATAACTAATAATAATAAAAAAGAGTGTGTTTAAATCTGAAATTTCATTTTTAAATCTTTTTCATGGCTAGGTATACCATACAATGTGATATTGTACCCTAGTCAATAACCATAAAATCACATTCAGGTGACACTCACTATCAATCTTTAAAGTTATGGTTTTTACAGTGTATCTGAATAACCATTAAATCTGGGTAACATTCACTATTATTATTATAACTCGTTTAAACATTGAGGTAAGTAGGTAGACTTGTACGGGTTTACGGAAGTGAAGGTGTCACACGATACTACCGTCTGCTGTTATCGACCGATTTTTGTACTTTCTTGACGTGTCACTAAATTATGATTTATGTGTTCTTTTTTGTTTACACTATGATTCGTAATCAAAATAATGAAAATTATAAATTTTGACAGGTTTCAATTATTTATTTGAAAAAGTATTAACATAACCTGTATTTGTTTCTAAAGCAATTCAATTTTTTTTAAGGTACAGTTCCTTCTGATCTATCATTCTATTACTTTATGACAGGAATTTCAATATATTGTCCATGTTTCAATTAATTATTTAACGTTAATTATTCAGTTTCGCAAATAATATTACAAATTTCCTACAAGGAATAACTGCCAAAAAATAGCAGGTGGGTTCAGTCTCATATTAATATTACATATATATATATTGTGGGTAGACTTTGTTGATGTAAATACTTATGTAGTTACGGTTATATTCATTACCTTTTATTGTTAACTTATTATTGTTATGTGTTTGCTCTGAATTGTTGCGAAACTGTTCATACGTTATCAGCCAGACTAACCTTTCCTTGTTCTTTCATAATAGATGCTTTCTACTTAGATGCTCGCTCGATAAGTATAAAATAAGTACATAAAGCACAGAATAAATAATGATTGTTTCTACCCAAAACTGCAGGCTTATTGAAATACCAAATAAGTTAAACTAGTAATCAGTAAAATAGACGTATTACTGCACTATATTTATATATAGCTTAAAAGTGCAATTGTTAGTGACAAATACTTTTCTTTCGTGAGTTAAAAATAGTACTACTGTAGAAAATAAACTGTCCAAACATACAAGAACAACCTCGATACTTAAAATCTAAACCTGACAATTATAACGATATATTTGTTAATAATGTTTAAATATGCACATTATTTGGATATTATTTTCATTTATCAGGAATGCTCATAAAACTGTTACTGTTTAATTTGGTTAAAACTAGGTCCACATCAAGCATGACTCTGTTTCGGTACCTCGTCATATTTACTGTTGCCGCAATGCGAGCAGTAGTGCTCGCATTGCTGCTCTGGTTTAAGGGTAAGTTAAACAACAACATACCCTGGTCGCAAACGGTCACCTACCTGGAGGTGACCATCGACAGATACATGACCAGGGCCGCCACGCAAACTCCGCAATCACCATGGCCAGAATTGCCAGGATTGCTCTAAGTGCACTATTCCAGTCGCACCTGCCACTCAGAACCAAGCTGACCCGTACAAATTGTACGTGCGCAGCCAGATCACGTATGCTGTCCCATCATGGTTCTCCCTACTGAAGGCCAAAAAGCACAAGAAGAGACTTCAGGCACAGCAGACGATGACGCTGAGGACGATCGCAAAGGCCCCGCGATACGTCCGGAACTTAGTGCTACTACGTGACCTCAAATGCTCAAAGCTGGAAGACCACATCCACAGCCTGGCCAAAAGGATGTTCGCACGGGCAGAGAGATCAGAGCATCCGCACATCAGAGATATAGCCCCATACCACACCAGACCACCTAATGGCAGAGGACGGGGCCTCCCCAGAGACCTAATAACAACAGAAGACTAATAAGACCAGAAATAACCAGGAAAATCATGAAGCCAACTGGCATATGTCTACCCCAACGCCCCACCCGTTGAAACGGGTGGCGAATGTTACCACCGCAGAGGACACACGTCCTGAACGGTCACCCCAACCCTTAAGATAAAGGGTTGAGAAGAAGTTGCGAGAAAAAGTTAAATAATCGATGAAAATACTCGGTACCATGACTTTACACCTGATGTGAATAGTTGGCGACATACACTGTAGTTCTTATAGGGTTTCCAGATTTGCTGCAAATCTCACAGGAGTCGCATGTACTGTACACAATTGTAATTACATACCATCAGATTGGCAGTCTGTTTGATTCGCAATATAAAGCTACAAAAATCCTGCTAAGTGCTAGATGACCACCCAAGATTCCGCAACAAGTTTATATGATGTTTTATGATTGTGTGAATAATATTTCTGAATTAGTTTTGAGATTTGTTACCTTGAAGGTAACTAACATTAGCATTTTTGTAATAATTTGCATAACTTTCAAACTTGATAAGTGAAGTATTCGTGTTGTTCGGATGAGTGTCAGAAAAGGGCCAACCGGTTTTTGTACGTTGACATAACCACAAACGATACAAGCACCGTGTTATTGCGAGTGCATGCCGTTACAATATAATGATCGATTCACAACGGCCACGCTCAGCATTAATAAACTTAGCTGCTCAATCATAAAGACACGATAAGGTAAATTGACAGAATTACGTATATTCATTAACTTAGTAGTATGTACTTTGTTATTAGTTCAGTTTGTGCAAGTCTTAATACCGAAGTTGCATATTTTTAATTTTTTTGGCTTCCAGAAGATTTTTTAAGATAGTATTCTATCTTAAACAATATAGAGATAAGTATTCTTTAATTACGTTGCAGTAAGCCCGGGATTACTAGCCAATCGGTACTTTAATTCAGATTCATCATCATCTTATCCCACCCTTAGGCTTATATTACAGAACGCGAGAAAAAGATGGCGCTATAGAGCCCACAAAGTGCCCTTTCTAATTGCGTTGGTTCAAGCAGAAATTTGGATTTGAGTCGCATTCTGTAATACGACACGGAGCTAAGTCTTTCTGAAAAGAGTTGCCATAGTGTTGCTAAGAAGCTTAACCACCTTCTCAAGATTGGTATCTTTGTACACTTTTTACTTCATACTTTTTTCACAAAAATAAAACTCAGTCACTCCTTCATAATTAACAGCCTATTAGTCAGATAATGTCCACGTGTACTCTGTTAACTAATCAGGAAACTTCTTTAGACCATTAAGCATAAATAAACACGATAACTCTGCTTCTTAAAATATTGTTCAATTGTAAAAAATATCTCTTTCGTAAACAAAATTATTCTGACTTTTTTATGTTTCGCTTAAACATTCTTTTTATTTTACTACCCTCTTTTATTTTAATTTAACAGTTAAGTATTAAATTACCTGTGCTTCTCTTATAGGCTGCAAATCATGTTTATAATACGTGATAAGGTTAGCGCTCTCTTAATCTCGCGAGATAAAATTATTCATTTTTTTGCAGGATTTCTTAGAATTCTTACCCTTACTGTTCAGATCGTCTTTTTCGTACGAACGCTCAGAACTGTCAAATCTTTTTCCCGTCAGAAAAGAGGTTTTATTGTATCTCTCGATAGCCAAGAGTACAACCAGTCGACTTATTCCAAGCGGATAAAGAGTGTCTAAAAATGTATTTGGTTCCGTACCTACTTTATGTACTTTAATTACAACGATTCGGTTCCTTTATCTCCCCACTCTATTTTAATGTAACAAATATAGTTGACAACCGATTGGCAAGAAAATAAGAAAACGAAATGAATATTAATACATGAATGGCAAATTCCAAACTTTAGTTTTAATTGCAATAATATTTATTAAACTTATTGCCTGAAAATATTTCGTGCTTATATGTAAAGTCTCATGGTCGAGAATCATTGTTATAAATGTAATGAAAACGACCAATTTTTGAATAGTGGCCAAACAGTATACACTAAATATACTGTTGATTAAGATTTAGTCATTCACCACAAAAGTTCAAAAACACGATTTTACTTTTCAATCAGTTTTTATTTATGTTTTAGTTAAGAAACTTCTAATCGATAATGTTTGAAGTCATAAGAAAATAATTGATATGATCATATAACGTGAAAGCAATCCATAAATCGAACGGGTGCTATAATTTTATAGATCGCATTATATGCTTGAAGACAATCTCAATTAGTCTAAGTGATTCATCCTTGTCACTCAATACTTATCAATAACTATTGAGTGACAATAATAATTTAATGGTATTATCTACCCTTGAATGCTGCTAGAAAGTGTGACTTTCTACCCGTTGATGACAGTAACAATAATCCGCAGTTCGCGTTAATTTCGAAGACTGCACGCCGGCTTTGCATTCGCCTAGCAGTCGTCACGGACTAGGTACGATACGAAGAGTTTTTTTGTCATTTACAACTAAACTGGTAAACAATGATTATAAACGCTTTCCAAAACAAATTGAAGTTAACTTGTGAATTCATACCGTGTATATATATTTTAAAAAGTAATTTTTGTAAATGTGGCATACATTATATGCTTTGGCATGTTTATTTCATATTTTATCATTACCAATTATTTAAAATACAAGCTAATAGTAAATGATTATACTACTTAAAAGAATGAAGAACTTGGATAGCAGTGCATAGTAAATAAATTGGTGATTTATGCACTCTATATATCCAAGGCAATCATTATCGATTGATTGCTACTGTGTAGGACTGCAACGACAAGTTTACCAAGATTGTAGAATGGGATTCATATTATCTTCTAATGCAAGGAATGCTGCAGGAGAAAAATGTTTTGTATTTTTTTTTATTCTGAAATATTTTGCTGTAGTATATTTGTTGTGGTGTAAAACACCACATATTTATATTATATAGGTTTTAAAGTCGCACTTAGTCGGCTTGAATTCCTAAGTGGACAAGGACTTGTAATGCCATAACCAGACTGTCTGGGTGGCCGTGGTAGAGAATTACCGTTGTCGGTTGACGCTTTAATGCTATGAAAGGATTGCAGTTCGCATATGTAAGGTTTCGAACTACTGATATATTGAATCAACAAATCTAAGCCCGCAATCTTAAGTTATATTTTATATTTTGATTATTTTACTAATATTCGTTGTACGAGTATTCTGGCACTCGATTCACTTTTACTCCTAATCCACAAAGAGTTAAAAGCCTTCATTTTCAACAAATATTAGCCACTTTGGAACGCTTTCACCGTTTACCTCATGTTGAGTGTAAAATTGATTACTGACATTATAATATTTTTATTATGCGGCTCGCAAATGGCTTCACAATTTTGTTCATGGTCAGCAATATTTTAGATTGTTCAGCACGCATCACATGCGGCCATCCAAGTATCTACGGTTCGCATTTGCCGCATGGCAGCGACTACCATATAATGACAACCATTATTCAATCTTTTTGCCTCATTAAATTGGTGCTTTGTACTGAGTATTACTTGAACACATTTACATTATTTTTGTGGTAATATTAAAAGTGTTTTTGAATAATATTTTATTATAGATAATGGGAAAAAGCTTTTACTTCGTACGAACAAAAGAATAATATTATGTAACTAAAATTTGTAATTATAACCTAGTATTTTGGCACATGCAACCTGTGTTCCTATCAGACCTTATGCCCGTCTTCACTTTCTTGACATCTCAAAAGTTTCAGTTCCCGTCTTGGGACGTTATTTATGTTTCATAATGTGCAGATAGGTCTTAAGACCTGATTCACAAATAAATCATAATAATAATACTAATTGTAATTAATAACTACTTTTAACAAATTGACACGATATTGTAACTAGAATTTTAGCTATTAATAAACAATATATCTGAATAATAATGTGTCGAAGGTTGATTGAGAACTGATTTTATGTGTGTCTTTGGTGTAAAAAAATTGTAATTTATTTAAATAATATTTTACTTGTCATGTTTATGTAATTACGTTATATCAAGTAAATTTGATTACAAGGAAATATGTAAAATATTTTATTTTTGTAATATACTACTATATGTTATAATACGACAAATGTTAAACGTCTATTCAATAGCTTGAGTTAGTTTCGTCATGAATTATTAAATAATTTGGAAATTTTATTTGAATACCTTTTGGAGTGAGTGGGAGTAATTTGGCAACTAGGAATTTCTCCAAAGAATAGACATCTTTATAAATCTTTTTTGTTCAGCGCTAGATTTTCTATTTCTATAGAAATGGTAACGTAAGTGTATTTAACTGAGAACAATCGAAATCTTTCTTAAGTGAACCCACAATGTTTTTGTCGTGACAAAAACAATCAGGGAAAGTGTCATCTTTCCATCCGTCGATTACGGTGACTAACGAGTTTTAACATAGAAATACTCTTAGCATGCTCGTTGTATCGTGTGCGTTAATCGAACTCTACTGAGGACGGACAATGATGGATTGATTATTAAATTCACGGCTTACATTTACGATCTCGTATATTTTTTAGAGTATATTGTTGTTCAATCACAATTAGCTATTATAGACAGTACATAATATAAAAACTACGTACACGTTAAATGCTTATCAACGTTGCAAAATAGTGTTTGTACCGTAAAAGTAGAGATGTTGGTATTTACAAAGTTATTATAATATTATTGATTTCCTAAAACGATTACTATTGATCAAATTTTGTTAGTAATTTTATATATTTCATGAATTTTTACGTTTAATTGTTAGGAACTATTTCTATGAAACATTGTACTGTTCATTGAATTCAAATAATAAGAATATGCATCGCCGCTTGCTCCAACTACATAAACAACAACTAAGAAATCACGGTTGTGTACGTGCAAAATTAAATATAAACCGAATTAGGTAGTAAATTTAGTACAAGTACAATACGTTTGTTCACTAACGTTAATATAAATGTTGCATACCTTATGTATGACGGATCACGACGTTTATAAAGTTATATCGTACTCGTATATAGTAGTAGTAGTTACGCGCACAAATCATAGGGAACTTTAGTACTATTTATATCACAGAGTTTTTATGTAATTAGTAACGATTTTTTTCAACAACAACCATACAAGCTATATATCACACAAGAAGTTATTAGTATACAAAGAAAAAGCATTTTGTTTTTAGTTTTGCGAGAGGAGTAAATATAATTTTATGGTAGAAAACTATTTTGTACGCTGTCTTTGTGCAAGAAATACGACTAATTCTATTTTAAAACATATAAATATACAATTAGTTAATGACTGGCAAATTCTGTTAGTGTATTACCCTTCCTCAAGCTATTCTAGAGTATTTAATTACCACCGCACATAGCTCCTTGACTTTAACGCTCATGATATAATTATAACCAATAAAGTAATAAAGGGCATTTAGCTAAGTCTTCTTTACACATCATTCTGTAGGTGATAGCAGAAACCTCACAACAGCTTCTCAATTCTTATATAGTTATAAGGTCCAACATATCAGGTGATAATTGTATTACTTTTGAAGGTTATTAAATATAATCCGTAACACTAAAGTAGAGGTTCATGAATGGATCGCATTATTATAAATCCGAACTATGATACATCTGAACTGCCCAACATAATTTGAAAAACAAAACATAAGACAGAACTTTTTCAAATAAATATATACCATCAGGCGGGCCGTAGGCCTGTTAGCCACCATCGTGGTATAAAAAAAAATGTTCACTATAATTTCAAATTTATGATTTTTTTTTTAATTAGAATGACATTCAGTTTCATTGTCAGTGATTTTTTTCTTAGATATAGCTCTATGAAATGAATTTGATTATTTTTATATCAATAATTAAATTTTAATAAACTATTTCACAATCACTACACTACAAGAAGATCATAAGTCGGATTATCAACGAGAGAACTTGTTGATCAAAAATATAGAATAAAGCCATTCAAAAACAGCTGTTAGTCTGGGTATTTGAATAATATGAATACCAATTTCAATAAATCTAATCTTACTAGAAAATATATGCGTCAAATGAATCAATTAAAAATATTTGCATCATTACTATTCATCTAAATCGTATTGTGTAATCATACAACCGGCAATTTGACCCACTGTTCCGGCATAATTATGGGTCATTTTACATTTTCACCTTCTCATGTACCAGTTTGATATAACATCGCGCGCCGCCGTAATCTTTGTTCGTTTCAAATATTGGCCAATCACACTTTACTATGCATACAACTGTGACACCAATAGAGACGCTTACTCTATAGATACATAACATGTAGGATAATGTTGCGCCATCATTGAAGAAAATTAACACATCATAATTATTTTGTATACTTTATGATGAATTCTATATGCCATTTTTTAGATCTGGGTTAAAGATATTTTTAATAATTTTCCTAGGAATTTTCTGAAATCCACACTACTAATATATACATAAAATATACATGTAATAAAAGTAATATAATTAAATATATTGGAAACTGTTAAGTTTGGAATGTCCAAAATAAGTACATCGCGTATTATGCCTTTTTACAACTTAGAAGTCCAAATACAACACTTTGGCCTATTATTTAAAATCTAAATTATTATAACAACGAAATCGGCTTTCGAAGAGGACTTATCCATTTATACTTTTTAACATTACATACTTTTTAACCTGTCGAATATTTTTATATACTATTTTATTATATTAGAACTATAATTTAATGATGTTATATATAATTTAATGGTATGAAAGGTCACATGATCTAGTTGATTATATGAATCTATAGAAATCATACCTTAATACATAAATTTCAATAATTACATATACTTATAAAAAGCTAGGTTGAGAGCATTATGCATCCAATAAGAGTGTACATAGAGTTTTGTATATTTTTGTGATATAGGATGGCATAATTATAATCTAATACCTCATATATTCTTTATTCCACTCTCTCACTCCAAACCACTCCCGTCCTTTCCCCAAACATTCTGTACAGAATTTTCAAGTTTTATAAAACTCAAACCCAAATACTTTCTGGATATCAATTGAGAAAAAAGCGACATTTGTGGAACACTTGCAGAACTTGTTAGTGGTTATAGTGATCTGAACAGAAGTCAACCGCGCAAATAACGCGCGTTTTTGTTTATTCTAACTTCTTGCGCCCAATATGCACTCTAAACTGTAAATTTTATCAACAGATGCTTGATCAATGTTAACGAGGAGCCATGCGCAGCGACATGGCGTACCGCGGTCTGTCGCAGCACGTGGAGCTGGACAGGGCCGCGGACCCCAGCGATCGATTCACGCTACAGGAGCTTATCGGCGAAGGCACATATGGTGAAGTGTACTGCGCCAGGGACAAGAAGTCCGGCAAGAGAGTTGCCGTCAAAGTAAGTTAAACTAATAGTTAACGGATGTAAAAAAATTTGATATAAAGCATAGTCATTCATTGCTCTATAATTTTTAATAACTCTTTAATTATATAGTATAATTTTAACCAGATTGAAACTCTTTATTTCAAAATTGAACGCAAATAAAAAGATTCCCAGTTCTTACAACCAATCCTTTTTAAATAGTGAATCGTTCAAATAATATTCATTATACATATTGATCAAGCTGGTATTGATTACAATTACATACATAAAATAAAAAAAAATCTTAAAAGAATGTTCACAAGATCACAACAATTATTATTAGACTTAAGATACAAGAAGACTAATTGGTCAGAAAAGAATACAAACAGTACCTATTGTTAGCATAATGCTTTTAATTAACTGTTTGTAGATGCTATCGCAAAATGCCATATTGTGGTCAAGGCCGCATGAACAATGCTTAGTTTGTTGCCGCGCATTTTTATTACATCTGGGCTATTACACATAGCCTTTTTACTAATTGATTCACACTTTCGATAAAATATAATCCTCTACTAAAGTGCTGTACGATTTAAAAAAGGATCCACCAATATCAGGACAAAAATAATTTGACTGTTACTGAAAGAACATGTTTACAGATTTTGGAAAATATTACGGAAAATATTGAAGAAATCGAGGAGGAGTTTCTAGTCTTTCGAGATTTATCCAGTCATCCAAACATTCCAGAATTTTTCGGTCTATTCCTTAAACGGGGAATAAATTCTGATGATGATCAAATATGGTTTGTAATGGAGGTAAATATGGTTTTAATAATATAAAAATTTGTAGCAGTTTATCTAACAGTTTTATTATTACGAAATAGCCTAAGTAACAGGCACTGTAATTAGGCTATTATTTGTGGGTAATTATAGGTATTTTGTGACTTATCATCATTTTATTCAACCAACAATGACAGAGCGCATGTGGCAATACAGATGGAAATTTTTAATTGTTTCAACATTGTTAAAGCAATACGGGAGCAATACGGGAATTATCAATTGCAACTTCATGTGTGGTGTAATTATATATATATAATTATCTACATATTGACATCATTTCAGCCGAGAGATGCCTATTGCTGGACACAGACCTTTCAGACGTACCTTTGTCAAATGGCATTGAACTCCGGCACTGATCGGTATTGCGCAATTGGTATTTAACGCAATCCTGTGATCTTTACCAAATTCTTGGTTTAACTAGTATGGGAAGCCTACTGACGACGTTGCGTGTCCCCGAATATGCTTACCACTTGAGAGGACCTTATCGCCCCAATGGCCGTCAGCCCACATATATACCATTTAATTAAATAATCTACTACGATTTACCAACTCAGCTATTACTTTTGAAATATAATCTAAAATATAAAATAAAAAGATTTGTAGAGCTATAGATTTGAATAGATTAACGATTTTATCACCTGTTAGTGGTATAGTCATTAGTTATCAAATACAGAAATATAAATAATTAGTTATAATACCGCGTGAAAACGGATGGCAATGTGAAGTTTCATTCTTATATTTTAATATTATTGGACGTAGATTTAACACAAGAAATTTGAAAACCAAGCCGACAAAATCATATTCACTTGCCTTATCTTTTTGGTTTGTTAGTAATTATTAAACCATACATATCTGAAAATACAATCACTTTTTTACTTCATTAACTTACACACCTACAGATGTTATACGAGTAACATTATGTTGTATTAAACACAATCACAAAATAAGTGCAAAAAGAAACAAAATTTTAACATAACGTAAATGTAATATGTCGCATTACTATATATTAAATATGAAAACTATACATATAAAATTATTTGATATTAATTAGACAACTAAGACATAATATTACAAACAAGAACGCCTGAGACGATTTAAGCAATTTTATTAATTGTGCTGGGGTCTTTTGCTGGCCTTGCATACTGTCTCGTCCTTTTTTTTTAATTCATACTGTCGTTATATTTTTGTTCTTTCTGTTTCTTTCTAGATTCGTCTCTATCAAGAATAGCAGAATAATTATTCAAATAATTGATAAAGCAAGAATAATCCTACAGTATTTTTATTTTTGTTTCGCTTTATGTGCTAATCTTAATAACCACTCCATCCATCCATTGCCGATCCAAGTGTTGTATATCCAATTTATGGAGAAAGGCTGTATCATCATGATATAATCAATCAAAACAGATTATGAACTTTGCAAAAACGAGGGCAATTTATTTCTTTTAATTTGATAATTTCAATTGCGTCCGTACAGCGCCAAGCATGCGGTCTACATATTAGGGTTTACTGCATATTTGGTCTCTATAAATATTTTTTATGAATTATAGACAATAACAACAACATGTTGACCCTTAGACCGCATTTGTTTCCTATGTTGCTGTTTTTGTAGTTCAACTATATAATTCGACCTGCTGGTGACTGTGCCCACAACATCGAAACCACAGGCAATAGCTAGTCCATAATATAATGTTAGTTTTATTATACATATAAAAATATAAAAACACCTTATCAATATAAAAAATAAAAATCAAATAACGATGTTTTTTTCCCAATATAATGCTCTCTATTTACAGCCTCATAAATAGATTTATACGTCGATAAATAGGGCAACTGTTTGTCTATCACATTTCAGGACGGACATTGTTTTTGAATTGTTGATTGATTAGTCACATTAATTGTTGAACTACTTTTTAATTTCACATGCTATATTCACTGGCTCATATATTCCTAATTTATGATGTGATTATGTGAATTTAGCATGCACCTGTATTTATGAAATGAAGTACCTTGATTCGATTATATTGCTGCAGAGTTTATTTTTTTGAATATACCAGTTAATTCAATGAACATAAATACAATTTACAGCTGTGCACGGGTGGATCAGTCACAGATTTATGCGCGGGCTTAAGAACGAGAGGAAGAATTCTCACTGAACCACAACTGGCTTATGTTTTACGGGGAACAGTGCGCGCTCTCACGCATCTTCATGCGCATCGGTGCATGCATCGTGACGTCAAAGGCCATAATATACTCCTCACTGAAGATGCTGAAGTCAAACTTGTTGATTTTGGAGTTTCCTCGCATCTAGCTGCAACAGCTGCTAGAAGAAACACGTCCGTTGGTACGCCTTACTGGATGGCTCCCGAGGTAAAAGAAATCAACTATAAATTAATGAATCGATATTAATATGAAATTCTTCTGAAATAGATGCGATGATAGGTAAGCTACTGTAATAATATGGGTCGCAATTTAAAATGAAATATAAGATGAACCACTACTATACTTATCACAGAGACCCATTCCATGTAAAACACATAGAATAATAACAACAACAAGTTCACATTTTTATCAAGTATTCGTCACTATCAAATATGGTTCAAAAATAACTAATGAAATATAAACACATGATAGTTTTACTTATTAAATTGCTTTGAAAGATTTCATTGAAATGATTTCATAGGTTTGTCTATGAAATTGCAATTTTATTTCATACTCACTATATAACTTTATAATTTGGGAGATATAGAAAATATTTATTGTATAGTTAATTTTAACACTACAGTGCATATACTTAATTACCATCTCTAGAATCTCACAATTTGTTTATTCAAATAAAAAATCTATTGAGATGCGATTAGGATTCGTACACCGAAATAACTAACTGCATGTAAGCTTGAATTCGGAAAAAATGTTACTGAACGGACTAGTAATCTATACCTATTTGAATTCGTAATTAAATATTAATAATAATTTCTTTCGACTATACTCCATAATTCTCTTAAGTGACATGTACTTAATATTATTTATCTTATCCAGCTATTTAAATTAATAGAAACAATACAAAATATTTAAAATATAAAAATAAAAATTTGAAATAATTAAGATAGTAAGTTTGGAACGCATTAAACTCAATTACACGTTCATGAGAAAAAAGGGTTTGACAAACGGACAACGAAGTGATCATATAAGGAATGTATTTTTTTTAGTATGGAGTACGGAAAACAGGGCTTTAAATTTTTTTCACAGTATTTTGTACTTCATTTGCTGAAACCTTAAATAAAACATTTTTTTCACCATACAATATTTGTAATTAGTAGTTTAACGTCTATTGGCATGTATGAGAAAGTTGGAAAAATGTTTGTATGAAAAATAAAAAAGTGTGCATTCTTAGTTAATAAATAAATCAGAATAATTTTATTGTACTAAAATAACAAAAGTCTTCATAATCTCCATCAAAACAGCCATATTATAGGTAATCATCTTTTGTTTTGCTTTAATTTGTGACAATGTTTCAGGTTATAGCGTGTGAACAACAGTTAGATCAATCTTATGATTGTCGGTGTGATGTCTGGTCAGTTGGTATTACCGCCATCGAATTGGCGGAAGGTGAACCTCCATTATCAGGACTTCACCCAATGAGAGCTCTGTTCCAGATCCCTAGAAACCCACCACCATCATTATCGCATCCCGAGATGTTTTCACCTCAGCTTGTTGATTTTATAGGTGATTGTTTAATAAAAGACATGAATCAAAGACCATTCGCCAGAGAACTTTTAGAGCACCCACTGCTTCTGGCCGTTAGTAGTTTCGAGGAAAAGGTAAATTCAATCACTTTGTAGACTTTAAAGCTAGTTCATGGTCGCTTTCATTATTATAATATAGTTTTTTACATATATGTTACACAGATTCGAAAGGAGTTGCAGTCTGAAATAAAGCAACAAAGAGCTGAGGGTCGTAGTTGTCGAGCACCTGATGCGACTACGAAACGAGGCAAGCTAAAATCACATAGAAAGGCGCGGCCTGAGAAAATGTACACTGATGACTTGGCGACCCTTGAAGTTCTCACAGAAGAAGGTATCGTTGAGCAATTACAGAAAAGATACAACCAGAATCAAATATATACATATATTGGGGATATATTAGTGGCCGTTAATCCTTTTACCGACATAGGAATTTATACTAAAAAGGTATGTATACATCTGTTGTTAATTTTATTAAGAAGCAATCTGATACTTTATCATTTATGTAATCAATTGCAGAGTCAGCAAATTTATCAAAGTCGTTGTAGATCAGATAACCCACCACATATCTACGCAGTCGCTGACGCGGCACATCAAGCTCTATTACATCAAAAACAGCATCAAGCAATTGTAATATCTGGAGAAAGCGGTGCCGGTAAAACGGAATCGGCCAATCTTTTGTTAAAACAGCTAGTATTTCTATCAAAGGTGAGAAACAAAATATTAATTGAATGAAATTGCCTTTGAACTTTCTGTCTCAAGTTATTCCTAGTTTACAGTGGACAACTTTTATATATCCTACTTATATAGCATCAAACCAACTATTATTTTTTAGAGAAAGCACAGAACTTGTTTTTATTCACAACATAAAGCTAAAGGGAAATCGAATATTGATGAGACACAAAATGCACTTTACAGAGCATTGTGTTCTTACATATCTAGGTGGTTCTAATACCTCGTTTATATTTTTAAACCAATGAAGGGATCAATCAAATATATTGCCAATATTAATTGAAACTTTATAACTTCTTAAATTGCTTTCTCTTTCATCTGTATTTCGTGTAATTGATTTGAAATTGGGCGTAGTTAAAGTGAAGATCGACGAGTTCAAAGATCTTCGACAGATGTTTTCAAAGAAACGCATTAAATCTAATTAGTTTTCTCATTTCATAGTGTTCCATCACCAATCAGTTAATTGTTATTGTCTTCTAGGATTTTTGTAATTCCATATATTTATTATTATTTTTGACCTTTAGACTCAGAATCGTAATTTAGAAGAGAAAATTCTTCAAGTTAATCCAATCATGGAAGCTTTCGGGAATGCACGTACGGGAATAAATGCGAATAGTTCTCGATTCGGTAAATATCTTGATCTTTCAATGATGCGTATGGGAAGAATATCTGGTGCTCGCATATCAGTATATTTATTGGAACAATCTCGAGTGGTTCATCAAGCATTGTAAGTAATTATAGTTGTGTAATATCATTAAATATCCATAATCAACACTCCCATTTAAATTTGTTAGTAATAAGCTATTATTTTCAGAGGGGAGAGTAATTTCCACGTTTTTTATTATCTTTACGATGGCTTGGAAAGCGAAGGACGTTGGAGAAAATATTACTTTGACGAACAATTGAAATCTAGCCATAGTTATTTACAACCATTATCAATCGTCCATAGGGAACATAATGTACATCGTTGGAGACAACTCAACCAAGCATTCAAGGTATAACAAATAAATATTTGTGAATTAATTAAATAATAAGCATTGTTACTAAAATTATGCAATTTTGCAGGTAGTAGGGTTTAATGAAGATGAGGTACAAATTATATACAAAATGCTGGCAGCTATACTGCACCTGGGAGATATAGAATTTGGGGAAGCTGCTAGTAATGATAATACAGATAATAAAGCCACTATTATAGATACGGCACCATTACATAGAGCGTCTTGTTTGTTGGGTGTAGAAACTACAGATCTGCGTGAATGTTTAACTAGCAGCAGCGTAGTAGCGAGAGGTGAAACCATAGCGCGACACAGCTCTCCAACTGAAGCTGCCGTAGCAAGAGATGCAACTGCACGCGGACTCTATGCTAGGGCGTTTGATAGGATCGTTGAAAGAATTAATGCTTTATTATGTCATAATAGATTTCAAGGGTAAGTACGTGAATGATTTTAAGGAGAGAGTTATGTACTTGAGCATGAATTGCGAAATTGTGTTGCATAGCAACTAACGAATAGGTATTTACAAATCATAATTAGGGTTATCACAATTTCAACTCCCAAATTCTCACTACCATTATTATATAACAACACAAACAGGGTCCTTGGGATTTCCAAAAAAAAAAAATAGTATCCTTTATTAGTGATCATATATGTATTTGGTTATATTGATCTTCTTAACGGAAACAAACCCAACAAATATGTTGTCATTAAAATCGGTTCAGCTATTCTTGAGTAATACAAGATGTAACTAACATGACTTTGTTTTATATATCTAGATTATTATTTAAGTGCACAAATGCCAACAGAAATAAAAATACACATATTTTTCCTTGTCTCGCATAATTAAACGAAGTTTTGTAATTATATGAGATGGCAAGTCCGAGACATCTTCTTGTAAATATAATTCAACTGACTTTACATTGTATGTGTTGCGTATTTTACAGAAAACAAAAGACATTATATCCAAAACGTATCCGTAGGCACGCTGCTAGCGACTTCGCATTTGTTTTGTAGAATTTGCTAAAAAATCTCCGAGGACGGTTACAACCATTTTAGACGGCGTCATTTTTCTGGATTTTTATTCGATGCCAATAAGTAATTTTCTTAATTTTTTATTTAACCACTGTTCCTCTGTCTCCAAATTACATTTTTTGAGTATTCTTATTAATAATTTTCACTGATTCAAATGAGTCACACACGTCACGAAAAGGTGAATATTTGACAGATGCAGATCGTGCTGTCAGCCCTGAATTGAAGAATGTGTTTTGTTTATGATGCCTTTAGTTTTTTTCTAAAATACGTGATATATACACTGTGAAGACAATGGAACTATATAGTTAATTTCAAGAAAACATCTCGAACTAAACATAAGTAAAAACCTTTATTTGATGACTCGCTATCGTAACGAGATCAGGCGCAGGAACCACAGTCTGTCATAACCCGCATTGACTAACATGATCTAGTAGACCTAGTAAACAAATTTCTTCTTATACAATAAAGACCCGTCAATGTTTAGTACAGTACAGTGATGTACTTTTGATAGCAAAGAGGATTCTTACATGTGATTTCTCTTGAAACTTACTACTGTTAGTTCTTAGTTACTCTTTTAGATACGGAGGTGTTAATCACTTATTATAATAATTCCGTTACCAACTTAAACATATGTTTCAGCTATGATCAACTATCTATTGGAATACTGGATATTTTCGGATTCGAAAATTTCACAAAGAATTCTTTTGAGCAGCTCTGTATAAACATTGCGAATGAACAAATCCAATATTATTTCAATCAACATATCTTTACATGGGAGCAACAAGAATATATGGCCGAGGGAGTCCCCGTTGACCTGGTTGAGTTTTCAGATAACCGACCGGTACTAGATATGCTATTATCACGTCCAATGGGATTGCTTGCTCTACTTGATGAAGAAAGCAGATTTCCGAGGTCTTCGGATCGAAGTCTTATAGGTACATAGAAAAAATACGTTATAATTTATGTCATAATTGTTATATTTTCAAAATACCTTCTTGTTTTGTAACTAGAACAGGCATCCTATGCCCTCTGCCCTGTTTATTAATTATTGCAAATATTGTTCGCAGAAAAGTTTCATAATAACCTCAAAAGCAAATATTACGTCCGACCAAAGTCTGATGCCATATGTTTCGCTATTCATCATTTTGCCGGTCGTGTGGTGTACCAAGCTAATGGATTTCTAGAAAAGAATAGGAACTTTCTGCCTCCAGAAGTAGTCCAATTAATGCGACAGAGTCAATATGATATTATTCGATTTCTATTTCAATGCCCAGTAACAAAAACGGGAAATTTATATTCGCCTCTTCAAGGTGACTTAGATACAAGAACATTGGAAAGTCCTGTCTTAGGAGATATGCGGGTAAACTTGTTATTCTACATATTACATAAGTTAACAAATGTTACAATCCCATTCTTTATAAACATAAAAATATGCAAGAAAAATATCGACTTAAAGAAAAACTAGAACTTATTGTGTTGACCTCATAACGAATTTCTATCAACATACAACTTACAAACCTTTTCAGATTTTATAAAAATTGATTAAGAATAAAGTAAGATGTAAATTTGTATTTGTTACTTTTAGTATCTATTATTTAAAATGTATATAATATATAATGTGTGTATATATATATATAATATATATATATATATATATATATATATATATATATATATATATATATATATATATTTGGATGAAACTTAACGTCACTTCAACATGCCATTTGGCATTTTGAATAAAATGCAAAGCATAAATACGAAAATCCAATTACTTATTATTTTTACTGATATTATATATATAGATAACAGCGTTTGATTTATTTAATCTTTAAGGATCGTTATAATAGCCGAGGCTTGGCATCACAGTCTCGAGCTCAACAAACAGTTGCCACATATTTTCGATATTCATTAATGGAATTACTACAAAAAATGGTCAGTGGTTCTCCGCAGTTTGTACGATGTCTAAAACCAAACGATTCACGGTCTCCAAAACATTTTGACTCTACAAAAATACTTAAGCAACTCAGATACACTGGAGTACTGGAAACAATAAGGATAAGGCAAAATGGATTTTCCCATCGGCTTGTTTTCGAAGAGTTTCTAAAAAGGTTGGTTCTCTGAATTTAAAAGATAAAAAAATTGTTTAAGACATAAAAATACTTTACTCTTTTTGCAGATATAGTTTTCTAGCATTCAGTTATAATGAGGAGGTGAAACCTAGTCGTGATTCGTGTCGTAAATTGCTTGTAAGGCTTAAGATGGATGGTTGGGCCTTGGGTAAATCTAAGGTCTTCCTCAAATACTACCATGTTGAAGTACTAGCGAGAATTTATGAAGAACAAGTGAGCATTTAGAAACATTAAGAAACTAATTATTGCTTAAGTACTATGAAAATCAAGAGCAATCATCATCATAAATTCAGCTGAGAAACAGCCTCTCAAGTATCTCCACATCAATCAGTCCAACATTGCTAATATACAGCACGTTCCTACAATCTTCACCAATTCGGTCCGTCTTGTAAGTAGACCTACCAATGCTGCGCTTACTGGTATATAGCTATCACTCCAAGTAATTGCGATTCCAACGGTCATTTCTGATCGATCACACAGAGAAAAACTAAATATAGCCTTCTCTTGCCTTCGGGTGAATAATAAATAAAGTAATTGGTAAGCAGCCATTTTTAGATACCTTATGTCCTCACTGACAACATGCACGAGCAATGAGCAATACCTTTCTTAAAATAAAATTACCAAAGGTACCTTTACCTAAACGAAATTTTAGAAATATATAAACTATATATTTAAACAATTCAATCTATTATATATATATATATATATATATATATACTGTACTGTATTAGTATGGTAATAAATTTGTTTAATTTTTATACAAAAATTCTGCTAAACTAAAATCTACTTCCACTATAGTGGCTGTAGTGGCTACTTCAAAGTGCATACATTATTTTGTAGCAAGGTAAGGCTATATGTTAAAGTACTCGACTGTACAGAACAAGAATACATGATAACTGGACTGCAAAATGTTGTATTATAGATATTATTCCTAATATATCTTCTATGTGTTGTGTAAATTATAAAAAAAATATATATTGTGATTATCAGATAAGAAAAGTAGTGCTGGTGCAAGCGTGTGGCCGGGGATGGCTCGCGCGTCGCTATTTCCAGCGGCTGAAGGCGCAGATGGCCATATCAGTGCTAACGCTGCAGAGACACGTACGTGGCTGGCTCACCAGGAAGAAGCTAGAAGAACGACAGCGACAACTTGCTCGGGAATTTCAACGAGAACAGATGGAGAGTGAAAACCAAAAAGCTCTACAAAAATTAGGTTTGTGAATTATTTCAGAACAATGGGTTTTAATATTTTTAATGACAATTAGGTGATTGATGTCCAAGGAAGATTGACGTAAGACAGGCTGTCGGTCGGTCAACATACACCAAATTTATCGAAACATAAAATGGTCAGCTAGAAAATATGAGATGAATAGGGCGTATCCCAGGCGACGCGCAGATTTCGGTGGTTGTAAATAGTACACAAGGGTTTAACTTGCAAACCTGAATCTGATGTCACATCAGATTGAGGTTTATAAGTTGAACAAAGCAACATTAAGAAAGGAACGTAGGAAGGTAGGAAGATCAAGAGAACTAGTTGATGTATTTATAAAACAATAATGCTGCGGGTTAACAAGAAACTAAATGAAGAGGAACAAAAGTGATAGAAATCGGAAATGGCGCGAGATATGGTGTAGGTGGTGATGGATGTTTCGAGTAAAGAATATGTGTCGATGTTTTCAATATTCATGTTGGAAGAAAGAATGTAGGTTAAGAAAAAGTACATCGATATTAGGGGATTTAGTGATACAACAAGGAGAAACAAGAAAACAAGGAAAGTCCTAAACATCATCATCAGACAAAACTATTTATTTGTATTTGTTTATATACAATATCGAGAACCACAAAACATAAATAAATTACTAAATTCCTTATAAAGAAAACAATAGTAAGTATTAAACAGTTAAACTCTGTAAAGTTATACCTGGCATAGCGCTAATCACTCAATATTCATTCTTGTGTTGGATCCCAAATGAATGCAAAGTGTCAGGAACATACTTGCGCCATCTAATTATAATATATAAATTATCTGCTCCATCTATAAACATGCTAGTACAGAACTTCGGTCTGAATCTGGAATTACCGAACAGTTTAATACGGCAATAGGCCTATACCTATAGATCGGGACTTCTAAGTCTGTGAATTATTTTGAAACTGAATTTATTGAGTATCGTTTTTATAAAATTAACTCAATTACACAAAGATTTTCTTCAGTACATACATTACCAATTCTTAGATTAATAAAATTTCATCTACCTTTAATTTAAAAACCTGTGAGAACTTTCCATTTGACTAATATTTATTGAAATTTATATAGTTTTAATACGAAAGAGGTTAAAACCAAATGTAAAAAAAATTACAGGGGCATCGAAAAATAACAAGGCGTTATTGAAAGCGAAAGTGTTGCGTCGGCTGACATCCGGAGACGACGATGGCACTGAGATGAATTTAGGGAACAAAGAGAACATCGACAACAATAAAGCTGCCGTCGTCATACAAAGTCGTAAGTGGCTATATTTTAAACCTTTCTTTGAGACTTAGAAATTTAGTCGTACTACTGGTTACTGCTTTTGTATATGGTTTTCGTGTGAAGATAAGATAAAGTACTTACTTAAATTTAACATGGACAGAATTGATTGATTTTAATATTGAATCTAACAATTCAGTCAATGTGTCCTGTCGTAAGCTGATGGACAGAAAATATACCGCGCGAGACGGTTAAATTGAAAATTATAAATATGTCGAGACTTGCACTTAAGAAATCTAAATTTAAACGATTCAACCTTACCCATTTTCGATTAGTAGTTTCCGTGCTTTCTCATACATTTCTTCTTTGCAGGATTATAGTACAGGCAAATTACTGAGAGCATGAAATTGCGTAGTTAGGTCAATACTCGTAATGTGTGTTTACAGTCATTTACTTTTGTATCGTCTGGATTTGTAGTTGACAAATCCTATTACATTACTAAAAAATGATATTACTCACCCCCAAATTAAATTTACATACATAAATAAAATATAAGGGGAAATTGAAGACTTTGATTTCCGACACTAAGATCAATATGAAAAATTGTACTTCTATTGATTATAGATGTGTCAAATAACGGCTATTTGATACGTGTAAAATATACTTATTAATGCAATAAAAACATTTATTAATCTTTATTGATGACACAAATAAATAAATTCATACACACTAACTTCATTAGATTAAACAAAAGGCAGAGTTATTGCCAAAGCTATTGCCAGCCAACCTTACTGTAGAGAGTAATTATGATGAAAACTTAAATGACGGGATTTTTATAAATGACAATCGATGTTATAATCTGTATAATAATATCCTTATTGGAGACAGCAATGACCAAATATATACATGAAATATAACAAACCTCTTTAAACAAATTACGGGACTATTACTAGGCCTACCTTTTTTGTAAGTGAAGATAAATTATCTAATCAACATCGAAAAGTCTAAGCAACATTACAAATGTCAAATAAAATAAAACATATTACATTTCTAAAATAAAACATAATATAAAAACATTTATAATGGAGTATGTGGTATACCAGTGTACCATGCGACATTTTTGGTCTTAATTGGAACTTGTTAATTTTTAAAAAAGAATGCTATTATTAATTGGAAAATAGTATTTTGTTTGTTGATTGTATTACGTTTAGTGATTAATTAAATCAACGATGCTTCTACAATTTGAACAATTTTTATTAGTGGGCCACTCCGGCTTCGCACGAGTAAACATTACCTTTTAAAGATTTTAGGATAAACTTAGAGTAACAATTTAATGGTGAAGGAATTTTTGAGATCCACCCAGTATTTTCAAATTTCCGCATAGATAAGGGATATTTTCAATTTCAAAAATTATAATATAGTCTATGTTACTCGAGCACGTTTCAATGATAAAAGAAGTTTTTAAATTGGTCCAGTAATTATGGTATTTTATCGTAGCATACATACAACATTTCTTATTTATAATATTAATATAGATAAAATTTATAAGGTGTAAGCCGATTATGACCGCCCGACAGCATGAGTAGATCACTGGACTTGTTGTTGATCTCTTTTTATTTTAGACCTTTATTGCCAGCATTAACTGAATTAGGTAATTGAATGATAAAAATATCCAAATTTAATTGTAGTCATCTTAGATGACTCGTCTAGCCTGTTGTTAACTAAATATAAAATGTTAATAAATATTTTTGTGAATTTTTAGATTTTCGTGGGTACACAGCGCGGCGTAAGTGGGCAAAAGGACACGCACCACCACCGCCCAAGCAACAGGCGCCCCAGCCACCCACTGCGCAGCAACTCATGCAGCAGTACTCCGTGCAGGAGCGCGCAGCACAACTACAGATCTTCGCGGATCAGGTACACAACGCCTCAATGAGTCGGAATTTATAGTTTGCCTTCAAATGAAGAGCTCGATGTTCCCATTAACAATATTGATGATAAACGTGTAAGTATGTATTATTGACTATGCACATAAAATATTGACTTAAAAAATGTCTAATGTATTTTGATTTTGGTCGTATCTATTAACTGACTTTCAAGCACTGTTACTTTTACACAAATTAAATTAATCTAAACAATTCATAGACTTTTACTGTTAAAAACTAAAATTTTCAATTTATGAAACTAGCTGTATGTAATGGACAGAATTGCTGTAATTGTGTTGCTATATTATTAAACTCAGTTTTGCCTTCTGAACCGTCGACGTGGTACATAAAAGCACATCTTCCAACTAAATCTCTTGGATAATTGGCCATATCCGAGCAGCCACATGTAACCGCAGAACGCTGTTTAATACTTCAGCGTATTTGGCAACCAAGTAGCCGGTGGTAAGAATCCCAATTGGTGTATTATAACGGGGCCTAACACCGTAGAGATCAAATGCAATACCACACCAATTAAATATCCAGTTATGCCAGCCGCTTCTACTTCAATTTTGGTTTCAGATTATTCTAACCTCACCGTAGCCCCTCTGTCCTCTGGCGCCTTTGTTTATCATAATTGAAAAGTTGGTGACGCAGATGTTCGAATCTATTTGAAACTGCCCGTGTAACGATGGACGTTATAATAAATCAACCAGTCACAAGTTGCATATTCTTAACTCACCAATAATCCAACGCGAAAAGTTTAAATAACTGTATAATTTTTATAAAGTTTCCAATTATTTATTTAGAACCTACTACAAAGTATGTTAAAACGTAAATTAAAAGATAAATAAATACATGAAATACAATGGAAAAAATACGGCGATCGCGTAAATAATTTGTTATTGTTACCTCTACTTTTCGGCTAGGTCACGCCAGTTGTGCCTAAGACTATACAAAAAGCGACGGCCATAATTTTCCGGACCTTGAGTCGCCACAGATCCCCGAATAGATTTGTGCCCAAGTAGAAGAAGTTCAGAATAAGATCGAGAATACCATGAGGTATATCGAACTCATTCTAGTTTCCCAATGATTGTTTAGGGCGCAGTTCAAGTTCCTTGCTCTCAAGCTGACTGCAGTGGCTCTCTTGGGCGGATTCTACGCAACATGAGCGAATCTACCTTAACTGTGAAAAACTATGACTCTGTATTGATATCCGATGATTGAAATCATAACCTTTGTATAGTGGAAATGATTCATTCTTTAAATACAGAAAAAACTAAACTAACTATATAAGTTATTTCTGAAATAAACCAATAAAAACAAAATTAATTACCCAATTCTTAACTAAATAATTATAAATCAATACTAAGATTTAGTTTTGAGAATATATCAAGTATAATTTTGCAATATCAGAAAATAATAATAAATAGAATAATTATTATATTTATTATGTAGTTCTTAACTAAACTTTATCTGAAAGTAATTTGTAGTGCACAAATTATTTTCAACAGAACCAGGGGTCTTCATATTTTTTATATGGATTTCTAAAACTTATTATATACAAATCTGAAGTGTAGAAATACGACTTCACTTGTAGCTATTCTAGATCATGTTCTAGAATGATGTAGTTTCTTACCTTTATTACGTGATTCTTGATAATCGTCAGTTAAGTTAACCAAGTTAACCAATACAAAGTCTTATAAAATGTTTGATGATACTTAACCCGTGTATAAAATATTGTGAACAAATTTTATAATCTATCATTAAAGAACTTACAGTATTATATAAAACCGTTTAATCAAAGTTATATCGACACATGTAATCATAGCGGAACAATTCGTATTGTAAAAAATCCTTGCAGTATTACCATCACTGATATTTAGTGTTGCCCAAATTCAGTCTTGGTCTTGCAGTCTTGGTCTTGTTCTTGTATTTTCACAAGACCAAGACCAAGAACAAGACCGCGTATTTTTGGCAAGACCAACACCAAGACTGACCTTGCAAGACTTGAGCAAGAACAAGACTAATCCGGCAAGACTTGCTACGACTTAGCGCTATTTCACGGAGTAGTTAGGTATAACAGTTCGGTGTATACGCTTAGGAATTCTATAAGACGTAAAAAACTGTACCTATCAAAGAATATAAAAAACCGGACCTATGCGCATTACGACCAATACCATAAACTATGTAGCGAATAAAAAATATCCATTAAAATCAGAGTGCATGCATAGTTTTGTTTTAACCATCGGCCCTTTGATAATGCGGCATAAAAGGTTTTCTTCTCAAAGAAATTTGCCGCTTTTCGGAAGTACATGGTGATGATACACGCGCCTTCAGCTTCTATTGAAATCACATACAACAATCGTTGCCGCCACAGGGCCTAGATATACTCATGCAAAATTCTAATTTCTTGTCGTGCCGTCCCACTCACACTAATACTATTTAATATATGAGTGAGCGAGACGGTTCGAATTTTAAAGAGTTAATTTGTTTCTCACATGTTTGAACACATGTAAGCTTATAAAGCGTAAACAATTATTAAGAAAGGGGATTCCATTCCATGGGAGTAACTCCCATGGAAAACGGCATATAGCTCAGTTGATAACCATGTGGCAGTTGATTTTTGAATTTCTTATTAAATCTTCAGACATTTATTAATCTGATTGGTCTTTACTATGGCTATGTTAATTCTAGCTCACAATGTTCCAATTCTAATACGTTTTTCTAACATCTAAAGTAAACTTAAATAAATAGCAATAGTCTAATAGGTAATTGCAAGACTCTTGCTGCAAAACCAAGACCAAGACTGGGAGCGCAAGACCAAGACCAAGACTGGCCAAGTCTCGTCTTGTTCTTGAATTTGGGCAACACCATTGATATTACCACTTATTTGAAGCAATTGGTATTAATTCACCATCTAAAACATTTTTGGACAAGAGATTTCTCTCTTTTTTTTTTGTAACTTCTTGTCTTCATTTGTATCTAACAGTGTTTCTTCATTATCAAACCTGACAGTCATTTTGCCAAATTGTTCTTCTGCCGAGGAGTAGCGCCACCTTTTGTACATGGAGAACTAGAAGATGTATCTGTTAAAAATTATGCTACTTTTTCATTTATGAGTTCATAGTTCATGAGTTCATATTTCACTTGTACTCCATCACTATATCAACTTTAAGCTCACGTATAAACGCCATAGTAATTCATAGTAAGCCTTCCATTTTCAGTGGCACGCTTTCGGGATAATATTTAACGCTCACGTTTCATACAATATTTTTCTTAGTATTTTGCGAAAATTCACACTATTTAGAGCTTTTATCGTAAATGTAACGTATATGTTACCTATAAAAAAAATCACATAATTCTTATTTTAAAAAAGTATTCGACATTTTTGTGATACTTTAATATAGATATGAGATTCTTTGACATTATCCGTAGCAGGTATAATTATATTTTTTCCTTGAGTATTTATATGAAGCAAAAAATTTGTAATTTTCACAAATTTAATAACAGATTTGAAGAGAGACACTTATTAAGTGTTTCTTATATAGGATCATATATTTTATGTCGAGAAATATTGACGAATCCATATAGCAAAGCAATATGTGAATAATATATTACATTATATTAAACAGAAAAGGAATTAGGTTCTTTTAAATTACATTACATAATTCAAATTAAAGTTATTTCGTATCCATTAATTTGTAAATAATTAGGTATTCGTAAAATGCGTTTACTTAAAATAATTATTTTTATATCAAAATCGCCTTTTCGCCTTTAGGGGCTATGAAATATGAAACTTAAAAATATATACTATACTTTTCAGTTATATTTAATGTGTTCTATAAAAAATGTATTTCAAAAACAAGTACATTGAAATTTATATTCGGATATTTTGCAGGTTCATGATAAGAATCAAGAGATCCACAAAAACTTGCGTCGCAATAAGCCGAGCATAAGACTGCAGGACGTCCAGCGGCCGCCAGACGAGTATAGACCGCCACCAGGCTTTACCCTGGTACCCGCCATCATCAGGGGACAACCGTCGCAGCTCGAACAAGACGCTAGTAGGCTCTCTAGGTAAACTACAGTAGCAACACGTATGTAATTACTTTCCCATGAACCATTATGCAGAGATCACAATTGTCACCAGTGACCATCTAAACATACTTCCCTACCTTCGACTTTCATTAATACTTTCATATAGGCTCGTCTGTTGTGGGTACTCTTGACCTGGCCTTATAGTCGAATTACAAAAAAAAAGCAACACTATAACTAATAAAGTTCGGCATATACGGATAGCGTTGTCACAACCAGAGAGAACATCAGATAAATGTATTACACAAGGAATATAAAACGCATAGAACACTTATGTACCTGGCAGGATCGATTTCGGGTCTCACGACTAGATTATCAGTGCCGATATCATAGCATCAACGATGCTCTAATATTTTTTTCTTTCATGATACTTTTATATTTTTAGTTATATTTCTTATATATATATATATATTGTTTTATAGTTATTGGCGATATTGTTATCAATACTGTGCTATTTTTATAGCTAATTTCTTAGGTGTTTACTTTAACGAAACAGAAAATATGTTTACATGTAAATTATCTTACGTTCACGCTGCCAAATGGGATGGTTTTACTAGTCCATCGCCAGAGTTCCTGGAAAGCCCGGCCCGGCCATGGGATGAGCCACTATTGACTAAAAACGAATATGTGATCAAGCGCTCGAGGTTTGTATGTTTGTGTGAAAGCTTCATTTTATTGCAAAGTTCTTAAATAATTGCATGCCTATTTATCATCATAAATTTATACGTTTACAATTTTTATGATCACATTAATTATTCAGTTTTTATTAATTTAACAAATAGACCAATAAATCAATACGTGGGACCCCTGCAACACACGAGTCCTTGTAGGTTTTGCATTTATTGGTCTATTTGTTAAATTAATGAACTTTATATATAGGTTTTACAATTTATATATACAATAATATATTAATGTCAAGTTGACAGTGTATTTGTTAGTCAATTTTCAAGAGCCCATTCTGAGTTACTGATTTGGCCTTAATCGCCGACTATCTGACCCAATGCTGATTGGTCAACTCCACATACAACTTCACCATATTTGCATGGAAATGTAGGTCCTTATTTAATTTAAATAATAAAAGATCCATTGGTACATGGTAATATCGGTCCCGGATTACAAATCCTGCCTCGCATTATAAATAGTAAATATTATTGAACAGTGTAATGACAATCAGTTCTAGATATCAAGACGGCGAGCAGCGTGAAAAACGCCTTCTTCAGCCGAGCCAAGGTCGGAACCTCCCGTGCAGCCGGCAGTGCGGCGGCCTCGTCAGGTACGACCGTCGTCACGACGAAGCGCGCTTCTGGCCCTAACTAACTAAACACCACATTTCTGATGCATGCTTTACCTATCGGAATAGCAGCAACGGGTATGGAAGTTTGTTAACCATAATTAGTAAATAACAGTCCACCCTTTTAGTTCTATTCATTAGTTCAAGAACGGGACTACTACCAATATTTACCAACAGGACAGGGAGGGAGACGTTATTAGCCCTGTAACATTAAGCAGAAATTCAAGATATGATAAAGCGTTTATCGTACAACATAACCGCCATCTTGAAATTTATTCTGTTGCGTTTCGATGATCATGCCTCGGAACTAGAACCATCTGCTTGGGTGCCACTGTCTTATTTATTTTTATCACAACAGGGTTACCATTACTGTGTGAACGCAGTGAAATTACTGAGTACCATGACTATACATGTTTTGTAACAAAGTTGGCAACATACAGTATGATTTTTACAGAAACCATTTAAACTCTAAGCAAATGTCATCACTTACCATCAGGTAGCTTGTCTGCTTTTTTTTATCACTATCAACAACAAAATCTATATAGCTAGTAGTTCTATTATAATCTATTTTTATTCCTGTCTACTTTGGATTGCACAGGAATAATATTATGATACGATATTTTTAACAAATTAACAAACAAGCTACTTACCATTAGGTGTGCTCTACACCTAATGGTAAGTAGCTACTCTCGCCTACAGTACCTGTGGTTCATCAAAGATTTGCAGCAAATCTACTACCCCCACTAGCCACAAGAACCACAGTGTACGATCAACGAATTTAATTCTCGACCAATTTTGGTCAAATATTGTCAAACACTGACGGACTTACTGACAATACAAATTCCAGTCCCGTATCTAAAAATATCAAATGAACCTTATTGTAAACCTATAAACTATAGATGTCGTCAAAGGTCTTATGGTGCCACTTAACTGCACGACGTTTAACTTCAAGGATCCTTAGGTGGTGCGCAATTTAAATTCCTCGATTGTGCTTAGCCAACATGTGTCATATCATTTAGATTGACGGTACCCGGTAATTTTACATAGCTTTGCAAACAACAAACATGTAAAACGAAAGAATCCAACTATGTTATTTTTATACTCAATCAAAAGATAAACTATACTGTGACAAAATATTGGCAGTACTTCCTAATAATCACCCGAGTATTGCTCAGGTTGCCTGGGCACGATCACTTACGAATAAACAAAACCGGAATAGTAGATAAATTAATTTAGGTGATTCAAAACAGCTTTTCATCAAGCTACTACATATATTCTTTTAAGATTTTGATAAAACTTACTAAAAAAGCTGATTCATGACTAGAAAATATATTTCAAGATTTGATGACTGCTAAGCCCTTAGTGCTGCTAAATATTTTTGTTAATTTTATTCAGCTATTATACCTAATATTAAGTAAAATAATACCTGCTGTTTGTAAGTTATATGCTTATTATGTAGCTTAACTTGTCATGCTTTTCTATTAGACATTTTGAAATCCATGGATCTGACTTGCTTATCTATTTTGTATACAACAAACTAGCGGATCTTAAGACTAATCTGCCCATCTGTAATGAAATTTTAGCTAACAATCATTTTAATTGAGGTTATATATATATACAACAATTTCAGCTTTATGACTTTCATCCGATCGACCTATGCACCTATTAATTCCTGGACAATAGCAGTAATCTAATATATTATTCTGTTGATTCAGTAACAAAATCAACGAGCTAGTGAAACAGGTGCAAAAATCAGGACCACCGCCACGCCTTATTTACAATCCGGCTTACGACCCCGAATCGGATCTACGCAAGATTCTCCGCAACTCGCCAGAAATACTCGCGACGCCCGTGTTCAGTTCAGACGATGATTACACAGAGGGCCCGTTCCGCTTCAAGCAGCTCTTGAGACCTACCCTCGGTCCCACCGAAAGCCTTCGCAAACGAAAAGTCCGTAAGTCCCCTGGACAGAGTCCTTGGATGTCAGATAGCTCCCAAGATAGCAACAGTTCTGTGCAAGCTTTCTACAATAAACGCCGACCCCAAATAAGTATGGGGGTTTATTACAGCTAAGTAGTATTTAATTAGCTTCGTAAGTATAGCTGTCATATCAATCTCATTTTATTTAATTACCGAATTTTTTTAAAACTTTTACAGCATGGAACCATTAAATTTGCTCAGGTCTAAAGGATAAAGTGCGGAAAGATAGTTGATATCATATAGGCGGTATGGCCATGGCAATAAGACTGTTTATTACTGTTTATTAACATTCTTTTAGCTATGTATAATGCATTTCTGTACAACTATACTAAACCAAACCTATTAAGCTTCATATACTGTTTGTCAATAGGGAACATGCGTGCATTAATATTTTTACATATTTTAATCGGCTCAACAAATTCGATCCATGGCATAAATCTTATACCACATTATAATATGATCCATTTACAACATTATAAAATAATATGGGTAATATATGTATATATAAAAGAATATGGGTGTCTTGTCAATGATTCTTGTGTTAATAGTGGGTCAAATGATCATGTTTCAGTTAACCATCAACATCTATTGATTTCCGCAAATAGGCAATAGAACGAATCATGATTTAAATTTCATCTAACGTTATATGGAAAATTTGGGACAGCTTGTTTTTTATATTAATTAAAAGGTAAATTGACTGTATTAGTGATCAGGTTCAATATCGTTTTCAATAATTTTCCAAATCCCACTCGTCATAAACACCTGGCTTAACCTAACAAGGACCTACCTAACCTTTTTTACCTAACCTTTTTTGTTGTTTTAGACAATTTTTCAAGTTTTTTGAAATTTTGCAATATTTAATTTCTTGATCAAACAGAAAGTTTATTAAAAATATTTATGGCGGAACAGCTCTAAAGTAATAGTTTAAACAAAACGATTGAGTCTTATTTCAATCACATGCATATTCCCTATTATTGTCAAGTGCGTTATAATATTACTATATTTTTATTCACGCTTAAAGAAAGTCCTATGCAATTTTGATTGATCTAAATAAAAAAGAATATTCTTAGCGTGAACAATATACAACAAATAGTATTTTATAACAAGAAAAGAATTAGTATTTTCTGTTTCTTTAAATCGCTCATTTAATGATAGCTTTGTTCTACTCATTAGTAATTATATTAATAAGCAATTCATATATCAAATACATTAGTGTGTGTTATATTTTACTATATTTAATTATAAGGCCGTTAGAAGTTTTGGATTTAAAAAGTTCATTAAAATGTATTGATAATAAACGAATAGCTGCGATATTACCAAAGTATCACCATAAATTAGAAATGTAAGATAACTTATGTGGCCACTTAAGTATTCCTCAAATTGTCAATATTTTACTTTAGATTATACATACCTAACTTTTAAGTTTATGTGTATATGTGCATCATATTAATCTTAAATGTATGGGGAGATTTACTCGAAAAATATTAAGTACCTCTAGTGCATCTTTTAACAAAATCTGTGACCTTAATATGTATATCAACTCAAATACCTTTTGTGACGTTATCTTAATGGAAACAAATGAAATCATATTATGATGGCATAACTGGCCATGAAATCAATACTGTATGTAGCTTAAGCTTTATCAGCTTGTCTGTTGTTTGAATAATTCTGAAATCGAATCTGTTATAGCCAGTTGAAGTTCATAATAAAGTTTTGGTTATGAGTGAAATACAATAAAAGGCAATTCCTATTTTACAGACAAACAATGTCACTGAAATATTGTTTTAATAACAGTGAAAACCAAAGTAAAACCTTTTAGATTGTCAATTATAGAGATCCGACATATAGGTCATGATGATGATTGAAAATTCATAACAATTTATTAAGTCAAGTTTTTAAAGGCAAAACGTAGTAATTTTGTAAGTCAAACTTCCAATTCTCACGTAAACGCAAAATTCTAACTCTACATATTTCCTATAGTAGCTTTCAGAATATAAATGTAGACTTTTATATCTCGTCGTGTGTGAGTTAGAAAACATTCTTTATTTATTTGATTATTATGTTAAAAAAGTATATTTGTATTAATTTAAATATAATATATAATTATAAATAGATCTCGAATCACCGTCGAAACTGTTCTGCATATTAATTTACTATCTTTTTTTAAACATATGTTTTTGATCGGGATCATTGACAATTTTTGTGATAATGTGCCAATGATTATTTGATAAGGTAACATAATTATGTTTGCAATAAAATATGATGAATGAAATTATTGTCAATATTGTTTTATTTCCATATAAACGCGGTAACTATATTGATTTTGCCTGGCTAAGATTTTGATTTTTAGTTTATTTGACACCAATATGGAATTATATCAAACGTACGTCATAATTAATACACATACTATTAATAGCTTTTCGTATTTAATTGAATGGGAAAAATCAATTGA
This sequence comes from Scirpophaga incertulas, assembly GCA_036419045.1. NCBI lineage: Eukaryota > Metazoa > Arthropoda > Insecta > Lepidoptera > Crambidae > Scirpophaga > Scirpophaga incertulas. The sequence continues at coordinate 17,313,627 of CM071629.1, read as the reverse complement.
ATACCAAGGACTAACTATTGATAAAATCCTTAACTATATACGAGTACTACTTTCAACTTCCGACTTGTGTGGTATAGTGCTAATATAGATAGTAGGTATATGGTGTGAAGAAAAGTTTCCACGGCTTTTTGCCAGTCGTTGCTTCAATTTTTTATTATTCGAGTTTGGAGTGATTTCCTAATACCCACTTTATGCAAATCCAAAGATCTTTTCTTATTTTCTTAAAGTAAATTTTAGTATGAATTCCGTTCCTCAACGGACGATGTAGCTGTACGAGGTCGAGCGCCATCTGAAACATGCTCAAAGTACCTTTACTCGTTGCAAATCTGGAACCGCTAGGTGCAGTCCCAATTACTCACTCTATTGAGTATACAACAAAGTTAGATTAGCATAGAATAAACTTCTCTGGTCACATGCAAGACAATCTTTATTAAAGACTGACTATGACACACTCGCCTATAAAAAAAAGAACAATTAATGCTCACAGAGCGCTAATTTTACTTTTAAAATATACAAAAATTGAATGAATCCCTGATTCATTTAATTATAAACATACACTGAACACTCTCACATGGTTAACTACATTGTCGCATCCACAGTTCGAAAGAGATGGTGCTATTGAGCCCACTTAGCGCCATCCATTTCTAACTGTACTCGAGCAGAGATTTGAGTTTGATACTCATGCCAAAATACGGGTTCAATAAGTATGTGGATAAAGGTCGGCGTCTGCCACAGGATTACAAGGTTGGAAACCTTATTTTGGTAAAGACTCGAAAGAGTCAAAGACACTAGCGGGGTTTAAGTAAGTTGCGAAGTTCATTCCGAGCCGGGTCACACCGGATCCGAGAAGTTACGAGTACGACATTTTTGATAGAAGGAACCTCTTGGAGCGAACTTGTAAATCGTCATCACGTTTCCGATTTGACACATGTCGTTAGCGAAATTGAGTCCTCGGTAAGGAAAAAACGCAAGCGGGATAGACCACGGGAGCAATAGATGCTAGTCCAAACGCGGGGGCGCTTTGTTCGAACTTATTAATTAGTTCGAATATATTTTATTTTATTGATCGTAATTCATTAAAATTACAAATATGACAAATTAGTTCTCTTCCATCCGTCTGTCATTATTTATATTGAAATAATAAGATGCATTAGATATGGGTAAAAAGCTAGTAACGGGAACTGCAGGAGTAGTTCTATTCTTTAAAAGTACAATAGTACAAAGTTGGTAACGGATTGAAATTACATGAAAGTTTTAAATTCGAGTGGATGGTATGAAAAATCTTCGTTGCCGTTAGATTACAATTAGTCACTCTTCTCTCATTATATGCGACATAGTAAATGTTTGCTTTTGTATTAGATGGAGTGCGATAGTATGTAATTTAATTATTACGATATTGCGCGATTGGCATTATCATCCCAAACTATGTCGTAAAGCTATAGCAATCTATCGACTAATAATTTATAGGTTACAACAGTCTATGTGTATATGCAGCACCGAGGGTACCAGTTTACGTAGCTGATTTTTTAATACTTTTCCTAAGCCTCGTGCTGTAGTTTCTTAAAAGTTTAATTTCTTAAAACCACGTCAAACCAGGAATTCTTTCTAAAGCTCGTGGAAGGGTCTTCGAAAACACAGTGCAGGACCATGTTGATCCATGGATACGATGGTGAAATGTGGTGTATTAGATCGTTAACAAAGGAGATAATTTTTTCTTGTATGGAGAATAGGCGCACTATAAAATGTAACGTTTATTAATGAGACATACGTTAAATAATTTCTAACTAACCCTAGAAATTATAAGGAACATTAGCTTGTTTTTATCTAACGGGAATATTGAGAAATCAATTAAAACATGAAGATTAAATAACCTAAAAATTCTTAGTAGTTAGTAGCTTTATTTTGATTTGTATTCAAATTGCTTTTTACGTAAATGCTATTTAACACTTTTTTTATTCTTGAAAAATACAATCTTCTTTGGCCACTATCAAACGCCCGAAATACGTTACATAGCGTATTTCGGGCGTTTCACCAGTGCTGCAGTGCTCGCTGAGCGTCGACGCGACCTCATGCATTTACGTTAAAAAAAATACAGTATAAAGAAACCCCTAAATCGTATTATTGTTTTGCATTCTAAATACGGGATACGGGAAAGAAAACGAAATCAAGCCGATGGAAACGTAAACACAGAATTCGGTTGAAAACAAACCGACGTCAATTGGATGTCAGTGTAGGTACCATTCTGTCGCTGTCAAAAATGGAAAAAGGACTGACGAACTAATAGTTAAAATAATCTAAAATAGTATTAAAATAAATATTGAGAGTTCAATACTTTTAAATAAAATAAAAAAGAAATAATACACTATCCTTTATCTATTATTATATTTCATTTTGATTTAAAAAACGTTAGTTCCACCTCAATTGTCAAAAGTCATTACTATATAAGTTTAATTAATTGATTTTATGTTTCCCGTTTCATTTTTACTCATAATATCGTGCAATTGCTTTTAATAATAAATTGATATTTTAGAGTTCAGTAATATCAATAAACGATGCCGTTTTCTAGTGGGCCTAAAAAAATTATCTCCTTTCAGAGCTCGTCAAAAGGTGTAAATTGGTATTTAGGGGTATATTTATGGATTAATTAAACTACCTTTTACAAAATTCTTTGCTTTGCTAAACTATGACTACCGAAACACACCAAATAGTTATACTGAATTATTTTTGTACTTTACAGTTAATCATAATCAAAGTCAAAACAATGTAACACAAAAGTTTCAAAAGCTCTAAGGAAAAGTGTAAGCTATGCCATATGTTATGTTTACGGCGTACGGAGCGAGACGGGCGCGATCGTCAAGATACCACGTGACAGCGACACTCCAGCCAATAGGCGCTCGATGCTCGTCGTGCGCGCGCACACGCGCAGTCGCGCCCGTGCCAGCCATGGCGGTCGCCGGCTCACCTGATGTCGACCTTTCCGAAATAAAAACGCGCTCCATCGAGAGAACCCTGCTACCTCTCATCAAGCAGGTACGCATTAACCCGTGCATGAGAAAATTCAAACTACGGAATACTTATGTGACATCAGTTCACAATAACATTTGACCACCTATGACGTTTTTCATAATACGTCTGAACTTTGCGTCGCCACCGATCTCTGACGTCATCTAATCATAATATTAGTTTACGCGTTTATTCTAAAAGTAATCTCTATTTCGGGAATTGCAATAAAGACGGCCACGTCGCCGGCAATCGCCGACTAAGTTTACTACGTCGACGTTGACGGACGCTGTTGGAATTTCGCGCTCGTTGTGACTATCTGTTGCGTTAGGTGCTGCGCAGTCGCAGTAAAGAGATGCTTCCCGCGGTAAATTTGAAGTCAGTAAAGGAGCTGAAAAATATAGACTAAACCTGTTTTACATTAAACAGAAACGCTATCAAATAAAACTAATCATAATTTTTCGGGATCGTAGAAATAAAAAGTTAAATGAAATTGACTTAAAAAGTTGGGTGATGGTCAACTACGAAAGTGGGTTCCCGGCCACGTGGCCGACCGAGCGGGCGGCGGCGAGCACCGCGAAGGCGGGCGGTCTCGATCGATGCGCAGCGCGGCGGGCGGCGGCAGTGTCGCGGCGTACGCGAGCGGAGCGGCGCGGTGCCGCAGCGACTCCCCGCGCTACGAGCACGAGCACGTGCGCGCGCCCGCGGACTGTGCGCTGCCGTCCGCCGAGCGCGCCCACTGCCAGCGCTCTGAGCGCTCGTGGCGACATGGACGCGCTCTCCGATGATGATGATTACACGCATCGTAACCCACAGGTACGTTCACGTGCCTCTATGTTTACATCCTGTCGATCAGAGAAGACACTCTCGCCGCCTGCTACTTTCCTGGTGGTAAGCACGACGCAACAAGTAGTATTCATTGCCGAATAAGTTCGCGTGCAGATTGACCTTGATCAGAACCCGCGCATTACGATTCGCTTGAATCCCGGCCGCCGACGTCGTCGTTAGCGCCTCTCGCTATGATAAATATTTTCACTTACCAATATCTCTATTTCAGAATAATTAATTCTGGATTAGATAAATTAGTAATAAACCAAAAAGATCGCCATCATTAAATAAGCTAGATTCAAAGATATTGTTATGTATTTATTAAACTTATTTATTATGATGTAAATATCTTCAAAATTTGCAGGTTAATTAATATAGTACACAAAGCCAGTTCTCGAATGAATGCACATACATACATACATATAATACATATTTTTTTAACAATTCTCTTGGCCGAAATATAAGCATTGGGATTGTCGTAACGATGACAGTATCGATTTAAATTCAATAAAATTTTAATAATAATACTTAATCAACAAGATATGGGCATCTTCTTAAATACATTTATTTATTTATAATTATGGCTTACCAACTAAATACACAAACGTAAGTTCTATATTACATTTCAATAAAAATAAATATTTTATATGTATTTAACTTATAGGTGAGCAAAACATTCTTATTTAAAAAACCTTCATAATTTATATTAAAATAAAAATTACTCTAATCTAAAATCTAGAATGACAGTGAGTTATCAAAGACAGAAATTCAGAACCGTCCTTCAGAAACAAGCATCTTATCCGAAAAAGGTCTATATGCAAATTACGGCTATGAAACACATCATTATAATTTCTTAAGATCTTAAGAAGGAGAGTGACGTGAGATATAAATCGCCTATAATTATGTGTACGGGCTGTTACTCTAGGAACTGTAATATTAATTTGGAATAGGAGAAATGGACAATCCACTTTATGGTTCAATAATTTATATAAAAACATCTGCTCCCAACGTTGCCTTAATGATAACATTTGAAATAGCTTCAACCTTTCCATGTAGTACTTCATTCTACGGTGAATGCCGTTGATAAAAGATGTTCTGCTTAAAAACTTCTTTTAGATCTTTTCGATTCGCTCAATATTGTTCTGATAGTATGGATACCAAACAAAACCACAGTAATTTATATGACTACACACCAAAACAAAATACAAAACTCTCATTGCGTTAATAGATTTGAATTCTTATGTATTTCTGAAAATAAACGCTAATATTCTGAAACATTTGTTAATTGTGTTATTTATATGGTTCGTAAATTTTAACTCACAATCAATAGCTATACCCAGATCCCTAACCTATTAAGACAGTTCTATTAATTTGTTACGTTTGCGAGAGAATTTTATGTGACTACATTGACTTACGTTTATTTTAATATTATATAATTCTTAGGACACCAGAGCGTTAATCTGTCAATGTCCTCCTGAAGTTTTGATTGATCATTGCTATTATATTTTTAACCGTTTTGGACAATTTTAAGTCATCTGCGTAAAGTTCAAATTCAATGAATGTAACGAATAGAAGTGGTCCAAGATGCGAACCCTGAGGAACACCTGAGGTTGGGTGAATTTCTTTAGAAATAAAAGTAAAAAATTAAAAAGTGCTTAACTAAAATTAGTACAAATTACAAAGCAAAAAAAAATTAAGTACAAAATACATACATACATATTTTAGTACACTGGGCGTCAAAAATAAGTAGTACAGTTTTAAAATTGCAATATCTCCTAAACTACTGAAGCTAGACCTTTGAAATAAAAAGAAGTTAATAGAGAATTTTGTTTCATTTATTAAAAACTTCATGCATAATATCGTCTTTCAAATATTGTCTGAAAAAAACATAATAAAAAAAACACTCTATTTTTAAACTGTTGTCTTACTATTGATTTTTATTGTTTTCACATTCATTGCTGATAAATCAATTGCAATTCAAAAGCAAAGGTGTCTACAGCGAGTAAACATTACTAATCATGCCTCTTTCACCTGAAGAATGTGCAAGAATCATAACTTTTCTCGAAGTAGGCATTAGTATACGTCGTACAGCAAGAACGGTGGGTGTAACACTAAGAACGATCCAGCTATTTAAGCGAAGGTACGAAGAGACTCGAAACCATCTAAGGAGACCAGGTAATGGCAGACCCAGGTGCACAAGTACCCAAGAAGACCGCGTTATTGTCTCTACTTTGTTAAGATAGCGTCACCTTAATGGTGTTGAGGTCCAGCAACAGCTTCTTCAAACCCGAAGAGACTACATTAATGAGAGTACAGTAAGAAGAAGACTTGCTGAAGCCAACCTGAAGTCCCACAGGCCAGCAAATGGCCCCAAACTTGAGACAGGGCAGCGAGTAGTAAGACTACGCTACGCTTGTCAACGCGTACAGTGGGGCGAAGATGAATGGAAAAGGGTTTTGTTCACAGATGAGTCTCGATACTCTTTATTCACTTCCAATGGAAGGCGAAGAGTATACAGGCGACCTGGTGAGCGATTCATTCAAGGTTGCATCTCGGAAAGAGTCCAATACGGCTGGGGCTCTGTACACGTATGGGCTGGCATCTCTTCGGAGAGTCGTACAGAGTTTGTGGTCATAGAAAATGATACTCTGACTGGTGAAAGATATGCTTCAGAGATCCTTAACGAGTATGCAGGGCCATATTTAGTAAATATGGGTGATAGAGCGATACTAATGCATGATAACGCCCGGCCACACACCGCTCTCCTCATACAAGAGTACATTCAGGAGGTTGGCATCAGCTTGATGGCTTGGCCATCAAGAAACCCTGATCTTAACCCGATTGAACACGCCTGGGGTGAGCTTGAGAGGCTAGTCAGAATGCGCAGACTACCCCCCGTCACCCTCGGGCTCTAAAACAGGCCCTGATAGAAGAATGGGAGAATATTCCCCAACACCGCCTCCGAAACTTAGTGTTCAGCATGCCAAACCGGTTCCAAGCTGTCATCAGAGCCCGAGGCGGCAACACAAGTTACTAAAGTACGAACAAGGCCCAAAACGTAAAAATTAAGCTCTTGACAGTTCCTTCGAAATGGATAACTTTTTAGATTTTTCTTAATTGTAAGTGTAAAAATTTACTAATGCTAAATAAAATATATTTTTTATAAAACTTTGTTAAATTTACTATAAAATGATTTTTAATTAAAAACTCTAACTTCTATAGTTTAAAAGTAATTGCAATTTGAAAAGTGTACTACTTATTTTTGACGCCTAGTGTAGATACTATTTTATTATCAAATTATTTAGGCAATAAAAACAGCTTTTTAGCTGGTGAACAAAACATTATTTTGGGTCTATTCAGTTTATTCTGCAACTTAACTATTGGGATGACTTGATTAAAGTTAATCAAAGACACATTTAACTTAAAACTCGAACGGTTTTACTTACACACACATTCCATCTAATGAGCACTCGCTCCAATACCACTGCAAACACGAACATAATTTTCCTTTATCAGTATCGATGGCGGACAGGGCGAATTAAATTATTTAGGCAATAAAAAGAGCTTTTTAGCTGGTGAACAAAACATTATTTTGGGACTATTAAGTTTATTCAGCAACTTAACTATTGGGATGAGTTGATTAAAGTTAATCAAAGACACATTTAACTTAAAACTCGAACGGTTTTACTTACAAATACATAGTTGGGTAATGAATACTAAAAGGCATCATAATTTTGTGGTAATGCAATGATCAAAACATCCACGCTATTTTCTGCGTCTTAGCATATTGTTAGGCTCAGTCGTACCACAAATAAGGATGAAAATAAATTTGTGCTTAGGTAAGATATAAGTGCCGCCTACTGTTTTAAATATGTTTTGTTTTTTGCGCATAAGAGTTCCTATTACACAAATCAATCACGCTTTCGTTAAAAGTAATATTTTTAATGAAAGCGATTTCCTTTCAAATTAATTTATTTATATTAAAAAAAAATCTGTAAGCACTCACAACTTTAATTGTCTACGATGTTGTATGCATAGTGGGTAAAAAATAGACTTACGCTTGATCGCGGACAATTCAATCGAAAGTGGAAAGAGCTTCCAACTTAAAAGTTGTTGAATCTTACAAATTTTATAAAATTCATACTTTAATAATTACGTGAATAATCAATAAACTTCTGTCCGTTTTAGTTATATTGCCATACTCGAAACTATTGGATTCAAGAGTTGCATAATCGATAAGTGAAAGCTTAGGGAGGATAATTGTTAAACAATGAGCATCAGTCACCTAACATGATAACGCCCAATTGTTACATCACTAGAACTGGTTAACAAATTGTCTATATGGTACAGATCAGCAGTCTGGTGTCGACTCGCGGTGAGTCCCTGACGGGAGGAGCGGCAGTGCAGCGCGTCGGGGCCGCCGTCTGCTGCGCTGTGGAGCGGTTTGTAGCGGTTGGCGAGACTATAGCCGACGATAACCCCGACGTCCGACATAGCATGGTGTTGGCTTGTAAAGAAGCGCGATCTGCAGGTAATATTAGAATACCTATATACCACCGTTTTAAAACAAATAAATCTCTCTGTGGAGTCACGATTACAAGCATGATTAATTATTATTATATGATTCAAGGGTGTTTTATATATAATATAAATCATTGCTCGTACCAAATCGCCTTAGCCTAGCCTTAGCCGGTCATAGAGATCCAGTGCGGATTGGTTGACGTTGTAAAGTCAACCAATCCGCACTAGATCACTATGACCTTTGAAATTCGTTGCAAGTGTATGCAGGTTGCGTTATGTTGTTTTCCTTCATCGTAGCAGTGTGTATAAGGAGTGTCCGATAAAAGTATAAAATGAAGCTGTAAATGAGAGGATCAACTCCATTCCTGCCAATTCTTTTCGAGCCATAGACCAGTGCCGACACTTCAACACTATCAACGTGCCCGGAGTTCAAGTAATATAATTTCATTTAAGACACTTATATTTGATATATATAAACTCTTTATTGAACAATTAATTACAATAAAAATATTAATAGGTACAAATATAAATGGTCCCAAGACGGACTTATCTCTCAAGAGAGATTTCTTCCAGCCAACCCTAGATGGTTATGTGATTTTTTTTAAATTTTCAGAGACACAGTATTTATATATAATGGTTTTATTAAATATAAATAATAGAAAAGTTATATGTAGATGAAGCGAAAGAGATATGTAAAGACCGTAGCAAGTGGAAAGACGTAATCTCTGCCTACCCCCGTGGGAAAAAGGCGTGAGTGTATGTATGTATGTATGTAGAAAAGTTATATTTATACTACATACAATTCATACATTATTAAAATAGCATATCTATTTTATTAATTAATTTGATACATAACTATATATGATTGTATATGATGATTATATATGACTGAGACGATATAATAAGTATTTAATATATAAATTAAAATCAAAATTTTCATATTCTTATCTTATGTTCATTTTACATATTAATTTATAATATAATAATACTGCTGCGTAGAGTATTCAAATGGTACCTTTGCAACAATCAATTGTTAATTTATATAAACTTTCCTGACACATTTTCTTTGTAATATTTACGAAATAGATGTTAATCACTTCGTTATTGACCTCAAATACAAGCATACAAGTGCATATGCAATATACACATAAGTTTATACTATGTTAGCAAGTGGGCAAAAAACAAACAACTTGCATACAACATGTATACAAGCATCCAGCATGTTTGCAACTTGTTATTTTTCAGCACTATGAAAGCAAGTATCGCTTCCAAGCATGCAAGCTAACATAGTCTCTTAGCAAACACCTACTTTTGATTCGACCGACCTACACAGAATAAATAAGACTATGTGGAGTCAGTTCTACACCGTTACATTTTTGTTAGTTATTCTAATTGACATAATATAAATTTTAATTTATTCGTATCAGTTAATGATTTGCCATTGACAATTTTAATTTTATATAAAATTATATATGTAGTATGTAACATCTAATTAACCTAATCTAACAATATCGCTCGACTTGCTCGCAATATTTTTTACTAAGTAGGTCTCGAGCTTGGATTGACAACAGAAATTGGTACTGAGAAAGTTTTACCAGTAGATTTGAAATGAAATAAATATATTATTAAAGTCGATTTATTCAAACAGCATAAAATTGTTATAATAAAAGAAATCTCTGGCTTCAGTTGTATGTACATGTAAAATATACTACATAGAGGCGTGGGTAGTATTCAGCACAATAGAGATATTAGAGAGATTTATAGGTCGCCCGTGCCTTGATTAAAAACCTTCTAAATTGTTCGGGATGGATTTACTTTCACCGATTTCCATTTACGTATATGTAGAGAAAGGAATGTAAATCTCAGATTCTTGAATAACGCCCATCCTCCAGCGGCTGTACCTGCTTAAACTACTCTTATGTCTGTTTTGTTTCATTTTCCTATTTTTTTTGTTAGGAAAAAAATTGATTGTCAGCATGCCACTGTTAATTTTAACGTTCCATCATGATCATCATGGTTGGAAAGATTACACCATCAAGCTAGTGCTATATAGTATTGACGACTACTACCTCAAGATAATAGGTTGAATGAAGCGTACTCCCATTTAAAAAACCGGCAACACACAACGCACTCTTCTGGTTTTTCGAATGTGAGTGGGCAGCAGTAATTGCTTTCACATCACTGATGCATATGTGCCTGCATCCAATTTACTACATAATCCATGCTATTGGTATTACTGCCTTTGCTGTTACTTTTTATCATAAGAGCTCAAGAGCCCATTCTTTGAAAAACGAATTTAAATACATATATGTATACTTAGTCTGACCATAAATACTATTGCGATTACTTACATTTGGAATTTATTATTCTTGTACGAAAATTCATTTCGTTTTCTCATTTTCGCGCCAAGCGGTTTTCAAATTTTTTGTGACATTAAAATAAATAAATGATATTTGATTGCATTACACAATATATAGAGCAAAAAAAAAATTTAAAATTTTTCATCCGCTTGGTATTCGTCGAATGTTTTGGTATCGGGCTATTGATAGGTACAATAAAACTTTCTGTATTTGTAGAAGAAAAATAATAATCAGGCCGTCCAGGTCGCGTTCATATGAAAAAGGTGATCAAAGTAATAAAGGAAAGAATTTTGAGAAATCCGTTTATCTCGCTATATCATAGTACGTACAAACATATCAAGTATTTAAAAAAAATATTTTGTACTTACAGCCCTTAAGAGACCCACTGGTATATTACTAAATTGATAATTATAACGGATTGAATCATAAATCAAATTGTTATTTACGGATGAGAAAATTTTGTCAATTGTGTAATATTTGAACAAGCAGAATGACTGTATTTATGCTCAAATCTGTCAAAAAGCTTCCCCATTATTCAACAAAGTACAAGGTGACGTTATTCGAGTTTTGTGATGTTTAGTGCAGTGTTACTCGTAGCTATAAAGGAGTCAATGAGCCTTATTTTTGATAAAAAAAAGTATCAAAACATCAGTTTAAGTATATCGAGATACCATTCTAGAGAAAGTGGTTAAGCCCTTTGAAAACCATATTCCATAACTAATCATGGACCTTTTAGCAAGACTCAGTCATAAAACTCAATGCATCCAAGCTTGGTTGCAATCGAACATTCCGGAGTTCATCAGAGTTGAAGGCTGGTTCGGATCTTATTCCTTTGGCTTATTATTTATAGGCAGTTTTAGAGAGTATGACTAGCTCTAAACGCTATATTAATGTTACATTAATATTAAGAAATGTTATATGCAATATAACATATACAAAAATATGTTTGTAAATATATATGACTTCCCTTGTGTTCCCATCAGAGTACAACCCGAATCTTTCCAACATGGAGGTTGAATAGACTTCTGTATGTTCTGCTTTTAAATGAATTGGCGCTTACTATCTACATCTACACATGAAACGAAAATAAAACATCTGCTCGTCTAAATTAGAACACTGTATGGAAAAATATGGTATATAAGTGATAGAACAATATGGCAACTTGACCACATAATTATATACAGTTTCTTTGCCTGCTAGTTGACTTGTATGCTTAGAATTCAAATTCAATTCATTTCTGGCCTGGATTAATTTAGGGCGAGTTCACTATAGTTAAATGGTCCCCAGCGGAAGTAGTCGATTGAACGACGCAATTAAACAATCCCAAAAGTTCAGCGATGTCTATGGAAATGAGTCCTTGATTGTAATCGTGGTTTAAATTTCGAGGAACAAAATATCATTGTGTGTCGACTACAAAAACATCTGATTCAACAATATTCAGCTATCAAATATTAAAATACCCCAACTAATTGAAGATTGGATATTTTTATATTAATTGCGGTAAATTCTTATCTCAATTAACAATATTTTTACACATAATAACTGACGAGATAGGTCAGGGCAAAACTAATTGTCCATTGATACTCAGAATACACACAAAATAATTATTATAACGACAAACCCGTCTCGCTAGCTACTACCGTGACACCTAAATACATGTTTGACCAACGAAAGAAAATAATTACCTACATGTTTTCCGCTTACATTGCAAACGCAGGCTGAACCCTACGAGATTTATCAAAATAATGTATTAAGTATTGTACACATTGAACAGGTCTACAGAAAACTCCGCAATGGTACTCGTATATGTCTATCTCTTATGGATATCCCACAATAACATTTTTTTGACATTTATTTTTTCAAATAATGGCTGATTTTGTGATTTTAACGAATACAGCATTAATCGTTATCTAATTAAATTAGTATAATTGCACCTGTGCGAAGCCGGAGCAGGTCGCTATTATCTTTATCTTACTATCATAAAAACAATAGTTAAATTCCCGTTAAAGTTAAATATATCATTTTGCAAAAACTCATATAGTATTGTTGATTATCTTATTAATTACTACAATGACAGTATTGCGTAACCCCGATAGCACAGTCATGATAAATTAGGTTCGGCAGAGGTAATTAATCGTCGTAGATGTTCCAAGGGCAGTCGGCTGATTGTCAGTTGGCGCTCGACCAAAACGTATTCCTTTACCTACTTCTATATCTCATCTTCATTAAAATTGTTAGCATACATATCATTTTTGTCAACAAACATATTAAAAATGATTTATTGATTTTAGTGTCTGATTTAAAATTAATTGTTTAACTAAACATTTCAATGTACATTTTAAGAGGAATGAGTATCAATTTTGAATAAGCTTTCACAAAATGTCATAAAGTTGCCTTTGTATAAATTTTATGATCATATCAAAATGATACTCATAACTAAGTAAAAACTATTATAGCGTAAGCAGTTATCTAAATGATGAAATTCTCTAAAATCTAAATGAAAATTATGAAATTATAAACATTGAGCATTACAACAGAAACTATGAACAGCTAACCTAAATAAGTAACATACGCGAATTAATAAGAAGCGGTCCCCCAACGCGATGTATTTTTTTTTAGAATTTTTAATACATACTTAGTTACGTTAAGATTGAGTTTCTTTTGTCATTTTTTACTTTTTAAAGGAAACTTAGTTTTTTGTCTCGGCAGTTTGTCGGCGAGTATATTTTGCAGACATTCGGTGATTCTACCTCACCAGCCACAACTTTTAACCAACTCGAACATGTCTAAGAACACTCGCACATAAATCACTTTTAATAAAAAAACTAAACTGTAATCGCTTCATCCTTTCGGAAGCTATGGTGCTTCAGAGAGATAGACAGACGCACAAACAGATAGATAAGTCATACTTATAGCACCCCTTTTTTGCGTCGGGGGTTAAAAAACTAGAGGTTCGTTTAAAGGTAATTGAAACCTAGTTTGAATTACGTAGTTTCTACGACATTTAAAAGCGGATTTTATAAAAAAATATTAATTGCTTTTATGAAAATATATATTCGATCTACAAAAAGCACTCTTAATAAACGTATATACGATAGCAAGCTATAATCTGGACGATTCAAAAGAGTTTTCTATAAAGTCATATTTCAATAAAGTTAATATTGATTTTATATGTATTGTATTATTTAAAAATGGATAACGGCAGTAAAGTGAAATGCTAACTTCTAATGTTTACGGATTATGATTTAATCCCAGTGCAAAGGTTACATTACAATAATTCCACTTTATCGGGACATTTTTCGAAGCCCCGCCTAATATCTTTAATAATACCTTTAATGTGAAATCAAGGCTGCCCTTTTCCAAAGGCCTCGTAAATTTGTGTCAACAGCCTGACCCGAATTTTAATGCTTCCAGCTATTAATGGATACAGCATGCCAACAAACAAAAGGTCCTCACAATGGTCATGTAACCCTACCCTCAAGGGCATTTATGAATTTATAGCTAATATTAAAATAATGATCCTTGTAGAATCGTCTACGCTGATGACATGACATTTGTTTATTGTAAGTTGTAGGTATTCACTTGTTTGTGTAACGTTAAAATGATAACGAATTTTCAATATTTACCGAACATTTTCCGAGAATTGTGTTGAGTTTTGAAAGCGATGTAACAACAAAGTGAAGCTTCAACTTTAATTGACGTCTTCTTCCGCCACAGCACTTTTGATGGAAATATCTCTCTTGATTAAACAGTTTCTTTAAATATTTGTTAAATAAACCCAATTTAAGTAATTCGTCTCTTCATGGTTTTTGGAAATTTAATCTGTTCTATATTAGTCTTATAATTTCATCAGAAACCTAGATGTCAAGTACATATAACTTAATTCTCTAAACGAATTTGCAAGTTTATTACGTAATATCAGGTTATTATTGTATATGTACATTTTATTTCACAAAGAGCACATATACATACGTACAATATTAAAATAAGTCTACATTTTATAGAAATATCTCTAACAGTAGTTTCAAAACAGATTCTAGAAAATTAACCTGTGCACACCAAAGAAAAAGTAATTGGCTTTTTTTATTTTTAAATCTTTTATTTGTTTTATGCTAAATATCATATTTGTAAGATCAAAATGCAGTATGTATATTAAATAAAATACTATATTCATGATTATATGCAACGGACAAATAAATACAAAATAAATCATGTATATTTGAAAAAAAAATTATCAACACATCTATTCAAAATGTGACTGTTTTACGCATAGAAAAATGAAAAAGGTGTTTTATAAATTTAAATTAAGTTATTATGTAGTTCTTAATATTCTTCAAATCTTCAACAGAGATTCAAAAGAGATGGGTAGGTACAAAATAAACGCAACATAATTTCGTACCTATAGTTGACGCCACTGTAGTTAAACACCTATTCACCTTTTTATTGCTAATTTATCAGTTGCATTTTTCGCCGCACTTCGGGAGTTATATTATAATAGTTTTTTGGCACCTCACTAGTACAGCTATGGTAGGTGAGGTTAACCACCAATGTTAAAAATTTTGTTAAAAAAGTATCAAAAGTGTATCGAGATAAATATTCGACAATTATATTCCATAACCAAAAATAATCCTTTTAGAAAGACTCAGTCATAAAAATCGAACCGTGACATCGGTATATTACACAAGCGTTCAAAACACAGGATCATCGCTGATGTTAAAGACGGCGGCAGAATGACCACTCTAGGTGTTCTGGGGGTACCTAGAAAGTCCTCACCTCTCTGAAATTGTTGGCGACGGCTGTTAGGTAGACGAACAGCCGAGGCACTCTAGAAGTTAATTACTTATCTTGAAATTGTTGGTGGTGAAGATATAACTTAAGGGAGCGTGGGTAGCGTTATGGTCACGGCACTGGTATTCAAATCACTTTTGAAGGAGCCTGGATCATAGATCAATAGGCGCACCTGTACGTACTGAGCCACTGTGATTGACTTAGGCCTAAAAACTCTAATACATTTTTGGTATGCTCAGCCTCTCAATAAAGATATCTATTAGATGTGATGTAAGTGTATTGTTCATATGAAAATTTCCTAAACGTCTGTTTATTATTTCAATGCAGTGTATATAGTGTTGCAAATATTTAAATAAAATAACAAACGCAGCTAACTTCTGAATTCTCAAGTCGCGAATAGAATGTATGCTGTTTAACTAAAGCTTAAGACCGAGATATGTACTCGTATATGGAACAGGTTTTTTCTGCAATTTCAGATTTTATCTCTTATAAAAAATATTCAGTATGTGATCCCAACAACCCCTATAAATATAATCACATTTTTAATGACTGCAACAAAAGGTACAAACCTACATACATACATAACCCTTTTCAATAAAACGGCAACTAACATCAGTAATGTAAAATAAACTTAACTGGTAAAAATAAAATTACCTTTCGCACTCGCCAAAACTGTCATTAAACATAGAACAGAGTCGGGTCATACATAATAAGATTACCCAGATCGAAACAAATCCAATAAATAACAGGTGTCCATTCGACATGGCCTTGCCGCTCGGACTTAAAAATCGCGCTTTATATGAAACTTGGTTTTCCACTACAATAATAAAAACACACAGTAGGCATCCTGGTTTTTTCCAGGATATCAATTTAAAATACATATTGACATGGATATTATGTTGACTTTAAGACAGTTCCTACGCTGCTTTTAATAGAGTTGGTGTATCTAGTACTAATGAAGTTTTAATTTAAGCAAAAATAAGAATAATTATGTGTTCAGTATTATAAATTTAAAAGAAACTCTGTCGTGCGTTATAATATAGGTGGTGTATCTAGTACTGATGAAGTTTTAATTTAAACAAAAATAAGAATAATTTTTATGTGTTCAGTATTATAAATGTGAAAGAAACTCTGTCTGTGCGTTATATTTTGACGTCATATTGAATGAACCAATTTGCTGAAATTTGCTAGGGGAGTAGTTTTAAACTCAGAGAAGGATATTTTTAATGGGAAAATATAACTTTCCTGTCGGAGAATCCGATTTGACCCGGGTAGATCCCTAGATAGAAAGCCAATAAGGAATATGTTAATGTTATTGCCTTGCTAAATTATGTTATTATAAAGTATTAACGGAACTCTAACTCACATTTGGACTGACCTACTAGTATCTATTAATAGCACAGGCCTTATCGATAGCATTTAATTTGATTTCACTAAAATTAATGAAAGCAAAACCATCTCACTCAAACAAAAAAACAGGAATAGGAACGCGTACTAAATAATAGTCCGCAATATGTAACAACATTAAATATTGATGCTGATAATGAATCACTTTGTATTAATTCATTCTTGCGGCTTCGTCGAAGCCCTGAATCTCGTGCGAATTTGTGGCCACAAAGGAGACAGGGTCGTCCCAGTGCAGACCTCGGAACTTTACTTATTAAAAAGGGTCGATGTGTTTTGTTTGAATAGTTTATGTACCTACCTAGTTTTAAAAAATGTACCCTGGTAGTGGTGAACATAGTATAATATAATATAAAGAAAATAAATAATAATAAACCCCAATACAGCAATAACATATAGAATACAAATGAGAAAGCAGTCAAAATACTTTTAGAAAGAATTTCCTATGTATGTGCAATACTAAATATCGTGCGGTAACAAAAAAAATCTAAATAAACCCATTGCTAACGTGACGGTACAAAAATATATGATTTCGTAACAGCCCATTGCTCTAATGTAATCGTCCTATTTTTTCCAATCGCTCTCCTACGTGGAATGGACGTGAAAGGAAATGCTTAACTACCATGTGTGTAGACAGCTAAAATGTTTGCAGTGTGATGCTTAGTGAGGGCGGGCCTGAGGGTCGGATGTGCCTATACTATCATAGTTTGTCATTTGTTATTACAAGTCTCAGCCAAGGGCAAACAAGTGTTGCCTAAGTGAATGTTTGTTCACGCCATGTACCACACCTTCATTATTTTACTATTCGTCACCCTCCGTATGCATAGTAATTAAACGTTGATTTAAAATGTGTTATTTACGGTTAGAGATATTCGAAATCTGTAATATATATAAATTACAGGTTTAAAATATCTATATACACTATAGGTTACATAATGGACACGGCAAAAATTACCGCGGCATTAGTCTGCATATGCAAAGTTACGATATAGTTTAAAAATGCGATTATTTAGTATATTTTTTGTTTTAATTTTCTTTTTGTATACATCTTTGCAATTGATAAATGCCTTCACACGCACACATTGATCCACTATACGGACACACTTATGCACACACATATACATTAGTAAGTCTTTTTATTGTTATAGCCACTAATTACACTACGTTAATTTCCTTTGATTTGAAAACCACAAATGAAGCCTAGCCTAGTGTGGATGTCACAGTGTCCGTTTGTGATTTTGTCTGTAAATTTAAGAAAATAAAGATTATTATGTTCTTTTATTAATCTGACAGCCTTTGACAATAAATCTTTGTATACTAGTTTTGTCGAACGAACCTTAATACTATAATAGTTGCTAGTATCCTCCAAGAAAGTTTGATCCTAGTCTGAGATTATCCTTAAATACTATTCGCAGAATAAGCATATTTGTAGGTATGAAATTATTTTAGTGGATTACATGGATAGCAAATATTGTCACTGGTTGCCTAACTCCTACATTTGAAATTCAAAGTCGCTGCATTATCATCATTAATCAAATTTTTCAGAGAAACACGAACTTAAATCTTAACAGCGCACATTTGCGCTCCTTATTCTCTTTATGTTTATGCTAATTTAAAATGACAAATGTTAGAGGTTGAGTTTCGCCCGAGCGGGCACTAACTTTAGTCGTAGCACCGTAGGTAGCAACGTAGCTTGCCGACTTCGCTGCTGAATCTTGCGATATACATTTATTCATGAACACCATTTAATGTCTATTAGCTTCTGCTCATGGTTATACTTGAATTGATTTTTATTATTATAATTGTTAAAAGAAATATTTGAACAATTTTTTTCTTATTTTTATTATTTTCTCATTTCAAATAATAGTATGCAACAAATAAAATTATTTTTTTATTCGTAATATCTAAAGTGAATGAAATAATATACTAAATTACAGTTAACACGCCAATTACAACTCAGCTGTATCTCAACTCAAATGTATTTAATCTAAATAATTCGTCCGTCTGAATACATGTGTCACCTTTCCCTTTTCTTCCGTGGATATTGTAAGAGCCAACTAAAGGAAATCACCTCAATTACATCTCTGAATAGTAACCAGTTCGTAGTGATTGACTCACCCCCTTTATTCTCTGGAATATAATAAAAATTGGCAATTTGTCAGTGTTTAATTACAAGTATATTTGTTAATTGAAGTGTGCGAATCGCACACTTCAATAAAAATGTAAATGGTACGAATCTCTCTTTTCAGTAAGAGGACAATTCTTTCAATATTGCTGATCGCTGATCGTCATAACATCAAGCAATAGGACATAATGCTATGAAAGTAGTTGATATAAATAATTCTTGCCGTTTCAACATTTGTTAAAAGTATTTTTCACTGCTTATATTAAGTATATTTGCCAAGGTCTCACTTGCCTTACATAGAGCAAAGTGGATTTAATACATTTTGTTTTCTAAGTAATTTTTAGCTGTGAACCAATATAAGACTCTTAAAAGAGCACTATTTATTCACATCTTTTATATAATATAGAAGTGTCATCTGCAAATAATATTGTCTCATACGAGTTTGTAATGTAATATAGAAGGTAATTTGTATATAAACAATAGTGAACCAATATTGGTCCTTGGAGTACTTCTATAGTAATAGGTGAGCTAGTAGAATCTGTCCTATTAATGGACTTCACCAATGATAATGAGGATGCTCCATTTTTTCGGATCACCTCCTAACATCCCAATCAGCAACAGACGGGGAATTAACGCCCGTAGTGGGTTACTGTGGACGTAAAGGTAACTCTCAGATGGGAGGCCTATACTTGCGCGCTTAGGGAGTGGGCTAATATGCCCACTGACCACACCTAAGGCTATCCCGACAAAGAACTTCCCCGCCGTCCACTATTCAACTATCTGCGTTGAAGGGAAAGGACGTATGATTCGTTTTCCAGTTCAATCCTAAGAAATAATGTTATCACAGAAAGTTCCATTCCTTCGCGCCTTCTGCCATTCACCATCACTATCATGTTTGGTGTCTATAGTTACTCTTTATTAGTCTAATGCAGTACGCATGGCTCGCAATGCTTTGATCGCCATTCCAATCACCCAAACAATGTACTCACAGCCGTATCATCAGGAGCTTCACAGCGGTGACACCGCGGCGTGTCCTATCGACAAGCGACCTTGCGCAGGTAGTTACCAAACACCCATGTCCAATCAATATATGCAACAAATTGTACGAGAGATTACCATGACGGTACCCAATTACACGTTGCCTAACCTTTTAATCTTTCGGAGCAAATGTGCATGATTAAATGTGGTAATCTACATAAATTTATGTAAAGTCGTAGAACTGATTTTCATTCTTCCCGTTCTCCAATAATGTACTGCCTGTAAATAACCCTTAAAACAGAAATATTAAAAATGTTTATCCTTAAGACTTTTTAAAATATCGACTTCCAAATACTACCAGGGCGACATTTAAATGTCTACTTGTGAATTATTCACCTATGAAATTGAATAAAGCTTTACATAAAAACAAAAGAAAGACGCTTAGGGCAATCAGAGGCGCCAATTTCCACAAGAATTGTTAAAAGCTACTTGAAAAAGCTTTATTGGATTAGAGTTTGGTTACAACGTTTTTGACTTCGGTGGTGGTTCGTATTAGTACGGTTTTTATATCGAGCATCTGTCTAATGTTCTTATCTGTTGAGCTATCAGCAGACATGCTTCACTCACAGATTCTCGAAATAGATCGCAAATAGACAATTCCTGGAATGCTTTCCGATGATTTACTCGAGCGCTTCGTATTGATTAGTTATAATGTAAGCACCCATAGCGTTTAAACACATTGTCTGAATTAATCAACATATTTTACGTGGTGGGTTAGAAATAAAATGTTATTTGTTTATAATCACTCCAGCTATATATGCTTGTGTTCATACATTTATTAATTTACACCGTAGTTACGATCATCCATTGATTTGATACTTACCTACCTGGAAAGAAATATGGAAACCATCTAGATTTTCTATACCTCCGCGACATAAAAACTCATCGAAACAGAACTAATAGGCTACAAAATAAAACTTTACATCCGCGTAAAACTGAGACTGTCTTTCAGGGTGTCGGGAGGGTTTGCATAAAGTCATTGAATAAAAACTGCTACAAAGTCAACGATGCGTGGCTCTCCGATAGAGGAGCGACTTTCTTAGGGTCTCTGCTTTATAAAGGAAAATCAGCTTTCGTATAAACCGTGACGACCACTTGACTCCGTGACTATAAAGTGTTCATTTGAATTATTTTTAGATCACTCAACAAGCTTTATATACAATTTATAAGTAATATATGTGGATTCACGTTACTTTACTCTCTATTTAGTTTTTTTATATAAGGATATGAAAACAAGATGATTGTACTGAATTGCAATGGCAATGAGCGCCCCATACCACAGTTGAGAAACTAGAAATCGAAAGGTAACAGGTATTTTTCACTTGGATCAGCAAAGCATATTAATATAATGCTTAAAATGTCAGTAAATCATGATTGAATTAAAATTTTAATAATAGTAGACTTATAGAATATTTTCTTGACTACATTACTACATCATTAATATTTGTACAAAATAATAGTTTAAGAATAATCGGGACGCCACTTCCCAGGGTGCACGGACTCAGATAATCAGAGATCAGTGTTTACCTATCTGAGCCGACTCGCAGATATATGAACATGTGCTCGTATCTGTTTCCACAAACACTCATCTGTCTTCATTTAGCGAGCTTTTCAAACATGAGCATGTTGGTTGTACTTGTTTGTTCAATCAACTATACTTGTACTTACACTGTTAGCGGTTTGGCGTCTGTATTTTGTGCAAAATTTAAATGTGTATTCACAAATATAAATCTGATTTCTTTGAATATAAAATCTATTGGTTTGCAATTGCTTGTGTCATTTTATGTCAATAAGTTTGACTAGACGAATTATTTAACTAAAAAGAATGCGTCAAATACTGCAAGAATTAATTAGATTAATAATAATGTTATTAACACTATATGTTATTTCATATTAATGTTATAAACAAAAATGTTATTAACCCTTTTAGTGCCGACGAGCGCAGTCGCACTCGTGGCGTTCTTAATGCCTCGAGCGCGATGGCGGCACTCGGCACTAAGGGTTAAAGTTTATTATTAACAACACCTGCATATTTTATTTTCCAACAAAAAAAGAAGCAATTTATTATAAAAATGAAACTTCAAACTTTCCTTTGAAGTATTTTGCAATTTAACGTTATCTTTTAATCTTACGGGGGCTGCCTTTTAAGTTGTGTCGTTTGGCAACCTCCCGCAATTATAAAAGAAAACATATTGCTTTTTGATCTTTTTGAATTTAGAATTCTAAAACAAAAGAATGTTTTTAAATCGGTCGAATAGTTTTATTATAAGGCCTATTCAAAGATAACAAATCGCTTGTAAAAATGGAATTGTCTAAAGAAAATTATCGTGCGAGCATTTTCTACAACTTATTTCGACATCAGTGCTTTGAGAAGATAAGTTCTGTGTTTAGCGACGCATGTATTAGAACTATAGAGCGCTGGTATTTGAAATTTCAAAGTGAGCAGTCTAGCCTCAGTGACAAGCCACGTGAAGGTTGTCCAAAAACCGTCATGACGCAAGAGAATATCAGCTAATCTTCGAAGATTGTAATGTGACATAACGTGAAATAAAGGCATCCGTAAGCATTTCAAGGACCACTGGAAAAAAAGTCCTACACGAAGGACTTGGCGTAAGAAAGTTGATCTCCCGTACTATATTTGCTTTAGCATCATTTTACTGTCTGAATCTTCAAGGATGAACCACATCTGACCAAGGTCAAACGCTCACAGAGCACTTAAAAAAATGGTGACCTTTTTTGTGGCACAGGGTGTCCACGTGGCCACAATTGTACTAAAAGATCGATTGTACTGCACCATGACAATGCAAGTTCGCACACCACCCGCCAAACAAAGATGTTTTTAATCACCCAAAATGTCGAAATTTTACACAATCGGCCTTACAGCTCTGACTTAAGCCCTAATGATTTTTTTACGTTCCTAAAATTAAGCAGTCTTCGTAGTCAACGTTTCAGCTCACTTGAAGAAGCAGTTAATGCATACAAATCGGCCATTTTGGGTACCCCCACTTCGGAGTAGAATAAATGTTTTAATAACTAGTATAACTTGTAACTGTTATAACTGCATGCGTTCAATGCAAAAATGTATTAAATATCATGGAGAATTGTTTGAAAAACAATAAATAGTAATAATCAATTAGATTGTCTAACTTATTTCAAATGACACAAAAGGCAGCCCTCGTATCGTGTAAGCTACAACTATTAATTATACTAATAAGTACGTATGTATAGTACTGAGGTATGATACTAGAATATATGCATGTTAATAATACTAAAATTCTTTTTACAGATTACTACGCAAGCACTGACTAAACTCCGAAATATAACACATAGTCGGGAGGATAGAAAAGATCATATCTTTCTTACAAATAAGTGTTCCTTGTTTACTTTCTTCATTTTGTGGAATTCATCTATGAATATCAACCAAATTTGCTTTTAGTTATGACAAAAAATATTTTTTATGAATGTAGCTATAGATTATGTAAGTCTCAACTATTTTACCCTGAAGCAATCACAATGATACCACACGAAGTATTAGATATATTTTTGACATTTATTTGACTGCATTAGCATAGATATATATTTATTTTATTGTAGTATAATATCTTTTTGGCACGGTTTGTTTTCTTTTATTCAATACCCACAGGCGCCTGAAAGGCTACCTATCTAACTTAACCTAACTAAACCTAATCTATATAACCTACATGTCATTCCGTAGTATTTCAATGTTTCATGTTCTCAATTGCGCTATACAACTTCCATCACCTTTCCAATTACACTTTTTGATTTTCATATGTATAATTCTGGATAAACTACAACTAATGTTAATTGGAAACAATTTATTCAGTTACAGAGTAAGAAGATATCACGTTGTCCATCATTGTCATATTTATCTGGAGCACAATAATATATGATCCTATAAATTTCGAAACCTGCTTGTGGCCATTATTTTATACGAGCAAAATTGCTGGCCTTTTCATGCCGATCCATGAAGGGTCCGCTTTTAAATAATATCCATAGAACCTTTCCATGCCAGTTATATATTTATGAAAGTTATAATACCTACCTGTGAGGTTATATTTATTCTTTTCTTTTTTAATATAGTGTCTGATACGTCAGACGTCATAATAACATCATTTTTAGTTGCCACTTTAATTATTTATTGTTAAAACTAGATATAAAATCAATACAAACATGTAATTTAAGAAATAACGACATTCGTACGGTAGAATGGACTATATTATTTACATATGAAGTGATCATGGCATTTATGACATGATAAGTTACGATACCAAATTTGATTCTGTGTTTGTGTAATGTAGAATTTGTAAGTAGTTTGACGTAACTAAGGACACTATCAATTTATGCAAACAATTGCAAACGACGGTGACTGCTTACCATCAGGCAGGCCGTAAGCCTTTTTGCTACTGTTTTAGTATAAAAAAAAGACAATTCAAAAATAATATGGGCAGTGCAGTCTGTCAATATTATGAAACTAAACACGCGCACATGAGGGCTGTCAATAAATTTTAGGCAGCCCCGATAATATAAATATCTTCCTTTCTCATAAAAATCGAAACATCTACCGATTGAAACTTATTTGTTCACGTGATTTTTGTGTATAAATTATACCCCAGAATCATTATAACCATTAGCTTTGTTTTATTTTATAATAAAACTATCAGTGTCGTAAACAACAGAACTAACACGATTAAAGTGATGCACAACATAATTAAATTTATATCATAATAGAAACTGAGATAAGAAGCCTGAAGCATAATCCAGATATGATCGCGATGTCGCTGCCTCAAGATCAAACTCGAGCTGGGCACACATCAGCATATTACCCTGAGAATGTGCTCTCGAGCACAGCCTGCCCGCGCAGTGCGGATTATGGGCTCAGATCACACCCAAATAAGCCCTTTATTCCAGCTCAACTATCTTTCACAGTAATGTTTCCTCTTGTTCTTAGTTGCATAATCATAATTGAGTCATCCACCGACAGCGTCAACAAACTTTAATATGTGATAGAGTCATCGTTGGATGCCTTGCACAAGATTGCATTGTTATGTATGTTTTAAAAAGGAGTTTAACCTTTTAGTTTACTTTCAATTAAATTTTATTATATTATGTTTCATAACATGGTCGATTTGGTGCAGTTTGTGTGGAAATGTGGTTTAACTATGTGCTTACTTTACTTTCTATAGATAACTGTATAAGATATAAGTACCACACATAGTCGAAAAACGTTTTTATGGCCTATTGTGTTTTTAATCCGAAACTATTTTTGCATATTTTATATTGCTAAATACTTCACAATACCTATATATGTCTCGCATTCTCTTGAATTTCCCAGTGTTACATTCGGTCTCACCAAAAAATGTGCATATGATCTCTTCAGGACATTCTCTATCTGCTTCTATCTCTGGTTTGAAGGAGGGCGTTATTGAAGTGTGGATTCAAAAGCGCTCCGGATTGTGTTCTCGGTTAACAAATTTTGACATCGGTTGCTAGGAAATCACAGACAAAACGCATACGAATCATTGCGTTTGCCCAATAGGACCGTGTAAATTGTAAGATAACATAATAATCTGGCGTTCTGATTATTGAACGCAAAGGTTAGCTTGAGTTTCGGCTGCAATTTATTAAGAGAATTGGGCCATAGATCTCATTCCAGTCGTGTCCGCCAACTGTCTTATCGGACTAAGTTAGTGAGGGACCGAGAGCGGCTTGTATTTATGCAGAAGCTTGTATGTATCTATGCACTGGTATTTATAATATCACCAGTGCAAATGACTATTTTCTATTAAGTTTGATTGCAGCAACCTGAAATTGTTAGGAAGATATTATTAATTACTCCCCAAATGATTTGCGTATTAACAACCATAAGACAAACAGCAGAAACGTTATTAATAAAATTTAGATGCGCCTAACAAAGTGCTTTCCTAATGGATTCCTTAGTTCTCATTAAGGAGACTCTCAACAGCATCATCTAAATGTAGTAAGATTGTCATTTTCGCCTCCAGGTGTCAATTTCCCGCGTCTAATTTAAATTTTAATGTTAACTTGTCACGCGCTAAGTTATTAATTCGCCAGCAGATCAGCCATGGCCCATGTCTCTTTAATAATAAATCGATATAATCACAAAAAGATCGCTTTCGTGTTTAACTTTCCTTTAATGTCTTGGTATCAAGAATAATAATAGTTTTATCAAAAGTAAGTAATTATGATATATTTTTAGTTAAAGAATATTCTAAGAAAACTATACTAAATACATACATTGTACTTTGAATTTTTGAGGACTAACTATAATTTTGTACGACAATTTTACGAGCCCTGGTACACCGGTTTCAAGGTGTCGTTATCTCTGAAGTCCCCGATTTGAGCTTGTTGCTTGCTTGTGTGATGAAACTAACTGTAACTGTAATAATTTATATTTCTTTAAAAATACATATTTATGGATGTATGTTTATTACATGCATATCTATTCGTAAACCTAGATGCCACAACACAAGCCTTACAGTGCTTTCTTTGGTTTAGGGTAATTAGTGTGAGCGTAAGAAATATTTACTACAGTTACTAACATTTTATTATTCTGAGCTGCGGAAGATAGTGTAATTCAGATAGTGTAAATCACAGATTCGTTAATGAACATCGTTTGATTAACATCGATCTATTGCACTTTGTAAGAATATCTGTCTATCAAAATCAAAATAATCTTTATTTAACGTAGACCTATGCTGTACTGTAGTTATTGACATCAACACAGATATAAGCTTAACAACACAAAAACTTTTCCATACTTTTTCAAATATATGCGCTTACATTCATAGTCATTTTTATAATTTCGGTACTACAAAGTGAAAATTATTTCTAATTAATACAATGAACTGAGAATAAAGATGTTCTTATCTTTAAACACAAAAACGAGTCACCACTTGCTTAACTTAAATAATCTGTAGAATTTAACGTATGTCAGTGGTGCCTGTGATGGAGATATTATTACCACATTTGGCACTAGTTCGTTCGGGAGTTCATATTTTTATGTTCAATACCAGCTAACAACCTCTGCTGGTCTGCCAAAGATTTTCCATCGTCTGTCGAATAATGCCTAGAAAATAGGGTATTATAGTCTAGATGGGAAAAAATTTAAAAGTGTATTACAATGATTGTTTAGAGGAAAAGAAATCGGGAAATGTTAGTTTCACTTCATACAGTGCCTGAATTTTTTTATTATTGCAGTTTAACGTTTTAGGTTTTTTTATCTGTCTTTGAACACTACGAAATCGCCGCCATGCTAATGACGTCATTACGTTAGTAAACAAAAGTGTCAGCTGTCAATGTCAACTTGGTATGTATCTAACCTTTAAACGTATAGGTAAATAACTACCTTAACTACTTGCTACAATTTCTCGCATCCCGCCCGCTCAATTTCATTTCATATTCTAATAGAATAATTTTAATTCAACATCATGGAGAGGGTTATGTTTTTTAATTACTCACGTAATACGTCATGACTCCACAACAATCATGGCGTCCGCTGTTTGCCGCGTTTTCGCGAAATACGCGCGAAGTTTGAAATTATGATAAATAATTAATTTATATTCGTACATAACGCGGAGAAAAAAAAATATTTAAAAACCATTTTGTGATATATTAGGACTGTAGAATTTATTTAAGATACATTTCAAAAATGCGTGTAATGAACCCTATACGTTCTACTGTTATGTACTTTGTTAACATACTCCTCAAGTGGCAGTGCCTTGCCAAACCAGTGTAAACGTCTTGCAAACCTTTATTTTCTAATATACTGTCTGTACAGCCTTATAGCGGGGTTGTAATTTGTGAACTATACCTATAAGGACACAAGTCTACCTTACCTGCTCATCACAGAACCCTGCTACATAGACGAGTCTCTAGCATTCTACACCAAAACGCATTAGACCAGCGTGGAGACTTCCCAAAACTCCCCTTTTATGATTCGCGATGAACGCTGAATCGCTGTGAACATCATTGGGGGATGGACTGCATTGGGGATGTAGTAGGCGGCTTTTGGTTGACGTGCTTTATATAACGATGTTAAACACATTTGTGATCAAAACAATTTAATTGCTACGTGTCTAATACAAGGTGACTAAACTAAGTAAACCTACTTCAAATTTATGATTTTAAACTATAAAATGCATCGATATACTCGTATATGTACTACTTACATATCGGTAGAATAATGTCAATGATAAAATGCGATCAATTTTTTATGAGAAATTATCATGAATTATTTGCTAATTGGTTATTAAATATATAAACGGAACGAAAATATATATGGATTTTAAGCGGCTTTAAAACTTATTAGTTATTAATAATCATTTTAATATAATACTAATAGTACTAACTAAGTCTAATTATATTGTCTAATAAAATCGCATCGTATTATATAAAAATGCGACGTTATTATTATTTTAACATTAAATATGGGAAATTACACTACAAAATAATACTTTCACGGAGTGCGAATCATTTTCAGTAACAAGTGGTAGTCTAATTCATTGTACGACCATTTTTCAAACAATAGCAACTTATAGCTTTTTAAAGAAGTAATCATCCGTTTCGAGTCACATTTCATTAACGACATTTTGGTTGAATTTGATTCACCCATGGTTGGTAGGTGCTTTATTTTGGGTTCGTGCTTTACTTTTCGATCGTAATTATAATTACATGACGAAACATGGAACCAAATTTGAAGCTCCTACATTGTACTTGGCTACCAGGCGAACGAGAACCAATAAAATTGATTGGGATACATCGAGAACACAGCATTTTCACACTCAAATGTTTGTTTAGAATTGTATTTATTTAGCTCATATTTAAATACAAACATTCGGATTTCATAGTATATGCTTCTCTGTTTCATACGGCGCGCAATATCAATGTTTTTCTGGTTCACCACGAATTTAATAATGGAGATTGGCACGACCGCACTTAAATTGTACAACCCAGCTATAAAGAGTAGTATTGCATGGTGCTTCTTCACCAAAGATTCAGATTGAAGCCTTAAAATGTAAAGAATCATGAAACAAATTTTTTTATTAATTTTATTGTAATCCCACAATTATTAAAATGTTTCTACAATATAAAAATAATTTAAACAATTCAAACAAGTAGTAATAACTTTTAATTTGTTTTAAGTAACTGGCCAATCATTTAGTATAAGCGTTAGTGTGATTATTATTACGGACGTGTATGTAATAGCTTGATTGAATCATAAAATTCAAAAATTGTGATTTTTGTTTATTTTCATGCGATAATATTAACATTGCCATAACCGTAAGGTGAGCAAAATTGATAGTTAAATATATCTATTTGTTGTGAATATTAAACATGGTTGCCAGTACTATACCAAAAAAAGAAAAATATGAATATCGCTTCTATTACACATTCAGTTTTAATCACATGTTGATTGATATCAATTAATTGCGAACTATCTGCTCTGGACTTCGCCCGCTTACATCAGATTTCAGATTTTCCTATGACGTTCATTATTACTCAAACTATGACCACGCCAAATGTCAGCAAGGTCAGATAAGTAGTACGAGATGCATATATCCTACATACATACATAGATTTAAATGACAATTGGATGGGAACATACACCGTGAGAAAGAGTTCAGAATCGGGACACAACAAGCCTAAGTCCGGGATTACCGCCCTCTGGGGCTTCTCACAACAAATTGAATGAGCGCAAACATTTTTCTATGTTCACTAACACAAAAATAAATGCAACAAATACGCATATGCGTATAGAAGTCCTAGAAATGTCTCCGTTGATCTACTCGTACGCCGTAAGAAAGTTATAATACTAAGTCAAAATCTCATTTAATTTCATTGTTTCACTATGCAAATTATGTAAAGGCGCCCACTACTCGATATAGACTTTTTCCAACAATCTCCACATCGATTAAAGATATGCATCTTTTTTTTTTGGTACTAAATCCTCATAAATGATGCGCTACTTTTGTGAACGTCTTAATTACCCCCTGGCACTCGGACGACCTTACACCGGATACTACCCGCGACTGGTCTACGGACCCGCCGTAGACCAGTCGCGGGTAGACTACGCGCCGTAGACCAGTTATGTTGGACTCTAGCAGAAGACGAGCCTACCAACTCAACACTAAGGGCACTAAGGCAGGCAGAAGGCCTCGGACCTTATCGACTTTAAAATAAAGGGCTGGCTTTTGCATGTCACTTGAGTACCTTTACGTCCTAACAACTGTCAAACCTGCGAGCAATACATTTGATTTGCAGACACTTAATGTTTGCAAATCTTTGGATTATGTAGGCGACTATGATCATAGGCGACATCGTTATTCAAAATTAAAATTCGATCACTTAAATATTAGGATCTTATTGCGTTATGTATTTTTTGTACGTTGACAACATAATTATATAATGGCCTTTATGTCTTTATTATTACTTATTAGGCACATTTAACAAGTTACAATAAAAATTAAACAAACGTAATAACTAGCATTCTAGGCAAAACTATAACCTTAAACATATACGTACACAATAAAAGTTAAATTGTTCATGCAAAGGTTTGTGTGATACTAAAACCAAGATGAAATAAGTAAGTAATATTAATAGGTATATTATTATACAAAAGGCAATGGTATAAAAAATCGTCGACTATAGTGATCAGTAATAGAAATAAAGGGTTTCTTAACAATAACCTTGTTTTGTAAATCAAAATAAAATATGAGATAATAATGATTCAATCTTTTGATGTATTTTTGATTTGGCAATTATCAATAAAAATTTAAGTTGATGTTAATGTGATGGTTACATAGGTCGATTCTTACATTAAAATTGGTTTGATTAAAGATAACAAACTTTGATGTAATATTTTCTTTAGCAAAATGGCAGGTTTATTTCGTTAACTTCTTAATGAATTTTGAGTTTTAATGCTATGTAATTTTCTATCGGGAAATTTGGTATACAAATAATTCTTTATTTTACTGGCTTTATTGTAATATTTTGTATCTATAAATACATATCTATATATTTAACTAAAATTTTATAAATATATTTAATATAACTTAATATTCATAAATTGGAGAATCTGTCGATATCAACTGATTAGTATGTAATGTAGTAAATACTGTCAATACTGTTATCAGCCAACTATGAGTACTTTGAAGCTTGGCAGATACTTTAATGTCGCCTTAGTTTTATTTGTATTTATTATATTTATCGAAAAGCGCAAGTGAAGAAATATCGAATAGCAATGTTTGCTGTCATTCGCTATCATTCTACGCCGTTTCTGATATAACTGGTCACGAAACCTCCATTAGTTCACATGAGCGTTTCGTCATTTCTCAGAAATGTGCCGGCCGCCGGAAATTTAACGAAGGCGCCGCAATTTGTAGCATCGGCTGAAAATTTTCAGGAAACCACTCTTAAATTGACCTATTGAACATACTAAAGTGAATGTAACTGAAATGATCCTAACAACTTGAATTATTCTTTTTCTCAAAACGATCTTATTTCAGCATCGTTTTCAGCGGCGATGAAGAGATTATGTTATACCTATATGAATAATAAATTATTAAACTAATACGTTTTGTCGTGAGATATTATAATACACGTCACGAATAATCTTGTATTAGCGTTAATTATTATAAAGTATAATATTTCACAAAGTTATGTCGAAATGATTTTAGCAAATGTGTTAATAATACTAGCAGGTATAACGGCAAGTCTGCGCTGCTGTATAGGCAGGATTATCAGGAAGATTATTGTGTTACACTGATAATAGCCACGTGGACGACTGTTGCTAATAATTATCAGTACCAAGCTCACGTACATTATTAGACAATAGCACTAGACTTTGAAATACTTAATATCGAATACAATACAACCTTTTAGTATGCTAATCTATATCACTTGCTCTTGGAATAATATTATTTTCTTTTCAGGTTTCAGTGTTATTCTCACATCGAGTTACATTATTGGAATACAATATCCATCAATATATTAAGTTTCTATTTGCTAAGAGTAATGGAAAGAAATAACAGTGTACCTGTGATTACTGTTGAATTTGCAACATGTTGTCGCGGAACACTCAAAAACAATCGCGGCTTACTCAAGCATATTAACAAAAATGTCAATAACATTGTTATTCGTAATCGTAATTTATATGTATAGTTTTCTTTAACAAAAATGTTTAATTTAATGTGGGAAACATTAAATATTTTCATTTTCTTCGAAGTATGTTAAAAAAATTTGCTTAAGTTTTAAGATTAAAAATTTATTTAAAAGTAAAACGATATGTCTATTTTGGAATACTTTGAAATTAAAATTGTATACCTAATTTAAAATAAATATTTGTATAGAAAATAATTATATAATTCATAATTATTTTAGATAACACAATACTTGATAAGGCAAAATGAATGTGAGGAATTATTTCTCCCCAATTTAAATATTGTAATACAGTAATTACTATTAATATTTGAAAAAAAAATCCCGTTATTATTATATAATATTTATGACAATTGGTCGACATAGATCTAGAAATAAGATTGTGTTTCTTAATGTCTATTATTTCCTATTGTTGATTGATGATATTTTACTGTTTCTTCCGTCGCTTTACCCTGATTTAAAACATTGAAATTACTGTGTAGTAACATTTTACGACGAGACACTGATGGTCTTTCTGCTTGTAGAAACGCATATTCTTGTTATCTGATGTGCAGTTTTATTACTTAACAAATCGCCAACAATGAAAAGATCCTTAAAGTCATAGAAAAATCATATGAACTTCCGAAGCCTCAATTTACGCATTCATTTGTTACACCGAATTTCATTTTCTGAATTTATCGTAAAATAATTGATGACAATGATTTATTACAATTATGAGTCCCTTGTAGAAAATGTTTAATAACAATGAAAAATTAACTCCTCTATCGCTGGATCGTGTCAAAGTATCATTATTTAATTAAACATTAATTGTAAAAAATTGTTTCAGAAAATGATTATGAATAACATTCAGCGACAATATGATAATACTACTATATTTTGTGGGATGGTAGGAGCACTCTTTCTTAATAAATTACATTTTTCAAAATGTAATTTATTAAGAAAATTATATAATTCTTTTTGATGCATGTATACATATGCACAGAAAAATTGAATAAGTGAACTCCTATAGTGCTAGACCAATTTTGACGAAAATTTTTGTGTGATTTGAGTGTGGTTTAAAATCACAATTCGGTGCACTTCAAAATGATTTTCGGAGTTGAAGATCAATACACACATAACAAGAACATCTGGTAGTTATTTATATAACCGTTTCCTTTTACGTTAACTATTACATCTATAGTGTTTATTTATTTAAATTTTATGTACAACATTAAAAAAAGTACAAATAGCGGACTTAATGCCAAGGGCATTCTCTCCCAGTGAATCAATATTAATAGTATTGGTGTGAAGAATAAATTTAAATGTAAAATTTATTTTATATAAATTCGAAACAATATTAAGATAATCGAAAAGTATATATAACTTAACTTTTCAATTCCACATTTAGTTTTTTTAAAATATTTTTGCTTAATGTATTATTTTTAACACCATGACGTGTTTATCACTAATATTTATCGCCATTATTAAAATAACGGAACGAATCTATTGTTGCAAAAAAACTGAGCTGGATGACATTAATCAGTGTCCCTGCACAAAGCTAGCGACCCAGAAAAGATTCCCGTCCCGTTGTCCCTGTACAAATATTGACGGCGCTCCGGAGCTCTACATAGTAATCATTCCATGCCAATTTATTTTCCGTACCGCTACCATGCAAAATAAATTTATTTTTGTTCAGTAAGTATGCATCTACCAGTACAGAAGTCAATGTCAAAAATATAGGATGCATCTGAGTCATCACTAGGTATACTTAGTCGTTACTATGTTACTATGGCGTTACTATGTCACTTTGCTACAGCAATACATTGTTTTATAGTAAAGTTCAATAATCTATTTATTTAATAACAGCAAGGAGAAATGAGTTTGAATGTTACACTTTTATCTAGCGATGTTGTACTGATAACTGCTCATCTTGACTAATAATTTAATCTTACCGCTCAGAAAGCAATACTTTAAAATGTGGGAAAAGTTCTGAGAAGCTTTTGAACATTTTCAACAACGTTGAAACGTCAAAAATGTGGTTTGCAACAAAGTATCGTATTTTTTAGTATCTATCACTTTTTAAAAAATGTCCTTATTAACAACTACCCCCACTTATTTATCCATAGGAAAAAATGGTCATATCAACCTGGGTGTAAAGGTTAAAGTTAAGATTTAGGTCGTAAAGTTGACCATTACCCGGGTCATTTACTATTTTCATACCTAATAAATAAACAATAATGAAGCATTTTCTGACAGCCTATTAAAAAAATAATATTATTTGTATAATAAAATACAGACAGTGAAGAAGTTAAAGACATTTTATACGTAGCTTATAGCTTTCCGCTCGCGCGGACTGTGATTTCCACTTAAGGATAGCTACTTTTCTTAACTATTTGCTTGCCAAATATCAGCTTAATCCCTCAAGTAGTTTGAGCTATACGTTATAAGTTTGAGATTAGTGACCTTTGCTTTTTATATATTTAGGTTTGAAATAAAATATTCCAAGGAATTCTGTTTCTTTATACTAACTTTGCCGCCGTTTAAACGTGAATGTTGTTCGACTTTAAGAAGTAAATTTTAAAAAATCCATTCTTAGTGCACCTCTAGATCTCATTAGGTGTACCAAAAACACAGCGGTTTGGCCTGTGCGTTCATATGTTAGTCAGTCACCAATCAGTCTTTTCCTTATATATTTAGAATGTCCATATAAAATTCAGTTTACATATAATATGCTTGCTATTATTTAGGTATCCACTAAACCTTCTCTAAAAAGTCCTTAAAGATTAGGTTGTGAAGTTCTCTTCATCTTAGTGGCAGGCTTTGATAACTTTGCCATCAAAACCGCAATACATTTAGCGCGTTAAATAGGTCACTAGCGCGATGTCCCTGTGTGATTGGAAAATAGAGTTTTCCGGTCGTCAGAATACTTACGTAATCAGTTTACGTCTGTATGTATTACAGACGTATGTATATACTTACATTTTAGTCAGAAATCACCCATTGAATAAAGATGAAGCAGCATAATGTAGATATCCGTGAAATCTCTATATATTACATACATTTGAAAAACTAGATTTCCTAGTCAACTTCGTATAATTAATCAATAATTATATAAACAATAAATTAATTATTGATTATAGTTAACAGAATAAAATAAATTAAAAAATTTCCATAATCGCAAGAATTTTCATGTTCATGGTGATATATTTTTTGCGGAAGATGGCAGAATTGCAA
Organism: Scirpophaga incertulas; assembly: GCA_036419045.1. NCBI lineage: Eukaryota > Metazoa > Arthropoda > Insecta > Lepidoptera > Crambidae > Scirpophaga > Scirpophaga incertulas. The sequence goes on along the minus strand of CM071629.1, from coordinate 17,278,152 downwards.
AAGACAATAAATAAATTTTCGACATAATCTGTTTTTGTAATATGTATTTCAAAAGTTCTTCTAGTGTTCTTGACGGAGACGAATCCCACAAATAACCGAACATTGAAATAGATTCAGTAGTTCTTGGTTTTAGGTTAAGTACCAAAAACACACGAATGAGGTACTGAAAGATTTTTTAAATAAAAATATTACATAACCGCTATATTTTACATAATCACAAAAATTCTTAAATAATAAGTTGTAATGTGCTTGACGTTGTGTTGTAAATAGAGATCGGATAATCGGATGCATATTTACCTAAAAGTAGTTTAAAAGTTAGTAGTTTAAAAGACAAAGAATGGAAACGGCTTTTTATTGTTTTGTTAAATAAAAATCCCGGGATTGCGGAATTGGATAGCCGGATGTTTATTTATTTACCTAATTTAGTTTTTGACAAAGTATAGAACTGTCTTTTATTTTATTTCCATAAATAAAAATCCCGGAATTCACACTCATTAAATCGGAAGTTAACTCAGAGTGAGATACTAGACCATACTTACGCCCGGGCACTATTTCTGTTTTTTATTCAATTATTTAATTGATTATTGTTTTAGTCAAACTAGCTCACTACTTTCGTATAACACTCTTCATGTAATAAATCGTACATTCATAAATCGCACGGGGAACTGAAACTAAACTTCATGTAAATACGTATGCATAGTTGTATAAATGAACCCGGAGTTTCGGTCTTTTGAAAATAAATACCACGTGCTAATTTAGTAATTTTCAAACAATATCACTACGTTAAATTTGCAGTCCCGTATTTTCCCGGGATTTTTATTTAACAAAATGTATTTTAAAACGCCGCTTCCGTAATTTGTGAACCAAAAATTAACTTTAGGTAAATATGCATCCGATTATCCGATCTCTAGTTATAAATGTCACGAAAAATAATTTTGTAATTTCATAAAAAACAAATCCAATACAAGTTGTACTGTAATCGTGCATAGCTCTCTAAAAATCTTCTTAACTATAATTAATATAACTGTAGTGCTGGTGTTATATATTAATATGTTTTAAGTATTAGTAAATGTATAAAATATTGTATAACACATGGATTTGTAAACCTCTTTACTACTACTGAAATAAAATCTATAAATGTTGTTTCTCTTATTTGTAAATGAGTATTATGAGAATGATTTATGTGATTAGTAATTTAATGTGAAAAGTAATTATTTACGTGAAATAATTCTCTTATTTTCAGAGAACATATTACGCTTTGTTATACTTAATGTATGTATAAGAATTACGCCGTTATTCATATATGTAAAATTACACTATTTATTTTTTCAGTATATTTTCTTGCAACCTTAATAGATTTGTAAGAGAGGACCACCCTCTATTCCCTAGACTCCGCAAACCTAAAAATGCTCCGTCCTAAAAATATATATTTATATATAGAGAGAGATAATAATGCTTCTAGTGTCAATATTGTATATATCGTTTAATATTTCTAACTATATTTTTTATTGTAAGCAACCGTTTTATATTGTATTTATTCTTTTCTCTCTAGTATACTTAAATGAAACTGTGTAGAATAAAAAGTCAAGTGGACAGTAGGTCGGTGATCACCAGCACAGTATCGAGCGGCCCTCATTCATGCGAAGTCACGCGCGCCAGCGCTCCATTCATCTGAGATTGCTTGCGGCTGATCTTATATATAAAAATGAATCGCAAAATGTGTTGGTAAGCGCATAACTAAACAATGCCTAGACCAATTTGGCCAATACTTTTTTTAAAATGTTGGTTGAAGGATGGTTTTTACGGCGAATCAATTCGAATAATTATCGGAAAAACCCTGAAAGCAGCCCTTTTTTCTAAACAAATGTTTTCTAACTAAAACGTATAGTCAATTTGAGCTTTATTGTATAAAGTTCATATTGCAAGCACATCTATCAAAACAGTGTGTGTGTGTGGGTTGGAGCACAGAATACAGCGTTGGAGGATTTAATGTCACGTTCCAAAATTGAATAGTCACAAAATGTAATAGTTCATTTGGACTTTTTTGTAAATAATTATTTTTTATTCACAACGCCCTACCACCGGGTGATGGTTCTGTACAGGAGATTTTTTTCATAAACTATAAAATAAGTAGGAACAAAAAACTGTCGCTTTACAAATCTTTTTGACAGGAATAAGTCTGTCGGGTCCGCTAGTGCTAGATAAATTTTCGAACTTTAAAGACTGTTTCCAAAAAAAAAACAAGATTTATAGTAAATATCTACGAAGTACTTTTGACAATTCGATACATAGTGACAAAATTGAAATAATATTTTGTTTAATATTTTTAATTAGGTGACCTTCGATTAGAAATATTCTACGAATCTTTTTATAAACCTATTTTACCTACCTACTTATCCATTTATACATACGAGTATTAAGGAAATTCCTTTAACCACAGTCCATATTCACGTTCAAACAAATGTGTAAAGCATACAAACGTGCACATAAAATATGGTATTCTTAGATTTAGAGAAGGCGTACGACCATGTACCGTGAGGTTTTGTGGTAGAGTTTACAAGAAAAAGGAGTGCCTGGGAAATATGTGAAGCTAATTAGAGCAATGTATGGTAAAACAAATACGCATGTCCGGTCTGCTGCTGGGACATGGCTTGTTTGTCGTCAGCAGTAACACCGAATTGGTGTCGCTGTTGGTCTGCACCAGAGATCGGCGTCCAGTCCGTACCTTTTGCTTTTAGTTATAGATGCTCTAACATCGGTCCTACAGGAAGAGGCACCTTGGTGCATGCTGTTTGTGGATGACATCATCCTAGTTGACGAAGAGAGGTCCCAAATTCAGGTCAGATTGGAAAATTGCAGCGGAATTTGGATTATTTTGGCTGGAAAATCAGCAGAACTAAAACCTTACTGAATTAAACCTTAGCCTAGTGTGCTCGAAGGAGCGGCTCCTCTGTCTGTTAGGAATTTAGATAAATCGGATCACTGCCTGAGGAAGAAGGGGATGTTGACCGAGACCTTAAGGGAAGGATTAGCACAGGATCGATGGAATGGATACAGGTAACGGGAACTACCCGAGACACCCGTATTTCCCTAAAACTGAAGGGTAAAATTAGCCTTGTCATTATGTATGGATCGGAATGTAGGCCCAACAAGCGGTTGGATGAACATGTTGGTTGTATGTGGTTAAAATGCGTATGTTAAGATCGATGCGTGGAGTGAAAAGAAAGGTTCGAGTGAGGAATGAGTATATCAGGGAAAGTTTGAAAGAAGTCCCTATTGTTGAAAAATTGAGAGAAATGAGACTTTCATGGTATGGTCATGTATTAAGAAGAATCTATTAAGAAAAATGTATGAAGAGAGAATGATCATTATACTAAGAAAATTATGGACACGAAAGTGGATGGACGTGTAGGGAGAAGAAGACCGCAGAAAAGATGAACGGACTGTGTGAATGTTGATATGTTGAAGAAGGAAGTGAGTATCGAAATGGTGAGAGTGGAAGAGGAAGACATGTTGCGCCGACCCTATTTAAGTTTGAGAACAAGGCAAGAGAAATATGAAGGGGATTCCTCTACACAACTTAATTTTTTTTATTGTGTAATATTATAATTATATATTTCATATTTAAGAAAATTTAACTTTTATATAATAGCACATATTTTTAAATAATAATTAAAATGTATTAAAACGATATTTATTAATTATTTAAAAAATCTAATATTTTAATCTAATTGTTATAGCAGTATATTATAGCAGCAGTATTACCTCTGTGAAGAACGACTCTATTTTAATTTTATTTACACTGCTGTTGGTGGCAGACGAGCATATAAGCCTATTGTATATTGATAAACTATTTTATATTGGTAGTGCTTAGAAACATTTCAATTTGTAACTTAAATAAACGCTGAAATCGAACTGTGCTAGTCCTGATCGGTTCCAAGTGAAATGGATGAACTCTACTGCGGTGGCGTGATGTGGTGACGAAAAATGACGAAGGCAACATTACAAACAGTATCTTAGAGCACTCCCTGTTAAAGGTTAAATAATGAAAGATGGTGTGTAATTTGCTTGCCCCAAAAAAACAAAGTCATAAAGCACAATTACGAGTATTTTAACGACTTCCACAGTCGAGTGGTTCATACACCGGTTTTAAGGTGCTGCTCTAAGGTCCCGGATTCAAGTCTTGGTATGAGTAGATGTTTGTATGATGTACGCGAACGTTTGTACCTAGTCATAATTGTTAATATATAAGTCTATCAAACATATTTATATATGTATAATATATGTATGTCTATCCGTTACCCTAGATCCCATAACACAAGCGTGTGTAAGAAATTTTTATTTATTTTAATTTTTTCTTATTTATTACATCCCTTAGGTTGTGTTTCAATATCAATTGTAAAAAACACTAAATATGTTTCTTCTACTACTTGGGGGATATCTTGACCATTTGTAATATATTAATAATCCGCTAAACACTTATATATCACACACACTTATATATAAACACTTAGAAATCCCCCAAGTAGAAGAAATATATATTTATAGTTAGCAGTATACTTTAGTATATAGTAATCTATATTAGTTTACTATAAGAACGGTTTATAATGGTGCTATTAATTGCCAGTCATCTTGATTTGGCGTCACCTTGACGGTGATTAATATTGTGTTTCACTATATAGTTATAAGGTGGTCTCCTTGTGAGTGTAACTGTTATGCAACAGACTAACGTTTCATAATAAATGTTTGATGAATAATAAATGAAAATGTTGGTTAAGAAATTACTACATATTCTTTCTTAACCAATATTATCTATGATGTATTATTTAGTTTTTTTAGACATGTTCTATCATACATATAATACAATACACTGCTGTATATGTAACATACGAGATAATATGCCGACACGCTGGTCGCCACAACATCTTTCAATGTCCACATGTGTCCAAAAGTCCGGGACAAATATGATGAGTAACATTTGTCACGGAGACAATTTCGAACTGCCAACATAATACGATCTGTAAGATCTAGACGGAAAACATACATTGTTATCTTTCTGTAACTATCTTTTAGTACTATATACTATATCTATCCGTGAAAACATAGACAATAGTGTATAGTGTTATAAACGTTGTTTCTATCGCGGACATAGATTTATTATATGTGACCGTTAGATTGGCATTGGGGTCAATAGGGGGAGACCAGCAAATATATGTACGTATAATGTGCATGTGTACAAAACAATTACATTTAATACTTGAAAACAAAAAGAAGTATATAACAGCAAACCTTGCAACTAGCTTCTGCTTTAGAAACTGCTACTTACAGAGTCACGCAACTATTGAAAAGACAAGTCAAACACTATAAAACTGAGATTGAAAATACGACAAATTCATGTAATTTCTCTAAATTCATCATTATATATATCATTTCTGCCGATTGACGGACCGACGTCCACTGTTGGACATAGACTATATCACCCACTCAAAATATCTCTACATCGATCGTTTGAATATATGCACAGTACATTAGGAAGGAAAAGAATAAAAGTATACGAAAAGTGCAGTTATGATCGGAAACTAATGCTTAGAACAAACAATAGAGTTTGGATCTATGCTTACAAGAAATATAAGAAATAAGTCTATTATTAAAAGAGAAGAGTAATGGTAGGAAACAAAGTGAATGGGGTTGTGCATAGTTTCACTGTCGGTCACAGCTTGTCAGAAAAGGAGAGAGTGCGTGTTGGCATGCTGTGGAAATGAGAACTTTGAGAGGAACTATTGTAGTGACGATGAAGGATGAATTGCGAAATAGTGTGGTGTGAAAGTAGATGTACTGACAAAAATCGATAACGGATGCTTAGTTAATTTGGACACGTAGAAAGTATAGACAAAATACGACTAACCAAAGAAATGTAGAAGGCAAATATGAATGGACCAGTTAGTAGAGGACGGCCCAAATGGACATGCTTGGCCAAATAGGTGAATGAAATATTGAACAAAAGTCAGGTCAAGAGTAACCGCAACCGACGGGTGTGCATGAAAATACGTATTAAGAAAAGTCGAGGAAGCTGTGAAGTACGTTTGGATCGTAGTTTTATATTGACTCTATAATACATTATAATTATCAAATATTATTAAGCTCGCAAATAACACAAAGATAGACATAAATAAATCAGATTACAACATTCCAAATATCTAACCTACTATCAGAAAGGATATCTAAGCACTATATACAAAACGCAAAGTTAATCGTGATAACAGCTAACAGGGACGTCTGGGTCGTATACCTTAGTTTATAATTCAACGCTATACTTCATTTGTACACCCTATTTTTACTAATTAGATCCAGCGCTACGTAATTATCCGGTTAATTTGACCTTATTGTGCTGGTGGAGACTAGCAAGCCCGAATCGTTAGCAAAGCGTGCCTTATGCTAACGAGAGAGTGGTAATGAGGCCTCGCGGCTGTGTTGTTCTGAAAGCTATATACCTACATTTGCGCAGTCTGTTTTATGTATATCGAGATAGCGTGACGGATAAACCAAATAGTTATTTGTCTGCGTAACTAGAAAGTTTTAGCTATATAAAAAAATAAACTACTATTATATTTATATATTTATATATATATATATTTATACTATCTATATTTAGCAACTTTGCGTTATATGAAAATTATGTATATAATTATTTATATGGCGGAGAAGAAAATATAAAATGTACTCAACGAGCGCAAGTTTTTTTCTTTTAATTTCGTAAGGAAGTTGAAGCAAAAACTTAAGAAACCACTCATCAAAATCGGTTTACCTAAACATTTTAGAATGTCGTTCGTAACCATAGCATTCGCAACTATGCGCAGCAGCTACATATGTACTACACCAGAGACTGCATATCTTAATTTTTGTTCAGTATATATGCCATTCAATCAAAAGAGATTAGTCTTGAATGCCCAAAAATAAGTCTTTTAGCAATGAAAAATATTAAAAAGTTATGATCCAAAGAATACAAAAGTTTTTACTCATTCCGGACTTCCTAAACGAGTTTCAGTGAAATAATTTTTCTTGAAGGAGTTTTGTGAATTTTTTGAACAAGAATAAAGGTATTTTTTCTTTGATTTATTCACAGCAATAACTTCATTTAAGTATTTCAAACGCATAAAGATCGTGTTTGATTACTTTACACGTCAAGCAATCGCGTTATATTGTTAACTTTACCAAAATATTCAAGTTAAATCCTAGAATATTACCATGTTTCTCCCATTGCATTAAAATATAAACAACGTTAAAAATCCAAAAATTTTTTCAATTAGAATAACGACTCTAATCAACGAAATTGCTTTCTAAATGTCAATTAAAATAATAAAAAGCTTTGTTTGCGTGACTCGCCGACAATATAAAAAAGCACTCGTATATTTTTTATATTTAGTTTGGAAATTTGTTGCGTTGTTTTAGTTTTGTACGTTTCCCTATCGTTATCTAGATTCATTAGTAAAACATGAGCTTATTCACAGTTAACAATGTTCTTCACGACAATAAATATTTTTAACATGATAAATCGAAGATTTATACCCTTTTTATACAAATATTTGAAATAGTAATATGATGAAACTAATTTATTTATTTAACGTTCGTCTGAATAAAATGCAGTCATCTTTGCCGAGTCTGATTAATCATTGTTAAGGACTTGTTTCATGTCAATTAAAATATAATGTCGACTGTACTGTGACTAATCTGAAATTTATTAAGACCGCAATACACCGAGGAATAAGATAAATCCAGAATAAATCAATTATTCAATACAACATTACTAATTTCTTCATAGAGTAAGTAATGATTGTGTCCTATCCAGATAAGGTCGCCTCTATCGGACAACTAACTGGAACGTTCTCTTACCACCATTTAGTGTATTTGTGTTATAAAATTCGACCACCAAAACGTAAAGCAGATTACTTATCATTGTTACCGAAATTTTAATGAATTGAATTTGGAGACTCTAAAGCGAGATGCGTCTGGTACTAATTGGACTCATACAATGGAGTGTGATATTTTTGATGACAAGGTTTTGCACTTATATGATAAACATGCTCTGCTGAGACGCGTTAAAGTAAAACATCGCCCTGCTCTAGCTCTCTCAAGATATTAAACAAGTTATGATTTTAAGTGACCGAGTTAAAAGGCGACGGAAGCGACTGCAAACAGTTTCAAATCATGAAAAGTTAAAACTCTTACGAAATCGTTGCAATCGTCTGTGTAGGGATGCAAAGAGACGTTATTTCCACGACTCGTTGACAGGAAAATCACCTTCTGATGCCTGGATGTTTCTGAAGTCTGTTGGTATAGGAAGATCCAGTGAGCGTTGTGTAAGTGATATTGATGTTAATGCCCTCAATAAACAATTTGCATCTACATTTTCCTCAATAAAGGCTGACATCAAATCACGGCGTTCACTTGTCAATCCATCTAAGACAAAAGCATTAGTAATCGGCAGTAAGTATATGGTCCAGCGGTTGGATTTGAATGTGCTGCTTCCTATTTTGCTGAATGGATCTGCCATCGCTTACTCCAATTCAGCTAAAATTTTGGGGGTTGTATTTGATAGTAACCTGAACTGGAAGGACCATGTTAACGCAATCAGTCGCAAAGTATATTTCTCTTTTCACCTTTTTAAATCCCTCCAATACCTCCTGCCACTTCAAACAAGAATTTCACTAACTCAATCTTTAATACTTCCGATCTTGGATTATGCTGATGTGTGTTATTTAGACATCACCGAGGAATTCTTGACAAACTCGAAAGGTTACAAAATGTTTGCATTAGGTTTTTATTTGGGTTACGTAAGTATGATCATGTTTCCCAGTTTCGTACACAGCTCAAGTGGCTTCCCATCCGGCTTCGTAGAAATTTACGTATTCTCTGTTTCCTTTTTAATATAACACATAACCCAATATCTCCACCTTCCCTTCGAGAGCGTTTTGAGTTTGCTCGTTCTCCTGAAACCACTTGTAGAACACACCTTCGTACGCTACTTAAGCTTTCCCCTTTTAACACGCAGTTCTACAAGTGGTCTTTTACCGTATACGCCGTCAGATTGTGGAGCTGTCTCCTGAAATTCGGGATATTCAAACCCTCCCTTTGTTCAAAAGGAGAGTAAAGGAATACTTCCTTAAATCTCCTCCATTCATTTTACGTTGAAATAGTTAATGTTTTGTTATATTTTATCTTCTTTTTTATGTTTTATGTTTTGTTTGTAACGGTACACACAATGTTTGTATTTTAATTCATTTCTGCTACTGCAGGTTGACTAGAAGAGATCTCGTAAGAGATAAGCCTAACCTTTTGTACTCTTTAATGTTCTTTGTATTATTTATAACTATGCTTTTATGTTGTGTACAATAAATTGTAAATAAATAAAAATAAATAAATAAGTTCCTTACCAGTAGGTCCAATTTCCGGCCTCATAGGACACAGTTTTTTTATAAAATGTATAAAGTAGTTTTACCCTATATTTGTTAAAACTAACATACATGCATGTTTATCACAAACTGATTAAAGAAAAGATAGAGAAATAAGTGTGAAAATTATTTATATATAAAACAAACAATGTGTTTCAGTACATTTATTTAACCTTAGACTTGGTTTATCGACGGTACGCTCGATACTTCATATTGATTTATCTTTTCTTTTGCCCTGTAATCCATATTATAAAATGAAAGCGGCATTGGGGTTGCGTAACTTCCAAACACAGTCTTTTCCGGAAAATAACAATTTTCATTCAAATATAACGTTTTCTTACTTAATTTTGGTTATAATTAGGTTCCTTAAAACAATAAGAAAAGTCAAATATAACATTGATATGAGTAACTTAGTAACTTGTATTTTTCAATCTACAGCTGCCCATGTCGTTATTGTTGACATTTTACATTTACTTTGCAATAAAACCAAGGTCTCCTAACTTTTTGGAACACAGTAAATGGATTCTATTCCTATTTTAAGAATTCACATAGAAATAGCCTTTGTACCCTCGCAAAAGGAATACGGAACAGACGGAGAGTAATACTGCTTGCGTACAGCTGGCACTTTGCCAAGAAGCCATCTTACCTACATTTCGTAGGAATGAATCTTGCAAATACAAATTTCCCTTGGATATTTTTGTTTAGTCTTATCGCGATTATAGTGAGATCAGTTTAAAAATAAGAGTTAAAGACTTTCGTCATCTGTTTATCTTAAATTAATCTTTTTTTGGGTGTCACAATTTTTTTTATAAAATATGTATACACTCTGCAAACTATACATATATTTATGTTTGCATTGCACTTTCTTTCATTCAGACTTCTATCCAAAATGATATCTGTATTTAGCCATACATCTATTTCGTACACACTACTTTTATACAGTTTATACAGTTTATACAAATACTCTCATCCACCTTTGCAAACGTAACATATATTCTGATACAGGTTTCCACTCCAATAAAACTCTAAAAAGCTGAAATTTTGATAATTAAAATAAATTTCATCTTAGCGATATCCTGATCGTATAATTAATATTTATCACACTAAAGATGCAAATTTTGACTCAAATGAATAAAGACATTCCTTTTGATCCGTCTCGTTTGTGACAAATTAAAAGCTCCGAGTAAGGTATGTATAATTAAAAAGGGCAAGAATTACGCTTGTCTTAAAGGCGACAAGAACTGTGTTAATGTGATTTCGCCCCCATTTATAAAAATAATTAAAATGTAGGTACTTATAAAATGCTTAAATTTATACGTAATCAATAAATACATTTATAACACAGTTTTATAACACAGATAATAGATAACAATAAATATGTCTAACCAAAGTTACACACAAGTTAGTTAAAGTTAAACATATTAAATTCAGTTAATGAACAATAGAGAAAAGCACATTTTTTTACTGTTGTTCTATCTAGTGAACATTTTGGCAAATTTTAATATTGCTCTTTTTTCTTTATTCAAAAGTGGGACCTTACCAGGAATCCTTCCAAAAAGTTTGCCTTACATAATCGCTTTTTAACGGTTCTTGTAGGCAGTCCTCTAAACCCTTTTACATCAAATACTTCTAAGACAATAACTTCTGATCTTTTGAATCCTTTCCTTGTCTTTTTCTTCTCCTAATCTTTTGAGTATTTTTTGTCCAGAGACGCTATTCTCGCGGGGTTGTTTTTCTCGGTCTCATTTTCCTAAGTACGTTTTCCATGTTAAAAAACTTCTTAAATCCTTTGTCATAAAAAAATAGAATTATCATACTTGTAGAAGAATTGGAACTTTTGCATTCTCCATATTAATTCAATTTAAATTTCACAATCAAGCTAAAGACAACGTTTATACTAACTAGTTTTGGCATATCACGAAAATTCTCGCTATAATGAAAATAAAAGCTCATTTTTTATTTCATTTTAAAACATGAAATATGCGCTGTCTTTGATTAGCAGAAAAAGATAATATATAATAAAATAAGTTATTTCTAATATAATTTTTATGCTGTTCTTGAATTAACAATACGGCACCGTACACTGGTGCAAAATAATAATTAGAATGGAATTGATACCTATCTTGAATAAATATCAGTTATTAAGCGGTCAACATAAAGGTGTCTTTCATTCTTTGACCTTCATTGTATATGTGTGGGGAAGATAAGTTTGCTTTATTATGGTGAGATGCAAGTTAGAATAATAAATATTAAGTAATTAAAGATTAGTGAGGTAGCGGGATGATAGGACTTTATAAGTACTTATTGTTGTTAAAGTAATTTAACATTTAACATTAAACTTGAACGTGCATATATAAAAGAAAAGTTAAAAAATTATTCATCACCTATTTCTAAATTGGGCGGCCCTCTCGAAAAGAACAGGCTAAAATCTTTGAAGACCCATTTCTTATCTCATCTATTCAATGATAAGTTACAATATGCTTACTACCATAGATTTACGCGAAATTCTCTTTAATACTTAAATAGCATTAAATCAAACGACATTAGCTTCAAGCGACTTCTTATTTTAAAATACTATGATTTAAAACTTCATTCTCCTTAATAACCTAAGAACATGTTGTCATAATGTTAAATAAAGTTCAGTTATTTAAAAATATATAATCTATTTTGCAGCGGAATTATTTCCAAATAAATACAAAAATCAACCTGAGACAAACGTTCGAAACAAAGCACATCGCAATCATTGTGTCACTTAGTACAGCAAGTAAAAATTGTTATATATTGGTGCGCTAGTAAGATAACTGCCGTATCCTTAAAGTTAGTTTATCCGTTTATTTGCAGGTTACCTAGTCATATTTCTATTCATTCACCAAAAAGGAGGAAGATTCAATCAATTTCAAATGCATCAACATGCAAATGCCATTATGCCCTTTGGAAAACGTATATCTTCTAACTCATTCAGACTTTCGTATACAGTATATATATTTTCAAAATACTTCTTCAAAATTTTTTTTTTTTTTATTTTAAATAGCAGATTTGATGTTGTTTTGCATAGTTTGATTTACAAAGGGCAATCGTTAACGCCAAAACGCCATCCGGATTTGAACTAAGTGCGCTAAGCCGACACTCGTCGACGTAAATACTGTGAGATTAATCACAAGGATGCTCGTAAGCCGTACCTGGCCGCCCGGTCGGGAGCGCGGCCTTGCCCTAGTGCGCCGGCTATTTTTAGCCGCCCCCGCCTCCGCTCCCGCCCATCAATGGTGCTATTTACAGCCGAGTTTACTACAAGTTACAAAAAGTAAATTGTGTTTCTTTCACATAACATTAATATTTGCATACATCAAAAAATTGTTTTAAGCGATTACTTGACAGTGTCGCTGATTTTAGCAAGAGCTTTCATGTTAACATATTCTTTAGATCAAGGACACACTAGTCCCAATGACCTTGCATTTTTCTCATCATAATTATTTAGCGCTAAATATGTCATCATAGGAATTTAGTATATCTTAGGGTTTGCCGACGCATTTGAATAAAAATTTAATTTAATTAAGCAATAGAGTGGAATTATCCTCAAGGTGGTAGCCGCCTTCCCTCTCCATCTCCAACCATCCATTTATAAAAAATATTAAAAAGACAGTATTCGAAAGTAACTTACAATCTAAATATAATTATTTTATTGTTGTTTGTTGATAAACAGACAAGTGGTTATAAGTCGCATATACACGTGATTCCTGTGAGAATGCCTAATAGTGAAGCAAATGTTTGACTATAAATATCTAGTTTTACAATATCTTGTCGTGCAAAAACCACAACAACAAAATGTGTATGGCTTGATTTATACATATCGCAACCACGCCATATTATTGTATTGATTGTTACGAGAATACTCGTACTATATTGAAATTATAGTTGAATAGTGTATTAAAATTAAACATAACATAAATATGTTGTGATAGTATAAATAGTGCGTGTACCACACTCAACTCGTACATACGAATCTAACATGATAGATTTTATTACAAAAGTTCTATTGCTTATAATGAATGTACAAAATGCACCACGCCACATAGTAACATTTTAAATTGCAGGACTATTCTAAAGCACCTTTAATGATGATTTGCAAAACCTTTGTATGACTTGCAGGTGACTTATTTTACCTACCACGGTCCGCCGTGAAGGTGAAGGGTCCACGGTGAAGGTAACCACGGTCGTTGGTAATTACTTATAATCTAACTTATTCTTTATGTTATATTTTGAAATCGTTTTATTAAAATTGTTATCAAAACTATTTATTTGATTAACCAACGTTATAACTGTCCATTTATATTTTATTAACTGCTTGGTATCAGAAAACCTATAAAGGTAACGAATAAGGTACACAATGGTTACACAAACTTTTATTATTATAATACAAATTTTAAATTGTAAAAAGATCTTAATAAAAATTAAAGATAGGCTTATGATAAAATTTCTTCTGATGCACTAATTTACATATCATGTTATTTAACGTAGTACATATTAACTCAGTTTTTATTTTTGTATACACAAAACCTGAAAGTAGTTTGTTCAGAATCGTTAACCAAATCGATAACAATAGTTTGCAAGTAGATCTTTCTTTGCCGTCATTTAATTAGTCATTATAAAGTAGTTACAATAATACAGGTACTGACGGCGTGCTTCTGTTATATTCTAGTTCTGCGCTCGTAAGCTTTAGTGCCGTGCTCAATCAGGCGGATGCAGCGCAATATTCACAAGGTAAGACCCGAACTGACTGGGACACTACAATTGTCATTATATAATGTTTATTTTTGTGCACATAGACACATTGACTGAGTAATTATTTTTAATAACGGCGAACTTTGTACCTTGTTTAGGTACCATCTAACATGTGTAACAGACGAAGACCTACCAACTTCTATATAATAAATAGTTTTCTACATACTTACTTTTCCCTGTTATTTTAAATATTTAAATAGTTATTTTGCTACTGCTAATGATCAACAATGGACAAATTTAACAAATGGATTCATTTAAATCAATACAGCAATACAATTCTTGAATTATCTTTTTAAATATAAATGAATCGCTAAAATGTAAATACTCGCATAACTTCCGAATGTCTATACTTAATTGTTTAATTATTGTATTAATGTTGTAATATTGAAAAACATTTTGTTAAATCATATTGTGAATTTATCACTTTTGGCATTTTTCCACCGTTAAGCAAGGGGAACTAGCTATCATTTAATATTTAGTACTCTTATGATCAGTAGAGGAGAATTTCAAAGATCAATTTCCGTAACTCATTTTCAATTTCACTACTAGACATATGTAAATGGTAGAAATCGTTTCACGTTCACGTGAAACGATTTGATTTCGCTATTGTATAAGTAAATTCAAGAACAGTAACTTCATTTGTATAAAAATCTCGCCAAAAGTAATCCCGGCTTTATTCACCGCCTTCATAATACAAGTTTCACAAGTTATCTCCAAAAAAATAGAGGAAAAAGAAACGCCGTGAGCAATATCTACAGTAGAGAATATTTTCCTCTCCATTGGTCCACAGTTCAGTGCCAAAGATGATACAGAAATCAAAAAAACTTTCTGTTTCATTCTTGCTCCGTTCCAAACTATTTTGATGGTATCACCCGGTCGATGTATTTGTACTCATTTGATTTTTACCACATATATCTCTCATTTAGTTACTTGTTTCATTTAATCTGCATAATTTTTATCGTTTTTCGTTGTAAATATTTTCGTTTAAAATAACACAATTCATTGTACTTTAGTATACCTTTATATATTAATAAATAAATTTACTGTAAGAATTTCTTAAATGAAACAATAATTTGACATACATATAGTAAATATAAGATTTGTCTGGTACTATATTTTGCAGAAATTATTATTTTCTTTAAAGTAGTGCTTAGTTTATCATGCTACGAATAATTCTAGTGCAAATATAATGAAGCAAACATTGTATCTATTGCTAATAAATATTGCTGAATGCATAGGTTCATCCTAAAAGACTCATTCACATTCCATCGTTTTTCGTCACCAGTTTAGCGGCGACAAAGACGTATCCCAAAAGGTCTCTACACCAATCGGTTTTGTGCTCCTGGGCTCCAACGCCTTTCTCAAAATCTCATAGAACAATAATGGATAGGATTTAGAATACAAAAATATATATCAAAAAGGAAATTTATAGCTGGAAATATCTGAGGTGTCATAAATAAAAAATCTATGTATATATATAATATTAACGACCTCCATAGTCGAGTGGATAATACACCGGTTTCAAGGTGTCGCCATCTCTGAGGTCCCGGGTTCGAATCCCGGTGGGGGCAGATGTTTGTGTGATGAATGCGAGCATTTGTACCTTAGTCATGGTTGTTGATATATATTTCAATAAAAATTATTTGTATATGTATAATATATGTATGTCTATCCGTTACCCTAGATCCCATAGCACAAGACTTATAGAGCTTAGTTTGGGCTAGACTAATTGGGGTAAGTGTAAAAAAAAAATATATATACATAGATTTTTTTTTAATCTTAATCCCGCGACTTAAATAAATCTTTGCTTCAGTGATATGTATATATTTTTGTTTGTTTATTTAGATTTAGACAGTTGACTTACAACGTACCTGAAATCATGCAATTTGCATATACTTCTATGAAATAATTGTTAGGCTCCATCAAGCAATACTCAATGTTCCTGTAACCTTGTAAAGTTAAAAATGCAAGCCCAACATATTTTTGTCTCTCCACAGCAAAAGCTCACATTCTAAGTGATTAGATGTGATTTACGGTTCTTTCATAGGATGCATTAAATTCTCTCTGGCACTTCGTATCCCTTCGTAAATAGCAGATGTCCTACTTCCCCGCGCCGAATACAAATGAAATAAATCCCTCGAATCTTTTGGGCTCAACCGTATACACTTGATGGATATTAAACGTGAGGTAGTACGTATTTCATAGACAGAAGAAAAGACAAATAATTTTATTTAAATATTTTTCTCTGAACATTATATTGACATAAGACAGACTTTAAATGCATACTTCAGACGTTTGTTTTAAAAATGAGCTCAGTTTATGAAAATGTAATATAGTATTGTTCTATGTTTAGCCAATTTTACAAGTGCAGGAAGAGATGGGTGTGAATACCCGTTATGGTTATATTATTTGCAATACTTATTTACCTCTAAAATTAAATATTTAAATATTTATTTATAAAACTAAATATTTATTTACCTCGGGACATGGTTTAATGTTGTTGCATTTGATGTAGGGAACGTCCCGTGCGGGTTTTCTGTGCGGGATTGGTTGGTCCAAAATGCCGATTTCATTTTCATTTCATTTCATTTATTCATTCATAAACAGGGGTAGTTACTGTATAGATGTATAAATAGATTACAAGTTCAACCATGTTTAACCATATCGGCATATGAACACTTAGATAGGTCAACTTATTGCTTAATTACAAAATATGAGCTTTAAATACAAACTGCCAATTTGTGTAAATGTTATACAATACATGTCAATTACATTAAAGAAATTTAAGTCTACTGGACTGACTTATAAAGAAAACCTATATAACTTAAACTAAACTAATTAAATGTCAAATGGAAAAGTTATTCGTTAGTTAGTGGAATGTCATTATACTTGATAATTAAAAATGTCAAATTGAGGTGTAGTACATACATACATACATACACTCACGCCCTTTTCCCACGGGGGTAGGCAGAGATTACGTCCTTCCACTTGCTACGGTCCTTACATATCTCTTTCGCTTCATCTACTTTCATAACATAACAGGTGTAGTAGATGTCCAATAATAATTAGTTATAGCAATACAAAAAGATGACTATTTTAAAATTTACAGTGTCAGTTAAAAACAATACAAAATTACAATTTATCTTTCAAAAAATCACCTACACTATAGTAACATTTGTCAATTAAAAATTCCTTTAAGGCATGTGAGAATTCGGTTACATTTTCCTTTCCTCTTATATAAGAGGGAAGCTTTTTAAAAATAGTGGGTGCCATACAGAAGACAGATGCTCGAAAATGATGCGTCTGACTTACCAAATTACACCGTATTAATCCTTGTCTCCTATTTCCCTCTGGATATAGTGCAAATAAGTTAATATTTTCCTTCGTAAATTTAGCTAATTCGTAAATATATATACACAGAAAAGTCAAAACACGCAATTGCTTAAATCGTGGACTACATGACTCTGTTTGTTTTATTGTACACATAGCTCTTATGCATTTTTTTTGCGCTATAAATACATCATTTTTTCCAGTCGAATATCCCCAGAAAATAATTCCATAGCGAAGGGTTGAAGAGACATGACCATGATATGCCATCAATAATGTAGTCATACTAGTTACAAGCCTTAACTTTGATAGTGCATAAGAAAAACTACGAACTTTTTTAATTATAATGTCAGTGTGATTATTCCATGTCAAATTGTTGTCAATTGTTAATCCTAAAAATTTTGTTGAGTCAACTTCTTTAATCTTATTTACACGTTGTTGAGTCAACTTCTTTAATCTTATTTACTCGATTTACACGTAGTACAGTCAATATACCGTAAAATAAATCGTCTCAGTGAAAAAATTACCCCCAAGAGTAAGTCTTGTTTTTCTGTTTGTGAAATGACGTCACTAAGCTACATTGGCGATGGGCATGTTCAACCCATAGCAGTTTTTTGAACAACTCAAAAAATCCTCAATAAAATATTTGGAATGCATTTTTCTCGATTTGTTGCATACAAAAGTTTTCAAGTTACAGTGCAATACAGCGCTGCGTATACAACACAGTGCCACTAACGGTAATTTTTCGGTTCTATTGAGACTTTCGTCGTTGGCGTCGGCACAGTTCTGACAAAACCGCATTATTGGATTTTTCATACCTTTGGTTATCATCTTGGGCAGTCGGACTTCGTCGAGTCGTCCGTTCGTCCAGTCGGCGCACGTGGTCAAGCTGTCACCTATCAGTTGTCAGTGACGTTGACAGTAACGCGGACATTGAACGGCTGTGCGTTGGATCGAATTTGGGTACCTAACCGACAGGAGTCCCGTAAGTGTTTGGTACAAATCCATATATATTGTACATTGTTTGCTGCAATTGTCCTTAGACAAGGTCGGAAAATTACGTTCTATTTTTATTAGTGAATTGTTTCTGAAGCATCCAGAATTTACTGGAAACCTGGCTGATTTTCCGGGGTCGCATCGCAGTATGATGATAGTGCGGTATTGGACAGGTCGTCATGTACGAGTTTATTAGGTTGTTATTGCGGTCAACCACGCAATACAAACTCATTTAAGAAGATTCCGATAAATCCGGAAAATTTCCGGAATTTTACGGTTCTCTAAGGATACCACAGCGGTTCGGCTGTAATTGACAGATGAGGTGGAAGTTCTTGTACTAAAGGAAACAAAATGAGCACTGGTAATGTTGACGAGACATATACACGGTCTCTTGTACTCACTTTGCCCGGGCATCCCCTACCACAGGCTAATAGCTTCACTGACACCATCAGTTGCGGATGCGCTTCCTCCTTCATAAAAGGTTGTGGGGAAAATAGTCAGGAATATTTCAAACACTACGCCGGGGGCCAATAGCATTAATACTCGGATTATACGGCACACTTGGTAGGACGCAGCGGCGGAGTTTTCCGAGGTATTTAGGCATTTTCCCGGATATCTGGAAGGCCGGTAGGTTCATTCTTATCCCGAAAAGGAACAACAGACGGCTTACCGATCCGAAAGCATACCGCCCTGTCACTCATACCGATCTTGGGTAAGGCTTTTTCATTGCCTAAAATTCCCATTTTAAAAGATGACTGCTTGTAAATGTTATGGCAAAAATACACATCATACAATCTATTAATTATTTTATCAAAATAGCTTTTTCCTCACTAAACACTATTACTGTACTCAGTAATAATATAGTAGACACTGAATCAGTGTTTGACATTTTATATCATTTAAAAAGTACTTCGCTTGATTGCTTTACGCTATCAATATGGTCACAATCGGGAGAGGAATTTCCTGTGGGACTATTTCATTATTTACTATTCTAATGTAATGTAATTCTGTACTTTGAATTGCGGTGACATCAACCGGTCGTCATTTTTAAATGTAAAGTCCCGGTACAATCAAGCTAGTTCCCTAGACAAGTGCATCTGAACATCTGCTTACCATTTTCATATATTCCTGAACATGCAACCACAGCTACATCCGGCACTGTCAATACTCAAGGTAGTAATTAACCTAAATGAAAACATCTACGAAACATCACAAACGACAATATGACCCGATCATTTTATAACATAAATGTATATGTATCTGCGCTCAAAGTTTCATATTACCATAAAGTCAGTACGATTGTGTAGATTGTGAATCCTAACTTTACGTATCTACATTCAATATTAACTGGCATATAAGCGATCCAACTTAATGCAAATACCAAATCTAAATCACACTAGATTCCTTTAACGATGGCAGATTTTGTATCCCACTAAGCTGATTTATGTTTCTGAGGTCATGATTTACATTTTAGGCCGGCTAAATATGCGATAGGCACGGAAATTGAAAGCTTCGGCAAACTGGTCATAAAGGAAAATTGTTAAAGCATAATATTATGTCCAAATTTGGTTAATTGGTTTCGCCTTCGCGCGCTACTTAATTAATACAGTTTGTAGTTCTCTACGTATATGTACATATCTCATTTTAAAAAGGAAGGTTGTCAAACTATTTGTTGTATGTTTATTATGCCTTTTTTCAGCCAAATATGGAACGATATTACATTTCTTTTTTGTAATTACAAGGGTACACTGTCGAAATAGTCGCATAAGTAAAATGGCATAATTTGATTATCACATTGGAGAAGTAGACGTGTAGTTGGTATAACTCAGCCATTCAGTTTTCAAAATATGTGTGAAGTAACGAATATAAGGGCTTTCTATAAGGATTTCAATATTTTTATACATGTAGTTGATGGCTGGAAAGAGGATCGCTACGGCGACCGTGCAGCCTCCACTCCCCCTCACTTTTGAAGTAGTTTAAAAGAACTTTTTACAAGAGTTTCAAATATTTACCTACTTTGATTTCTGAGAGACGGTCTTTGTATATGTATAGCAGTGATATACCACGTGGATATACATCTTATACTCTTTTATTATATTATGTTTAGCAGATATGGGATAATACATTTAAAATTAGACTACACATTTATCTACGAGTATAAATGTTTTGTTTCAAGTAAGCTGATTGGAATCTAATCATTGTACTATAAGTAATAAAATAATTAAGAAGAATTAATAAATAAGAAAAATAACCGTCTGTAAAAAAAATCACAATCGTCATAATTTTATTCATTTTGTTATAATTTTTGGCGTTTGTTATTATATCCATTTTTGTTTTATTTACAAAATGTTTATCATTTCTATTTTCATAAAACTAAAATTGTTTAAAACTAATTATAATGGCGAAATTTGCAATTTCTACTGTTTTCGCACGAAATGTATGATGGCTACTTCTACTCGCCCACTCCTTTTCTACCGAAGGGTTCCTCAACACTAAAAATACAAACTTATTTAGAGAGATACATTTATAATGTAAAAACTAGTACGTATGAAGTCATAGAAATGTACGTGTCAGTTATTTACATAATATAAAGAGGAATAAGATTTTACTGAACAAAAGACAACTGTAAGATTTTTGTGACAAATTAATTTGCCGTACATATATGGATCTTACGTATTATTATTTGATTTACTTCATCATTTGTGTTACATAAACATAAAATAACATAAACTTTGTTTTTTATATCTTATCTTAGCCATAGTAACAAAATAACTCCACGACTTTTGGAATTTTCCGTAAGCTCCGGATTGGGGAACAAATCTAATGCGATCCCATTCCAATACCCTCAACCTTTACCTAGCCCTCCCAACAAATACTCGGTAATTAAGAGCTTGTTAAGATACTCTTCTGTTCTTTAGATTATGTGTTGATACACATTTTATAAAATCAATTTCTTAGTTTCTCAAATATCTTTTATTGAAATATAAACTAACCAATATATTAAATTTTTGATATAAAAGTGCGACATCATATGATGCACAGTATGTGCAACCGAGATCCGCAACCAGTTGCGATTTAAACTTTATTCTTCGAGTGGTGCCTAAAACCGTGTCGTGAGTTATGAAATTAATATATTTTCATAAACAAGCCATATGTCTCATTAATAAAAGGATTTTCTCTTATATACTATAGTAATTCTTTATATACTTACACTTTAATTAAAAAGCAAATTTCGCGTTCGTTATCCAATAAAGGTGTTGGATTTATTTGATTAATCTGTAAAATGTTGTAATATTTTTGTCGCATTAGGTTAGGTATTATAAATCAGAAATAATAAATAAATTTTGATCGTTAAAAGATAATTAAATAGAAATAAATTGTTGTTTGAATCCGAGGTAGCTTCACGATCTTTAATTTTTTTATTAAAATCAATTTCTTGTCGTTTCCATTACAGCAGTATCGGTGCTCCGTTGTTTTTTTTTATCTTAAAAATATTGTGTAGAACCGAAATCATGTTGTTATATATCGATGCCAACTTTAAATTAGAAATCATTGATTCAATATTTTTGTTTCTGCTTCTGTAAATTCAAGATTTGGTTCGACCTGTATAGTTTTATTGATCTACGTTGTTATTGACAAATGGGCTTACCAGATATAATGGAGATACCAAACCGTTCAAACCGGACAGAATTTATGCATTATGAGTGCGCCTTAAAAGGCTCCAAAACTCGTAGTGAAGTGGAATAGCCGTGGCGAGTGGGCGTAGCAATCCATAGTGAGCAATCGCACCGAATCTCGTGAAATCTGTCGTTGTCTATATCACCACATATTTAGGTCAAACTACTGAGTGCACGTTAATTAGAGTTTGAACTTAGCGCGTAAACGATATTTCATACATTTGTGTTAAAATGGAGGCCCTGGGCAAACACAAATTTATAGGTCATAGAATCCTAGCTGCGACTGACATGTTACGAGTTTCGACTTAATATTGCCAAAACGTTTTGTATGTGTAACGTGTCGTATTGTAGATAGCGTAATATTCGGATCGTGCGAAAAATTTGTCAGCCGCAAACCATCGCAACATTCCACACGTTTACAAGTGAACGAGACGTGTCGCAAAATTTTCTTGTACTTTATGGTGCAAAGTTCTATACATGATATAATGAAATAACTTTGCCCTTTACTAACAAAGTGTGAACAGTTCTTCTCCATTCAATGCACACACATTGGGTAAAATAACTTTGACACACTTGTTCACCTGAATGTTGATATATCTCTTACATTGTTATTCTTAGTTTCATTATATAATTGACCTACCAATCACCTACTATGACTTTTAATCAATATAAAGTCATTATTTCGTAAAAGTAAAATATTTATCCATATATTAAAAATATTTTCGGTTTAGTTTAAGACTTGGGGTTTTGAAAAATGTCTGTTAATATTTATTATCTCAGTATATGTGAACAGTTAAAACATTACAACAGAACACGATTTAAAGGAATTAGCAGGAAAGGACTGGAAAATTGTCGGCTAGGACAGAGACAAGTGGAAAGGACTGGAGGAGGCCTTCACCCGAGGAGGGGTCCATAGCCAATAGCAAAACTAACTTTTACTAACATTTAGACGTAAGCAAAACACTAATAACTAATAATATCAATTACTAACATTAGAATTGTAAAAATAAGGTTATGGAAATAACGGCTTTATTATTAATGTAGCTTACATCACGTGTCTTTATAAGACACGGTCCTTTATAAGGCGTGCGCGGGGATACAGATCCAACGCGGCCTCTACGCGTTGGATCTGTATCCCCGCGCACTTAAGCGAAATTTAATGACAGCGTGCGTGGAGTGTACCAACTGGGTGTAATCTCTATCTGCACCATTAATGCAGCCAATGTCTTACCTTACCCAGTTAGATGCACAGAAACTATTGTCATTAGTGATTAAAACGTTTGTGGCCTATTGCATTTCAATTTAGGTGGTAATGAAACCGGGCTATGGAAGAAACTCCGATCACCTGCCTCCTCAAAGCCTCTTAATTGATTTATTATTATTATTATATGTGAACAGTAAGCAAAATAAGTACAGTAAAAATACTACTCATCTTAAATAATCTGGGTTTTGCCGCATCTAGAAAACTATCCAATAAATAATGGTATAGTTCTCAAACGGTGACTTATGACCCTGCTTTATTCGCTTGCTCTTGCTATTTGACGCCGTATGTTAAAAGCCTATTTAGATATAAATATCAATTGTAATACCTACATACAAATGTAATCTGTTTAATCTCAATGTCACGTAATTTATAGGGCAATATGAAAACGCCGGCACGACCCAGCCGCCCAATATTCCACACCTATGCAGCTCATAAGCGCGTGATGGTATTTTCTATTACTCTATAAAACGAATTTTATCTTTCAATATTCAAAATATGAATTTAGAAATTTTATAGAGTCGTTTAGGCAATATGCACGTATATATATATATATATACATATATATGTTATATATACATATATATGTATATATATATATATACTCTATTAAATCTATATATATAGTATATACAACGTATATGTACGTTTTGCAATCGGATGGGTATTTTATGGCCTAATCCTTGATTGCGATAATTTCTATGAAAATATTGTTGAGCGAAACAAAAGTTCCAAAAAACGGACACTCGTCTAATTTTCACAGAAATATGATCTCTTTTTAGTCCCATTATATTCAAACATGCACTCGTGCAGTGATCTATGAGGAGGGGGTTAGTAGCACATCATCTTTTGAACAAGGCCGCCCAAGAAGAATAATCATTACATTACTCCACAGCCCAAAAAGAATGTAAACTTATTTACTTTAAGAAGAATTATTTATTGAATAATTCATTCCTATGAATTAAGTTGCACAATTAGAGCTATCAAAGAAACTTTGAATTTGTTCCTAATATTCAATGGACACTTACCCTAACTAATATGTATAATATCAAAAACCTCCAAGAAATGCACTTGCATATTTTTATATGTACGCTATGAACAAAAGTGTAAAATGTATTGGACGGTCAGTAACACATCAAATCTTTGCATCTGCATCACGAAAACCGCCATGTTATAAACGACATAGTAGACAAACTGTGTCAAGGACAACATGTAAATACGCTTGGACTATCTCTGCGCAAATGGTTATAGTTTATTTCAATCTTATTATATATTCATAGAACATATAGTCAATATATAGTCAAAGAACAAAGTTAAGACTACATGGACTATAATAAATCAGGAAACGGGAAAAAGTAGAAGCTCTGGGAACTCTTTCTCTTTAGAAATTAATAATAAGACTATCAAGTAGGAAGATGCAGTTGCGAATGCATTTGTTGATTATTTTTCTCAAATTCTTGCTATAACTACCAGTAATCTTAACTCATCTCCTAGTTTAGCCGTCACCCTCCTCGAGTCAAGTGTGAACAGGTGCAGTGAATCATTCAAATTTAGCCATATTGATGCTTCTTCAATTAAGAAAACATTCCGTTTACTTAACAAGAAGAAAACTGAAGATCTCTGGGGTATATCAACTCACATAATTCAATCTGTCATCGATGAATTATCCCCATTGTTAGCACAAATGTTTAATTCTTGTATTGATGAGGGTGTCTTTCCTGATCTAATGAAATATAGTAAATTAATACCACTTTTCAAATCGGGTAACAAAAAAGATCCCTCAAATTTTAGACCTATATCCATATTACCTACTTTCAGCAAAATCTTCGAGAAAGTTATTTACAATCAACTAATAGGTCACTTCAGAACAAACAGACTCATGCATGAAAGCCAATTCGGCTTTACCAAAGGTAGATCCACTACCGATGCCGGAACTGCACTTATGAAACATATTTTTGACGCATGGGAGGGCAAGCGGGATGGAATTGGAGTGTTTTGCGACCTTTCCAAAGCGTTTGACTGTGTGAGTCATGAAACGCTTTTAAGTAAACTTAGACATTATGGTGTCTCGGATGGAGCTGTTAGCCTTTTAAAATCTTATTTATCAGACAGATTGCAGAAAGTCGTTATTAATAGATCAGAATCTGCTAGCTCGCCTATAACGATGGGGGTTCCCCAGGGATCAATATTGGGTCCTCTACTGTTTCTAATATATATAAATGACCTTCCTTACTACATTACAGAATCGTGTGAGACAGTATTGTTTGCAGATGATACTTCTTTACTATTCAAAGTTGATAGACAAAAAGAATGTTATGAAGATGCAAATAGTGCTCTCTCGAGAGTTCTGTATTGGTTCACAATTAATAATTTGTCATTAAATTCTAAGAAAACAAAATGTATCAAATTCTCTTTGCCCAATGTAAGGCAGGTTGAAACTCGTTTAAATATGAATGGTGATGTCATTGACTTGGTAAATAATACTAAATTCTTAGGCATTACGTTAGATTCACGAGTACAGTGGGATCCACATATTGAAACTTTGGCAATCAAACTTAGTTCAGCGGCGTACGCAGTAAAAAAGATTAGACATTAGTTAAAAACTAATGTTTAAACGGCAAGAATTGTTTATTTCAGCTACTTTCATAGTGTTATGTCCTATGGACTGCTGCTATGGGGATCAGCGGCTAACATTGAGAGTATTTTCCTTTTACAGAAAAGAGCGATTCGTGCTATTTACTGTTTACGGGCTAGAGAATCCCTAAAAGAATTATTCAAAGAAATTAATATTTTAACTTTAGCTAGTCAATATATATATGATAATTTATTTTTTGTATATAGAAACTATAATAAATTCAATAAAAACAGTGATCTATTTAATGTGAATACTAGAAACAAAAATAAACTTGCCGTTCCAATGTTCAGACTCCATAAAACTAGCTGTTCGTTCTTGGGGAAATGTATATCTATGTTTAACAAACTTCCGCAAAGTGTCATTGATTTGCCTTTATATAAATTTAAAATCCATATCAAAAAGACACTCATGAGTAAAGGTTATTATAAAGTAAGTGACTATCTAAATGATCACACTATTTGGGAATAGGGACACTATTCATAGAGCCATGTTTGGTAACTACATTATTAATAATATTGTATTATTTTTATATGTGTATACATACACATATAAAAATAAAAAATACTAAACATACATACGACTGTAATCGTATTAGGTTTGACTGTATCTTATATTATATTGTATTTTATATTATATTATTATAATTATTAACATTGAAAAGAGGAGATAAAAAATAGACCTTCAGAGTTTCTTGCCTGTTGTTCTCGAGAAGGCTCTCCCAATTTCCGAACAAGTGTCGAGTCAATTATTCTTTTCCTTATTCGTACGTACGGACAAGGTTTTTGTTTTTTTTTTTTAATCTTTTTTTTGTTTTGTTTGTTGACGTCAATAAGTGCCTGTAAAGGTCTATGTTGAATAAAGATTATTTTGATTTGATTTTGATATTATGACACAAATCGTTACCTTAACAATGTCCTGTCACATTTGTTTATCTACATGTTGGTAATAATGATTGCAAAAACTATTAAACTGACTTTCGTGTAATTTTCACTGTTCAATAATGTTTTCTGGCTAGTTTATACACGTAAGTTATAGAGTAGCTTAAAACAAATTTACATTGGCAATTAATGACATACGGAAAAGAAGTTTATCTGCAGACGACAAGCTGATCTCTATAAAACTTTAAATCTGTCGTATGATTCATAGTTACTTCATACAACTTTTTATATACGTTTCCGTATCCAAAAAATCACCTTCAACATTATCGTTACCCGCAACCCGCAATCTACCGCACCTTTCACGTTTCACGGCGAAATTTCCAATTTCAATCAAATGAAGCTGTAGAGGTTGTAACCACTTGCAAAGAGCTCGTAAACTGAGCGCTGTACGTACAAGAGACTGGCATATTTTATTAGTGCAAAATTCCGGTGCTCTGACGAAGTAGGCAGTAGCTAACGATACATTAAGCCGCTGAAGAGATTAACGGTTTACGAGAAAATTTATGTTTATGGCTTCGCGGAGTTGCTCTCAACACGTTACCGGCTGAACTGAATGTAATTATATTACGACTTCATAATATTTTAATATAAAAGTAAAAAACTCGTTTCTACGTATATTGATAATACCAAAATTTTTTATAATCGGGCACAATTTAAATAATTTGTCGCTTTCTTGTATATAAAAATGTGTAAAGAATTTTTGAGATTGTTTAGTTTATGAAAAATAGGTTTCGTTATTTGCTATAATCTCGTCGCCTAAACAATATACATATTTCTTCATTTATCGCGAAAAAGAGTATAAATAAATATATGTGTGTATATAAATATATAACTTTTTGCCAACTTGTAGGTAGATACATAAAACCATTGTTATTCCAGAACTTTAATAATAAAGCCTAGTCCTGGTCGTCCTCTTTTGTAGTTAACTTTCTTCTGCCTTTAAGATTCTGAAGGGATAAGTGGAAATCTGAAAGTGCAAGATCAGGGTTTTATAACAGGTCTCAGTTGTTATGACTTTCTTGTTATGGGTTTTTTAATTTTCAAATTTCAGAGTAACGCAGTCGGGTATTTAAATTGTCCTTTTTGATTGAAGTTATATGTACATCGACTTCTAAAATGTTTCTCTATTATATTTACTCAATTTAATAAAAAGGAAAATTTTGAGAAATAAATAGAAACATCAATTTCTCAACTCCAATGCTTTTCTTTAAATGTCATCCCAACCAGTCAGATACAAAAGTAAACCAAAGATTGAGTATGAGAAAAATCTTTTTCCGTTTAAATAATTATTTAAGTCGCGTAGGACTATTAAATCGTGGATAACTCTGCGAAAAATGTACGCTACCATGATAGGTATATCTACGGGAAACTCCATTGGTTCCCGAGTCACGTGTACAAAATGCGTCAGGCTGGATAAACTCGCCGCACCGGCAGTGAATATCTATTAATTCCACTAATAGCCCCATTTACTGGCAGCATCTTTTGACTGAACACCTGAGGTTACTTAAAAATGTAACGTCAAACTTTTAATAGAATATTTATCTATACAAATAAATAAAATTGGAGTGTCTGTTTGTAATATTAAAATAACCGCTTTCTACTACATGCATATGAATGTATATATGGTACACATACTAAAATGCATATTTAAAAAAAATTGTCTGTCTGTCTGTCTGTTTGTTCCGGCTAATCTCTGGAACGGCTGGACCAATTTGGACGTGACTTTCACTGGCAGATAGCTTATGTAATAAGGAGTAACTTAGTTACTTTTATTTTATTTTTGATATTTTTAAAAATAAAAATATCAAAAACAAAAAACAATTTTTTTTATTACATTCCACGCGGACGAAGCCGCGGGCACAGCTAGTATTTAATATAAATAATTACGAATTTGACTGAAATAATGAAGCAATACCTACATTATAACCATTATTATTATATCTTATTAATCTCTCTAATTAAGTTAGAGTAATAAATCAATAACACGTTAATAACTAAGAAAGAATAATCGACTTCATATACACCTTCGTGTCATTTCGCAAATTATACAGGTCATCAGTGATTTTTGATGATTTTTGTATACTTTAGGTAATGTTATAGTACACTAGAAAAACATTGACACAAGACTACCCTGATCGGGATCGGTACCGAAATTATAGCGGCAATTGACTTATTTTTATTAAAGAATATCCGTCACTTTTATATTATATGAAAAAGTAATCAATCTAATTATGATCTAACACTATTTCAATTGCTGAAATAATAGATTAAAAATATCAAACAACTAATATGCCATAGCTTGCTCACTCTAAGCTGTAGCGTTCTATATAGCACGAATCAATACGTTGACACGCAATTAACTGTTACTCTAGGCTCATTTGCCGTCGCGTGCTACCACAAACCCGGCCGCAGCAACACGCGAAAAATCACATCGCCATATTGGCGCCACTTTGCCACCACACGTGCATTTATGGCGGCAAACGATAACATTCCGGAATTTATTTCCTTACTGTAATACGTTTAGTTTGTAATGTTCACTTCGTTTAAAAAAATAACACGAAGCGTGTTTAGTAAAATATTCTCATATTGCATACAAAACTGTTATGACACTAACTCCTATACACTTTATCAAACGTATTTAAATATATGTTAATTATTTCTCTCATCGCTAATGCTTTGTGATGTGAATATCGTTTTCTTTAGTATCCACAACAACAAATAGAATGCACAACAAAAACACTTAATGAGAACACTTATTTTCATGAGACACTTGGGATCGTAACACTGTTCGTAATTTGATAGCCAAAAATAATTCAAACTTGGAATACAAGTTACATACGAAGATTAGAAACTGTCTAACTGAGTTTAATACTTTCAAGCGATAAATTTCCCAAAGCGCTATGCTTACGCGGCATCAACCGCTTGAGGCAAAAGTATATGCATTGAAACTTAATTTGGAAGCTACTAAGTACCTTCTAATTAACTGGTGTGACCAAATATGTGCGCCAAATTTTCGACCTCAAGACCAATTTCAAGAAGACGGAGATTATTTATTTGGACAATAACAGTACCAAAATTCGTAAAAACAAGTAGCTTACTTAATTCTATAACTGAACGGAAGTACCTTAATGTCAAAGTATAATATTAACATAAATTTAAACACAAATATTAGGATTAAACAGAATCTGTAATGCTGTAGCTGCGTTCGGTAAATCATATGTCTGTTGATGCATGACAGGAGTCACATTATCTTAAATTGTTTATTTAATTGACTTCACTGCCCATCTTGCTCTTCAAAAATAAGAAATAAGTAAAACAGGCATGCCAAAGCAGACTTTCTCGGGTACTTAACCATGTACTCTACCAAAAAGTAGACTATATATGGTTGAAATAAGCGGCAACTAGGCTAAGAATGTGCTAATGACAGAAGTAATTACAACATGTCAATGTAGGGACTAAACGTGTTTTATATTTCGTACGTAATGCAAATAAAAATGCAAAACAAATGCTTAGAGCAAGTGAAAGGATTTGTGAATCTGGGATCTATGTTCACAAGAGATGATGTATGAATTTGACAGTGAAAGAAGAGTAATAAGACGATAAAGTATAAATTGCAAAATAATAGATAAGGGTATCATGCGATCTGAAAGAAAATGTAGTGACAAAAATCGAGAAAGGTTTGCTTAAACGGTTCAGATACGAAAGGATGGACGAAGACGACTGACGAATGGGACGAAGACGACTGACGAATGAAATTTAAAACGCAAATATTATTGGGCCCGTTTGTAGGGGAGGACCTAGATGTACATACTCGAAACAGATAAGTGAATTATTGAAAGAAGGAAACGTCAAGAGTATACGTAATCGACGAGAGTATATGAAAGTAATAATAAAAGTCGTGGAAGCTAGGCATGTATGTTTAGATCGTAACAAGCGGAAAACTCTGATCTCTGTTTACCCTCTTAGGAAAGAATCGTGAGTATATGTATGTATGTATAAAATATATGAATAACACGAAATTCACCGTATTAAAGTTAGTATTCATTAAATTCGCCTGTATTCAACTAGTGATTGACTGTTTGTGAAAAGTATGTATGTTCCTAAAAGTATATGTATGGCAGGGCACGTCAGTACCTTGCTTTTATCCCCCTGCCTATAACCGCGCGAATTAGAGAGGTGATTATTGACGTAGAATCGATGTCCGATCATAGATACATCCGATTCTCGGTTTCCATGTTGTCTCTAGGAATCAACTTAAATTTGAGTCTCGCAGCTGGTCTCCCGCAGTTTCCTAGGCGAGCTTTTGTATAACTGCGTCCGGAATTGGCGATAAAGACTGCAGAGGTCCGCGAATAGTCAGGCCAGGGATTCTTGATGGATGATATTGATGGCACGGCAGAATATTTCACAGATGATTTACGAGCTATCTGTAACAACACCACAGGTCCAAACCATGTTGAATGAGAAAATTATCCTTTGACGAGTGTATAGGAGACACACTTACCTGCAAATAGGGATGGGTAGAGCAAGGAGGCCTAGGAGCATTTTATAACGATACTCGATGCCGATCCGTGCGGCAGACCATACAGAGGGGCATTTAAATCTAGCTTTATTCCAATTCACAAAGGACATTGGGTTCTCTTCCTAGGTCCCATGACTCCAAGAATGGTCAACTCAATACCACTATAGTTTCGGCGAAAAACCATGAAACTTGGGGACCAGATGGGATTCCTGTCAATTTTGTGTTTGGCATGTGAATCTCTGGAGCAACCATTCCGATTGATGCTATATTTATGCAAGGCTACGGTCCGTTTCCTCAGGAGCAAGAAGACTCAAGGAGAAAAAGGTCTCATATGATAGGGGGAGAAACCATTATTAATCTTAGGGCACTTCACAAGTCTGTAATTGTAAGTACTTAAATGCTTACTAAAATGAACTTATATACTATAGTAGGTACTTAAATATGTATTTAAACTCCTATTTTAATTTTGTTAATAAAGTTCAAACACAATCAATATAATGTAATCAATCAATATAATGGAAAAATACCTTACATGAGAAAAAGGTTTTAATAAAATTATTAAAATTTAAATTACCTTATAGTTAAAAAAAAAACGATTTGTCTCAACGCAACTCATTTTACAATCTGCTCCCAGCAGCCTTCATTCGATTCTGTAAAAGTTTTCTATCTTTAAAAATCATTATGCTTGAAAAACAATTATTGTTGGAAGTCTTAATTGTATATAACAGTCGTCAGCCCTTCCCTGTCTCAATCCGCCAAAAGAAAAGTTTCAGAATTTGTTATTTTATTAAAAGTCTACTAAAACTGCTTTTTTAAAATGTATATTTGAAGTATATCTCTAAATATACATTTTAAAAAGCAAAGTAACTTTGACAGTATTTGTAATAGCTTATTATGAAAAATTTTTTCGGGTAATTGACTTTTTAAAGTTGAATTAAGTTCCAAAAACTATATAACTATATATATATATAATAATAAACAAACTATATATATATATATAATATATATATTATATATAATTAAAAACTATATATAATAATAAACAAACATTTTTTTTACAAAATTATATTGTACAGAAAAAGCTTTTCAGAGAGTTTAAACTAAACAAACGGGAAAAATTTGTGATAAACTACTAGTATAAACTAATCTACATAACAAAATAGATACCCATATTCATTATACAGAATATAATCGTTACGTGTGCACAGACTATTATTTCGTAACAAAACATTAAACTCATATGGAAAAAACGTTACCTAATAAATAAATTGACATCAATTAACTTTTATAACTATCATTAGAAGTATCCATTATTTGGCACATTAAACCCTGCCATACGTATAATGTTATCCCATAATATAAGTGTTTTTTTAAAAGGTTTTAGTTTCTTTGTGTGCTCTAGTATCCACTGACAATGCCGTAACTACCCTTTCATGCGCCCGGTGCGAGCTTTCAAAACTGCGTCCTAGAAAAGTGTCCTAATAAAATGGACAAATGTGCATAAAAATATATCTATTGAAGTGAAAACTTCTTTAGCGGCGCTGAGCACTTTTTGTATGGGTGAAAACTTCCAAACTCGCGTCAGGGTCACGTGATGTTGATCGAAAAAGCGTAAGATTGAGGGGAAGGGAGAGGAACTAGTATCTCCCACTCTTTCTACCGTGCCTGAGTGGCTGCTCCGTTTAGGCGGCCCCCCCGAGTAGCCTCCCCCGAGGAGGGCTCCCCTCTAGGCAGGGGAGCGGAGGCTGGGGGTTCCCGGAAGTGGCTTGATGTTCCCGGGGGCTCCCTACATGCCTGAGGAAGGCCATCCCTGAGGTTTTTAGTGGGTAGGCCTCCCCCTTCTGGGGAGGAGAGCCCCACATAACCCCGGCTCGCCACAGCCGGGGTATGCAATTTAATGCATTTTCCTCAGGGGAACAAAAAAAAAAAAAAGGGCGGTCTGGTCATTTCTGCGCCATTCCAGGGTCTGCGCCCCTCCAGGGTCTGCGCCCTGTGCCTGGGCACCGCTAGCACCGCTCTATTTACGGCACTGTCCACTGATACTTACTAAAATTCTAAAAATGGTATGATATAGTTCCTTATAGAGGAATGGAAGTTAAAGATTTACTGCGCCGATCCCAGATAATGGGAAATGGGCAAGAGGATGATAATGATAGTTCCTTGATTATCTTGTCATATAAAATTATTGCACTTTAACATTTATAATGATTTTACTGAAACGTAAACATCCTTACCAAGGGAAATAATTTGGAGTTCGTTTGAAACTAAACGCGTTCCACTGTTGTTTGACTATTAACATTTTCATTAAATATAATAAAATAAAGAACTACCTGTCATATTTTCCTGTGAGAAGGATTTTTCTTCGAAGATTAATGGAATGTTGGAACCCGTTCGTCCTGAGTGATGGAAAATGTCTGAAGATTATTTATATAGATAATTTTTCAGTTATTACTGCCCCTTACTTGTCAAAACCGTTCGTTACATGATACATATTAGATTTGAGCAGAAACGTTACTCATCTCTATGATTCATGAAAACAATCAAATTTACAAACTATTTATTTCTAGCATATAAAATGGAAATGGTCATTATTTACCACACCGTTCGCCTAAACTACATCGCAATGCAATGAATCTTAGCAGACTCATATACTTACAGCCTTTCGAGTTGAAAAGTGATACTATTAAATTATCATAGTAAGTAAGTACAACGTTAACCAAATTCATTATTCTAGTGAAAAAAATCATCGAAAACTAGCAAACAATTGTGCAAAAAGTCTATAAGTGTATAACATGGAAGCGACAACTTACTTTATAGTATTTTTCTTAGTTAATTCTGAACAAACTCTACCATAATCTATTAAATAAAATCATGGTACGCCAATGCTAAATCACGTAATTAACAAATAGTTGCGCCGCGGATACGATGTCGTTTCCTACTAATTCATTGGGGCGGGCGGGGACTGCTTTGAGAATTAATACTTTAATGAATGCCGCCGCCCGCCGCCATTGTTGCCAAGACGTTGCAATAAATTACCGACAACTTCATCATTTGGGAACGCTTTTCAATTACGGCTTTAGCATCCGGTAATGGTTTTTTTTATCCAGTACTTAGACGTATGAAATATAGAAGTGGCACATTAAGCTAATAGGATTTCAGTCGCCTTATTTCCATCACTTCTTAAATAACTCGTGAAATCGATTTATAATGTCATATTTATATAACAAAATTAAGCCGTTCTTTTCTGACTTGTCAAGTCATTCATGTACTATAACTTGATCCAAAATTCTACCGTTTACTTACCACGATGACAGAAAACAAACCAAGACTAAGACACCAACTAATATAAGGGATATCATAGGGATCAACACAGAACAATCGGATAAAAGCTGAGTAGAATAGGATTTCAAATTTACCGTTTAGGATGCGTGTCTACATACTAAATGCTAACATTCTAAGTTATTTTTCTCGATAAAGAGAAAGTTATTGACTGTCAATTATATTAATATTATCAAAAAGAATTATTGTGCTAACACGCCTATTGGGTTTCCGACAGTATATAAATAATGCTACACTGTTTAAATATCTGTACTATTAAAAACTATGCACTAATAATATTGAAATATTAAGATAGAAATAAGGTGTTTGCATATTCATCTACATTTGTAAACAGAAGGCTCTGGTTCGAATCCCGTCCGGATCGAACATTTTATACATTCAGTTTTTAACTTATTCTTAACGTATTTAAACGAAACGAATTTGATATTCAAAACTGCTGCTGATCGCAGGGAGCGGCGCCACCCATGAAGTATACTCGCCAACAGTACCCATCTCAACATCCAATATAGCTACTCCTATGTTACCTAAAAAGTAGTGTTTAACATCTACAGTTTGCAACCCTACATCCATCTATTGTGTTTCATATATAAAACCAACGAGTATTTGTGTAACAAATAAATCGCAGATACCTTAGTAAAAGAACTCAAATAGGTCAAAATTAAAATTTTACCTTTGAAATTAAAAGTCAGATTTCCAGAGACAAACGTATATTTCTCTAAAACGCTTGCCCAATTATTCTTAATAAACTAACTTTTTTTTATCATAGGACGGGCAATCGAGCGAGTATGCGCAGGCGCAGACGGTGCTGGCATGGTGTCGGCGGCGCGTGCTTTACTCGCCGCTGTCACTCGAGTCCTGCTGCTTGCAGATATGGTCGTTGTACGGCAATTGCTGTTGGCTAAAGACAAGGTATGTTAGTGGAATGTACAAAGATATGGATAATTACTCAACAATTTTTCGGAGTCCATCGTCAGTCGCGGTTTTGCAAATATTACTAAGAAATAACACAATTTATGAAATAATTTTTCGATCTATATAAATGTAAACTATTTCACTTATATAAAATTAAATATCCACGTTTATCTAACCTGTTTTACTTTTTATTACAAGCCGAGTTGAATAATTTATTCGGCACATTGAATATTATTGTAGCACTGAGGACCATACGAGTATAATCTATCACAAATGTGTATGTTGCAAATATGTCACGGTTTATTCCTTTACTCGCCTAGTCCGCTAAAGCGCGGTTACGTTACGAGAAGTTGTATAATTATATTTCGACTTTGATAACTAGATCTAATATTTATTATACAATATATATACGAGCCATTGCTAAATATTTTCAAAAATATTAAAATGTGAATTAATAAAGCTTTCTCTTATACACAGATTATCGCAGATAACAGAACTAAATCAATTATGATTTGAAAATAATGAGTAACCTTTAAATATTCCAATATCATTGACCCTCATGTTTGAGAGTAGAAACTGTAAGATTTAGAACAAAACTATGTCGAATGTTAGTTTGCCAGCGTGGTCGTAATGTTCGCTCGGACAAGTTTCAAATCCCATCTAGGAACTTGAGACTTCACACATTCGGTGTCTGTTTGCAATGTATGTGTAGCATAATGAAGCTGTTAAATAAGATGCATTAAAACTACGAATTATATTAAGAGGCTTTACAGTTCTCTATTTCTTTATAATGAGCACTTAAATTGAAGATAGCTTACAATAATGAAAGACTTGAATGAAAAAATAATAAAGAAACAAAACACTAATATTGTTCATTTCATTTTCATTTATACATGATATTTTAGTATGAATATATTAAATTTACTAAGTTAAAAAGTTTTCAAGATACGAGGGCTGTTCCGAAAGTTTTTAGTTAAATGAAAATGTGCAATAAAAACGATTTTTTTTTTTCAAAGTATTTCCCCCCAACCCCAATACGCATTCTGTCAAACCAGCTTTCAAAACAATTGAAAAACGCATCTGCCGAAGATCGAAAAATATCCGTCGAAATTCTTCGGCCTTGTCTGCTGTTTGAAATCTTCGCCCACGAACCATTTTTTCACTGTAGGAAATAAAAAAAAATCACAGGGTGCTAGGTCGGGACTATAGGTGGGTGTGGTAACATTTGTACTCCAGAATTAGTCAAATAGTCCATGGTTCTAGCTGTGTGAGCGGGCGCGTTATCTTGGTGAAAAACAATGCCACGGACTCCGGTACTTGAACGCTCATTACTCAACTCCTCGAAAGCTTGTGGGAGACAAACTTCACAATACCAATGACTAGTAACTGTCCTACCGAACCACTTTTGTAGGCAACTCGTCCTCTTCATACACCCATTGCGTGGATTGCTGCTTTGTTAGAGGATCGTAGCTGTAAATCCAAGATTCGTCAGTTGTAAGGATATAGGAAACGTTCTGCGATGTTCCTTCTTCGAACTTTTCCAACATGGCACCACTCTACATGACGGTACTTTTCGGCTCATCAGTGAGAAAATGAGGTATCCATCGCAAAGCAACCTTCCTGACTTTAAGCTGTTCATGCAAAATGGTGGAAACTGCCCGGCATCCAATCTTCATTTCAGCCTGAATCTCTCTATGTGTTATATTTCTATTTTCCTGGATTAGCCACTCTACTTGAATAACGTTATTATCAGTTACCCCAGTTGGTGGTCGTCCAGGTCTAGGGTCATCATTTAGACTCTCTCAACCACGTTTAAATTCACGGAACCAATAGCTGATAGTTGCTAACACAGGAGCAGACTCACCAAAAGCAACTTGTAAATTTTTTAAAGATTAACCCGCATTTATAATCATAGCTCAAAATGCTTCCCGAGAGACCTCCATTGTTAAAAACAAAAAAGCGTGACAGGCATTATAAACTATAAAAAAAATAAGGTTTTGTTGATGGCCAGTGATTTTCAGCAATAAGGTTAGTATTGAAATATGTCATAAATTGAAAAAAGTTCAAACAAAAGAGATGGTCGTAATTACAGTGTAGCTAACTATTATCGGAACAGCCCTCGTACTTCTCAAAAATACAGTTATGACATTATTTTAAACTAGAACAAGTTAACAGGTTAGCACAGATAAATGATTGAAATATAATTTTTTATGTAAATAATAATTTATATGCAAACTGTTTTGTTTTAAAATTAAAACTATTTTTTTTTTTTGGAAAGGTACATAATTATTTTAAGTAAAAACTAACTCAAATGTAATAATGTAAAAAAAAATATGACTCTAGCACTAATTATTCCATTGTTGCACGTGTTTTTCTAGATAAATTGGCAATCGGATCGAAATTTTTTGGAAGATAAAAAACTCGAAGTGAGGCGGAATGAACTGTGGAACAAAGATTCTAATTGATCACACAGACTGGTTTGATATCGGATTGTAATTGTAGCCTCGCAGTGGCTTTTCAATCTATTCATGGATGACTGTTTAAAATATTTTAAAAATTATGACAGAGAATTCTCGCATGACAGAGAATAATGAACGACTTAACTATGGCAGCATATAGTTAAGTCGTATACGCTGATGACCAAAAAATTTTGGCACCGTCTAAGAAGGAGTTACAAGATATGGTTACCTATCTGTATGCATGGCGCAATAGAAAGAATAGGAATGAAAGTAAATGTAAGCAAAACGATAGTGATAATATTTGAAAGGGACGAAAAGACGTCAAAATGTAAGGTTATGACTGAAAGCGAATGCTTAGAGCAGGTGAAGAAGTTTTTGAATCTAGGATCTATGTTTACAAAACATGATAGGAATGAGTCTGATATTGAAAGAAGTGTAATGGCGGATAACATACTGAATGGAGCTATAAATGTTATCATTGCCAGTCAGACCTTGTCGAAATAGGCGCATTTGGGTTTGCATGTAGAAATGCTGGGTGTGGCAAACGTAGGATAAAAGCAATATAAATGAAAGCTTTGATAGAAATGGCTGGAATGACGATGAAGGATAAATTGCGAAATA
Source organism: Scirpophaga incertulas (assembly GCA_036419045.1). Classification (NCBI taxonomy): domain Eukaryota; kingdom Metazoa; phylum Arthropoda; class Insecta; order Lepidoptera; family Crambidae; genus Scirpophaga; species Scirpophaga incertulas. The sequence goes on along the minus strand of CM071629.1, from coordinate 17,239,237 downwards.
GTAATAAGGGACATATTCCTTTCCTAAAGGACATTTAGAATGTGAAAGAAAGTGTAGTGAAAAAAATCGAAAAGGGAATGCATAGATAGGTTTGGACACCTAGAAACGGCTACTTCTACAAACCATTCTAGATAACCATTTGGATTTACTTGGATAGAGAACAGTAGAAGGAGAGAGACCTTGCTCAGCAGTGGAATACTATAGATAGATTACTATTTAAATTTACTGTTAACTTAATCTATTGATATATGCTATTATAAAAATTCATGAAGAAAGTCTGGTACTCTCTTAACATTAGGATAACATTTGATCACATGATAAGAACGTATCTTTAGAATTGTTACTTTATCTTTTCAAGAAATATTTTTGCTTGTAGTACAATTTTCTTGGTGGTTTCCTTTTTGATATCTCTGAGCTGCTATATAAATTATGACAATATTAAGAGAAATTAATTTGTATGTATGCGCACTTTGATGTCATAACCAATGATATTTTGTCTGACTGAACAGAAACTTTCTGCTACCCAACTGTCAGTTTGCAAATGCCTAATAAGCCAAAAGGACAAATATACAAAATAACTATTTTTTTAATGGAACAAGAATAATATAAGTATTTAAAATGTGTGGACAACAACGGTACTTTTTCATATAGAAGCTTCGGGACAACAAGTATAGAAGAAACAATTACCAAACTTTTTAACCTGCCTATTTAAATTTTTCATATTAAGTACAATTCTCAGGTGGCACGAACCTTAGATCGGTTGGAGTCGGTGTCGAACTTCGCCGAGTTCGTGCGCGCGTTTACGGAGTTCGGCGGCGGGATGGTAGAACTGGCGCGGCTAACGGCTGAACGACGCGCAGACTTGCGGGACGAGCGCCGCAGGGCGCAGGTCGCCGCGGCACGAAATGTCCTAGAGCGCTCCACGCTCATGCTTCTCACTTCGTCCAAGGTAAGCTGCCGAAACTGATCCGCGTGAGAAGCGCCATAGATCCGTTTCACAGATTGAATGCTCTAGACAACAGCCCATTCTCAATATTTTGTTTCTCTTCATTTGTTCATAAAACAAACGTTCAATAACTTCTGATTTTTCAAATAAATCATATTATATTTCGAATAACTTATAGACTAATAATTTATAACTAATTCAATTTTTTCTTATAAAAAATAAATTATTTATGTATATTGTTTTTGGGACAATAATGGGCAAGTAAATATTTTACGTGTACTTGCTTTCCAATCGAGACTCCGGCTACATTATATGGATATCGATAAAATATTTTCCAGTTGCACAAAGTATTGCACATACTTCCAGGCTCTTCCGCATAATTAATTAATTATATAAAAACACAATATTAATTTGGATTATCTACTTGTATTCTCGTAACCACGGTAGATGCAACTCTATCGAAACGCGAGGTAAATAATAATAATAATCGTAATTTGTATAACTCGTAATTTCAATACATTTACTGTAGTGGTTACAAAGAAATTTAAATTACTTATAGAACCGCTAGTAATATATTTTGATAGTAATACGGGCAATCAAGAATCTTTGAAAGAGGATTAATGTCTCCCAAAAAGGTGTTAACTGAAAAAATGAAAATCAAGACTTTATTAAAAAAATAAAATGGTACGCATTTTTTATTATTGTAAAACTTTGATGTATTAATTTAATAACTGCACATTAAATAATAATAAGTTTTAAATATTACTTATATTGAGGAAAAGAGTGAATTAAGTTTTGTCTTTTTTTAGAGTAGGTATATTTTATCACTGTTGATAAATTGGTAGTTAAAAGAAACAACAAAAAATTCGTTATTCGTAATTAATACACTCGTGCACTATTAACTCATTTCGAGCTTTATGCCTATCTTCGTAATATACCTCAAATAGCTGTATCGTATCATAATAATAGTACATTATTTTTGTTTCACACTACATAGATAGAATTTTACACTATGTTACTCCATGCACCTTAGGAAATAAGCTTGAATGACTATCTAAATTATTTAGTCAGCTATAGCTGCCCTGCCTAAGAAACCGACTGACATAGATTCAAGACTCTCGGTTCCGTTACCAGCTTAGTAAAATCATTAAATATTTTGAGAAACAGTTTATAACATATTGTTAGACAATAGAAGTTCATTATTTATATATTTTGAATTTGTTTAAATATATATAAATTACTTATGTTTGCAGAAATATAGTGAAAAAGCTTTCCCTGGTGATATAATCACACTTCACTGAGTTAGCAGATCTGTACTCAATCACATTGTATTTGAAGTTAGTGGTTGATATCTATCTATACATATAATAAGACAGTAAAAATATTTTGTCTGTACATTTAGTATTTTTGACTGAAATGGATAGAGGGGCACTTAAATAGATTATTAGAAAGCAAAATTTTTTTGGAATTTTTTGTCTGTCTGTATGTATGTTCACGTTTATCTCCGAAAGTACTGAACCGATTTGCTTGAACTTTCACTATTTGCTTTGTTTTAACTCAGAATAATATCTAAACTTTGTTTCATCAAAATCGGTTCATTAAAAAAAAGTTATCGTCATTTTAATGAACTCAAATAAATAAAACTGGAGTGTCATCTGTGAAAATTGAAGACGGTGAAATTTTAATCAAAAGTACTGTGAAAATAGTATTTGTGGAAAAGCTCATTGTTTTGTGCACACTATACTACATAATACTAATATTATAAATGCGAAAGTAACTCTGTCTGTCTGTCTGTCTGTTCCGCTTTCACACCAAAACTACTGAACCGATTTAATGAAATTTGGTACACAGATAGTCTGGAGCCTGAGAAAGGACATAGGCTACTTTTTCATGCAAAAAGGTTGTAAAGGGTTGTAAAAGGTTGAAAGGAGGGATTATTGTGTATGGAATATTGTTAAAACTACTGAACCGATTTAAATGAAATTTGGTACACAGATAGTCTGGAGCCTGAGAAAGGACATAGGCTACTTTTTCATGCAAAAAGGTTGTAAGGGTTGTAAAAGGTTGAAAGGAGGGATTATTGTTGTATGGAAATATTGTTAAAACTACTGAACCGATTTAAATGATTTGGTACACAGATAGTCTAGAGGCTGAGAAAGGACAGAGGCTACCTTTTAAAGCAAAAAGGTTGTAAAAGGGTTTAAAAGGTTGAAAGGAGGGATATTGGTTGTAATGGAAATATGTTAAAATACTGAACCCGATTTTAAATGAAATTTGGTACACAGATAGTCTAGAGGCTGAGAAGGACAGAGGCTACCTTTTAACAAAAAGGTTGTAAAAGTTGAAAGGAGGGGGTGAAAGGTTGTATGGCAGTATTGTTAAAACATATCCTTCCTGTGGGAAATTCGAATATAACGCGGGCGAAGCCGCGGGCGGAAAGCTAGTATCTTTATATAATTGCGATAGATCCGCAATCTACATTCGAATTGCCTCGGTATTAAATACACTAAATAGCTACCCAGAAAAAACTTTTTGCTCATAATGACAAAAGTTGGATAATTACTTTGACGGCTTCTTGTCCTTGTAGTTCGAGAACACACATCATGTCTTATAGGTTAATAATATTTATTTGTAAGACTACAGTAAGTTTCATCCGTAGTAGGAAAACTTATCCTTACAAAGTTACTTTTTTCAAAATTTATGACATAAAGATCCATACTTCAGGGATATTATACGGATTCCGTTACCTGTTTATAACAAAACAGATAACGGCTAGGTGGTACATATCATTATTAAAATCAAAATTTATATCACGTAACTTTTATAAGCTTTTTTTAAGAAAAGTACATTTTAATCTATGTCGTCCGTAAACTCCTGACCGTTATATTACAATGTCTCATCTTTTATTAAATATCTCGTCTAAATCTTGTTGTTCTGTCTGCAAAAATATTTATCTTAATTTATTTTTATAAGAACGTTCGATTGACTATGAAGTTGGATTGACTATTCATGGTAAAATAGTGGTCAAAATTAAACTTGTTGCTCTTCACTAAAAATAAGACATGTTTGCTAAGGCGTGGATATTTTTTAGGAACATTGAGATAGTTCGATTTTAATAGTGGTGAGTAATCTACAGCTTCGTTCAAAATCTTATACAGAAATTGTATACTTCTTATACAGAAATCTTATACTTTATTGTTTTAAAGTAAAAATATAAGGTTCCAACTTATAAGGTTAATTAAAATAGGTAGATTAACCGTTGTTCATAAAAGCATAATATTTAACTACTGATTTACATTTTTCTCCTCACGTGCTGAATCCCTTCGATGCAACATATTTCTGTAAAACTAACCTATAATGGGTACTTTCGAGTTTAATATAATCTTACTTAAAATATATCCAGAACGCAAGCGTATTGATATTTTGTAATAATTATAAAATCAATTATTGGGTATAATGTAGGAATAAAATAAATCTTACAGGACTGGGCTATAAACATTAAAATCGTTCTAAATACAGCAGAATGGCTGCAGTAAACAAGGTTGTTGTGCGCAGTTAAGCCCACGCACCACTCTCCAAGCAGGGCAACTTACAGGTTGCCGCAGTAAATTTCAGTACTATATTCCAAAACTCTGTCCTCTGTTTCAACATAATTTTATTTAGAGTAAAACGTCGATCACGTAAGAACTTTTTAAATGACCGGAGGCGCTTATCTCTGGTTGTTGTAAAATTGGTTTATTTGAGTAATGTTTTAAATATTGCAATCGAAATATTGTCAAGCCAAAAATGTTAATTTCAATTAACAGATTATCGAATAAAATTGACTTGTGTGTGAAATCTTTCAAAATGTAACGTTTTAACGTTTCACTGAGTAGTCTTTTTAGTAACCGAATGGCAATTAACCTATATAAATAATTGATTTATAACAGCAATTAGGTGAAGCAGTAAAATACAATATTAATAAGGTCAGTAATATTATTTCCAATGTTCTTATTTTTGTGTGCCCTACAGTATGTCCCAATATAAATTCCTATGACACAATAATTCTATGAAAACTTCCGAAGTGCGACGCGAAGGTTTAAGTGGGTCAAATACAGAAGCGAAAGCTAAGCAGAATGATTTTTTTTCCTAATTCAGCACTTCAAATTTCACTGTCAAGCAGGTTAGTTAATGTAGCTTGTCTTTTATTTGAAGATTACTTAGAGATTCAGCAATATTTTTGTTTACTTTTATAGAGTAGATTTCATAATAATTCAATAATAGCAATTAATAATAATCAGAGGTCGGAATTAGGTAGAGTTATTTATGTACTTGCATCGAAATGCTGATATTATTGTGGACCTTCCCGGGATTTCTAATGGACAATCCCGTGTGGCCAACAATATTACAAATAAATAATAATAAAAACCTCAGAGATAGACAAATAAAACAAAGACAATTAACATAAATTTTTTATTAGTTTACATTAATTCACAATACAAATTATTGATAGTCTTAAGCAAATTATCATACGCAAATTTTGCCTTTTTATAATTACGAGCGAATACTTTTGCTTCTAGCCTAGACTCGTGAGATTATTCAAACGGCCCATCAGTATCATTTTCCTTGTCCGATTCATTACCAGTAAGATTTGAAGTGTTAACTGTCCGACATTACTGTATAACTTTTATGACAATTAAAATATATGAATAACCACTAGGTTTTCAATATTTTCTGGCTTCAATGAATTTCTCCGAACGTTCAAAATCCATTTGTGTAAAACAAATAACTTTTTATTTCAAAAATCACAAGATTTTTTTCTGCTCTTTAAAATTAATCTCGGGATTTGAGGCATATCCATTTTGTTCTTTTGCTGTATGAAATCAGTGTAATTACATGAATAACTCTACCTAATTCCGACTTCTGAAGATAATGATGATATAGTATTGCCGCCGGTATAGTGGCTACAATTAAATAGATAATTGATTTTAAATTGTAGTCGTATTCGTTCATCATACATTCCAATATGTAAAATACGGAACACACGATGTGTTCCTTATAAACCTGGTGATAATAATTATGCTGTACTCTTCCGCGTACCGCCTTCACTGAAATTTATGCTGTTGCTTAAAATATCAATATGCACACACAAGATCCATTAGACCATGTCTACCATCAAAGAATAAACAACAAGGGTCAAGTTAATATACAGAACTCAACCACAGAATGTAATCCTCCGCAGTTGTGTTTGATCCATGAGAATGAATATTTATTTCGGCAGACGTGCCTACGACACCCTGGCAGTGCATCGGCCAGGGAAAACCGCGACACGGTGTTCTGTCAGATGAGACGCGCTATGGACCTTATCCACTACGTTGTACGTGACGGCCTACCAGGACACGAGGAACCTTCGCCAGAGGTATGATGCTTTTTCTCGTCTACATATAGAATACATAAAAATTTTACTTTTAAAACCTGCTGCTGCTAAAATTGATGAAAGAACCCAACAATTGTAAAGTTTCTTACCTTACCTTGTCTTTATGGTTATCTTACGTGTTAGATAAGGTATATATAACAATACTCATATCCATATTGAAACTCAATATTGACCACAGAAATATTTATGAAGTAGAAATCTTTGATGTTTTTAATAATTTGATATATCTTAACATATAATATAAAGGAAAACGTAACAACGAACACGGACACTGGCTGGATATTCTAAAAACAGTAGGTATTTTTTATGACTAGCAGTCGATAAACGAGGAATTTCTAGAAATTGATACAGTCTGCTGCCACGATTCAAAGTTTGTATGTTTATACGATGTGTTAGGACACTAAAACATCGTTGTAGGCTTTTCTATCAAAAAGTATATAAAACTGGGTACTTCCATTTGCCAAATTGTTGCTAAATATTATGTAATATTCATAAAAAAATTGACAGAAAATAAGTTATTTGTAATTTGTAAAGAAATAAATTTTATTAATAGTATCAGCAATGCAGAATGTTGAAATTCATACTAAATTAGGAGTTACTGGCAATGAATTCCAAATGCGTATTGATAAGAATGTGAACAATCGAAAGAAAACAGCAATTGCTTTATACTACGCATATGCACATTCATGGCTTAATTATGGAATAATATTGTGGGGTAATGGCACAGAAACTCAGAGCCTTTTTATCCAACAAAAAAAGTTACTACGTATTATAGCAAACATAAAACAGACGGATAGCTGTAAACCTGTTTTTCAAAGTAAAGGAATTTTAACTATACCCTGCATGTACATACTCGAAATTTGCAAGTTAGTTAAAAAATATCCCGAGTACTTCACGAATAGACGTGACCTACCATCTAGATACAAGTTACGTCAAGCTACAGGAAATAGGCTAATGTTGCCCACCTCTAACTTAAAATTACATACAAACAGCCCGTCAGTTATGGGCGTAAAAATATATAATAAACTGCCTACTAGATTTAAAACAATAGAAAATGTAAACGTGTTTTTCAAAAGTCTAAAGGATTATCTTATTTCAAAAAGCTACTATACGTTACAGGAATACTATTCTGATAAGACAGCCTGATGAGATGATGTTAGTGTAGAATTGTGTATAATGTTTTATATGTTAAATAAGTTTATTGTGTATATATATGTATGTATGTGTATGTATGTATGTATATATATATATATATGTATGTATATGTATATATATATATATATATATATATATATATATATATATATATTATATATATATATATATATATAATTTTTATGTATAAAATAATAATAAATGATACATAGTACCGTAATTTAATAAATATATTGTAGTTTTTATATAATAACGATGTCGTTAAATATTACTTTTATTGTGTTATATTTATTTTGTTAGTGTATAATGAAATCAAGCTTTTAGATATAATGTTTTATATATTGATGATATAAAAAAAAGAAAAAAATATGTTTTGCTGTGCCCTTACAGGGCGTCACATGTATACCTATATTGTGAATGCTATCTTGCACTGTTTTGTAATGTGACATGCAATAAACACTTAAACAATCCCATACAGATGAAATGAAGATCCTAGCCACATTCTAGTCTTTATATAAAATATTATAGTTTACGATAAACCGACTATTAAATAGTTTTACAAACAATTTGATTTTCATTATATTACAAATTTTAAAAGGTTTATGTAGTACTTATACAAATGTTTTGACATATAATTCGTTAATAAATATAAATATTTTAATACCATTCTCCAAATTATTGCTAAGATATTTTTCAATAATGTACAAGGAGTACATTTCAAATTTAAAGCACTGTATTTCTAAAACAACATACATAATCATAAATTATTATCGTCTTCAGCTCAGAACGAGAAAAACTTCAACAGCCAATACAGTGAACTATGAAAATAAATCTAGACGGCAAGATTCATGTGTTTGGCTATTAAAAAGATTTTAATTTGGCGTGATAAAATGGAATCGTAGGTAGCGTAGCTCAATAAAACTTCGGTTTTGATAGTCTGATACGCTATAAAATTGGCCAACAACCAAAAATATTATAATTTGTATAATATTCTTTAAACCAAGCTATATAATATAACACTGCGTAGAAATAAAAGTCATGTTGCATTTTTTTTATATTGCTATAAACTTAATCAATGCATTTTTAACATTTCTCAATTTTAAGTAATCTTACGTATATTATTATAATTATAATTTATTAAAATTAAATAAAAACAAAAAACATTCATTCATCTTTCTAAATTTAAAGATTTCAGCATAATATCTCAATATCAATCTCAATATAATCAAGAAATGACGTCATTCAAACTTTGGAATGACCGACGATCGTATGCTTATCTATGTTTACAAAGAATAAAAAAAAACGTTGTGATTTAACATTGCTTTGTCGTTTATTAGAACATAAGAATGATATTAACGACAATAGGTTATAGTTCAAAATGTTTATAAATTTGTAGCGGTGACGAGGTTTAGTTGTAGTACTCGAAAACGCTCCAAACACTGCAATCATGCCGTCATAATTAAGTAAAGTCAGCTAATTTGTATGAGCATATAAACAAAACTGCCCTTTGTTATACTTTCTTTATTTAAAAATTACACACTTGATGTAAGAGTACTTGAAATGTCTTCGTATTATTCGAGTTGTGTAAATATAAAAGGAGATTGCCTATTCCAGTACTTTTTGTAGAAACATTGTCTCGATGATTTTCTTACCAAAAATAAAACAATAATATTTGAAGTACTTTTCTACTTAAACATTCCTTTTGGTAATAATTTTCTGAAATAAATCAGTAATAAACTTCAATTTACAGCAAATCGTCATAATCTGCCATGTTTGTAGGGTTGGGACAAATTATAGAAATCAATCGATTATCGAATCGCTTTGCTCAATGTCTTTCCCTCTATGGATGCAGAATAAAAAAACCTTTTTTGTTATACCCTCGGCAACGGCAAAATAAATACTTTCTTTATTGTGTTTATTAACACCTTAACATGAAAACGATTCCAAACCATTCATGCTTTCATCTTAGCAAACACAATAACGCTGCGCAAGCGGTTTAAATCAAACGGAATGTGTTGCGATCATATTCCATTCTTATGACAGAAAATCCTGATGTATATTTATGAAATTCGATTCACTAGATCTATTTTAAAAATCGATTTTAATTTGGCGTAAATCTTCAATCTATCTCAGATACCTAGATTTGACAGCTGTGTTTGTTAGTTTGGTGTGTAACTAAACGAGAACAGCGCAAAAAACTAATGCAAACCTTATTACTTACAACATAAAGTGTGCATTTTCTTGAAACTCTAATAACCTAAAAACAAACTTATCTTCTTGATTATTTCAACATTCCTATTATGAATCTTGACAGAAGTTGGTAAGTATGATTTATTATTATATAACCAAATAAAAGCATTTTCATCGAGACATAAAAATAACAGTCAGTACGAGTACATTTGCCCATACTAAAATGGTCAATCTCCTTTATTTATTTTTAATTAACATATAATTTTTTTCAGATTAATAATTGCTCAAATTATATAATAAATACAGCCATAGCCTTTATATGTACAGAATGAATGGATTCGGGAATGGCTGATTAAAGCTAAACGATCTAACACAACATGTTCGTGTCTCACTCTGCACTATACATATAGGCAGGACAATATGCAAATTGAAAGCTACTAGACAATGGGAATAACAATGCGATTTACGTTTGCAGGAATTTATATGAGCACGCCAATTCAAATTACCACTCAATGCAGACTCCTACCAACAAAAAATATGAATTTACACTTATTTCCAAAAAAATCGTCTTTTTTCATGAAAACATGGTCCTGTTCCAGGAGACCTATTTTTGAATTACGAATGCGACTTCGAAATCACCGATGTGACTAATAATCACCGATTTTCAATAATTCTTATTTTTGAATATCACTGATGTGACTACTTTAGTCACAGGTGTGATTTCATTACGAGTGCCCTCACCCACTCGTAATCAAGTCATACTTGTGGAAATGTTATCTGTGTTTTGTTTGATTTTTCAGTCTATAACCATAATGGTTATATATAATAACCATAATGGTTAAGCCGACAATAACCGCCAGTGGCTACATTCTGCGTGGAACCGAACTCTTATATTTATGTGTGTACTTTATCTATGTTGGCAGCTCTGCGATCGACTTTCAAAAATTGGATGTTTAGGAATCCGTGACCTCAAAGTCACCGCTGACTATTTAGTCAGCGGTGATTTCGAAATCGCATTCGTAATTCAAAAATAGGTCTCCTGATCTCTTTTTAAATAAATTGTAATTTTTTGTCAAAGACCGCCTAAAAGTACCTCTCCATTCTCCTAGTCAAAAAAGTCGCTCTTTTTAGGCATTTTCAATGCAATGTTGTACTAAACTAAATATTACTTTAATGCAGTACCTACTAGAAGCTAACACACATTTTTGGTTTGTGTCGAATATTTTTTAACTTACCCTAACCAATATCATACAAAACTTCACATGCCTTTACATAGTTTTTATCTATAGAACTTTATAATTCGTATGAAAATTGCGAACTGCTAGTTTCTTATTTTTTAAAGGGTATTGATGTCGAATTATAAGAGGACAATTTTGCAAGAATTTTAAGACGATTCATAATCTTTAAAATTATGACAGTTAATGTTCTCTGATCTCTAAGTTTTATAGATTTACCTCTCATAGATTATAGCAACAAATAAGTCCCATTAATAAAACCACGAAATATTTAGATACTCTGTTATATACTAACACATTTAAAGTTTCTTTGAATTACATCATTGATAACATTAGACTGAAATATCGAAAGTTTTATCTTTAATATTAAAAATGTTGATTGAATATATAGTTCTAAACAAAAATCCGCAAGAACATAATCTAGAAAATTACATATTTTATTATTTCGAATATTAAAAAAAACAGTAACTCGTAATAAGAAGAAGCTTGATAGGTACGAAAAGTATTTTTATACTTCATTTTAGTTATTTCACAAAAATATTATTTTTCCCACGGACGTTGGCAAACCGTTCACGCGAGGCCAAACCATGCAGATTATTTGCGTTGACTAGGAGAGACTAAAAAAAATCATCGTGCATTCGATTGTTCTTCAAAGTAGATATTTTGTTAAATTAAATGTAAAATAATAGCTAAAATAAAAGGTAAAATGATTGTCCTGTACGCCTGTAGAGGTCTATACTTACACACAGAGGAAGTCGCCCTTTTTTTTTTGGGGGGGGAAATGCATTATTCCGCCTCGCCACGGAGCATGGCCACGACCATGCTCGGCAGCGAGAGGTCGCTGCTTCCTAGCGCAGCAATTAGATCGCTGCGCTGTTGTTGCTACGCCGAACAAACAGCCAGTGTGTGCTCGGACGTGTCGTCGGGAGCGTCACAGTAGTGACACTGCGGCGTTGTCTCCCAACGTGCGACCCGGTGCAGGTAGTGACCGAAACAGCCATGTCCAGTCAGCACCTGCACCATGCGGAATGAGAGGTTGCCCTGCCGGCGCCCAACCCACTCCTCCAGCTGGGAAGGCGAGTGCCTCGCACTGCACCCGGGCACGGTCCCTCTATTTCTTGTGGGGCGAGTCGTTCCCCCCGCTCACGTGCCGCGACCCGATGTCGATACACAGCCGCGAGGACCTGTGCATCGACATCCCACGGCGTATGGCCCGCTAGGACGCAGGCCGCGCCATGGCTGACCGTGCGATAGGCTCGCACGGCCCGGGCCGCGATGACCCTCTGCGGACGTCGCAACAGGGCCACCGTGCGGGGGGCACTCCGCCCACACCGGGGCTCCGTAGAGTGCCATCGACCTTATAACCCCGTGATACAGTAGACGGCACGCCGATCCTGGTCCTCCCACGTTGGGGAGGACCCGTCCGAGTGCGGCTGCAGCGGCAATCAGCCGAGCCGAGTGGAGCGAGGAGCTTAAAATGCTCCTCGATACTCCATTGGGGATCCAGGACCAGGCCGAAGTATTTGAGGTGTGCCTCAACCGGTATGTGGACCCCCTCCACTCGGACGCGGAGCCCCGATGGGATCCTGCGACGGAGTGTTCGGAACATGATGGCCCTCGTTTTGTAGAGGGCCACGTCTAAGCCCAGGAGGCGGATGCGTCGGACCACCAGCGATGCGGCGACCGACGCATGGTGGACCGCCTCCTCCGCGGTTTTACCCTCGCCGCGACCAATGTGTCGTCGGCGAATCAGACAACCTCCGCTCGTGGCAGGAGGTTGCCTCGCAGGACCCAGTTGTACCCCAGGTTCCATAGCAGGCGACCCAGTACGGAACCCTGGGGTACGCCCGCCGCCATCATCCACGTATGGGCGCATCCATCTGGCCCTTCGTAGAGGACTGACCTGCCTTGCAGGTAGTCCTCCACGAGGGCGCAGAGGTACGGAGGCACTCTGTGGTATTTGAGTGCCTCCTTTATGCACTCATGGGGAAGGCTGTTGAAGGCGTTGCGGATGTCTAACGACACTGCAACGACAACCTCACCCCTGGCTGTGGCCTCCTTAGTCCACCTCTTGATGAGGGCCACGGCGTCCATCGTGGACCGACCGGTGCGGAAGCCAAACTGGTTCTCAGCCAGTTCGGCCCCCGGTCCCCTAGGTGCTGGACGATCCGGGAAGCGAGGATTTTTTCCAAGCACTTCCCGGACTCGTCGAGCAGCACCACCGGTCGGTATCCAGCCGGAAAGTCCGCGGGGCGGCTCTCCTTTCGGAGCAGGCATAGCCTGCCTGCCTTCCACCGGCCGGGGAAGCGGCCCGACGCGAAGCTCAGGTTGAGCAACTCCCGGAACCGTTTTTCTAGGTGTCCCAGGGCGAGGGCCAGCACCCTCGATGGGGCACCATCCGGCCCCGGCGCCTTTTTCTTGGCCGGCCTTTTTCTTGGCCGCTTCACCATGTCAAACTCCTCGTCCGTCACAGGAGGGACCACCACCGCGGCAGCCTCCGGAGGAACCTCCTTTATGAGATTACGTCCTCACTGAAAGAGACGACAACTTCTTAGTCCCTCTCACCAACCAGCAATTTATTTTTAATGAACCGGTAGCGAAAAGTCAGAAATCAGAATCCAGCACTAATGAAGTTGACCGTAGCATCAGGAGCGTCACGAACTGCTTATGGTATAATACAACTAATTTACCAAATAATTGTTATAAATTCCCGACCTCTAAACGAAACGAAAACGAATATAATTTTGACTACGGGCTACGGGAGTCTTAATACTAACCTACTTATTTCTTTAGGAGTATTTAAAAATCAAATTTCGGCCTATCAATGATATCGAGTCGGTCATTAATCTTATGTCGACGTTGCTTAGTAGCCAGGCCGGAGAACACGACAACTCTATGTATTTAGCTAAGTTTCAGACGTGCTTAGCGGTATCCACTCAAATTGTTTAAGAGACCGATGACGAAGATTTATTATTGTATAACAGGGGCGTGTTTGCTTGGGAATAGCAAACGAGAAAGTTGGGATAGTCGTTACTCAATCAAACTCAGCTATTCGAATAGTTATATTATTTGCTATACTTAGAGAGGATAGCTAGATAACTAAATTGGCTAACAGAAATTTCGCTCATTCCTTGATACTTATTAATGGTTTTGATATTTACTACGAGGGTCAACTTGAAAATTCTTAGAAAGCCAAAACAAATCAAACTAGTAAATTATAAGTTTTATTATATCTTTTCAAAATATTGTCCATTTATATACCGTAAGGTAGAATTTGTTAAAAGCACTTGGCCCATTAATCCTAAAGTGCGATCGACGACCTTCTGAAACCCAGACACCTTGGTATTCCTTGGCATTCATAAAAAGTTTTCCCTGAGGATTTTATTTTATTTTCGGAAATAAATAAAATTCACAAGATCCAGACTATACGGTAGATGACCCATTAATTCTACATTTAAATTCACCAAATCGTCGATTAATCGCCATGTCGTGTTAAAGGGAAATCTTACCACGAAGTGTATTTCCAAAACTTTTCCAAGACAAAGTGTTTGCCACTTGTCGTCGATTAGTAGTCTACCACTCTACAGTAAGTATTTTTAATCCTTTTAGTAGCAAACAAGCAAAATGCCCACCTGATGGTAAGCAGTAACCATTGCTAATGGACACTCATGAATATGTGGCTTAAATATATTGATAATATTGAAAACATCCATTGATATCTTCAATGATATTAATATATTTAAGCCTTGTTTGAAGAAAGAAATATCGTAGAGCACAGGATACACGGTAGCTTGAAGTTCACTCAGTTCATATGCGTCGGAGTTTGTTTTCTAAAACAGCTGGCGTTAATATACAATTAACGCCAGCTGTACCGCGAGTACCGCGTGGTTCTGTTCAGAACGCCTAATATTTTGCTCGCCAATTTGTCTCAAAATGACTTCCAAACTGCACTGTGGATGAAATTTCCACACCGAGCATCAAAATAGTATCGGACATACTGAGAGTGACTCCCTGAAACTGAGAGATTTCTATGAATGGGTTCTTCTACTCATTGAATACGTATACTTGCGTCTTCGTTGCGTTGAACATGAGTGATTTCTTTGTACTTCATTCGGAACTCTAGAGAATCCTTAACTTCAGACACATGTTCTGACCATACACGCTATTTATCATGCAAATAAATCTATTGGATATTCTGGTGATAGTCAATATACCACACATAGGCCATACTGTCATTGGCATTATAATGTATATTGTCAACGGACGGTCAACGTGTTATTAATATGCAAAATGAACAGGGTTAGGGAGAGCTCTAAGCCTTGTGAAATGCCAGTAGTTATAGACATGATTTTAGGACAGCTGCCGTCAGCGACGATTTTAATGCTCTTATAATGTAAAAAGTTTACTATCCATTTGCATAAGTTCTCGGGGATTCCAGAATATAGTAGTTTTGTAAGAAGACTACCATGCCATGCCCAATAAAATAACTTTGCTATGTCAAGTCCAGAGGCCTTTGCTCTCCAATTCATTATCCATTCCATATATTGCTCAATATTCTGTAAGTAAACTAAAAGGCGGTAAAAGCGTGTTAATATGGCAGTCAACTCATAAGTGTTCTTTAGCACCACTTCCACTATCCGACCCACTACACTCAAATCAAATCAAAATCAAAATAATATTTATTCAACATAGACCTTTACAGGCACTTATTGACGTCAACAAACAAAACAAAAAAAAAAGCTTAAATAAAAAAAAAACAAAAACCTTGTCCGTACGTACGAATAAGGAAAAAAAAAAGAAAAAAATATATTGACTCGACACCTGTTCGGAAATTGGGAGAGCCTTCTCGAGAAGAACAGGCAAGAAACTCTGAAGGTCTATTTTTTATCTCCTGTTTTCAATGTTAACAATCACAATAATACAATACAAAAATACAATATAGTACAAGATACAATCACACCTAACACGATTACAGTCGTATGTATGTTTACATACACATATAAAATAATACAATATTATAAATAATGTTGTTACCAAACATGGCTCTATGAATAGTGTCCCTATTCCCAAACAGTGTGATCATTAAGATAGTCACTTACTTTATAATAACCTTTACTCATGAGTGTCTTTTTGATATGGTTTTTAAATTTATATAAAGGCAAATCAATGACACCTTGCGGAAGTTTGTTAAACATAGATATACATTTCCCCAAGAACGAACAGCTAGTTTTATGGAGTCTGAACATTGGAACGGCAAGTTTATTTTTGTTTCTAGTATTCACATTATGTAGATCACTGTTTTTATTGAATTTATTATAGTTTCTATATACAAAAACTAAATTATCATATATATATTGACTAGCTAAAGTTAAAATATTAATTTCTTTGAACAATTCTTTTAGGGATTCTCTAGCCCGTAAACAGTAAATAGCACGAATCGCTCTTTTTTGTAAAAGGAAAATACTTTCAATGTTAGCCGCTGATCTCCATAGCAGCAGTCCATAGGACATAACACTATGAAAGTAGCTGAAATAAACAATTCTTGCCGTTTCAACATTAGTTAAAAGTCTAATCTTTTTTACTGCGTACGCCGCTGAACTAAGTTTGATTGCCAAAGTTTCAATATGTGGATCCCACTGTAGTCGTGAATCTAACGTAATGCCTAAGAATTTAATATTATTTACCATGTCAATGACATCACCATTCATATTTAAACTAGTATCAACCTGCCTTACATTGGGCAAAGAGAATTTGATACATTTTTTTTCTTAGAATTTAAAGACAAATTATTAGTTGTGAACCAATACAGAACTCTCGACAGAGCACTATTTACATCGTCATAACATTCCTTTTGTCTATCAACTTTGAATAGTAAAGAAGTATCATCTGCAAACAATACTGTCTCACACGATTCTGTAATGTAGTAAGGAAGGTCATTTATATATTAGAAACAGTAGAGGACCCAATATTGATCCCTGGGGAACCCCCATAGTTATAGGCGAGCTAGCAGATTCTGATCTATTAATAACGACTTTCTGCAATCTGTCTGATAAATAAGATTTTAAAAGGCTAACAGCTCCATCCGAGACACCATAATGTCTAAGTTTACTTAAAAGCGTTTCATGACTCACACAGTCAAACGCTTTGGAAAGGTCGCAAAACACTCCAATTACATCCCGCTTGCCCTCCCATGCGTCAAAAATATGTTTCATAAGTGCAGTTCCGGCATCGGTAGTGGATCTACCTTTGGTAAAGCCGAATTGGCTTTCATGCATGAATCTGTTTGTTCTCAAGTGACCTATTAGTTGATTGTAAATAACTTTCTCGAAGATTTTGCTGAAAGTAGGTAATATGGATATAGGTCTAAAATTTGAGGGATCTTTTTTGTTACCCGATTTGAAAAGTGTATTAATTTACTATATTTCATTAGATCAGGAAAGATACCCTCATCAATACAAGAATTAAAAAATGTGCTAACAATGGGGCTAATTCATTGATGACAGATTGAATTATGTGAGTTGATATACCCCAGAGATCTTCAGTTTTCTTCTTGTTAAGTGAACGGAATGTTTTCTTATTGAAGAAGCATCAATATGGCTAAATTTGAATGATTCACTGCACCTATTCACACTTGACTCCAGGAGGGTGACGGCTAAACTAGGAGATGAGTTAAGATTACTGGTAGTTATAGCAGGAATTTGAGAAAAATAATCAACAAATGCATTCGCAACTGCATCGTCCGACTTGATAGTCTTATTATTAATTTCTAAAGAGAAAGAGTTCCAGAGCTTCTACTTTTTCCCGTTTCCTGATTTATTATAGTCCATGTAGTCTTAACTTTGTTCTTTGACATATTTATTTTATTTGATATGTATAAAGATTTAGCACATAAACAAACATTTTTAAAAGTCTTTGAGTATTTTTTTACATAATCTAAAAAGTACTACACTTATGTACGTTTGAGAGTTCGAGTTTTTATTTGACTCTATATGTACGGTATCTACCTTTCTTGTCATTGTACTGACACATTTTCTCCGTCACATCTGAATCCTGACGTTTTCGGACCTGAAGGAGAAAACATCGATAATCGGAAACAAGAGGCAAACAGCATCGAAGGCTCAAAAATCCGCCCACATACCCGAAATGTCTACAAAGCAACCGAACAAGTACAAATTATATTATTGCTACGTCGGACAAGATGCAATTAGACAACCTCACTGACTAAAATACTTGCAAAGAAGAAAGTTCTATTTTCATAAACTGAACCTTATTTTTATATATTGTTCAAGTGAAAACTTACAGTGTCGCCCTTGTTTATACTAATAATATCCAAATCTATTACAAATATCATCAACAATAGTCATGTATTTTGTCAACATGAATGAATAATTACATTAAGCGTAATAGTAACAAGCTCGATAGATAAACATCTATATAGTACCTACTCTATCTATATTTAGTTTGACACGATCTTCTTGTGAAGCCTTATATATTGTCATTAAACCCTATTTTTAATCGTTTATTATTCGATTATGCTTATCTACACACTACAGTCTACAAAGAGTTTATACTTACTTAACTTCACGTAATCTGAAACCCAGCACATATTATAATATTACTGTATTTTGTAACTTAAGACTTAAAGAGTTTGTGTGTTGGTATTATTAATATATTATTATATTTATTTTTCCTGATAAACATTATATCTGCAAAACCGTTTACAGTTATGATTTTATTTACACATTTTATATGTCTATCTACATATATCGTAAAAGCATGATATGCTTCTACGGTATCTAAATAGATACATCATAATTCCTTGCTGCTATCGCGATTGGTAAGCCCCAGATGAGCCTTTGTCCTAGATTATAGATTTCAATTTTCTTTTATCTTTTATTTTAGTATGTACCCTTTAAAATTTCAGTATGCCATTGAAAAAATAGCCAACTAAAATAGTTGTTTTAATCCAATATCTAAATTAATATGTCTATTATAGCATCTTAATTGTTTCTAGTATTGAAACTTATTTAAATGAAACACACATATCTCTAAATATATGTATATAGTGTATTATCTGTTTCTTCTATACCTAACGCCTGGACTTGTAAGTATATCTTTTGTAACAACCCTATTAGTTTCACCTTTCAACAATCCCTTTGCAGAGTTACATCCCTTCACTAGGTACAAACTATCTTCAGAATGTTCTTTCATTTCAATATTGTCCAATGCATAAACACAATTTTTCTTTTCTTGTAGTTGCAACCTTTCTCGGATAGTCACGAACAGGTACAAAATAATCAGTGTAGATAGATGAGTGCCTTTCGGTACTTTTTTTATCTGAAACTTTGCATACTGTACATAATACTTAGATTCGCTTCTGGTATTAGAAATTCCTGCTTCTTCATATCATACGAAATTTCAATTTATGACGCCAGCAATGTGCGTAAAGTATGTAGTAAGCAGTAAGAATTTCCAGATCGTATGAGGAAGCATTTGTACAAATGTAATTAATACATATTTAATCCGTACGTAGAAAAATATTCTAGATTATAATTGGAAATAACTAGATGGTTTCTTCCACTTTTGCGCTAACGATCACGCTCAGAAATGCTCTTTGTGGCTTAGCTAAGCTTGACGCCAAACAAAATTTGATATTAGGTACGTACATTTTTCTAATAATTTCTGCACAAGCTTAGCTTTCATTACAGTATAATATTTAAAAGTGGTGAGTAAACGTGTAAATTGTCCTATCTCAATAAAATGTAGGCAGCTAATGTTTACAAATCGTCGGGTTTGCTTTTTGTTTCTATATAGATTTGTATAATATAGGTGTATCACTTTGTTTCATTTTTGATATTTATTAAAATGTAGTTTTCGTTTTTTTTATTTCACTTATGTACTAAACTACACCTCTTGCGTGCCTAACAAAAACTTGTTTGAGAGGATATCAAAATTATGTTATAAGACTAAAGTTTAATATTTGGACAGGCGACACAGTGGGAGGCGGGGACCGCGCTAGGCGCGCTTCGGGGGTTGACAGCGCAAGTGCGCGCAGCAAGGTCTCGAGGTGGCGCCGATCCGCCCCGAAGAAGAGCTCTGGCCAGCACGCTGCGAGCGCTAGTTGAAAGAACACATGACTTCACAGACTCCGCTTACACATCACACGAGCATAGACAGCGAATATTGGCACTGGCCGAAAGGATAGCTTATGAACTAGAGAGGCTAGTCGCTGTCGCTGTGTCTATGGTATGAAGCCTTTTGATTATATTGAAAACAGTTTATTTGATGTGGTATATACACAATAGTACAATAAATAAAGACAAAACGTTTTTAAGAGAAAATTTCCAAAATGTTTTTCACCTTTTTTCAAACTAAAATTACAATATGTCACTTATATGCATAAATAAATCATTTACATAGAATATAAAATTTCATATACCATTGAAATTTGAATTTGACACTTTATAGATATTAAAAATAACACTAGATACTAATAATTGCCTTTTTAGCCGCCCCCGTAGAATATCGATATGATGCAGCGATTTATCATTTAGAATTGTCACAACGATCAATATCAATATGGCTATTTTTTTATTGCTGTACCATATGTTGTTGTGTTGCTCATGCTGCAGAGACAGATATAATGTTTTTTATGCACATAATGTACTGTCTTATTCTATCAAAGCTCCAGTACCTGGCAGGGTTCAATCAGTGTTTAATTCTCGCTCGAATTCTCGAGCGACACTTGCTCTATATGACCTGGTTTTGCAGTTCGTCATTTAAAATATTCAAGATGATTAGTAATTATTTCGAAACTTGAAACTTGGCGTTGTAACACTATTAATTCTCGTAATATTTTTGATATGATTCGATCAAATATCATCATTGCTTTAGAAAAAAATTGAACAAGTTGAAATGTTCATATTTCGTCTCTCATTATTATGCTTTTTTGAAATTTAGCAAAGTAAAATAGGCTCAACGCCAATTGTTTCAGCCTGAATTGTCTCTTATTTTTCTCAAACTTTTGAGCAGCCCATCCATTAAATAACGCAATGAAAACGCAAGGAAAATATTTATCTAAATCGTAAAATTTTTATAAATTTTAAATAGCAATTATATAACATAAACCGCCTCTTTTTTGGTAATGTCCCAAATTACTTTTACAGCTTTACATTGAGTATTAGTTTAAGGAAAGCGAGAACTTTGTTGAGTCATCAGCCTCGTGACGGATTAACCTGATGGATTCCTATCGGTCAATTATCAACTCAGGGATGCACCATGGCCGAGTTCGACTCACAAGGCTATTAGCGCCAGTTGAGATCGACATAATCCAAGCGCGCAGTTACAGATCCGAATACTTAAATTAATCTAAATTACCAACTCAAGTTCGGGGTAGAGATGATATAAGCTTTTACCAGTTACATGACATGTGTTTTAGACCGGGTCTTCACACCCTTGTTCTAATAGTACGGTGTCTGTAAAAGCTACCTCGTCTCTGACTTAACTTGCACTATTTCTGACAAACTACATGTTACACAGCAATATGTTTCGCTGCCATTTCCTATGACTTTAGATTTTGATAATAGCGAACGAATAGTGACTTTACCAAATTTGAATTTGCCGCCCGGGGATTGGAGGAGCGTAGCTTTCGTATCTTGCAAGACCGAGGTGAATACTAGGCAGTGCTGGAGCGTGGAGACATTTAGGGGACGTCTCTATCCAGCAATGGGTGTTTTGAAATGATGATTAAGATATTGAAAAAACAGGAAGAACAAGGCACGAGCGGTGCGGGCGCAGCAATGGAGAGCGCGTGTGCCGGTGCAGCAAGCGCAGCGGCGGAGTTGGAACGCGCGCTGGTGGTGGCGGCGCGGGACCAGGCGCGCGATCTTGCACCACTCGCCGCCGACGCGCGTCGCATGGCTGCCGACCTTGCGCACATAGGTAACCTACGTCGGAAAATAGGTACAGCCATCGCTTTAATACCGAGCTCGCGTTTTGTGATGTAGTAGTTGTAGACTGACCGCAGTAAGAAATTTGTGCTCTATAAACATTCAGAGAACTTTCAATTTATAAAAATGAAAAACAAAACGCACTACGTCACAATGATGCTTGGCTCAAACTTAACTGTGATTTATCAGTTATTAAAGCAAATATACATTAACAAGTCTGAATTAATTAAATGTGATATTACAGCCAGTTCCTGTGGTGAGAGAGAATCAGAGAGACTGCATAATATAGCCGGCCGACTTCATGAACAATTAGATCACATAATAGAGGTACTTTTTATTGGTATTACATTGGTAATTAGGAACTTGAAAACTATAAAGAAACTTTTATATAGACAAGTACTGATATTATGATAATTAAATGTTATACATACACATAAGATCATAAAATAAGAAATTAAGACAAAATTTTTCAAAATCTAAAGAAAATTATATTGGATGCACCTTGTCAATTCAGAAACACACAATAAAAATGATATTAAGTTATATGATAATTGAAGTGAATTTTATAATGATATATTGTACCTATTGCCTAAGCAGCTGTCAACGAAGATAATAACTGATAACTGTACATTCATGCCGCAGTACATTTCCAAAAAACCCATTGTCATCAAAAGGCTACAATTAACTATATCAACGTAGTATTTATAACCCATGCTATATGATTTTTTTCCACAAAATAGAGATACTATCGTAAAGTAAAATCTATGCTATGTTCTTCGCCAGATATCAAACTTTGCCTATATCAAATTGTATCAGATCAATTCAACAGATTATGATAAAGAAAAAATATTTTCTTTTATTAAAATTTATGCTATGTTCTTCCCTGAGTGTCAAACTATCTTTCATAACAATTAATTCATCCATTTTCTAGTAAAAACAATAGTGTGAGGCATTAGGGGCAGGCTGCACAAGTAACCAAACCTATCATTAACTTAATGAGCAGCCTAACCTCGTCTGTTTGGAGACAGGTATGCAAACTGCTAAGACACATAGCGATGTCAGAGACTCTGCAAGTGAGCGCAAAGTTCGCGGAGATTAACCTGCGGATATACGGACCGCAAGTAGTGACTGCGGCGCGGACGCTAGCAGCACACCCGAGCAGCGCTGCGGCACGGGAGAACCTGGACGTGTTCGTGGACATGTGGGCGTGGCTTCTGGCTGACGCTGCGCGGCTGGCGCGCGAGCTACTCGACCTCACCGACGACCGCCCCGACAAGCAACAGTACAGCAGTCTGCCTAGACCTGGGGTGCATGGTTTTTTTATCTATGAAAGGAAATTCATTCTACTCCATTTATTAGGCACCAATTAAAAATCAACTTGTCTCCAAGGTACTTAATTCTAAAATGAAGTAATCACCTCAATAACTGAAAACAATAATGTCACAAAAATTCTCAATTAGGATCAATATCTTTCAAATTCGAGAAACTTAAGAGTTGACGTGGCAAAACTGCGAATGTTAAAATGTATGTATGGTGCGACTCGAAAGAACAAGATACGAAATATTTATATAGAAGTAGCACACTAGAGTAATACGTAGGGTTTCCATCTGTCAGAATTAGCCAGACACATTCGACTTTTTCAGGTTGCGTCCGGTCAAATATTCATGTATCAGGCCTATTCGATCTTTAATAGGTTTTTAATCTACGCGTGAACATGTTAAATTCATAACCGCATCTACTAAGCAAAGGAGAAAAACAGCTATGCTCTAACACTGCGATACCTTTATTATTGGCAATTAGATACGTTAATAGTAATATGGACATGTAATGCAGAGGAGTGGGAGTAATGTTACCAGCAGAGTTATGTATATGACTGTGGATGGAGGGTTGCATAAAGATGAATATTCATGTGAAGATTTCGTATGATAGATAGGAATGGAATCGAAGAATGGAACATGTTACGCCGACCCATGTTACCTTACCTAAGAGTAAGAAAAGGGAAGAGTAATGATAATGATGATGTATACCTATTTATTATGTAGCTTTAACCACCTTTGAGGTTATGCTAACTACGAGTTAGAAAGTAATCTGTACTGAAATTTTTGTGATTGCAATCTACATATATGTGATATTCTTATGTGTCGTCTTAAAACTCGCCTGAAGCGATAAATGCAACTTTCTAAAGATAATAATTTCTCACGTTTTACACAAAGTTTATAGTTACTAAACTTCACGGTTAACACAATTTTAAATCTTGTTACATAGAAACATGGCACGACGAGCAAGCCCCTAAAAGCTGTACGCTTAGACTCTGACGAACAAGCGAAAATCGCTAAATCGGGTCTGGAGATGAAGATGATGTCCTCTGAGATGGACGCCGAGACTGAGAAATGGCAGGGTGCTGCCGCCGACGAAAACAACGACATTGTGAAGAGGTTTGTTCCAATATATCCTAAAGAAAATAAGTAGTAGAATTTGGAAGAATGGCAATACATTTAACGCTCAGTTCTATACACACCTGTGACACTAAACATTAACCTGGCTCCATGGGCTAATGTTAATCAATGTTAATGGTAAATATAGGTAAATTACATCTGTTGACGTATTTATAATTTAGCAATACGAGTATACAATATTTTTAAATAAATAAAACACAATTTTCATTTCTCATGCTCTAAAATTAAAAGACAGTCCTCAAGTCCTTTGAGTAAAAAGTAATCAGCTTTTGCTTCAAGTAACTAAAAAAGGCATTTCATTTATTTGACTTCATTTATACATTTTAGATATAATCGAAAAATTTTGAAACTACCGTAATAATGTTTATAAGTACTTATAAAAAATGTATTTCAACAAATATAAATAATGTAAAACAAAATAATATATATAAATATTGTCCAATTCATGTCTATATACAATACGAAAAAGAAATACATACAAAATTGTTTGATTCATTTATATAAAATTAAAAATTTTATTCAATGTATGTCATAAGAGTCATAACTCATAAATATTTGCGTAAAGATCATCCCATTTTCACACCAATGTCTCAATGAGTCCATGATCTTATCAAAATTTTATTAATATTTTTATATACAGGATTTGTTTGCAATACTTGTTTTATCACAGATTTAAATTTATTTTTGAACAATTCGATGACGTTTCTTTGTTATTTACTGTACACTCAAAAATAAAATGTATGTAAATATATATGGATAATCTTAAGAGATCTCTTCTTACAAACAAAAAGTAGTTTAATGTTAGATTCATTACCCGATGCATTAATTACATACAAGCATTGGGTAACTGTATGATTCTATGATAGCATTCTCAAAAATTTTTGGTAATATACACACTCTATAATTATTCTTCTTCAATCTGTAATTACTTATTATTGTAGCTTAAAACACGCGTCTTTATAAAAATTATTACCTTTATTATAAAAGGTATAATTTTGCGATTTTTAAGGATTTGGGAAAGACGCCCTTGCTCAACAATGATTAAAACTATCATAATAAAATACTATGTTAGTTTAGCGTTTTCCAAAATTAACTACTCCATAATTTTACAATCTTTAATCTTTAGTTTATGAGATTGTTTTTTTTTTCACTTTACGGTTTTTTTTAATTTCATTATAGGTCACAGGTAAAATTTACACGTCCATATGACGTTTCCGTTCTATATAGAAATTCTATGATTTTTGTGTGTTGACTGAGCTTTTCCGCAATAGATTTGTAGTATAAATTGTTTTGCTATATTTTGATTCGACTCTAATAAAATAATAATAATGTATTACTTACATTATATATACAAAGCGACATAGATAGATATATGAATATGTAAATAAGTCAAGAATTTATAAACTCGAAAGAAAAAACATTACCATAAAATCTTTAGAATTTTTGTGAGCGTAAAATCGAATGTAGTTTTAAACAAGTTTATTAATTGAACAATGTCAAAGTGATAATTAAGATTTATTTTGTTTACTGTATTAACTATTTTTTTAAGTATATATAACGTAGCAATTAGCATATCACATAACATAGGCTATTATAATCTTTTTTGTTTATATATGTATTAACTTGTAATGGAATGTGTTTGGCTGATATTTGTATCTAGTTTTAATAAATGAAGCATTCATTTTTCATTGTTGCATTCATTCATTCATTAAAAAAAGAAATATTTTATTCTACCATTTGGACGGATTTTATCACTACCAAAAAGTCCATGAACAATATAGGACATATATGTATATTATAATTAAATGAAAATAAATATTTCCTATAAAATGAGAGAAAACTTTCTCCCCACCTTATAATATTCTCTTATAATAGCCAAATCTCATCTCAAACACGAGTACCTACTTGTGCACTATTTCCTAATTTAACAATGTTGCCCATGTTTTCAAAGCATGTATTGATTAAAATATATATATATATATATTTCAGGGCTAAGAACATGTCTTCCATGGCCTTCGCTATGTATCAGTTTACAAAAGGCGAGGGCCGTTTAAACACTACGCAAGACCTCTTCACACAAGCTGAGTATTTCGCGGAAGAAGCAAATAGACTGTATAAAATAGTACGACAATTTTCATATCAGGTAAGATTTTTTGACAATTATGGATAGTATTCTACTGTGTTCTGGTAAACCATAATTATTAACCAAACAATAACTTTATTATAAAACTTCAGAATACATTTTAATATTTAAAATTGTGGGGAAATTATATATATAAAGATATAATGAATCAATGGAACAATGGAAGCTTTCTACCGATTAATACAAAGATTACGCTACTTTGCTTCTTCCCGGATACCGTACTGACGTACAATGCCATTATATTGGCTATAAATTTATTTTCTTTTTCTTATTAATAAATAGCCATAGACTTTTTATTTTTGTACTGTAGACCCCAATAACTTAAATTATATTCATCTGTCGTAGGGCTGGTGGCATTATCTGCCAGAATTCTTAAGAAATAAGCCAGAACTTTTGCTCAATTTTTTATGATATATGTTATTTTTGATGTATTGTGTATAAATGAATAAATATAATAATTAAATAAATAAAAAATATTATAGGTTCCTGCAGGTACGACAAAAAAAGAGCTACTAGAACATTTAGATAAAGTACCGACGTACGTACAACAACTGCAGTTCACAGTGAAAGAGCCAACGGTGGGCCGCGCAGCCACTTTCAGCAAAGTAGACAACGTCATCCAGGAGACCAAACACCTCATGAATGTGATAAGCAAAGTCGTGACAACCTGCTTTGATTGCGCGAATAAGGTGACCACTCAACATTTTAATATGCTTATGAAATTTATACCTCATGGCGCCGAAAAAAACGTCGTATCGGTTTTACTACAGGACTTATTTTGCAATTAAGATTTAATCACAATGGTATATTTTGGAACTATACCCGATCATAAACAAATTCAAACTTACATCAATTAATAGAATACAGAATATAAACAAATTAATATATGAACCAATTGTCCTGTAGTCACATAAGGCGTTATTTTCGGAACCTATATTTTCTTAATTATTTTAAAACTATTTTTTGAGCAACACGTCGCACAAATTTTAAAGTTTAGTCAATTTATTTAGGGAATATTAAAATGTTAGTGCATTGGAACGTAATGTTCCATAGGTACCTTTGCCGTGGGAGGCCAGTGTGGGAGTGGTTAAAAGGCACCAGAGTGTTGCACCTGTTAAGTACATTAAAGATTCTATTTCATTCGTGTCTGTTAGAGCATCGGGAAACGGGTGAACAGTGTGCTCACAGTTTCAAGGTTTACTCTTGGTTGTAATAAAAATATCTTACGATTAAAAAATAAGAATTTATTACTTTGTTATTGTATTAAGTCAAGTCTCTGTTAAACAAGAACTATTTTATCTCTCTTCAATGAAACTTCTACAGCAATCAAGAGTACATCTTCTTAGACTTAGAATCTAGTTTGAAATAGTAATAGAAAAATTGAAACCAGAACGACCCCATTTTAATTTTCATCGATTGTTTATATTTTTTTGTTTTGTTTCTTTTGCCCATGCTCCACCATCAGGGTCTTATATCGTTGGACAAAGCGATAAACAAAACCTCAGCGAATACAAGGGACGACTCGGTCTGTCTCCGTCTTGTTCTTTCTAAACATACCCGATATTAATGTCCTCTCGTACTTCTGTGTGCACTGTGTATGTAGCTAAGCATGTTCTGTGTTCATGCTAAGAGCTCATGTCTTAGACCCATTTAAATTTTCCGCTAATATATCATCACCAATATTTCAAACTTGTCCAAAAACAATTAACGGCTTATCAAGAATAATCTTTGCATAATTTATAAAGACTCAAAAACCATAGCTGTTATTGCCTAAAAACCATCTTTCACTTACTCCTTAGTTATGTTATGTTCTCTTTTATGTTCCTTTTGTTTAATATTTACAGTATTCCCTGTGTATGCCTGAGAGAGTACCTATGCATTGGAAGCCAAATTTACGAAAAGCATCCACATTTAAGAGTGAAAATAGTGTATTGAATGGTTGATGTAGGTATTTAAATGTCGGTACAGCCTTGTGGTTTTTAACGCATATCGTTTATCCTCATATATGTGTACGCAAACTGACAAATAATTAATACTAATGCCGAGATTTGTTAAAGTTTAGAGTAGACTTGTTTGGTGGTGTATCTCATAGCTATATTTGGATGTTGTTGATGTGGTGTTGCAATGAATTTTTTCTAGATTAGACTGTGTGTGGTATTTGACTAATACATCTTAAAGTTTATAATACCGTAATTATAAGCTTTAAGTATAACCCTTCAACAAAGTATTGCTAGACTAAAGATTACACGTATATTGATAAAATCACCTGATTGAACTGATAGTCATATAAATCTGTTCTACAAGTGGTTTTCTGTATCAACTAAAACGACTAAAACGCGTGCATGGTATTTCTATTGGGTACCATAACATCAATGTAAAAACGTCCATTAAATATCAGATGCCGGGTAAAAACCAAACCAAATTGACAATCTGTAATGTATTAAAAAAAACAACACATAATTTCTAAACAACTTATTTCCTTTTAAGAGCAATAAATGTTAAATTATATTTTATATATAAAAGCTGAATTGATGGTTGGACATTTGGTTTCTACCTAGTATTAACGTACGCATTATTCGCCCCAAATCACACTTATATTGTAATTAATATTTTTTAAAGTAATATTCCTGAAACGACAAGAACAGCAAATTATTCATGCGTTCATGCTAAAGTATAATATTACATATATATCTTACGTTTCTTATGATTTTAATCTTAACCTTAATATATTGAATGTTGGTGTTGTAATTACACGCAGCTCAGTGTGAGTTGGGGTGTGTCACGAGTATTGTGACCCGAGTCTCCAAATTATGGTTTTCGAATAAAAGAACGGAGTCAGTACAGTATCTGTCTATCTTCATCATATATGGTGATAGTTACCTAAAGCTGGTCTGAAAGAGACTCGTGTCATATGTGTTGAAAGTCGCTTTTACTACGAGACAAATATATTTGGATTAAAAAATGGGCAGAAATTACAGAATGAGTTCGCGTTCCAGCTCATCCACAGCTACACTGTCCGCGGTTGTTTTTAACTGGTATGGGTTTTGTACTTACATAATAATATGTTTGTCTCTAGCTAAGTACTTTCACGAGTTCACGGCTCATCAATACAAGTCTGAACTCGCTTATCATTTTTGTTGCATAACACTCGGCACTGGTGAAGTAACGCTCGTGTTGGAGTTCGTCATTCGGTGAGTGTCGGGTGTCACAAAGATACCCGTCACTTGTTATTTGATTCTGATTACTAATGTGTCGGATGTTGATTGTCACCGGACGCTCACCACATGTTTGATGAATCCTATCGCTTGTTCGGTGACATTCGTAAATTGTTATGAACCAATTCCTTTGTCTGAGACGCGTGTTGCAATGTGCAGTACAAGTTGGACTTCACGGGTCTATCGACGGGGTGCGGCACGACAGGGCGCACGGCGCGCGACGAAGACGGCGGCGGCGGAGTGGGTGGCGAGGCCAAACCGGGGGGGAGCTCAGCAGACACGGCCATGTGACAGTACGGCATGGGCCGGCGCGGCAAAGGCGACGCGCGCCGGACCAGGGTCAGCTTCCTCCTGTTTTAGACGTTATACGTCTTCCGTCGCCTACGTCGGTTAGACAGAATTAGCCACATGACTCTGTTATGTCTCCCCTTAAAACATTAATACACAGAAACAACTTCTACGTTTCGATTCTTAAATTTTTAAAAGCATACTTTAAGCTTAATAGCTTAATTATTATATACGAACTATTTCAGCTGTGGCCGGTACTCCAGATTAAAGCGCAGTTAAACTTAGAAAATACCTACATACTACGCCCAGTAATTAAGGAATAGAATCCTGTCGTTGATTTAGTCTGATCGGTCATGGTTTTAAGTATGTACTTTGAATATTTTATGTTTAGAATGGACAGGCCCTTTTCCAACGCCTTTTCACATCAATCCACTGTGAATCTTTTATGCTTTCCCAAATTTTAGTTTTAAACTAACTCTTTGTTGTAAATGAGTGCACTAAGTAGAATTTAGATTTAAAAGTTTGCAGAAAGTACACTTTAACAGAAAAAATATAAAATACTCGAAACCAATCAGAACTGTAAGTATGTACAACAAAGACATAACAGAATTGTGCCGGTATCTGTCTATGGAATCACATGCATAATTGTTTATTGCTAACACGTCGTAAACATTGATGCATGTGATGCTTGAGTACCCGACTCCTAACAGCTGGCAAACCGTTAAGCATGCCCACTTAAATAAAGTGGATGTTTCGCGGATTGCAGCTATTGAATATGTATTTATAAGATGGACAGTACGATATAAAAATAAAAATTACATATACAGCTGCACTTGCGACACACAACCGCACGCCGCACTGGCGTTTTGAGTTAAATCGACTGTGTAACAAATTTGCTAGATCGCAAACAAGCGTAGAGACATGACGCATTTGGCTGTGGAACTATAGGTAATTAATTACTACTGTTGTTAGAGTAATAACTTGTTACTATTAGTCTTTAATATTGTAACACTACATGTCTCATATAATCTCATCGAATTTCTGTATTTATTAATAAAATAGGACAATATACGACGACACTCATTGCAGACACAAATCTAATTTCGTCTCTATTTACTTATAGGGAATGGATAATGTGATTTATTTATGAGAAGTAAAATCGTACAATAATTATATATTTGTACACTTACATAATATTACACATTGTTACATTGAAAACGTTTACAGTAACACAAAATAAGCATTTTTTTTTATTTTCCCTAATCCTAATGTGTAAGTTGTTTACCCTGTACCTACTTGTTTAAGACTTTCTGTACCTACTATCTATTCGCCCTGCAATATCTCAGCTTATTTCTATTTCCGTGCGCACTTTCCGTGGTCCTGTTGCACTTTGGTTTATGTATTGCACGTTTGGCTTCCCTCACTTGGTTTCTGCATTGTGCCAGTACAGAACATGCTATAAACCACATTCTACTTCATACCACACAACGTAACTCTTCCATTTATTCTTAGTCGTTTCTATTTCAACGAGTTATGTAAATATTTATATTTATAAAAATTTACTAAAT
Source organism: Scirpophaga incertulas (assembly GCA_036419045.1). NCBI lineage: Eukaryota > Metazoa > Arthropoda > Insecta > Lepidoptera > Crambidae > Scirpophaga > Scirpophaga incertulas. Next base: position 17,207,676 of record CM071629.1, on the reverse strand, counting down.
CGCAATGCCCGATGGCTGAATATTGCATGATTGTGACTCGAAATAATAGTCGTGTGTTGCATGTGTGTATACGTGACTATCGTGAATGTCGTACTTCATCTTTGGCGAAATGTTTGACGCTAAGGCGGAGAAATTTGACTCTGGTGGCTGCCAGACAGCCCCCTGTCGCCCAGAATAGCCAGTGTTATATAGACGCTCCGAAGACTGTTCGCTGCGGACGCGACGGGCTCCTGGCGACGGCTACAGCTTGCATGACACCTCACTGCCAGGGCCGTATCTAGACTCGTAAAAACCCACACCGATATTACAATAATCCGACCTGCTGTGTCACTAACTTAACCAATAGAATAAATACGTATTGGGCTGTGCACTGTACAAGTTTTCAGTTTCACTAACCAAAAACCATTCACAGATAATAGCTTTGAGCATACCCTCTTTAACCACTTATATATTTACACTTTTAAAACAAATCAAGATAACAAAATTAATACAAAAATTTAATTCCAGTTATATATGTATGAGTTGTATTAAAATTACAGTAATAACGAAACCTAATTGGTTTTAATTCGGATACGAATACATTTATATTGAATCGATGCATATGACATATATTGTAACATCTGTGATTGTAACATATTTGATATAAATGAAGATCCTAGTTACGGTCCTTTGACACGCTGGCTGATGTGTGGAACGCTCATCATATCATGCGGTGCGCATGTCGTATTTACGTGCATATCTAAAACGCCGCTAATAACATAGTCCATTACGGCAATAATCAACATATCATCTAGAGATAATAATGAACTATATTTACTAGTAATATCGCTGAGTTCATTGTTAGTATTTAAGTATTAATATGTAACTGTGGATCATGCCTCTTCAAACGTAAGGGTACTCGTTGATAATTATAGGTGGTCACTATTATTTTTGGTAGGTATTACATACAAATCAACAAAATTTAAGAATGTCTATTATCAGCACCAAATCACGGAGTTAATGTTACATAGTTACATAATTAATGTAGCCTATTCAATTTACATACATAACTTAACGAATATTAAATAGCTAACCTGTTTTTTCTAAAGGCATAATATGAAGAACATGAAGAATCAAATTCGATTCGAATACGAAATTGTTAATTGAAAGATAATGATATTGAAGAATAAGATGATTTTCATTTATAAATTCTAGGATAATGATGGAGAACTTTCACTTAATTTAAATGACAATATAATGATATGACAAACCGAGTTAAATGTGCTTTGGTAATGTCAATACTAATCAATGCACTCTTTCCCTGCTGGGCTAGTATCAACACCAAAGCACGATATAGCTGTATATGATGCTGAACTGTCAAAATTTATTATAAAATGGTATTTTAACAGTTCAGTGCGATACACTGCTTTAACATATCCTAATTTAGTATTCATGCTAGCTATGCAGATGCAGTCTATTTATAACAAGTATAATTAACACTGCATCTTTGCAAACTATTTCTAATATTCTCTACGAACATGATAAGTATTGAGCTATATACCTCATGGATTGTACATATTAGGTACTGTGTGTACGCTTTTTCTCTGCGCCCCCGTCGGTCACCTGTCTCGCTCGCACTTCTAGCGATCTATATAACACGGCTTGTATAAGAGTATCTCTTATTAGTATGTGCTTAATGTTTGAATCATACGTCTATAATAATGTTGGCTTATGTTATATTTATGAAACTAATTGTTGTCGTACTATTATAGATTAATATTAATAATTTGACGCCTTCTTATCATTATAACGTCGTACATGTTGTTTAAACATGCTCTAACTACTTTTAATATAAGTCCGTTTCAATTGTAATATGAGAAATTAGGCTAGTTACTCACTTAACAATATTTGACTAATGTAAAGAGCTTTATAAAGCTTTATTGAAGTGTTGTGAATCGAACTATGTGGCCATGTAACATTAGATTCAAAGTATAGCATAAATAGCTTTGACTGTTACCAATTAAGTTTAAGGTTTACCACAATACCTTTTTAAATGGATACATACTTACAGATTTGTTTGATTCCATTACTTATATTCCTCTAGTTTTCAATTTATTGTCTACTTCCTATAGTTATCAATTTATTGTATATAAATCATAGTCTGAGCTCCTCTAACAGACTATTTCTAAATCTATCGCACTATTGTTTTCTTTCCTACAAATACTGCCTACTGTCTTATATCGTAAACGTGCCAAACAATACACCAATATTTATGCTGTAAGTTGATAATAAAAAATATATAACATATACTTTAAGTATATTTATTATATGTTATGACAAGTTTGTTACTATATTTATGAATATATTTATAGTTAATCGATGCAACGACATTTTGTTACTTTCGTCGATGCATACAGAGTTTAAGATAAATTGTTATAAAACAGAATATTTTAAAGAGATAATTATATGCCATTGTAATTTACAATAGTGTGCCACTGTGCCTCCTCGGGTAGAAGTAAAATAAATTATAATATTTGTTGTATTCTATATACTGCTGTTGTTTGATTATGATGAAGAGTGTATAAAGCTAAGCTACAATACAAATAATTCTAATAATGCAACAAACAGAAAGGTTACTTAAATACTTTAAGAAAACTTTATATCTTTACGAATCAAAAAGAATATAATAATATTTTTTTAGTTGTTGTTATCGAATACTAGTCCACTCAGCATATAACCGCGCCTAACGGAAAATCATTTTGGCCGCGATCGTCAGCATTGAGGAAACGAGCAAGAAGAATAAAGTTTATATTTCTGCTTTATTGTCATAATCTACTGGAGTATCGCTGACCAATTTATGTTATTCTGCCTGATCATCTCAGATGAATCTTTTATCAAGTATTTCACCCTTTTCAGGGTTCCGTTGCCAAAAGGCATAAAAAAGGAACACATGTGGATGTCCTTATATCACAGCCACTGTTTTCGGAAACTGTAAGAACTAATTAAAAGAAGAAATTCATTGCTTTCTAAAAGCCACTAACATCTATTTCCCGCTGTATTGGACTTTGAGTACTTTAGTGATTTAACGCGGATGAATCGATTAATATATGGCTTATTATTTCTAATCCTTGCGAGTATCTTTTAGATTGGCAAATATTCTTATTCTGACAAGTACCTAATACAGCTTTGCTTTGTACACTCATTCTTTGAAATAAGAAACTATCGAGTTTTACGATTATCAAAATTATCATACTTTATTGGTTAGTGTGTAGTTCTTAGATATACAGTGATTTGTGATATTAATAATATATGTTATCGAGGTCTAGTACAAAATCATATATTGAGACATAACGTAGTATAAATTATAAAGCAACATTTCGAGAACACCAATAGGTCATCATACTGAAAAAGGTACGATAAATTGAATAAATTAGCTAACTACTTAGTTGTAATTATAGAGAAGGCAAAGATAAGGGTCAGTCAGATGAAAGATACGCGATAATCTTCCTATTGTACAGAACAAAAAAAACATATTTAATTATTTTATTACTTAAATAATACATTCAGTAGGAATTTTATTAAAATCTAAATTAATTTGACCATATAGTAAAGTCTAGTCAAGCAAAGTAAATCATTTTAAAGCCTATTATACCTAGTAATTCGCATCGGTCTATCCATAAAATAGATCATTAGTACTTTGTATGAATTAATGCCTGCAAAGGTGAGCTTTCTACTTAAGACGTAATAACGTAAATGTATTTGTTCTTGGTAAATCGATTTCTCTCTCCTCTTGCGGAGTTAATGTGAAGTAGTGACTCGAAATTGGAGGTGAACTAAATTGTACACGTAGTAGAAATAGCCTAATAATAAGCTGAACTGTGTAAACAGAGGTGCAAAGTACCTACAAGTTATAGTTCTATTTTATTGTTCTCTTATTATGTAAATGATCGTAACCCTGAAGGAGTAAAACCCCGCTAAATAATTAGGTATTGTAAATAAAATTACTTTTTATAGTATATTGATCCAAATGAAGCTAGTTCATGAGTTGTCAAATGTTTTAAACCGATTTATATATTAATTTAAGTGTATAAAGAGTAAAGATTGTATTGTCGAAAACTGTTGTGATTGTTATAATAAATATATTTGAAATTGCATTTTCATTGACATATATAAATATAAATAGAAGTATATTTTCAATAGGGCTGCCAAAGATATTATTAATTAATAACTGTAGCTGTTTAATTAACTGAATATTGAGGTTGTTCTTAAATTTATGGATTGTATTGATGTGACCGATGATTGTAACACTGTGTACGTGATCTACAGATCACAGAATAAAGGTGATTCTTAAAAAATATTTTTATTCTCTTCGATATTAATCCCTACTGTGTAAGTGATTGGAAAAATAGGTAGATACGGTTAATTTTGTAACAACTACATAAAACGATAATACAAAAAAGTATACATTACAGTTGAGTTTTATCATTATCAAATCGAAACTCAACAATTCGATACATTTTAAATCACCAATCACCATTCAATAAGGTGGTAGGTATCAAGCATACTCTTGATACCTACCTACCTACCTATTGAAGCGTATGCAAAAGATGATTATAGAAACATTTTGTTTATGACTGAGATTTTTCATACAATTGAGTATTTACAATATAAGCAAAATGTCCGTGTTTATATTCAAGCTCTAAAGAGCCTGATTACCACATGGATATCATACGACTTCAGTGATGGTTCGGAAAAAGTGCATACTTCTTAGATAGAGTGATTCATTGCATTAACCACTTCAGTTAATGCAACTGAAACCGAAGCCTGTGAAACATTTGCGTTTTTATGATCTCCCACACATGCCTGGTATAAGCCCTTAGCATAGAAGGTAAGAGCAATAAGAACCTGAAAATAAAAAGAAGTATTCACTGTTACTCCATATTTAATTTATATGATACTTCTTAACTTTATAAATGGGCAGGAGCATTATATGGGTGTATAAGTAGCCCTCTACGATTATAAATAAGTACATATATTTACCTAACCTATATACGTACCTACTCACCTTCATTTCTGCAGTTAAATCACTAGCTCTGTTAGGAGTTATTATAAATGGTTTCAATTCCTCTATAAGGGCCAACACCAAGGGCTTTGTAAGCCGGTAAGATTTTTTAAAATGGTAATTAGTCATACAAAATGCTTTTGCATGTGTCACTCGAAGTCTCGGACGTGGTGGAATGTGTTCTATAACTTCGTCTTCCTCATCGTCGCTGTCTGCTTCCATGTTTATTAAAATGTATTCCTCCAAAATTGCCATGTTTTTATTAGATTTATAACAGAGCTAAAAAAAACTATTTAAGAAGACCGACTGAAAAATCAACACATCAACTTCAGACTCTTGTCAATATGTTCTCCAAACAAAACACAGATAACATTTCCACAAGTATGACTTGATTACGAGTGGGTGAGGGCACTCGTAATGAAATCACACCTGTGACTAAGGTAGTCACATCAGTGATATTAAAAAATAAGAATTATTGAAAATCGGTGATTATTAGTCACATCGGTGATTTCGAAGTCGCATTCGTAATTTAAAAATAGGTCTCCAGGTTATTTCCTCTCGTATTTGTGTATGTTATAATGCGTTCACTGTTGAATTTTTTATATATCCAACAGTAAAATGTATTAACTGTTGACGATTTAGACACACCAAACTTCAGTGCAGGTCTTAGCCAAACTGTTTCAAGTATGATGATGATCACACAGGTGATACATGTTCTATTTAGGTGGAAGGCACCTATAGTCGTAACTGTTTTGGATCAAAGCTATCCATTAACGCATCTGTCCTGGATATGAGAGGCAAAAACGTATAAAAATTACAAAGATAGCAGATGCTCATGGAAATGTAGTATTATTAATTTAATGTTATTATTATTTTAATCTGTTTACTTTACTTTATCTTAATGAATTTCAGATATTGATACAATTGTAAATATTAGGTTATTACATTTGAAATTAGCGTTTTACCGTACTGACCACTATGATCTGAAATATCTCCTCTTTGGTTAAAAATTCCAAATTCAAATTTATAAATTCATTTTACATTTGAGTTTTAAAAACAATCAATTATTTATTTTTTCCTCATAGTTGACAGAAACCTGCATCTGGCTTGGGGATGACAAAACTGTATTAATCAAGACAAAACTTGAATCAAATCGGGTAAGTAAAAAACTTGAACAATGGGATACCTCATGAATTTGCAAACAGTAATTAAACAATATTCCCAAATTTTTAGTCTCATCAACCTGTTTGACTGATTCGCCGTTTATAACGACAACAGGGTTCTGAATTTTTATTTTACTGATTTAGATGATTTTGAACCAAGAACTATCTATCTTTGATTTATTGGGATTGAGAATTAAAGAGTTCATTGTTGACTAAAAAGCGATACCATCTAAATAACTATTTAAAAGTAAGTACCGTATAAATTTAAGTCTTAGTTATTTTATTCAAAAATGTAAATCAGAACATCGTCAGCATAATACATATTTAGCTTACAGTACTATATAACCTTAACAAAGTTAACACCATATATAATAAGAAGTAGTAGCCTCAGGATGGAACCCTGGGGTACTCCACGAGTAACTAACCTGATGTTATTATATAATGGCTAACCTGATAACCATTTATGCTGGAGAGTTACTCTAGAATAATTGGTTTAAATTATAAAGTATGTAATGCACAAATTATTTATATTGCTCACATTTTCAGCAAATACCATTCTAATTGTTTATTCAACTAATTTCCTCCTGGCAACTACTTTCGCACTGGCTTAACGCACATAGGTCTCTATAGGTATACAATATAAGTTATATACTCGTATTTGAAATGTATCCAATTCGCTATTAAATATATTATCCCATTACAGCAACTACTGCAAACTGCGGTCTTAAGCTAAACGATAAAATTAATAGATAAACGGTCGTTTTATCTATTATCTATGGTCGATTTTGCTTACCGAAGATGAATATTGGCATTTGTATTACACAAAACCAGTCATGCAAACTCAACATACTATTTACAAAATTCGTATTTTTAATAGGTATAAGCGTTTCCTCGAGATACAGCTAATTTCTCCTACTAGTAACACCACGAACCATCCTCCTCTTTGTTCCTACTATTAATTGATATAATTTGTACACTTCAACCATGCTTGATCGTTCGGGATTACATCGGGGTGCGGTAGATCTGTGAAACACATGCCATTGGACTCTATTTTAGGGCACTATTTTCCAGTCAACCATTAGGGCACTATTTTCCAGTCAACCAGCCAGGACTAGTTCAGGATCTTGCGTCAGATCTGTGACCAAGGTATGTCCACTACCAAAGCTTGACACCTTGGAACACTAACGTAATCAATAATTTTATTTTTAGTTCATACGTGTTTATTATTTGTATTTGTTTTATGGCAATCAACTTTATACATATTTATCGAAGGTTTTATGCTTTTTCTGGAACATCAACTTAAAATATATATATATATATTTTTTTTTTGGGAATATCTCCTATGAAAGTCACCTATGACACATAGCTAGTATAATTTGAATTACATTTAGGTTTCTCTAAAGAGCTTAGCAGCTCTTTGGGGGGCAGTTATGTCGGATTTAGAACGCAACTTTAGATTTTAAGAATATTTCGGACCACATCCTTTCACCCTACCGTCCTACCTATCCTTAAAATCTAAAGTTGCGTTCTAAATCCGACATAACATCAGGCAGATATCAGGCGACGTAGAACCAGCGCAAAGACGTGAGTCGTATTTTTCTCCCATTCTGTTCCGCACATGAATTTCTGAACATGAAGTTCAAATTAATAACAGTTTAAGAAAATTGGTCAATACACTTAAAGAAAACATACAAGCGTTAACTGCACTAGGGTTTGATGCTGGATCGTGGAGTTTTATCTTATTGCACATTATCCTTCGGAAATTACCTACAGATTTGCGTACAAAGTTTGAGATGGAGCATCAGCGAGGATCATTAAGTGACATTCCAACCTTTAACAGTCTACTTGAATTTTTGGAAACTCAGCTTAAAGTGTTGGAAGCTGTTTTGGGTTCTAAATCAATTCCCAGTTCTAGCAGTCATAGTGTTAATCAACCTTCTACCTCCAAATCTTTTATAGTGAAACTTCCATTTAGTTGTTCATATTGCCAAGGTGAACATAGTGTATATACTTGTCAGAAGTTTAACTCAATGGCACCAGCTGACCGTAAACAGTTTGTCATTGAGAACAAATTATGTTTTAACTGCTTGCGCCCACACTCTGTCAATAAATGTCAGTCCAAAAGCTGTTGTCAGATCTGTCGTGGCCGACATCATACCAAACTTCATTTAGGTAACATACCTACACAAAATTCTTCAACTCAGCCTTCCGAGGAGGTTACTGTATCGACCCTTAGTTCTACAGTTCAACCTACACTTGCACACAGTATTCAAAATGGATCAACTGTATTACTCGGTACGGCAATGGTTGGAATTCAGGATAGCAATAATTCTATTATTAAAGTAAGGGCCTTAATAGACAGCGGGTCACAGGCCACTATAGTCACAGAGGCTTTAGCACGGAAGCTGCATTTATCTAAGTCAAACCCGATAACACTTTTCGGGTTGGGTGACTCTGTCGGACAGCGCACTAGTGGAAGTATATCTTGCATGATTCATTCTTTGATGGATCCAGCCATGCCACCACTTCAAACAACTGCTGTTATACTTAAGAGAATCACCGGTGCACTGCCCAGCGTTCACATCTCTTCTAAGGTAGTTGATAGATGTAGAGACCTTCGCATGGCTGATTCTGATTTTTTTGTGCCCGGCCCCATTGACATATTACTAGGTGTGGACATATACGATCAAGTTTTTGATGGTCGCAAACTTTCATTAGGTGAAGGCTTTCCTTCAGCCTATTCTTCTATATTTGGATGGGTTTTAATGGGTAGAGCTCCAATGGAGTCCTCTGGTTCGCATCAAGTTGTATCTATGTCCTGTACAGTTGATATCAACTCTATCCTCAGCAAATTTTGGGAGGTAGAGGAAGTTCCGGTTAAAACCATACAGGATCCAGAGTATCTGCTTTGCGAGAAACATTTTGTAGAGACTCACTCTCGTGACTCTACTGGTAGGTTCATAGTGCGCTTGCCCTTCAAAACAGGAAACATATCTTTGGGTTCAACTTATGAAAATGCCTTGAAGCGGTTCTGTGGTCTAGAACGTAAATTATCTAGAGATTCTCGACTTAAAGAGCTCTACATAGAGTTTATGCGAGATTATCTAAATGCTGGCCACATGCGACCAATCTCATCTGACTTGTCATCAGGTAGATACTTTATTCCACATCATGGTGTTTTGAAAGAGAGTAGCAGCACTACGAAACTTCGCGTGGTATTTGATGCCTCCGCACTAAGTAGCTCTGGCGTTTCGCTTAATCAACACTTAATGGCAGGTCCTAAACTACAGCAGCATGTTGAAGACATTATACTGCGATTTCGAACTCATGCGATCGTATTCACTTGCGACATCAAGCAAATGTATCGACAAGTAAGATTGCATAATGAAGATTGCAAGTTTCAAACCATCTTCTGGCGCGAGTCTCCCGATCAGCCTATCCAGCAGTTTGAGCTAATCACCGTTACATATGGTGTGTCAAGTGCAGCTTATTTAGCTTTGCGTGTCATACATGAGCTGGCATCACTAAATGTAGAGCAATATCCCAACGCTGCTGAAGTCTTGAAAAACGATACCTTTGTTGATGACGTCATAACAGGTACCGATGACATTCCTTCTGCCAAGATACTTCAGCAGGAATTGGTCGATGTTTCGGCTCAGGGCGGCTTTCAGCTTAGGAAATGGGTTAGCAACTGCGCGCAGCTTCTAATAGGGTGTCCTGCTGAGCACTTGGAGAAACCCCTGCGGTTTGAAGATTCTGGGGACAACATTTTTAAGGTGCTTGGAATTGAGTGGAACTCCATTTCTGATAGTTTTGTTTATCGTGTCTCCAATCTAGGGCGATGCACTACAAAGCGTGAGATACTCTCTAACGTCGCGCGCATCTACGACCCTTGTGGATACTTGACACCCGTCACCTTCTACGCCAAAGTAATAATGCAACGAGTTTGTATTCTGCAACTTGCTTGGGATGATACGCTTCCTGAGGAAATAATCAAACTGTGGGATTCCTTTTCCGAAAGCTTTAAACTTCTAAAAATACCACAGATACCTAGGTACATTCTTAGCACAGAGCCTTACTCATGTGAACTGATGGGCTTCTGTGATGCTTCGGAAAAAGGCTACGCCGCCGTAATCTATCTACGTGTTAAGCACTCTTCCGGCGAAGTAGATATACATCTTCTTCGCGGCAGGTCAAGAGTAGCTCCTTTGCGACAAAAGCTGACCATTCCACGACTCGAGCTTTGTGGTGCCTTGCTCCTGGCTCGTCTACTTGGTCACTATATAGGGCTTTTAGAAAGGAAAATCAGCATAAGTGGCGTCACCGCGTGGTGCGACTCTACCATCGTACTTGCATGGTTGCGCACTCCACCGCATAAGCTGCAAACATTTGAGGGGAATCGTGTCTCTCAGGTTCAAGGTCATGTACCATCCGCTGAATGGCGGTATGTTCCCTCTGCGTCCAATCCTGCAGATTGCGCTAGTAGGGGATTGACCGCCCAAGATCTTGTGGGTCACTCGCTGTGGTGGTCCCCCTTTTGGTTAAAGGATGATCCATCCACTTGGCCCACCAACATAAGCGTTGACCTTGAAGCCTTACCTGGTCTGAAGAACGACGCTTTTACCTCAATGGTTGCAGCTGAAGTAAATACCTTTGCGCGCGCGCTTATCACCCGTTATAGTTCCCTTACACGCTTACAACGCGTTATAGCCTGGATTTTAAGATACTCTTACAATTCTAAGAATCCTAAAACCCAGCTTAAAGGATCACTCTCGGTCCAGAATTAAATAGTTCTCTCCTTACTATAGTAAGATTAGTTCAAAGCGAAGTTTTCGCCGACTGCCTATTAGCCATCAATAAGGGTCGATCTCCTTCAGGATCGTTGATGCGTCTCGATCCCTTTATTGATGCAAATGGTCTTCTGCGCGTCGGTGGAAGACTCAAACATTCTAACTTACCGTATGAAATCAAGCATCCATTGCTGATGCCGAAATCTCACCACTTGACCAATCTCATCATAGATTATTATCATCTTCTTTACCTTCATGTCGGTCCCTCTGCCCTTGTCAGCATCCTCCGCCAAAAATTCTGGATCTTGTCCGCTCGACGAGTTGTCCGCAATCGAGTATTCCAGTGCCTTCGCTGTTACCGACTTAAGGCTAAACCGTTGGAACCTCTCATGGGGAATCTTCCAGCGAGTCGTGTGCGTGCCTCTCGTCCGTTTGCTAGAGTGGGAGTTGATTTCGCTGGGCCGTTTACTATTAAGGCTTCATGTCTGAGGAGGGCGCCGACACTCAAAGCATACCTTTGTGTCTATGTGTGCTTCTCTGTTAAGGCAGTTTATTTGGACGTCACGTCTGACTTGACAACTGAGGCCTTCATGGCATGTTTCCATAGATTTGTTGCCAGGAGAGGACTGCCAACGGACGTGTACTCCGACTGTGGCAAAAACTTTCAAGGAGCAGTCAATTATTTCAAGCGTCAAGAAATCGCTAGTAGCCTGGCTCAACTCAGTGTCAAGTGGCATATGAATCCTCCCTATGCGCCCCATATGGGCGGGTTGTGGGAGTCGACAGTCAAAGCGGCTAAGCAGTTACTCATACGTACTGTTGGGTCTCAAGTGCTCACCTTTGAGGAGCTGTCTACGGTCTTTGCTAGGGCTGAGGCTGTGTTAAACTCTAGGCCACTGTGTCCGATCAGCGACGACGTTTCTAACCTTGAAACTCTTACGCCTGGCCATTTTCTCGTCGGTCACCCGTTGGTTAGTCCGCCAGAGGAAAAGTTTGACAACACACCTATTTCGCCGCGTAGACGGTGGGGGTTGGTTCAACAAATGTCTCACCATTTTTGGCAAAAGTGGAACCACGATTATCTCCATAATTTGCAACAGAGGTCCAAATGGTGCAAGAAAGTTCCAAATCTTCAGCTTGGTGACCTTGTCTTGATCAAAGATGATAACTCTCCTCCTCTCCAGTGGCGCAAGGGTCGTATTACCGCTCTACATCCAGAAACAGACGGGGTTACTCGCGTAGTTGAGATAAGGACTAGTTCAGGATCTTGCGTCAGATCTGTGACCAAGGTATGTCCACTACCAAAGCTTGACACCTTGGAACACTAACGTAATCAATAATTTTATTTTTAGTTCATACGTGTTTATTATTTGTATTTGTTTTATGGCAATCAACTTTATACATATTTATCGAAGGTTTTATGCTTTTTCTGGAACATCAACTTAATATATATATTTTTTTTTTTTGGAATATCTCCTATGAAAGTCACCTATGACACATAGCTAGTATAATTTGAATTACATTTAGGTTTCTCTAAAGAGCTTAGCAGCTCTTTGGGGGCAGTTATGTCGGATTTAGAACGCAACTTTAGATTTTAAGAATATTTCGGACCACATCCTTTCACCCTACCGTCCTACCTATCCTTAAAAAATACGTCTGTCGACGGTAGTGGAAGATTATCTGCCAACTGCCTGTTGCAACTCCGCCGCGAACGCGAACGGTCGACTTACGACAAAGTCCCGCTCCAAGTGCTAGAATTAGTGGCAGTTGGCTTGACAGCGCTTACAACAAAATCACAACACGGAAAATCATCTGCTCGTGTGAAGGGCAGAAAGGCGATCTAATACCAGCCATAACATCAGGCAGATATCAGGCGACGTAGAACCAGCGCAAAGACGTGAGTCGTATTTTTCTCCCATTCTGTTCCGCACAATGCAATAAAAATACCTAATGAAATAAAACAAAGAAAGCCTATATATTACGTATTTATTTATATTCAAAGGTACAATATATTACATCGTCGCAGCTCCATTGCTCATACATCACATATCCAAAATGACTAAGCAAATGATCTATATGGTAAAGTGGGCCGAACCCTACACAAAAATACAATATTAAGCATAATCTTAACATCTAATCTCCTAACTTTAATGCGGAAGTCAATACTGCAGCGAAAGAAATAATTTAACCTCGGCATGCTGATAAATAGACACTGGGTGTCTCCAAATAAATAAGTAAAAATTTGCCAACTTTTATAATTATATATTTTATAATTTATTTTCATATAATCATGAAGACTAAACAAAAATATTTACACAAATACTTCATTCGCAGATAAGTAATATACGTGTTTAGTACATACACCCGGTATTATTTCATTGCATTTCTATTTGGTGTCGATACCTAACTATGATTAGAGGTGTTGTTAATTAATCACAGTGAAATACACTGGCGCCACAGTTATATTATGATGAACATCCGTTACAATTAGTAGGTAATAAATTTCTGAACCATTAAAGATACTACTCTCGGCTAGAACCTATGTCACAACTGATCTATGAGTATATAATTTAATGATATTACTAATTTTAATATATCTGAACATAGCCTGTTACTCGTCCTAAAGTGTAACAACTAATGAAAATGTAAACTTTATCTTATTTGTAAGTAAGATGTTTCTCTTACAATGATCATTGCCATAACGCGTATATTAGGAACAGTCGTGCATTTCTAATACTAGAAGTTATTAAAACGCTCTGTTCTAATTCTTAGGCGTAATGTAATAATAAAATTTTAAAAATATATCTTATTTTACGTTACAATTTAGTCGATCTAGTTTAAATATTGAGTACCTACAGTACTTCACACCCTAATTATTAAACTAATAGAAAAAGACCACGCACTTTGTATCTGAAAATGAATATTTAATGCTATATTTATCAGTAAAGACGTTAAATTTACACAAAATTTGAGCCAATCCATTTCATTTCGCTGTTAATAAATATCACCAATATTATTAATACGATATTATAAAATCCATACCAGACAGATAAAATACTGCTATTAACTTGCTCTTAATTACAATCTATTTGGCATCTTTGTGGACGTCAACGTCAAAATATTGCTTATTGCCAGTTTACGAAACCAAATATTACTTGAGCTCTGTATATATTATTCTAATATACTGCTTAAATATGTCGAATTTTTGTTTATATAAAGTTTATATAAAGTTTGTGCCTCAAAATTTCATAGTACATCATTATTTGAGATAAAATAATAAATAGGCGAAAATAAATCATATTTTACAAGGCGCCTTTAGAACCCACAATACAAAATTAGGCCTCATTTATCCACAATAAATGCTGTCATGGAAAAAAATCTTAAAAATAAATACATAATATTGTAATACCGCCAAAAGTTGCATTAAAATAAATCCAAAGTAGAAAAAAACATAACAGTAAAGCAACATATTCTGTAGTCTTTTATAAGTCGTTGTTTCTTTATATTTAGTGAACTAACCGTCACCATTAATCTATTTCATGCGTATTGTCTTGCAATATTATATTGTTATTCCCGTTGTAACACTCTTAAAAGACCAATCTGAAAATGACATCGCTGTAATTTAGATATAATTGAATATAATATAATAATTTTAAAAATGGAATAAAAGAAGTGAAAACATTCGTATGTTAACAGATTGATAATATTTAATTTGTGCCAATTAATTATTCAATTTATGAAGTTAATACATCAGATATTTTGGATAAGACAAGTTTAGTGACTTTATTAAGAAAACACACAACATGAGTACTCAAATCTTTTCTATACACACTATTAAAAGCAAATCCTGAAGTTTATTCAGTGTACTACACAACAACAAGATACATCAGTCACAACACATAAATGGCACTATATCTCAGAGACAAGCATATGTATACATAAAATTTTTAAAATCTATTTTAAGTGAAATCTCATTATTATCAAAATTGGGTTGATGCAATACATTAAAATAAAACCAGTTACTAAAATTTCATTTCTGTCAGTATCTACATAAATCAAATGTATAGTCAAATGTTTTTTTTTTCATTCAAGTTTGTAAAACAATATTTTTATTTCGTCAATGGTTACTTTTAATATTTTATCTCCAAAATGAGTTTACATTATAATTAATATATTATTATAGGATAACAATGCCGCGTGCAACACAGAAAACGGTTCTTGTACAACATTAGGCAATGAAATACTAAGTCTTCGTATCGAGTTTTCAATAAAACTCGTCTAAAGATGGTGCTGTCGCGCACACTGCAACGGTTGCTGCCAACGGAGTGGCGTTGTCGAAAAGCATTATTTACATAACACTTTAACAAGAAATCCAGCAGATCTTTTTAATGTACTGTAATTTGACTGTAAATAATATCACGTATTTCGTTGTTACGTGTGTTAAATAACGTTTTATAGATCAGTTAGTTTTCACGTTAATACTTTTAAATAACGATGTTACAGTTAATTTTAAAACAGACGAGTGAGACCGACAGCGAAATGACCGCCGGCCGACAGCAAAGGTGCAGGTACCGAGTTAGTCACGCAGTTACAAGGAGAGCCAAATGCGGGGCTTCTTAGAACAAACCTTTCTTTTTCTTATCCTTTTTGTCTTTGCCGTCCATGGTCCTGAAATAAAATAACAAG
Source organism: Scirpophaga incertulas (assembly GCA_036419045.1). Lineage (NCBI taxonomy): Eukaryota > Metazoa > Arthropoda > Insecta > Lepidoptera > Crambidae > Scirpophaga > Scirpophaga incertulas. Next base: position 17,191,996 of record CM071629.1, on the reverse strand, counting down.
ATTATTAAAAATTGTAGGTTATTTATCAAGTTATATTAACAGTCACTTGCTTCATCGAGACTATGCAATTGAAAATTTTTCACTCGCGTCATACTTAGGTGGTTTTAAAATTTATAGAAATAGCAATGCCTAAAACATGGTACCAGGACGTGGTGGCACTGTTCTTCCAAAATAGTAACAGAATACAGTTGACGAAATACATACACATCACTCTTTTGAGTCATTATTACTAGCTGTTCTGTGGAAAACAGCAATCGTCTCGATTAAATGAAAATGATGACAAAAAGATGACACATCTTTTTGGTGATAATGTCGTAAATAATTGAGGACTCGGGCACAATGCTGTCAGTAGTCGCCCAACAAGGTCTTAAAAGATACATGAACACGACAAAGAATATGTTGAATCATGTAGCACACTCTCTTGTCATGTTTGTAACCGTTGGTGGGGCTCACTCCTTGCTGTTGGCCCCGAGCGAGCGACGCCGCAGCTCGTCCAGCGACAGGCCGGTGTCACCGGTGGTCGGGTTGGGTACTCACTCCTTGCTGTTGGCCTCGAGCGAGCGACGCCGCAGCTCGTCCAGCGCCAGGCCGGTGTCACTGGTGGTCGGGTTGGGTACTCACTCCTTGCTGTTGGCCTCGAGCGAGCGACGCCGCAGCTCGTCCAGCGCCAGGCCGGTGTCATTGGTGGTCGGGTTGGGTACTCTCTCCTTGCTGTTGGCCTCGAGCGAGCGACGCCGCAGCTCGTCCAGCGCCAGGCCGTGTCACTGGTGGTCGGTTGGGTACTCACTCCTTGCTGTTGGCCTCGAGCGAGCGACGCCGCAGCTCGTCCAGCGCCAGGCGGGTGTCACTGGTGGTCGGGTTGGGTACTCACTCCTTGCTGTTGGCCTCGAGCGAGCGACGCCGTAGCTCGTCCAGCGCCAGGCCGGTGTCACTGGTGGTCGGGTGGGTACTCACTCCTTGCTGTTGGCCTCGAGCGAGCGACGCCGTAGCTCGTCCATCGCCAGGCCGGTGTCACTGGTGGTCGGGTTGGGTACTCACTCCTTGCTGTTGGCCTCGAGCGAGCGACGCCGCAGCTCGTCCAGCGACATGCCGGTGTCACTGGTGGTCGGGTTGGGTACTCACTCCTTGCTGTTGGCCTCGAGCGAGCGACGCCGCCAGCTCGTCCAGCGCCAGGCCGGTGTCACTGGTGGTCGGGTTGGGTACTCACTCCTTGCTGTTGGCCTCGAGCGAGCGACGCCGCAGCTCGTCCAGCGCCAGGCCGGTGTCACTGGTGGTCGGGTTGGTACTCACTCCTTGCTGTAGGCCTCGAGCGAGCGACGCGGCAGCTCGTCCAGCGCCAGGCCGGTGTCACTGGTGGTCGGGTTGGGTACTCACTCCTTGCTGTTGGCCTCGAGCGAGCGACGCCGCAGCTCGTCCAGCGCCAGGCCGGTGTCACTGGTGGTCGGGTTGGGTACTCACTCCTTGCTGTTGGCCTCGAGCGAGCGACGCCGCAGCTCGTCCAGCGCCAGGCCGGTGTCACTGGTGGTCGGGTTGGGTACTCACTCCTTGCTGTTGGCCTCGAGCGAGCGACGCCGCAACTCGTCCAGCGCCAGGCCGGTGTCACTGGTGGTCGGGTTGGGTACTCACTCCTTGCTGTTGGCCTCGAGCGAGCGACGCTGTAGCTCGTCCAGCGCCAGGCCGGTGTCACTGGTGGTCGGGTTGGGTACTCACTCCTTGCTGTTGGCCTCGAGCGAGCGACGCCGCAGCTCGTCCAGCGCCAGGCCGGTGTCACTGTTAGTCGGGTTGGGTACTCACTCCTTGCTGTTGGCCTCGAGCGAGCGACGCCGCAGCTCGTCCAGCGCCAGGCCGGTGTCACTGGTGGTCGGGTTGGGTACTCACTCCTTGCTGTTGGCCTCGAGCGAGCGACGCCGCAGCTCGTCCAGCGCCAGGCCGGTGTCACTGGTGGTCGGGTTGGTACTCACTCCTTGCTGTTGGCCTCGAGCGAGCGACGCCGCAGCTCGTCCAGCGCCAGGCCGGTGTCACTGGTGGTCGGGTTGGGTACTCACTCTTGCTGTTGGCCTCGAGCGAGCGACGCGCCGCAGCTCGTCCAGCGCCAGGCCGGTGTCACTGGTGGTCGGGTTGGGTACTCACTCCTTGCTGTTGGCCTCGAGCGAGCGACGCCGCAGCTCGTCCAGCGCCAGGCCGGTGTCACTGGTGGTCGGGTTGGGTACTTACTCCTTGCTGTTGGCCTCGAGCGAGCGACGCCGCAGCTCGTCCAGCGCCAGGCCGGTGTCACTGGTGGTCGGGTTGGGTACTCACTCCTTGCTGTTGGCTCGAGCGAGCGAGACCTGTAGCTCGTCCAGCGCCAGGCCGGTGTCACTGGTGGTCGGGTTGGGTACTCACTCCTTGCTGTTGGCCTCGAGCGAGCGACGCCGCAGCTCGTCCAGCGCCAGGCCGGTGTCACTGTTAGTCGGGTTGGGTACTCACTCTTGCTGTTGGCCTCGAGCGAGCGACGCCGCAGCTCGTCAGCGCCAGGCCGGTGTCACTGGTGGTCGGGTTGGGTACTCTCCTTGCTGTTGGCCTCGAGCGAGCGACGCCGCAGCTCGTCCAGCGACATGCCGGTGTCACTGGTGGTCGGGTTGGGTACTCACTCCTTGCTGTTGGCCTCGAGCGAGCGACGCCGCAGCTCGTCAGCGCCAGGCCGGTGTCACTGGTGGTCGGGTTGGGTACTCACTCCTTGCTGTTGGCCTCGAGCGAGCGACGCCGCAGCTCGTCCAGCGCCAGGCCGGTGTCACTGGTGGTCGGGTTGGGTACTCACTCCTTGCTGTAGGCCTCGAGCGAGCGACGCGGCAGCTCGTCCAGCGCCAGGCCGGTGTCACTGGTGGTCGGGTTGGGTACTCACTCCTTGCTGTTGGCCTCGAGCGAGCGACGCCGCAGCTCGTCCAGCGCCAGGCCGGTGTCACTGGTGGTCGGGTTGGGTACTCACTCCTTGCTGTTGGCCTCGAGCGAGCGACGCGCGCAGCTCGTCCAGCGCCAGGCCGGTGTCACTGGTGGTCGGGTTGGGTACTCACTCCTTGCTGTTGGCCTCGAGCGAGCGACGCCGCAACTCGTCCAGCGCCAGGCCGGTGTCACTGGTGGTCGGGTTGGGTACTCACTCCTTGCTGTTGGCCTCGAGCGAGCGACGCTGTAGCTCGTCCAGCGCCAGGCCGGTGTCACTGTTAGTCGGGTTGGGTACTCACTCCTTGCTGTTGGCCTCGAGCGAGCGACGCCGAAGCTCGTCCAGCGCCAGGCCGGTGTCACTGGTGGTCGGGTTGGGTACTCACTCCTTGCTGTTGGCCTCGAGCGAGCGACGCCGCAGCTCGTCCAGCGCCAGGCCGGTGTCACTGGTGGTCGGGTTGGGTACTCACTCCTTGCTGCTGGCCTCGAGCGCGAGCGACGCCGCAGCTCGTCCAGCGCCAGGCCGGTGTCACTGGTGGTCGGGTTGGGTACTCACTCCTTGCTGTTGGCCTCGAGCGAGCGACGCCGCAGCTCGTCCAGCGCCAGGCCGTGTCACTGGTGGTCGGGTTGGGTACTCACTCCTTGCTGTAGGCCTCGAGCGAGCGACGCCGCAGCTCGTCCAGCGCCAGGCCGGTGTCACTGTTAGTCGGGTTGGGTACTCACTCCTTGCTGTTGGCCTCGAGCGAGCGACGCCGAAGCTCGTCCAGCGCCAGGCCGGTGTCACTGGTGGTCGGGTTGGGTACTCACTCCTTGCTGTTGGCCTCGAGCGAGCGACGCCGCAGCTCGTCCAGCGCCAGGCCGGTGTCACTGGTGGTCGGGTTGGGTACTCACTCCTTGCTGTTGGCCTCGAGCGAGCGACGCCGCAGCTCGTCCAGCGCCAGGCCGGTGTCACTGGTGGTCGGGTTGGGTACTCACTCCTTGCTGTTGGCCTCGAGCGAGCGACGCCGCAGCTCGTCCAGCGCCAGGCCGGTGTCACTGGTGGTCGGGTTGGGTACTCACTCCTTGCTGTTGGCCTCGAGCGAGCGACGCCGCAGCTCGTCCAGCGCCAGGCCGGTGTCACTGGTGGTCGGGTTGGGTACTTACTCCTTGCTGTTGGCCTCGAGCGAGCGACGCCGCAGCTCGTCCAGCGCCAGGCCGGTGTCACTGGTGGTCGGGTTGGGTACTCACTCCTTGCTGTTGGCCTCGAGCGAGCGACGCTGTAGCTCGTCCAGCGCCAGGCCGGTGTCACTGGTGGTCGGGTTGGTGGTACTCACTCCTTGCTGTTGGCCTCGAGCGAGCGACGCCGCAGCTCGTCCAGCGCCAGGCCGGTGTCACTGTTAGTCGGGTTGGGTACTCACTCCTTGCTGTTGGCCTCGAGCGAGCGACGCCGCAGCTCGTCCAGCGCCAGGCCGGTGTCACTGGTGGTCGGGTTGGTACTCACTCCTTGCTGTTGGCCTCGAGCGAGCGACGCCGCAGCTCGTCCAGCGACATGCCGGTGTCAGGTGGTCGGGTTGGGTACTCACTCCTTGCTGTTGGCCTCGAGCGAGCGACGCCGCAGCTCGTCCAGCGCCAGGCCGGTGTCACTGGTGGTCGGGTTGGGTACTCACTCCTTGCTGTTGGCCTCGAGCGAGCGACGCCGCAGCTCGTCCAGCGCCAGGCCGGTGTCACTGGTGGTCGGGTTGGGTACTCACTCCTTGCTGTAGGCCTCGAGCGAGCGACGCGGCAGCTCGTCCAGCGCCAGGCCGGTGTCACTGGTGGTCGGGTTGGGTACTCACTCCTTGCTGTTGGCCTCGAGCGAGCGACGCCGCAGCTCGTCCAGCGCCAGGCCGGTGTCACTGGTGGTCGGGTTGGGTACTCACTCCTTGCTGTTGGCCTCGAGCGAGCGACGCCGCAGCTCGCCGGCGCCAGGCCGGTGTCACTGTTAGTCGGGTTGGGTACTCACTCCTTGCTGTTGGCCTCGAGCGAGCGACGCCGAAGCTCGTCCAGCGCCAGGCGGTGTCACTGGTGGTCGGGTTGGGTACTCACTCCTTGCTGTTGGCCTCGAGCGAGCGACGCCGCAGCTCGTCCAGCGCCAGGCCGGTGTCACTGGTGTCGGGTTGGGTACTCACTCCTTGCTGTTGGCCTCGAGCGAGCGACGCCGCAGCTCGTCCAGCGCCAGGCCGGTGTCACTGGTGGTCGGGTTGGGTACTCACTCCTTGCTGTTGGCCTCGAGCGAGCGACGCCGCAGCTCGTCCAGCGCCAGGCCGGTGTCACTGGTGGTCGGGTTGGGTACTCACTCCTTGCTGTAGGCCTCGAGCGAGCGACGCGCAGCTCGTCCAGCGCCAGGCCGGTGTCACTGGTGGTCGGGTTGGGTACTCACTCCTTGCTGTTGGCCTCGAGCGAGCGACGCCGCAGCTCGTCCAGCGCCAGGCCGGTGTCACTGGTGGTCGGTTGGGTACTCACTCCTTGCTGTTGGCCTCGAGCGAGCGACGCCGCAGCTCGTCCAGCGCCAGGCCGGTGTCACTGGTGGTCGGGTTGGGTACTCACTCCTTGCTGTTGGCCTCGAGCGAGCGACGCCGCAGCTCGTCCAGCGCCAGGCCGGTGTCACTGGTGGTCGGGTTGGGTACTCACTCCTTGCTGTTGGCCTCGAGCGAGCGACGCCGCAACTCGTCCAGCGCCAGGCCGGTGTCACTGGTGGTCGGGTTGGGTACTCACTCCTTGCTGTTGGCCTCGAGCGAGCGAGGACGCTGTAGCTCATCCAGCGCCAGGCCGGTGTGGTGTGTCGGGTTGGGTACTCACTCCTTGCTGTTGCCTCGAGCGAGCGACGCCGCAGCTCGTCCAGCGCCAGGCCGCCGTGTCACTGGTGGTCGGGTGGGTACTCACTCCTTGCTGTTGCCTCGAGCAAGCGACGCCGCAACTCGTCCAGCGCCAGGCCGGTGTCACTGGTGGTCGGGTTGGGTACTCACTTCCTTGCTGTTGGCCTCGAGCGAGCGACGCCGTAGCTCGTCCAGCGCCAGGCCGGTGTCACTGGTCGGGTTGGTACTCACTCCTTGCTGTTGGCCTCGAGCGAGCGACGCCGCAGCTCGTCCAGCACCAGGCCGGTGTCACTGGTGGTCGGGTTGGGTACTCACTCCTTGCTGTTGGCCTCGAGCGCGACCGCCGCAGCTCGTCCAGCGCCAGGCCGGTGTCACTGGTGGTCGGGTTGGGTACTCACTCCTTGCTGTTGGCCTCGAGCGAGCGAAGCCGCAGCTCGTCCAGCGCCAGGCCGGTGTCACTGGTGGTCGGGTTGGGTACTCACTCCTTGCTGTTAGCCTCGAGCGAGCGACGCCGCAGCTCGTCCAGCGCCAGGCCGTGTCACTGGTGGTCGGGTTGGGTACTCACTCCTTGCTGTTGGCCTCGAGCGAGCGACGCCGCAGCTCGTCCAGCGCCAGGCCGGTGTCACTGGTGGTCGGGTGGGTACTCACTCCTTGCTGTTGGCCTCGAGCGAGCGACGCCGCAGCTCGTCCAGCGCCAGGCGGTGTCACTGGTGGTCGGGTTGGGTACTCACTCCTTGCTGTTGGCCTCGAGCGAGCGAAGCCGCAGCTCGTCCAGCGCCAGGCCGGTGTCACTGGTGGTCGGGTTGGGTACTCACTCCTTGCTGTTAGCCTCGAGCGAGCGACGCCGCAGCTCGTCAGCGCCAGGCCGGTGTCACTGGTGGTCGGGTTGGGTACTCACTCCTTGCTGTTGGCCTCGAGCGAGCGAAGCCGCAGCTCGTCCAGCGCCAGGCCGGTGTCACTGGTGGTCGGGTTGGGTACTCACTCCTTGCTGTTGGCCTCGAGCGAGCGACGCCGCAGCTCGTCCAGCGACAGGCCGGTGTCGCGCTCCCAAGCGGCGCGCTCGGCCTGCAAAGCGCGCTGCCGCTCCTCCAGCTCGCGCGCCTGCGCCTCGAGCGCGCGCCGCGTGGCCTCGTGCCGCCGCGTTAACTCCGCCTCCGACTCCTTCAGCTTAGCACGCTTCTCACGAACCTTCATCTCGAATACCTAGTAATAGACAGCGTTTATTTTATATAATATTCTGACCATAAATATGTCTCTGAACATTATTTATAAACATTTTTTTAAGTTTAAAATCCATATAAGATATGGAATAATATAGTCACAGGAAAAATCTATGACTTATGTAATCTATTTCTGTGAAGAGTAAAAGACAAAATTACTTGGATCAGGCACATGTTTTGCAATTCAAGAGCTTTGCAAAAGAAGATCAATGAAAACATTTGTACTCGTAATATGAAAATAATCTTTTTACCTGCTCCATTTCACTTTCCATTTTTTTCATTTTCAGATCGTGTTCTCTTTTCTCTTCTTCCATCTGAGCTAGTGGGTTCCTGAAAGCAAAAACCAATTTGATTACAATTCCAATGGTATTATTATAAATTACACTACCCAAATACAATATTATGCGATTGATACATTGGTAAATAAATATAAAATTATTTATTTTATTATTTTACAAATTAAGCAATATAATCTTAAAACATGCTATTATTTTAACGCCGAATACCAAAGCCATGCGCCACTTGGTTTGCCATCTTACGGAAAGAAGCAAATACAAACATCAAATTACTTAGACATGCCAGGAAGCTATTTTTCACTTTTTAAATCTTGATATTGAATAATTTCTATGTGTACAATAAAAAAAAATTAAAAGAGTGAATAGAAATTCATACAAATTGTAGCAAAAAAAGAAATCGAAACTTTCGTTCTATATATACACTTCCAACCATTAATGAAACAAATTTTTTACGTGTTTCTGAAAGTTTAGCTTGTTTTTAGCAACACATTTTAGATATGTATTCTTAAGTAATAATTCACAGAAAAGAATTTAAGATTATTGTATTCGTACACTAATCCTCAAGTAACGAACAAAATGATGCAAAAGGAACAATTTCACATTCGGTTGAAATTTTGTTCTAAAAGACAAAAAACGCTTGAACTACTAATATTGTATAAGAGTAATGTTTGTATGTTATGTGAATTTGCATGTTCGAGCAAATCGCCTATACCACTGCTCCAATTGATACCACTGCTCAATGGTATAATCCGCATGAAAGGTTATTCAGAATGCTAGTAACAAATAAAATTAATAATGTCACAAAACGTGAATGTTTTTGGCCACAATATAATAAAACTTGACCCATATACTTTTGCATGTGAGGCTACATTCGGGACAGTCAATTTTGCTGCGTGTCATCCAGATGTATATAGATTCATATTATAATATAGAAACAAGCCAAAAGATGGTGGTTAGAGCATTGATCAAAATATGGACAGTACACATAGTGCTTCAGAGTGTGTGATGTGCGATGACCACTGTTTGGTGATTTTTTAGAAACAAAGTTACTTATGTAATGTCGCGCGTCGAGACTTACCAGACGGTCATGAAACTGTTCATCAGTCCTTGCGGGCACAAACTGAACACCAACACAACCAGAGTTAGGGCACGCGCAATGTGATCGCACTACAGTGGCATTATTAACGCAATTATCAACAAACGAAAAGCTACAAAGCTTTGTTTACAATAGATTACCTTACAACATTTTTAGTAATTTAACATATACTTAACATGTTCTCTTTTAAGACAATAGGGTAGACGACTACAACTGATTATGGCCGTTTTTATACTATAATTATCTGATTTGAGCAATTTATATTTAATGAAAGTATGTCAATATAGAAATTTCAGTTTAATTATTAATTTATATTGTTTTAGTTTTCTAAAAAATGAGCAATTATTAAGATAAGAAACGAACACATTTCTAGCATTCTCACATTAAATGTAACATTTTTTTATACAGAAAGTATTTCTATAAACGTACAAATAACAAAGTTATTTTAAAATTTGTTTATACGCTCATACAAATTTGACGAGTTTACTTAGGTATGACGTCACGATTGCAGTGTTTTTAGTATGGAGCGTTTTTGAGCGACCCGCGACAGCGCCGCAAACATGTCGATGTATCTTCAAATGTAATAGGTGCTACTGTTAGTTCTACAATATTTCTCACTTAAATTAATACTCTTATTATTATATAGAATTTAAAAAATTGTCGTCTACCCAATTCTATTCAAAAAGATCTTTCATAAAGTTTCATCATATCCACTGTAGACTATATTATACTAGTTTTTTTTTTAGCTTAAACCTCAAAGTCGATAATAAGTAGCTGACTTCAGGGACTACTTGTACTTAAAATAACAAACGATCATTAATATACAAAACAATAAAATGGTGTCAATGTATCCGCCATTTCTCATTCGGAATACTTGTTCAAAGATGCATAAATGAATCACACTGTGCAGTGATGTGAGACACACGCAACTTGTCGTAATCAGCTTGCGGCGAAGAAATAACGATTAATAAACAGTTATTAATGCCACTGTAAAAGCGAATGACAGCAAGTTATTATGATATATGGCATTCTATGTGGGTGTTTTAAAATTCTCATTCCATAATATCATCACATTTACATTACATTTATTAAAATGAAAACCTCAAAACACCCCACATGAATAGATGACAAATATAAAAATTGTTAACAAATGAGTATTTCATTTCTGCATGCCCAAGCACGGAGTATCCACATAATAAAATAACTTAGTATGCAGCTATACTAGAACAACAGATTTAAAACAAACTCTGTAACACACAACTGCAAGTTAGAAGAGAAAGGATCGAGCCAGTAGAAGGTGACCAGACATGCAGCAATGACAATACAAATAGAAATCAAATACTCGATTTAATTATTAATATCATTCTTGATTGTTTCAGTAAGAAGTAAGAAGTCTGGTCACCTTGTTGCGGTGACGGCAGTGGCGCTTAAGTATAACTTAGGTAAATCAAATTATTTCCACAACCCTGTCTACTTTGGTTGTTAATATATTATTAAGAACTAACCATGCTTCTTAAATGTGAAAATACCGAAGTTGAAAATGTTAAGTGGTTAGTTCCTTGCTCTCTAAATAAAATAATAAATTCTTTGTTTATTATTTTATATTTTCTTCAGCATAACAAATATAAATGTAGAATAAATAATTTAGTATATCGCAGAATAAATACACCATATCAATAATTATAATCTGACTAAACATTTGGCCACAGGAAAAATATATTACACATTGCACTGGTCCATGTGAATAATTAAATGTTTTCTATACACAAACCAATTTACGGCCAGTTTCATTAATCAATTCAGTACGTGTATTTAAAATATACATAACATATATCATTATTTCTTTAAATTTAACTCAAAAATTAAGTTAACTAAGTAAAAATAAGCCTGCATCTTAGCGAGAGATCAAGTCTCGATTAAGTGGACAGTAAATAAATACGATGTCAAAAAGAATTAAAATGATACAGTTAATTTTGTTTGATAATAATGAGCGTGGAGCGAGTGGTGTACATACTTGTTGGAGCTCCTGTGCGGTATCCCGTCGTGCGAGAGGCCAGCCAGCTTGCGGCAGCGGTAGTTCTCATAATGCACAGAGCTCGTTACATCTTTAAGGTCCTGAAGGTGCGTCCGGATCACCATGTTACGCAAAGCCAAGAAATCACAATGCTCCAGATTCTCCACTGAAAAAAAGAACATACCGATGATAAACTATATTTCATTACATCAAATTCGTAAAGGTTAATCATACAAAGGAGAACGGCAGTTCATGTACAGACTACTTTTTATCATGTACCAGGGCCATGTTTATGCAATATCTTTTACATTTCAAAGACACTATTTTGCATTTATCAGATTACAATTTCAACTTGTCTTAAATCAAATAATACCAATTAAAATCAGTATCGCAAAAGCGGAAACAAAACGCATTACTAAAACAAAACGCAACACAATTATCAGTACTACATAGAAGAAAAATGTATTAATCGATTAAATGAAATCGATTTTTGTGAATTTTATTATATATTTTGAATCTTTAGATTTATGTAATGCAAATGGTAGCACAGTGTTTTCTTAATGCAAACTATACTTTGACTGATATCAAAGAATTATCTTTCTCTTCGATTTTGAATACATCATTATACGTTATTATTATTGATAAGTTAGATATGCAGAACAGTAACTAATATAATTTGGATGCATTATCTACATATTCCAATGTCTAATATTTTTGTTGCTGTTTGCTACGTGTTCTGTAACTCATATTCATTCTTAGTAAGCTGTTTTGAAAAAGATATATAAGGCTTAAATATAATCAGTTACAAAAAACTTAAAAAATCTATAAACATAACCTCACTTTTTGTATTCAAAACATTATAACTATTGAATGACAACTTAATAATTGTTTTCTTTTTTTTGTTAGTGGCTTTCCAGAAAATTATCATTTTTCGACATATGTTTCAGTACAGTACGTGATAAAAGATGGGTGTACGAAACTCCCATACAAGCTTGCCGTTCTCCTTAAATATTATAAATAAATTATTTTTGTGGCAATATCATTCATTTTAAAAAAAAATTATAACACTTTATTGGTTATAACGGTGGCACTGTTGCTGTTATTTATAATGTATTGCATAAACAATTTATAATTACTGGGCAATATAAGTGCGGAGAACTGATAACATGAAACTTAGAGTAATTTTTTTATCTAAGTTTAAGTGGGTATCAGCATGTAATAATGTAAACGTAATTTCTTACGCATAGTATCTCTTTACAGTAGTGTTAGAAAAATATAATTTTCGGTATAAAATAATGAATGTTTTGTTTAAGGTAAGAAAAAAATTGTAGATACGAAAATACACTTTATACACCACATAGTTAACCGCAACTACATCTTGGCTGGAAAGAGATGGAAAAATTATACCAACCCTAGAGAGTTTTGAAGGATGGGAAGTTAATTACTATATACTGTTTATTTAAAGAGACATATATGCATAGCAGTTGGATGTATATACGAGTTAATACAACTCATATATGGAAATGACCTAACTAAAAATATTAGTTTCCTTCACGCATAATTTTTTTAGATAAATATTTAAACATATTTTACTGCATAAATAAGATCATCATTGATCATTACTGAAAGCAATTCAGTCATAATTTATATAGCCATTATATAGTCATTATTTATATAATATTTATTTATGTGATTTATTAGGTTTTCTTTAAAAATTTCATAGTCTCTTCTATTTTATGACTCATGACACCGATATTTACTATAGACAACATCATAGACGCAAGAAAGTACAAACAAATATTTTATACGTAATTACAAAAAAAATATAAAAGCTTTAAAGGAAGTAAGTACGATTTTATTTATGTACCATACTCGGTTAACAATGATTATGCGTTCATAATCAACAATAGTTATTTATTATACAAGAGTGGAAAGTTCCTTTTTAACGCGTGCTCGATTTGGATGACCGAGCAAGCGAAGGATTCTAAGTTGAATCACGAGCGCAGCGAGTGATTCTAAATTAGAATCCTGAGCGTCAGCGAGGGAAACAAACGAGCACAAGGTGAAAAATCTTTCCACTCGAGTGCAATACGTAACTTTTCATCCCACCTCAGCGAGGAAATGACAAAATGAAAAGAAAACAATTTATAATGACAAATTATATTAAGCAATAAAACGTGAAAAACTAGAATGGCGCGAAGCACGCAAATAAAACAAAGAAACCAAGAAGGTTCCAAATTTAAATTTTTTCACAATTTAAAAAGTTCTAATCATAAATTTGGCACCATAGAGGTTACATTAAATAGGTTTAATGACGTTTTGAATTTACAATTATATGAGTACTCATTATATGTGATGTTCTAAATTCAAATCTACTTTGCCGCTCAAGCGAATAAATAGAATTTTCCAGCCAGATTTCGAAGCGCAAAATTACACTTTCCGAGGTGGTGGATGAAAAGTAATTTATTGGTCTCTAGGGCTGTAACTAAGAATTTGACTTAAAACATTACTCTCAACAGAGGCAAACCAAGCTTTGATAAAATATGTACCCACAATGTACAAATCCAGCTAATAAAATAATTTATAGAAAAAACTATATAGTATATATTATTAAAAACTATGCAATATTGCAGAGAATCAAAATTTGTATTGTATTTCAGCTTATATGTGAACAATGTTAATAATAATAGTCTCATTACAGAAAAATGTCAATGACTTTTTTTGTTAAAGTGAGGTAGTATGATTATACTAGAGCGACTTTAATACTGACAAATTAGTTATTTTACAATAATAAGTAATTTATATCTGCTTGCAACAAACCACACACTGTCTAAATGTTTTTCTACCAATAATTTCCTGAACTATAGACTAGCTAGGGGACAGCGTAAACTGAGCACTAGAACGCAATAAAATATTAGCTAGAGTTTTACGAACATTCACCACCGAAATACTAAGATGATACCAGTTTAATTTCTCGTTGATGGCATAATAACCAACTAGACTAAACACGGAAAGCAACAGTAGAATTAGTGAAGTAATCAAAATCAAATACATTTAGCCAAGATGGATGGAGACGATGGCAAGAAAATTTCGCAATTAGTGCGGTGTTCGGTAACTACCGAAGCTTAAAAAAGTTTATTCCTTCCTTCTTTCATCCTTAGGACTCCATCTGCATTCAAATTACTTGATATTGTTTTGACGGGTTTTATTTTATTATATCGATTTACTGCAAACGGTACCTTTAGTAGAGTTTGTCATGCATTACCCATATTTTTATTTGTGGTTGTTTTAATTGTGGTTTAAAAACGACAACACATTTAATAATGAATGTGTTAGATAGTAGAACCTAGTGCCAAATACCTATTGTTTATTACTGAAATCTGTGAATGTAAATCAATCTTTTAATATATAATCCTCATTAGTACGTTCTCTATACTATTTAAAACTACACGTCTTCGTCAGAGTTGTCACTCAATTGACACGGTCGGTTCGTGGTCTTATGTTATGAATAACATTGGCCGAGTCATCTACTAATTACTACTATGTAAATTAAATTGATTAGATACTATTTATTTTCATTCTCAAAATTTAGGCAGTTTGTTAGTATGAGTTTTTAGTGCCGCATGAATTTTTAGTACCGAGATTGTAAGACGGGCGCATTACAATGTTGATTATCGGCGAAGAGAATAGTTTTACTGGTAGGGGACTCACCCTCGGCGATGCCCCATGGATACTTGCGGCCACGCACACGTCGCCCGTCGACTTCGATAACGGCGTTGGCGCCCACCACCGCGAATGGCACACGCGAACGCAGCGCTCGTGACGCGTCCGCTCCCTCTCCTTCTTCACCCGTGCTCTCCGGAAAATCGTATATTTTGATCTTGTGCTGCCCTATTTCCTTCATAATCTGAAATTTGTATTCATAATTTCTTATTTTTATATCATTATATTTACATAATATAAACGAACTAATCTTAAAAGTTATCAATTAATAGATACATAACCTTTTAAGCAGTGGTTTGCCTTGCTATTACCGTCTAAATAAATTGCAGACATCTAACTTTAGAAAGATCGTATACAATATTTCAATAACTTTTCTTCTTAATTTTTATCTTATTTTCTATAGTTATATATATTATAAATGAATTATTATAATAACAATCAGAGAGAAATTTTTCATAACGAATTAGCTCATAATTTTGCCAGGTTACCTGCCGTATTAATAATACAGGTGATTTTATTCTTTGGTGTATTTTTAAATCGATAAAAACAAAGCAAGCTAAAGTTTCTATTAAAATTACTTCACCATCTAATATATGTGGTGATATTCACATAGAGACCTCTTAAATACACAGAAAATTTTTCTTTTTCATGATTCTCTTTATGTTTTTCATTATTTAGATTTTCACATACAATAGATTGTTTTTTACACTTCAATTTAAATTCTAAAAACCGTGCATATTCTATAATGTATATTATACTTATTCAAACATCTTAAATATTTACAAATGTATTTTAGTACATTCCTACAAAAAAATTAAAATGTTATCTCTAAGTTTGTTACAAATTACTCACAATTGTAATCGAATTATTATTTTCAGTTAAAAACTATCTTACAGGAATAGATGTTAGTGTTCTCTGAAACATCCATTTCCGTAATAGTTTGAACCAAGTCATCAGGGTAAATTAATACAAAAACAATGAATTGAAATTTGAATTTGGAAGTAGTTTTTAAACACTTGTTAAGAAATAATCAATCAACTAGCCAAACCAAAAATCGCTTTAAATGGAAAGAGACATGTACCATTTTGAATCTTACTCCAAACATTCTGTTAACGCCGGCGTTTGTGCCA
The DNA here is from genome assembly GCA_036419045.1 of Scirpophaga incertulas. NCBI lineage: Eukaryota > Metazoa > Arthropoda > Insecta > Lepidoptera > Crambidae > Scirpophaga > Scirpophaga incertulas. Next base: position 17,176,767 of record CM071629.1, on the reverse strand, counting down.
CCGCCCATCCTCAAACCCCAGTCGCTTTACCATTTGTACGCAGCTCTAACAGCTACATCTTTCATCGTATATGCACTTTTTTAGTATTCGCCATTATATGAGGCCTAAATGACGCAAAAAGCCGAAAACATTGAGAAGTCTTTATTTGTGGAGAACCTAACATAACTTGAAAACGATCAGTTGTATAGTGTAGTGTGGTCAGCTATATATTGTAGCGTAGTCAGCTGTACAATCTCCTATAAGAAATCTCTAACTCTATAGTAATGAAGAAAATTAATTATATGACACTAGCTGTGCCCGCGACTTCGTCCGCGCGGAATGTAATAAAAAAAGAATTAGATTTTTTTAGTAGCCTAAGTTACTCCTTATTACATAACCTATCTGCCAATGAAAGTCCCATCCAAATCGGTCCAGCCGTTCCAGACATTAGCCGGAAGCCCAGACAGACAAAAAGACAGAAAGCGGTTATTTTAATATTACAAATAGACACTCCAATTTTATTTATTTGTATAGATAAGCTGTGACGTGTGTTACGGCATGCCATCTTGTAACACCAGCACCGCCTTTATTGTGAATTTACCTTACTTAAACACCATGTCGACAAAGCTCCAATAAAATCAAAGATGCTGCTTACAGGTTATAAATTTAAAGTTTCTCTTCAGCATTTCAATTTCTGTACTATTAAAAATTATTTTTAAGTACCTGCTCTTTGAAGTCTTTGCACTCCTCTGGTGTCATTGTATCCGCTTTAGCAATGACCGGTATAATATTGACTTTGTCCCCGAGCCGCTGCATGAACTCTACATCAAGAGGCTTTAGGCCGTGCCCGCTGGGTGCGATGAAATAAAGGCAACAATGGACACGAGTGTCTGGTGGCGCCGCCTTCCGAGTCACTCGCGACTCCGCGTTTAGAAACTCTTCATACTTGGATTCCACGAAGTCAATGATTGGTTGCCAGCTGTAAATATATAAATCCTATATAAATAAAGATAATCTTTCAAAAATACACGTCCCACATATTGGATACAGCGACTAAGAGTTCTGACCGCCCTAGGCTAATTGTAAGAACGCGCCTCCGCCAGGTGTGTTACGGTCGGCCTAAAAAGAACCGATTCGAGTCAAGTCAGGGTTTGTTTTACGCGAGTTTTTTTAAATTTCAAAATTAATTGTTCGCCCCCCGATCCTCGCGCCCTAGGATGCAGGATCCCTCGTGTCATCTATATGACACGATATAAAAGTTCATGTTATATTGACAAGAATATCTATAATATATAAGCAAATGATATAGAATATTTTTTATTTCGTATGATATAGCTAAAACGTAATTTATGCAGTCAGTCTATTTTATATAACACATACGACTTAAATGAAGTAGAACTTTATTTTATACAATATTATATCAACAAAAAAAGATATTATAAATTTATTTATATTTAAAGTGGTATAGGAATGATTTGTAGTTTTGCATTATTTAAATATACTGTCATTGTAAATGTACTAACGCCATCGAGCAACAAATTCATTAAATACAGTTTACCAAATACATGAGAATTATTTACAAAATTACCAAAATATATATTTATTTGCCAGAATATAGAAAGCTATCTTACCAATTGCTGTTATCAACCGCGTCACCAAAGCCAGGAGTATCCACAATAGTCAATGTTAGGTTAACGCCGTTTTCCTTAAGGAGCACCACACTCGTCTCGACGCCGACTGTCTTCTTCACTCTTAGCGAAGGGCCCGGATGTTTGTCTTTGTCGTAAACATCAGTCAGGAACAGCGAGTTTATTAGAGTTGATTTACCTAACCCAGTTTCACCTGTAATAAATATGTCGAAATGTTATTTGCGCGTGCTTGTGAGTAATGTTAAATGTACTGGAGTAAGTTAGGATGTCGAATAAAAAGTTACCATTTTCTTACCTACAACCATTAAAGTGAACTCGAAACCTTTTTTCACTGCCTTCCTGTATACTTGATTTGGTAGATTTGCAAATCCAACATATCCATCTAATTCTTTGGTTTTTGGTTTCTCTAACTTAGGTAATTCTGGTTTTGGCGCAACGGGCGGATGTTCAGTTTTCTGCAACAAAAATATAAAAGTAATTCAGATAATGATATAAATTCAATGATATGCGCTAAAATAGTCACACGAACCCTACCATTGTCTCAGAGTTCATTTCTGTCTTATTATAAGAGATTGTCACCTTTCACTAGTCTATTGTTAGAGTAATTAGTATGGTTTGATACACTGTAAGATTAAACATAGCATCTGCTGCTAGGTAGTTTTACGCGTCCCCGTTAAAGTGATATGAGAATTTTCATAAAGTCAAAAATTGAACTAGCCGAATAAAGAAAATATTATAAAATTGTAAATATAATAATTGATTACCCTTTTGTTTGTATTAAGTGTAGAACTGAAATCTTATCGATTAAGAATGATATTGTAGAATTTTAAATATAATTAACTTGATTACTCCTGTTTCAGTTAATTATTGGACTAAAATTGGAACAATCATTAACAAATTTCACTTACCTTGAACATTAAGTTATGCATGAACACACAATAACGAAATATTCCGCAAGATTAAATGTAAATAAAGGTTGATTTTATACTTTACAGTTCGATTGCGTTAAACAGAGAAACCAGGGTATCTGGTTTAAAGTGTGTAAATACATAATTTACCACTTAATATCTATTTTTATTATTTCAAAGCTAAAAGCATGATTCTTTCACTAATGCCAGAGCTGGTTCCTCAGCAATTAAACGACATCAAAACACGAATATGTATGTATAACAATAACACGCAAAATATCTCATTGGGTACTGTTGACTTTGTAACAAAGGCCATCATATTATTTAAGTAATCACATATTTAATACTATGAAGTTAAAACAGGTACAAAAGTAGGTACCTTCATAATATTTTCGGTGCTCCTAAGAGGGTTCGGAACGACTGGTGGCTGGGAAATGGGAACAGGCGGCGCGGGTGTCGGCGGTGGCGCCGTCATTGGTGGCTTAGGTGCGTCGACCGACACACTGTTGCTAAGCTTAGCAGTGGGTGTGCCATTCGTCTCGTGATGGTTGTTGTCGTGCGGTTCCGGGAGCGTCGCTGACCGCTTGGCAAGGGCGTCCTTGAGCGCGGAGGGTGCCACCGGCGGCGCAGGCGGCGCGCCCATTGGCGGGCTCGTCGCACTCACGCCGCCGCTTATTGAGTCAGACTTGAAGAACTGCTCCCGTTTACTTTGTAACTGAAAATAAGTTATGAAATAAGAACGTCATGAATATGCATCAAAATGTAAAAAAGTATTGATGACAACTAAGACATATTTTAGCCATTTACATTAAGTTATGTTATGTGAGTTACGATCACGTAGAAATTTCGAGAGATATATAGACAAGAATTTGTATGTGAAACATCGTGCATCAAAACTTTCGTTGATTTTCTAAATTTCTACGTTCAGGTGAATATTATTGCTTTTTTTATTTCTAACAAATACATCATCTTTACCAACAATTAAAAATTGTGAAACCACATAAACCATGAAATTTATATTATACCAAATTACCTTTTAACATAGTTGTAACACTGACTCACGTAAAAATTTCATCAGAAAATCAAATAGCACGCGGTAACGAGAGCTGCCACAAGTATCTTAAATTCGCTTTCGACTTCGACGTAAGAACGGTAATAAGAGGTTATGCTCGAGACGGTCTAGCCAACTCCAAGTAATGACTCATCGATACGACGGCATTCGTCAGTAACCGTACTAACTTTACAAGTTACGAACTTCGAAATATAATCACTAGATATATACAAAAGCAAATACTAGTAACCAAATTATGAAATATTAGTGGTTAAATATAACAAGTTTTATAAATTTATAATTTTTTCAGTTACAAATAAAAAGCAATTAGTATATTACGAAATTATGAGTAAATGAAACTGTACCGTATGTAATTGTTCACATCGCCTTAAAAAACAGCTTTAAAATTATTTTACACTATGTATGTGGTTTATATTTAAAATTATAGATGATTCCACATGATGATTCAACCGCTTTGATAACATTTGTTATTAAGATCCATTATTTTCAGTGACTATTTTCCTTATTAAACGTTTATATTTTATGACTACAACAAAGTAAACTTTTCAGAAAGAAAGTCAGGTCAAATAATCACAGAAACAATTGCTTGTATATTTAATTGATGTACGTGTATGTTAGATTGCACAGAAACAATAGTTTTAATCAATTGGTGATATGCCTATTCTTCAACCTCAGAAAGAGTTGCTTTGTATCACGATATATTAATATAATAAGTATTGATTTGTATGATTGATTGATTTATATAATAGATATAATAATGACCGCAATTTAGAAGCAGCATTTAAAAACAACCAATGCTTTGTACTTAGTATTCACTGTCTAAGCACATGTGCTTAAATAGTAAATACTAAATGCATTGTAACGTTGCATGAAAGTAACAATAGCAGTAAAAGACACCGTTATTACTCGACGAAAGAAATCTACGACTATTGCACTAGATAAATATTTCCTGTGGCGACTCCTTCCAGTAATTTATATAATCGGGCTGTTGAATCAAGAAGATTGAAATCCCACATCAGTACGATGAACGCATTTGTGATTTGGTTGAATAAATATTAATAACCACATTTCTCACACATGTCGCAGCCGCACGATATTCGCATGCATGTATACGACTTATACTTCAGTTTAACTAAGTGGAACGACCTAAACGCCTGTGACGACCGATTCTATTTATAATTTTCTGCCTATGCACCTACTTGCAAAGGCACCCAACATACTCGATAAATCGACGAATTACTTACAGTGAGAGAATATTAAATTTATGGTTTAATCAAAAATAATCAAACCATATTATTTTGGACAGCGAGCCACGTAGAAGACATTTCTGTAAGCTGACATCTGCAGTCACGCATCAACTGTAATATCGAGATACGCCGAAACATACATAAACCACATCTTGGGATTTCATTGAGATACTGGAACTCAATTCAAACCCAATAGTAACACTTCATTTAAAAATAAGTGACGAATATAATATACTATACAAACAAAATAACCGACGTAGAAAACATTTGTTGTTAACTACGCGAATGTTATTAAAAAAATAAAAAAGATCTGTTCACTGTTCCAGACAAATTCTAGTTGTTCACTGATCAATGTATGGGAGTGGAACGGAGAACGCTATCCGGCAAGTGTTTACCAGCCGACGGACATTGAACGTAAATAATTAAACCGATTCAACATCGACGAGGAATTTGTTTATTGCCAACAAAACGAAAGGTAAACATGAGCCAAACATAAGAATTCTTTAATTGAGCCATAACAAGCAAATTTATTTTTAACTTCATTATAACAAAAAATCCCAATCCCAGGTAGGCCCAAAAAATCTGCATATTTATTTTTTAATTACTAAAAATGAAAGGTACTTCACATAAAGTCGATAAAATAACACTTACGTCACATTCACCATTCTCAACTTTACTTTTCACTTTCTTTTTTATACTCAATCTATGCATTAGATTTCTGAAAAACATTACTTCTTTTTGCGCCTATTATAGGTTAATTGTGCATTACCACAAATCATTTGTTAGAGATAGACACTTCTCTACACTAAATAATTGTAAATTCACCAGAAATTGACAATTCAACAATTTATTATTTCAAATACTTTAATAGGGAAACTTATAAAATATAAATTCTACGCAACCTTCGCAGACAACGTTTACCCAACCGAGTAGGATTTTACAGTAACTGTCATTATTATAGTTCGCTTATCGTTTAAAATGACGGTGACTAATTAACCAACGTTACCTACTAGTATTCGTCAGTATCTTTAATAATAGCCACGGTAAGAAGTTATGAGTAACATCATGTTTGATTTTAAAATCCAATACATATTCATATAAATGTTGTTTATTATAGATTTAAAATGGATTTATTATATTTATACTCAAGTAGTATAATACTTTAGACTTATCCAGATATTGAAAATAGATTATTTAAATTGAAAAAGGATAATAAACAAATTTGCTGTTTTGAGAAACTAAAGATTGAAAGGCGGCCCTATGTAATAATAACCATTAAACGATACAATAGACAATCAATTAATATAAAATTAACATGACAAATACTTGGCTACTCCCTTTTTAAGCGTAGCCTGTAATGACAATTTATTCTTTACGATTGATTGGGTTCAGTCGAGATAGCATCCATGTTCTACTAGTATTAATAATAAATATGTACCTACACTATTGAAATAAATAATGAAATATACATATTGGCTTTTATTACTACTTTACTTAAATACTGTATATAATAATACTTAACTTAATTTTCACAGCACAATCTTACTAAATAACGTAATTGAATTGACTATATAATATTAGTGGATTAAAGAAATTTGGCTAAACATTATTCGAAATTTAATAATTACGAACATACACGGATACTGCTAGATAAATGAAGTTTATTAATACTTAAACACACAATACAAGATATCTAAGCTTGACAATTATTTACGATACATTTATTTATATTTGGTAGATTGCGTGTCTTACAAGAACAAATATGGGCTACGATTCAATGTCTAACTTCGCCCTTTAAAGTGAATAATGTGAATACTGGTAATCAATCAATAAAATACATGGTTTATAGTTGCGATACTAATTATCCTTAATTAGTAGAAACGTGAACTATGTCTACTTGATAAATTGCTACAAATATATCTACATTAATATGAGGGCTACATACAAGTATATATTTACGAATAGGATTAACTTCAAATCATAAGTAACCAGCTTCAGTCAGAAACAGCGTCCAGCAACAGCTTTTTATATAACAATTCTACGAAAAAGAAATAATCATTAATCGTTGCACATATTTCAATAAAGTAACCTAAAGCTTTGTACACAACAATGATGACAGTAAACTCTCCACTTATATTTACTACAAAATTTACTAGTTACTACCTGATATTTTATTCAACAACCAAACGTACACATTGTAATCATCAATTGGTTTACCGGTATTCTTTAACCATGGTTCCAAATGATTTTCTAATAACTTTCATGTTTCATGCAATATCAGTTTGTATCGATTTTGAACCAAAAATATTACTATCTCGCAAGCCTGTAAGCAAAGTTTCGTAGCTCGGCGTACATTAGTAAATTTTGCATAAACTTTTATGAGGGGATGCGTCATGTGACTTGATACCTTTGAGCATTATATGTCCGAAAATATTCTTGGAGAGAAGCCCCAATACAAAGACGGTAGCGGGTACATTTGGGTCGGTGGCGCGTCGCTTCATTTAACGTCACTTTCTCTGCACAATTCGCTTAAGTAGACAGCTAGTTTAGTCATGATTCCCATTCATTGTTTTCTGTTAACAACCAAAACGTATATAACGAATAGTCAGCATCGACAAGGTAAATAATTGAACTACGAAATTAGCTTTTATTGCGTAGGGCATAAAGGCGGTCATGAGATCAACATCTAGTCTGGATTGCAGCCATGTGTACAAATGGAACCACTGACATAATTTTACACCGGTAATTGTAACCTAGCTATTAAGCTTAATTAACATTACAATTTGTGAGTATGATCATATTGGCTGTTGTTACAAATTAAACTGTCGAACCATTAACAATAAATTTATTTCCGGTTTTTTCACAGGAATGTTTCTTTGAATATTTGTAAAATCAAGTAAAACGTGGAACAAGGCACACCTAATACACATATTACAGGATAATAACCATACATTTAATTATCTTGGGATGAGCAAGTTCTATACAGAGATATGGAGGCGTATGAAACCATGCGTGGGTTAAACCGGAGTCAAAGCAAATGGTACATACTCCTGCCTGTCTCATATTAACCAACCCGCCCTAAGAGCAATCTCAGTGTTATCACATTAAATATACACTTATCACGTACACGGTTCTCTTTAATTAAGAAGAAATATTGTATCAAACACAAATTTTATTTGTGTTTGTAGGTCTGTTAAAATATTGTGTGAATTAACCAAAATATGACGATTAATATCAAGTAAGTTGGGAAAAATCTACCATTTATACGTCTCAGTCAACCCTCAGTCAAGCTCAGTGAAAATTAGAATTTAGTTATAAAATAAAAACAAGACAATTTCAAACTAATATCGGTAGATACTTGAAACATTTCTAATCTGCCATTTCGTGATGGCAATTATCTTGAATTTGATTGTTATTATTATAGTCTGGTTATTTTTTTTTTTGTATTACTGATTATTGGCAGTCATACTAAATGTCTATCGCTTTTGAATGTACAATAATACAGAACATACCTATTGTCATCTAAAATAAAGATGTATTTCAGCATAAATCATTTTAATCTGAAAATTTTACTAAAGAACAGCGACAGAGCAAGCCAAGTAAATCCGTTTGAAACATATTTCTTGTATGAATAACATGATAATTATGGTCTCATAATTGAAGGCGGCCATGGATATTCTAATTGAGGTTAAATTAATTGTCTCAAATTAACACTACGAAGTGACAATGTATGGACAGCAAAATGTATGGACAGGTAATGAAAATCTTTGAAAGGTGTCAAAGTTAAAAACAAACTATTAATAGTAGGTCAGACTATGTTTACAAATAACGCAATAGAAGGAGACTGGGATATATTATGATTAGGAATTATTTTTATAAGAGGCTAATAATAGCCTGTTTATATATACACAATAAGATTAATTAGCATTTATAAGAAAACGAGCCCTCTTGGTAATCCCGGATCATACGGAACTCTTGGTCTTCTCTAGCCCTAGCTACAGTTACGGTTAACGTTATAGATGAAATAGAATATATCTACACTACAAACTTGTCGTTACAAGATCGTGCAAAGAATGTAACTAATTCCCACGTTCTTCGTAGTTACGCAAAAGTGCATTTAGTATGCAATGCATCACGCAGATAAAGGAATAAGGTACGTGTGATACATATTATTAGCAAACAAAAGAAAACAAATGATAAACCAAAGGTGCAGAAGAGTTACGACACCGATATAAGACTACGGTAAATAGTTAATGCACATTCAAAGAAACAAACAGATACTTTTCTAATACGTCACAAGGCTATCCCGTACTTCTTTCTGAAATGAAATTGCTCTGGCGGGTCCTATGAGCAAGCAACTGTCTTTATTGTAAACTTTAATTACTAAATAGTACGTACAGATAGTACACTTAGTGGATTTTAGTATCGAGGCCATCGTCGACTTTTACTACAATACACTGTCTAAAAATTGCTACAGTAATTCAAGCCTGATTCATTCACAATATATTTAAGACAAATAACTAGTCATGTTTTCCAATACCGTCGGCGTTGTGCGATTCCCTTCATTTTTTTATTCTAAATCTGTACTTAAGAATTGCTGGTTACTTTTTAATACATCTAAGTTTAAAACTTTTATAATTATATATTAACTTATAAATGTGTACATTACTGTAAAATAATCTTTTTACCTTAAATAATTATCTCATTAATCAATTTAATGTCTATTGATATTGATACAGATACTCTATATAACAGTTTCCTAATGTTAGCTTTCTTGGTTGTTAAATAAATGAATACTTCCATAAAAAATGTAATTCAAGCATAGTGTCATAAATATTAAATAATACATTAAAATCCAAGGTAGATGATGATGAAATGCTAAAAAAAACATTTATGCGTAACTACAAAAACAACAACAATTTATGCGTAAATACAAAAATACTACATAATACGTTAAAAATCCAAGGTCCGAGATAAAAGTAAATAAATTGCATGTCAGTAAAAATGTGAATAAATTCACGAAACGGAAATTAATAACAAAAACCAATACTAAATTAATAATAAAAAATAATTTACAAAAAATCTTCATATAAACGAAGAAGCAGGATTTGAAACAGTAATGCCGACGCCACTTGACTTGTATAGCAACCACCAAATCTTCCCGCTAAATCTTGTAGAAAATGAAAGCTCACCAATATAATTATAAAATATTATAGTCGTCTCAACATTTACCGTCACCTAAGATTCGCCTTAAAATCATATGTTTTATATTTTCTATAATAACACTAAGAATGCAATAGTCAACAAGACAGTTTTATATTCACCTCGGCTTTCCTCCGCAGAGATAAGTTCCTCCAGATATCCCGGGGACTAGTCCATCCAACTTTAGTTTTATCAGTTAAATTGTCACCAACGCTACTAGCACACCTCGTTATCTTTGTTTGATGAGAAATTCCGTTACCTCGATTTGCCATTCTGTACGTATCAAACAAAGTCAAACCCTAAACCGACTTACACATTCAGTTTTTAAAAGCTTTTGGAAACAAAAACTGTTTCTTGACTGTTCACATGCACACAGCGAAACGGCTTAAAACAACCTCTTACTTAAGTTAATGCACTTATCGATTTAACACTGACACAACAACGCATAATGTCGTAAAACACTAAAGATACTAAATGGATAAACATATTAATGAATTTTAAGTTGAATTATAGGTTATTTATTAAAATAAATAAGCTAATTGTAAGGTATAATCACTTAATAATACAAAATATAAGTTTATAACATGAAACAACGTTCACGTCTGTCAGTTTAAGGTTAAGTTACTGACGATACTGGCTGTCGGCTGGCGGGGCCTAACGGGCGCGTCGATAACTCGAACACACCGGGTGAAGACGACAAAAAATTATTACCCACCTATATACACACAGATGGTAAGGAATTCCATTAAAGCTTTATACACACTTAAAAAATGTTAGTGAAAATAATATTAGTCAATGCTAAATGTAAAGGATAACACAATACATGTTTTTGAGGAAAGAGATGTATTAAATAAATACTATAATATAAATAAATATTTATAGTTATATAGAAATAAAAATAAATATAGAATGGAAACCAATCAATTAATAATAAAAAGTAAATTATGCAATGCATAAATGATAAAAATTATTTTTGATGCCAGGAATTAAAAAAAAACGTTTAAATTTATGCACCTAAATCTCTACGTGTGAAAAAATTAGAGGTAACACAGGTATGGCTTGTGTTAATTATGGTTATAACAACACACATAGAAAGCTGCAGAAGGATCCAAGCCCCTCACATTTATGCGCATGAGACACACAAAAGCAAAGGAACGATATTTCTTAACTACAAGGAATGTTAGCTCCACTTTGGTTTTAAACAATTCTGAGTCTTGTTCAAATGCAAAAGAGTCGAAGTAGCTTGATAGCATCAATGCACTTATTTATTGTGATCCCTGCGTAACAAAGCAAGACGAGAACGTGCCCCAACCGCTTTTCACAGATAACAAAAAACAAACTATACTGCTTTGAGACTTTATCAATGATTTTATTTGGAAAACTAACAGTACTTAATAACTATTTAACATCTACTTATAATACTACGGACTATTTACGAGTTTTCGCATATAAATAACTAACTTAAAACTTGAATGTTATCTTAATAATTACTAGGAACATTATGGACAATATGTCTAAACTAATCATCAGGGAACCGACTCAATCCATTGCTGCGATACCACATGAGCAAATCTGGATGGAGCTGAGTTAAACAGATCTAGATTTTGTATATTTCCTAACTCATTCACCGAGTTAGCGGCTCTCACGAAAAATGAACCCTTCCGATAGTTGGTGTCGCTGTAAGGTACAAAGAGCGGGCATTGTAATCTAGCAGACCTACTGGGGACCTTAAGTTGTAATTTATCAAGGAGAAGGGAGGAGTCTATTCTGGACTGTGCTATTTTTACTAAGGATGTAATGTCGCCTATTTTTCTGCGTACACAAAGAGGAAGCAGGTGCTGTCTTTTACATCATGATGACTAGGATTAGTAAAACATATACCGTACGCAAAATTTTAGTTATCTGACAGCTCAACAACAATTTATGTTACCATAAATTTCATCAATTTCTACTTAGCCAGTTTACATTATCTGAATAGCGCTTTTTCAATGCATACTGATAACAAAAACTGATAACAAGAACGAATACAACCGTGACAAACATATCTTAATAACAGACGCTTTAGTAAATAAACTCAAGACAATTAATGATTCATCGAGCAACTCCCATTATATTCCTGAATCAAATGAATAAGCGCATATTGTTTACAAAACATAGCATTAACTGTTTCATACCACCGATCGTAGCTGCATACCTATAATACAAATACAGTTCTCTGTATCCCATATGTTTTCGTGCAAACCTATGGATTAGTTTAAAAAAACTTTCAAACTGGACATTCGTGTTTCAGATACTGCGCTTAGTTACATTTTATCCGATAACTTAATCATTAAAATTACGAAACGCATGCATGAGCCAACAAAGTCATGCAAATTCAGACGGATGCAAATTAGAAAGATATAATAATTCAGTTATAAAGTATTTCATAATTTTTTTACAGAATACGTCAAATACGTACATAATTATTAATTATATATTCTGAGCTGACAAATATTTATATAATATGCCAAGCCTGAATATATTTGTTTTTGCTAACAGAGAATTACATCTTATAAACTATCTAAGGCTAACTTAATTAATTCAAAAACACTTCCAGCTATAATCTTACGTTTAATGAGCCCAAATCCGATACATGATTTTCGAATTTTACTATCAATACATATATTTTTCATACACAATCTTATTTTATTTGTATCCTACTGTTGTAAAAAACAATCAAACAATGAAATATTGTTCGGAATAAATATCACGTAAAGACGTATCTCTATCTCTGATATCTCATTATTTTATTTCTTACCATACGAAAATTCTAGAGAAAAAGTGAAATTAAATTCAAAATGTATATCTTCGCAAAATTTGCTTTCACCAACTTTTAATTTGCCATCCTTGCAATACTGGTGATGGGTGCTTTGGTTACTCCGATATGATAGGAGCTTCTCAAATGTTTCAGGTCATGGTTCGACCGTGAAACAGTTAATGTCTGTTTAGTGAATTCGACACATGCGAGCGGAATGGCCGCCCGATGCATAAGTTTATTTTTAACCCTGTAGACGTGGGGTCAGTCACCCGCCCAACCCGTCCCACACCCCGAACCAGTCCTATCATATGAGGAACTGCGTGGGAATAGAGATCTCTAGCTGATCTGCTGAGAAAAACTTCAAAGATGCAAAACCATTGCAATATTTACCGATGTCGGCGTCGACAACTGTGCTTTAATGACTCACCTTAAGAGAGAAACATAATCGTTATATCAATCGTCAATCATCAGGTGCCTTGATTAAAATTTATTTTGTAAGCGCCGATATAGGACTCCTTAAAGAACAAATTTTTCGTTTTATACAGAACTATTCAAAATAACCCCTATACTATACTACATTATGGCAAGTGACAGATATGTTTGAGGCTACATTAACTATATTAATGCAAGTAGATTTTCTATCAGCAGTAAAGAATTGCTAGCATCAACTTACCATGGCTATTTTTTTTGTACAAAGCATATTTTTTAAATGGTATGTTGAAATTTTAATAACTCTGAATAGCTTTTAAGCCCTCGTACCGACATTAATAGATGTTACGTTAAAAATTGTTAGTAAGAATTATATTTCAAGTAATATTACTTAATATTACTAGTAAGAATATTCGAAACTATGTTGAAACATCTCAGCTTTCACCAACATTGCCACTAAATATTGATACCAAGAGTCCTTAAAAATTAAATCTATTGTGAATATTTTAAGTACAGCATTATGACAGTAATAAAACTAAGTGTAAATTTTACAAAGGAGAAGCAGCACGAGTACAAATATTTATCAATCTTAAACAACTAATGATCCAACGTCACTAGGTGAACACAAGATGTATTACATTCGCTCTATTGTAATACAACACCTGGCACCATTTACTATAGTCGTTCTATCTGAATCTAAACAAATCTATAACCAGGAGTCTTGGAATATTAGTATTATTCATAATAGTTCGACTATCACCAGTAGTAATGGTTTACAAGTTAATCAAATACATAAATATGTAAATAGTAAACTACTAACTGTTATCGTTGAACAGTCGATAATAAATAAATAACAAAATAAGACGACCAACAAATTTAAGTCAGTATAAATAAATTTAAACTAGAAAAAATGGTATTATAATACGAATTGTATATACATCATAAAAACACATAATTTGTGGTGAACGTAAATGTGCATGCAACTAAAAGACACTTTCACATGGCTCAGGGAGGCGGTTCTATTCTAAAATATTGATACTTCCCCAATTTGGGGTGCACGCTAAGTGCGTTTAGGGGAACAGTCATAAGGGTGAACAAACAGGTCACAAGGGGACTCACCGTAGCCGTGTCGGTGAGGGTGACAGTAGCTGAGGTGGGCCCACCATTGGATCCTGTAACGAGAGTTCCACTCGGCACCTGATTATTAGCATTTTGTTCTATAATACGTTGTCTTAAAGCCAATCTTTCTAAACTAGCTAGCCGATGCGAGCCACCCGTTCCTTCCCGGTCTCGCTCCCGCAAGCCCGTTGTACTACCGGCACTAAAGGATCCACTATACTTCGGTAAGGTCGGTGGTGGTACGGGCCGAGCTGAGCTTCCGCGACCCAAAAGTGATCCACTGGAAGTATAAGCGTAGCTGCTCGGAGTCCCGAGGGTGGCAGTTCGTGGAGCCGCACTGATACCATTGAGGGTTCCATTGGTACCACTGACGGCGCCCCCATTCACCGTCGTACTGCCGTTCATCTCCTGGTATTGTTTTGCGTCATGCAAACACTGTTATACACTGAGTCACCGAGTGCGCACTACGATACGATCGCGAGTTGCAAGCGATTGAAGTAGAAGCGTTTAAGCCGGTTGCCTGTCGGAGGCGGTTTGACAGCTCGTGCGGTGCCGAGGCGTGCGGGCGGAGTCGCCACCCCGCACACGACGTTGCCGTCGGTACTTTGCGCCGCGCCGCGCCGACGTTACTGGATCTCTGGAATATTTCTACACGACTGCTCGAATAGAGGGTTGAAAATGAATTGCAGCCTTATTCTCTGTCAAGGTCAACAGTTCGATATATAGATGACTGCGATTTACATGTTCACAATATAGTATATATTCACGTCAATACTGTTTCGCTAAAATTATATCAC
This sequence comes from Scirpophaga incertulas, assembly GCA_036419045.1. NCBI lineage: Eukaryota > Metazoa > Arthropoda > Insecta > Lepidoptera > Crambidae > Scirpophaga > Scirpophaga incertulas. The sequence goes on along the minus strand of CM071629.1, from coordinate 17,161,568 downwards.
TAGTTTATAATCATTAAAGAGACGATGCAATAAGCCGGATTCAATACATTAGTACTGTTTTAGTAATGCGGTGAATTTTATGAACAAATGTGTTACTGAAACAAGGTATTAACAGATTTAATATATGTTGTAATTGAAAAAGCATATGTATAATAAACAAAAGCTGTATTTTGAAAAAATGACTTTTCTTTTTCTTAATATAATTATGTTACTGTTAATCGATTTATTAATTGTTAAGTGTATTTGTAATCATAATTTAAGTTAGTCATAGTATACTTATAGATAATCCTCCACACAAAATTAGTTCGACTAGATAAAATAATTTTCGTGAAGAATGCTTTCTTGACTTGATCCAGAGCGTTACATTGATGGCTGTTGACATCACAATTGAAATAGATGTACTCTCATAAAGTTCATATTCATACCTACAATTTATCAATGCCTACAATAGTAAAGGAAATGACAGTTTAGTTCAACGGCCGACCCGAAGACTTGGCCTACACAGGAGTTTGTCGGCGGAAGTGCTTTTAAGGTATAGTGAAAGAAAATGAATGCATAGCTCCATAGCCGATGATGCGTTACTAAGACACAGTCCGTAGTATTATTGTTGCGGAACTGACGACACGTAGTTAATATGCCGACATTTCTACTGAGTAACTGAGGCGTGATGTTTTCAATAGAGGAAGCACGTGCTTGTCGCATGTCTTGTGTGTCCAGCGATCGACCGTCAACGCACCGCGCATGCGCGCCCGCACCCTCAATTCTACATCAGCTATACAACCCTCCGCGATGCAATGCCGCGTGAGGTGCATTATTGCTTGTTGAATGTTTAAGATACTAAATTAAAATATATACTTATACTTACATAAAACACATGATAATTTTAGTTTTTATATTCAACAATTTGCTATGACAATGTCCAACATGTTTTCAGTATAAATCATGTAAAGCTAGAAATTTAATTTTTCTTTATGCAATTAAAACGTACATTAGAACCTGGGGGAAATACATAAATAAAAAAATTGTCAGAATTCGACTAATAGAACAAAATCGCGAGAGATATTGAAATAGAACCAAATAATTCATCAAATTATCATTGAAAGCACAATTCGCTTGTTTTTATTTCATTCACTCATTTGTCTTACACAAACAAGCATATTTATTACTAATGAGATTATATCTCTATGTATAAAAGAAAATTATTATTATTCCAAGTTCTTCGCTACACAAACATCAATATTAATATATTTATTAGTCTTTTGTTATTTAATAAGGACTTCCATTACCTATGCACAAGATCAATACTAAAAGGAACACATATTACGCCATCGCGACGATGCTCCAGTCTGCAGAAACAAACGACGAGAATTGCGTATCCAAAACCGAAGCACAAACGTTGCATGGTGGGTCGTACGTAGTGCGACTAATGGCCGTTTTCACCAACCTTGTCTTAGTCACTTTTTATATTAACTGAAAAGAGTGAGACAGCATGTCTCTTAGGAGTCGCCTAAGCTAAGACAAAGTTGGTGAAAACGGCCATAAGACTCTTAAAACGACCTACCACAATCAAAGAATATTTTTATAGCTGATATTCTGGGGAGGGCTCATAATCTGAGATAAAGGAACTTTCATAGTTCATATAATTTTTGTGTTATTATTGGTAAGAAATAAAATTCAAATATATTTAAGGTCTCAGGTTTAGTTTCTAAGGTCTCAGGTTTAGTTAATACAAATACAATGAAAACGTCTACAGCACGAGTCTCTGAGATGGTACAATTAGGTATTAACAATTTACTGAGGAGTTATAAATACAAATATGTTTATAAACGAAAAAAAAGGAATTTAACTTCGGTGTCCGTTTTCTCTTTTTCTCAAGAATGTGTGGATGTTTCAGTTGTTATCATCAAACACATTAGAATTCGTAAGCAGATTACTTCAAATTCATCAGTTGTTAACACCACTTTAATGGGAACTTCTTTTTATTTTGAAATCACAAAATCTTCAACTAATATTAATCCATTATAATGACAGGGCAATTGAATGAATTCCAAAACATATAACTAACAGCGCCATCTTGCGATACTTACTATTAATATCGTTACAGAATGAATGCAACTTGTAGCCACAAGCTTCGACTTCGAGCGTTAACATTACCAATTTAACATCCGCTAATGAAGAGTAGATGGCGTCAATAACAAAAAAAGCTATATAACAAACGTCTGTGCCAATGTAGAAAAACTACTGTAGTACTTAAACTGCGATCAAAGTGACCTTGATTTTTAAACGGTGTTTGGTTTTTACATGACAAGTGTTGCGAAAAAGGGCGTTGATTTTCTATTGGACGGCACTAATATACATAAGGCACAAGGCTGCAAGCCCGACTCTTATAGATGTCGGTATTTTTGTAGTGCAATTGTATATCTTAATGCAATGTCTGCTACCGAATATAAATTAGGTATTACTGTACTTTAAGAAAATCATTTACGTAATGATTCACTTATTTTCATAAGTTAAAAACGCTTTTTTTACATCAAGTGGCAAGTTAGTAAACAGCATATTTTATTATTTTTTATTATTTTATGATATAATACAGTTATTTAAGTGAAGCGGTAGACTACGCCTGTAAACTTTGCTAATATGGAAATAACAAAGTTGCCCCATACTTCGGATTTAAGACTTCAAATAGCCCCGCTTGAATTGGGACATGTAGTGCTTGGGAAACACAGCAACGAGAATGTCGAACCAAAGCCGACAAGTTTGTGGTAAAAGTAGCAAACGTATGTAACGCTGAAAGCCAGCATGCTCAATAGTGTGTTCAATTCCCGCATGGGACAAATATTTTGTATGACCTTCTTGTTTCGGTCTGGGTGTTGATGCACCTGAGATTCTATGTTGTGTGTATCATATTATATTATCATTAATTTTGTTTGACACTTTTATCAAAAGAATAATGAATATTAACATGGAAAGTTTCTAACACGAATGCATCCACCAAAGACAGCATTTTAGTTGTCAAATAACCCAACATCTTGCACATTGCATGAATAATCAAAAGCGAAGAAAGTATTCACAACAATCACACAAATTAGCAATGTTAAACAAGTTATAATAACTGCACAGTGGACGCAATATCGTATAATTTAATTTAAAAGAACGAATCCTATTGAGCGAGTTTGGTACACGCATGCCACTGCTCTCATTGAAATGTAGTAGACAGTGTATTGAACCGTAAACATGTTGAAAGATCACATACAGACGACTTCAATTAAGAAACAGATACCGAATCTTATGTTTCTTATCCTATCGGATATATACGCCTTCCAAGTCTCAGTTAAAGAAACAATAGTATAAAGAGATGATCTCGCTGAAGTTGCTGTTGAAAGACGTGTGTACATCTCTAAGGAATAACATTTTTTTTGGTAGAGATAACTTTAGTATAACACAACTTTAGTATCACACTAAAGTTTTAATAAGAGGCTATATAAAAATGTCATTGCTAAGCTTAATAAATCTATATTCTTTACGGTTTATGAGAAATGATAAACAAAGAAACTAGTGATTCTTTGCCATTTCTAATTTGCTCCAGAATCACTATTATTTTGGACACAAAATTTAAAGAATATCCCGATTATGCGTCTCTGAAAAACATACTTTTAATATTTAACGAGATTATTGGTGCATGAAACAGATCATACAAAAGAAAAGGACAATAAGAAAAGAGATAGCATTATGCTAGTCAAACATAGCTGCAGAAGACGAATTTTTGAAACAATAGAAAACAAATTCGCATTCGAAATCGTGAGATTCGTATACGTATTACTGAATTCACTATTTCTGAACTTTCATTTCGTGCGTTGTGCGACGAGTGGTTCAACCCACTCATTTTTGATTTCTACTAGTAGAATATCCACCGCTGAAGTGACGTTTACAGTGATAAATTTACTCTGGTTAATGTAAGCTTGTAAATAGGTACATAATAATAAGTAAATATTGTTTGAGCCGAAAACAGATCTCAGTGGCGTACACTCGAAGAGGCCTATGTCCAGCAGTGGACGAAGAGGGGCTGATGATGATTGTTTGAGTACATATATTTTAATTTTCGTTGTTGTGATTTTTAATTTTTCTGCGTGAAACAGAATCTAATTAAGAATTTGTTTTTAATGACAACACTGAATTCGAGTGATTAAAAAATCTATAAAATTGTAAGCAGTAGAAAATAATTTCGCGCACGATTTGTATTCGTATTCGAATTCCAAATCCACATATAATGATTCAAAAATTCGTCTCCAGAACGACTTAACTTATAAATTTCTTTCGTCGACGATGATGAAGTAACTTAAAAAATCACATGAATAAAATACGCAACAATTCGTGTTCTCAAAATCAACGACGTTGCGACTGGAAAGCATCTGCGCTATTGCACGGTTTAATAACTAATTTGTATTAGAAATCAATGTCGTCTGCAGTTCAATTATTTAATAACACCGTTCAATTATGAGCAGCAACATTACTTTTAATTTTCAGAAAACGACGATAATGGGTAAATACTTTGTGAATAATAAAAATGATTAGGGATATGAAAGTACTACTTACATTTAAAACCCTACATATTAAGCTGGAAATATCCAATGTGCGATACCGAAGGAAGACTCCGTACCAAAGTCGGCCATGTAGGTACCTCCATCCGTCTCATATATTTCTGCCACACTGCTGTTTTACTGAGACCCGTTTTGGAGCACGAAGTTAAAAACAGACGCTATTTATTTTTTAAATTTTTAGAAGATTATTAGTAAATCTCTTTTATTTATTCACACAGAAAATACAATAACGGAAGTACATACCAGACGGAAAGAGGCAAACACAAGTCAGAGCGAATAACGAAGACTTGAATATCACTCCTATTCGACTAAATGAATAATACAAAGGACATCGGCGAAATTGGCCCCAGTACGACCAAACAGATGCTTCTTCACGTCATATTTTCTTTTTAATTTAAGGTCATTAGCGAATTCCCGTATTAAACGGACAAATTACTTTGACAGTTATCCGCCATGAAACAGCTAAAGATGTTATACGTGTTTTGAAAATAATTGGATTATAATTTAGTTCTTATTTATCAAAACATGTTATATTTAAGTTATTATGATTATATTTTTTTATAAAAACACCTCCTAGATATATTAGAATCTACAATATAGCATAATAAAAATGAATGTATCAATATTGAATAATATCGATTTTCGATTTTATAGTTCAATCGACTTGTACTGATTATACAGAATCGGAAGTGAGTGACATCTCAAATTTTTTTTGTTTCCACTAGCTCGCTTGCGCATACATTTGTACGCAATAACATAGGTACTTCTCCTGGGTGTTATTTATGGATTTTGTGATCTGGGTATTGGAAAATGAGCAGATTCTCCGCTGTATACTTCATATCAGCATTGTGATCTGAGCATTAGTAACGAGCGTTTGTAATTATATAAGCTCAAATAAAGGTAGGTACTTATTTCCTATCACTTGTTATATTAAATTTTATGATAACTTCATTAATATTACATATTTACGTGTGTAAAATTAAACAAATCTATTTAAAACATAGGTACACACATTGCTTACGATTATAACCTCAAAATTTTATACATTTTGTATGATAATAAGTTACATACGCCTGTCCGTGATCCCAGCAAAACTAGCATTTTACCTTTATGATTCGTTTTGAGGCGTACAATGTATGGAGAAGGAATAATTAATGTCCTTTCCCGAATTTATTTTCGCCTTTAGTTTCAACCAGCTAATCCAAACTTACCTAGTATTTGTATATGTTATAACCTCACAAGTTTCCTCATATCGAACATGGTTTTTGAGAAGATGCAGATTTTACAAATGTTACAAAAACGTTGTATGGGTTATTTAAAATATTAAACAGAATTGGTTAAGCACATACCTAATGAACATAATGATTAACGTAATAGGTATGCACTTTTAAAAACATTATCAGTGCTTGTAGCTAGCATATATGTTTAAGTTAACAATGATAAAACTATTAAGGTTGGTGATTAACAGCAGAACAAAATAAATGTGACTACCATATTGACATCTTTATTGGTGTACTTACGTGGCAGTTGATAAGGAAACTGATACAGGCTAAGGCTATTCTTAGCATTTCTAAATATGTACAACACTGTTGTATGTGGGACCATATTTTACATCCACGCACATTTTACATTAATCATTTGTTTCAAAATATTCCGGACTATATCAGTATTTAATCAAAACAATAGAATTCGAACGTGCTATTAGGATAAACAAGCACGTGCAATTGTATATACCGCCAATGTATGTATGTTCAAACAAATGTATAAACCCCAATACGTCTACATGTTGGCGATTCTTAGAAATCGTAATATATCAGAAATAGAATGGTACCCCAGAAACAACTTCAGGATTAGTTAGTGGTTCAGAAATAAAGTTAAGGTTTGATAATTATTATTGAGGATATAAGTGACTAAAAACTCCAAAAGATTACTGCTTTTTTGTATCGCTACCATAATATCGAACAGTTTTATGACTATCGTCATTTAATTCTGATACACCCGGAGTTGAAACGGCGCACGCGATTTTCCACCTTTTATAGATATAAATTACAGATATAATCAAATCTATACTAGATAGCAGAGTAGTGGACTCCAATCCCGAGCGGAAAGTTGAGGATGACGGATGTATGTTATTCGATTGATCGGGAGTAAAACCTTACGATAACAATAATAAAGTACTCGCATATCAACTCGCATACCAGCCACCCGACTGTTTGCCTCAGAACCATTCGAAATTCAGCGCGATACTATAAGTCATAAAAAAAGAAATATGTACCAGCTATATATACATCATTGACACCTTAATTTTATAATTTATACAAAGATATTTATAAATTTTCTAATAAAGGTATGTAATGAATCAAAAAATTCGTAACTGGGTGCCAGAATATATTTTTTTAATACATATATTTACGATATTTGTATGGTATCAGCCTCAGATTATACATGACAGAGACTACGACTAGTACTTTGGTAATAAATAAATTAATATATTTATTGAAATAAATAATTAAATATTATAATAAGTGATTTTTCTCTCATATTTAACACCTTCATCACCTTCATTATTTTAGTTGTTTTATTCATTAAATAAAAGCGATCAATATAGCTTGTTATATAGGTATTCTTAACTGTTGTACTCACTACTTCTGATTTATGCAAATCAATTCACTCCATTTTTTTAATTCTTGAGTTATTTTCTTCTTTTGCATATGACGCAATAAATTTATAAAATAAACAATTCATTATCCGACAAATTAAGGACTTTGCGATATAACATTGATTCAATTATTTCCACATTTTTTCGTAACAGTATTATAAGCATTGTGCAATTTATTTGATAAACGAAAAGATTTAATAAAAAATGTGTGTTCTTTTTAAAAGGTCTATCAAAACAAAGAAATTTGAAAAATAGTAAAGGTATCTAATATTAATTTTCAATTTAATAAATAATCTACTCTACGCCAATAGAAACGTATTCTTCTCAATGCAAATAGCAATAAGAGTTATTATTTCATACAATTGTATATTTTTTAACGTTTTTCGTCTAGCATGTTGCTATATATACCAATATGTTCTTCTTGTTTCGAATTTCATATGTGCGTTTAGAAAGGAAAATATGGTGACGCATACACCTGCGAAGGAAGTCAGTGAATATAAAGTATACCAATCTGCATTGCACCACCTTGTTTAATTAATGCCTAGTCGCCCTATAACCCGAACATAATTAGATTAATTAGTTAGTATAAGCTCATACCTTGGTTGTGACAATGATGAAAAATAAAATTTTATATACCTGTTACTACTATTATATAACATATTTTGAAGTAAAATACATACCTATTATAAATGTATAGTCAAAACATGTTTCAGTAAAAATAAATAATCCTAGAGTTGTACAACTGAAAAACGATTTTAAAAAAATACTTAAGCAAGGTTGTCGTGCAATCTGGTCATAGCAGTTTATACGCTGCGCTCTCATCCTCGCTTTCGTTATGAATGAAGTTGGCTAAACTGCTAGCGCGCGAAATGTAAATTGTGTAGAAAACACATCGTGATCGTTACGACAGTAGCGAGCAGGTAGTGGGGTCAGTGGGTGAGGCTCTCACTTAATTATTTTTTAGGGAGCTGACTCTTAGAGACAAAAGGTTTCATTCTGATTAATTTCTCTGTCTCGTATTACATATAAGGACAAAAATGGACCCAACAATATTTCGCCTACAGTGATTACATGCAGGAAAATCCCTAAAAATATTATAATAAAGACAGATTAATCTGAACTTTGATCTCGATTTAGCCTTTAGCCTTTTTCACTGGGGTGGCCACATACCTCTTCCTCGGATAGATATTTTTCTCATAATTAAAGTTTTAGTATACGGAATTGGACGGGATGTAATGTAATATATTTCAGAATATAAATTCCCACCATATGTTTTAATGAGACCTTTTCTGTAATACCTGCAGAGCACTTCACATCGGGTAAATCCACAAATAGGTATACATTCTATCGACAATATTCATACGTATATACAACATACATAATTTCTTTAATCTTCTTAGGCAATCGAATTAATACCTAAAATAAATGTTTAAACGAATGTTAGCTGTATCTAAATAATATTTAAAGAATATAATTCCAAAGCTTTTGGACCATGTTTATATATCACAGACATATTCATCAGACAAAATATGCATATTATTCAGATTATTGAGACCAGACCAGAAGAAAGAGATTCAGAACCACGGAGAAACTGTCTAATTACTACAATTATTACCTATTGAAATTTAAACGCCATGATCGTTCTTACATATCTTACCTAATTCTGCTGTATTTCGATTTGAAAGATAAGACAAACTGCGAATTTACTAGGTACCCTGACTTTCCGTTTTATCTTGTTCATCAAACGAGTGTTAATTCTTGTAAGGGTTGTAAGATAATAACGAAGAATGCCTGTTCCTGTGCTACTGGATATGTATTGCAACCAAGTTATTAATCAACAACAATGCGTAGGATTTGGAATAATTATATTTCTATTCACGATTTAGAACAACCATTATCACTTTCATGTAATAGATATATTACAAAACAGTTTGTATCCATAAACAAAGAGTACATCCCACTATTATGCGATTTTATCATTAATGAATACCTGCCTACTACACGATACAAAATAGTGTTTCAAAGGAATCCTACGCAATCTTGATAGACGACTTCAAATTATTCAAACAAATGTACGCGCCCACATTTGCGCTTAATAAATTATCTACACAAAACGAAAATAGCAATATATTATGTTTTAAAAAACCCCGTGACAAATATTTATAGGTATTTATTAATAAAGTAGTTTCCATATTATTTTTTTATATACTGATAAACAAGCAGACTGTCCGCCAAAGGGTAAACGTTTACATTCGCGTATATTTTATGTAGATCCAGTTTTTGTTGATAACTTATGACCTGAGATGTAGACTGCAAACTGTAATACAGCAATCCGAACACTGCTATATTACGGCGACAATAGGTAAGACGGGTACCTCCGTCAGCAGCAAGCAGACAACCCTCCTTCCGATCTGACAGACAAGTAGGACGCTTTCATCCTACGTATATCTGTTACTATAAATATATTGATATATATTATAAAACTACTTTTAGTTTTCTCATCGAGGAGTGTTAGTTCAAGCCGATAGGGTCCCAGGCCTTCCGCCCGACCAAATAGTGTTTAGTTGGTAGGCTGGCCTTCTACTGGAGTCCAACATAACCACCCGCCGTAGACCGGTTGCGGGTGGTATTCGGTGCGAGGTCGTCCAAGCACCAGGGGGTTGTCATAGCGACCACTGTGGTGGCGCGCCCCCTATGAGGATTCACTACCATCCTCCGGGGGAGAAAAAAAAAAGTACGAGTAAAACAATAATGCATATTACTTATATGCGAAATTTTATACAAGAAAAAGGTAAATAAGCTCAACACTTGGAATACCAAGTACTTATTGTCATAATTTTTGACAATACTATATTAATATGATAATTTGATAATATAAATTTAAAATTAAATGTATATAAATTTAAAATTAAATGTAATATGTATCAGTTTGTCATTGAAGTTTCACAAACCAAATCGCATATTTATCTTAAATTATAGTGGCTATATTGCACTAAAGGATTCAACATTTTTCATTTTCATATTGAAAAGGCAAACAAGAAATTGGTAATTTTCTCATTCTTCATGTTTGTAATTGTTTATGAGTTTAACTCATAAACAATTACAAACATGCAATATTGTCAGGTTGTTCATGTAAATTACATTATCAGAACTAGCTAGACACGAATAAGTCTGCCTGACTTCACAAATTAGAGCTAAGAATCATTCTAACATTTATTCCTATTAATTAAATGTTGTTAAATATAAATATGAAAATTTATTATGACTGTTATTTTCCCATAATATTCATTAGCATTTATTGTTTATTTGTGTGAATAATTCTAAGATTAAATGAATCATTTCTTACCTGTTCCTTGCTACCATAGAGTGGTTTGTAACGAGCCAGCACGGGCCTATTCCTAGACCTGTTTAATGGGGACTCCGAAACAGAAGTCATTTTCACTACTTATTATTTTATCACTAAGACTGTCTTCGTCAATATATAATGCGAAATATTGTAAAAACAGTCCATCAATTATTAAAGAAGGAAACGCACTGTTAAAATTACATCAAATGCGCCACTAACGAACGCGATAGCGCATTTTCCCGTCGACAAATCATATCCGGAGGAGGATACAAACAACTCGAGCCAGACTGAATCAACCGATTACATCCACTACATCGCTTAATGCTGACTGATAAGCGTTTATGTGTTCTAACACATAAGTTGAATATGAATTATTTTCTTAGAGACGTTCTAAAGAGTAGCACTTGGGTCAAGTCTCGTACAAGATTTTACATGATGTCATGACGAAAATATACGACCTACTGCTACTAAAATGGTTTCGAATCACTGCCTAAGACAGCCGCAACTGAATGTCCGGAAGCTTGGATCTACTTTCAGAAAAACAATTAATCGCAATAAATACACAACCGCGCGACACTTGCAAATTGGTAAACTGAGTCAACGTTACGATTGCCCATTGCGAGACGGGTATAACAAACGCGTTCGTCACTGCAATCGACGGCGATGTGCAAGTGTCGCGATGCCGCACGCTGCCTCAAAACCATAGGGACTACGGTATCGGTGTCAGTGTTTGCTTGTTGGACGCCCAGGGCCAAATAGCGGTCGCGAATTCCTGCTCGTAATTCAAACGACGCACGCAACACTTACGTGCTTACCGGACAAACGGTTCGGTTGACCTAATAATTCAATTCCGATATCGTTTTAACATTAGAACGAACTCAAATCATACATCAATCAATCAAAATCTATCTTCACAAAATCAAGGTTCAAAAAAGCTATATAGGGCTAACAGCATAAGTTCATAATAAGGCACGGGTTTGGAATTACCGTATTGAGTTATAACTTTTGGATGAATATGCAATAAGTTTCCGTAGTCGGTTCCAACGATATCGTCATAACGATACTCGTGTATTCCGAATCACTTACTATCCGAATCAGATTCAATACACGGTTACATATTGTCTAACGTAATTTCTGTTCAGAATTTATTCAATTGCAAACATCAGATAAACATTTAGATACTCAATTCAAGTGTATTCTGAAAAGCAGTAACTTACCAGACCGATACAATAAAAGGCAAATAATATGTCGAACAGACAATCAAAACATGTGTACTTACCGCTTTTTGTTTTTGATGTTTAAACCGCACATGAAACAAAAATAAATGACAGATAAATATGCAGAATTACAGATACAGGTTGCATCACGTGACTATAATATTTTATTTAAGCTATTTTTCTTTTATATTATAGTTCTGTTCTTATTCTGTTAAAAACTTCAGATAGAAAAATTACTCTAAAATGGTTTAAGAGCTAGTATCACTACCACATTTGTTTACCGCTTCACGATATGTTAGAATAAAGAAGTTACAGCATGAAAAATTACCTACCCTATTTGTAGAGTCGGACGCAAAACAACAATAGTACAACAAATTAACTAGAGCAAATAAGACAAAAGATAAAACTACAAAAAATTTAACTACTACTGTTATATAATTTAGAGTTATTAATGTTGTTTATTAATGTAGAGAAATATTTTTAATAGGCAAGATTTCAAAACGTACCCAAAAATGGAAGACAACATGTACCTACGTCTTCTAAACTATCTGTGCTCGTGTAACCCACTTCCATTAATGAAAATAGAAAGAAATATATTTTTATTCGTATTAATGGAGATATAGAGATAATATATTATATTAAAAATAGAATATAAACAAAGTAAGCTAACAGCGCACACGTTCTAATGGCATAGTTTAGGCGCTACTGTTGTAAATATGGAACGGGCAGTGAATCACTAGACAAGTATACGAGCATTGTTTTAAATCCCAATTGTTTTCGTTGTGACATTACACACTGAAGAGACTAAACAAATAACGTCATTAATAAAAAATCCATAACAAATATCTACACCACACCAACCAGCATGCAACCAATCATAAAAGTATTTTTAAATACCTTTTAAAAATTGCAATTAATCAAAGCCTTTTAAAAACTATAAATTGAGATGGATAACTTGGATCCCGCAATCAGTAATTACGTAACTTTAAAAGATTTATGCTATGCAGTTCTGTATAAAATAATAAAATAACACCAAACTACGCCAGGCGCTTCTGTTGTGAATATGGCCAATAAATCATTAAATAAACATTGTACAGAGCACTTGTTTTCATTGTCACACTATGCATTAAAGAAACTAAACAAATGGTATCACAGATTATATGTGTCCAAACAAAATTAAATAGCGTGCAACCAGGTTTAAAAGATATTAATACTCTTAATAAAAATACAATTAATTTTAGCGTAATGTTGACACAAATTAATTCCATCGCCCTAGCATTAAGTAATTTTACCGACTTCACGCCTTTTAATTCTGAGATAGGTTAGTTATTTTTCATTTTTATTTCATGACCTCATTCAGATACTTCCATTTTTTTTATATTTCGTCGATATTTGCAAAAGTTGACATAATGATAACAGAACTTCTTACTCGTCGCAGCATTAGTGAGATCCAACACTTCCATTTTCGTTTCCATTTGCATTATAACATATTCTTCTATGACCACCTAAAATACTTTCCTAATTACGTAAATCAATCTCGTTCAGTTAAATAAACCCTTCAGTTTAGTACACTTCAAAAGTATAGATAACCTAACAAATCATTGACCTAATTTTAAACAAATATTGACGAACACAGTTTAATTTAAAGCAGAAAGATTAGTTAAACACATGACTCGATGTTTACGTTTGGGACAAGTGTGTGTAACGACACAACTAACTTTGACGGAGAACAGGCGGTTGGAGCGCAGGCGGTACGCGAGAACTGTGATGCATTCACAACCATGCGAACAATTGCACTACAAGCTATTTCAATACACGTAGAGAATGCGCGGCTCGGCTGAGTCTGCCTCTGAACAACAGCGTTGTAGTCTCATTTAACGTTCTTTAAGGTCTAGTAGTTCTTTATTGATATCGACTTTACAGTGTTATGTTCAAACGAAAAATATTTGTCTATATTAACAAGAGAGAAGGGGGTCCACTTGATAGTAAGCGGTTGCATTCTCATGTAAATGCTATCTGATTATTAGAGTATCGTCCCTAATGAATTTTTTACAAACATCAATAACGTGATCTGAACTCTGATGTCGTTGCGTCATTGAATTTAAAATTCTTTCACACCAACTTAATATAAATTCAAATCTATATATTAGAATAAGCTTACTTGTAACACGGCTTATGAAAAAAAATCACGATCTTAGTCAGGCTATTGCGTCCTGTCACAGCGGTTAGCGACACTTCAATAACGAATTTTGAAAAAAATTGTGGTGCAAAGAGTCAGTGTACCGATGTGATGAAAAGGTAAAAGTTGCATATCGTTACTTATAGGCATTCCGAATATTATCTTTGATTTTCTCTCGTCCTAGTATTTTAGTAAAACATTGCTTTACTGCTTACAAGACTTAAAATGTATGAACAAGCGTAAAAACACGAGCAAGCAATATCCGCCGGATATCAAATAATGCTTCCGTCTATAATATCTAAAAACTTATCAAAGTATTTTGTACGAAAAAACGAATTTTGTCTATTTTAATTTCGAGGACTTCCAAACCTCTGCCAATGCAATTAGTTTTTTGATCCTATAATAAATAACATTGACAGATTGGAACAAAGGATAGAATTCTGGACACAGGCAGATATTTAAGACTCAGTTTTCCCTCACTTTTTATGACCTCTAAGAAGATAAAGCGCGTGACAAAACCGGAATACACGGTTAACCGCGCTCGTTATCTGTATCATAAATACCCTGTTATTTAATTCTCATAATATTTGCGATCGATCTCTTTGGTGATGGAGAATGCGAATGTTTCACTGACAGTATCCGTATTCTCCATTCAAATTAATTTTAGTCTCTGAGATTTAAAAAATATGTTAGCTCCTTTTACTAATAGGTATGTAACTACTTTCAAACACATATAATAAATTTCATTCTGTACATGAAATATATTTCCAAAATAACTATCAGAGGGTGATTAGGGATCGATACTGATGTCAAAAATGCAATCATAAAATTTTTTGTCTGTCTGTCTGGTTAACCGTTATAGAAACAAAAACTACTCGATGGATTTCAACGAAACTTGGTACAATTATTTTTCATACTCCTAAGCTGGTTATAGTATACTTTTCATCAAGCTACAATTAATAGAAGCAGTGAATCCATTTTTTAAGCTTCACATAAAAAATTTATGACGGAAATGTTCTCCTTAAAATTATATAAAAAATATCCCACGACAGAATATGTCTTTTATGGTTGACTCACAATAACACGTATAACTTCCCATAGCTTAGGAGTTCGAAGCTTTCTGATTATATTTGTCTACTCATACGTTTAAACACTCTTTAAAAATGCTACCAAAATTACGATTTCACGCGGACAAAGTCGTGGGCACATCTAGTGACTTTTTTTTTCTTTTGTCTTGTCTATCTTTATTTTGTCTATTTCTTCTCAGACTGAATATGTTATTAAAAATCTGCGAATACAGTTCTGAAAATTTTACATATTTTAATACAATATTATTTTTGATAGTGAATACTAGAAAGACTTTTTTATCAATACAAATTATCGATCATATCATTTAAAAGTTTATGGTTTCAATTTCATAGGACAATGACGTCATGGCGGTCAGGCCGGTTAGGTTTCTGCGAGGGCTGACCGCCGGGATGAGGTCACACGCTTCGTGAGCACGGCACAATACAGCACACACTAAAAAAACCACACATGCACAAGAGCTCATTATAATTGTTCCACATAGGTGCCTATTATAAAGTATGAAATTTCAGCAGCTTGTATCTAAAATTCTAAAAGGGCAGATGTTAGGATACCATACTTCATAAACATAATATGAATTTATCTGTATTTTATGAAAATTGAGAGCCCGTTCTCCAAGCAGTATTAAATAAAAAAAAAATATTGATCCAGAAAAACAGACAAAGAGTTCCACTCCTTAGGTGTTATAATAAGATAATGATGAGCATAATGCGAGCGGAAGTAAATCGCTTCGTGCGAATCGTAGGAACGTCAAAAACATAAGGGTGAAAGCGCCTGGTTGTCCGTTGGTTGATAGAGGCAGTAGACAATAATGGTTTAATCACAATTGTTTTGCGATACGATTACTCGGTTCAGTATACGCAGATGCACTGTACGGTGTAGGCCGACGAGCACCAATTTCTCGTCTAGGCAGTTTGAGTGGAACTGTAAGCGGATGATCGGCAACGAGGTCTTGAAAAGCGACAGTCCAAATCCGCGAAGCAATCATTTCGTAGAAGGCCCTGGAGAGAACACGATAAGTGAATCTCTCAGCAAATCCGCACCACCAGAATTGAGCCAGCCGAAAGCGCCGGACTATCAATGCGCAAGACCGGCCTCCCTCAACGAGGTGGCTGCTGAAATATAGACTAGTCAATTTTACTTTACATAGGCATTAATGCTAATAACAAAACGACAATAACAGAACTATATATTTTAGTGGGTGCCAGTTCTATGCACCCCAAGGTGAAGGTAGGTGCGTGAAGAATCTCCCGGACAAAGAGTGCAAGAAGTAAGTAGAGAATAAAAAAGTACCACTGTAGTCAGTTTTATTATCGTTGTGGAATCTAAACCATATATCTCACTAACCAAGGTCTCGGACTTACCCAAAATTACGGTGTATAGGTCTTAATCACCCAATCAAAGTGTTCGTTAAATTTAGTTAAAGTTAAATAGATATACATATAAATTTCTAAGAATCTAAAGTAAAATGAACTACTAATGTGACCGTCAAACACATCGATATGTAGGCTATTCATTCTGCAAAACAATTACTTTATTTATAACAATTACTTATAATTTTGCATCCGTAATTCAAGGTTCGATTTAGGACAAGAAATTCAGCCACCATTTTTCATTTTAGGACAAGAGATTCTGAGCTCTGATTCAGATGATAGGACGAGGGAAATAGTACGTACGTGGGAACATTCGTCTAAACAATGGATGTTTGGATATAAATATAATCTCATATCGCTTGTTAAGGACAAGCGATATGAGATATGATTATGTATTACTTATATAAGAATACGACATTTTGAACATTACGGTGTAGTTTTTTTTTCGGATTTAATTGTAGCAAAGCATGTGGCAGAAACTGCAGCATTGGTAGGTGTTCCAGAAGGTGGACAAACGATTTGTTGAAGATAACAGAAAAGCACCGAATGCCAGTAGGGCAGGGCCGATTGGCGTAAATATCATTAAGGGAAACCCCTTTTTTTTCTTTTCTTTTTTTGGGGGGGAAATGCATTATGCACCTTGACACCGCGCTGGCTAGGCGCGGCCGTGTGTGGGGCTCTCCGGTCTGAGAGGACCGACCTACCCACTAAAACCCCCCATTGTTCTCTAGGCCCATGCGGGGCACATGGCGCGTTGCGCTTTCACGATTCTACCGCCATGTGCTCCGAATTAAGGGAAACCCTAAGTTCAGCAATATGATATACTTGTATTTATATAATTTTGGTTATTATATTCCCAAAGATAGAGCATACCCTAGTATAATGTTAAATGTCTATAAAAATC
This sequence comes from Scirpophaga incertulas, assembly GCA_036419045.1. Classification (NCBI taxonomy): domain Eukaryota; kingdom Metazoa; phylum Arthropoda; class Insecta; order Lepidoptera; family Crambidae; genus Scirpophaga; species Scirpophaga incertulas. The sequence continues at coordinate 17,144,206 of CM071629.1, read as the reverse complement.
TTCCATTTGTTCCGATCTTTCGCGTACGTACACACGATGTAATAAACACAAAGTAAGTATATTTAGCACAATTCACGAACGGCGATATTACACTGTCCTAAATTAAGATTCAGAATGTAGAAAACAATTCTTTTCTAAAAACGGATGCTAAATCGGAAAAGCCCTTTCAGACGGGAATAATACTTCTCCGTATTCCGATTTAGGTTCCGCAATTCTGGGAGGTGTAATGACCTCTTAAAGTTTTGTCTACACCTGACATAAAGTAAAAACTAAAAAATTACACAGGGCACTGTACAAACTATACAAAAAAGTTATTTTTATAATTATTTTTCAAGAATTGAATAGAATTTATTTCATTATAAATATCTAATCAAAAACGAATCTCTATGAAAGAGGGTGCATTGAAACTGATATGAGCATTATTTAATAGGCACTACGTTACATTACATTCACCTGATATTCTTACCGAAATGAATTCAGCCAGTAAAATTTCACAAAAAAAATAATAATAAATAAAATACATTTAAATTTGTCACTAGTATTTATGAGTCTTTACCTTTGCAACACTGTATTAAAAATTAAGCATTGTGCACTGGTAATATACAATAAAGAATAATAGCATGGATCTTATTCCTTGTTCTACCACAGTTATAATGGATTTTACTATAATTATTTATAGCAAAATTTAAAATTATAACATGTCCAACTTCGAATCGATCCTTGTCTGTCTAGGATCTTTGTACAGGAACGAACCACATCTATACCTTATCACATGTATGATACAGGTCACAACTATTTTAATAAACATCTGTTTAACATAAATTGCTGCCTATCATACTATATAAACTACCCGTGCTTGGACAGCATGCTATGCAGAGGCAGAGGAAACAGATGTCCATGTGCTAAAAGAATGCAGAGATATGGGCAGCATAATTAGCTGGGCCGCCCATGGTCACTGCAGAACTTGTTGAGAGAAATAACTGGACTGCTCTGGCCTGCAACCCTCACAAAACAAGCTTATAATCATTGAATTTCAATTGTTTCAGTTTGTCTTACTTAATGTAAAAGTAATTTACATATGAAATGTTACTTTTATATATTATATTATACGAAACTGAAACTCATTTTTTTTTATAAATGGTATACTATTTTATTCTCTTTTATAGCCTCATAAATACTCATAGAATTTATTAAAAAAAAAAAAATTTTTTCAATAATGTCTTTTAGTGTTTGATATTTGATATAGTAATCTATCCCCCCCTTCACTTAGGTGATATTTACTAAAACAAATAAAGCATAAATGCACATAATTCAAACTAATAGTAAAATCATGTAACATTTTTGTAGAGGAAATTGCTGTCAGTGAGAAACCTACATTGCCTTTGCAGCATTAAGGCACAGGGAGCATTTCAATGTCTTTAATCACCCAATGCAAATCATATATTTGACATAAATACTGTTTATAAATTACCTATGATATTTTAATATAAAAAAAATATTGTTTTCTGTGCAGTCATTTAGGTTTAAGTCATAAAAGTATGAATGATTTGATCATTAAAGTTAAATTCTAAATAAAGCTTTGAAAAATAAACATAATATTATTATTTTATAAATACAATTTTTCTTTGGCTATATTTTCCTGACATAAGAATAAAAATACATACTGTATATATTTGTGGTCATATTATACAACTCAAAATATTTAAATAATCCTAGTTGGGTGTTGAAATTAGTCTAATAATGGGCTAATTCTGTGTAATATTGTTGAAACACAATGGTTTATTTGAGTTGCGTTACCTATCATTTTCTTTGGCAACAAAGTATTCAGGATATCTAATAAAAGACCATTATTGTAAATATTTTAGTTAGTTAACAAGGTTTTTAAATACTGTTTAATATTATTAATATTATATACATTTCAGTAAAGCAATGATTTTACATAGAAGAAGTAAAACTATATTTTTGGATATTGATTGATATCAATAAAATTACAGGCCCCCAAGTGGTTTTTGACCCCAAAAAAGTAGGAAAAGTAGGATTTTTTAGCAAAAAGTAGGACTTTTTTACTGAAAAGTAGGACCTAATTTGACATAAAATCAATCTTTTTGTGCTGAAACAATGAAATGACATATTAAAACCGACCAAGTGCAAGTCAGACTCGCGCACGGAGGGTTTCGTACCATTATCTATACAACATTTTAAACAAAATTGAGTTATTTACAATGTTATTTTAATATCATGGACTTCTAATTATTTTTTTTATTATCTCGCATAAAAAATTATTATCTAAAAAATTATTATATGTGTACCAAATTTCATCTTAATCGGTTTTGTAGATTCGGAGATAATTGACTGGAAGCGACGGACAGACGCTAGACGGACACACAAGTGATATTATAAGGGTTCCGTTTTTTGTATTCGGACGTACGGAACCCTAAAAACTAAATAATAAATACTCAATAGTCTATCAAATAGTATAGGAATAAGGAAATACCGTAAAACGTTAATGAAGGATTTAAAAAATTTTAAATAGTGTTTAGCCATTACTAATATTATAAATGCGAAAGTAACTCTGTCTGTCTGTCCGGCTTTCACGCCGAAACTACTGAACCGATTTTGATGAAATTTGGCACGAATATAGTTTGAACCCCGGAAATGGACATAGGATACTTTTTACCGCGATAAAATATCTCTTTCCCGCGGGAAACTGCGACGGCAACAGCCAAACCATTTTCGATGTAATTTGGTATGGGGATATTTTAACGCCTTTGTCCTATTTTAACGCCTTTTAAATCCTGGTTCTTTAATGCATTTTTAATTCTTTCATTTGCTTTGTCTACTAGTGTCTTGTAAGTATCCATCTCTGTCGCAGCTTCATCCTCTTTCTTTCCTAGAGTTTTTTCTTTCAATATCACTTCTTTAGTTTTTCTACTTTTCTTTTCAAATTCAGCTTTCTCTCTTGCCAAATCTTCTTTTCTTTCAATTTATTCTGTTTTTCTTCTTCCTTTTGTTTTTTTATTTCTGCTTCCACTCTCTTTTCTTCTTCTATTCTCTCTACGTAAGATCTGTAGGCTCTAGCACCTTTATCAATGAAATTTTTTGTGATAGGGACTAAGTGACATTTATTGTCAAACTTTTTTAAGCCATCCTTTGTAGATTGCAAAGCACTGATCGACGCTGCTGAAAGAGAAGTTCTTGTACTAGTTAAAAAGTTTGAAGTTAGAGAAAATCCTCGTTCTACATCAGCATTACCGTGCGGAATAACCAAAACTGCTTTTACTAATTTATTTAGTTCAAGATACTTTTCTTGCCAAGATAATTTTTTAAAGCAAAGATTTCACTATAGTATTGATCAATCCTCTTTTGCATTATATTTTCATCAATTTCATAACTATACCAGTCTTGTGGAATATTTTCACACTGAAGAACTTTCCATTCATCACTTACTATATCTACATTTAGGGATTCTTTTAATTCGACACTGGCTGCAAGGTTTTCACAGATGCAAGAGTCCAAGATTCACACCTATTTTGGGCCTTCAGACATCGTGCTTCTCGGATTATACCATTGGTTGGTACTTTTTCCAACAACTTCAAAGTTACACACCTCAAAAATTTACGCATACCCACAATCAAACTTGACTGTTGTTCTGCCTTCAGTTTACCAACTAATTTCCTAGTGTTTTCTCCAATATCTATATCTTTGTCAGAGAGCTCAATTTCAAAATTTGGGAATTTCAGGCTCTTCAAATCTTCAATGCTCATTTCTTTTAATTTTTTATTCTGATAAAACGTCCAAGCAAGTTCTTAATAACACTGACCATTTGATCAAACAGTAGGTGGATAAGAGGTTCTTCCTTTTGGAAAAGTTTTAGAAATGGTTGCAATAGATTCGATACAGTAATTAGAAAATGGATCTTGGACAGAGTTGTGTGGGGGATTTTAAAGAATTTTATTATTCAGGTTGTAACGTCCATTTTCAGTTATTTTCTTATCTCTTACAGGAAGAGTTTTCATAAAAATTTTTTCAGCCATTGACCACTGGGCTCAGCAATCTTTCCAAAGCAGGTCCTAAAGTAAGCCATCTGCTTGGCACATGTTTTAGAAACTTTTGATTTTTGAAACCAAGTTCATCTTGTAGTTCTTTTAGTTCTTCGACCCTGACAGGGGAAAGATTGAAAAAATAGTGTAAGTCAACTATTAAGTCTACTATATCGTCTCCAAATTCATGTAGAGCTTTGGAAAAAGCATTGTGGACGGAATGTAGTTTAAAAAACCCGATATTGAGAAGAGGAGGTAGGTCCTGAGATTTCTTCACTTCAGTCACCATTTGGAAAACTGCTTTGTTTACATTGAGCCCATCACTGCCTAATGCAATAAAGTCTGCTAGTGGGATTTGAGCATCATTAATTGTTTGAATAATTTTTTCCGAGATAGTGTTGGCTTTTGCCTGTCCCATTAGATGTGTGTCAAGATGATGGACGACAACTTCTTTTTTAATGCTGGACCAGTATCTTATTTTCAGATCGAGCTGTTTTTTTACTTCTCTATTGGTCAACTCATCAAAAGAAATGGAATATGGAGATGAGGACTTTATTATATTTAGACAATAAGGCCTCATGAAAATACGGTCCAGTTGCTTCTGTTATCATGTAAGATAATTTTGAGTGGGACATAGAAAACCTGGAAGCTATAGTGCTGTCAGGGAACATTTCTTTAAACAACTTTGGAGTATCATCTGCTGAGTTATATGAATAATCACTACTAACTGACTTGAGGCTCCACAAGAGCTCTGCCTTTATGACTTCTTCTTTTGCTGTCCAACAGGAAATAGTAGCTACGGTATTATCTGCTTCATTTAAGGTTTTGGTTTGACTTACTAAAATCATTTGTGTTCCAGCTAACACGTCTTTAACAAATGAAGAGTGGACTTTAGTTTCTGAGTGAGTTAGCAACTGACTCAGCCCACGGTTATCACATCTCACAACCTTCTTACATAAACGACAAAATACTTCATATCTTGATCGTTTTACACACCACTGTTCAATAATTTGGCCGTTTGAGTCCTTCTTCTTTAACCATTCATCTTTAAATGTTAGGCATGTTCACTGCACTACACTCTACATAAAAAATTACGTTTCTTCAAAAACATTCAACTATCACCAATTACCTAAGTACAGAAAAAAAATCTGAAAAACATGAATTGATTAGGAAATTATTGTAGACATTTTCTATCACTTAAGACTAATAATTATCTAAATTAGAACATGTCTGCAACTATTTCCTAACAATGTGAACATCAATTGAAGATCTCAAAAAACGCATGAATTAGTAGGCCTAATATAAATTTTTGGGTAAACTATTAATATATCCTGAACATGGAAAGAAAATGCTGCCACAACCTGGGTTAAAGCAGGCAGGAGCATGGATTTCCCCTCAGTTTACTTCATTGGGAAATCTAAGAGACATGTCAAAATAGTAAGCACTGATAATAATCACTATTTTTATTTTGTATCACAATGTATTGCCATGTCTTTGAAAAAAATTGTTTTCACGGTTGATTAGATATAATACTATTGGAACTTATAAATTGATAAAAATCATTTATTATTATTCATTTATTTAAAGTACAATATTAAATTTAATTTTTTTACAATACATATAGATATAAAACATAAATATTATAAAAAACTTAAACCTGTGTGCCGCCGGCAGCGGGGCAGAGCCCATTATTATTATTTATTAGAATACTTTATTGCATACAGAAGGTTACATTAATACATTTAATCAATTATTTTATTCCCATAAAAAGAAAAGGATCTTAGTCAGTAAATTTTTAGGAAAAAACAACTTCTCATTGGGAAATATTGACATAATTATGTAAAAATTAATAATAAGTGTAATAAATTATCGCAAATTCAACTCAATTTTTAGAGAAAAGTAGGAAAAGTAGGACAAATGTGTAAAAAGTAGGACTTTTCCTACTTTCCTACTAAAAAGTAGGAAAAGTAGGAAAAGTAGGATGACTTGGAGGCCTGAAATTATTGTAATTCTTCAATACTATTTAAATTGTATTTATGACAAATATCAAACAACCTAAAAAGATCTTATAAGAACGATAACTAAACATAAAATTTGATAAAAATCTAACAATACTATAAAACTATTGTTAGACCAAAGTGGCGGCTTATCACTAATTAAGTGTCCCAATTCCTAATGATTACAAGACGCCAAAGACGAAATTTATCAATAAGCAGCAATAAAAATGTTCATATATATTAAACATTATTACAAACGCTTACAATAAAAAAATAATGAACCAATATTACCTGATCTCTGCATACTGATTGTGAACTGCTCTATTTAAATTGAATTAAAAACATATCTCAATCTCAATAACGCTCAGATTCATACACTTCACCAAACTGTCAACAACAGACTCACCCGCCCTACCGGGCAAAAATTGATTTTTGAAATATCTAATGTTACCATGTGTAAATCTTGTCCTTTTGGCTTTGATCATGGCGGTGCCCATTGAGATTTCGGCAAGCTCGAATTTATGTATAGAGAACTTTTTCTTTACTTACTGGTGGAAAGAACTTAAATACCTGACAATTAGGTATTATATTATCATATGTGAAATAACGCCACCACTATCGCGTACCACATAATATTAGGCATTTATTAATAAAATTTGTCTAAACTAAGATTTTGATAAAATTAAGAGTGTTGGAATAATTATTTAATCTATGGTCCAAGACTTGCTACACAAGTCTGTGGTTTTTATTTATGTGCATGCATTAACTACGTTAATAAAGTCTCTTGGATAAAATGGCTGACGATGTATTATTTGCTCTCCACAAATTACATATTAATATAATCCCAATAGCACGCTTCCACTGCGCAAATGAAAAATAAACATTTAGAATTATTCACGATTGAAATTCGTCAAAATGGAAAAACAGTTAATGCCTATACTGCGGGAAGGCGACTCGTTTTCTAATTGGAAGTTTAGACTAATGATGCTTCTTAAAGACAAAGAGGTAGAAGAAACAATGACCGAAAATAAAGGCGATGAGAAGGAATTTATCAAAAAGGATAACAAGGCAAAGTGCATAATAGTGCAATGTTTAGATGATAAATATTTAGAAATTGTAAAACAATGCGAGTCGGCAAGAGCTATGATTGTTTCTTTAGAAAAATTATTTCAAAGAAAAAGTATTTATAACAAAATACATTTACGACGTAAACTATTAACCCTAAAATGTTCATCAGGAACCAAATTACAAGATTTTTTCTTACAATTTGACAATATTGTCAGTGAGCTGAAAAACATTGGCAGTGAAATTGAAGAAGTAGATAAAATATGTTATCTTTTGACGGCTATGCCACCCGAGTATGAAACGGTAATAACATCTATAGAAACCATGTCATCTGACGATAATAACCTTGGAATGGACTTTGTGAAGGCCAGGCTGTTGGATACAGAAATTAAATATCAAAACCATAATACTCCGGAACAGTTATTCATGTGCTATACATGTGGTAAAAAAGGGCATAAATCATTTAATTGTAGAAATGGTCAAAATTCAGTGAATAAACAACGAGGACAAAGCTTCCAAGTACGAGGACATTCATCATTCGGACAAAGACGAGAACATGGACAACAAGTTGGACTTGGGCAACAATTTGGACAAGGACTAGGACAAGTACAACAATTTAGACAAGGACATATAAGGCGAGAAGAAGGAAGATTTCTAACAAGGAGACCTGTACGAGGAAGAGGAACACCTAATCAAGCTACATGTGCTGTTGAGGATGAGTCAGTTGCTGCTCAATGGGTATTTACAACTTTTCAAGATGTAATTAAAGAAGAAAAAGATCATTCATACACAGGTAAAATAAAATTTATAATAGATTCAGGTGCAACAGAAAATTTAATAAATTATTGTCGTAAAGATCAAATGTTTGATATTAAACAAATTAATGAAATAAAAATATTTGTAGCTAATGGAGATTATCTAATAGCAAATGAAAAAGGTAAATTGTCAGCAAAATGGAAAAATGAAAATATAATTATAGAATGTTTAATTGTCAAAAATATTTCCTATAATTTGTTATCGGTTAGTCAGTTATTAGCTAAAGGATTACATGTAACATTTCATGATAATTTTGTAACTATAAGTAGGGATCAAAAGAGATTAAGGGACAGTTAGAGTCTCGTTTATATGTATTAAATTTGGAAATAACACAAAATAAATGTTTGTTGAGTGGGGATAGAGATAGTGATTCGTTATGGCATCGACGGTTAGGACACTTAAATAGAAAAGGCTTAAGGATGTTAGGATTACCAACTTCAAATGCAAAATGTGAAAGTTGCACAGAAGGTAAGAGCACAAGAAGAGTTTTTAATAGAGATGAAACGGATAGTGATTTGGCCGGATACCGGATACCGGATATTCGGCTAACTACGAGGCCGGAGCGCCGGATATCCGGCCACCGGATATTCGGCCGCTTATCGCGTTTCATATTATGTGTGTGTATGTGCAAAATAATCCGTTACTAATATTATAAATTCAGTCTGTTTGTCTGCTACTCTCTCACGCCTAACTAAAGAACTGATTTTGCTGAAATTGATACAGAGATAGATTAGACAACGAGAAACAATATAGATAGGCTTAAAAACTTTTGTATTCACAGAAAAGCGCGATATAGACGAGTTAGGGCGTAAAGCACTCAGCGCGAACGGTATCGCGGGAAACATCTAGTATTCGGTATTCGGCCGATAGTGCCCTACTATCCGGTATCCGGCCGGATAGAAAATAGGCCGGATAGGCCGGATACCGGATAGTTACCGGATATCCGTTCATCACTAGTTTTAAGAATGAAAATAAAAATTATTCAAAACAAATTGGTGATTTGGTACACTCAGACGTGTGCGGTCCAATTACACCCGTTGATATTCATGGAGCAAAATTTCCAAGTTATAGTTGATGACTTTTCACATTTTTTACAGTTAAGTTATTAAAACATAAAAATGAAGCAAAAAATATTTGATTGAGTATATTAAAAAGTAAAGACACAATTAGGATATAAAACAAAGAAATTGAGATTAGACAATGGAGGAGAATTTACTTCAAATTATTTTAAAAACTATTGTTTAGGAAAAGGAATACAAATACAATATACTTCTGCGTATACACCAATGCAAAATGGTACTAGTGAGAGAATGAATAGGTCATTGCTTAATAAAGTTAGAACTAAATTTGCAGAAACTAAACTACCAAGATTTTTGTGGGGAGAAGCAGTATGTTGTTCAGCTTATGAGTTAAATAGATGCCCGACTAGAGTATTACAATATGCAACACCAGCAAATTTATGGCTAGGAAATGTAAAGTTAAATAATATGAGAGTATTTGGTTCTAAAGCTTGGAGTGTTACCATACCAAAACCAAACAAATTGGATGCTAGAGCAAAAGCTATGATAATGGTGGGCTATTCAGGCTCAGGATATAGGCTATGGGACCCTATAAATAATAAAATTGTAATTTCTACAGATGTCTATTTTGATGAACAGAAGACTCTATTTAATAATAACATTGAGAAAGAGAAAAATGAAAGTGATTATAAAATAATGTATGATGAAATAAATATTGATAATAGTAATAATATAAATAACCAAGAGAAACAACAGAAAAATATAGAAGATGAAAATTATGAATGTACTGAGAGCAGTAGTCAAGAAGAGCAAAGAGAAAGTACTGAAGATGAAGATATTGAAAAGATAATATCTAGAGGAGGAAGATTAATAAATAAACCTTCATATTTACAAGAATATGAATTGTATACGGCATATTGTTTAATAACTAATCAAGAAGAAATACCAAAAACATACGAAGAGGCAATTAAAGATAAGGAATGGAGAACAGCAATTAACAAAGAAGTAGATTCATTAGAGAATTTAAAAACATGGACTGTTACTGAAAATAATATAGGAATAAAAGCAATTGATACGAGATGGATTTTTACACTGAAAAACAACGGAATAAAGAAAGCTAGGTTGGTCGTTAAAGGCTTCCAGATACCAGATAAATACTTTAGTACAAACTATGCACCAGTGGCTAGAATGTCGACCGTGCGAGCATTCTTAGCAAATTCTGTAGAAGAAAATTTGCCAGTCTATCAACTCGATGTACCTACAGCGTTTCTTAATGGATTTATAGAAGGTGATATTTATATAAAAATACCAAAAGGAATTAACTATGATAGTAATAAAGTTTTAAAATTGAAAAGAAGTTTATATGGTCTCAAAGAAAGTCCGAAGTGCTGGAATAAAGAATTTAATAAAATAATGATGAAAGCAGGATTGAAAAGGTCAGGGTATGATTTTTGTCTTTACTATAAAGAAGGGATAAAACTAGTAGTGTATGTTGATGATATTTTACTATCTGGAGAAGAAGAAGAAGTAAGAAGATTAAAGAAGATTCTGCATGATCAACTCAATACTAAAGATCTTGGAGAAATACAAACATTTCTTGGTATGGAAATAGAAAAGATAGAAGATGGTATTAAAATAAATCAAAGGAAAGCAATAGAAAAAATATTAGAAAGATTTAAAATGTCTGATTGCAGAGAAGTATTGACACCTATGGAAACAAGTTTAAATATAGATCAATGTGAAGAAATAATTGATGTACCATATAAAGAACTTATAGGATCATTGTTATTCATATCAACTAATACTCGACCGGATATCACCTTTGCTGTATCTTACTTAAGTAGATTTCTCGATAAACCAACTGAATCATTATGGAAGGCAGGAAAGAGAGTACTGCGTTACTTAAAAGGCACAAAAGAAAAAGGTTTAATGTATGTAAGGAAAGAATATAATACCAATCATTTAATTACTTACTCTGATTCTGACTGGGCTTCCGATAGAAGTGATAGAAAAAGTACTAGTGGAGGAGCAGTTTTCTACTGTGGAAAGCTCATATCATGGTATTCTAAAAAACAAGGATCAGTTGCCTTATCAACTGCTGAAGCAGAATATCTTGCTGGGGCGCAAGCAGTTTGTGAGTCAATAAATTTACAGGGGATCTTATCTGATCTCACCTCGGCAAATATTTCTTGTAAGTTATTCATAGATAATCAAAGTACTTTAAAGTTAATTAATAGCTATGAAAACTCTAAGAGATCAAAGCACATTGATATTAAAGCTCATTATGTGAAAGACATTATTTCTAAGAAAATTGTTTCATTATCTTATGTACAAAGTAACAAAAATATAGCAGATATCTTTACAAAAGCATTGTCAACTAATCAACATTCTTATTTAACTTTTAAAATGAATATAAAATAATTGAATACCTTTCAACATTAATTAATAATTGTAAAAGAAAATTAGAGGTAATAAAATAAAACCATTTGTTAATTTCATAATTTTATTAATTTGAAATTAATTGTAGTAAGTGTTAATACCTAGAAACTTAATAACATAATAAGATGTAAAAGAAAATGTTAAACTTAATTCATTTAATGGAGAATAAATAAATATAATTTGTTTTGTAAGTTAATAGCAATAAATAAAACTACTTTTACTTTATATATACATAATTGTTTATAGGCAATTTCAAATTGAATTGTAATTTATACTTAAAGGTAGTACTGTACTGAGTAGGTATTACATGGGATTTGAAATTGAGAGGGGGTGTTGGAATAATTATTTAATCTATGGTCCAAGACTTGCTACACAAGTCTGTGGTTTTTATTTATGTGCATGCATTAACTACGTTAATAAAGTCTCTTGGATAAAATGGCTGACGATGTATTATTTGCTCTCCACAAATTACATATTAATATAAACCCAATAAAGAGAAAAAAAAACGTGCATTGACTAAGGTCAATCCATGTTTATTTTCTCTTTCTAACTTAGTAACTTAAGACCGTATAAAGTTTAAAAAATGATCAGTCTTATTTAGTTAATCTACGTTGTTGTATCGTTCCGTCTTTTAATAAATATATACTACAATTTAACGTAAATTTAAGTTAGAGTCATATAGACAGTATGCATATAAAGGTCAAATAAAAAAATTCAATAAATTGATCCTTCAGACTTCAGCTAAACATCAATTACTTCATGTTTTTTATATGGTAGCCGATCGTTGGCAAAACCATACCTTGAATTAAGACATAAATCAAGTTATAGATGTAACATGGTTATTTGAGTTTAGTTTTTGAAGGACGGCCAAAAGAATAATATTGAGGTTTGGGATTGCCTAAAAAGGGACAAATTCCTGTTTTCCCCCTTTTCAGGCAATACAATAACATATTCTCTTTAATCAGACAAGCAGGCAGGTATCACAATAACAAAGACTCATAAAGCACACAAATCCGAACTTAGTACGGGTACAGTTCAACATTATGTGTACATATATATATTTACAGATACAGAGAAGTTTTAGTTTTTAGTATTTATGGGTCTAAATTTTAAACTCTAAGATTTTAATAAGGTAAAATATTATATAAAGATATAGGGTTGTTGAGCAGATGCTTCTTGTAAAGATGGAGTCTTCTCCAGGCTTCTTAGGCCTAATTATAACGGAAATCGAGTGCCCATCAAAAAATAATGTCCACAAAAACTGATATGAAAACGTATTAATTTTTATTGTCACTGTGATATCCCGTTTTGGTAGTGGTAACCAGGCCAAGGTGCTACCAATACCACCAAGAGAATTTCTAAAGATAAGATCTCAATAAAATTAAGTAATGACAATTTGAAAGATAGTTGCATTTAGATATTGGACAGACAGAAAGAAGAAATCTAAAAAAACAACGTTACATATCATTTTATACCCTGTATGGCTACTACGTTTTACCTGCTCTAAATGAGCGACGATTACAGTCTGTAAAATATAGCTTAATACCTGTGAGTTGTCTGACTGACATAACTAGTGCTATACGTAACCAAGTATAATTTTATCGATAGTGAAGTAGGATTTGTAACATAATGTTTTATTACGAAATCAAATTGAAATTGCTTATATTAAGTAAATTTATTCAGTGAAAGGTACACAACCCAAATCATCGCCATAATCTTAATCGTCAAAAAAAGATCAACATCGGTTCTTTCCATAATGATTTTTCTTTTGTTACTTTTTTATATGAAAACCTGAATATTTTTCAGTATCTTCGATATTGATGGAAAGCTTTCTTTGAATAACTCTGCGTCTTTGAGGGACGCGACAAGATTTTTTAGGGTAGACAGTCTTATTTTCCATTAAGCATAGTACAAAAGTAAATAAAGGTTTTATATAAACAATAAAGATAAATTATAAATTTATTTGAAAATAAGTGTGCTGAACTGGCACATTGTTTTGATAAATACTTGTGCTCTTAACTTTTTATTTTGTCTATGTTTTGTATATTAATGTCTTTGGTTGTCTAATACATGTCATACATTTATTTATTTAAAAGTACACAGAAAAATACAGGATTTGTAGTACAGAAATAATAATATTGTACCCGACCATTTACAAAAAGTTTTATTTACAAAATCGACCGTATATATTTTGCGTTCACGATGATACATCACATCACTAATTAGGTTGACATGTCCATAAAGAATGACATTGATAAGTTCTGCGTGTGTTAGTATGAAATTCAGTACTTCATGGGCGTGATTTTAATGACAGCTGTCATAAACATCAAGCTATATTTTATGGACTATAACTACAAAACAAACGTTGTGTTGTGTTCTTTGAGTTGGCGTATTACATAAGATACGGTTGTATGGACTTAGTTCCCATTGCCTGCCCTCAACTCAAACTTGCTATTAATTCCATGGCTTGATGTTTTCATCATAGAATGGTTTTCATATACTAGTCTAGTCTGTGGTTAGCACAGAAAAAATATTTTATTCTAATCTGTGATTATATTGTTTGTTTTTATTTCTCTATAAAATTTAAATTTTATTTGTTATAACTTCTTTTGGTATTTTCGTATTGATTATTGTAAATAGCTGACGTGACGCTGGCAAAATATTTTTTTGTTAAAAAACCATTGCCATTAACAAAATTACTTACTTATACGATGTTTCGTAATAAATTTACACCTATTGCTTCTTTTTTTCGAATTTTAGTACGTTATAAAATTATCAATAATGTGATAAAATCGAAACGAATAAATGTAAGTATGTATTTCAAGGTATTAATATCATACGGTTTGCCATTAAATAGTTAAGCCCCAATAGCCTCATAGATAAGATGTAAACTTTTCAATGATCTAAAAAACTTTCTAACAATTAGGTATCTAAAGAAAATGGGTTTCTGTAAAGAATTTAAAAAAGTATTGTGAAATGTAAATTTAATTAATAATTTTATATCCAAAACTTATGTTTTTACTCCCTAGTCGGAAAATTTCAGCAATGAAATACAAAAGTCAATTGCAAATACACATTTTATCTAAGTAATTAAGTCTTTAATAGTTCCTTAGATTAAAACAAAAAAACCCTTTTTATTTTTGATTTATGTATGGTTCCCATTATGTTTCTTGAACATGTTTTTTTAGTTCTCCCTATAGAGCTTGTATGGATAGGTGTTAAACGTAGTTAATTAAATTACTACAATTGCACTTAGTGGGCTCTTATAGATATCCAACAACATTCATGGGAAAAAAGGAACTGGTGTACCTGTATTCAAAATCTATCACTGCAACAACTGCTTTTACTACTGTCACAACATAAAATAAGTAGGTAGACAAACTTAGTGGCGCAAACTAATGTCATGCATGACATGATAATAGGAATATAAAAATTGAGGAGTAAATGAGTTAATGAATACAAAATTAATTTCATATTTTATTATAAAAGAAGTGAAAACTAACCTGTGATTAGAATAACAATCATTATGGACTGCATAAAATAATATCTTACAAAATTTGCCATCTGTAACATTTAATTTGGACTAAAATATATTATTGCTCAATTTTGAATTCTATGTCAGTTTGTACAGCCCAATATTACAATATAGTATTACGGCCTCAATGGAGACCTTGGAGCAGCGGAGAGACTTTGGCTCTCTGTGTTTTCTTTATAGGCTCTTTAACGGAGAGTGCTCTGAGGAACTATTTGCAATGGTGCCTTCGTCACCTTTTTACCACCACCCGCCACCGCAGTAGAGTTCATCCATATCACCTGGAACCGATCTTGTCTAGTACAGTACAGTCTTGTCTATTATATACAAGTATTACTAGTTATTTTGGACTGGTTTGAGGAAATCAAATAAAATGAAAATCGAATTTTATTGATTGCTACAAACACACCAAAGGATTATATCTACTCACCACTAAAAGTACTGTCATCAGTTAATCAGACTAAAAATTTTGGACTGAATAGAAACTACATTGCATTTGTCATCTCTTGGTATGTGCTCCGTGGTTAGTATCATTTATAACAAAATAAACCCTTGTTTCAGTTTAGAGACTACAATACAAAAATGTTATCAGTTAATATAGGCGTAGCCTTTCTGTGGCCAGTAAAAACAACAAATAGGGAAACTGTTAAGAGCAAAATGGACATAACTCATGTTCTAGATTCAGCAGACAAATTATTTGACAGTGGACATTACGAAGAATGTTATAATTTACTCACAGCATGTCAGGTATGAATATGAATTGATAACCTACGAGGGAGCATTTTTATATTCGCGAAATGGGGGAAATAAAAAACCAAACTATTTTTCCTTTTCAATATATTCACTTGCAAGACGGATACATTGTTCAGATCTTTCAATTAATTTCTTCAAAATACGCCGAAACCGCCTCCTTCACTTCATCAATAATAATTCATTTATTTTCAAAATATTAGGGATCATTTACATACCCTGCGGCATGTTATACAAGAGACCCAAAAGCTTTACAGAAAGCCTTTGAATCTGAAGAGCTGAGCTGTGTTTCGATCTCTCCAGACCATATAGAATATCGATACATCCAAGTGTTACAGTTGTTATATCTAAACATCACCATGCACATCGGTCTCTAGAACCAAAGCTGAAGACCGATGCGACTTGGACATAGTATGAGACAGGCTGATGTTATATAGCCGAAACTGTTGCGCTGAAGGATGCGTTTAAGCCTTTGAACTGTTCGGTAGGCTTTTTATTTACAAAGTAGACTGAAGATTTCATGAAAGTAGCAGGTAGGCTTTGGATGCTAGGAGCGCGGGACCATTTGGTGTGGAGATTATTTTGGGAGGCCTATGTCTAGATGTAGGCTATTATAGATTAAATTGATGAAATAATTTGGTACCATACCAACAGTTAAACATATACCGGTTTTGTCGTTAACGATGGATGAGTTACAGAACAAAAATAAGGAATTATATAATCTATACGCTCTACTCTCGGTATGTACCATAAAATATTTCAGAACATACATACATTATACATCTACATATATACATCTGATGTTTATAAGAACTTTAGGACATTACTTCCTAAATTGTATGGTACCATCAATTGTTATATCTAGTTTCGATTGTATTACTAAAAATATTCTATTTTTTTAGGATGAAAATGTTGAAATAAGTTGGCGTGTATGCAGAGTCTTATATAATATGTCTAAAGACACTAAATATGATAAGGCTTATAAAAAGGAATTAATTCTAAGAGCTTTTGACATTATAAGTACTGTATTGTTAGAACATAATCAACATCACGCAGTACATAAGTGGTATGCCTTGCTGTTGGAAGCTAAAAGTTCATATGCTGGCATCAAAGAAAAAATTCAACAGCTTGAGAACATTAAAAAGCACATGGATGTAAGTTGAGACTTTCTATGGGGTACGTCAACAAACAAGCAGATTACTCGCCTGATGATAAGTGGTTACAGTCGCCTATAGTATATGGGGTTCCTGTGAGATTACCGCAATGCGAACACTGTTATTTTACCACAGAAACAGGTAAGTCGGAGGTACCCAAACAGACAATCTTGGTATAGTCTCCCTTCAATATATTATTCATCTAAATCATTATTTCCCGTCTTAAAACAATTTCTCTTCCCTGCAATGTTTATCAAATTTCAACGTACATCAAATCTACAAAGCATGTTAAAGAGTCGTTTTCCTGTACAACCTACGAACATGTAATGATTCCTGAATCTCGTCAATCGTATCAATCCTCGATTTAGATAAAGCACCCTTATTCACAAACACCTGAATTGATCTTTCAGTCTTGATCCAGAAGGTACAGTTTGTGTTTTGATTGCAAGACATTTAAAATTATGTGTTGAAAATATTTTAAAAATCAATTTACTATCGGAGACCTTACCGAACTTGAATCACATTTATATATTTCATGTCATATTAGTCTGTCAAACGGAGAACAGTTCAGCTTGTACAACGCGGCAAGAGAATGCAGTGCAAGCCAAAGACACCAATAAACACCTCCTGTTATATACACTCCCAATCGAACACTTGGTAATTGCATTTGACACTGTTCTGGGAGAAGCTTATCCTAAACCGTCGCGCCATGAAATTACCCCAGGGAAAACTACCTTTCTTGATTTGGAATTTATTGAGGTGCCTTATGGTCTTCCCACATCGCGACACTTAGTAATAACAAATATTGCGCATCAACTGGTGGGCTCCTCTTTCTTTTATAGTTTCTTGATCTACCAGCACCATTCCTGATGCACCACTGTACGCAATTTGCCCGTTATTTTCCGTCCACTATATTACTACAATTAATAACCACAGTACTCAGACTCACTCCATTCAGCAACTCCCTCAACAGCATCTCGGTATTAACCTGAAATGCTTTAAGTATCTAACTGCAGATGGTGTGTTTTGCCTGCAACGTTTCCGGCAATGCTTTTACGAACACTAGGCAAGAGTTGCCCAGGTCGTCTTCCTTTCGGTATGATGTCGGTCTCAACCTTCCCATATCAGCTAATGTGGTCTTAGCGTTTTTCTAGAAAAGGAAACGCCCTGTTTCGGTGGTTCGTCTGAGTCTTAGCCTTAATCCATTTCCAGAATTGCACATATTCCCATGATTTATATTTTTTGAGGCTGCAGGTGCCTTCTTTCAATTTCCTCTTGTACCATGCCGTTTTCCACCAACCTCATTAATTAGCAAACACTACTTCAGATGTTGGAGCAAAAACTAGAGGGTTTCCCCTTAGTTCAGTAGATTAGTTCATGTTTGTGGGTGGCCTTAAGTAAGGGAGTATAATTCAGCACTTTCCCTTTCTCGAAGTCACCTTCATAACATGACTCTCATATTTCCATCCAGGCATGATAGCAATTCTGCTCTAGTCTGCTTAATATTTATATACTAGTTCAAAAGCACGATACGTTTATTCGTAGAACGCTTGGTCATGCATTTATATCCGAGGAGCCTAACCTCAGACATTTCATTGAAGAATTTCTTCTCGATGGTTATCCTGGTGGTGCTGCCTTTTAACAATACTGCTATATATATTACTTATTATATATATTCGTTCCTGACTGTAAAATCTAATTTCTATATTTTCTCTTACACTGTCCATAAACATCTCCACTGTTCTTATGGTTAGGTTTACTCGTTCCTTTTCTCCGACATTCAACCAGTCACCAAGCGAAATTGTTGACGCCACACAGAGAATTTGTTTAACTTCGGTATTTCGGTGGTTTCCTAATGTCTCTGTGCTGTACAGTTGTCGTTCTTTCTAGTGGCTACTTCTGCCATCGCTTCTAAAAACTTTAGGGTGGTGTATTTTGTTTTCCAGTCCATCGTAGCCTGAATAGTACCTTTTCTGAATATTACTGTTAATCTATTTAGTCGGCGTAGAATCGCATACACTCACTAGTCGCGGTCTGAATCAGTGTTCCAAAGCCCCGTGAAGAGACTTGCAAAAGCTATAACACTAGACAGGTCCAATCTTGTGTCACCCTGGACCCTCTCGTCGTGGGAAGAGAGGTGGATACGCTCTTCCCGAGGGTCCGGGACAGACCCCCGCCACCCCATCGCTCGGCCCTTGGACGAAGACGGAGAGCGAGCTCGCCGGGGCCGTTTCGCGGCTCTGGCGGTGCTTCGCGGTGCTAGCGCTGGCGCTCAGGGCGTTCGGGAGCACGGTGAGGCAGCTCTTCACGAACTGTCCCGCGAGGGCGTGTTCCCCGTCGACTGAAAGTCGACCTCCCCTGGCAGGCCATTAGGGAGGTGCTGGTATACCACGAGCTGCCTCCCTACCTGCGGGCCGTGGTCGGGGACTATCTACGCGACAGGACGATCGGCGTGATGGGACGGAACGGGATGGAAACGTCGAGGAGGTTCGAATGCGGCGTTCCGCAGGGGTCGATGTTGGGACCCCTGCTATGGAACCTCGCATTCGATCGATCGTCACGACGAGAGTGTCGTCTGCTAAGCTGACGACACTCTCGTCGTGACGATTGGGACCGACTTCGGGCCGGAGCTCAGGCTTGCCGAGCTTGGGGTGGCATGTGTCGTGCGGGCGATCCGCCGGCTGGGTTTCGAAATAGCGCCTCACAAAACCGAGCTTCGAGGAGCATTTCGTGCGGTTGGTCTGAACCAAAAGGGTGGTGGGCGCATTGCATCGCCTGCTGCCCAATCTCGGGTTACCGAGGGATGGAGTTCGCCGCCTGTATGAGGGCGTCGTGCGATCCGTGGCCCATGTATGGGGCTCCCGTGCAAGACTGCGCGAGGTCCCCCCGCTGCAGAGCTCTGCTACGGAGCCTGCAGCGGATAATGGCCATACGGATCGTACGAGGCTACCGTACAATCTCGTACGAGGCGGCGACGGTTCTGGGACGCTCCCCCCCATTCGACATCCTGGCCGACATGTACGCGGCGACGTATGCGTGTCGACCGGGGGAGCGCCCTGGAACCCGCGCACGAAGTGTCTAAGCGGGAGTGGCACCGACGGATTGTGGCGGCCTGGCGTGCGCAGCTCGAATTACGGATATGCGCGCGCCAGCGGGCCGTCGGTGCCGTACTCCCACACCTCGAAGCTTGGCTCCACGGGAAGGAGGAGGTCATCTACCGATTGACTCAGATACTCACCGGGCACGGCTGCTTCGGTGAGTATCTGTGTCTAATAGAACGGGAGGGATCGACACATTGCCACCACTGCGCATCCGACCTCGACTCGGCCCAGCACAAATTCAAATTTCAAATTCAAAATCAGTCATTCAGTCTGAAATCATTTATTCAGTCTGGGCTGTTACAAGCACTTGTGAATGTCGAAAAGCTACGCCATCGGTTCGCAAATCTACGGCGGGAGACCTTGTACTGAGAAGAACCGGCAAGAAACTCAGCAAGGGCTGTTTTTTTTCCCTGTATTAAATATATACAGAGTCGTCAATTTGGAAAATGACTTCAATATTGATAATTCATGAAGTCACTTTCCATTACATATAATTAATAAAAAATAAATATATATAATTAATAAAAATTTATTTTGAAAACATGCCTATATTAGGAATGCCGTGTCATACAGTTTTAAAAGAATATATTAAAGTTAAATTAAAATTATAATAAATACGAGTAGTACCCAGTATAGCAAAGAGCAGACTCATCTCCGCTGGCAGCACCCGTTCACGAGCATAACGCATGAACCAGCCATCGCTTCGCTCAACCATGTTTTAGGGAACGTAACGACCCGCCTCACACGACACTGCCGAAGAGATTTTAATGAGAGTATGACTACCCTTAAGCCACAAAAGGATACAAATTACCAAAAACACACGCTGGCGGAGTGCCTCGCGTGGGCCTCCGAGCGCCGAGTCTTGGTCGCAGAGATCGGGCGAGATCTGTCTTCGCTTGCTGCTGGCGGACGAGGGAGGTTGGAGGGCAGTAGCCTCCTTCTGTGAAGCAGTGATGCTCCAGAAGGAGGCCGCCGAGCGGGGTCGGGAGATGGCCGATCCCGCTCGAAGGAGGCGGCGCCGGGCTCGGTAGCACAGCTGCGGCGCTGCGGCGGGCGCGACCAAATCGCGCCCGCGGATACGGTGACCCGGGAGGGACCACGCCCCTTCCGTAGCCGGGGGGCGTCGTCGATGGTGGAGATCGGGGGAGGTATTGTAGCCCGTACAATACCTACCGAGGAGGGCTCCCCTGTATCGGCGGGGGAGCGTAGGCTGGGAGTTCCCGGAAGTAGCTTGGTGTTCCCGGGGGCTCCTTACATGCCTGAGGAAGACCATCCCTGAGGTTTTTAGTGGGTAGGCCTCCCCCTTCTGGGGAGGAGAGCCCCACATAACCGCCGGCTCGCCACAGCCGGGGTATGCAACTTAATGCATTTTCCTCAGGGGGAACCAAAAAAAAAAGGTCCAATCTAGTGTCTACACATACATATTTGTAGCTAGTAGTTTTCCCACCACGAAATGGAATAATTTAAAAATGTTCTTTTTAAGCTGGCTGTTTAAAGGCAAATATCAATATCACGCATTGTATAGGCTATGTTATAGACACAGAATATTAGTTGGTTAATGATTCTCTGTTAATTACGTTTTTATATATTTGATTATATTTTTGTTTTTGTCTCATTACAGTTGGCTGTAACATTAAATCCAAAAGATGCCACTATTTTGCACATGCTCGGCGAATGGTGTTATCAAGTAAGTGAATTGCCTTGGCATCAAAGAAAAATAGCCGAAACCTTGTTTGCCAGTCCACCTCAATCTACATATGAAGATGCACTAGAATATTTTTTAAGAGCTGAAGCCGTCCAGCCTCGTTTTTATAGCATCAATTTACTGAGGCTTGGCAATTGCTATTTAAAATTAAAAAAAGACGACCAAGCGAAATACTATCTGCAATTAGCCGCAAGCTATCCTGCAAAATCAAACGATGATCATCGTGCTAATAAAGAGGCAGCTGAGCTATTGAATAAGATTAAATGATGAATCATTTCAATAATTGTTTTTCTTTACGGAAAATAAATTCCCCTGTGTGTTTTATATGTTATATTGACAAACGAGCAGACTGCCCACCTGATGGTAAGTGGTTCATTGTCAATCTTACCCTTCACACCGCTGCTGACTATCCGCGTAGGATTGCATTCTGCAGAATCATATTAAATAAAATAAGGGGGAGCCACAATTTTTCAATAAAATTTTATGGACGGATGAATCCTCATGCCGGAGAAATGGATATTTCAACATCCACAATTTACATAGCTGGCAAGTTGAAAACCCACATTTGATGAGGGAAGATCGGTCCCAAGTTCAATTTTGACGTGACAACCGTCTTAAAATGTAGGTTGCGGTGGGAGTCACTTTGAAAAGTGTAACGCTCGTAACGTTACGATGAGTCACCGAACGGAGAGAGGCCCGCCGAATGCCTTGCGTCTCTCTCCCACTCAACTATGATCGGTCTGTGCTCGCGCGCGCAGCACTAGAGAATTAGGCAGCATTGAAATCGGCGCATGCTTGTGTCTCTGTCTTTGTCTTTCTCGAACGTTCTTGACGTTGGAAAAACAAGAAAGCGTCATAATAACAAGTTCACACGTGTGGTTAAAGTATCGTCAGCTGTGTCTGTAGTGAAAATTGGAGTGCTTAGATTCGTCATTTACAACAACTACAACAATAAAGGTAATAATTGTACACTGATATTTCATTATCGTAAACTATGATTGATTGATTAATTGTTAGATTGACAACAAAAGTTGAGAAACTGAGTTTTTCATTCAATTCCTTGTTCCTATTGTGCAATTTATTATATTCATATCTAATAAATATTCTACCGAGAAAAGACGTTGTCACGTAAAATCTTCGCCCGTAAAACCGACTTTACAGGCAACCATTTTTTTTTTTTTTTTTATTATATCATGCGATCGGTCTTGCGACCATGAGCAGATGTGCTGTACGAAGATGTCGGGCCGAGATGCATCCCTTTAGATGTATCCCTCTATTAAAATATTGGCTTAGTCCTTGAAGCCTAGTTTTGGTAGCGGCTTCGCTTCAAGCGACTGATGCAGTCTGGTAAAGTCAGTTGTAGAGCTAGCTGGTTTATGTGGCTATTCAATCTGGTGTGGTAACTGCCTGTACTAGTCTTTATTTCCTCCTTGACTGTTGGCATGTTGAGATGTTCATGCAGTTCAGAGTTTCTGAGGAACCACGGTGCGTTACCGATTTGACGAAGAATATAGTTCTGAATTCTTTGGATTTTAAGTATGTTAGACTTGCTGCTGGCCCCCAAAGCTGAATTCCATACATCCAGATAGGTTTTATGACAGACTGGTATATGAGGATTTTGTTGTCAATTGATAACTTGGAATTCTACCTAGGAGCCAATAGAGTCCCTTATATTTTAGGTTTATTTCATTGCGTTTCGATTCTGTGTTTGCTCCATGTCAGGCGGCGGTCCAAGTGCAATCCAAGATATTTTACTGAATCACTGTGCGGTAGGTCTTTGCCAGCTAACTTCACGGTGGGGCATGTATCTCGTCGCAGTGTGAAGGTGACATGTACTGATATACTGGCACTTGCCTTGATTCTCCATTTGTCAAACCACGTGTTTATTTCATTGAGGCTTCGCTGCAGAGCCGCCGAGGCATCTACTGCTGATTTGCTTGAGGCCAATATTGCCGTATCGTCTGCGTAGGTTGCAATCGTAACCCCTGGTGTTTGCGGTAGATCAGCAGTAAATTGTGTACAATACTGGACCCAGTACTGAGCCCTGAGGTACTCCAGCAAGTATATCGTGGAATCCAGATGTGCAGTCCTGCTCTTTAACTTGGAATATTCTCCCTGTGAGATACGATTCCAATATGTTATAAAAAGAATGGGGCAGCATCCGTTTAATTTTACAGAGGAGGCCTCTGTGCCAAACTCGGTCAAAGGCCTGTTGGACATCCAAGAAAGCTGAGGAGCAGTACTCTTTGCGTTCAAGGCTATCACTGATATGTCTGCATACCCTGTGTACTTGTTCGGTAGTGGCGTGTTTTGGTCTGAAGCCAAACTGATGGTCAGGTGTTACAGAATTTTCGTCCATGGCTTGTAGGAGTCGTCGCAGTAGTATTTTTTCCAGGATCTTTGAAATTATCGGAAGCAGGCTTATAGGCCTGTATGATGTTACTTCGTTAGGTGGTTTTCCAGGTTTTTGGATCATAATTACTTGCGAGACTTTCCACAGTGCTGGGAAGTAACCTTTTCTGATGATGCAGTTGAACAAAGTTGTCAGGTAGGTGATTGCTTTTTTTGGTAGCTCCACCAGTACTTTTTTATCGATTAGATCAAATCCTGGTGCAAGTTCAATTTAAAGTTAACTTGTGGACTTATTAGAAACAGCTATATTAGAAGTTAGTGCCAGACAAAGGATAACGTTTTTATTAACTGGCACCGGGATTAACTGGGACCTCATAATAAAACTTGCACCTGTCTAAATTAATGAATAATATAATAAAAAAAATCTGTTAAAATTCCCTATCTCAAAAACTAGTGAACCGATTTTGATGAAACTTGCAGTATTCCCTTAGTTGAACAATACCTTGTACAATAATAACTTAAATTGGACTTGTAGTTCCGGAGATATGTGAACACAAAAATATACATACACTTTTGAAATTTGGCACATTTGATCAGACGCTGATATAGACTAACATATACGAAAATTGGGCAGTTCTGGAAATATTACATACATACAGGTCAAATTGATAACCTTTTTTTGAAGTCGGTTAAATATAATCATCACCGTAATATCATGCAAGTATATCAGTGGGCATAATTTTATGTGGGCATATCACTTATGTCGCGTTGACACGATGACAATACCTACCTACCTTTAACTATATAATATTACTTTGATCGTCTGTCAATGCAGCTTTAATTCCAATTGAAATAAAAATTACCTACCTATTGGATGTTCAAATAGTTTTATAGTCTCCAATTTACAGTAGCAACAACTGAATTTATCGACTGATATTGGTAAGTAGATAAATATAATGAATTAATTGTGTCCTTACCACATTTTCATTTTAGTGGTGCTTATTATTTGGATTCCACAGGCAGTTCTCTGTTTGATACAGATCCAGGAATTTAAATGTTTCGTCAATGTTCATGTTAGATATTTTAAAGAGTAAGTAAAAGAGGCAGAACGAAAAAGAAACTGCACGAAGCACGCGTGCACTCACGTTCACTTCCCGATGAACACTGATGTAGGCAGTAGGCTTGAGTAAAAAATATCGATATTTTTTTCCGGATATCAAATTCGATATTTTTTATGAGCTCCCGTTCGACTTCAATTCGGGCCGCGTTCGCAAAACCAGTCAATTATTACCTGACAGTAGTCTGTTTCAGTCACACATTAATGTTTTGCATAATTTTATCCTTCACTTTACACTTTGCCGAGGGCAGGGACGTAACTAGGTCGTATTTCACCCGGGGCAAGAAATGACTTTGGCGCCCCCCCCCCCCCCCGGCCACCCTAAATACCAATGAACCACAAAAAAAGTAATAAATTTATTTTTTAGAATTATTTATGAAGTCTTTCGTCTAAAAGGAGAAAGGTATGGTAAATAACTGCTCAATGTAAGATATTAAATAGTAATTATTTAATTACTTAAACAGATGATAATTACATTTTTGTACAAAATGAAAGCCCTAAACAAACTTTAAAATGAAATTTTTCGGGCTTTTTTGCTGCAAACGTTTTAACAATGTCATCAAAAGATATTGCTGAAGCTATTTTGTGCTCTATTGATATGATGGCCAAGTTGGTTAGTCGTTGTTGTCCTGTCAAGTTCCTGATGTAGTTTTTTAATAACTTCAGTTTACTAAAACTTTTTTCATTTGATGCGACTGAAACGGGAATTGTAAGAAAAAGTAAGAAAGAAAAAGTTATATTATTATTAAGTTTTTTCTTTGTTTTTTACTAAAATTTGCAGAGACAAATGTACTTCAATCGGTCATGATATTTTAGAGAACTAGGAAAAAATATCACTTTTTTGCCCGTTTGGCGCCCCTCCAATTTTGGCGCCCGGGGCAGCCGCACCGCCCCCCCCCCCCCCCCTAGCTACGTCCCTGGCCGAGGGAATTTAAGTTTTTTGTGAACACGACCTAAAGAAAGCAAAGAATAAATGAGTAAATCGGCTGTATGGGTTCTGCCCCCTTTGCCTAAAACATAAATAAAATTTATTGACGTTTTATTTAATTATTTATTAGGCTTGAGTAAAAAATATCGATATTTTTACACGATATATATCGATAGCTTTGAATAATATTGATATATCAAATATCGATATATATATTTTTTTGCTCATTCCTACACTGATGCGTCGTCAGACGTGTGTACAGAGCTATTAAAATACTTAAATGACAATTCTGAATATTATCCATTGTATACTGATGGTAGCAAAACTAAATATTATGTTCGTAGTGCTTTATTTGATCCAAGTAATGATTTCCAGCAAAGATTTCTATTGAATAGTAATTGTTCCATTTTTTCAGCTGAGGCTTATGCAGTTTTAAAGGCTTTGCATTATATAATATCATCTGTAAGAAATTTCAGCAAGTTTTTAATACTGTCAGATTCTTTAAGTTTGTTAAAATGTTTACAAAATTTTAAGTTAAGGTATAATCAGAGTTTTATTCTAAGTACGATAAGAGAAACCTTATACTACTTGAAAATTGTTGTACTTAAAACCACCCCACGTCGACGAACGCGTCCATCGATGGCATCTGCAGATGGATCTGTCTACGTGTAGAGGAGACATATGACAGACGGACAGGTGCCGCGCCGCGCGCCTATTTCAAATGAAGTTACACACTATTGACTTAGAGATCATTTTGCTTCAAGTGCAGGCGACCGGGCTATGACGTGCCACATGTACATACATACTCTCTTTGAATTAGAGATTCTGCCGCGCGCGTGTGAACTTCGATTATAAATTTTCGGTACAATTTTTATATACAATAAAAGCGTTACGAATATTAGACTGTAATTACACTATTCTTTTCTTTGTAGTTCACGATTTTCACCGATTATATAATAAAAACTAAGTCACATCTCTGGTTTTTAAGATCATAGAATGCAACAACCTTGTTACGTCTCATATTTAATAACATTAAAAAAAATTGTATATGAAATTTATCTAAACCGAAAAAAAAACATCGTGAATGTCATTAAATCGTTATTAACGTACTGTATTAAGTGTTGATTTATTTTTTGACGTGAACCGTCTTTATAAGCGCCGAAACATACGGTAAGTTTCGGCGTTTAATTTTACCAAGTTTAAAAACTGTACCGTAACGAAAAGGTCTATATCATCGTACCTTAATAATTAAAAAACTTTGTGTTAGAGAAAAAAATATGTGGTGTGAATATTTCACTTATATAGTCAGCTCGCTGTTGTGACATTGTGTTTTTTTTTATTAAAATACTTAAAACACCGTCAATCTTGTTTTTATTTCAATCTTTTACTTCAAAAGCGATTCCCTAACATAGACGTTTCACGTAAAAACCAACGGCCGTGTGCCCCGGCACAGCCCCACCCGATTTTTGTTAATAAAATTTGTATTTATATCGAAGTCAATTTTTTTTTAGACTCAACGTTTACGTTCTATGGATGTGTCAGGCGTATCATCGTATTTGAAACAGACTTGGCGTTGCTATAGACGAATTAATAGACAGTCTGGTCGAGTCCGACATTAATTATATTACTCTTTGAGTCCGACACAATCACTGTGGCATTTGGTTGTGGTGGTATCTAAATCTATTATCCAAGCTATTATGACATTTGCTAGAGGATCGTTTTTTTTATTTATTTTACCGACCATGACTGCAAAGGCCTTTAACCGAGTCAGAGGCATGGAATTAATAAGTACTACGTATAACTGGAAAATTCACTGCGGCTATAAAAACGAGCCGAATGAGAGGACCTAAAACTTTACCCGGGTAAAGTTTTAGGTCCGAATAGGGTAACCATGATTAATGAACTACATCGGACATTTGCATTTTGAAAAAATATAACCAGATGTTTAAAGGAACTAAATAAAGTAAATTAAGTATGCTACTAAAAAATGGTAGGCATTAAATTTATTGAGTACCTACCTAATCACGTGTCTCGCACCCAGGCAACTACACAAATTGGCTAGCGCTGAAATAAATATACTGAGTAATTTGTATCAAGGAAAGTAGAAAAATACATTATAGTTAGATACTAATAAATTTAGAAGAATTTTAAATAATATAATAATTTTACAACGTAATTAACATCAATGATTCGAGAACAAACATTTTTGAAAAACGCTTGTTCATCTAAATGAAATAAAGCTCCAACTTTCTCTACTATGCGAACATAGTGGAGGAAGTTGGAGCTTCCGCTACGTCAATCAAACTGTCGATTTTACTGGAGGAACATCTTCTAATTAAATAATACGCAATTTATAGAAAAAAATGTATTTATTGAAAAACATATTATTATGATAAACATTGCTAAACAATACAGCTTTATGCAGCCTATGACGTAAAGTAGCTCTAGATGAGCCAATTATTTTAAGTGACACATTATAAATTAAAGATAAATTATTTATTTATTATTATTATTTAATTAGATTTTAAATTATTAATTTTTACATCCCTTCTTTTGATTCGCTGTTTCATCTTTTTCACTTCACGCTTTAACTCTACTTCCCTCGGTGTCACAAACAATAGTGGTGTTTGTGTATGTATATCAATATTCGCTTTTTTTTTACTTGGTGAACCTTGAGAAGTTTCAGGTTCCATATTTTCAGATACACCTAATTGAATAACACTTAAAACTTGGATTTTCTTCTTCTCCTCAAAGATCTGGAATTTAAAACTATAAGTACTTATATATATATTAATATAATATACCAATATAATCAATAAATAAATTAGGTTTTTAAATTAAACTAATTTTAAAAATCTTTAATTTGTATTGTGTTAATTATACAAATCGGGTGGGGGCCGAATATAGATTATATTGTGTGCATACATTTTTGTGTTAGTAATACACACATACAAACACAAATATTCAACTTTTATTTAAAGACAGTATGTACCAATAATAACTGTACTCGTATAGGGAGAATGCACAAAATGGTTTGTAGTTCTGTTTAATAAACTTTACTAGCCTAACATTACTGAACACAGTAAGTACTATTCATTCAACCTACTACGTGAGCAAATATTTGAAAACGTACATTTTGAGCTACTTTTATAGAATATTTAAGTTTGATATATTTTATATGACAAGACGCGTTCAAATATTCACTCAGGTACACTACACACGCAACAGTAACGAACACTAATTACTTAGGAAAGATAGATGGAATTACTCCTGGTTTCAATTTTTTACGAGCATCGGTCCGGTAATCTTATGGTTTGAAATGCAAACTACTTATCACGGAACTATTTGTAATTTTCCCAGGAATCAATTCAAGCCATAGTCGTTTTAATTCATCATTCGAATGCATTCTGAAAACAAAAAAAAAAGAAAGATCTTGTTAAAATAATGTTGTTAAGAATGTAAAATATTTGATGCTTTCGTTTTATTTTACACCATGATTTATGGTCGCCTTATTACTATAAAGCGTATAAACTTACCTATGAAAGGATATTCCACCACCAGGGTAGTATTCTTTACTGCACCCACTCACAGCGCAAAAAGTATTTACCATTTTTAGGTACAAAAACAATTTAAAAACTCAAACGAAAACACTAAGTAACAATAAGCGAACTGCGAACAGTAAACAAGACGCCATATTTATTTACATCAGTTGTTATGATATTTCTTTTACGGTAAGGTTGCCAGTTTTCAACCATTAATATTTACTAATTACTCTGATTATCCTAAGAAATATTTTCTTTTCTTCTCTCTTGCAAGCAAATATACAAAAAAGTCCCTGTAAGCAAATATACGGAATAATTTTTCATTTTTAAATGCCGTACAAAAGTTCAGTAATAAAATATCAACGATTAAATATTATATTATTTCTCATAATGTTAATATAATAAAGAGTATGAAAATATTTGCCCTGGCAAGCGTGCGAAAAGGTCAACTCGAAGATAAAGTCTTTCTCTGTCGAGACCATTTTTATATTTGGACCAAGTTATCTTATATTTAATACTAACACCTATTGAATAGAGTTTAATTTTGTATGACAAAGTTTTTGCAGTGAACCTTCCAGCTGTACGTAGTACTTATTAATTCCATGGTCAGAGGATCACGAAGCTTTATTTTACAGATAATAAAACTAATACTTAATCTGTCATAGAATTTTTAAGTGTGGTTCGTTCGTAACGATAAATATATATACGTTATATACCCAAAGTTTACCCAGTAGCGATTTACCTATAACTATAAATTATTACAATGAGATAAATAAAGACTATATAGTATTAACAGAGGTTTATGATTATTTGTCTACATCGAGTATGCAGGCTACGTTTAGATTTAAGTAAATAGTAGTATACTAATCTGTGGTAGGTACGTACCTTTAAATATATTGTGTCATTAGTCTAGCGCTTTGCCTACTAAAGTGGCAGGACAAATAGTTCAGGGCTCTTTCTACCTTCTACGCTGAATACTGAATCGCTGCTCTGGGTACTATAAGTCGGTACGTGAGAACAAGATATTAATTAGGTGTTTTAAGTAGATATACAGAACTAGTAACGTTCAAATGGAAACCGAATGCACAATTATGATTGAAAATTGCTACATACATTTTAATGAAACCAATGAAAATAAACTTTGTAATTTCTTTTATGTCTCCTACTATTTCTTTCAGTTTTAATTCAATCGCTGAACTGAAGGTGCTTCATGCATCTTAGGCAAATTCTTTGAAGAACAACTATTATTATAGCATAGTAACTATTATATTTTTTGTTAACAGGAATATACATGATAGATAAGATATATATCCAGTCATCTAGTCCAGATCTCGTAAAAGCCTAAACAATCTTTTTCAAATATTTCAGACCTGAAATGGATAGAAAAACGACTGATGATAGTATTTTGAAAATACATAAAAATGATAATGAAATATGTGAAAATTCAGAAACCTATAATTTTGATTCCCTGGATAACACTTTAGATGTTGTTAATTACATACTTAGTAATGGGCCAGCAAATAATGTGTCATCAAAAAGCAATTATAAAGCATTATCTGAGCAAAAATCAGGATTAGAATGTGATTTAAAAAAATGTGCATTATCACCTAAGAAACACTGTTTGGGGATAATGATAATGACAAACAATCATCTTATGTTACACTTGTGAAAATTAATTGTGATGATTATCAATACAATGTATTAAACAATGCTGTACCACAATCTATTGACACATCAGAACAAGTAGTATTCAAAGCACCTTATACTCCAATTTCAACTAAGAAACA
The DNA here is from genome assembly GCA_036419045.1 of Scirpophaga incertulas. Taxonomy (NCBI): domain Eukaryota; kingdom Metazoa; phylum Arthropoda; class Insecta; order Lepidoptera; family Crambidae; genus Scirpophaga; species Scirpophaga incertulas. The sequence continues at coordinate 17,112,862 of CM071629.1, read as the reverse complement.
AATAGATAAATCACAAAAAAAGACATTTAGGAAAAATAATACCTATCAGCATATAGCAAGCCCTATTGCGAAATATATAAGAAATACGCCAGTAACACCATTAGTAAAAGATATTCATCCAAGAAAACCATTGCCAGAATTGTTTTTTAAATCTAATGATAGTAATAGCCCAAAACTCAGAAAATGGAACAAGGAAAATGTTGCATTACCATCAGTTGCATACAAAACTGCTAAAAAAACATTATTGGTATGTTTGTTGATTTTACTCTTACACACATATTCACTTACATACTTTGTGTAAGTGAATATTCAAACAATAATATTAATTTTCATTTTCACATACATGAAATGGTTTTAATGTTAACTGCTATGTTTTTAGGTAGTTGTACCTGATGAAAAGAAGTTACCTCAAAGCCCTCAGATCAAGAAACTTACTTCAGAACTAGCCGAACCACTTATTATTAAACATGACTGTAGGCATGTGAACTTGGTGGAAAAACCTCTTAGAATGGTGCAGGAACATAGTTATGCAGATCTGCCATTTTCTCAAGCTGATGTATCTGTGTGTACAACAAAGAGTGCATTTCACAAGCCCAATTAATATAATGTAAAATATCTGCTTAAATCAACCAGGCGAAATTGTTAAAATATTAAGAATTTTAATAATTTATGAGCACATTTTGAACATTAACTGATTTAACTAATTGAAGACCTTTGAAATATGATAATTGAATAATTTTAATAATATATCATTTTGATAATTTATGAACCTTATAATTTTGATGATTTCTGAACTGTGTTTTATATTAATAAATTTGAAGTGATATCAATAAACTTGTATTTTTTAACACTTATTCAACTATTTGCTCAAACAGTAGACTTAAATAAATAAAACAGTAGACTTAAATAAATAAAATAATCCCTTTTCACATACTAAACAACAACAATTTTTTTATATTTTGTTTTTTTATTATATATTTCGGAGCGAGGGGTACCAATAATTGGCGAGACACACCCATTATCGACATACTCGGTATTGTTTTCCATGTTAAAAAAAAAGAAACTAATTAAAAAAAATTAAATAAAATAATAAAATTAATTTTATAAATGAAATTTATAATACTTGAATTCTGAATCAGGCGTGCTCAATATCACATTTAAACGTGCGGACAAGGCTACAGCCAAAGACAGAATGACTCGGTCCGCCGACATTCCGCCTTTTTATAGTGCGCTGTAAACAAGTACCGCTCGTCACCTGACTCGAGGAGTGGGGGAATGACATAATCGACACGTGGTGTGCTTGTTTTAATTTCTTAGCGGCGATATACACGTGGCGCGCTTGTTTTATTCCTAAGCGCCGACACGGCCATTCTGCAGACAAGTCGCCCTCGACTTCTGTAAATAAATTGTTTCAGCAAAGTAAACTAATAACGTGGATAACTTTCTTACGGGTATAGAGAGTTTCTTAATACAAGGGTAAATATTAAGGGAGGCCCCTGTCCTCAACCTTTAAATGTTGGTAAATACACACAAAGGGAGGCCCCTGTCCTCAACCTTTACACAATGGCACATGTACACAAAGGGAGGCCCCTGTCCTCAACCTTTACATGGTGGTAAATGTACACGAAGGGAGGCCCCTGTCCTCAACCTTCACTAAATTTCGAATAGATATACACAAAGGGAGGCCCCTGTCCTCAACCTTGTGTTTACAGAGAGAAAATGTGTACAGTTTCATTACCTTTAAACTGTTGATATGACGTTTTGATCTGATTCGCTGAGCGAGCTTATGGGGGTCTGATCATCAACTGGCAAATTGTCTATCGCCGACACGGTTTCTAGGTTGACACTATCACCTGGTTTTGGTGCTAAACGAAGTTGCTCATGTGCTACCTTTTTTGGTCTTCCTCTTCCATTAATGCGTTTTAATTGATAGCGGTCATGTTGAAGTATTTTCCAAATTTCGTATGCATCTGGGTATTTGAGGTCTAACCCTAGCTGATTCCTTGGATTGGTTTTAAAAAGAACGATATCTCCCTTTTGGAACCTTTTGATTTTGGCTTTTCCTTTACTGAATCTTTCTTTGTCTGATTGTGCTCTGACTTCAATGTTCCTTTGCATGTAGTTATCCAGTTGAGATTTGTCTACTGTCCCTTCGGATTCATCAATGAGGGATATTAGTTCAGCGGGCACGGGACATTGTCTTCCGGTAAGTGCTTTTAGAGGACTAATATTCGTCGTTTTATTCTTTGTACAGTTTATAGCTAATTGCAACGTATCAAGACCTTTTTTCCAATCTTTTGTCTCGTAGTTTCTAATTATAGTGAGCCCATTTTTTACTACAGCCATCATTCTCTCCACTTGTCCATTACTGCGACTGACTCCTGGAGCAATAAAATGCTGATGGATACCATGTTCTTTGCAGTACTCTTCAAATTCTGCCTTAAATGCTGTATCTTGATCACCAATTATTTGTCTCGGTGCTCCAAATAAAGAAACTATTTGCTTAAGAGCAAGAAGCATGGATTTTGAAGTTTTATCTGTTACATAAGTCAAAGTGACGTATTTGGTATAAGCATCAATCAGAACTACCACGTATTCATATTTATTATTACGTTTTGTGAGATGCCCTGTCATATCAATATGTATGGTGTCGAATGGAACGGGTTTCTTCTCAATAGGGTACATTTGAACTTGCTTTGCTCCCGACGATCCTTTACTAGTTTTGCATATCACACAATTATCTATAAATTTTCTTACAGTGGAGGACATCTCGGGAAACCAATATGTTTCTCGTATCTTAGCCAGAGTTTTCTCCCATCCGAAGTGCTTGAGTGCTGTGTGATATGCATTAATTATGCTCCATTGATAAGATTTTGGGATTATCTTTTTCCATTTTTTAGAACCAGGTTCTTCATCAATGTACTGCCTCTCTAGAACTAGGTCGTGGATGCGATAGTCAGGTAAGGTCTCTCCTTGTTCGATATTTTTAATGATTTTGGCCAATTCTGGATCGCGTCTTTGTTCGATCTTCAGCCAGGAGTCTACGTTTTGTGATAAGTTTATGCATGCCACAGGGTTTCGACTGAAGTAATCTGCATGTTTCATTCTATTACCTTGTCTATACTCTATAGTGAAGTCGTAATGCTGTAGGAAAGACCACCATCTGTGGATTCTAGGTAGAAGATCATGCTTATGAGCAGAAGATTTTATGGCATTACAGTCTGTAACAATTTTAAAACTTCTTCCATAAAGATATTGTCTGAAGTGTTTCACAGCTCTAATAATGGCTAGTGTTTCAAGTTCGTAGGAGTGGTAATGACTTTCTGGTTTTGTAGTCCGTTGGCTCATGTATGCTACTACTAGTTGTCGTCCATCCTTTATTTGAATTAGTACCGCGCCTATTCCGTTACTACTTGCGTCAGTATGAAGCTCTATGTCTAAGCCTTCCTGGAATATCGTTAACACTGGCTCCGAAGTTAACCGTCGAATTATGTCAAGGCGAACACTTTCGCATTTAGGAGTCCAATTAAATCGAGTATCCTTTTTGGTTAACTCATACAGGGGAATCATACGTTCCGAGAAGGAAGGAATAAATCGTCGAAAGTAACTTGCCAATCCACAAAATTGACGAACTTGTTTTGTAGTGCAGGGTACAGGTGATTTTTCAAGTGCTTCGACCTTTCTAGGGCTTGGTCTGACGGTACCACTGCAAACAACATTTCCCAGATATTCTATTGATGTTTTAAAGAATGAACACTTCTTGATATTAACAGAAAATCCCGCTGCACTTAGCGCCGATAATACTTTATCTAGCATAGACATTCCTTCACCAAAGGTTTTACATTTGATTAAAACATCATCCATATAAATTAGAATATCATTAAGAAGTGGTCGCAAAGCAGTCATTATTGCTCGTTGAAAAACCGCTGGAGCGTTCATTAGGCCAAAAGGCATCCGTACATACTCGTAGAGTCCATCAGGTGTAATAAAAGCAGTCTTTGATATTGCCTCCTCTTTAACAGGTATCTGATGGAATCCTTGTGCCATATCTAAAGTTATGAAATAAGTCGCATCTGATAATCTATCAATTTGGTCAGCAATGATTGGAAGAGGGAACTTTATCGCCACGGTATTACTATTTAGTTCTCGATAGTCCGTGCACATTCTATCTTCTCCATTCTTCTTCTTTACAAGAATAACGGGGCTTGCAAATTCAGAAGAACTCTCCCGTACGATTCCATTTTTTATAAGATCGTCAATAATATGTCTTACCTTTTGGCGTTCTATTGGAGCCATTCTATACGGTCGCCGGGACACAATCTTCGATGGATCTTTTAGTTGAATATCTAAACATCCAGTCAATACCTTACGTGTTGGAGTTCCAGAAGTAAAAGTTTCCCTATATTTGAAAAGCAAACTTGCCAACTCACGAATTTCGGCTTCATTGGTTAAATCAGTATCTATATCAGCGCAAGACTGATCTGCTTCCTCGATAGTCAAAATAGTCGATGTTCGAATGAGTGTGGCCCCCTTTCGAGTTATATGTACTGTCAAACCGGGTGTCTTCAAAAGGTCTGAACCAACCAAAAAATCACACGGTATCTCATGGTCTTCAACTACATGAAAAGTTATCTCTACATAAATGCCATCTATAATACAGGTGACAGTTATTGTCTGAAAAGATACAACCGGCACACTCACCCCAAGTCCTTTGAGTATTAATGGACAGTCTGTACGTTTTCCTGGCAAGGAAGAGCCAATTGTTCGCCTTATAAGAGAGCGGTCCGCTCCACTATCAAAGAGTGCAATGAAGTAATGATCATTGATAGTTAATTTCATAGGTGTAGCAATTTTTGAAAACTCTCCGGCCAAATTTATTTTGCCAGCTTCGTCACTCATTTTCTTAAAGCAATTGGTTTCGATGTGCCCTAGTTTACCACAATAGTTGCATTTAGGTTTTAGTCGCTCGGATTGATTATAATTTTCATTTGACGTTAGCAACGGTTTCGGATCTACAGGCTTATCAAAATTTTTGGGACAATTAGTTTGTATATGACCAGGCTTTCCGCATTTAAAACAAGTGACGGTATCTTCTCTATTGTTTCTCAATCTAGGTCTTTTTGCGGGTGGTTCGCCTAGTCGATATTCTCTAGGTTTTATTGTTGCTGCAACTGATATAAGTTCAGGAATTGAAGAACACTTACTTGCGAGCAATTTTAAACGAAGGTATTCATTGTCGATACAACCTATGACTGCTTCTACAGCATCCTTTTCTTTGTCTCCGCTAACTATTCGTTTCCATATATTCCAAACTTTCGTAATAGAATCAGCTGGATTTGTTGAATCAAACTTAAAGTTTCTTAATTTTAACATATCATTTGAGTAACGGGCTTCCGGTTCAAATGTTTGTATCAAAGCCATACGCATTTCACTCCAAATAGGAGATTTGACAAGCCATGTATCACCTAAGGTCTTGGCGCGACCCTGTAATAAACTAGCTATCTTTGTACATACCTCATAATCCGTCAAGCCCCAGTGTTTTTTAGCTTGGTCAACATGTTCACACCAATCTCGAACTGGGATTTCTCCATCAGGGTTATATGGCGCGATATAAATATCACTTAACCTTGGCTTTTTCTGACGACCTTGAGATAGCAGCCCTGCTAGCAATTCGTTATTGACTCTTAGGTTCTGTTGTTGATGTTCAGTTAAAGTTTGAAGTAAATTTGCTAACGTAGCCATGGTGTTAGACGTGGAAGTGTTCTCCGGCATGACGTTATTAGATGAAGTAGAACATAGCCCTCGGTTGATCCCACTTCTGATTTCGGAGCGAGGGGTACCAATAATTGGCGAGACACACCCATTATCGACATACTCGGTATTGTTTTCCATGTTAAAAAAAAGAAACTAATTTAAAAAAAATTAAATAAAATAATAAAATTAATTTTATAAATGAAATTTATAATACTTGAATTCTGAATCAGGCGTGCTCAATATCACATTTAAACGTGCGGACAAGGCTACAGCCAAAGACAGAATGACTCGGTCCGCCGACATTCCGCCTTTTTATAGTGCGCTGTAAACAAGTACCGCTCGTCACCTGACTCGAGGAGTGGGGGAATGACATAATCGACACGTGGTGTGCTTGTTTTAATTTCTTAGCGGCGATATACACGTGGCGCGCTTGTTTTATTCCTAAGCGCCGACATATAAGACTATTTTACAACATAACATACATACGTTAATAAATTTAATTAAATTTGATTTACTTCTGATAACATACAGGTTTACCGGAAATGTAACCAAATTTTAATATTTCTGTATAATTGTGCTTTTTGGAAAATAAGTTTATCATTGTGGTCTTTGATCAGTATCTTAAAATTAATTATTTAATCTGTCGCGGGTTCGATTCACAGTACAAACCGGCGAATTTAAAAAAATCTGTATACAATGAAATTGTTTTTAAAATTACAATGAAGTCCGCTATATTTTCTATCTACAATATTAAGATGTTTTCCCTTTAAGTGGTATGTCTTTAGATCTCTGTATCACTATTATTTTATATTATCTTGCCTTGAATATTATCACTTCCCTTTTTCACCTAAACCCGTTAATACGCGAGTCGGCGAATTACAGTTCAATATCGCCTTCAATTTTTTCAAAATCGATAATGACTTCGCAGACCGCGACACGTCCTTAGTGATCCTCCCAATCAATTAACGCAGGACCTTCAAGGCCTGCAAGCAGCGGCATCTGAGCCGTCGCACCCTTTGTGTAGGTCCCTTTCAATATAGACCGCAGCCATTTGGGTGTACCGTGCCTCTTCTAGCGCATATGCTCTCTTTATAGGTCATCGCTGACTGCCTCTCCTGAGGTGCAGTCTTCCTTGTCACCTCTAATGAATAATGGTTTGAGGATCAACGGCTTAGGCTGAGTTTAGTCGGTACGTCTTTCGGGTCGAGCCGCATCGATTCGTCACGAGTCCGACATAATCACCGTGGCACTTGGTTGCGGTGGTATCCAGACTCTCCTCTCTAGAGGGAAAAAATAACAGCATCTTTTTCACACGGCCCAAAATATTCACAAGAAACTATTTCTCATTCTAAAAATATGTATGATTAATTAGAACCATACAATACCATAATTTATATACCTAATTATAAATTTTAGTTTGGTGCTGTCAAACGACGATTTGCTATTACGAAAGCTTGCACAAAAATCCTATTATTGAGGTAGAAACTACTACGTAAAAAGCGTACAAGTCCGCCTGGTACGCTTTACGTGCTAGTGTCTCAACTTAGTTATAAGTTTTCACCAACGCGGTGTGTATGATCAAAGGATCATAAACTAATTAAAGAGTTCGGCTCGAAACATGCTCCATTTGAGCGTCACCATATCTCGCCTCCAGCGCTTCCACCGGTTGCTTACAGGTCTCCATTTTATCAAGGCTTCGAATTAAAGCCTGATCTCGAAGGCCCAAGGTGAGGTCGAGGACCATTAAACCTAGTGGTGCAAATAACGTGGTTGTAGTGGCTTCCATTGCTGACTACTAGCCTACTACTGTCCGCGGATGGGTAACTCCGAAACGTCTCTGATCAGCTTCTTGTTAACGCGGGCTTCTAGTTCAAGACGATACTCTTGTAGGGAAAATTTACACTTTAACAAATAAATACCATTATTACACTCACACAATATAATTCAATCATACTAAATATATACCTAGTTACATTATAAAACTCAAAACCCCACTTCATCTTAATATCAAAACATTCTTCCAATAAGTAAATATAAAGACAGCACACTTCATTCTTTTAAACTCATAATACTACATATACCTATATCAGCGATTCCCAGCTTTTTCAGCCCACGGACCCTTTGGAAATTAAGACCAGTTTTCACGGACCCCCTTACTAAAATAGTAAAAAAAAACGGATTACGTATTTATTTTAGTGATTACAGATACGAAAAAAAAACAAATACAAACTGTTTATTAATATAAAAAAAAAACAAACAAATTAATTTAAAGGTTGGTGTTGCTTTTTTGCAACTAAATCAGGGATATTCGGGTTGATGTCGCTACTAAGCAGTAATCTCAAATCAGATTCTACTTGTAATCTGTTCCTGTATTTATTTTTTGTATAAACAAGAGTAGAAAATGCCTTTTCACATCGGTATGTGGTTGAAAAAAGCAGTAAATGTTTCAGTGCTTCGCTCACCATTCACCGAAAAACTCGATAGTGAAGATTCTTTGAAATTGCGTTTCAATGCTGAATCACAGGATATTTCTATTAGTTGGTTTTCCTGTGCCGGTGTCAAGCCAGTAATATCAGAAACATCTGTGTTGAAAGGGTCTGATATCCAATTTTTATTGTTGTCGTTTACTGGAAAATAGTCCCGATCAGAAGACCTCAAAGTGCGGAGATGTGTCACCATTGCATCTTGTACTTGTGCTGGCAATATTGCTTTACCAGAGGATTCCAAAAATGCTGACAACGTTGGAAAGTGATTATAGTTTTATGAATTTAACGATTTATCCAAAGGTCAAGCTTTTTTAGCATCGTTTCAATTTTATCATCGACTTGGATGATATTGATATCTCTCCCTTGTAGACCTAAGTTCAACTCGTTAAGGGCACTAAATATATCAGCCAAGTATGCTGCCATTGTAAGCCATCCAAAGTCATTGAAGTTATCAGTATATTTGCTAACGCCGTGTACAGAATTCTTCAAAAAGAACATTCTGATCTCATCTCTCAGTTCAAAAACAAGCGTCACACACAACTCAAGCGTGTAGTTTGTGAGCAGTGCGGTGCGGCGGGAGGAAGGGTCCGGGCCCGTGCTAAATAAGCGTGGCGATTACGAAAAATTAACCGTTATACCTATTAAATGTAAAAGGGACGCAATCCCAAATATCATTTTTGTATAGGAGAGCCAAAACAAAATTTGAAAAATCAATTTATGAATTTTAGACTATAAATTTATTATACATTATTAGATTGGATTTTAAAAATATCGTGTGCTTAGATGTCATTTTTCTAATTAAACTGGTTAGCTGATTTTGCGGCCCGTTTGCATTTAATGAGCGATTCATCTGCGGTGTCATCTCTGGACGTGTGGTCTAAAGATGACACATATACTCGCGGACCCCCAGGGGCCGCGGACCACAGGTTGGGAAACGCTGCTATATATCTATACATATAATAAGACAGTAAAAATATTTTGTCTGTACATTTAGTATTTTTGACTGAAATGGATAGAGGGGCACTTAAATAGATTATTAGAAAGCAAAAAAAAATTTTTGGAATTTTTTGTCTGTCTGTATGTATGTTCACGTTTATCTCCGAAAGTACTGAACCGATTTGCTTGAAACTTTCACTATTTGCTTTGTTTTAACTCAGAATAATATCTAAACTTTGTTTCATCAAAATCGGTTCATTAAAAAAAAGTTATCGTCATTTTAATGAACTCAAATAAATAAAACTGGAGTGTCATCTGTGAAAATTGAAGACGGTGAAATTTTAATCAAAAGTACTGTGAAAATAGTATTTGTGGAAAAGCTCATTGTTTTGTGCCACACTATACATACATACATACTAATATTATAAATGCGAAAGTAACTCTGTCTGTCTGTCTGTCTGTTCCGCTTTCACACCAAAACTACTGAACCGATTTAAATGAAATTTGGTACACAGATAGTCTGGAGCCTGAGAAAGGACATAGGCTACTTTTTCATGCAAAAAAGGTTGTAAAGGGTTGTAAAAGGTTGAAAGGAGGGATTATTGGTTGTATGGAAATATTGTTAAAACTACTGAACCGATTTAAATGAAATTTGGTACACAGATAGTCTGGAGCCTGAGAAAGGACATAGGCTACTTTTTCTTGCAAAAAAGGTTGTAAAGGGTTGTAAAAGGTTGAAAGGAGGGATTATTGGTTGTATGGAAATATTGTTAAAACTACTGAACCGATTTAAATGAAATTTGGTACACAGATAGTCTAGAGGCTGAGAAAGGACAGAGGCTACCTTTTAAAGCAGAAAAGGGTTGTAAAAGGTTGAAAGGAGGGGGTGAAAGGTTGTATGGCAGTATTGTTAAAACATATCCTTCCTGTGGGAAATTCGAATATAACGCGGGCGAAGCCGCGGGCGGAAAGCTAGTAATATATATAACTAATCATAGACAAAATTCCAATCTCTAACAGATACCACTTCCGTGTCATCCTTTGGTAGAACCGGCAGACCGATACCATTTCTGACACCAAATGTTATGAGCTGTAGATCTTTTCAATAAATAAAATACTTAGAATCCATATGGATACCATCGCAACCAAAGTGACTCGATTTAATTTTTTTTTTTCTCCTCAGGAGAGGAGGCTGAGAATCCATCATGGAGACCAACGCAACAGGCAAGCAGGGATGCGTTGATTATGTCGGACTCCTGGTACTGTCGAGACGGCTCGACTACACAGACCTACCGACTAAACTCAGCCTAGCCTTTGGTCCTATTGACCCTACTGGCTTTATTGACGAGAGGGCCGCACCTCAGGAGAGGGACGGTTAGCGCTACCCATGGTGAGGGTATATGCGCTAGAAGCAGGCACGAATCTCCAAAGTGGGACCGGCCAGTATTGACAAGAACCTATTCAGGCTAAGCAGAAGGCTGCCGTTTAGGGGTTGACAAGGGGGAGCGACGGCTCAGACGCCGCCGCTTGCAGGTCTAGAAGTTCCTGCGTGAGTTGGTTGGGAGGGTCGCTAAGGACATGTCGCGGTCTACGAATCCTCTGCCGGTATTGACTAGTGTTGCCTTGTGACTGGCTCACAGTTGGTGGTATTGACGGGGACTCGATTGAAATGGCCCACCGTCTATAAACTTAGTCTGAACCTTGCGCATAAGTACCCCACGGTTTGGACGGAAGGGTAGGGAGGCGATCAATTTTCTACAATTTTTGAGGTAGTATCGTTTGAGACAAATGGGACAAACGTAGGCTGGTCTGTTTTTTTTTCTTTTTTCCAGACTATTTCTTTTTTGGACCCTATTCATTCACTTGGGAGTGAATAACAATAAATGATAAGAATTGTACTTGCTTATTTAGTGGAAAGAAATAAAAGGTATTGTTATTTAGTATAATTTCATAACCACCACACATATAAATCGCAAACGTGTGACAAAAATAATTTCAAAGCATAAAAAATTTCACTGTTTAAAACTGTGTCAACTTCGAACTCCATTTGCTACTCAATATATAAATTCGAAAGTGATAAACTGAACATTTCAAAGGTTGGCATTTACCGGATAGTTATTATTTTCAGGGGACAAATATTTCGAGATTATTAGCTTCGAAGCGTACTCGGGCCTATTGGGCCTTTAGACAAAGTATTCTTCGCATTTGATTTATTATCGAAATCCTTTCGGTATTTAACGGCATTGTATAGAAATGATTCCCAAATACCTAATATTACATTCTAACGAACCGAAATAATATTACATTCTAACGAAAAAAAATAATAGAAGTTTTATAATATTTTAATATTTATTCATAATTATATCATTAAAATGCTTTAAAATTTAAATACTTGAAACTTGTTATGAAGATACTGACATAAAGAAATTGAATAGGGAATAAGCATGTTTATTTCAAATAATCGTTGTCAAGCAATTAAATCACTTAAACAATTTTAGGTATATACGAAAAAAAAAACAATATAGAATGTTACATAGGCACTTAGTTAAGGCACAATTCACGAAGTTATCAGCTGTTTTTATAAGTGTAACTGTTTTTAAACATACAATTCAAATTATGATATACAAAAATTATCCTACATATATATAGCCCAAATATTACAGAATTTCTTAAAAAGAATTAATATAATTTTGCAATAGAGCTAAATCGAATAACATTTGTCGTTATTTTATACGACAACCGAGAGTTGAACTAGTTTTTGCAAACACCAAGACTCGATTTGACAAATGACAATGACAAGAATAGGCCTGATCACCGACAGATTTTCTATAATTATGATAATTCGTATTAATAAACATTAAGAGTTATACAATATAATTAAATTCTGTAGAAGTACACGGTTGAAAATTAATTTTAAATAGTAATTTAATTTATCAACACATTTCACAACAATTTCACTACTTTGAAATGTTACCAACACCAAAATAACAATATTGATACGAAAATGTACTTGCCAATCGATTACAATAATATCATTACGAAGATACGCAATTCATTTCATTTCATTCATTTCATTTCATTTCATTTCTAATTTATTACTTCATGTGTAAGTCGTAACTAGTAATCCCTATTATAATAAATTGTAATAAGTTATATTTCTGAATATGATCATATTTTTTATTGATGTAATTATATAACATTCGATTATCGATGCCGTTAATCTAATAATGTTATTATTGTGCTGGCAACACTAAATAAAACTTTTTGACAGTCACGTCAATGTCAAAAAGTTTTATCACTTCTCCCGCGAAGTAGTTCCATTTTCCTATTTGATGAATAATAAATTGTTAAAAAGACATGACATGTGGGTTTTTTTCATCCATTTTAAAATAATGTAGGTAAGTATTTTGTGTATATTTTTTTTATAAAAAGTCATTAATTTAATAAATCATTTAAAATCAGAAGTATTAAGTAAATGGTGAATTTTAAAGAGGTATAACTTTTTTGGTGTACTTCTAATAAAAAACTAATTATACTATTAAATTCTTCTTCCTTTTTTATGATATAATTATAGTTAAACTTTGTCGGTTCAGGCAAAGTCTTGTAGGGAATACTATTGAAATATAACCGAATTAACTGTAACCGTGCAATTTAAACAAAAACAACACCAAATTATAACAGAATAGACCTAGTTATAATTTAACAAAAATACACATATTATTTTATAGTAATTTCACATTTTAATAGAAAAGTATTTCACGTTGAAACGACAATCGAACAATTTTTTGCACAATAAAGCAATAAAAAATAATGTTCATTATTTCTTAATATCATATATGTATACGTACTATGTTGTAGAAAATCATTTAATCATTGTAAAACATTCATTGTGTGTGAAGATTTATAGTTTCATACAAAACTTTTAAAAAATATTCCAGCTTTGTTTAATGTTTAAATACTGATTCAGTAGCGCAAGCCTGAATAATTTTATCCACCCATAAACGTTCCACATTAACACTTAATACATTTCTATTTCACATATAAATCTAAAGCATATCTTTTACAACTGAAACAAAAAAGGAATTAAATGATAATTGATTACAATAAAATACTCTATTTATTTTTATTTTATTACTATAACTTGTTTTTATATTATTAAAAACTTTGCATGGTAATTTATATTTTACAACCCTTGTGTGATGACATGCATATTCCCTATTTGTGTTAATGTACAGCTTATCAAAAAAGACCGATGTGTAGTGAAAAATTTGAATTACATCCACGTGGTAATGACAACACACATCAAAAACAACAAATGACAGATTTCCATACAGTGATTTACCTGATATTGTTTGGAGGAGATGACCGTGTTGGAATAATATATAAGGAAATACGAAAATCATATTTTTATTAAATTTCCTTATCGAAAAGAATTTTCTTTTTAATAAATAACTTGCAGCCACATTGGCTGTAAGTTTATTGCATAAATGAAATATAAAAAAGATAATAAAAGATTGAAAGAAAATAGAAAAGTAATAGAAGATTGAAAGTAAATTAAAAGTATTGTTCAACTTATTCATGAGCAAACTGGATAATCGAGTTGCCAAACAAAATGACGCTCAGTATTTTTATTTGCCTCGTTAATGATTTATAATTTAGCTACAGCAATATGATTTAGATATTACAGCATTTTTTGAAATATTTTTTTTTATAAAGTGCATTCCACATAGAGACAATTTACAGAAATATACGAATTAATCAAAATAAACTTTGTGCAATTCAACATTTATATTCCAAAAATGTTTTGATTAAAAATCATATAATGTATTTCTTTTTTCGTGCAACATCGATGATCATCCACTATTCTATTTTACCCTATTCAATGTAGATATTTCTGTTTTTACATTTTAATCTCTGCTCTTATTGAACATATTAATTCATTGAAAAAATCCCTGAGTGAAAACTTGTCATTGTTCTCTAAAACAGATGATTATTGTAAAGAACTCTTGTAGTATTTTTAGATAGACGTGAAGTAAATCAAAGTTCATAAATCAACTAACATTAACATTCCACTTTCTGGTAGACATTAAGATAAAAAAGGTTAGTACAAAACTTACAAACAATTGTAACAATAACATTTGTATACAGAATTATGTGCAAAATATATTGTTTATCCCATAAAACTTAAAACGTAGCACCATTAACAAAAGACTGAAAACACTAAACGATTAAAGCAATGCTGTGCTTTAATTGTTTAGTTGTTTCGTACAAAACATTCAAGAACAATGATTAAATAGATAATTATATTTTCGAGGTCTATATTTAGTAAGCTGTCAATAAAACATATAAAAACTATAAAAATAATACATCTTTCCTATAAAAAGCGATCTGATTCTGTGTGAAATCACTAACAGAAGAAACACTTCAAAAGAGTTAGTTTGTGCGATGGTTATTAAAATATCTCTTTGGCATGTAGTTGCCAAGAATGGGATTTATTTTGTTTTGACAAATTTTCATATAAGTACATATACACAAAGTATCTCTAAGGCCACCTTAGTAATGCAAAATTTAACCATTTTATCCAGATTAACAATTTACTTTACCTTACTTATTTTTAGGCTGATAAATCACATTTTTGTTTGACAAGAACTATTCAAGTTGTTGCATCGGTTAATAAAATACTTGCATAATCATAATTGCGTGGCTTTACAAACATTTTCGTATTTTTTTTTTTTATAGGATAGGGCAGCAAACGAGCAAACGGATCACCTGATGGTAAGTGATAACCGTTGCCCATGGACACCCGTAACACCAGAGGAGTCACAGATGCGTTGCTGGCCTTTTAAAAAGGGAATAAGGGGGGAAGGGGGGATGGGCCTCCGGTACCCTCACTCACTCGGCGAAACACAGCGCAAGCGCTATTTCACGCCGGTTTTCTGTGAGGCCGTGGTATCACTCCGGTCGAGCCGGCCCAATTCGTGCCGAAGCATGGCTCTCCCACGGTAAAAATAATAATGTGGTATTGGTATTGTGCATCGCCATTTCACTAATAATCAAATCACTATAAGTAATGTACTTTGTTTAGGTATGATTAATAGGTTGATCTTACGTTCTAACGAGTTAAGCAAGCATTACACAAACGTAGGACCAGAATACTATCACAAAGAGATTCTAAGGATATAATACAAAAATGCGGTATATATTTTAATGGTGCTTATATTTATATTCTAATAGGTATTTAAAACGTTATTTACCATAGTATATACGGAATATAAGTAAGAAAGTACGTAAAACTATCTAAAATTATATGAGAACATGTATTTTGTTAGAATTCCTCCTTAAATGTTTTCGAAAAAAATTATTTAACTTATAAAGCACCCAGTGTCAAAATAACCACAATAACACCCAAAATAGATTCATAATGTACTAAATTTCATCATTGAGTATAAAACTCGAGACAGTGTGAGTATTTAGTAAATTCGCAAAAAAAATATTAATTTATTAAAAATATATTTGAATTTACGTACGTTTTATTTACGTTAATCGTCCATATCAGGTGCAAATTTTATATGATTTTTAATAATTATACAATTCCAAAAATACACATCATAGGTGCCAAAAATAGTACTGTTACAATCGTATATAAATAGGTAGCAAAACTGGCAACTTGTTCTTGGGAAATGTATATCCATTTTTAAGCTTCTGTAAACGGACATAAAATTTTTGCCTTTGTGTAAATTCTAAATCTGTCAAAAAATCACTCGTCAGTAAAAGCTATTATAAAGTAACTATCTAAATGATCACGCTATATGGACCTAGGAACAGGAATCATAAGTCTATGTTGTATAAAGATTATTTAGATTTTTGGTATTAACATACACCTTTCATTTTACAATCACGAACCTATCATAAGGCAGTAGTATAAATAATTATAATGATACCCTGATAAGTTAAACGCCAGAAAGCAGGTATCTGTAAGGTTACCGTTAAAACGCATTAAAATATTACAATTACACTAAGATATAAAAAGCACCATCGAATTAAACTGAATTTAATATAATAATAGGTTTAGATTCAATATGACAGTTTGACACATTTCTGTTATTTTTGCGTAGAATAAAATGATGGCTAGTAATTAAAATTTTTAAGATTAACTTGGAAGTTTTATTTTATACAAAATCGAAATATCTTACTTTTATCATACTTTGCACCATATTTACCTTACAAGCCTTACTCAATGAATAGTTCATACTACTACGAACACGCAGATGCACCATTTATTACTCAAAGCGTTCTCCTACACCTTCAGAGATCTTGTCTTATAAAATGCAAAATTCTGTCCTATAAAATGAAACATTTGAATGGACAAGCTTATTACGCGTCATTAAAATGGATTGATAAAGGTGTAGACAGAGTATTTAAGAGACTTATAATTACAGCAAACAGGTATAGACTAAGGACACACTACATTATTCCGAGGTAAAACATATTCAAAAAAGTATTTTTATTTTCTATTATACAATCATAGTTTCCTAAAACTTCAAGCATACATAAATAACATTCTATAAAAAGAGATTCTATGCCAAAATCAATATAGAAAGTAAATAGTCACTATTAGTTATTTTATAACATGCCATCTTTTGCGGATGAAAATGAATTAAGTATGTAATATTTTATTTCCGTTAACGAACTATTGTCATGGTTATCACGGTCATCCTTTTGTTCCAGTTGCATTGAAAACCAATTCCATATTTCATCCACTTGTTGCAGTCTGAACAAGGAAAATCACAAGATCCAGGATTTGGTAGCGGATTGTTACTAATAGACTTCACGGAACGTCGATTGGTAAAATTATAACCGGTCACAATAGGACAAATTCTCATAAAAGTTCTATTTAACTAAAAATATAATGTAAAATCCGTTTCATACTACTTGTAATATCGCTAAACTTCGTCTTCGTCTTTTTAATAAAATTAAGAGATAACTAGATTTCATCAGGTTTTAGAGTGTAGTAACCATTTATTAATTATAATTTATTATTCTTTATATTTTATTTTTGTGTGGGTATTATACTCTAAATAATAAGGATTAAGTTGTGCAAAAAAGACGTGTAACTATATTTGTTAGTTGGATTTTTACATACTGCCATTGCGAGAAGCTTAAGTCTTTTTCTTACTTTATCATTACGTCATAAAAGATTTAAAAGTCATTCTGTTGTGCTGACGTAAATACAAAACGGTCGTTTTGATTCGGCGTTTTGTTTCGGCCGACTTGAACACAGATTGCATGACATAAATTTATATTATTGATTATATGCAGGGCAGAGGATCAGTATGTGCAGCGGCCAGTTTTTATCTTTTGCAAATTTTGACAGGAAGATCTACTGTTATATTATAAACGGTATTCACTTCTTATATAATCTCGGTTAACTATGCGAATAATACAAAAAATGTATATTGTTCACAATATCGTAATAGAATAAGTTCAAAAACAATTATTGGCGGGTTTACAAAGATATTTATTTATTTTAAAAAATAATATTAACGTAAGTTGAATATGTAATAGGAACATAAAAAATAATACATTAATATAACAAAATAACTGATTATCATCATTCGTATGATAAAATACGTGAATATTTAAAGAAAAATAAAAATAAAAACTAATTTTGATAAAGTCACAATGGAGTTTGCGCATTCATTCCCAACGTATGTATTCTCGCACGAGAAGTGTTACTATTTTGTTGAAGCCTATTGGCATTGACAAGTTGGTTAAAAGTTGACTTACAACTTTAGTCACCTAGTTATAAACTCAAAAGTAAATATATTTATTTGTAAGAACAATACTTACAGCTCTTAATTGACGTTGGCTTATGCATTCTGCGAGTCATAAAAAATATGTATTGGTATAATAGAAGCCGATCTACTAAACTAATCTTTTGCTTACATTAAAAAAGATTAGATTCCAGGTGCTAAAAAAATTTTTGGTACATCTATAATTAGCGTATGTAATATTTTTGACTTTAACTTACACAAACGTAGTATAAATTTAGTAGTCACTATCGTATAAGCATTCTAATAACCTACATTAATAAGCAACCATTTGTCAAGAGTATATAATAAAATACAATTATGTAATATTTTTTAGGACTTTTTTTGTTTGAGGTACTTTTTTATATTATTAATTATAATTAAAAAATCAAGGTGATAACATAATCAACATAAGTCTATAGACTATAATCGAGATAAACAATTATAAATGCGTATAAAATAAAAATTTTATGAATACAATCATCATAGCAATAACACAGTATGTTGTAATATATGACACATTACATTTGACTTACAACATGCCAGGCCCATCATTTTCCTTGTTTCCTGATTTTTCAAAAAACATGAAATCCTGAAAAGAGAAATACAAAATTTTAACTCACACATATTTTTTTTTGTTAAATGAAGTATTTTTCACTTCACGTAAAGACCTACTTCATTTTGTTCATGACAGCCAAAAAAGGTTACAAAATATTTTTATGCATTTATTTTTGCTATATATTGACAAAAAAACAAACTGACCGCCAGGTGGTAGTGGTTACAATTGCCTATACTATCTGCCGCTATTGTGAGATTCAACCATTGCCAATACATGACATAAGATGAAAAAGTAAAGATGAGAAGATTCCATGTAAAGATAAGAAGATCTTATTCTTTACATGGAAACACAGCAATGCGCAACAACAAGCAATGCAACAGCACTACTGTTTTGCGGCAGAAACAGGTAAAGCGGAGGTACCAAATAAGATGACTCTGGTTTATACTAGGGTCGTCTTCGGTCTTCTTCAAGGTTCAATCGGTCGTCCTCAATCTTTGTTCAAGGGATACAAGGGGGGAGAATAGTCTTCCGCCAGATAAAATCCCTTCTTTCTTGAAGATCCCTTTCTTCATTACAATTAATTTTTCATTTAAATGCTATGAATGGCTATAAAAAGAGAAAATTACCAAAGGTAGAGTTTTAAAAATAAATAAAATAATCGGATTTTTATTTAATAATGCTTTGGCTTAACTATATACGTATGAATAAACGCGATGTAACGTTAAGTTAAATCGGTACATTAACAATCGTCAAATTATACCACCTTAGTTAAAGACGTTGAACCGTGGATTATTTTAAAAAATAATATGGTTACAGGCTAAAGTAGAGATTTTGACCAAACACTTTCCGTTTCCCGGGAGGTTTTTAGTTTATTACAAAATATTTACAAGACTTAAGCAGCATAAACTACAGACAGACAAACAAGCACCTATACTACAGGCTAAGTACGAGATACTACACTACGTATCTAAAATTTAAACTTTTGTAAGTATCCAAATAAGTATTTTAATAATAGTGAAGGGTCATTAACAAAAAAATTGCCATTAAGTATCCAGAAATTACTGTCTATTCAAAAACAAAAGATAATTTGCATGATGCATGATTTTTCACTTCAAAATTCCATAACGTTTCAGTCCAATTAAAGCCGCAACATCGCAACTTGTAGGGCTTTTAAATAATGTGTATTTGATGATTTAGTTAAAGCGTGACTTGGCGATCTTTATTAATACAAAAGATAGGCTTACCTTTTTTTTTTATTTTTTTCTGTTTCCCTGAGGAAAATGCATTAAATTGCATACCCCGGCTGTGGCGAGCCGGCGGTTATGTGGGGCTCTCCTCCCCAGAAGGGGGAGGCCTACCCACTAAAAACCTCAGGGATGGCCTTCCTCAGGCATGTAGGGAGCCCCCGGGAACACAAAGGCCATTTCCGGGAACCCCCAGCCTCCGCTCCCCTCTCTAGAGGGGAGCCCTCCTCGGGGGAGGCTACCACCTCCCCCGGTCCCCTCCACCGACGACGCCCCCCGGCCACGGAAGGGTGGTCCATCCCGGGTCGCCGTAGCAGTCGCGACTTCCTCGCGCCCGCCGGCGACCCGCGGCGGCGCCGCAGCTGTGCTACCGAGCCCGGCGCCGCCTTCTTCGAGCGGGATCGGCCATCTCCCGACCCCGCTCGGCGGCCTCCTTCTGGAGCATCACTGCTTCACAGAAGGAGGCCACAGCCCTCCAACCTCCCTCGTCCGCCAGCATTGCCGCAATCAATGCCGGCGGAGACTGATCTCGCCCGATCTCTGCGACCAAGACTCGGCGCTCGGAGGCCCACGCGGGGCACTCCGCCAGCGTGTGCTGGGCCGAGTCGAGGTCGGATGCGCAGTGGTGACAATGTGTCGATCCCTCCCGTCCTATTCGACACAGATAAAGATAGGCTTACCTAAACTGAGCCTTTTATTAATACGACCCTTTATGTATATTGCTCAATCTTCATATTAAAAAAAATATATAAAAATAGAATCCGAAAACCGAAAAGTGACAAAGTTTTCATGTATATTACCCAATATAAGTATAGTATAAAACAAAGTCGCTTTCTCTGTCCCTATATCCCTATCTATGCTTAAATCTTTAAAACTATTCAACGGATTGTGATGCGATTTTTTTAAATAGATAAAAGTGATTGAAGAGGAAGATTTATATGTATAATAATATCCATTAGTTTTCATCAATAGTATAATTTTTCAATTGATTACTACAGATTTATTTTAAGTTTTTTATTCATGAATTTTAAAAGCGTGTTTTTTTAGTTTTTACAAGCTTTTATATTAGCTTCACTTGTAAATCTTGGAATCTTAATTTGAGCCACTTTTCCCGGTCTCCGATTGAGCTGAAATTTTGCATGCACGTGTAAGTTGGATGACAATGCATGGTTATGTGTGTGACGTCATTCTAAATCCAACATGGCGGCATTACCAAGATGGCGGAACAATTATTTTTAATGCACCCCTACAATATGGGTACCTATCAAATGAAAGGGTTTGCTAAGCTTGGTTTTTTAGTTGGAAAATAAATTAAAAGTAAAAAAAATATATTACAAGCTTTTATTAAATGCGCTAAAAAGAACAAAATAAACTTATACATATAAAAGCTTGTCGCGAGATTTACTTACTTATAGAATACTTTAAACGAAAAGCTTTTATATGTAAAAGTTTATTTTTTTCTTATTAGCGCATATAATAAAAGCTTGTAATAAAAAAAAATAACTATAATTTATAAAAAAAAGGATAGTGGCTTTGTGTAAAATGATGCAAGCATGCGTTTAAAACTTACGCTATGAAAGTCTTAAGCCGACTTTTTACTATATAATGTAATATATATATATATATATATATATAATATATATATATATATATATTATATATATATATATATATATATATATATCATTTTTGTGTACAAATTAATATCGCTTAAAATCTTTTGAATGCTTACACTGAGATATACAACTCAAACAACAACAACAATCTCCAATCGTCGGTCGAGCAATATTTCAGCTAAACATAAATGATATTGAGTTCTTACAAAAGTCTCATAAATAGGTATTACAAGAAAATAATAAATATGGCTGTTGTTATCACTTACAATGAGAAAGCAAGCCCCGAGCAGCACCGCTTTTATCTTTACGTCCAAATCCATAGGAAAACTAATACCAAAGTAGTCCGAATCTGTAAACACCTCACGTGCAAATCCAGACCACTGCTTCGTGATTTTGCCGACTTTTGTTTCACCATCTTTGGAGTATACCTAAAAAACAATAAAACGTCATTCATAGAATCTTTAGTACGATCGGTATTTTCTAATTATGAAATATTAAAGGTTGCGGCGTAAATTATATCTACAAACAGTTTTTTATGCGACTTCTATAGAAGTCGCACATTAATATTAATTATATTAATTAATTAATAGGATCATTCATTTGTCGACTTAAATACGTTTTGATTTTTCCTACAAATATGCGAATTGATCATAAACAATGCTGGTTCTTGACACCTAAGAGATTTGCGGCATATCTGTATCTCTTTTTGTACTTTCGGCAGTAATATTATTTACGGTATTATTATGTATAAGTATATATATAAAGTCAAATCAGCGCAAGTATAATTTTTGAGGGAACCCGTATTCACCCTTCCGAATAGAAAAATATGGTTAGATAAAGTAACTGTATAAAGGAAAGAAACAGTAGAACACCATTATGAGATATAGGACATTAAAATTATATACAAATTAGCATATAAGAAAGCGGATAAAAACGAATGAAAGTAATTTTAGCTTCCTGTCCAGGTGAAATAAGATTTTTTAAAAGGAATACGAAGATAGCAGAACAATCTCAAAACCTGTTGACACAATTACAATAGAAAGGAAGGATAATTCAGGTAATTCACTATATACAATTTGAATGTGGTTTTCTTGGTTTTGTGAGGAGTCTTGAAATTATAGTAGATAAATATTTTTTTTTACAACGCGCACGGCAGCCAACCTCAAACATTACATAGCACGCTTATTATTATTCTACTGTTGTCCATCATATTGTTTTTCAGTGCAGACCTTGAGTGACGAAACCAATCATATAAAAAATGTATGGCGTTGGTGAAAATGTTTTTAAGTGGATAATTGGGTAGACGACAATTTTTTGAATTTAATATATAATAAGAGTACTCTTTTCAGTGAGAAATATTGTAGAACCAACAATACACCTGCACCTATTACTTTTGAAGATATATCGACATGTTTGCGGCGCTGTCGCGGGTCGCTTAAAAACGCTCCATACTAAAAACACTGCAGTTGTGACGTCATAACTCAGTAAACTCGCCTAATTTGTATGAGCGTATAAACAAATTTTAAAATAACTTTGATATTTATACGTTTATAGGTATACTTTCTATATAAAAAAATGTTACATTTAATGTGAGAATGCTGGAAATGTGTTCGTTTCATTAGAATTACGTAAATAATAATTGCTCATTTTTAGAAATCTAAAAACAATATAAATTAATAATTAAACTGAAATTCTATGTTGACATACTTTCATTAGATATTAAATTGCTCAAATCAGATAATTATAGTATAAAACCGGCCATAATCAGTTGTAGTCGTCTTCCCTATTATTTAAACGTATGTTTTATATAAAATTTTATTTGAAATAAAATGCTAAAGAGGTCGCGTAATTAACGACTTTGAGAAACACTGCTAGTGCAATATGTGTAATGTATCTAAATTATATTAGTAGACGGGCAAAGGACGTCCTGAAACATTACTAACTAATTAGCTTTTACCGTGCTTTTACCGTGGGAGAGCCATGCTTCGGCACGAATTGGGCCGGCTCGACCGGAGTGATACCACGGCCTCACAGAAAACCGGCGTAAAATAGCGCTTGCGCTGTGTTTCGCCGAGTGAGTGAGGGTACCGGAGGCCCAACCCCCCTTATTCCCCTTTATTCCCCTCTATTCCCCTTATTTCCCCTATTCCCTTTTAAAAGGTTGGCAACGCATCTGTGACTCCTCTGGCGTTGCGGGTGTCCATGGGCAGCGGTTATCGCTTACCATCAGGTGATCCGTATGCTCGTTTGCTGCCCTATCCTATTAAAAAAAAAAAAAAAAAGCATACGATTTAATGTAAATTTGATCTTTTACATAGCCCCACAAAAAAAAAATCTAAAGGAGTGAGATCTGGTGATCTTGCAGGCCATTTGATTGTGCCGTTTGTACCAATCCATGTATTAAAATGGTTATTAATCCAGGCAGTAGTGATTCTGCTGTTATGGGCTGGAGCACCATCTTGCTGTAGAATTATTTGGTTTCGCTCTTCATCGGGGAAACCATTTAACTCATTTCTTAATAAATCCAATATTTCTAAATACTTTACAGTGTTTAGGTGACCTTCGTACACATGGACTAACACAACCATATTTCTCATAATTCCGCACCAAACGTTGAAAGAAAATCTTACTTGACTGTTAGTTTCGTGAACACGAAGAGGATTCACTTGAGACCAATAGTGGTTATTGCGGCGATTGTACATGCCGTTATTACTGAAGTTGGTTTCGTCGGACCATACAATGTTACTCAAAAAATTAGGGTCACCGTCAATTTCTCTCAGCATGTTTTGACAAAATTGTAGTCGTCTCTCACAATCCCCAGGATGCAATTTTTGTACCAACCGACCATCACGATAACATTTATACTTATACTTTTTCATCACTTGAAGTACGCGAGTGTGGGATGTTCCAATTACTTCGGCAGCATCTCTGCTTGAAGCCTTCGGAAATGCTTCGAAGTATGTTTGCCGTCGCTTTTTGTAACTACCCGTATTCTTTAAATTTTCTACCATTCTTTTCAGTACAAACCGAGTTGGTGCCTGTCGGTTTGGATATCTCTCTCCATACCACCGCAGAGCACGATTCACATCTTTGTTATTTAAAAAATAAGCTTCCAATAAATCAACTTGTTCTTGATAAGCCATTTTTACCGTGATACAAATGTTAAATGATTTGTAAAAACAATCTTATTATTATGTGAATAACAAATGAAAATCTATTTTCAAATGTAACATAACATTCCATATTTAAACCTGCATTATAATTTCCATATTTAAGTCTGCATTACAAGAACGTACAAATTACTATGAAACAAATGAAATCAATGAAATCTTAAATTATTAATTCTTTGAATTAAGTTTTCATTGTTTTCCTTTCATTTAATTTATGAAGTTTGTTAGAGAGATTTGATCCTTATAATTGACCCTACCGATCGGTGCAATAAAAATACAGGGTGAAACTTTTGCAGATTTTAGTCGGTTCGATTACCGGGTGGGGCAAGTGAATTTTCAAAAATCTTTGAATGCAGTTTTATTTCTTTTCAAAAATAAAGGAATGTTTCCTTTAAGTAAAACTTTCTATCTACAGTATTAAGAGTACTTCCCCTCCAGGTGGCATTACAAATTTCCACCCGGTATATAATTCAGGGTTATTGTTGATATTTTTATAGTTGAACTGGTCTTGAGACTAACTGACTTATAGTGTAAGCGAGTTTACAAAAAACAAAAACGCAACTACTGGACATTAATTACATGTAGACTATCATCCTAGACTACACTATCAATGCATTGGTAAACATATACTTTCATATTTAAGTTGACTTTTTTTAATGTTTTTGAAAATATTTTTTAATATTAACTTTTAGCATTTTTTTAAGTTTAAGAATTTGCTCAATCTAAAACACTGTCACGTTAATTGTCTTCATATGTACTCATTCATACGGCGGAATGAACTATTTTCGTTTGCCTTGAACACAAATTAATTTTATCTTCGTGTTATTGAGAATTGTTATTGTAAGTTTTACACTTACACAAAAACCGCTGCTATTATAAGCAACATAAGAGCTATCTTAAGGTCAACATGTAAAGTGTGCTGCAAAATATTCTGTTGGATTGTGTTATTACAATTATTATACGAACACGCTTTTGACGCGTTAAGTGTCGCCGCACACGAGCCACGGGCCACAGCCACAAACGCCGCGCCGCAAAGAGAAGCTAGACGCAGCCACAAAAGTAGCTGAAGCGCGCGACAGCTACTTGTGACCGGTGGTCGCCACTTGTAGTTGGTAGCTGCTACTTTTTTTAACCCAGGCATGCAGAATCATAATGGACTCGGACGAAGGTTTAATTGCGCTACTTTTGATAAAAAGACGTCGTCGTAGAAGACAAAACCGTAGTTATTGGATACATCCAATTTTGAATTCCAAATCGCAGGATGGCATTGTATTTCTGATATAAATAATTCTATATCCATATTTATCTACCTATGTGAACCACAGACTACGTGCGTGTGTTACCGTCGACTCTCAGTCTCAGGTTTACTGAAAGGGAGAGAGGGGCGCGGAATCGCGCGAGTGGCGTGTGGCGGCTTTTTGTGTGGGCGTTTAGTGGCCGGTGCGGGCCACAAGGAGCAAGCTGCGACGATTTGTAGCGTGTGGCCGCCACCGGCGCCAACCGTGTGCGGCGAGTCCATATAAAATGTATGAAAATTACAGGAAATATGCCAGTAGCGGCATTTTGGGGCTGTGGTCGGTGGCCCGTGTGCGGGAGCCCTAAGACAATCGAAAAGTGTTCCTGAATTTAACTATTCTTTCGTACGCTGAGTACTTAGCTTATGCAGAGGGAAATAATTTGAGATGTAATTGAAGTCTTACAGTACATACAAATTAAATTTGTTTTCACGTATAATTATAAAAAATTATGAAAACAATTTTGTTTGACGGAAAAATATTGTTCGCGTTTTTTCATAATTTAACAGAAGTTGAAAATGCTAATTAAAACTAAGTAGCATTTTAAACTTCTGTTTAAGATGATTGGACACGTCAATTAATGAATATTTGTGATGTCTTCATATCACAAATTTAATATTCAATAATCAACAGCAAGTTGTTACATGCTGCTGATTAGCTGATTATTTGTTGTTTACATTAAAGAAAGAAAGAAAGATACATAAAATTATTTTGATAATAGATATGTGCCTAATTTATTAATTTATATTAAATGTTTACAATGATCAAAACGATAACAATCGAATACGAACTTGTAAAGTGTAAATGCAATTTCGTTATAAAACAGTTTTTTAAAATGTAGATTTAAATATGAAGTGGTGACTCGAGAGATTTTATCATTCAGTGACGCAATTTATATTTATAATGTAACTCATATGAGAGTACATTTTCATGCAGGATAGTTTTATAGTAGCGTGAAACTACGAAATATTAAACAATTTGTGGTGAAACGTCGCATGACCATGAAATTCATGACGCGAATAGAATAAAAATACGCGATCCTATTTTGAATGCTGTGTTCCGGGTATTCGTCTAGACTAGTCACTAGAGGTTGTATGCCTATTTATTCTTTGATATAATTCTGCCGCAGTAGACACAATATATACCATAACGCAGTCATGTGATCATAACTTTTACTGATATTATTATTTATTACAAAGTTAGCCTAAAGGTATAGTTTTATATTATAATGGTATATTTATATTATAAAAGACTATTTTCTGTTATGAGTTGAATTACATTACAGATTTTGAAACCGTTTTTACAAGTAACTAATAAATAACTTACAGAACTTAAAATATTGAATTTTTAAAGTCTCATTATTATAAATAAACTTACGTGAAATTCAACATCACCACAGATGGAATAGGTGCACAATGGTCCTTTGATTTTCAAAACCACATCTCCCGCCGCGTTCTTGACGTCGTAGCAAGGTTTACATATAGACCACTGCTGCTCTATGGAGCCGATGACGGTTCCAGGCGGCGCAGTCACTTCCATGCTTTGCAGCCAGCAAGGACACCAGCACGTATCACACGCCAGAGGTCGATGGAGATGAATTACCTATCAATAGTGAAAAGTCCTTTATAATTCATTTAATTTTTCATTTCTTTTCGTTTTTGTGATTTCCTTGAAAAGCTTCTGTGGATTTTTTTTCTCGGGAGCGGAAGCCTGAGAATCCATCACAAGGAGCACGAAACGTGCCCAGGATATTTATATTCTTCTAGAGTGTGCAATATTAGAGTAATATCATGTATCTTAACATTTTTAGTCAAAGGCAATAAGTGTTTTTGATAGTAAAGTATCCATAAATGAAAATCTCTATTCTCGATAAAACAACCTAACGAGAGCCGTGTTTCTTAAAACGCTACCAGGCGAGTGTTTATAAATTATGCAAATGATAATTACTAAGCTTGACGAAACTTTCTTTCAGTGTGTGACTATGCCAGAGATTGCGGTTTAATAGGAGAGACTACTTTCACATATGACTACCAAAAGGATACCATTTTGACAAATATTTGAAGTTCCCACATGGCTTGCTCGACTCGGCGGATCTTATCGTCAAATTCGGGAGAGACCTCATTGTTCCTTACTTCGCCTTGCGGGACGGTTCTCTAATGTGCTCAGCGTCGAGTTCGATAATCTCAACCATGAAAAATTTAGTAAATCGACCCGCTGATTTGGCTTCCAAATATTATTATTTGTCCCCCAACTTTGAAATAATATGCAAGATGATGTCTCAAAATGTATCGCTTGTGACACGGATGAAAACGGCTCAAGTGTTATTAGAAAATGTATGATTAATTGTTTAATGGAAAATATTGTAGTGTGTCTTTTAGATTGGAGACTATTATTTACAGCCACAATCACTATTACCTGCCACTTTGTTTTACACATTGCACGTATCATAATAATATGTAATTTACATATCATAAAGCAAATAAAGGTATTTTAACGTTATTTAAACAATATAATGCCGGCAAAACGAACAAGGCGAGATTATGTACGCCATTCAATAAACTTGTTTTTCACAGATTGTCTTCTTTTATAAAAGATAGATATTTTATTGATGTTTTAAAGTCTTGTTAGTTCATATTAAAACATATATTAACAATAACCATAATCTAATGAGGCGTAGGTGAGAAAATATAGTCGCTCTATTGTATTTAATGATTACTTTGAAAACTATCTTTAAATGATTAGTTTAGGTTAGTATCTTAATATTAAGAAGTAAGTTTTAAGTACCTCATTTTGGAAGTTGTCTAATATCTTCATATCGAACGGACGCATTGGCCCACAGCAGTTTCTGGTGCAACAATCATTGTCCTCCACAGCGTAGTACACCTTCTGTCCGACGCTATTTTTGACAGTGTATTTGTTATTGGTTTCAAAACCAACGAATGCTTCCAGAAGCTCTACTTTTTGGTGGACCAGCAGATGATCAATCATGGATAAGTATTCCAAACCTGGCGGGCAGTTGCTGAGCCCTTGCGGAATACTCATCCAACCACCTGAAATATGGATGATATTGATATTTTTGATATAAATTTAATGCGACTAGAAATCAAATTTTAGCTATGCATTTTACAAGAATTGATTTCAGTTCAGTTTGATTAGTATCCATCCAATTAGCTACATTCGCTTAAATCTTTGAACCTGTTACCAATAATAGATAATTAGTATTAACAGTTTCAAGGATCTCAGAGCATATCTCCACTAATTAAGTAACAGTACCTAGTGTAATAAGACGATTATGTTCTTAAATTTAGTTGTAGAAATTAAGTTGATCGTCCAATTTTCGCACATTTATTTTAATAGTGAGAAACTCATAATTGAGATATCGGTCTTCAAAGATTTTATTGAAATTTTAAATAATAAGTAATAAGGCATATTTTGTTTTGACATTGCTGTAAATAACCGAAGCAAACCACGTTTTGATCTAGTAGGTGCGGCGATGTTGCCTATTGACTTCACCGACATATAAATATAAAAAATCAAATGTAAGGATATCGGCTTTCACACGTTGACCTGTACACATCTCCGTTACTTTCGATCCCGAAAATGGAAACTACACCTGTAGGACCAAGAAGGGATCAGCCAGCAGGCTGTCGCACGACAGCTCCACATAAGCCAGACTTGTGTTTCGAAAGTGTATAAACGCTTTCGGGAGACGGTGGCTACATCCCCAGACTAAGATTTGGACGGCGCCGGGGCACATCGGAGAGGGATGACCATTTTATCGTGTCAACCTCTCTGCGAACTCGTCATTTGACCGGTGTCGACGTTAGACGCAGACGCAGACCCAAGAGGTGGACCGATGGACTTGTACAGATGAGGGGCTTAAATAAATCCAAGCCAAGAGGGTTTCTCTCGTCCGACATAATGACATCTGCATTCAAAAATCAAGTCACCAAACCATACTTGCACATACATATTTTTCGTAGAAGACTGGGTTGATTACGTTTAAAAAATAATTGACTCACTAATTTATGAAGATTTTGTTTCTTATGTTACTGTTTTATTACTTATTCTATAAAAAAATTACAAATGGTTAAAAGGTATGGATTTATTAAACTGTTTAATTAAAAAGTCGATTTTGATTTTGCTCAATACAGAATACACCTGATAATAAAATTACTTGAAAAAAAAATCTATAATTCAATACTACACTCAATGTACAACGGGTATACAAATTTATACAATTATTATATTATGAAATCACTGATACGATTAGATGAATGACGAAATGACGTTCGGCCATTCTATGAGTGTAGTTTGTGTGAGAATACAGTTTCATTTTCGTTTTCAATGTATTAAAAAAAGTAATGTAAAATGGATGAATTAATGTAATATTTCACTATTATATTTATCGTTGGTATAATAATGTAATATCAACAATTAATAAAAAAAGACAGAAATATCAATCAGTTAGGATAAAAATACTAAATATAGCCATATTTTTCTATGATCAAAAATGTAACTAAGTTTTAGTACCTCTAGAAAATAAAATAAAACTAAATTTAAGCGTTGACAAGGGTTATAAGTATAAAAATCATGAATAATATGGGATACGAAAACCATTATGGACAGCAAAAAATACACATGACTCACAACCACTTCAAACTATTATCGAAATAGTGGTTTATTAAAAACTTTCGTTGTTATGGCTTCTACTTATGCATAATATTGCTTTTCTATATAAAGATAAATATATGTAATATTTCAATCAATAACAGTTATACATTTATAAAAATGTAGCAACATCTTCCAAAGATTTTATATTAATAAAATATATGCTGCTCACAGAAAGCGTCAACTCCACCAAGCAGAAAGTAATATAAACATTATTAGGCGATATAGGTATATAGAATAAATCATATAATGCGAGGTACGTGATTTGATTTTTCTGTAATATAATAAACAAATTGGAATTAGATTCTAATAAATAAATCTAGATGCATATGTTTCGACAACTTTCAAATTACTATGTGGTCATCACAATCGCAAAGCGCGGTGAAAACTCAGACACGTAACATAACATCAGAATTTTGCTTGAAAGACGTGACCACGACCTTAACCTTTAATCACAATTTACTTTATGACCGAATTTAATTAGAATCGTTAATTGACACTATCTATACGACTCAGATTTGGTGCTACTTTTGACAGCAACAAATTGACCGTAGTCGTGTGACCATTTCGTAAGAACTGAACGTTTTTAGGAGAAATCATACCGTCTATCAATTTAAGTAAAGTTTCAATTCAATAATTATGTGTGAAAAGAGTTAGATCAATATTTTTTTGATGTCGTTTTATATATCCAGAAAAAAAATTCTTATCAATACAATGACGCGAAATAAGTCGAAATATTTGATCAATGAAACAAGAGAATTGTTTAAATGAAAACTTTTCTCATGAGCGATAGAAATAAAAAATACATTGATTTTATTTCATATTGTGATACACAATTACAACACAAAAACAAACGAATAAATTTGGAATGTATATATATATATATATTATAATACATCATTAACATGATATTTTGTATATAGCCATTTTCATTCACATCAACAAGAATAGAACGATGCAAATAAAAGAGAGAGAATAATAGGTATGAAATATTATGACGCAATTTAGGAACCTATATTGATCTGATTGTATTATGAAACGCTTATTTATAGATGATTATAAGTCTGCAGGACTTATATCAATTTGGGTTGCCCTAAGGTTTTCTTACATAATCTTCGCCTATAGGTAACAAATAATAATAATAAAAAAAACTACAACAGAATAGTTATTTTATTGTATTGATGTAATTGTTAAAGGGTCACGTTTATTTAGTTGTAGATATACTACATAGTTAAAAAATATATATAATTAATTTGAAAATTATTATTAATAACATCTGACACTATTATAATATTATAACCTACCAAAAGAAAATTATTTACAGAGAGCATATAATTATCAACTATGGCGTGGCAGGTGATATAGAAGTTTATACAAAGAGTAAACGACACAATTAATTCTTGGTAATAAACATACATTAGATAGGAATATAATTGTTACTACACTTAAAGCATCACACACATCAAACAATACCCTCCACCAGGCGATGATGTTCTAGCATTGGGACGTTAGACAAAAACCTTCTTTCCTCCTCTGTCAGCAACTTTTCGTAACCACTATGATGAGATTTGAAGATACGCTTCAAAAACCTGTTCAAATTATTCTTGACGCTGGCAGCGCTACTGTGAAGGCAAACGCGACTATTCTTAACGCTCGTTAACAAAAGACACTTGGTTACAACATATTTTTTCAATTTTCTCAACTTTGCGGCGTGTTCTCTTTGAGGTTGGTAATACACTTCCTCCAATTGACTGTCCACATTGTTAGTAGTATCACTACTACTTACAGAGTACATATTAAATAGTTTGGAATTTTTTATATTGTCATTATTATTTGCGTGATATGGAATAAACCTCTCACTTCGGATTTACACTACAAAATAATCAATTGTCTGAAGGAGGTAGGCAGATCACGTTCGAAGCAATAATATCTTAGTATACTTAAACAGTGTTATCACACAATAAAGATAAATAAGTTATTCAACTTAATAAGGCAGGCGAGGGAAAATATATATTTTATCTGCACAGTATTAAACTATAGACATGTTCATTATTTTCGTTGAATCACAAATAAGTAGTATTCGTTGTGGTCACTGCTATTATTCTAAAATAATATTATCGCGATGATCCTACTAATATTATAAATGCGAAAGATTGTAAGTGTGCATGTTTGTTACTCTTTCACGTGAAATCTACTGAATAAATTTTAATGAAACTACAATATTATAGCATATTGGCTACAATTTATAAAGATACTAACTGATATCAGCGACTTCGTCTGCACATATGGTAGATTTTTCCTACCTACCTGACACTAATCGTCATATTTTGGAAAATTTACACAATATCTTTATAAAATTATTGTACCCTATGAGCCGAGATGTGAATTATTTGAAATACATATATTTCAAATGCAAATACAAAATACCCAT
The DNA here is from genome assembly GCA_036419045.1 of Scirpophaga incertulas. Taxonomy (NCBI): domain Eukaryota; kingdom Metazoa; phylum Arthropoda; class Insecta; order Lepidoptera; family Crambidae; genus Scirpophaga; species Scirpophaga incertulas. The sequence continues at coordinate 17,079,890 of CM071629.1, read as the reverse complement.
TTTTATTTTATATTTGAAATACTTTTTTATAAATGTATTTTGTATTTTATTTGAAATACTCTATATAAATATTTAGTATTTATAAAATACAAAATAGTTTCGTTGCATTTTTAATTAATTTATACAATTTTTCATTCTTAAATCCATGATTTCCTTATTTGTGAACGCACTGATCGTGATCGTAGTGTTGTCATTGTCATTTGTCAACTAGAACAATAATGCCAAGATTTAGGCCCCATAGGCGGAACATGAAAGATGAACTCTTTGAACAAATACTAGTTTTAAAATCAGTTCAATAAATAAAAGTGGTTATGCTTAACAATGTATTTTATTTTCAAAACCTATTTTAAAAATACGTATTTTGCATTTAAATACTTTTATTCAAAACTATTTTGTATTTCTATTTGAAATAGTGCTAGCAACTATGCATTTGCATTTTGTATTTAAATACTTTTACTAAACTATTTTTCACATCTCTGCCTATGAGTTATGTGATGTATAAGCTATATTGTTGTAATGTTTCAATAAAATCCCTTCAGTAGTTTTTAAGTGAAAGTCGTCCATCCATACTTATAAATTATCGCGTTTATAATATTAGTAGGGATTGTGTGAATTGTCTAAAATATGACGACAAGTGTCAAGTAAGTAGGAAAAAAATTACCATCTGTACAGACGAAGTCTCGAGCGCCAGTTAGTATAACATAAGTACTAATGCAGTTCAGTGTACTGGCGACATTGAAAATTATCTAATAAACAGAATAGAATTTAATGAACTGTACGCTAGCTGATAAAAGGCATCTAATAAAATGTAAAGGTAATAAAATTGATAGAACTACTTCAGGTTTAAGTTGATGCGCGCATCAAAAATTATTTTGCCTCTTGTTAAATATTGCTGAAAAACAATAGAGCTTAGTATGATTACCGTGTAAACTTTTGATTTAATTGTGAATTTGCTGCAGCTCTTTCTTTTGCGAATAATAATTTGTGAATTTGTACGTACAAGTACTGTGAATAGGCCGAGATTACCGGCTAGACAAAAGAAATGACAAAAGAAAGAGGTCAAATAGCTCCTAGTTAAATAATATATTATTTAGTACTAGATTGTGCCCGCGAATATTTGTTATAATTTTAATGTCATAATGTTAATTCTTTTCGTGGCCACGAGTATAAGCTCCTCGAAATACTAATCCTGTCCTGACGAAGTCGCAGGCACCGGCTATCTTTATAAGTAGTGGCCTATGTGTTATTCTGTTGTATAAGATATAGTATTGTAAAGTTTCGTCAAAATCCATTTAGTAGTGTTAACCTGAAAGAGTTACAAATATCCATATAACTATATATATATAACTTATAAATTGCCGCGGTTTTAATATTAGTAGGGATATGAAATAAGCATTTAATTAAAAATATATGAATCATCTGACATCTTCTTTGGTCTATATTGTATTGATATTTGGTCCGTTTTACTGATGGTTAAGCCTTAGTCAACGACATAGACCCAGGGCGAACTAGTACACTTTACAGCTTCATACACATTTCATGTGTAGGTTGTGTCAAAATGTCTTCTTTCACTATAGGCGCGCCGGTTAAGTGTGTTAATATATATGAAATTTGAAAAATTAAAAAGGTCAATTTCTTTACATTCACATTAACCCCACTAACTATTTAATTTAAAATATATTACATAAGTTCAAGTGTTGGTTACACCTTCAAGCTATGTTACTCATTTTATTAAAATAGGAGTTAACGATTTCTGGATGAATATACCTATATGAGAAAAAAACTGATTGATTACTAACATATGAACGCATAGCTTAAACCGCTCGGTCTAACGATACCAAATTTTGGTACGCACATTCCTTATGGAGTCTAGAGGTTTACTAAGAAAGGATTTATCAAAACTCACCATTTTTCAAAAGTACGGAGAAATGACATTTCTTGGAATATTTCATTCGAAACTTCACAGAAGTCTTCCAAAATTCAAAGGTAGGAAAATGGCATTGCTGGTTACAATAATGACAACGGCCATAGGAAAATCTGATATAACCACATAATGCTCACATATAAAGGTATCAAATAACCAGCAATTGATTGATGCACAATACACATCATTTGGTTAGATATTTTTTCTTAAGACAGTCGTTTACTTGCTTGAAAAATCCAGCATTGTGACATTACGTTGATAAATTACTGTAAAAGTAACCTGTTTAAAACACCAGTTTTATCACAATTTATGTGGCAAAACAAAATCGACAAATGAGCCAAGTGCAAGTCGGACGTGCGCACCAAAAGTTGCGTACCAATATCCAAATGTCTGCTTGTATGGAAGCACCACTTTATTTATTTTAATTCAATATATTTTTTAAAGTAAATATATAAATAAACATAACATTTCTATTAGGTTGTCCGAAAAGTTCTTGCCGTTTTTTTAAATTAAAAAATTTGCGATCGACATGAAATTTTTTGGTATAATGTTTTATGTTATTCGAAAGAGAATTTTTCGCTCTACAAGAAAGTCTATTTGGTTTTTTTGTTTCGATTAGTTTTTGTTAATTTTTAGAGCTTTTAAATGGAGTGTCAAGTCGACAAAAACGAGTATTTTCGACACCATTTACTTTTTGCGTTTAACCGAGGTGCCAAAGCCACGGAAGCTGCTAGAGAGATTTGTGCCGTATACGGAGAGGGTGCCATAGCTGAAAGAACTGCTCGATATTGGTTTGCGAAGTTCAAAAGTGGCAATTTCGACCTCAAGGACGCATCTCGTTCCGGGCGACCAAGTGAGTTTGATGAAGAGCGTTTGGATTAACTTCTGCACGAAGATGCGCGTCAAACAACCAGAGAATTGGCAGAGCGTATAGGATCCAATAAATCAACAGTAGCAGAACATCTCCACTCAATGGGAAAGGTTCAAAAACTCGGAGCTTGGGTGCCGTATTGGGGACGTATTGAACGAAAACAATAAAAATCAACGATCCACCATTGCTGCCAGTTTGCTTGCTCGTCATCTCTCAACTCATGGACATAAGCAAAAAGCAAATGGTGTCTCTACGTCAACATGAAGTTGTTATTTTATGTTTAAAAATAAAGTTATAAAAAATTTAAAAAAACGGCAAGAACTTATCGGACAACGTGATAGTTATTGCAGTTATTGATATCGAGTAAAAATCACGTTTGTTTTATGGGTTTCAAATATTTTTTGAGTGACAGATGGACACACAAGTAGTTGGAAAGCGGAGTCATAGAAATAGGGTCCCGTGTTAATCTTTGTGAACGAACCCCTAAAATCGTGTAGCTGAGTGCTATCACAGCGACCTGCACGCGATGATATATGCATCACCACACGGGATGATACACCATCTCGGAGTCAGAAGTCCGGAAGGCAGTGTCTCCTAAGAAAAGAAATCCGCTCCGCAGGCTCCTCGTTGAACTACCGGCTGGTAGTGCTGCTCAGTATTCGAGAAGTTCTTTGAGAAAATTCTTACTTCTCGAATTGTTGAAAATCTAGAGGGCTTGATCCAGACCTGGCAACTTGCGAGCACGGTTCGGCATCAGCCGGTTCGTTCTGGTCATAGTTATAGTAGCCCACCTCAAAAGAATCTCTCACTTAGATTTTGGTATGCTGGTATACCATAGCCATACCATTAGCTTATAATAAAATAATTTAGTAATGCTAGTCGAAAAAAAAAAACAGATTCAATATCATGGCATCAAGGCTTATACCACTCTCCAAATAAGTTTCGAATTATTGTCTATGTGCGATTTTAGAATGTACAGGACCGTTGTGGTGTTTGCTAATTATCCGCGTTTTATTTCAACAAATATATATCAACTGTTGCCTAGCAGCATTCCCAAAAATCTCGAAATACATTTAAGTCTTTCGTTTAATTTGACGTGCAATTCTATCAGTGGCTTTAGCTTTCTTATAGATCTCAATCTTCAGCATAAAAAGAATGAAAATCTATTATTTGGTCGACACTATGTACTGATTAGAAACAGTTACTTTTTAAATAAGTAAATTTCGAGCTACTTATGATTTTGCAAAAGTGGACATGTCTTTAGTTCCTTAGAACATCATCGGACTCGAATAATTGTATTATTTTTTAAGAATTTCTGAGTCATCTTATAAGACTCGCATAAGTCTTTCGTATTCAATACCAAGAATAAATGGTTTAAAAAATTCTTGTCAAGGATCATAAGTAGTTTCTTCAGAAAGATCTCAAATGTCACAGATTAATAGTTACTTCAATCCCATAGAAAAACTCGAGGTGCTACGCTAATAATAATTACAAAAGATTTACAAAAGTAGCTGCAACGGTGCAGGCGGAGAATCCAGCTCTCAGTATCCCGCGTACTGCAAGTGCGTCATTTAAAAAAGTTATGGTTGTACAGGAAAGAAAATGTAAACAGACGACCGATCCACTAAAACACCTACAAACAATTAAAACTAAATACATATATACAATGACAAATACTAAATAATGTACCTTTCTTTACAATGTACAAATAATTTGAAAATAAGAAAGTAGATTTTTACTTAGTCAGAAATTCACGCATCCACCTATTTACACCGCTTAAATCTGTATCTTTAAAATAATAGTGACATTGTTGTTTACTTACATAGCTGAAAAATTTATTTTTAAAATAACATTATTTGGTAAATTTCATAATGACACGAAAAGTACCATTAAACTTAGACAATCGACAAAATATAATTAAATAATTAACAAAATTTTATTTGCTCTTTTATCATTGGAGTTATGCTATTAGCCTCAAGTAAATTTTACTGCCTTGATTACCGTTTTTTTTTTTTGAGGGGGGAATGCGACCTTGTGCACCCTGACACCGCGCTGGCAAGACGCGGCCGTGTGTGGGGCTCTCCGGTCAAGAGGACCGGCCAACTCACTAAAGCCCCCCGAGTTCTCTGGGCCCATACGGGCATGGCGGGGTGCGCTCTCGCGATTCGACCGCCATGTGTCCCGGGGCCGGCTCGACCAAGAGTTGGTCAAGCCACCGCCAAAGGAGGGACTGTCCGAGAACCCCTGGACAGTCGCCCAGACAGAGAGACTTCACCACGGCGTGCGCGCTTAGCCGGACGCGCACGCAGCCTCACGGTAGGGTCACTAGACAGGCAACACCGCGCACTGCCTTGATTACCTACGAGAAGTAATTACATTGGTCAGCAATTATAAAATTTGGCGAGCCACCCAAAAGCAGCATTTAAATAATTTGGTCAGCATACAAAGATTTTGTTTGCAATAAAAAAAAAACAGGCAGCAATTCTTGTTCCGCAACTAATTTTGATAATGGTCAAAAATTAAATCATACATAGGCAGCCAACAATAACATGAGTCTGCATAATAAACATTCAGTCCGCAAAATAACTACTTGAGCGGCAAGATTTCATGATTGAGCGGCAGAAAAACATGTCTATAAGCAGTATATTGATTGGTATGTTAGGTTAGGTTAGGTTAGGTTTTTTTTTTTTTTTTTTTTAAGTTTTCCCCATAGAGTTGGTTAGGTTAGGTTAGGTTAGGTTAGGCATGACAAATAAAGTATTTTTGCTACTCTTATATGCAGCACAAAATGCATTTTTTTGCTTACACTCTGAGTGCTTACCAAAATTTTATTAAACATGAGCAGCTGATTGCAGCTTATATAATTAATATGCTGTACAAAAATAATTACAGCCATCCAGAATGACATAAATTGCTGATTGATTTTGAAATGTTTGCTGACCATGAGTTGCTGACCAATTAGCTATTTCTGCTCACCGATTATATTTTTCTGCTCACAGAAATAACAATACTATGCTAACCATTTAATTGACACCCATTACCTACCACCGTTTTCATTTTTCGCCTTTCCCTATTTCTAAGGGAAGGCGAGTCTAAGATGCAGACTAACGATGCTGGTCCTATAGTGGACAGCTATCACTCCGTCACTGCACGACTTGGTGGAGATCACAAGAAGGCTCTGCATGCTAGCAGAGCGATCGATATGAAGTACCTTGGGAGAGTCCAGTAGTGGCATTTTTAGCGTAGTAATCATGGAGGCATTACTGCGAAGGTTTCCTCATGATCGAAACTGTATTGTGATGTTGTGTGTGTAACTTGAAATGTTTTTGATATTATATCCAATCAGCCCTTCGTACATGTCATATTACTATTTGTACTCAGCTTTATATAACAGAAGATATCCATAGAACTACGAACAATAAACAATTGCGATATTATATACTACTAGATTTCAGCAACGTTTACATTGTGCAGATGATATTCTATTATTAGCCATTTAGCCTACGCTCAATTAACATTTCACCTCCAGTCATTGCTTGGTTCGCTAATTATACAAACGCGATGACCAAATACTAGCTCGTGTTCCGTAAAGAGGTGTGTTCTTTCCGTTACTCTTTCGGCTTGTTACAAAATAGAACACATTCGTAATATTGTCTGTGTGATTAAGTAAAAGGCGAATTCTTTTGGATTACCTTAATGAGGAAAACTAATGTGTGAAGAATACTAGAATTCACGAGAATGTATTTAGTGTCTAATCAGTGGTTACGTTTCGAGTTAAATAATTTCATTAAAATAATATTTAATCAACATAGAGTTTTAAAGGCACTTATTGGCATCAAATCAAATTTAAAAATAATAGAACACATAATGCTAATTATACTTGTACGTGCGTATAGGAAAAAAATATATTATGACTACACCTGGAGACCTATTTTTGAATTACGAATGCGACTTCGAAATGACCGATGTGACTAATAATCACCGATTTTCAATAATTCTTATTTTTCAATATCACTGATGTGACTACCTTAGTCACAGGTGTGATTTGATTACGAGTGCCCTCACCTACTCGTAATTAAGTCATACTTGTGGAAATGTTATCTGTGTTTTGTTTGATTTTTCAGTCTACATATATGAATGTAGCATATATATATATATATAATATATATATATATACATACATATATATATATAAACCAAGGTTAAGCCGGCAATAACCGGCAGCGACTACATTCATATACCTATATATACATACATACATATACATATATTATATATATATATATATATATATATATATATATTATATATATATATATATATAATATATGTATCTATATAATAACCGCAATGGTTAAGCCGGCAATAACCTGCAGCGGTACATTCTGCGTGGAACCGAACTCTTACATTTATGTGTGTACTTTATCTATGTTGCCAGCTTTGCGATCGACTTTCAAAAATTGGATGTTTAGGAATCCGTGACCACAAAGTCACCGCTGACTATTTAGTCAGCGGTGATTTCGAAGTCACATTCGTAATTCAAAAACAGGTCTCCTGTTCGGAAATCGGGAGACTGTTGTTGTTAATAAATACTTACTGGAATTGGACTGGATTGAAAAAAATCCTGAATTTTTTATTCGTTTTAACCACAGAATATTGATAGAATAAATGAGACGGTAGAATAAATGAGAAAACTCGGAATCCGAGAATAATTTAAATAAATTTTATAATGAGACCGTTTGACAGCATAGGTGGCTATATATTTGATTTGAACACTAAGAAAATAAGTATAAAATATAAAGAATTAAAGCTTACTTTCTATAATTGCATATGGATAATCATCAATATGTACCTATTGAAGGAAATTGATAACGCGCATTAATAAATCGTACTATCAATTAATGTGTTAATTATTATTAAATTTTCAGATTTTAATTAACTTGAAATAGCTATGTCACAAAACGTCAGCAATGTAATTTTTTTTTGCAATTATTGTTAATATAAACTGTTAAACAGTAGGCTAATGATTTTTTACTTGGCTAGGAAGAAAATTTGTATATGTAGTCAACAATTCGCTATGTGACTAATTTTAATGGCGACAGAGAGGAATTTAAAGATGTCATTGAGGTTATTTGTTATTTAAATTTTATTTTCAGTCACAAGGTCCCTCCATCCTATATTTATCATATAACAATATTCATAATTTTAAGTGACGGTTTTTTTTATTATTAATATTTTCAAGATGTAACCATTACGAATCGGAAAGCTTTTCCAGACTAGATAAATTTATAATTTCTTACAAAATAAAGATGTAACCGTTACGAACCGGAAAGCTTTTCCAGGCTAGATAAAATATACTAAGTGATTATAATTATGAAACTTACTAAACTGAATGCGCGTGCGTGAATACTAAATCAAATGCGTTTATTTCAAAGTCACATTTATCATCAATAGCTGTACTATAAAAACAACAAATCATTTTTATGCCCAACTTTTTCGTTAATTGTTTTGAGGGAAATTATAAATTAAAACCCTGCAACAGTTCGGCGTATGTAGTATATGTAATCGACTTTCAATGTACAGATAGTATATTTAATGTCCTTAATTTTGTGATAACAACATGGGCAAGTACTAAATTACGCCTGAGTCAATCGTAGGCAACCTGTGATATTTAAGTGCAATCAATTTGTATAATTTATTATGTTTATTAATTATAAGTTGCTTGGATTTAGACTGCTGTTCTATATTATGCCAGACTGCAAAGAAAGGGTTCTGCTACTCACGTAATATACACGTGAATCCACAGTCTCTTTACAGTTTGAAAAAAATATTACACAGCTTTGGTTATTGGATATATATATATATTTTATTGGATATCTCAAGGAGATTAATTTTACTAAAAAATAAAACAATAGAAACTATATCGCAACATGCCGTTGCCGACCCTTCAAAAATCTATTTACGGCCTTCTTGAAGAAACGTAGGTATACTGTATTTCCCGTAGAAAATCTCGGCAGCGAATTCATTCTACAGAGTACATTTTTTTTTTATTGCCTTACGTGGCAGACGAGCAAGCGGCACACCTGATGTTAAGCGTTAACCGCAGCTCATGGACTTGCAATCCCAGGGGTGGACATAGCTAAGCCGCTGCCTACCGAGATAAGATTACTCTCTTTAAGCCTCGTTTGAAGAGGGATATGTCATAGCGCAGGGGAAACACCGCAACAGGAAGATCATTCCACAGCCTACATGTCCGGGGAAGAAATGATCGCTGGAAACGCATCGTACTAGACGGGAACGGGTCTAGGTAGAAAGGGTGAAGTCTATTGCGACGTCGAGTGGTACGGTGATAGAATGGTGCCGCTGGTACCAAGTCAAACAGTTCCTCGGAGCACTCCCCGTTAAAAAGCCGATAGAACACACAGACGGCTCCAAAGTCCCCCCCCTGGATGAACTTCCTCTGAACCGTACTTTGATCGATCACCTAGGCTACAGTGTGAGAATAATTGGGATGGCTAGCAGTGCGATGATAGAATGTGACCATCAGTATGAAGTTAAACAATTCTTCGGAATACGGATAACCCGTCATGCACACGGAAAAACACACCTAAATCAGTCTAATCCTCAGACTTAATGGCTTAATAACACTTATGACTTAGTGATTGTTAACAGATTATCAGCTCATCTTTGACTGAGTCAAAAAGTATAGTTATTATAAATATGTGAAAGGTTTCTATCATATTATGTTAAATTCATATAGATATTTTTATTAAAATAGATATTTTTTTGAATTTAGTACACAAAAACAAAGTATATGATATCCAAAAAAAGATTGAACTAATTTTCATATACTTATTTATTAACGTTATTCACGTACCTGGTGGTTGTTGAGGAACTGGCTGCTGAATAATTGGCTGTGGATATCCAGGTTGGGGGTGGGAGTAAACCGGCGCAAAACCTGGTTGATATCCAGGCTGAAAGCCTGGTTGATATCCAGGTTGAAAACCTTGCTGCATTCCTGGTAAGGGCTGCGCTCCAGGTGGGAGTGGTGGACCAGGGACTATCGGGGGACCTTGAGGAACTGGTGGGTGTGGGTAACCCCCTTGAGGGCTCATAGGATAACACTCCTGTTGCTTATTATCAGATGGTGGAGCATAGCCCTGATTGGCAGGAAAGTTTGGGGAATATGGTGTAGCCTTGTGAGACATCATTCACTAGAAAAATAAATACTTATAAATGTATGGTATTGTTTCATAAATAAATATGTAGCAACAAACAAATCAACTGATTTCTGGATGGTAAGTGGTTACAGTCATTCAGTCTATAGAAGATGTGATTTCTGTAAGATTAGCAGCAAAGCTGCAACCCTGACAAGAACCAAAGGTTTTGACATAAGGTGTAAAGTCAAGATACATAAGAATTTCACTACATATCTTATGCTTCTAACCAGAATACTGCAATACTATTTTGGGGCAGATATAGGTAAGGCAGAGGTACCCACACAGCCAACACTTGTTCTGAGAATTCCTTCTGTTTTCTGTGATATAATTGTAAAGTGTAATATAATGTACATTTGGTTATTTTTCTTTTCCTAGAACCACAAATATTTTACATTGTCTTTGTTTATTCTCTAATAACATTTATTAGCAGCAGTCAATATTTCTGAAAAACATGAATACAATAGCACCTGATTATGAGGATTGTTTGCTGATATTGACAGACTACCAAGGAATGTCAAGGAATTACATAGCAATTTGGTTTGCAAAAAATGTACATATAAACATATAATTAATCATTAAAGTACTTTTAAAGATTGCTTCATGGCATGATTCTTTAAATGCAATGTATTCTTTACATAATAGGAGTGATCAACAGTTTTTATATTTTTTGACATAAATGCACAAATAGACCACTCGTATGATCATGCTTTTATTCATTTTTTCTAATATTCTGTCAGAAAATCTCTCCCCATTAATATTATTTTAATAAAGCCATCATAGAATGCTTAATTTAATAAAAATGCAATATATAAAAACTCATTCTATGAATAATAGATGTAAACTTTTATTAATAGAAATTAACAAATTTTAAGCTCATAGACTTGCATCCACACCTTAAAATTATTTATAAATGGCATAGTAATCACTAAATTCTCTTTAGTTTTAGAAACAATTAATGTGAATTATCATATATTGTGAATGTGGCATCAAAATATTTGCAAAGATTGTGATTAAAAGGGTATTACATAGGATAGAAGTGTGAGTATATACATATATCTATGTGTATATAATATGTTATTGTGATTCTGTTTCTCTTTTAATTAAAAGACATAATTTTGTTGTGTCTATAAATGAATACAACATAAACATATCAGGATTTTCTACAAATCTGCTTTAATGACATTTGCCTCGTATATATTTGTATTTTCCCTTTGAAGACAAATAGAAATGGATTCCACTGTATTTCATAAGTATCAACACATGATATTCATTTCTGTATTATACATAATAAGTATGCTCATAAGATCAACATATAATACCTAACCAGTTTAATTTGCATCTGCAGAGAACTACTGTGATTGTGTAGTTGTATATTGCAACAAATGACATATGTTCAAGTATGATGATTTTCAAAAGCAAGGTCTAGGCTAGTGAGTTCAAACCCGTTGTAATAGGTACACTACCTATTTCAGCTACTTCACATTAAATAAATTTTCACAATAGCATTTCAAATATAATAAAAAATAGCAATTTAAATATTTTTCATTTACTATTTGACATAGTTTAATGAAAATACATTTATTTAGTTATGTTGATGACACTTTTTTAAAGAAATATCCTTCATATTTACCATATTAGTTAAACAACAAGATTAGTACTTTTTGAATAACATAGGTTTAATTTCTATTAATGTTAATATTGGCACTTAAAAAACTGTGTCTTCAAGCACCACTTTTGCATAATATTATTTTATGGTTTTGTTAAGTATTACATAGTTATAGCTGTTATATTTATGGTTTCATATATGTAAATACAGAATGCTTTTAGCTACAAATACATATTTAAAAAATTCTTGTACCCATAGCAGTAATTAAAATTTAAGTTTTAATCATGCTTTCCCTAACAGCATTGACAAATGCTCATGTTACTGGACATTCAAGGCATTAACAGCTGTTAAACTCGAACTTTTAAGTAGATCACTGGTATTCACACACATCAGCTATAATGTATATTAAGTACTTACATTACATCCCGGGATGTATAGCTTTAAATTATCACACACACAACAGGTAATGTAATGTATCTTTCCCTTCATTTCATTGGCATACGTCCCGATTGACACACTCTCCAGCTGCTAAAGTGTTATAAAGGGTGTTCTTATTTTTAAACGGTTTTATTTAGCTCAGCCCGGTTCATTCATTCTTGGGTCAAATTTAGTAAATCAAATTTCACCCTCTTCCTGTCAACCGATTAATCTGAAATTTTGTATACACTTTGGATTTTGGTGACAATACAATTATATTTATTCATTATCATTATAAATTCAACATGGCCGCCGCTACAAAATGGCGGACAATTTAGGTTTTATTAATCCCATCAATATGGGTATCAAATGAAAGGGCTCAACAAGCAGAATACAATATACTATAAAAAAATTAAATCCAAGATGGCGGCCGCTACAAAATGGCGGATAACGTAGGTTTTATCAATCCCATCAATATGGTATCAAATGAAAGTGCTCAACCAGTAGAATACAATGTACTATATAAAATTAAAATCCAAGATGGCGGCCTCTACAAAATGGCGGAAAACTTAGGTTTAATCAATCCTATCAATATGGGTATCAAATGAAAGTGCTCAACTACAGGGTGAAATTGAAATTAATCGACAAACTTTAAGGGGGGGTTCTAGTGCTAATAGACATCATATTTGTGAGGGCAAAAAACCAATCTAAGTTGTCAAAAAATAAACCACGATTTTTAGATACTACTACTCGAAACGGGTAAAGTATACATAAGAAAACGTAAACAATAAAAATTACATGTAAAAAGTATATAAGAAAAATATTACATTAATATTCGATAGACACTTTTGTTTACAAACGTACAGGTGTTTCATTCATAAGTCAGCACTAGGCATTTAGGTAGTTTGCGCGTACGGAGCGGCGTCAGCGCAACCCCACAAAGACGCTTGTGAAGAGACCGCTTCGAAACGAAACAAAGAAACATCAACTTAAAAACCAAGTAATAAAGTTCTTACGCGCTACGAGACCGACCATTCGAACAGCCGGTATTCCCCGCGCGCATCCTGTCCGGTCGACCAATAGCAAAGCTGTAGGTACCATCGCGCGCAAAATGATAAGGTTGCTAGTAATAATTGCCGTTATTGTATTTTCTTACATAATGTTTCATAACGATTCTAATTATTATTAAAACCTTCATTACAACGGTCAAAATGTCCTAGATAATTTTGTCGATTGATTTCCATTTCACCCTGTAGTAGAATATAATGTACTATATAAAATTAAAATCCAAAATGGCGGTCTCTACAAAATGGCGGATAACTTAGGTTTTAAAAGAGAATAATGCGAAATAAAAACTAAAAACTAGAAAATAAAAATAGGTAAAAAACTTTTTAATTTAAACGGTTTTATGTTAAACATACATTGCAATGTTTAAGATAAATGTACTAAAAATGTACTAAAAACCAAAAAATAATAAAATAGATACAGTCGTGGGAATTATAAACATATGCATAGACTAGACTAAAATAAAATCGTGGGCACATCAATTGTCTACAATCGTTGTGTTGTTTCAATGTGCCCCACGGTTTTATTTTAGTCTAGTCTATGCATATGTTTAATAATCCCACGACTGTATCTATTTTATTATTTTTTGGTTTTTAGTACATTTTTAGTACATTTATCTTAAACATTGCAATGTATGTTTTAACATAAAACCGTTTAAATTAAAAAGTTTTTTACCTATTTTTTTAATGTTATAATACTATGGACCCGTCGAGTTACTTACTATTAGATCTACTACACTCGCGAGCAACCAAATCGACTCAAGCCCTAACTCTGAGTATAGACTCTGTTTTCAAGAAAGGTATAGGAGATAATTTAAAAACAATATACCATCTGAAAGCTCCAAACTGCAGCTTTAATAAGATATCGTCATTATCAATATCCGTTCATTATCTTTGTAATTAATGATATCTAAACATAAAAAATACATAACAATTTAATAAAACAATACTTGGTAACCCCCCCCCCAACCCTAATCACCGCTTGAAGTCGATTCTTCATTGATCTGATCAACTTTTTGACGTCCTCTTGAGGTATGTCAACCCACTCTTCCAACAATGCTGTCTTCAACTCTTCTACCGTCGAAGGGGCTTGATTTCTGGCTCGTACTCTTCGTTTTAACTGGTCCCATAAATGCTCGATCGGATTCAAGTCTGGACTGAGCGCAGGCCAGTCCATTGTACGCATCTGGACTTTATCCAAAAACTGCTGGGTAATGCGCGCTGAATGACAACGAGCATTGTCGTGCATTAAAACGAAGTCCTCGCCGACAAATCCTTCATAGGGAACAACGTGTTCCAGGAGAATATCGGTGATGTACCGATCAGCTGTAAGGCCGCCTCCTCGGCCTCCACCAGGCACGAAAACGAGCTCCGTCTTTCCCTCTAAAGAGATGCCGGCCCACATCATACAGGTACCACCGCCATATGCTACTGTTTCAGCGAAACAGCATTGGGCAAATCGTTCGCCCGGACGCCTGTAGACTCGGCCTCACATTCTGCACTCGTCAGTAAAGAGAACCGACTGCCATTGGGTACTGGTCTAATCGACATGCTCTCGAGCAAACTGAAGACGCGCTTGTCGGTGGGCTACAGTCAATTTGGAGTGAGATTGGCTGCTTTCAGACGTCTTCTTATTGTCCACTCGCTTACAGCTACACCACGAACGTGCCTGAGTTCTTGTTGAACATCAACACCCGTCAGATGCCGATTGCGCAGCGATGTTGAGACAATGAAACGGTCGTCTCTGTCAGAAGTACACCGGTGGCGGCTGGTTCTTGGTCTTCGATTGAAGGCACCGGTCTCTCGAAATCGTCTGTAGACCCGGGATACAGCAGACTGGCTCAAGCGAAGCTGGGCAGCCACTACTCGCTGGCTAAGTCCTTGTTCCAACAAGGCAACAACTTGCGCGGCTTCTTCAGGTGTGGTATCCATGGTAACGTGGAAAAAATTATTGCAATTTACAGAGATGTGTACCTGTCAACTTGTAATAAGCGACTGATAAGGTGTCGTCGGGACATTCATCTTCGCTTCATGAGCGAAGGAAACTGTTCGGGGCTCTGTTGGCCTCCTGCAGTGGTCTCCGCGCCGGCAGTTACTACTGCCGGGTCGTTGGGGTGACGGGGATGGTCCTCCGTCTTGGCTTCATTGCTCCGTGGGAGCTGTGTTAGCCTCTTTTAGTCGTCGCTCTCGGAGAGGACGAGGCTTCGTGGCTGCGCTCTCCAGTCGGGAGGGCGGGCGTGGTGGGGTGCGATGTTCTGCAGGTGTGGGTGTGCGGAACTGGCAGCCCTGCGGAACATGCTGGTTGCGGAACCTTACGTGCGCATGTATGCTGGTCAGAAGACCAGCATACATGCCAAATGACGTCATTTCGGACAAATCTCGGCGCGCGGACTGCTGTTCTAAGGGCCAGGGACTGCTGGACTGCCAGTTTCTTCCTTGCTCCCTTTCCCGTTAGGGCATACCACGCCGGCGCAGCGTATGTGAGCCGTGGCCTTATATACAGTTTGTATGTGGCGGTCTTCGTTCTGAGTGGCAGCTGTGATGTTAATACTGGCCTCAGTAATGCTCTGGCTGTCTTTGCGTATGCCGTCGCGCGCTCCACATGTGGCATCATGGACAACTTTCGGTCTAAGGTCACTAGGTATTTCGCCCGGGGTGTCCAGGGGATCTGGTGTCCTAGGAGTGACAAGTTGTCAGGCAGTGTGGCCCTGCTGAGCAGGATGGCCTGGGTCTTCGTCGGGTTGGCCACTAGGCGCCAGTCGTTTAACCACTTTGGCAGCAGATCCATCTGTCGCTGCATTTTCATTGCAGCGTGGTGTTGGTTCATGGATGTGGTTATGAAGGCCGCGTCGTCCGCATACAAGGCCAGGGTGACTCCTGGATTCACTGGGATGTCGTTCTTGAACCAGAAGTAGCAAGATGGCTGATAAGGTGTGCCGGTTGCGAAAACTTTTATAGGGGTGGCAATTAGCGCAAGTCGCGGATAGCGTAATGAGCAAAACGACTCATAGTGCTATTGATGTGAAAATGAATGCGTTAGATTTTTTTTTTAAATTGATATTAGTGTTTTATGAAAGCTTGTATATTGAGCTTTCTAATGACAGTCTTTTTTTATAAATACCTTGTATACTTTACGTAAAAACAAAGTTTGTAAGCAGAATGAGGACTTGAGTCGATTTGGTTGCTCGCGAGTATAGATAGTTCATCAGAAAATGATTCGGATTGTGATTTTGACGCGCGTATTGCCACATGTGCCAAAAACAGAACATAAAGTATAAGGAAATTTCCGGAGAGTTTACAATATTTGATGAATTCTCTGACGGAAAATTTTGTGATTATTTCCGGGAGTAAAGATCAACCTTTTCCGAACTTCACGATCTAATTAAAGAAGATATTAAGAAAAATAATACCCACATGCGAAAAAGTATATATTCCGAAGAACGATTTGCTGTGTGCTTAAGGTAAGAATGAAAAGAAAGTATAAAATAATCATTAAATTTTTAATCGCTTATTCCAATGACTGTAAAGTGCTTATTGTATCATTACACTATTGATTATATTTTGTCAACTCAAAGTTCTCAAGATAGGAACGGATGTCTACATGAGTACAAATGTCAGTTGTGTTCTGCGGTGTCATTAAAGAATTAGATTCCGGTGATGGATTTTGTACTGAATAAACATGATGTCCAGAGGAATGTGCGTCGGTAGACATATCTGTGTTTTGTTGTAAAAACTGACGAATCAATTCCGTATCATTAGTGTTTGGTGGCATCATTGGAGTACTGGATGCCGTCGGTGGACTTTGTAATGAATAATGGACATGCGAATTTAAATAATCAGAGCTTGCTGAGTTCGAGCGCAATGAATTAGGGCTAACAGCACGCATCGGCAAATTCAGCGACCTGGCCGGCGACATATTGTAATTAGTAGCATGTCCTGGACTCGGGTAACTTGGTGTTTGCATCAAATGTTGCTCTCGAGCTTCCATTACTATATTGAATAGTTGTCTCTGAATCCTCATTTGAAGATGCTCAGGTAGCTCACATGTGGCATCACACATGCTCATGAAAAACTTTTCCATGCTTTTGTTGCCCGATGATACATTTTTATAATTACTCTCCAGGATTTGTTTCCTCAACATATCTCTCTCAACTGCTCTTTTTTCTCTTCTCTTTACATCCTGTTCTAATATGTTTACAATTGATATTTCTTTTTCGAGGCTGAGAATTTTCATTGCCAATGACAGAAGCAGTTTGCTGTTCTCCACTGCTTGATGCATTAAGTAGTTCCGAGTCATTACTTGCTTCACTACCTTCATTCATTGTATTTGTGAGTATATTTGTATATACAGGTCTATTTCTCATATTAGGAAGCAAAAATGACATCTGGTCTTCATATTTCCATGTTGGGGTGTTATTTGACACTTGACCTGAAGTTGTTTTCTTTCTAGTACCCGTGGCTTGACGATGTCCATCCCTAAGCTTCTTCCATAAAGTTTTTGCTTCTATAACTGCAACAAAAGTAAATAGAATTGTTTATGTTACAGGTACTTGTCAACTGGAGATTCATTCAAGAATATAGCCTTCAGTTACAGAATTGGAGAATCTACTGTGGCTAATATTATAACAGAAGTATGCGATGCTTAATGGAAGTACCTTCAGCCCAAAGTTTTATCAGAGCCAACGCAAGAAACATGGAAAGATATCGCAACCGACTTTAAAGAAATGTGTCAATTCGATCATTGTTGTGACGCGATCGATGGGAAGCATGTGACTGTGAAGGCCACACCTAATTCTGGATCTGATTATTTTAATTACATAAAAACATTTTCAATAGTGCTACTCGTAGTAGCCGACGCAAGGCGAAAATTTACAATTATAGATGTGGGATCCAAGGGACGATTCAGCGACGGTGGAATTTTGAAAAAGATTACATAATGGTCAATTACGATTGCCTGAAGAGGAGCCCTTGACTTCTGGCGGACTAAATATGCCTTACGTTTTTATTAACGACGAAGCCGAGTCGTAGAATCGTAGAATTTTTAACTACAGACTTTGTAGAGCACGTAGGATTGTAGAAAACACATTTGGTGTGCTATCATCTCGTTTGAGAGTATACAAGAGACCATTAGAATGTAAGATTGATATGGTTGATAAAAATATTAAAGCAACTTGTGTCCTACATAACTACTTTGTCGAAAAACGAATAGATAAGTATTTCAATGTTTCAACAGATAGGAACTAAGACACGTGGCAAACAATCAGTTGACGCCATTAGAGTCAACTGAAGTGACGTATATTAAATGAAAGTTACTTTATTAGAAAAGAATTTTGCAGATACTTTAATACAGTTGGAGCCGTCTCTTGGAACACGAATTGAAAACAGAATAAATGTATAGAATTCATCTACTTAGACATGTAATTCTTTTTTCAATAAGAATAACAATTACAATTTTTTTTAGTTAAAGGCAAAAGTACTTTCTCACTTGCAAAATATGCACATTTTTATGTTGAACATTAAAAATAGTATAGCTACATCTACATACATATCTCATATCATAATTATGTTGTTTACCTTTAATTTTATAATTAATATAAAAAACTTAGGTTAAAAAAACGTGTTTTATTGCCATATACAAATATGTATTATTACCACAGATCGGAATAGGCACAGTGATTTTACGTATTTGTCGTAGGTTAGAGTAATATGGATATTCTCGTAACAATTCATAGAAATAGCGACTCTTGCTCCTAAGCAACAAAGTTCAATTCAATTCGCATAAGCACTCATTACTACCTATGAGATATTCGCATAAATAATGCCGCTCTCTTCTAACGCGTAACTCTCTTTGACGACCTCCATAGTTGAGTGGATAATACACCGGTTTCAAAGTGTCGCCATCTCTGAGGTCCCGAGTTCGAATCCCGGTGGGGGCAGATGTTTGTGTGATGAATGCAACCATGACTAAGCATTTGTACCTTAGTCATGGTTGTTGATATATATTTCAATAAAAAATATTTATATATGTATAATATATGTATGTCTATCCGTTACCCTAGATCCCCATAGCACAAGCCTTACAGAGCTTAGTTTGGGCTAGGCTAATTGGTGTAAGTGTAACAAATATTTATATAAAAAAAAAAAAAACTGTCGCTGTCTGGCGCAGATACAGTGACGCGATACTTATAGCTCGCGCGCCGTTGCGCTGCTACCTACTACTACTACTAAAACTATTCTTAATTTCTTAAAATCTCCTAAGCGCGTAAACCGAATAACATGATTCAAACGGATAAAATAGTTTTAGACCTAGACCTTTCATTTGGTACCAAATCTGTTAAATAATCTTAACAAACAAAAAGTCACATTTTCAAGTTGCTCTCGTAATTATAAAAAATCAAATTCCTTAATTAAGACATGAGGCGATATTGTTAGTATCAACAAAGTAACTTATTAGTGTTAGTAATATGTGAAGGTTTATAGTTTCATAGTTTTTAAATGATAAAGTGTATATATTTACAGACAATGTGAATCGTTTGAAATAAAATTGGTAGGTACTTACTGTTGGGCAAATCACAATCCTTTATTACTTCTCGCCACACAGCTTCTTTTAACTCATTGTCTTTGTAATCACGTGAATCCACTTTCCATAAGCATGGATACTTATACACACTTTCTATTAAATGTTCCATGATTTAACCACATGTCCGCTCTTCGAAGGCTCTGGATGGGAACAGTCAACTGTCAACAAACTGGTTGACTGAAACAGACTGTTCTGTGTGTATCTCTGTCTATCACAGAAACTTTTTGAACATCCTTTTTGAAAAGAGATATACAGAAATGTATTGAGATGAATTAAGATGTATAGAAATATAAATGTATATTTTCGTATCGCTCTGTATTTT
The DNA here is from genome assembly GCA_036419045.1 of Scirpophaga incertulas. Classification (NCBI taxonomy): domain Eukaryota; kingdom Metazoa; phylum Arthropoda; class Insecta; order Lepidoptera; family Crambidae; genus Scirpophaga; species Scirpophaga incertulas. The sequence goes on along the minus strand of CM071629.1, from coordinate 17,059,886 downwards.
AAGATTCGAAGATGTAAAAATATACATTATAGCTGTCGTGTGTGGTCTCCTGACGATTTCTATGGAAAGATGTAATGAGATGTATCATGCTATAATGTACATCTTTACATTATAGCTGCTGTGTGTGAATACCTTTAATCAGTACCACTAGTCATACCTAGCACTATCTACTGGTAACCTTATTAATTTAAGCTGCTAATGACAGTCATCAATATCTCACAATTACCAGTAGAGTTCTGTAGAATGCATGCATAAATGTAATAAAGATTGAGTATCATCTACATGAGTATTTTTTTTTTGTTAACACATTCAAATTAATATCAGTAGACATTGAAGATGATTATCTATTTTTCTTTCCTAAATAAAAAATCTGGGTATAAATGCTTTGAATAATACTGAATGTGAATAGATTTAATTAAAAAGTAAATGAAATTTTCGATATATTTATAAAGATAAGGACCGAAATAAATTGTAAATGCAATAGCCCCGCCCAAGAGGGCTTATACGAAGTTTACATTATACAGTACTTAAAATAGTACGTAATATTTTAGGCATTTATTATACATACTTATTAATTCAACATCTCTGCCAAAGTATACTTGCTAGAGAGCAGCATATAATATTGTTCAATAGCAAGGCTGATTCCACTTATTCTATATTTATATTGTACACTAATAAACCATTTACCATGTACTTCACTTATTCTATTGAACAATAATAAAAGTTTACAAATAAAATAAATAAATCAAATTAAACATATTCCCTAGGAATTTTTGTATGTTTATCCAAATCTACAAATAAAAATACGTACCACCAATTCTAATCGTACTACAACACAGATTAGTAATCACAGAACAATAATACTCTACGTTAGTAATATAGTACACTTATCGTACTTGTACGACACAGATTGTGATCACAGATTACTAACAGATTTACGTATCTAACAGAGACTAAAAAGAGACACTGCGTCTGCGTATATACCAATCTAAAGATTTTTTTTATAAATTGTGATTTGAAACACAGATAAGTAAGGTACACAGTAAGGCTTCGTTCGGGTTTGAGTTTGAGCTCGAAGAATCCACATTAAATATCTTATATTGTTCTCAGTGTTATGGAGTATGAACCAAGTAAAAGAGAGAATATACGTTTAACAACGACTTAGTGTTTGTGTAAGTCAAATTTTTTCATGACCGACAAAAACATTATATTGAGGTTTAGAATGTAATGAATTTATAATTCTTACTCGTCTTGGTCAACATTACACATAGATGAGTATACTATTGCAATGATCATTTTCCACAGATAAAAATTTATTCGGTCTAATATTGCCCTCCGCGTCTCAAGTTCAAATTTGCTGATGTGGAGTGGAATAAGCTTAGAAATAAGATGGAACAAAAAAGAAATACTCTTCCTATCACTAATGATACCAATATATATGGTTGTAACAAAGTTTTTTTCACAAATTATGATTGATAGAGCTGTTAAATTATTTCCTATTTAAAGCTGAAAGATCTAAAAACACCTCTGGCCCACAAGGGAACTCAACAAAGAATGTTCCGAAGCAATAGTATATATGAAGGAAAATTATATACAGACTATATCTACAGAAATATCTACAAAAAATTTTAATATCCTATTAGATATTATGAAAAATACAATAACACTCAAACAAAAGAAGTAGTATGGCTGGAAATATTCTGCTCATTATTATTTTCAGATGCTGCTCCATTAGTAATCTAGTCCAATTTAAGAAGATACAGATCTGCTGCTGGGTGTGTTTCTTCCTGTATTTCTTGTAGGGAAAATTTACGATTTACAAAATAAATTACACCATTACATTCACACAATATATTTCAATCATTCTATTACATAACTATGTAAATAGGATAGATATTTTATAAGGTTTTAGAATAATGTAACTACATTATTCTAAAACTTTATAAAATATCTATCCTATAATACTTAAGCTTCTAAAACTCCAAACATCACTTCAATATATCTTATATAATGACAGAACACCACATTTTGTTAAACTCATCAAACTATATTTGAATTTGAAAAAAACTCAAGGTTGGCGAAATCCTATGGACACCGCCATCAAACCCAAAAGAAGAAGAAGAAGATATTTGAATTTTGACAAACAGTTAACCATAAAGACAAAATTCCAACCTCTAACAGTATTATCTGAATATGTAGCAAAGGTTCTACTCCAGACTTTAAAGTTATTACATACTCTTTTAGCACTTTGGTGACTGTTCTCATATTTTATTTCATTAATAATTTTAATTATGTTATGCTATTCTCAAACCCACTAAGTTTTCATCTAATGCTTCTTCTTTCCGTCTATTCTGTTTTCTATTGTCTATTCTGTTAACAATATCTGAACATTTAATTAAAAATCTACTTAAATTACTTATGAAAAGTAAGGTAACTATTCAACTATTAATTTAGATTTAGAAAAGGTAAAATCATGATGGACAGCTTGTATATTTTCACAATCAACATTAGTTTTAATGAAACAAAAAGTTTAGTTGTAATGAAACTCTTGCTAGATATATACTCAGTATATGATAATAGGGATCTCTTTATCCTCCAAAGCAAGTTAATAGATTAAAAATTTTCAACCTTATTAATAAAATAGGACAACGTCTAAATACAAGTGTTAATCTTAATGTTATTACCCTACAATATGCAATAACATTATTTATAAGATATACGTTTCTGATAGGACCATTGAAAAATTGTGAAACGCACAGGTTTACCTCACTTTTATTAAGAAGCATCAAAATGTGAAAGCCTATTAAATATTCTAAGATGTTTATCTGGTGTGATGGGGTTCACATCCTACCACTGTGAAATGACTATACAATGCTCTAATAAGAAGTTTGTTGGATTATGGCACCTTCTTGCCGAAGACATGTAGCGTTTTTGACATAAAACATTAATAGTGTCCAATCTAAAGACTTATAGCTGGTGCTATGAAATTTAGTCCTACTAATACTATTCAAGTAGAATGTGTTGATCCTCCTCTCAAGCTTTGGCGGCAACTATTAAGTAATAAATTTCTGTTTCGGGCTCTCCAATTTTGTTTATGATCATTACGGACGAAATGGCTTTCACTTTTGCTATACATAAATAGTTCATCATACTGGTATCATAAACAAACTCAATGTATAATAGTTAGTTACCATAAAATTTTGTTTGCAGAAACTCCTATATAATTTTGAAGCAAAACTTTTGTCTCCTTCTATTAAGGATGACTTAGGTATCTCAAAACACCAACCTTGCTTGCAGTTTATACTTTTATTTCCTTTCCTTTTTGTTGTTTCGTCATCTCCCGTTACCTCAGTCGGTTAATTCCTTATTATGTATTTGTAATTATGATTTCTATCATATATTTCCCATTAACAACATTAAATTGTGATATATTATCCACTTTATTGGTTTTCTGATTCTTTCTGTAGTATGTTTTTCCTATCCTGAATATTTTTCTTTCTTTTGTTTCCTTTAAACTTTGTTATTGGCTAATGTACAAGCCAAAACCAAACGAAAGAGAAAAATAAATATTAAACTATTTCTATTTTATTCTCCTTATTACAGTGTTAACATAATCTCTTTGCTGACTTGCCCTTTTACGATTAGTAGACTTACATTCAAAGTCAGTATCTAGAATTGAACCTTTAGTATCCATGTCAGAGTAATTATACTTGATTGTAACAACGTTAGAATTCGTCTCAAAAACAAGCTAATTGGCTGCATTTGACGTAGCATCAATTGTGCCAATTATTTAGGTTTGCTCTGGGATGATTCGATTTTAAGCGATGGATTTGTGAACGCAGATTAGAAATATTATTATAATATATTACCTTTATTACACATTATGGTAATTTTTTTTTGTTGTTGGCAACTTTATCATCCAGTTTATACATACCTATTCACCAATCAGGCCATTGCAATAAAGTGCATTGACCAACCTGCTGTTGCTGTCGTCTCGCTTTCAGCAGAAGCTCAGTTGAATAGTAGATGGTTGTTTCCGCGTTTGTACAGTGCGTGGCTGTGTCGTGTCGGGTGTAGCTTCACGATGCTACAAAAGTTGTTTTGCTGTTCATTCAACTAAAATGGCGTCGCTGTTTATCAACTAGATTGCTTCCATGTGAACTATTATCAACATCAGTGATCACAACGGAGTGACGCGTAAACCAATGTAGCAATGACATTTTTATAGCATAGTGTTATTACGTTTGAAAACGTGCTGATATCTGGATTGTATTTAAATCAACATAATAATGCGCGAATTCAAAGTCGTCGTGCTGGGCTCGGGTGGGGTCGGAAAAAGTGCTTTGACTGTACAATTTGTATCTGGATGTTTCATGGAAAAATATGACCCCACAATAGAGGATTTCTACAGAAAAGAAATTGAAGTAGATAATTCGCCATGTGTTTTAGAAATTTTGGACACTGCCGGCACGGAGCAATTTGCCTCGATGAGGGACTTGTACATAAAAAACGGTCAAGGTTTCGTCGTAGTTTATTCATTAACAAATCATCAAACGTTTCAAGATATCAAACCAATGAAGGAATTGATCACACGCGTGAAAGGATCTGAAAGGGTACCTATTCTATTGGTGGGGAACAAAGCGGATTTGGAACATCAGCGCGAAGTATCGCAGGGAGAGGGTGCGACGCTGGCTCAAATGTGGGGCTGCCCCTTTGTGGAGGCCTCAGCCAAAAGCCGCACCAACGTTAACGAAATGTTTGCTGAAATTGTGCGTGAAATGAACGTTAGTCCTGAAAAGGAAAAGAAAACTTATTGTTGTTGTACAGTGCTTTAATATTTAGAGTGTAATGTGGCATTTATTTCTCGTAAGACTGCAAGGGTGAGGAGGGAGAGTTCCCGCCTGGCCCGACGGCCGGCCTCATGCAGGGTGCGCGGCAGCGTGCCGCCCCCGGCCGCTGGACCCTCGGCGGTCGTGGTGCGCGTCATATCACGTTGTTAATATCTTTGATACATACCATTGTCCAATCGAGGTGCTTTATCTTATATTTTCATACTTTAGTACTGGTAGATACTCCCGCAGTTATCATTAATATCCATAAATTGAGAGAAATGTCAATAGGAGTTGTATAAATATGGAAAGGAAATAATTATTACCTAGCTTTGTTTTACAATAATTCTTTTAACAGAGAAACAAGCATCAGAATAAGGAAAAATGTATTGTAAATTACTATTAGTCAACTTTGTATATAATTTCATGAGATTACAAATATCAAAGGACTTGAAGGAGAGTTTGAAACGCCATCCAAATATGCAATAAAGATGTTTGTGTAGAATGAAGTGCGATGAGTAAGAGATTACACTTAAGTTGTGACGCTGATTGTGTTTTGTTGTGTAAATTATGTTTATATGAGAATTCAGTAATCAAAGAAATACATTAAGTTTTATCAGTTGCGTGATTGTGTTTTAAAAGTCTACCAGGATTTGTGATAATACATATAACAAAGTATCTATAAATAAAAGTTTTAAGTGGGAGATGAACAAGTGAAGTTTTATTCCTGGATTAAAGGTAACACTTTATTTATTGTATAGAATTTTACAATTGCATATATTCTGAACCTACCAACAATATGAGTTATAGGTAATATTTTTCACATAATGGGTTATATAGTATGACACAGCCAATTAGACATAAACATTTTAATATTATATAGGTACTACAGCCAAGTAATCAAGATATTTAAGTACTGAGCCCTATTGCAAAATGACTCGTGTATTGGTAAAATATATGTTTGGTATAAGTTGCTTTTCTTTATTTATATAGTGATACCCATAGGACAGTGTGAATTGTTTGATATGGATACGTATTTTTGTTCTTCACCCAGAAATGTGGTATTTATCCTGCTTTGGTACTTATACCTTAATACCTACGAAAATGTAAAACAAAATTCTCCACTATTGTTTATCTGTATTGTCTCTGATTTTAAAAATAATTGGAAAGATTATATGCACTTTCAGATTAAAGATAATTTACAACCATTAAAAATATAGGATTCCTATAGAGATAATAAGAATAAAGTAGGCAACACTACATCTGGAAAGCTGAAGTAACAAGTGATATGTCATGAAAGTTTCTCTGTAATTGTGCAAATTAAAATTTAATAATATATATTTATTATATATATTTGAGATTATGTTCAATTAAATGATTTTTTATGATATAGTATAACTTCAAAATTTTTTGACAAATCAATTTATTAATTCTTCATATTTTCCCCAAAAACAAAAGAAGCTTGGATGTCTATAGGTTTAAACATTTGATTTGAGGGCCAGTTCTAAAAATAAACCAAATTTGTCAAATCCATCTGTTCCATTGCATTTTGACCGATTTATTGTCAGTATTTATTCTGCTAGTCAACTCAGTTTGAATATATGATGGTACTGTAAAATTACATCTTTGTTATTCTTATTTATTTCATAATCATCAAATATCATCATGATAATTTTAATTCATGATTAGTACTAACTGCTAAATTTACTAAAAGTGAAATCCTATAAAGTTCAGTTCAGTAACAAATATTTTTTTGAATATGGTATAACTCCATATCATATGCAGAGTATCAACATTCATAGTGTGACTATTAATAATCATAAGGGTTATAATATTTACTATAATTTCTGTACCATATTTACCTAGTGTATAGTACAGTTTTAAATTGCATAACTACTCCTTTATTTAGTGGATTAATACTGTACTTGCTGCTTGTTTTCCTTCATTTCATACTATGATAGATTTGATAATTAGTCTTTATAAGGCTTTGATAAAACAAGTCTAAAAACAACATTCATTACAAACACATTCACAACAATGAAAACATTTAAGAAATTATAAACAATGGTTTAGTTATTAGTCATTTCATTTTAAATAATTAATAAATTGAAAATTCGACAGTTACGTTTTGTGTAGTTATATAAGTTAGCTTGAGGATACATTTTATTTATCATTCTAGTCACTAGTACTCATATTGACTAGCACCAACTCTAATCATAGGTGCTTTAGTTATGTACTACATTTTAGATACTTTATGTTTTCATTATAATGCAGTACATTAGTCACAATGATATTATAATAGGAATTACATTTGATGATATGATAAAACATTTCATTATTATTGCACATTAGTTACAATGTCTAATCTCCATTTGTATTTAAAACATAAATATCATAAGTTAATCTCATTAGATAGATCAACTGTAAAGCAAAAAAAACTGTTGAGTGTAATATGTAGGGTGTTGATATATACAAACAATAGTATAGTAGTTTTTTGTTTATGAGAAACTGTTGATTGTTATGTTGTGTGTTTTAAGTTTCAATGGATTTGCTAATCTAGCTAAGTTGCTTAATTCAGCAATGGGGTGCAGTTTGTAATTATGCAAGCAAACATTTAAGAGTTGTTCTTTGGCAGTGTAAGTAAACATAAAAGACAATGTTTAGTAACCAAGAATAGCAATGTGAATTTCTACTTTCTTATAAATCATATACCTATTTCAAACATCTTTAGAATCTGTTCAGCCAATTTGATATGATAACAACACATATTCAGGCAGCTTTACTCAATCATATTAGTAATTTTGTGTAGGTATTTCAAAATACTCTAATTATGTAAATGTAGTCAGGGTTACATGTCTATAGGAGTAACTCAGCTTATATAAAAGTCGTTATTGATTTATATGCATAGAAAAGATTTATTACAATTTTAATTCTCTAATCACCCCATTAAAAAGAAATGTAGATTTTTAAGTCATCAAAAATTTTTAATAATGACTTTTATAAATATTTGTTAATGCATGTTATTCTAGAAACATAATCACAAATAATTTTAATAAAGACAATTCATATATGGTTGAATTTAAACGTTATATCTAAAAAATAAACGAGAATGCTCATTTTCGCAATTGCGTATTTAAGCATCTGTAAATTCTGATAACCAGTTCGATTTTTTAACTTCATTATATTTCATTTTAAACCTAATATGATTTACCCAATCCTTTATATATTGATTATTTAGTTACGAAACAGGAAATAACAATATTAATTTATTAAATTAATGTGTTTTCTCGAATTTTGTTTAAACGCTTTTGTGTAGTAACGGGATTGTTTCCTTGAAGCAATTGTGGAGTAATGACTGGGCGTGCGCTAGCAACTGTAGCAGCTGTTGGAGCGTGACGTGTGCAACTATACTAGATTCCCGTATTTTATTGCGATAATATTGTTATGCAGAACTCAATCACGGACATCATTTTCAGTCCATTACCGAATTACGACACTAGATGTAACAATTTTCTTCATTTTTGTATTTAGGACACATACATACCTATGTATTGCCAAAAAACAACAGAATGAATGGGTCAAGACTATTTCACATAGTGTGTGATTTTTAATAGGCTAATTTAAATATCATTCATAATTAGATTTTTTATAGACTGCACAGTTGTTATGTCAAAAGGTAATCGTACAGTGGCCATAAAACGTCATTTATACGGCGGCGTGGCCTCTGTGTGACCTCTGCTGTATAACAATGAACTTACGATACCGTAACGTGTTAGCCACAAACGCCGTTGTTACCACCATCTTATCGCTATTGGGGTTTACAGACTCTTTATATGACCTAATGACATTATCTATTTTATAAACGGTTATAGTAAAGAATATGTTTAGGTGACTAGAGTAGACAGTCAGTTTGTGATTGTTGGCCCGTTTTATCTGGTTCAACCCTTTTAAGGTTGTTTTTCCCTCTGCAGAGGAGAGGCTGAGAATCTTCATGAATACCACCGCAACCAAGTGCCACGGTGATTATGTCGGACACCAAATGAATCGAGGCGATTAACCCAAATTAACCTTAGCGATAAGGTAAAAATGATATTTGCGGATATAATCTGTTATTAGAAAACTTGTTTCAACGGGAAAAACGCCTAAAGAAAGTTACGTTCTAAGTGAAACACAATCGAATTCATAAACATGGAAATTAATAAATATAAAAAAAAATAAAAACATTACTAATCTCGAAATTTAAAATGTTGCATTCGCAAGCTTTTCAACGTTAATTTTAATAAATTCTAAAGATTATAAAAACAAGTATGTGACTGTAATTTTTTTTGGACTTCTTTTATATACTTATATAAAATAAAGTCGTGTTCTTACACCACTTACACCTTATGAACGGTTGAACCTATTTAAATGATCACCTTATTGGGGTAGGGAATTAGGAAAATGAAATTATTAAAACCGTTTGGGAATTCCACCATCTTCCGCAATTGTTCGATCGAAGTTCGTCGGATCAGCTAGTTTAATATATTTAATAATATTAGTTTGTAGAGCGTATAAGGCACGCGGGTGGGCGGATTAGAATGAGATTCCTTGGAGAGTGCAGCCGCCGCCAAGACTGGGTGAAACACAAGCAGTGAGGATCTTCTTGCTGTGTACCGTTATAGCAGGTACTGCGTCTTTGGGTGTATGAGCTGCTACTACTACTATAAGAAGAGCTTAGCTGAAGTCGATTTCCAGTTAAATATATGCACCGTACCGACGAGCTTAGTTTTTTTCCCCACGAATCGCCATACTACTGTCGTCGGCCATAAGTTCTTAATGTTCTTCAGCGGGCTGGTTGCGTAGACGTGGTCGAAGGTAATTATACGCAACTTATTGGGGTCTCTTATCATGAAGGTTAACATGTTTTCAGGGTCGAGCATTTTGAACAGGTTGATGATAATTTGCAAGCTCTGTCAAATATACATTAGAGCGATAAGAAAGGTATTTGAGCAGTAGCATGATGGGTGAGCGGAAATACATTATCATATTTACGAAGTTTAAAAACGAACCGACTGTGCTGTACGTTGTATAGAGTCTTCTTCTATAGCTTGACTTTAATCACGTGGCTTTATCAATGTAAACATCATATCAACATTTTTATGTTACTAACTGGGATAGCATTACCATTATAAACAATCCCGTATAAGTTATAGGCTACTTAAGATATAACCTATGAAATATTAATACTTGGAAGAATTCACAGAGAGTCCAAACCGCTGAGACATGTTCCGATGGATTGCAGATACAATTTTAATATGTTACTTGCATTGTTCAAACTCACATTTGATTGGTAGTAAAGCTGCAAGGCATGAACACAAATTTAAGCGTGAAATCTTTTAAATAGAGAAACGAGTGATGAGTGAAAACGGAATTTAAGTTACACTAAGAAGGCATCATAGTAAATCGCTTGTTGGCGTTTCCGACGGTAAGATGAAAACCGCTCCACCACCTCGCCGTCATGGCAAGACTAGATAAAATACCAGAAGACATCTTGTTCAGGCGTGTTTAAGAACATTTTAAGTAAAATAGCTTACTTTTCTGTTTACCATGTACGGTAAAGTGTCATCTCACAAATTAAATTGAAACTATACAGGATATAGAATTTTGTTACATGGAGGAGTGAAGTATATTGACGACCTCCATAGTCGAGTGGATAATACACCGGTTTCAAGGTGTCGCCATCTCTGAGGTCCCGGGTTCGAATCTCGGTGGGGGCAGATGTTTGTGTGATAAATGCGAGCATTTGTACCTTAGTCATGGTTGTTGATATATATTTCAATAAAAATTATTTATATATGTATAATATATGTATGTCTATCCGTTACCCTAGATCCCATTGCACAAGCCTTATAGAGCTTAGTTTGGGCTAGGCTAATTGGCAAATATTTATTTATTTTATTTATATGACTCAAAACTTCTTTATTTTTAACAAGATATAGGGCTCCATAATTATTTTTTTTAATACGCTTTCCATACTCAATAATCGAGCCATGTAAAAACCGTCGCAGCATTAGTTGATAAAGTCAAGTATAATAAGAATTAGAATCAAATTTCTCTAAGAATATATTACAATATAACAAATTATAAATTCTCTCTAAGAGTAAATTACATTATAGCTGTAGTCATTATTGTTAACTGAAAATCGAAATTTACTAGTGATTTAATGATGCTATTGATGTTAACACTAATACATGTGAACGTCTTCAAAGGTGTATCCTATGAATATGAAGTGTCTCAATCAATTGATAAGAATAGGTTGGTTACACGATATTGCCGCACGGGAAGTCTGGACAATGGTGAGTTAATACCAACCAATCTATTGTAAATTGTTGCTACTCTACTGACATATGAGCACGTGATGATGAAGACCAGGTTGATGATTTGTGGAGTATAGTGTCTTGATTTTTTCAATCAATTTAAGAATCTTATTAAATTCGATTACATTAGCGAACATTTTCGTATTTTGTTTACATTTATAATTATTTGTGTAATTTGTTACTATTAAATGAATTGTACAATATTCTTTACTATTATTATGTATTTTCATTATAGTATGGTCGGAATAACAACTGTAATCAGAGCACAATTTAAATCTTCTAAAGTAAAAAGGGTTTGTTGTATAGACATGACAACTGTCAGTGTGACCCGCACTATGCTATTGTGATAATGTAATGATTTATGTATTTCATTTTTATGATTTCTCCGAAGAGAGAGATTGAGAATCCTCACAAGGAGCATGAAACATGCCTAGGACGTAGCCAAGTGTCACGGAGATTATGTTGGACTTCTTGTCGGCCGGAGCAGACCAATCGACATGACCTACCAACCAAACTCTTTAAGACTTATGGCCGTTTTCACCAACCTTGTCTTAGCTTAGGTGACTCCTAAGTGACATGTTGTCACTTTTTATATAACTGAAAAGAGTGAGACAGCATGTCTCTTAGGAGTCGCCTAAGCTAAGACAAAGTTGGTGAAAACGGCCATTAGTCCTATTGATCTTATGAATGGAAATGAGAGCCACTGAACGAGCAAATGGGTATTCTGTCCGGCGAACTAATATAATAAAATGCATAAAACTGTGAGTGTTAACTAAATTGTTATATGATAACAGCATTTTTGTACATATTACTAATAGAATACTCTGCTTAATTCACCATTGCATCTTACCAATATATTCACGAGATCAAGGATAGGTCATTACGAAAACTACTTCGAAATCATGCAGGTACATGATTGGTCATCAACAATAATACTTACAGAGTACAGTTTTTGATAAATTTTAAATCAAACTGTATCTACTGATGGGAATGCAAGGTCTCGCTTGGAATAGAAGCGTTAAGTTTTCAGCGTCTCCCGCGCACCGTGAGCGCTACTGCGCGTGGGGCAGCTAAAAATAATTTATATCGTACGCTGCACGTCCGCTCTACATAAAATATTGAGAAACACTTTAATAAAAAGTCATCAACGTTATAATGCGATGAATAAAAACTGTCGTGCAACAAAACCTTTGAAATAGAGGCTATTATTTAACATTTACAAAAGTTCTGCCCCGGGTCATTCAGTTGCAAATTATGTAACGGTTGGCTGCCTTAACAATTGTTTAATGTAGTTGTTTCAAGAGTTTGTACGTACGCTCTCGACTTCGACATGAATGGTTGGAGCCTGGCCCGTTCCCTTCCCATAGCTCGAGCGTTCTCATGGAAACAATAAATGCGGGTGCAGCAAGTTATTAAATCAAACGATATTAAATTAACATTAAATAACTGATTCAGTGTGTTTTAATAAGAAATATAGAAATAATAAATATTTTTATTTTTGGAAATTTTATAAATACATGTTTTTAAAGGGCATTTATCAAAAATTTTGCCTATTAAAGTCTAGATGACAATGACAAGAATAGGCCTGATCACCGACAGATTTTCTATAATTGTGATAATTCGTATTAAAAAACATTAAGAATTATACAATATAAATAAAATCTGTAGAAGTACACCGTTGAAAAGTAATTTATCAACACATTTCACAACAATTTCACTACTTTGAAATGTTACCAACACCAAAATAACAATATCGATACGAAATTGTACTTGCCAATTGATTACAATAATATCATTACGAAGATACGCAAGTGAATTTATTACTTCATGTGTAAGTCGTAATTAGTAATCCCTATTATAATAAATTGTGATAAGATATATTTCTGAATATGATCATATTTTTTATTGATGTAATTATATAACATTCGTTTATCGATACCGTTAATCTATTAATGTTATTATAGTGCTGGCAACACTAAATAAAACTTTTTGACAGTCATGTCAATGTCAAAAAGTTTTATCACTTCCTCGAGAAGTAATTCCGTTTTTATTATTTGATGAATAATAAATTGTTAAAAAGTATGACATGTGTTTTTTATTTCATATATTTTAAAATAATGTAGGTTGGCATTGTTGTGTTTTGTGTATATTTTTACTTCCAAAAAACATGTATTCAAGGATAATTCAACAAGTCATTAATTTAATTAATCATTTACTATTTAAAATCAGAAGTATTAAGTGAGTAAGTTGTGAACTTTAAAAACCTATATCTTTTTTTGGTGTACTTCTAATAAAAATCTAATTATACTATTAAATTTTATAACTGTTTTCCTTTTTTATGACATATAGTTTAACTTTGTCGGTTCAGGCCGAGTCTTGTATCCTGGCCGTCTCCTTTAAAAATTAAAATTAAAGTATACATTCTATTAAGTATACATAAAGAAAATAAAAAAGAAGTTTGATCTTTGTCTATAAAAAGCATCGATTTGTCGTTTCGTACGAGTAATATGTTTTTGATAAATTTGATAATACAGCAATAGGGTATTACACGCATTTTTGAAATGTATCTTAAATAAATTCTACAGTCCTAATATATCACAAAATGTTTTTAAATATTTTTTTTTTCTCGCGTTATGTACGAATATAAATTAATTATTTTATCATAATTTCAAACTTCGCGCGTATTTCGCGAAAACGCGGCAAAACAGCGGACGCCATGATTGTTGTGGAGTCATGACGTCATTACGTGAGTAAATTAAAAAACATAACCCTCTTCCATGATGTTGAATTAAAATTATTCTATTAGAATATGAAATGAAATTGAGCGGGCGGGATGCGAGAAATTGTAGCAAGTAGTTAAGGTAGTTATTTACCTATACGTTTAAAGGTTAGATACATACCAAGTTGACATTGACAGCTGACACTTTTGTTTACTAACGTAATGACGTCATTAGCATGGCGGCGAAAGTTTCGTAGTGTTCAAAGACAGATAAAAAAACCTAAAAACGTTAAACTGCAATAATAAAAAAATTCAGGCACTGTATGAAGTGAAACTAACATTTCCCGATTTCTTTTCCTCTAAACAATCATTGTAATACACTTTTAAATTTTTTCCCATCTAGACTATAATACCCTATTGTCGCTCCCACAGATTGAAGGTAATATAGTTTTGCTACGGTCGTTCGTAGGATGGCGGTGTTCAGCATCTTGCGCAAGTACACCTTGACTTGCATTCTTGTACTTAAATCAGTCCGATGATTTGATTGAATGCGTTGTTATATTGTGTCCGCTGTTAATGTCTATATTAAGTCAGATTTTGTTTATATATTATCTCTTATAGTATCCAGTTGGTTGGAACATCTGCTTCAGCTGTAAAATTATTAATTCAAATAACTCGTAATTCAAACAAGTCAATAATTTCTTCATAGATTAAAAAAAATACGTTCACATGAGATAATTATATTTAGAATTGCATTTTTTACTGATGGTTCCGGTAGATGTTTGGCTTTACGACTTAAAAAATGCATAACAATATAAAACATTGTAATGATGAATGAAGTGTTATATTTATATGTAACTAGTGATGGCCGATTTTATTTCATGTATCTATATCAATGTAACAAAATACTTAAGTACTAAAGAGCAAAAGTTTTTATAATAATGAAACATAATCCATATATTATCGTTAAAGCTTTTGAAAACAACTTTTGTGCCTTGTTGGTTGTTCTCAGTAGCGGTTACCATAGGATTCTTGTATATTTTTCTCTTGTTGGGGTGAAGCAAAAGAAGCTTTATGCTTGAGACATTAAACTTGAATTTTGCAGCACTCGGTAATATTGTTGCACTTTTTGATACTGCAATAATGAGTTTTATAATTGGGGGGTAAGTTCAAGTTTTCTGTGGATACTTCAAAAAGGGTGAGTGGGGTATGCAACACGTGCTCCATTTCCGAGCGGTCGACACAATAACAAAATGAGAGACGCATTGTTTGCAGGCCCCCAGTTGGACACGTGTTGAACAGGTTTTGATATAAGATAACTTCCGTTTCTGCTGAGTTAAACGAGATACGGATTTTGTGTATATTTAAGTATGAAAACATTTTTTCTTTTTTGATACTTATTGCTGGGTCATCACTGCGGCCCTTGCTGCCTGCGTTGTAAAACTTCATTCCAGTTTGACTTTTAAGAGCATATTAACTATAAGTATACTCATTTTTCTTATTGGCGTGTTTTTTAAAGTTGACATCCAAATCAATACCAATTTGTCCAAATTTATTAACAAATAATAATAAAAGAGTAAGATATTCGATGTTCGATGATCCATGTTTTCTACTACCTCTGTATCTAGATGGTACCATAATTAATTGTTTTATAAATCATGAGACAAAGACAGCGTTGGTCGTGATAGGTAGACAATGTGTAATGTTTTAATTCTTTTTGTTTTAACAGTTTTTGGCCATTAAAAGTAATACTGGTTAAATACTTACTTCGGGGGTGCTGTAAATATACACTTAATACATACTATTCAAAACAAAATTATGTGGGTCATTTTCATGACGCGTATCTAATAAAGGATGTAACACATTGCTGATTTCCTTCCTTGTTTGTAGGTACGATAGTCTCGCTTTATAACGCAATAGTTGAGAACGATGTAATTTTTAGTTACGAAGTTTGTACCGTTCATAATTATTTTCCTTACTCGCTTCAGAACGGTAGCAATTAAGAAATGAACGAAGATATTTCTGAATATAACGATGTAACGAGTGTTGCGGTCGAAGTCTTGTGAACAATTGTGATATCTCGGACGCTATTTTTCTTTGAGTGAAAATAATTTCAGACATTAATGCAGAAAATAAATATAAGTGGGTATAATATATATGTAAACGGGTGTAGTTTGAGGTCTTCGAGTGATGTACCTACATCTTGCAGAATCCAAAATTTTGTTTTCGTTTAATGTACTTTGCCGATTGACGTTGGCAGCTGGCTTTGGTGTTCTTAAACTTTAATATTCAATAGTGAGCAGAAAATAGTTAAAATGACGTTTGACGGTTTTTAATCGATGTCACATACATATATAACAGGTAACAGTGTCGGATTTTTGAACAAGCAACTCCTTAATATGTTTTTACTCCTCAATACTTGAAAATACAGGAAAATTGTTTTACTTGACGTTACTACTGTTCCACTTTACCTACAAATGTTTGCTAATTACGTGCCTTCTAAAAAATTCTATTACTGTGATTAGTATGTATAGTATGTATGATTTAGTAATGCAAACTCTTTAACTTCGCGGTAGAAATAAGTAAGATGAAAATTAATACTCGAAACGAAGATTGAAAAGAGGGAAAAGAAAAATAAAGCTACCAAGTGAATCTGTTCATGTACGTATGTATGTTCAAGGTTATATAGCATTTAGTGTTATCTTATTTTTAGTATTGTTATGACATAAATATGTTACTATATTGAAAAATGTTTATTTTAATAATCATATATGATAAGACATTAATAAGGCATATAGAATACTATATTAATAAGGAAGGAAACTAGATAACTATATATCTACTCTGGTACAGACTTCCGGTAAATAATCATGTATCATAGTAAACCTGAATATTTAGTGCGCTTATATCACTCACAAATACTCTGTGATCATCTGCAACCAGTATAGTTTCAATGCTAGATATGTGCCTCTTCTACGACGAGGTTTTCTACTCGTCTTGGCAGAAATCTACGTCGTGCAATTGCATAGTATGAAGAATTAAAAATATTATACAATCAGATGTATGATTTTAATTTCTTCAAACGTGACCACTGGCCTAGGAGCGCATAAATGAGTTTATGTTCATGGATAGCGTCACATCCATCGGCGGTTGCTTCCGTTACAGAAGGTCGACGCGCTCCGACCGCGCCCGATTTTATAACAGGCTGACACTTACTTCACAAACTCAGCGCATCAAGTAACTGAAATTTAATTTCCATGGAAAATCAGGCAAGTAGTAATCAAAGTAATTAATGCAAGAGTTTCACGTTTTCACGTTTATTTGAAAGTGGATTACATTTCCGTGATAAACTCTTACTGACGTTGAATGGACGAGTTAAATTCGATGATGATCATTTTTCGATCGATCTTATCGCCATCATGCATTAACTCATTCACTGCCACCACGATTTTCTTAAAGTTTACCGAGATGCCGCGATATAATACTGTGAACACGCTAGGCGTGTTCACGGCACTGCAACTATGAAAAATAGTGAACACGCCTCGCGTGTCCAGGGCACTGTTTATAGGTAAAATACATAAAACTGCTATATCTTTTTTTGCAAACGTTTGCCGGTTAGTATTTCTTGTGTTGTGCGAGAATAAAGGTGTTAGTGACAGTGTTTTCAGTTTTATACTTAAAATAATGGCGAGAAACAGATTTTATGGTAAGTATATGCAATATAGTGAAACATGTTGTTCTCAAACTTTTTTTACTGCAATCCCCATGCAATAATAATTAATGACGTTTCCAATTATTAATTTCAATTATGCATGTACTTTAATTTATAATGACCATGAATCTGGATGATTTATATAGATTCATGATATAGACTAAAAGATCTAACTGTCATAAATTGATTCTAAAATTTGTTAAATATTTTAAAGCACTTATTATCGCAGGTTCCTCTTACCTATGTATGATATAAATTAATTTTGAAGTATTTTCACTAATTACCTCTTTTTCCTTTACCCTTTTCTACAGAAGAATCTCTTTTACACAGAACAAGTTAAATTTGTACCGCAAACTGAAGTTACAAATGACGAAGTTCTTTTAACTAGGACAGTATGGGGAAAACCTAAACTATTGAAGATATAAGGAAAAGGTCTTAAAAAGCATTTCATCTTTTTTTCTAAAAATAAATTTGACATAGTATTTTTTTTTGCTCGAGTGTGAGCTGTCCTTGGAAATTAGTCATTTTGAGGATTTTTTTTCGATGCGGATCGACTCAATTTCATGTTAGGAATATTTCATTCTATCAGAAGAAAAAAATCTGAGCAGCAGAAGTTAGTCATATTTAATAAAAAGTTTCCCATACAAATTGTTAGCTCAAAGTTACCATACTACGGTTTCACGGGTGATCCCTACACGTACAAAAAGCGTTCCGAATTCAAAATTTTTATTTATGTTTAATCTCCAGTACTTTAAATTATACAAAAATAATAAAAAAATATTTTTGTAGTGTAGAATTAAAACCGGATCCGCATAAAAACAATCATCAAAATGACTAATTTCCAAGAACAACTCACGCTTGACCAAAAAAGTTACTATGTCAAATTTATTATCACAAATAAATATGAAATGGTTTCTAAGACCTTTTCCTTATATCTTTAATGGTTTAGGTTTTCCCCATACTGTCCCAGTTAAAAAAAAAACACTCTTTATACATACATAATCTCTATTTTTTATTTTATTTTAAATGGTGCACAATAAAGTTTATGTTCATTTCAAAATCAGCATAAAAGTAACTGCGCCCTTAGAGGTCTTCTTCAGATACTCCGTAGTTATGTATAAAAAAACCTTTATGCACATCATGCAAATATGTGATGGTAGTTTATGAAACGTAATATACGTAACGAAAAACCTTAGGCAGCCAACAGATAGAAAAAGCTCAAGACGGTCTACTTAGTTCAATGTCAGTCATTTATCAATTACTGCGTAATAACCTGTAAACGCATCTTATCTCCTAAGACACAGTGAACAGAGGCGTCTTAAAAGTAGGCCTATTTACAGCCCTATACCCAACTGCAGCTCTGTATAACGAAGCAGAGGCGCTAAAGAAGTTTTGAACTTAAAAATAGCAAAGGGGTCAATCTAATAAAAAGATTGAGAGCCTCAAGGTAGCTCCAATAAGTGAACACGCATAGCGTGTTCTTGGCACTGCAAAAACCTTTATTCTCAAAATAAAATCAGACTTGGTTTTTACGGTTGCCGCTTAATTTAACCATAGCAGATCCTTCAAAAACTATGCAGTAATAATTTGAGCAGAATATCTGGCCTCGTTAAAGACATATTACCAAAACATCAAAAACCCGCCTGGCGTGTTCTTGGCATACAGACTTCAATAAATAGCAATCATTAGTTTATCACATAACACAATCATTTACAATAATCTTAGCTATTTAACTTAAAAAAATATATAATTTTAAAGAAAACAAAAAGCGGAATTCTTTAAAATGTCCATATAAAACAGCAATTTCATATTTAACTCCCAAAATTATTATAATTATTTTCAAATCCTCGCAAACTCATAAAAGTTTCTTGCCACGCCTTTTCATTTTAATAGACATATATTAAGGAATACCTAACAAAAAGAACATTTCTAAAAATTAAACATTGGGACTTTAGGAACTGGAAACTTTAGGACATTGGGAAGAGTTTTTAAGTATTTTATTAGATTTTCATAAGGTACTTATTTCGTTAGTAATTAATGTTCATTATTATTTATCATATTTAAGATGTAAAGTGTAAAGGATGTGTAATGTTGTTTTAATTACGAATGTAAGTACTCATCAACAAATTTGTCAGTTACAGTTTGGCGAAAAATAAAATAGTCTACACATATTTATTATTGAACAATAACTAAAGAAAAGAGAGCTTGTTGTGAGGTAATCTGTTGAATTATTGATAACTTATCACAGATTATTAAAATCACCATAAAAACAAAACAATGTACATAATATGTCAAGTTGCCATTTACTGTGTGAGCTGAAGCCCATAAGTTTACCAGTCTTAAGAAACTTCACGTACCTATTACATCATACTAATGAGCGCAAATGTGAATCACACTACAAATCTACTTATTTACTACAATTTTTTAAAGGAAGTTAACGAAACAGGTTTGTTGCATTCTAAAGATAAGAAACGGCAGGTAAAAGTATTACCAAACATACGCACAACAAAACAGTTCATCAGAAGTGAAACCATATCGAATTGTTTATCACGAACGATCGGTTTTGTACGTGTCTTGTTATTTATTAGAGTTTTTGCCAGCGAGCATTACTTATCTGTAACATGCGACGGCCATGTAAGTTGTACAGATTCGTATGTATTTATTCAGTTTAAACTAAGGAAGTGAGATCCTATTTATACAAAGAGGAACTCTGATAAGATTAATTTGGTTCCATTAAAAAATATTGTGTATTATTTTGCACATCCATAGTGTAACAATTTTAGCACTGAGTTTAAGAACGATGTATTGTTATCGTGTTTAATGAATTATTGTCTGGGCTGCTTATTTATTTTGCAATAAATCAATGTAGTTTTGCTCCAAGTGCTTAATAATATCAACTATAGATGATTTATTATATATATCGCAATGCCTCTTGCCATTTCCTGTCCTGTATCTTTGTGACTCAACCTACTTAAGTGTTGGGTATTAAACGAAGTAATTAACACGTTTTAAAGCCTGCTCGGTAGGTTTTTGGACTTTTGCAACGGTTGGCTCTGTAGGTACATTTATAAACTCTAAACATTACATTTGCTTGTTGTGGATGAACATTTTGTAATACAAATTCACTGCATTTACGTCATTCATTGCATTTGCGATACGTAAATTGACAATAAGTGGTAGGATTTCATCATAGCTTTTAAAGAGTATGTAGCAGGAACACATCAGTGCTTGAAGTACGAGTAGCAAAACGTCTCAAATCTTTGTCTATGCACTACGTAGTCTGATGCGTTGTTGTGTGTACATAGTTTGGTTAAAACATATATTGGTGTATTTAAGATATATAACTATAAACAATACCACAAAGTAGAATTTAGTAAGCATAAAATTTATGTGTGTAAATTTATGTGCATGTTATCTAATAAACCTAGACGTACTTATTTACATAAAAGTGTATAAAATAGTATTAATTAGTGCATAATATAGTTCAGCTAACATATCATAGTAGCGAAAGTTAGTCATTTCCGTGGCAGATATTGTCCAAGTGTGTTCATGTGTCATCGATATCGCACCATTGCAAATAAAGTACTTCAAAGACATCGATTTTTGTGTCCAAAGTGGAGAGTTGTTGGATCCCTCACGAAATTGTAAGGGAATAGATAATTATTTATTCCGTGATTATAAGCTTAGATGCCATAGTGACAATGAAAAGATCGAAACGTTTTTGTGGAACAACAGCTCTTGACTAACCACCAACAGACCACTTGGCAGTATATACGTGGCCTGTACATCTTTAGGCAATTTTTGGGCATAGGTTGCTTTTGTAATGCTTCTAAAATGTGCTGCACAGTTAAAGAGAATTGCGTCATGTCAAGCTTGTCTACAAATAACTTCATCAAAGATTTGCCTTAAACACAAATACAAAAACGATTTATAAAATGTGGGTGGAGATTGCCACCTAAACTGACATGTACATATTATAATTAACGTTATATCTCTTATTTTATATATAAAACGTAACCATAACAATAACTTTTAGCGTTCTCTGTATCTGAAATAGATATCATGTTTTTTTTGACATTATTGCCTGACCAGACTTGACGTTGTTTAGCTTTAGCAGTCGCTAACCGAGCCCGCATGCAAACATAAATAAATTAAACATACATTGGTTTCATGTAGACTATCATATATAATTCTATACGGGCTAGCATATTACAAAATTTAAAAAAAAATACAGGACCTTCTTCATCGATATTCCAGGAAAGTAAGTTTATAATAAGACTTTTTCTGTTATAATGAGGGGTTGCAGTGAGAAATTGGCGAGCTCATTCATAAAACATGCTGAGGGCGGCACGTGGCACTATGGTAGGGGAGAATATTGTTACGCTTGGATAAAAACTTACCACGTTTATTAAACTCATAGGTATAACATTACATAGGTATAAGATTACTTTAGATGTAGTAGAATGCTCGTAAATACTTTGGTAAAAGATAAACCTTAGCCTGTCTGTCAGCAGCGGTTTTGTGTTTGGTTCTTTGCCAATTCTTCGTGTACCTAGAATTGCAAAGTTCAATGTCGAAACTATTCTGTTACGATGTTGTTTTTGTTGTTGTTCTTTTGAAAAACATATTTATTTATTTTTGTCGTGCTTATGTATCTAATGTTAACGAACGATGTTATTATGATCTAGACAAATGTATACGGAGGGCGTAAGTAGGTATATATATTTAAAATTGAAACTAAAATACTAAAAGTAAAGAAATAACAATGATTTTTTAAGAGATAAATCTTATTAAAAATAACAAATAAAATATAAAATCCACACACAACGACTGTGTATACACAGCAAAACTAAACTAAAAACCATACAGTTAACTCTGATATTATTTAAACTTGAGCATGCTTATTTCGTTCACCAAGTGGTTCTTTTCATTCTTTTCTTATTACTCAATTTACTGAATGTACGTGTTTGCTATTGCCTCCAATGCTTTTGATTTTATTGGTTGTAGTATAATCGTTTCCTTAAGTGACATTTTTGTATCTGTAATCACCGGTTTCCTCAAGCAATCCATTTCCAGTATTTCCTTCAATTGGAAAAGAAGTTCATGTAACTCCTTTATATAAAAATTCCATCAGTACTTTTTCAGCATGATTTCAACAAGCAATGTAGTAGTAATTTACATTGCTTGTTGAAATCGTTTCATTCGACTTGGCATGGAAAACAATGAATTAATATGAACCGTATTAACTCTGCTAAAATGTAGCAACGAGATTACCGCTGTTGGTAGCATTAATAAGCGTAACCAACAGCGAAGATGCCAGTGCATCTTCATGTGCTTTTAGACCCAGTAGTGTAGTGGTTGCACGATGATTAATATTTTTCCGAAACGTCGCCCCACACTAGGATGTTAAGCCCGGGACAACTTTTTTGTAGGTGATACAAAATATCTGTCCCGTACGGAAATTGAACCCGTTGCGCAGTAGCCAATCACTCGACCTCTGCACCAAACGTATCGTCAATGGCAATTTGTCCTTATAGTTTGCTATAATTGCTGACGATTAGTGATGTTTTATCCCTGTTTTCTGTTTGCAAATTCGTTTACTCTTTCCATAAATTGCTTCTTATTTGTATGCAGTTGATCTCTCGATCACACAGGCGCCAATTATCGAGTCAGCCAGTAAATACTGTTTTGAAGCATGTTTTGGACTAGACAGCGTTAAGGTTTGCTTATTAATCTAATAAAAAACAATGTATCACAATTGCCAGTAGTCGTTGCATTAAGATATATTTACAGATTTAGATAACATTTAGTACCTTACAGCTCCCTTTCTTGGTACAACATGTAGCAAGAAGGTTTTTATTAATTTTAATACAGAATGTATATACCTTGATTTTAGGCCGGGGCAATACCGTAAGGAGACACAGAAAATGGTTCATAAACGTAAAAATTTTAATAGATACGTGTTTTCTAATCGTAACAAAGGTCATTGGGAAGTGGCACGAATGTTTTTCTGTTCATTATCTTTCGTCGAATCTAGCGAAAGGTATCATCGTAATGATGCGTTTCTCGGTGAAATCGCGTGTTCACAGTCACACGCGTCCGGCAAAAAACTGACGGTAGAAGAGCGAGCGTCTAATTGTATTGAAGTATGCGGCGATACTACTTCACGATTGTGATCTACCGATATACTGAAACTTGTAGCTTTGGCGTAAGTATATAGCAATTTTATTATTTTCAATTATTTAAACTACTTGTTTACACTTTCTCTTAATTATTAACAATAATAAATAGTATAGTTTGTTTTTTTACTATAAGGTACCTATAATATATATTTGTACGCGAGATATATTATATCTAGCAATTAGATAATTTATCTAGTTAGCCATTACATGTCGGTGAATTAAAGATATACCACAAAGTGAAGTTAAGCACCAAAAACATTAGATCCGGATATAATATATATTATAGCTTATATGATGTTCGGCAACCGTTTTGATTTTTATGTTGCGTTGTAGTCATTCACATGAGGACTTGTTAATGTTTGATAATTGAGCCCCAAAAAGTTTAATACGCACAGCTCGTACCTGAAACAGGAATTTGCCTACTTAATCGTTATTGGGTTAGTGTAGGGCTTATTAACGAGTTTCCAATTTGTTGACAATTGCTTAATTTCCTTAATTATTTGATTTTGTTGATGACCTACCCATCCTGGGTAGGTAATGATTTAATGATGGTTAGGACAATTTAGGTTCAGTTTTGAGGTTTGAGCCGTTTATCTATATCAAATCGAAAGTTGGCGGTAGTTGCACATTCAAGACGTAAGTCACGAGTATGGTATGTCGAAATAACGATGATGCAATCAATTGTACTTTTAAAGACCAGGTAGGTAAAATCCACCAAGACAACAACTACGAAGCTCAACATTCAATCGGTGAACATATGCTGGTTATTTGTAGTAACGTAGATGTCATTGATAGACTTTAATTCAATGTAATTTCAATTATGCAAACTAAACTTAAAATTTGAATTAAGTTAAAAACTAATTATACCTAAACACATTAAAACTCTACCTTTCTAGTTACGTACAATAAGGTGCTTAGCTATAAATGAAATACCCTGTCTTACAAATAAAACTGGTATGGGTCTGGGATGGCTTCATCGAGAAGCTATGCCATAGATAAAGAAAGAAAACTGAGATATTAGGGGCCAAAAGGTTATTTCTTTCCTTTGATCAGTCACACGTTTTCATAAGTCAAAGTTTTCAAAATTTGAATTATTTCATATTTTGAATACTTTGATTACTGACCAATACCGAAAATAGTAATTAATAATTGCATATAAGACATCATCGCCAACAACATTGTTATCGAGGTATCAGACATTAAAATTTGATTTAATGTTCGAAATAAAATAATAAATTACCATTGCCTGATGCTAAGTGGTTACCGATATCTATGAACACAAAAAGGTAATAGATAATACGCGCATTTGTTATGTGCATGTTTGCGATACCCAGTCACACCAATTGCGCGTACCGACCATGCAAAATTAAACCTTCTCACGTTCCATTCCGAATAAAACACGTTTCATGAACAAAATAGTGTTTAGAACTTAGTATAGCTATTTATAAGATGTATTCAAACTTAGAAATTTTACAACAAATTTGGTATTTTCATGAAGAGATTATACTTATTTATTTTAACACTTTCAACAAACCTACCACAACATAATATTGAAACAGCATAAAGACTTAAGTTTTTAAATTGAATAAGAGCTGTCAGAGCAATTGAGCACATTGGTGAAATTGTTTGTGCTTAGTTACTTATTGTATAGTTGATAATTATTTTCTATGATGCTAGGGAATATAGGGTATAGTAATACTACTAGGATTTTAAGCGCCTCCCTGATCTAGTGGCAGATACCACTGAACGAAAATCCCAGGATTAAAAAAATGGTTTAAACATGTTGCCTGTGTATTATAAATAAGAAAGGAAAATGAAATTAAGTGCCAAAAATACGTACTAGTCTATTGCGGCGCTGTGGCACTGGGCGGCTGGGGCGCGTGTGCCACTGACTCACCACTACCGATGGCAACTGGCCAACGCTTCCGATCCTGACCAACACACATGATCAATGGAAATAGCCTATGCTAACAATTTGCAACTGTAAACAAATACAATATAAGACTACGTGCTTATGCATCAAGAAGGGACTAACAGGTACAGAGGTATCGTCAAGAGGATTTTGCATAAGTCCGATTCATATCCACCAACCTAGAGTTACTTAACATCGTATCAGAAAGATCGGACTAGTCTTCTGACACTCAGTCATACCCACATAATTTCCATACACACAGTCGTATTACGCTGAAAAATTCGTAGAAAGTAAACGTGGCTCCATGTCGCATCTGTGAGGTGACGTCAACCCTGGCTCCTTTCGCATCTGCTTCGCGCGTCCTCCACTTGACAAGATAGTATGATGTAACCTAGATAGATGATTCATGTTATTTTTGTTACAGCTTTTATGCGTATTTATCGTAGTATATCGGATTTTGGTAATTGTGGCGATAAAATTACATTTCGTTTATTAATTAGATACATACAATGTAAATGAGCATGGGACTGATACAATTTTTTTTTGATCAGGAATAATTAAAAATTATTATTTTTTTAATAATTGGAAAATATACGAAATTATATATACGAAAATTACACAAACCTTTATAGTCTTGTGCAGCGGTAATATAAAATAAAACCTTTGGAAAGTTCTCTATATTTAGAAACTCATTTGTAATAACTTGTTTCGAATTGAACCACAAAAATATTACCATTTCATTCAAATTATCTGTAGATCATTATAATTATGTCATTATTGCTTTACTTACTGAATAAATTATTGAATATACAGGTAGGTAATAAATTGGCATTTAAAGTTTGAATTTTACTTAACGTTCTTTTTTTATATACATATATATTGACAAATAACCAGACTTCTCACCTGATGGTAAGTAGTTACTTTCGCTTATTCGGTTCCTGTGAGATTTGCAGCAAATTTGTACCACCATAAAAAAAATAGTGTACGATACCAACTTATGACATAAGATGTAAAAAAGAAGAAGAAAAAGAAAATAGAGTACTTTTCTTTGATATGTTCTTGCTTGATTATATAAAAATAATATTATGCGAATTTACGACTATATTATATGTGAAATAAAATCATTAGTGTCAAGATAGAGATTGAAACGTAAATATTAAAGTGAGGTACATAGTTTACATTTGAATAATACTGTGATAGATGAACAAGATTAGTTAAGTACAATTTTATTCATCTTAACAATATCAATGTTTTGACCGAGTTCTTGTCACATCTAATGAGAAGGCGTATTCACTTAATAACATATTCATCTCATATATCCACCATCCTACTCAGCTCGGATATATACTCGTATTTAGAAGCATCGTTTGGCCATTGAAATATTAAAAAAAATATTATGTCAAGCTTGGAATATTGCAACTTACGCATTATTGAATATGTAAATTTTAATAGAACATTCAAAAATAGATAAATAATAATGTATTGAATAAGACGACTAAAGATTTCAATTAATTGCGGAATTTATGTAACTACATGAAAATCACTATGATGCATTTACGGAACAGACTAGACATCGTCTTGGGAGTTCAGTTAAGACCAAGCCCGCGGTAAGGATGACGAAGCGAAAAGCCGAAGTAAAAAAATGAGCGTTAGTGTACATTGATGTCTAGATAACGTGTTCATTAACCAAATAAACTTAACTTTGGAGGTGTAATTGTCGTTACCTTTTAATTCCTCTTACTTCCATCACAAAATGGTACATAGAAAATGATGATACCCTAAAAATAATAAGCCCAATAAATTATGTTATGCTTCATTCAGGCGATAGGAAAAACAGGATAGGGTTTCCAAAAAGTGGTACTGTCTGGCAACCCTATCCTGATTTCCTCCTTTTTACATTGTTTTTAAATAGTTAAATTGCTGTTGTGTATAGAAAAACTGATGTGCTTAAAAATTTAATATTTTACAGCTGGGTGCACGAAATTGCTTATATCCTACACCTAACGATTTCTTTATTACCTAACTACCTTATTCGTAGAAGAACTTAAAATAGGTATATGTCGTGGAATGAAATATTTAATAGTTAAGCAGCAACTAAGGCGCTTATTACCAGATAGTGTGTTTATGAATAGTGTTTTTGACTTCGACACGAATTTATAAATATGTTTATAATGTGTAAAAAAGTGTTAATTATACATCGTGGTTTGTTGCAAATTGACAGATTTAACACTATTTTGATTATTTTTCCTTATTTATTCCTGAATATATATGTATATGATATTAGTTTCCTGAATGATTAAACATGCTTGGATGTAAATGTTGCGATATATAATTTTAATGATTCTATAATAAATAATATTTTTGTTTCGTACCGAACATATATGTACATATCAGATTTGTTTAATGCGATATGACTCTTGTGACGGAAATATATATTTGTTAGTTGTTTTAACTTGTATCGGAGGTTGGGTTCAGACTGTGTATCTGAAGCCGGCTTCCAACTGACGACTCTGTAATGACACAGGGAGAAAAAAAAATTGCCCTTGCTGGTTTTCTTGCTGGTTCTTTCTAGTACAAGGTCTCCCGCCGTAGACTTGTGAATCAATGGCGTAGCATCTTTGACATTCAAAAGTGATTGTATTATCCTATTTGAAGAATAAACTTTTGATTTTGATTTGATTTGAAAATTGCATTCATAGGATTTTTGGCATGAAAGATGATTGTAATATATATATATATTATATATATATATATATATATATATAAACATATGTTGAGGTATAACGAAACCGAAAACGAAAGGTAGGACGAAAACCTGTAAACTGGTAAGGTAATGCCTACTGCAATAAAATGTCAACAGTGACGTGTACGTAGGAGGTAGTAAGGTAGTTTTATGTATTACGACGAGCGATTTACGTAAGGTCGGCTTATCACAGCCAACGACGCGGCGCGAGGCATAGAAAGCGATTTCAAGAACGATTTACAACATCTTTGTGAGAAGTTGATTCCGCTTAATTAACAATAAAGCAAACGGTCCCACGGTCGGTACGTTCAAACTAAAGATTTATGGATATAATTAAAACATTTGTACAGCTTGGCGAAAATAATGTAGGTAGTTGACGTGGTGACAGCTTACTAATATGCGATTTTTCTGACATTAATAGATTTGAGTGACTATGGCTGATATCATACAATATTGGCTTTTCGCTTTTGTATTTGCATTTCTTTTTATTCGGAAATATTGCGAACCTCTGCCGCCTGTATTTATTCATTTTTAAATGTCTATGGGCATAATAATATTTAACTATTAATAGCTACCGGTTCAGAATAAGGCTTAGAACTAATCATAACGCAAAACGCTTTTTATTGGGCTGTGAATTTACTCTAGAATGTAAGGAAATGTTTTCGTATTGAGATTTTTGTGATGTACAATAAATCATTGAAAATAAATTGTAATAAATAATTACCATGTAATTTGGCTGGTACTGATATAAGTCCGGTAAAAAAGTCTGACCCGATTTTGATATAATTTTGTATGTAGATAATTTGAGACCCGGGAAAGGACAGAGGATAACTTACTACGGGAAAAAAACTTACTCCTATTGGAGAATCCGATAAAACCGGCTCAATCGATTCGTATGCAATTTTATAAGGACATACTTTGATCAATATTCGAACAATATTGACTTCCTCAGACCCGAGCTCATGTTATATACTTACTATCTTTATGATAAATATAACATATATGACAACTGTCTAATATTGACTGTTTCAAGATGTTCTAGCTAACACAAAAATTGGTAACTATAGTGTTAGTAATTCAGTAAGATAAATTACTTTTATTTTTAAATAATTAATTATTTTCTCCACTGATTCATAGCAAGTGCTATTATTTTCTGTTCCTGTCCTTCCTCATTGAATTTTAATTTTAAAGTTTCCACACTAAAGTTATGACTATTCTTTTTACATACTTAATACTACAGTGAGTTGTGCAGTATTAGACATAAGAAATTAAATTATATAGGCTAGAAAACAAGAAAACAACCATCCTATATCCAATATTACAACTTTACATTTGTAAGTAGTAACTTAAGTAGCAGTATGTAGTACACATTGGAAGTTGCAGGCTAACGGACGTAAACGTCCTCGAGTGGCAAGCATATGCTGGACACTACAACGTTGGTAGGCAAGATGATGATCGCGAAAGGCGCTGGATGCAGCAGCGCACGACGGAATGGTGTGGAAATCCTTCGGGAAGGTCTATGGCCAGTTGGCGTCTATTCGCTAAATTGATGATGATGATGATGATTTGTAAGTAGTATCGACAATCAAACTTTGTTCAGTGATTGGCCCTATAACATCCAACATAACAATTTTCTTTTAGTTATTTTGTTTATATTCTTTTAGAACTTGTTTTATACGTAAATTATTTCATTGTACGTTCCTTCAACATAATGATGTAGAACGCGCGAGAGTAGCGGCCAGTTGCGTGTGACTCATGTTACTTATTGGCTCATCCGGCCCTCGCCGATCTCTACTCTTTAACTTAATTTTTAAGTTGTTTAATGTTCTTTAGATTTTTTTATAGAGAGTATTTAGTGGTAATACGTACAAAAAGAATGAAATATAACGTAGCTGATCTAATTTGGATTTAATGTAAATTGATTGATTGGTCACTGTGATTTTGTAGACCACTGTTTGTGATTTATAAGAATTGTGTATGATGATAAGAAACGTGAATATAAAGATTTAAAACAGAAAGATTTAAAACTAGACTGCAAAAGTCATTATCGAGCTAGTAAAAGATAGTCACGACCGCGTCAAAGAAATATAGACATATTTCTTTAAGATAAGATTTTTTATTAACTGAAAAAAAAATCTTAGATTAATTAGAAAAATAAAGAAAATTTTGACTTATGATAGTTTTAGCAGGATTTTGGTATTAAAGCGTTTATTGATTAATTGATCCAAATTATTTTATTAATTTTAAAAATTCGAATTGTATTTATTGAGAAATATTTACGGGGTGAAATTGTAATAAGCAATGGAATGTAGAGCAGAAACAATAAATCGAAGATGGCCCGGAGTTTTACTGTAACTGGAAGTGTAATTAATCTACTATTCTTTGACACTATTACACCAATATGAAGGACCCTGCACAACAGAATTCGGGTAGATAGATTTGTATTTACTATGAGATTGACACTGGGTATATCAAAATTACAAATGAAAGGGTAATTTAAAAGCAAATAATAACTCGACTACATTTCTGGGTAATTTGGACCGTAAAACACCGTAAAACAAGAAAGTCCTAGCATTCAGGGTTTTTAGTTTTTTAAATCACCTAAATACTCAATAACACGTCACAGAATGATTCATTAGAATTATTTCACATTTCTAGCGTCGCTGGTTTTTGTAATTTGGAATAAGCATTTTGCTTTTGTTTTGCTAAACGTAATTTCAATCCTATGTAAAGATGTAGGTGCCTAGCGCGTTACGTGGCCAGTGTGTGTGACGACTCATCGGCTCTACACTGGACTAACTGCTTTATTTCTTTATTTGTTCGTTTTTACCCTCACATCCTCGCTAAGTGCAAATGCAAATGGCGCTCATCTCGTTTACAAAGATGTTTTTATACACTCCACGAGCTATTTATTGAAGTGCTCGTCAGTATTATGCAGTTCGCAGAAAATACATGTTGTATAGAGATTTCTTACAAGTTCAACTTGGTTCTCGTTTATTACTGTGCTTTGCATTAATAACTTTCTCTTTTAACCGATTTTATAAAAGATTTTTTATTCATTCTTTGTGTAAGTGCTTGCATGTAGTAGGTTGGTTTTGAGACTAAGCACATTAAAGCTTTTATTATTATGATAAATATGAAATTGTAATAATTTTTATTAATAAAATAAGTAATGTTCCAATAAGTTACAGTGATATTATTAAGTTCCTATTAATAAGAACCCGTTTACTATAATTCTTTGGTTATAGGTATGTAAATTCCATTTGGTATTTTTATTATTTATACTCTGATGTAGGTAATCTATATTATTCTAGTTAAATTAAATACGGCTTGCTGCACGATCGCCTTTACATTTGCACAACGAAAGCCCATCTCTATAACTAGTAACATTAAACAGTCACAAAGTCAAAATGTAAATTCTGACTCGTTGCTGTATGCACCAAGACAAAGTGCAAAAGGACACTAATCAGTATGGATTGAGGTACATTTAGAA
This sequence comes from Scirpophaga incertulas, assembly GCA_036419045.1. Taxonomy (NCBI): domain Eukaryota; kingdom Metazoa; phylum Arthropoda; class Insecta; order Lepidoptera; family Crambidae; genus Scirpophaga; species Scirpophaga incertulas. Next base: position 17,027,940 of record CM071629.1, on the reverse strand, counting down.
TATCAAATGACTTTTATCATAATTTCTTAACTACAGACAAATACTCGAATGTAATACATACCAGAGCAGCATATTAAGTATTTTACGACAGTTACTTTTATCCTATGTTAGGTGTAATCTGTTAGCTTTATGATTTAAGTTGCAAAGCTTTCAGCTACCTGCATCTGATGCGAGCCTTCCAGACGCTAATCGGGTGGTGATACACGTGGGCGTAGGTTTCGCGGATCAGCCTACGTGTTTGGATCAGTAAGGTGAGTTGTTGACCTGGACTGCACCCTCCAGTCAAACCAGTTCGAGCGTGCCAGGATTGTAGTCAGGACTTTGAAAAAAGTTATCGCATCTAAAACAAACAGTCTTTAAATTTTTAATAGACCTTTTGCTTAATGCACATTATTATGTAATTTGTTGAATAAAAATAAAATTGTTTTATTTTTGAATTAATTGCACTACTGGGCGTTATGTTAACATGTACATAACATAAGCAAAGCATAGCTTAAACTAACTGGTTTTAAGCTGATTATGATTTCAAAGGGATACTTGTGTTAGTAGGTCTTATAGTTTAATTACTTCCAAAAAGTATTTAAAATGAAACATTTTTCAAACTAATTTTAACGACTAATGTTTCTTCGTTAAAAACGTGTTGTGAATACTAATTATGCTTCCAGGTATCTAACTTATTGAAAAGTGTAGTCCCAAAAATGTATACTAGTTTCTTAATTTGGAATACGAGTTATTTTTATATTTAATTAGAAACCTTATTAATTAAGCAGAAGCAATATCATAGTAATATAAACAAAAAAATTAAGACACTAATTTCATTTAATCACACTTAGTTCGTGTCTGTGAAAAAGGTGTTCAAAGGCCCGGACGTCTGTCTAGCACACTCGTTCTCAATAAAACAATAGTTCCAGTTATACCACTTGTCTCCCATTTAAATTACATTAACTAGAGTAGCAAGCAAAGAAAAAAAATAGTTTCTATCACTAAACCTTTTAGTTTTACTTTTTTATTTTTATTACTATCCAGTTATTCAAAAATATATTAAATAATATAGGTGTCCACTCTTATATATTATCTTATGTATATTTTCCACTCTAAGCATATAAGCTCAATATAGCTATATCATTACCATCACAGCGCATACATGTACGTTGATAACTAATGATTAGTTGATGTAATGACAAGTCTGTTATACGTTAACATGTAGTATAGGTATATATATTAGTCGACTTTCTTCGAATGACGAGTTTCATCGCAGGTGTCTTACGTTGTTTTTCTTCGCTATGGGACCGTCACCAGACCTTCCTATTACAAGGTTATTGCCGAGACTACATCGCCACCGATGATTCCAATTCTTTCTACTAATATATATTTTTAATTATTACCTACTAATGATAGAATTTGTCTCGGATATTCTAAATCTTGCTAGAACTAAACTACACTAAACTAAAATGCTTAGAACAAAATGTGTAATAGTTTTTTCCTTATTTTTAGGTAATGCATAATTATAGCATTATTTGGTACCAAAGCAAATACTTCTTTATAAATTATTGTCGATAGATATTACTGATTATAATGAAGTATTAATGCAAAACAAGTAAGTTGCTGCTTCCATTGTTAATGAATAGTGCCCTATACGATTATTGAATTAAATGCTATCAAGAGCAAATCATTCCAATACATCAGTCCACAAGATTACATATAAACTGGTTATTGTTTATTTTTTTTCTACTTAGCTTTGAATAACTAGGTACTTTTGTATAACTGGCTGCGTGTAACTTGTGTCAGACGCTGTGTCGACAGATGTTGACAGCTATGAGTTTCAATGTTAATTAGAGTTTAGTATCTGTATTCTCCGTTAAGATTGTAGATATCTGTCATGCGGAGTTGTTATCCTGTGCCAATGGTTAAGTGCCTGCGTGCCAGCAGCCGCCTGAACCACGACACGAATATAAACGAAGCGACTTCCTGCCTGCCGATAAGCGTCAAATACATATTTACCCGTCACACAACTCTCGCACACTATCATTAGAATTAATACTTACACAATAGATACACCAATAATAATAAGCAAATATGGATTATACTATTATTACTCATCCGAATGACGAAATTTAAATATATAAAAAAAACACCAAACTGATAGCAAATTTACCGCGCAGAGGAAATGGGTAGATTAGATAACTACAACAAAACATGAGTCAGTCAGTAGGGAAACGTGATTACGTGCGGACCGCATGGTATTCCGAGCGATTTGACATCATTTTTATGAATTGGTGGGTGATTACTGCTCGTCTAAGAACAGTTAGGTCATCACTAAAAAGAGGCGATAACCGATAGCCTGTGGTCACTTTGTCTACTTACCTTGGAAGTAGTAACGTCATTAGCGTTGAGTCATTGCCTGTTCGCTTATGCACTTAAGTGAATAATATGACACATTTCTAAGAAGTGTCACAGAGCAGAGGATTGGTATTTACTGCAACGACACGGAAGCAATTTTAATTATTGTCCTGACCTAGAAGGGAACTCTAGGTATGATTGTTTTTGCGTTGTAACAACAATTTTCCCTAGCTACGAAATACCAGTATAATAGCCCATTGCATCAGCAGCATATTGTGCCATAGTTTTATGCAGTCAATATCAAGATGAATATGACTGGATTGCACTGATTGAAACAGACTAGAAATGGAAATTAATGATAGAGATGTAACTAGTCATTCAAGCAGCAAGGCGTGCAAAATTTGATTTGAAAATTGCTTCTAGACTGTGCTAGGCAGATTGATAGAACGAATACTTGGTATTTTTAAGTGTATCTCATACGTATATGTAGATCAAAATAGTCTACTGTACTGTATTTGGCGAACTGAACTGTACTTAATTCTAGAATCAAGTACAGATTTTGCTGCAATTTCGGTATTTAGCCTTCTCGACGACTTCCATAGTCGAGTGGATAATACACCGGTTTCAAGGTGTCATCTCTGAGGTCCCGGGTTCGAATCCCGGTGGGGGCAGATGTTTGTGTGATGAATGCGAGCATTTGTACCTTAGTCATGATTGTTGATATATATTTCAATAAAAATTATTTATATATATGTATAATATATGTATATCCGTCCGTTACCCTATCTATCCGTTCCGTCTATCCGTTACCCTAGATCCCATAGTACAAGCCTTATAGAGCTTAGTTTGGGCTAGGTTAATTGGTGTAAGTGTAACAAATATTTATTTATTTATTTCTATCGTGAATTTTACGCGTTTTTGTACATAGATCATGCAAAAAGCAATATTATCGTAATAGGCTACTTACATAAAACAATATTTTGAAAGTTATTACTACATTTGAAAATAGAATTTTAGCCGTAGAATACATTTTTTTTTGTTATCTGTAGAATACATTGTGGACTTAGGAAAATTTCTTCTACTACTCTTATGAGAACTATAATTAGAATTAGTACAGCAAAGCTTCAATCAGTTTCAATCTGTTTTTGGCGAGGAAAAACCATCAAAGACGACTAATTATAGCTAGTTAACGGAATTCAAACGTGGTCGTGTCAATCCATGATAAAATTACCTATCTACCATCAGATCCGGACTTCTTTGGATGTAAGCATGAGTCAAGTCTGCAACAATATATGAGTGTAAGTAAGCTGTGTACTCTACTATAATCACTCATTACCTAAAGTACTTAAAATGATTACTGAAAATGCCAAATTAAGTTATTCTTTATAGTTTTGGGTGAAACTATTTTGATTAGTTTAGTTCAGCGGAATAAACAGGGAAGTTAATATTAAGTCTCATGATATTGAAATTCTTAATGGCGAAGTATAAAATATGCATAATATTTTGCAAAAGCCAGCTAATAATAACACCGTTTTTATGCTGACGATCAATACTTTTTCTTTATTCCATAAACGGGAGTAAAGGTGATACCCATCTACTTCATATCATTATAGTGTATTCCAGTTATTGATAGTATGTTACACTGAACTAAAAGTAAAGTATGTACAATAATTTGCAGCAGCTGATGAAGCAGATGATCCGGGAAAAGATAATTTCAAGCAAAAGACGGCAAATTCTGTAAATTATAACCAATAAATGGCTATGCGGGTGTAATTACTAACTTATACCCTATGACATGATTGGTTTAGTAGGCGACTAATCGGCTATTGCGCTTCGGGTCGCGGTTTCAATTCCCGCACGCGACAAATATTTTGTATGACTTGCAGATATATGTTCCGCTTTGAAAAAATGTGCAAGTGAGATTATATATATTTGTAACTGCAACTACACACTAACACAAGATAAAAATCCCATTGTGGGGTGACGTTCTTTTGAATTAGTTTAGTTCTAAGCTCCGAGCAAAATGGAGAGTGTAAAATAAATTTATAAGTTGCGTACCTATTACTGAAAAGCACTACATTTGTAACAACTTGTTTTAAAAGCTCAAAATCAAACATTCCATTTGACGAAAAGCATTTTGGTGATTTACAAAATATTGTGCAATAAAAATAACATTTAACAATATATTTTTTTTATATATTAAGAATTTTGTTATTTTTATTTACTGGATGTGTTTCAATATTAGCATTAACAATTTTACGTTATATTTTAGTGACAATTGTTATGTAATAAGAAGGCTTTGAAGAAATTGCAGATCTTATCATATTTGTACCACAGTTGAATAAGGGTATGCGCAAGAACAGGTTTGGTGGGTCGTGGTGCTAGTGAACGAGGACGCGATGACACATGTCTAACGGTAATTCAATTTTTACAATGACATTGCGCGCACGCATATATATTAGTAGGTAATATTATGTTAGAAAGGAAAAACGCATATGGTTTTGGTTCTTATTGACATTTCTTTACCTATGATCTGAATTAATTTTTTTAACATTTTTCCTGGTCTCACAATATCTAATTTATATTTATATTATTTGCAACTTTTAGTTGTATCGAGAATTTACATATTAACATTATTAAGCAACAGCTAACTCCAGCATTAAAAGTAAATTTATATAGTACACATTTCAATTATTATATCAAATAAGCAAATGCTCCTGATAAAGTAAATGAAAAAATTCAGAGGAACGGATATAAATACAGAAAGTGCTTGCATACAGATATTTCGTATCGATACTTTCTCTACAGCATAAGTATGTAGGTCTTTAAGTGTAAATGTAGTTATTTGAGCCCTGCGAAAATATCGACGACGGTGTTTAGACCTCACTCAACCGTATGACCTGATCATATGGTGAGATTGTCAGACGGGCCCTGCGCTGAAAACATATAATCCGTCATGTTACAGGTTCGTCACCTGATGTCGCAAGAGGTATTATAAAATTAAACATGAGCTCTGGGCGAGTGCTTACAATTGATATATTTACAGAACCTGTTTGCGTTTTCATAACATGTTCCATATGAGTTTGAAATCACCATTTCATTTCGAATCTGAACTGAAGTGATTTACAATTGGATTCCAGTTTTGCTCTTAACAATTTTATTGGATTCTATTAAGTGACAAATTTTCTTTGTAGTATAAGACAACTTAAGGTAACGTAACAATACCACTTAAGATACGCTGAGTTATTCGGTGACTCTATTTCTTCATTCTTCAGCGGATTTCGTAATTTCTGATTTGATGGTTTTAAGCAAAATTTTAGTTTAAAAGTGTTTATTAGTTAAAATATAATAAATTAATAAGCAAACACTAAAACACAATTATGAAAAACATAATACGTTAAATTAAAAAAAAAACATACCTAAACATATTATAACTTCAGTTAAATTCACATACACATTTGGATTTTGTTGAGTATAAGCATCGACAGTGTGAACATCGGACAAAAGTAAATATGAAATTGAAAAACAATTTCTGTTTGGCAGGATTGTGCTTAAACTTTCTGCTTAGAAGCTTGCTATAATAAATTTGACACGTAATAAAGTAAGACTAGTGTTGTTCCAAGCTGAATATGACCTTAAGCCATATAGCGCCACATAGCGAAACTACGAGTATTGTTCGACTTTGTTAACTGTGCTTCATAAATCTTTCGGAGACGAGACAAAACTTGTTCTTTTGACAGGTTGTTAACTATTTGATCTTGATATCTGTAAATAACAGAAACTCGGTAATTTAGGATTTAATTACTGAGAGTTTGTATATTATTTATGCTGCCACTACCACTGCCGTTATGGTGAGCTTAATTTAATTTGATTGACATGCTTTTTAAGCGCCTGGAGCCCACGGAGCGGATATTTTCGGAATAATGGGCGCATTGACGTAAACCATTACGACGGACATAGACGTGGGAGTGAGCCGAAATCCTTGCTCTATTCAGCTATTTTATAGGGCGTACATATTATTCTTCGAATAACAATGTCTTGCAATACTATATTCTGCGGTTAAAAGGTTCTGAAGTAACTTTAATCTGCGATTAGTTCGAATGATAATTGAACAAATGTACAGGAATAGTATGCAATATGTTGCAAACTAAACGATAAAAAATCTCACGCTACATGATTTCTTTGATTAAGTAGCGATATTGTTGATTATCTACAAAGGTCGTCTCAATGAAAACAAAAAGAACAGTCATTGTTTTAAACAAAGCGTGTGAAATCCAAGTTGAAAGCTTGCGTCTGACGGCAGGCTAAACTCAGTGACAGTGGAGTAATGAGCTGGGATCTGGAAATGATACTTCTTGATAAACGCTGTCACGTTGCACAACAGTCGATTTACCTGCTGGAAATATCGATAGACAGCAGCACATCCTATTTTAGTAGACAACTCCAATTACAAGTGTAGGAAATGTATTGATTGAGTTTCGATGTGAAACCTATTGCTTACTGTATGAGCCTGTTACTGCCTGTCATCACTCGAGTTGCAATGCGACTTACGTGATCAATGACTTACCAACCTAAGCTAATTGACACATACAGATTTATTGGGTGTCATATACAGATAAAAAGTACTCGCGTGTTGATTGATGTTACACGAGGTACATTTACTTGCGAATCACGAAATATGCGGACAGAAATACCTTATGCGAATTATCATTAAAACAATTTGAAAACGAGATGACAATGCTTTTCTGGTTTATGAAAATATGCAGGGTATTCCAGGATCATATAAGTTATTAATCATCTTTTTATCATTTTTAATTTGGTATTTCAATAATTATTTTTGCTTTGTTTCTTATGAAGGGCTGCGTGCTCATTAATGGTCCTTGCCTATATACGGGCAGTACTCTTTAATTTTGTTTACTTGTATACTAATACGTTGACGTTTTATTTCAGTCAATAGTATTTCAAATATCTGTTTTCTCAAATTGATTGCTGGAATTGATCAACCTGCACAATAAAAGGAAGATCATCAATATAATTATGCCTGTCTTGGATAACCCTTATCAATCATCTAATACGTTTCGCCAAATCGCCAGTCCATCTAGCTGCAATGAAATCCATTTCAATGCTTCGCTAATTTAAATGCTGTTGTATACTTCGACTGCTTTATTGACCATTTGTCGGAATACCTATCTTCCTCTTAAGTACGTTGTTTCACTTAAAATAATATTTTTCTAGGCAAAATTTTATGAATTAGATATGATGAATGCATGCATGAAAAAACCGGCCAAGTGCGTGTCGGACTCACGCACAAAGGGTTCTGTACCATTGATTTAATAAATTAAAGGAAGCGGTTTACGATTTACGAGGTATTAAAAAAAACTAAATACTAGATCTCGTTCAAAACAATTTTCGTTGGTAGTTTTTATACTAATGTACATCATATGTTTTTTTTAGATTTTTCATTTTTTTATTTTAGAAATTACAGGGGGGGGGCAACTTTTTTCCACTTTGGAAGCGTCTGTGACGCAAACTATTCGGTTTAGAAAAAAAAAATATTTTAAAAACTTCGATATCATTTTTAAAGACCTATTCATAGATACACCACACGTATGTGTTTGATGAAAAAAAAATTTTTTGTTTCAGTTCTAAGTATGGGGAGCCCCCAATTTTTTTTTATTTTTGCATCAAAATCTTAATGCGGTTCACAGAATACATCTACCTACCAAGTTTCAACAGTATAGCTCTTATAGTTTCGGAAAAAAATGGCTGTGACATACGGACGGACAAACAGACATGACGAATCTATAAGGGTTCCGTTTTTTGCCATTTGGTTATGGAACCCTAAAAATGGCATTTTGACTAATTTGCAAGTGCGCACCATACGCGCGTGTAATATATATAAGCCAGAAATGTATATGATTCAATTAAAATGAAAAAGTGTTTAGGTTCTAAATACAAAAGTAGGTAGATGTGAGTTTGTTGTTGCAGTTCGCCCGCGGATATTTATTTTCATTTGGAAGGCGGTGGTAGTATGGTAATTTTCAAACTCGAATTTAGGATCTTTATTTTCTTTTGTCCTTCGAATACTTCCGTTACCAAGTAACTAACTGTAGATAGTTTTATTGTCTCTTTTATCATATACTCGTAGATAAAATATTTATTACATATTATCCTTGTTTATATTTAAACAAGGATAATATGTAATACTACTAATAAATATTCAGATTTTCCATGTTTCATGTAAGGACGGAAGTTCGTATGTAATGTACTAGTCTATGTCAGTGTGAAAAAATAATTATTAAAATACTGTTGTGCAAAATGTGCTCTAATTTAGACAATTTCAAATAAATCTTTAGATAGGTCAGAAAATTGCCTTATTGTTGAATTAATTCCAGTTGATGTTAAATCATGCGTCAACGAAGGCGGAATTCTCCTTATAAGAACCGTCTCTGATTATGTTGTGGCCACACTATAACGGATGTAGATTGATTAGGTATCTTTTTAACCAGTAAACAATGCTCGATAGTGAGTTTACTTTATTTTCCTCTGGTTATTTTCAGAAATGAAACAGACAGTAGGTCCTGTTATTGTATCTAACGGTAGAGGCTTATGACGTTCGGATGTAGTCTTTTAAACAATACGAATGACATCTTAATTTCTTTTTAACTATCACCACATGTGTACAGTTTTTAGCTCTCAGTCTTAAGTGACATCTCTAACGCAGCTGCTGAATTGAGGCCAAAAGAGTTCGGTATCATGTGCGAAGCTATCGTCAGCTACGCGTGGTTGATAGATACAAATAAAGCTAATTGTTTGGCTTCTGTGTCTCAGCGAAGTAGAGTAGTGGGACGGTTTAGGATAAAGCGAGTCAACGGCCGGGTCACCGGGCTATTTGTGTCCCTCTCCCGCTTCGTCCCGCACCTTCCGCCCCTTGTTTAGTTGGGAGTTAAACTTAAACGATCCAACCCGAGCTAATTTTGGTTACAAATCTGTTGACATTGCTCCTAGGGAACACTGTCCAAAGAAACCTTGTAATTTTTTATGCTTACCTATTTTTAGATTTAGACAAGAATTTGTTGACCCTTATTCCCAAGTGTTAAATAACAATTCTTATTTGTCGATAATATGAGCTCTATTTTTGAAGCGTAATGCGCACCGTGTCTGTCGATGACCGAATGGAGGCATGAATTTGTGTAGTCACCTAGTAAATAGACATTTATATTTTAAAGAAATGTATATAATATTTCATTTTACTTTATATAATACTTTATTGCACACAAACAAAATTGCAGTAATTTTTACAAATAAACTTTTAGCACTATTGTGAGCAAAGTCGGTATAACAGTGCGAAGTAGGTATAAAGCTTTCTTGTAAGTTGTAAAAACGCATATATAAATCATGCATTACAGCATGTAATGTGGAAGTATTGTGGTATTGTGGAAGGAGTAAAAATAGCACTGTGTCTAATAAATTATAAATTTATCCATTATTTTCTTAGGAGAATTATTAATTATTAATAATATCCACTATCATGTACCATTATTAGTAGATTGGCGATTAATGATTATTTTTTATCATCAACATGCTGTTATGTTTTAAATTCACATTTAATACTGATTAAACCAAAAATTCTAAGCATTTTCTCAGTAGATACGCCAACGACCACCAGACTATTAGACTACGTAGGCGCAATTTAACTATGATTAATTAAGACATTAATGAAGCTCTGTTTATAAGGCTGATCTCCCCAAGCCCGCCCTCCACAATATGATATCCGCCCAAATAAACACGTAACTAGGGTTCTCTTGATTGCCATAAAATATGGAACGCATCTGTTATAGTGTACTTCTAAACTTTATATATTTTAGTCTCAGTCGAATAAACTATTTTTTGAGATTTGAGTTAGATACATAATTATATTTTATTAGCCTGACCTGAGCATTATTTGATATTAGCTGGTGCCTGCGTCTTCGTTTGCGTAGTATTAGTATTTTGAGTAACTTATATTAGCATGGAGTATATCTTTATAAATTGTAGCCTATGTGTTATTCTCATGTATAAGCTATATTATTGTAATGTTTCATTAAACTCCATTCAACAGTTTTTACGTGAAAAAGTAACAAACATTCAACCTTACAAACTTTTGCGTTTTTTATATTAGTAGAGTCTGTAAGTAAATGGATATAGTTATTGGAGATTAGATTGTAATTTATCATCATCGTATATAATCATCATACGTCTAAAATCTATATAATTTTGTTTTCGTTTTCAGACGTCACGCTATCTATGAACAGGCTTGCCAAACTTGTCAAGATTGAACTTGTGAAGAGACAGACTTGCAAAACCAGTCATTTGAAAAAAATCCTTTTCGGGCTCGTATATATATAGTGATTCTCTAATCACTATATATATACGAGCCCAAAAAGGACTGCTCTCAGTACTGTGGAAACAGCTAGTGGTATATAAATAGTTTTATAGATATGAATGAATTATGGTCGTTGTTAAATCTTATGCTTACTAAAATATGTCATTTAGTTATTAATATTTTTTTATACATACTAAATTTATTCCAAATTGGATCTATAGTGCTGAAGATTACTTTGAAGATCCAAAGTAATAAAAACTTTAACTATATTGATATGCTGAATTGATGATATGTTTATTAAGTGTCATTAGCCGCTTCATTTCTAATTTACCTATTTGATCGCATTAATATTTTTGTCGTAGTTAGCGCTTAATATAATCAATGCAGAACTCATTTTTAAACGTCGTATTTAATATTCTATTTCACTAAATTTAATTGTACTTTTTGTGAATTAGATATAACTAAGTATCGTAGCGTCAGTAATATACGCTTAAATTAGCTTTGCTTCTAACCTATTTTTTTTTTAATTATTAATATAACTCAATAATAATTAGTATTCGCGTATAGTGGCAATCAAGGGCTTTGTGTTGCTTGCTTTTTACGAATACTTACAGAACTGTTTATTACTTTATTCTTTATTGTTTTATTATTTTATTTTACTTATTAAAATTAAATTTATTTAAAAAAAAAATGGGAAAGGAAATTGATGCAGAAATGGAAAAATCAATAAAAAATCTAAGAAAGAAACGTGGTATTTACAAATCGAAATTAACATCATTTGATTCATATTTAAATGCTTTGAAGGAAAATAATGAGCAGTTAAGCGACGACGTTGCGCTTCAAATAGAACTAAAACTACGCTTACAAAAAATAGAAAACTTATACAACGATTTCGACACGTTACAGGACGAAATGGACAGCTTATTGGACGAGCCCGAGGTCGACATCAGACGCGCGTTCGAGAAGCAGTACTTCTCGCTTGTTGCTTCGGCCCGCGCGCTTCTTGAAGTTCAACGAGACCACGAGATATCAGAGGCAGGTTCTCGCAATGCACAACAATTTGTAAGACTTCCAAAAATTGATTTACCACATTTTAATGGCTGCTATCATAACTGGCTCGAATTTCGCGATACATTTATGTCACTTATCCATACAAACGATTGCATCGACCTATTAATAAATTCCACTATTTGCGCGCTTCTCTTCACGGTTCTGCCGCTTTAGTCATTAAAAGCTTAGACTTCAAGGCCGCTAACTATGCAGCTGCGTGGGATTTATTATGTGAGAGGTTTGACAACAAACGCTTGCTGGTGAACAACCACGTACAGGCGCTTTTTAATGTAGCTAGTATACAGAAAGAGTCGAGTAAAGCTTTGCGTTACATTGTGGACGTCACAAATAAAAATCTCCGTGCACTTTCTACTCTAGGTCAACCAACTGAACACTGGGACACTTTGGTAATTTACATGATGTTTATAAAACTTGATAGTGTTACAAGTCGCGAGTGGGAGGAGCGTAGAAATTCCATGGATAATCCCTACTTTAGAGAATTTCGTTAAATTTCTCACTAATAGGGCAGATCTGTTAGAGACTATAGAGGAATCGAAACAGGGCTTCAAAAATAAATCAGACAACACCACCGTTCCTCTCTCTAAACAAAAGAGTTTCATAGTCTCGACTAGCAAGAGTCATACAAATAATGTTCAATGTCCTTTGTGTAGAGATCCTAACCATCAGTTGTTTAATTGCGAGTCTTTTCGTGCTTTATCAGTGGAAGCTCGCAATCATAAAGCGAAGGAACTCAAGGTATGCTTTAATTGTCTTAGATTAGGACACTTAGAATCAAAATGCAGGCTTAGTCATTGTAAGTATTGCAAATCAAAACATAATACTTTGTTACACTTTGAACAGGCACAACAGCCGCCTATTCAAGGTCATGTCGCGCTGTCAGTTAATAATACAACTGTTACAACAGCGTCACACATATTGCTTTCTACAGCTTTAGTTAAGGTACTTGATTCGAGTGGTACTGCCCATGTAGCCAGACTTTTATTGGATAATGGTAGTACTGCTAACTTTGTTACGCAAGATCTTTGTACCAAATTGGGTCTTAGAATGTCTACCACGCATTCAACCATAACCGGCATCAATAGTCAGACATCTCGTAGCTCACAACGATGCTCTCTTACAATGGAGTCTTATCACGGTGACTATAGGACGGACATTGACTGTTTCATTTTGCCAAACATTACAACATTGCCAAATACATTCATTAATTTAAACAATATACAAATACCTTCTGGCATTTGCTTAGCCGACCCTACGTTTCACATTCCGTCAGCTATCGACATTCTAGTAGGCGCGGACTTATTTTGGAACGTAATAGGCACAAATCGTATCCAGTTAGGTAAACACAAACCAACATTATTTGAAACAAAGCTCGGCTGGCTTGTTTCAGGCACAATACACAAACCCAACTCTGATACGTCTGTATGCATGTTCTTGAATATGTCTCCGCTATGTGATCTCTCTCGTTTCTGGGAATTGGATACAATTGCACCTAAGCATCATATGACACATGAAGAGCGTGCATGCGAGGAAAACTTTATAAAGTCTACTACGCGGAATTCAGATGGGCGTTTCGTGGTAACTATGCCATTAAAAGATGACCCCCATTCTTTAGGAAACTCTTTTCAGTTGGCAAAAAACAGATTTTTATCTTTAGAACGGCGCCTAGAAAGAGAACCTGAATTTAAAATAAGATATATAGAATTTATAAAGGAATACATCGATTTGGGACATATGACAAAAAACACAGACGACACAAATTTAAATAATCATATATATACACAACATTATGACAAAAACGAAAATCAATCTTGCTATCTACCACATCATGGGGTTTTGAGAGAGTCAAATACCACAACAAAGTTGCGCGTTGTTTTTGACGCATCTGCTGTCACAACATCGGGGAAGTCTCTGAATGATATTCAGAGAATCGGACCCACTGTACAAAATGATTTGCTCTCAATCTTATTACGTTTTAGGGAACACATATATGTCGTTTCAGCCGACATTTTAAAAATGTACAGGCAAGTAGAACTTCATCCGTCACAGCGCTCACTGCAACAGATAGTATGGAGGTTCGATCCGTCTGACAGGTTAGAGACTTACACTTTGAACACCCTCACTTATGGAACTTCTTCGGCACCTTATCTTGCCACAAGGTGTCTTTGGCAGTTGGGTCTTGAATCGAGTGACTTGAGAGTCAGGCGCGCCATCTGTCAGGACTTTTATATTGACGATTTATTAACAGGCCAAAATGAGATTCAGGGTACTATCGATTTGATTCAGTCCATAACTGTAACCTTGAAATCGGCGGGAATGGAGTTGCATAAGTGGCATTCAAATAACTCTGAAATTTTGCGTGCGATATGTGATAAGGAGCCGCAGTCTAACTTGGTCAACCTCAGCGAAAATGAACTATCTAAAACACTTGGTTTGAGTTGGTGTTGCGGCAGGGATACATTAACTTTTCAAATTAATATTGATGTTCAGAAGGTTAACAAACGAAGCATATTATCTACAGTTGCTCAAGTATTTGATCCCCTAGGTCTCGTTGCACCTTGTATCGTGAAAGCAAAAATACTTATGCAGCAATTGTGGAAACTCAAATGTTCCTGGGACGAAGAAGTACCACAGAATATAAAAAAGGCATGGTTTCATTTTACAAACTCATTGCAACAGTTAAACAAGTTACATATACCGAGACATGTCGTTGCTGCATCACCAACTCAAATACAAATACACACCTTTACAGATGCATCAGAGAGTGCATATGGCGCGTGTATCTATGTTCGCAGCATATCAGGTGATGCAGTCACTGTCCGTCTTCTAGTTTCTAAGTGCAAAGTTGCACCAATAAAACCTACGACCACTCCTCGTTTGGAGCTTTGTGGTGCGCTTTTAGGTTCACGACTTTGTAAGAAAGTAGCAGAATCTGTAACATTCACATCCACAAATATTTTCTTTTGGACCGATTCCACAATTGTTTTGGGATGGCTCTCGTCGTCTCCGGTGCAGCTTAAGTCGTTCGTTCGACATCGAGTTTCCGAGATACAGGAAGATTCGGGTGAACATAGGTGGCGATATGTTCCCACTAAAGAAAACCCTGCAGACTTAGTGTCTCGAGGCGTTAGTGCGGATGAATTGGGCGCATCTTCAGTCTGGTGGACGGGTCCAGCCTTCTTAAAATTAGACGAGTCGAAATGGCCGTCTAATCCTAATGAAACTCAGGAGGAGCTACCCGAGATAGTAAAAGCATTTCATTCTGTACAAAATATTAATTTATTTTCAACATTAATTCACAATAATTCGAATATTACAAAACTACAACGTATAATTGCATTTGTTTTTCGCTTCATAAACAATGTCTGTCATAAATCTAAATTATTGGGTCCATTATCAACTAATGAACTCGAAGTTTCATTACATTTTATTTGCCGCATAGCTCAACAGGAATCTTTTCCTGTTGAATACAATTTACTAGTCTCAAAAAAAGAGTTGCCACATAAAAATAGATTATTAAAATTTTCACCATTTCTAGATTCAGAAAAGCTTATTCGTGTTGGTGGCAGGCTTAATAATTCTAATTATGATTACAACGTGAAACATCCTATCTTACTTTGTGGTAACCATCATGTTACCAGACTAATATTTAAATCAACCCACGCAGGGCACCTCCACTGCGGTCCACAGCTTTTACTGGCTTTAGTAAGACATAACTATTGGCCTGTTGGCGGCACTAACTTATCTAAACGTATTGTACGTACTTGCATCACATGCACTCGACACAGAGGCAAAAATGCACAGCCAATCATGGGTAACCTCCCCAAACAGCGCGTGCATCTAGAATTTCCATTTTTAGAAACAGGAATTGACTATGCTGGGCCAGTGATGATAGCGAGCCGCAAGGGAAGAGGTTCCACACTCATAAAATCTTACATTTGTGTTTTTGTATGCCTTGCAACAAAGGCAGTGCATTTAGAACTCGTCTCAGATCTCTCGAAAGAAGGTTTCCTCGCAGCTTTAAATCGTTTCATTTCTCGCAGAGGCAAACCCCGGAACATATTTTCCGATCACGGTACCACCTTCGTGGGTGCGTCCAATGAGCTGTATAGAACTGCCAAAAGCTTAAATTTGAATGAACATGGCATAAACTTTTCTTGCATTCCAGCATATACTCCACACTTCGGCGGATTGTGGGAGTCTGCTGTAAAATCCACGAAATATCACCTTAGGCGTGTTCTTGATTCGACTCATTTGACGTACGAAGAGATGTCTACTTTGCTGGTTCAGGTGGAGGGTATCCTCAATTCCAGACCGCTTACTCCGCTTTCTGATGATCCTTCCGATTTGTATCCTCTTACTCCTGCCCATCTTCTTATTGGACGATCTCTAAACTTTGTACCTCATCTGCAGATCAAGCCAACCAGGATTACATCATTGCAACGGTTCCAGCGCATCGAGCTTCTAAAACAACAATTTTGGTTTCGTTTCTCTAATGAGTATGTGTTATGGCTTCAACAGAAAACCAAATGGCAGCGCTCACGCGGGCAACTGAAGCAGGGCACTCTGGTCTTAATAAAAGAAAAGGCATTGCCCCCACTAATGTGGCTACTTGGCCGCATCGTACGCACTCTTCCCGGCCAGGATGGCGTGGCTAGAGTGGCCGACATTAAAACCAGAAAGGGATTTTACGCCGCGCTTTTAATAATATATGCCCCCTGCCCTTAGAAAGTATTGAAGATTCTTCAACGCGGGGAGTATATGGTCAAGACAAGGCCGCTACCGGCCACAGCATCGCGTCGACCGGTTTGGAGACCACCGACGCGGGTCGCGGGGAAGACGGGTCGTAGAGGAGACAACGGGACTCGGCCGCTCGCCTCGAGCCAGTACGCGCGCGCGCATACAATTCTTAATTGTCGTTACATATTGTCGGGCATCTTTTTGTAATCTGTTAGTACATAATTTATACAGTCCACTCATCTTTCATTTGGACAGGATTCCCTCATCTCTCAATAATATAGATAGGGCACTGGCCGCAACACAATGGCACAGTGCTGTTGATTATGGCCGATGGGAATACACCGTGGTGGACGTAGCATGGCATGTAGCATGCCATTAAAACAAGTTGCTGGCATTATGGTCACGTAGTCAGAGGCATAAATTATTTACTAGCAGGTTACTTCGGCCGACTTCAGGGTTGGTATGACTGATACTAATCATACATTTTTACTTACTTACTACAAATTTTTGGAGAATATGTTTGGGCAATGTGTTTGAATTACGTTAAAATCACAAATGTTTCCTGTTTGTAGTTGAAATAATAGTTCCATTATGTAATTGCGTAATGGGGCAGGTCAATATTATATTTGTCTAAGCTGATAATACTTAATGTTTGAGTATTTGTTTTATGCAAAAAAAGTAAATAAAGATATTGTTATTCGTATTTCTTATCGCAAGGTTTTCCTTGTAAATTTGTATGTTTGACGATTTACGTACACAATTAATAAAGTGCTTATCGCACGTTCAATTAATTAAGTAATATGCAACTGATATATGTTTTTTATATTTTTTTAATAAAACATAAGTATTTACACTTTTACATACGTGAAAAATTTTATCTATACTCATCATTTATTGTTTTTAAGTCTAAGGTAACTTTCCTATTTTTTTTATCTATTTATCCTCAGTATTCTTACTCATAGAGATTTGTTTGGATTATTGATCAATCAGTGGTAATTAAATTTAGTTATCATATAAAATATAATAATAATATTAGATCTTAATTTCAATCTTATTGTTATTGTAAATTTTTTTATAGTTTTTACCGTAAGGAAAAGTTCAGTCCCATATAGAAGTTAGCTTTTGAATCATACATTACCTTCACAATTTTAGTGATTCAAAATTGCTCGGTAAAGAAGGTTTTAGATATGTCCAGGTTGAATTTACTGCTCTTGGGTTTGGTCATCAATTGATCGTTCCAATAAGATTGATGGTTTAATTAGTTTTCGTGATTGCTAATACTGAAACAGACTTTTGTCAGTGTTTAATAATCGTATCTACAACAAAATTCATATCAATCGATAAGTACGTATAACATCGAAGTCTTTAACAGATTATTCGAAAATGGGACGCGCCGACAAGAAGGGTGACACTCCTAGATAAGAGGGTCAGTGGCCCGCTAAACAAAGACTTCTTTAAAATATCAGGTAGACGGTGATGCGGCGATACGAGC
This sequence comes from Scirpophaga incertulas, assembly GCA_036419045.1. Lineage (NCBI taxonomy): Eukaryota > Metazoa > Arthropoda > Insecta > Lepidoptera > Crambidae > Scirpophaga > Scirpophaga incertulas. The sequence goes on along the minus strand of CM071629.1, from coordinate 17,009,935 downwards.
TCAATAAGCAATTTAGAAAGGAGGCACAGACGCACTGGCTGCTCTTTCGATCAACGATAAAGCCACTTGTATTGATGACATCTGCCAAAAAATATCCAGAAAATACAAATCACACGACAAACTATTTTTAGATCTATTATCGGGGTATGATTTCCCACTCCAGCGGCTTTCCTTAGTTTGTCATCATAATATGATCTTAACAACACTATTGTTTAAATTGTTTCATGATTACCAATCATCATCAATGAAAAAACATTAAGTACACTTTAGTATATAAGCCTTTGAGGTAAGGGTCAATTGTTATTCATATTTTTTTTTGCTGAAAATGACTACAAAGGGTATTCAAATTACGTGAATTCAACCGGATTCTTCAAATAATAATATTACCTCTGACAGATTGCTTATTAGTTACTACATAGTAATATTACGAGATAGAAAGAAAAGATAAGAGTTTGCGAAATAAATTTTATTCATAAAGCAGTGTACTTTAATTATATACAGATAGACGTCCTTTCGTAGTTTCATTGCCGAGATTCGAGATAGGACGAGTTTCATCATTTACTAAGAAGTATCGTGGACCAGAGCAAAGGTAGACATTTCTCCTCTTTCATATTGTGTAAACACAGTTACTTAATATTAAATTAATAATGCCAGTATGGGTCATATTATTACACTGATATTCAACGCAATTTATAATTTGTGTGTATTGTTAGTATTATTACACTGAAGTATTTGCATATAGAAATTAAAGAATAATCAATCAAAACATAAGTTTTGATTTTACGCTACCAAACTTTCATTTTTTTTTGTTGTATTAATACTTGTTATAAGGTTAACAATTACGTAATAAGTTTAGTTTACCAGTAACAAATAAATACACATCATTGTGTTGGATAAGTTATAATGGTGAACAATACTACCTGGAAAGGACGAGTCCCTATCAATATACATAGCTTGTGTCCACCATTGGATTGAGTACTAACGTCCTCGGATTACACTACATTAACTGTTATCGGCGTAGGTTTAGTCGGTACGGCCTATATTTTAGAAAACAGTACTATATATCCGATTAGTATTACCAGGTATTCAGGTATAGGTTAAGCCAATAAATCCTGCTATCGATAAGGGAAGATGACACAAACAAGAATTCTTAACATTCATAGCTATATGTATTTAATGCACTACAAATCACTTTTAATGTTATCAAATAAAAATAACAAAAGTCTTATAAACAAAGCATCAGTTGACATAGATCAACATTAAAACGATAAGAAGGATGTAATCTCCGAAAACGTTGATGTTTTCATCATAAAGACATTTCATTTGCTATTGTTCGTAGATTATTTAGATAAAATAACCAATGAAACATACGATTGATTAATTATGTCACAACAAATAGAAAGAGCATCATCACGGTAGAGAACGGTTTGGAATAAAAAACAATACTTAAGCATGTCTGATTTCTATGTATACGTATTGTATGAAAATAGAAAATTAACATTTTGTTTGATACAGTTCAAATTCATATATATATATATATATATATATATATATATATATATATATATATATATATATATATAATATATATATATATATATATTATCTGTTACTGATATGGTTAAGAATTACTGTTGTATTAACTATAAAATTGAAACCTACCAGGCTAGATGACTTTACCCGCTATGCCACCTTTAACAGAAACAGACATTGTTCTAGCTTGGACTAGTTTATCAACATTCCATTGAATGTCTGACAACCTGTCTTCAATTACTTTAGCCACTTGTGATGCTGAAACAATATAATTAATGAAAGGCGAAATAGGAGCTATCACGAATGTCAAATCTTGCACGTGAACAATACACTGGGTCATAGGGGGAACTCACGGTCCCACATACCGGATAATCTGGTAATAACGATTTACCAACCATGACACTTGTAGTGAAAGGCATAGACGCTAATAGCGTACGAAATTCAGAATTATTATTATCCACTTTAAAATTATACATAATATCCACATCAAAGCTTGAGCGTAAAATAATTTTTTGTTATGTTGTCATAAAACTAGGTGGAAGTGAAAAAAAAAAGTATCATTGTATAATTATAGTTTTACCGTTAGTGCTTTTTTAAGTCTTCAAAATTTTGACACAAGATTTATTTCATCTGTTATCGATTACCTAGATCTATGCCAAATTGCGGTTATCCAAAAAATTTACCTAGTCACGACGTTTACTTATTAGGGTTCCGTACTGCGTTTATAAAAATGAACCTTTATAGGATCATCGTCTGTTTCTCCGTCTTCTAGACCCTTTTCGCAAAAACTCCTGGCGAGATACCAATTATAAACTGATAAAGTTAAAATTAATATGAAATATTCCGATTAGCACTAATGAAAAAAATCATATTTCGAAATCCACGTAATAACATAATGTCATTTTTGTTGTTTACTATGCCTGTAGTTAGAAATTCGTGATGGATTCAAAATATAGGGTGTCTATAGAGTCCCGTTGACCTAGAATGATGAAATTTGCCATACGACAAGGTTGTGAAGATCAAGTAAAAAAAAAAATCCAAAAATATCACAAAAAAGAAAATTTACCGTCAGTGCTCGAGTCCGACTGGCACTTGAACGGATTTTTTTACGTTTGCATCGATTTTCGAATGACTCTGATTTAATTAATATTTACTTTTGCAGTTTGTTTGATAATAAAAATGTACGTCTATTGGACATACTGTGGTGTAATATAATTGTTATCAATTGATATATTATCTGACTCATTGCTGTTTAAAAATATTTTTTAAGCTATAAGAGAATTATTATTACTAATGTTTTTATATTTTTATATTAATGAAGTAATATTTATGAATATTTATGTATAACTATAAGGATTTGTAGACATAGTTATATACGTATATCGATATCGGAACGTTAATGGTTCTACATTATTAAACCAATTCCATATTTTTCGTTTTAACGAAATTATTATTTTATAGCATGATTCGTAATGTTGAATCATTTCTATATTCATTCGATATCGATACAATAGAAATAAATGCCTATCATACTGTGTCTATAGTAGCTTTAACATTACTTTGCTATTGATTCGATTGGTATATGATGTGTAGTAAAGTATAGAAGTCATGAATATCTAATATAAAAAGATATTTTAATCATTTCAATTACGTTATCGTAATGGGCGCTGTACATGGTTTTCTTTTCAAAAAATGACGCTTCTGATATCGATTGCAAACTAAGCTCATGGTAACTACACAGATCGGGTATGTATTCTGTCACTATCACGCACGCTGTCAATATTGACAACTGGCGCTGGTATTAGTCCGTCAAAAAGTTAACTAGTGTAATTTATTTCATCGTCGATTACTGTAATATAACAATTACGTAAGAACCCCAGGAAACAGCTACGTATGTTCAATAATGTAGTTAATTAACCTAGCCCGTAACGATCAAGATTAGTTAGAGCTTACTGATTACCATAGTCGTTACCACAAAACAATAATAGGCAACAGATAATTGTTTCCCAATTAACATATTGCTTCATTTGGGTATTAAAAATATGAAAATAATATACATATAGTAGAAATACTATATATGGATTTAAATTGAGTCAAGCAGTGGGCGGTGGTTGGCCGTGAGCAGTCTCTTGCACGATTAGGTGAGCCGGCAAGTTGCGACATTAGTCCTACCTAAATAGTTACTCTTATGATTTAAATATGTATATTGTTCATACATTGATATCCGCAATGGCTGTAATGGTGATATTAGCGCCCTAGAGTCCTCAATAATAGGGACACTGTCTATCTTAACTCAATTTTTTTAGAACATAATAGAATTAACATTATAATTATGTTTAGAAACCAAGACAGCGATAAGGTTCAAGGTATAAAGTAAGACGGGTTCATAAGTCCAAGACCAGGAAAGCTTTTGCCGTCAAGGAGAATCGAAATTCCAGATACTTTGGTCATTATATGGGGCTTAGTTTAATATTACACCCGTTTCAAATAATTCGCAATTACGCATTTCATATGAACAAAACAATATTTATTTCATTAGTCATATGCACAATGATTGTGTAAGTGCATACGTATTTTCGTAACCAATACCACAGAAATAAATAAAAAAATAATAAAAATAATATGCTTACATCTAGTCACTTATGTATAATATATTAGTTGTTTTTAATTTTGTTGTTACTATTAAGATATAGAAATGCTTTATTCATATTATGTTCATACCATTTATTTGATATTATCAATTTGGCATTGATTGCTCATTATTTTAAAAAGCAGATAGCATCCCTTTGTTACACTACAAGCTCCTCGTCTAGCAGGCGGTCGTAGTGCACGAGGCGCGTCGAGTCAGAGAGCTCGCGACAGTCATTATCTGGTGTCGTCGACTCCCCGACCGTTCACCCCAGGGAGCGGGGACGAAACTTCGAGACTGATCCCTTAGTCATATCATTCGTTAGCTGATTTGTCTGAGACCAGATTTCATTTCAGCCTTGAACGTTTTAACGGGCAACTCATTAATTCTACGTGAACTTGGAATTAAATCTTCTGGCCCATTGCTGTAAATTGGTAGGCTTCGATTATTATACACAGCTATCTCAATTATTTAAATAATGCAATATATAAGTTCAGACAAAAGCAACAAAAATAAACAAAAAATATTAATAATATCGTAATTATTGTGCATCTGAACAATGTATTTTATATATTGAATAGAATTTTTTAATATTTTAATATTTTCCTTAAAAACTATCTAGCTAAATTTCAAGATTGATCTATAGAAATCATATTTATGTTTCAACATATTTATTTACAAAAAGTTATTAACTAAGTATTAGCGTTACATTATTCATTATTTCAAATTTAAACAAAACAACACGTTATTGCACACAAAAACAAGAATATAACAGGCAGCCTTATTGCTAAATAGTAATCTCCCTCAGGCAACCTAGGACCAGGGAAGTACTAAAAAAAGATTTAAATAGGGGCGTAATATCAGATTTTATAATAGGAGAGATATATTTTACTACGGTAAAAATATTTAATGTTCTGTCCCGGGTCTTTAACCATCCTTATACCAAATTGCATCAAAATCCAGCTAGGATTTATTATGAAATTATTATCGTAGTAAACATTTTCCAATGTCGTTCTATATGTCTCAAACTATTCCTATATCAACTACCATCAAAATTGGTAGTAGTAGTTTCTGAATCTATTTAAATAAAAACTTTCATCGCCCATTTTTCCTTTCTCCAGGCTAAAATTTTACAAACTTAGAATGTCGTATTTATTCATCTCTAACTTAAAATATTTCAGACTTTAAAAATGATGTATTTTCTATAGAAACTCTTATCCTTTATTTCAAGCCCTTATAATGTATGTTCTTTTTCAGGCTCTAGACTATCGGTATATCCAATTTCAGTTAATCACTTCAGTAGTTTTAGATTCTATATTTAAAAAAAGCTCTCAAGTTTAAAGTAGTGTCATACAGACTCAAAGAACGACTATTTCCCGCTAGGGTTGTTGATGTTCAGTTTAGTTTGAAGTGATGTCGATATATTTATCATATGATTATCGATATGTTGTTTATTAGATAAGAAGCTAAAACCAAAAAAATAAAATGAATAAAGAAAAAACCATACATGAAGACAGATATCCAACTACTTATGAGTTTTGATTGATTTTTAAGTGTAGATAATGTTACTTGCATTGCCATTGGAGACCAACAGATTAAAATAATATTAAATTTATGAATATAATTCAACTTATTCCCTTTTTCAGATAAAGATATACAATATATTTATTAATAGTTTTGCAATAAATATCTATTATTTCCCTACGATAATCTTTTTGCTTTTAAAATTTGTAAAATCCATTCTAATATAGAATATAGTTAGTTCTACTAGCAGTTTATAGAAGACGATTTAACTGGATATAAACAGTAAAATTTAATTTCTAAAGTCGGCGCCCTGCCCACTTTCGCTGGCGACTAATGCATATAAAGTAAATTGTAATTCTTACAATTTAAATTTCGTGCTTAAGCTTCATATAGAAAACACATATAAATAATATTAAGTGAAATAACACATAAAAAATCTATAGTATTTAGTAGATAGTTAAGGCACGAAAATGTTTACCTACCATACTAATTTATGGGATATTACATGCTTTACTCTAAACAAAAAAAAAAAACACTTGAATTGATATGAGATATTATATACTACCATTATTGACGTTTAACACTTTTAGAAGTGTAAATATTCAAATTATACTCGTAAATTATGATTTATTAATAAGATTGAAAATTTAATTTTAAATTATATTTGTTTACTTTTTGTAATAGATATGAATATCAGATGTTTGAAATGTTTATTTATTTATATGCTTTCAAGATCAAGAATCAATTTACACATGGATTACAATGCTAACACAAATATTATTCCTAAATCGTTTGAAAAGCAGCAAGCAGCGACATAACATCCCTGTGAGCGATGTTATGTCGTATAATCGTAACTGCGTACGGTAATACCGTGTCTCACGCAATCCTTGTCTTACCTATCATACGTTTTGTTTTTGCAAACACCGCTTTGGCTGTTTCAGTTAAGGTGAAAGTAGTTTTCTAACTCGATCAATGGCTTCAGGTAAATTGCATAACATTGATTATCGAAATATTACTTCAATGCAAGAAGTTTTGTGTCTTCCAGACTAATAATAATTTTAAAACACAGTTGATATAGATTGTTCATAGCAGAGTCACAGAATTTAAAAATTAGAATACATAGAATTTTACTTCATGTACCTGGCTGACTAGATTTCTTGAAATTAATTGAGTGTGGGTAAGAATGATTGTAATCTAGAAAGTACGATGATATTGCCTTATATGGAAACTTTTAGTTGATGATTATCTAGATGAATTCTAGATTTTTGTAATATTTTTAGGATGATTTCAATTGATCACTAAATAAACCCTAATATAACCTATAAGATACTAAGTGCTCATCAAAAATACTAAAATACGTCGAAACAAGAATTAGATGTATGAAATCAGATAGTTTTTTTTCCGGTGCAATTATTTTACATTATTTTAACGGCACAATATAAGCATAAGGTTGCTGAAACTTAAAATATTGAAACTTAAATTCATAAACTTATAGTTCTCATTGGTAAGATTACACATTTATCTTTAACGAAATGTATTTTTATGATAATCAAAAATTTATACGGAATAATAATTAATGAGTACTTATTTAAATTAGTTCCATTCTGGATCCACGGAACTGACTTATACAACTTTATTAGGTTACCAAAATATGCTGTTATAGATTATTTGGTAACAACTTATTTTAAGAAATAGAACTATCTTTCACCGTGTATTCCCAAAATACATTACACCGAAGCATTAAATAATATAGTACCGGCGGCGATATCCACCTGTGGGCTCATTAAATATACCCCTGCCACTATAAATAACCACGTACGTGGCCTTTTCAAACAGAGATCAAACATCTCAAGATGATCTCAAACCTTTTCAATGATACGCGATAATATAATGTACATTTTATTTTTGTTTTATATTAGAAATAAGTTTTCTAACGCAAAAACTGTTAGTTAATCTTACACACAGTGATTATAACGATATCGGTGAAGCTTGTTACATTAAAAGACTGAAGCATAATATTGATAATCTTGACTGTAACGTAAAACAATAACAATAATGGCCATTATTGTTAATTTTTGTACATCCAATGTGAAAAGTAACCAGAGGCTAGTATACATGGTATTGCATATTTAGATTCCGCGTCTCATACCTTCAAAAGTAATGTTACATTCTTGTCACTTAGTACTTCTCCTACCACCGATATACATTATGTAAGTAATTTTAGATTTCCATAGTTTTCCCGGAAAAGGATACACTCGTTTCACACCATAACGAAAATGTGAGAAAGTAACATAATAGAATCAACGTGGTGCGACATAAGTCTGACTAGTAAGAAGAGTAATTAGAAGTTCAGCATATTTGTTACTATTTCCAGACTACATTGTCTAGGTCATAATAACGATAATTTGATCTATTGTGCTTACTGTCATTCTTAAGTACTGCAATGTCTTTTTCAGGATAAACTTGTATTTATTAGGAGCAACACAATTAAATTGCATTGTAAGGCAATTCAAGGAAGAGGAAATCCGTAGAAAATCATTGGTAAATTGTAAGAGACATTCATTTAAACATTTTCAGTGTCAAAGTGCTTAGTAAAGATAAGAAATACCTAATGGTTACATGCGTTACTCACTGAAAAAGACGTCTTCGTGCGCGTCATTTCGGTGCGGTGTGATCGGCGTTTATCTGTTATTCTTCACTACTCAGAAATTGAGTAGTAATGAATGACACCAATATTTTGACCTGTTTTACATTATATATATATTTCTCTTGATTCCATTAACGGTGACATATTTTCATAAGTGAATTACTAATATGCTACATATAACGTATTTTGGGTTCGAAATTGGTATGTGAAATGTGGTCGTTGACTGGTGAACATGAATATGATGAGATGCAAACAGCGCTCCCTTGTCTGTCAGATTTCTGTGGATTCTGAGAGGAAGTTGTAAATAGAATCAGTCGTGCCACAGCCGCCCTTCCGTGAATTGATTAATTATTATTGCTCCATCAAACAAAATGCTCACGAATTGGGCGACACACCCGTCCAATTTATGGTCGACCGTTTCGGCACAGGGTGACTAGTGTCTAAACATGTTGAATATATTATGCGAGCACATAGTTGGCCGTATGATAATTCTGGAGGGCACACAGATTTGTACCCTGAAAGAAATGTACGACACACTTCGTTTTAGAAATTTTGACATCCATCTTTACGAGTAGTTAACGACCTTCGGCGAAATTTCAATTGGCATGAGTCTATTTAGCAACCGAAGATTATTTCTTCGTTTGGTTCCAGTTCTGTAATTCACTAATTATCACGCTATTAACTCATTGATTGCTGACATCGTCACTATTAGTTAAATATTCTAATTAAGCTTTTCTTTACGATTCTAGTATGAATAGGTATCAAATTACCATTGATTCTCAACTATGTTAACTTCATTTTAAAAAATTTAAAATAGTAGCTTTTCCATTTTGAAAATTCATATAATACCGACTATATTTTGTAATTGTTAAACTGTTCTTATTAATTTTTCTTTCTTGTTAATAAATATAACAATAAATATAACATAAAATATTTAGAATTTTCTATGCTTTGCCTTTTACCAGTTTAGTATTACAGTCCGCTTTTCTGATATGTCTGCGCTACTTTTCCTACCTTCGCCATCTTAGGCATTAAGAATTGTTCCCTCCGATGCGCCATGTGTCACAAAATCTAACCAACGTTTCTTGCGATCTTCGAGAGATCGTGGATCTATTTTGTATCATAATGTGTAGACCACACATCAATTTTCGACGTAGTTTAGAAGCCGTTTGCGTTTATTGATGCTCTGTCAAGCAGACTTAGCTCAGCTGCGTATGCTGTTAAAAAAATAAGGCTTCTAGCTGATGTTGAAACAGCAAAGTTAGTTTACTTTAGTTATTTTCATAGTGTAATGTCCTAGGGTATTTTGTTATGGGGATCAGCTGCCACCATTGAAAGTATATTTATACTGCAGAAAAGAGCAATTAGAGCTATATATAACTTAAGACCAAGGGATTCCCTTAGGGATAAGTTTAAAGAAATTAACATTTTAACATTGGCGAGGCAGTACATCTATGAAAATATAATCTATGTACACAAATATTACAAAAATTACATTAAGAATAGCGATATTCATAAATTAAATACAAGAAATAAAAATAAGCTTGCTGTTCCAAATTTTAGATTACATAAAACACAAAACTCATTCTTGGGGAAATGTATAACTTTTTATAACAAGTTACCACATAATATTGTTAATCTACCTTTTAATAAACTAAAAACTCGAGTAAAAAAACTTTAATGAGCAAAGGATATTATCGAGTCCAGGATCACTTGGATGATCGCAGTGTCTAGGACTAAAAAACCCTCGCTCGTAGAAATAAACAAATTGTTAATAAATTCTTAGGTAACTGTGTAACATAATAATATGTATATTTAACTGTACCTATTATAATAACACTTTTGTTACTTGTATCATAATAAATGATTTCTAGTTCTTAAATGATTGTATGCGCGTGTCCAGCGGTTGTTTTTTTTTTTTTTAGTTGTGTTAATTTACCCGGGTATCTGCTTTTGGTAATTTGTATCCTTTTGTGGCTTAAGGGTAGTCATACTCTCATTAAAATCTCTTCAGCAGTGTCGTGTGAGGCGGGTCGTTACGTTCCCTAAAACATGGTTGAGCGAAGCGATGGCTGGTTCATGCGTCATGCTCGTGAACGGGTGCTGCCAGCGGAGATGAGTCTGCTCTTTGCTATACTGGGTACTACTCGTATTTATTATAATTTTAATTTAACTTTAATATATTCTTTTAAAACTGTATGACACGGCATTCCTAATATAGGCATGTTTTCAAATTATATTTTTATTAATTGTATTTCCTATATTATGTAATGGAAAGTGACTTCATGAATTATCAATATTGAAATCATTTTCCAAATTGACGACTCTGTATCTATTTAATACAGAAAAAAAACAGCCCTTGCTGAGTTTCTTGCCGGTTCTTCTCAGTACAAAGTCAACCGCCGTAGATTTGCGAACCGATGGCGTAGCTTTTCGACTTTCACAAGTGCTTGTAACAGCCCAGACTGAATAAATGATGTTGAATTTGAATTTTGAATTTGAATTTGCATATCTGTAGGTACCATCAGAGACAACTATCCTGTAACATTCCGGCTATATCATGGATCAAGGCTGCTACGGATGTGTTTTAGAACTATCCTTCCTTAATTTGAGTAAATTATCTTCGGTAAGCAAATATACAACCGAACATTGTATTTTAAAAGAATTAAGTTCCAAATTACCCAAGATAGAAATATATAGAAACAATTTTTTAAGTTGTTTTCCTATATTGTTTTACCTACATAATAAAATTTGTAGTTATCGGCGATTGGCTATCATCAGTCATAGTTTTTGATCTTTATGGGAAAGAAAAATCTCATACAAAGATAATAAGGGGAATTTAATTCTGCTTAATTATCTTTTCTTTAACTGTTTTGCTGTTTGGCATAGGTGGGCTTACCTACTATGTACTTATTGTAATGACAATGATAATCGTTTTTTTTTGGGTTTCTACAATAACGTGCGTCATTCATTGGCGTAGGTAAGGAACTAAATGCCTGCAGCGTTAAGCCCACCATTATAAATTTTGCAGAAAAAATATTAAAAATAATAAAACAAACTGGTGTGATCTATCTAGCTCTATTAAAATGTTTGTGTAGTTTGTCTAATGAAATGTTACATTTACAAGGACCGTAATGTTACTTTATTTTTAAAATGTTATCAACGTTACCAATTTAATGATATTGGTACGTAAGAATTTTATGTCATTTGAAGTCTATGTTATAAACAGCTACAAACGGTCTACACGTATTGTCTGGGAGTTCATTTCTTTTCCTTTGTTATGAGATATTATATTTGCCCTCTCGCGTCTACTCATACCGCGCTAGAGAATGATAATCCGCCTAACAGGGATTTATTTTGGTTTATATTGCCACACTTGTGTGCACCTTAATGTAATTTTTTGGCGTAACAGGTAATATGTACGAGTACACAATAATTTTTCAACATTAGCGTTAAAAGTATTTTCGTTAGTTAATGTCAGTAACTATATTACAATTAATGGACAAGTATCATATTATATTAATAAAAAGTGATATTATAATGTAAATATAACAGTTACATAATTTAATAAAAGTTTCCTAGATTATACAATAGAAGTGTAAATCGAAAGACATTTTGTAAATAATTTTAACATAATATCTTTTACTAGTTTTACATTTATAGTTTGTCTTTATGATTATAAAATTATCACACAATTAATATTTATATTGTTAATAAAGATAATTATCGTAGCAGTCGAATATCTTTCGTTATTTAAAAAAGGCTTGGTTCATCACTGGTATCTTAGTTCTGTGGGATTAAAGATTCAACACAATACTTCAGCACGATGGCATGAAATTCAATGCCAGGTTAGGAAGTGGTTAACCGCAGGATGAGTTGATATAGGGCTATGTCGAGGTAGATACACCATTTATTGCAGTTTAACGTCGTGGCACGGTTAACATCTTGCTATGTCATAAGGCAGTTTGTTTAAAATAAATTCCATTTTTGTTTTCATTTTTTGTGCAATTTCAAAGAGAGATTTATTGTTGCCCTAAATATATATTAAATTAAAGTTTATTCTATCTATTGAAAAAAAAAACATAAATATTATTCGTCGATAATACGAGAATCACCCTTGCCAGTATTCGGTTGATGATCCATCCGTTAACCGAGTGCCTCTTAAGATGTTGATCAAGACTCTTCATTATCAAGCCATTCGCAGACACACCAGAACAATGATCTTTGAATCAACATTTCACATGGCGGTTACCTCGTGGGCTAAGGCAAGACACATGCTGGTTTTGTCCTTCTCAGCTTTCACGAGATTCTGGTCATGAAGTACGGTGATGGCAATGTTCACTGCTTGATGTTGGGACCGGTCGAACTTCACGATTTCAATACAGAACAACGTTACTGTTGGTTATGACAGAGAGCTCTCAATAGAGCAACGCATGACCATGATTTCAAAAACTGCCGCTGGTGGGTACTTGTAGTAAAGCGTTTTGGACTTACAAGGCGCTATCGAATGGCAAGTTGCTGATGTATAATCCTGGCCACTAGGTTGTGCTTACTGTATTGTGGCACTACATATGTCAATCAAACCATCTTTTAAGATATGTTTCTTATAATTGTTCGTCATTATCACTTCGTGTTCAATTGAATAGGCGGAACTCTCGGTTTCCTCAAAGAGGTCACCAAAGCGCAGTCAGTTCACTGAAGTTACTGGTGTACATTAGGGCCCATTGAGCCCTTGTCGACTGATAGTCATAGAGAGAGATCAGTGATACTTCCAGTTTGTAGAGCAAGATATAAAATAAGCAAAAAAAATACAGGTGGCATATATAAAATAAGTATAAAAGTGCAAACGGTATCAAATTCTAGGGCTTCTTAAAGTCCTACAAATTTCCAGTACTGAGCCGAACGAATGGCACCACTAACGTCTATAGGCTCTTTTAGGCTCCATTAGTTCGATGCATCCGCATTCCCATTTGAGTACAAGTGTCCAATCGTCCACCATATAATCAATATGCAGCGACCAGATACCGCGCCAGAAGTTACTCATAATTATTATTATTAAATCGCTCAACATCACGCTTCTTTATAAGACTCGGTCCTTTATAAGAAGATTAGATACAACGCATAGAGGCCATTTAAGCTATCTTAATGAGATATTGTCAACCTGCACAATGAAAAATGCCCAGTGCTAAAGACCCAGTTAGATGCGCAGGAACTATTGTCATTGCAGCTAAAAACGTTTATGGAATATTGCATTTGGATTTTTGTGGTCATGAGAATCGGGCTATGGAAGAGAGGATAACTTGCCTTCTCAATGTCTCCTAATTGATTTAAATAGTCAGAGGCGGGTGGTATACACATGAAGCACATCGTTACCCTCAGTGACGCAACTCACTGACAACTCGCCACTTGACATAACTTCCTTACTGGAAGTAACGCAGTAGTTAAATATGATATTTAAAAAATCCCAAATTACAAAACGTGAACTATGAAGCGATTTTTGGGTTCTTCATCCCTAAAAGGTCTGTGCGGATTTAAAAGTATGGAACGTTATAATTTAATTGAATCAACCACAAGAAATGCTTTTCAGTGAGGGAAACTACATTTGACGTTATAGGAACTACTTTTGTTTTTGAATGATTGGTTAGAGAATTATTTCGGGTGATGTTTTTTAATGGCCTGCCAACACATACGCAGACGGCGTCTTTAGAAATTGCGTCAACTTCATTCATGAGTAACATTGATGTTCTATTTAAAAAGGTCGAAATACGATGTAAAATACGCAGAACGGATTGGTGGATTCACGGAACTACGCAATATCATTTCGCATTCTAGCTCGTGGAAATGTATTTAACGGTGCGTCTCTCCCCATACGTTAGTTTCATAATCATTTATAGGAAATCTAAAAAATATCAGTTTGTTCGGAACAACTTTAAACCGGCTGATTCGACTTTTTGATTCGCAAATAATTTGAAACATTTGCTATAAAATTTTGTGTAAATAATCGGAAAGTTACGTAACTTTGTAAAACTAAATTTTGTTAGAAAACATGTGATTTTAGTAAATACACGTTGAGTATAACTCTACTAATTTTCAAACTTTTGTGTCAAAGTTTATAAAAATGTAACGGGACAATTAATACGACATATTAATTTTATGGAATATTTTTCGTTCGCTAAGTACCGTCACACACTACACTCACAGTCTGTATTTCAATAACCGTCTAACGAGCCCTTTCGTAAATTACTGCGCAAATTGATGTCAGGTTTTAATTACCACTAAATTCCACGGAGTTGATTATCTGAAACCATCGATTACGATTGGAATTGTGTAAAAGATATTTAATTTCAATCAAATACTTTGAATGAAAGTGGCGATGTTAATTAGACATCTGTACGATACAATTCTATCCAATAGTTGGTGTATTCTTCGAGAAGATGTTCCTCAATGACTGATTTGCTGGTTTGCCAGTTCTTCATAGCTTCGACATGTTCCTTGATCCTTTCAGCCACAACTACAAACAATTTTATGAGAAACCCTCTTCTAAAGAGCGGTCATTCTCACTAGAAACCATGACATTATCAGGACTAAAATTTTGGCCTGAGTTTGGTTGGTAGGTCACATCGGTCGGTCTGGATCGCTCTAGAGTCCAACATAATCACCGCGACACTTAGTTGCGGTAGTACCCATGAGGATTCTCATGAATATCACCGCACATCTCCTTTCTGAGGCAAAAAACAATCAATTTTGTATATATCTGGAGTTTGTAGTGGTCGGTCCTTCGGTATGCTCACCATGTTGTAGAATAGAATAAAGGTCGTTGAACAAATAACTGTAGTTTGTCCGTATATTCTCCTAAACAGTCCAGTCAACAGCAGTATTCGTTCATAATACTCGATATGAAAACTGAATAAATTGAAATCTTGATAGACGCAGTGAAAAAGTTTCATATAAAAATAAAGTTAAAGCCAATAGTAGGGGGTGACGGTACTCTGTTTTGAGCTGTTTAGTAATTAGGTCCAGATATCGATAGACTCATTAAATCTATTTATTTTATATCATCAAAAAGTATTTTTATAGATACATTTGAATCTTATTTTATTTGGATTTAAATATGTCCTTCGATAATATTGAATAATGGAAAGAGTTTCAATCATGATAATGGTCAGTAATAATATGTTAAATAAAAATTGTCTTTTTGATAAGGAGTGGAGGCGATTTCACGGTCAGTATGTAAAGTTTCATTTCCATTGCTCTATTGATAAATTAGATTTTGGAAAAATTTTGGGGTATAATGATCTTATTAAACTACATCGAAATCATTTTTATTTGTAATATTAATTGTCTTCTTTGCGCACTGTATTATGTAAACTCATTAGTATATATTTAATTTTCAGTTTCTCATGGTAAATGTTAAAATCAATCCCATATTAACATCTATATTATTGATATATTACTAACAATAACAGTACAGAATGTTTAAATCGAATAGCCCGTGCAATTTGGACCTCCTAACCTAGATTTGGTGGTCAGTGGTCAGTCAGGCCAGTGAAACAGGCTCGCGACTGCGCCTGCGTCGACCATTTAGTGACGCAATCGCACGTGACCGTGACACCAACGGCAGCGGTGTGCGCGGCGCCGCCTGTCGCGATGCTCATGATGATCGTTGAATTTTCGTTTCCATATCTAATTATTTTCTTACGTTGTTAATTAGAACTGAAGCGTATTTTGTGGAATAATAATGGGTATAGTCTAAGCGCTTTTTAATTTATCTCGCATAATTAATTCTGAGTCAACGACAGTTACATACTCGTACAATACAGGTCAGTAAAATTGTAGAGACGAAAAGTGAAATAAAATTGATATAAATTTAAACATTAGAAGTTGTTACTTCTAATGTAGATAGAATTCGTATATATATATATATATATAATATATATATATACGACACTTGGTAAGAGATAATTATTTTGTATATTATATGTAGAGAATATGTAACAAAAAAATACGTCAATACGTAACTATCACCCTTCTAATCGGACGTAGGTAGGGACCGGTTTTTATGATATATTTTAAATCAAGTCAGTGATCCACAGGCTGAGCAGGAAGCATAAACACAAAAAATGGTCTCTGGTCTCTGGTTCATGGTCTCGTGTGTGCTTACTAAACATTTGATCACTTACTATATCGAAAAATGATTTATTCTTTACATTTTTCAAGATATTTTATAAGTAAACACAAACATTGTGTAAGGAATGTAAGAATAATCTCGATAAATCTTCTTCTTTTTATTCAATATTAAGCCTTATTCTGTAATAAAATAATTATGAAACTTCGAACCAAAATAACTCAAGTTTAAATAGTATCGCCACATAATTGACTCTAAATTATGTAACTCGAATTTTATGCCGACATTCTTAATACTATATATAGTGTTATCGAAGACTAGCCCAATATACAGAGCAAGGCAATTGACCTTAATATCTGTTGACACCGAATTATCGCTACTAGTCTACAAAATGACCTAATTGCTTTTGATATGTCCAATGTTCACCAATTGGTTTAAAGTAGTGGAATAGTAAAATAAACTTTCTCATAAAATGGTAAACATTTATGATAACTGTTTGTAAATCAATGAAATTGAAACGAACTAATGCTTGAGGAGTAATCTGCATCAATTTTTCTCCAAATACAATTTTAATACTTGAAATATACGTTTATAGCTGCAGTTCGTATTTTGCATTTTTAAGCATTAAATTATTTCTTTCTTAGACGCTGAAAAGCCGATGGTAATGAATATCGGTGCCGATTTTTCATTCACCTATAGAATTTTATCATGCACTTTTTTCATACAAGTCAATACCTACTGACGAAGCCTAACCTAAACAAAATATATTTGAGAAACGAAAAAAAAAATCTACAAATATAATATATCGTAGAAGAGTGAATAATATTTTCCACGCTACTATGAACTTTCCAATAGAAAGTTAAAATAGATTTCTTTCAATTGTTTCCTATCAAAAACATACACTATATTCATCAACACTGTTCATATTCTGAGTATGGTATATACATACTCAAAAATTCAAAATCATTTCAGTTTAATTCAACTACT
The DNA here is from genome assembly GCA_036419045.1 of Scirpophaga incertulas. Taxonomy (NCBI): domain Eukaryota; kingdom Metazoa; phylum Arthropoda; class Insecta; order Lepidoptera; family Crambidae; genus Scirpophaga; species Scirpophaga incertulas. The sequence goes on along the minus strand of CM071629.1, from coordinate 16,992,490 downwards.
TAATAATGATTTTATCGTGAACAAAGAAAAAACGAATAATCTTGAATTTTCATCAAAATTCGTATGAAAGTGAGCTAACTCGATCTAAACTGCTTTCGAACACCAAGAGCGCGCCTTTATTACATCATCGAACATTTAATATCAAAATGCGCCCTTTTATATACTTAGAATTTTATTGTTGCAATTCTCGTTAGTAGGTAGTCGCTATGATTTGCGACCGTCCCGGCCGGTGACCGCCCTTCCGCCCGATAGCAGCGCCCGCGCCGCGCCCGATAAACGTGCATGCAGCTTCCGCCCCTCACCATGCATCGATGATTTCTCAGCTAGCATGTAAACAATGAATTTCTATTACTGATAGACTAACACCGGTTAAATTTCACGAGCAATATTAAGAATAAATGTTCTTAGTTTAGATCTTGTTTTACCAGATCACAAAAACATTTAGAAACCATGGATGACCAAATCAGTCAATAAATTTTATGAAATTGACTAAAGGGTTGTCATATTTTTTTAAATTATAAGCATGTCTTATTGAATGTGAATAGTTTCTTTAAAATAATTGTTACCTTTTATTATACGAGTATATGTACTTTTTTTTCTTTCTGTTTTTATATTGTAGATGGTATATACAATAGGTTTGTCTTGAGCCCTGCTTGATCCAATAGATTGGAGCAATCAAGGTCCGGACACAGGGCCAACATTTGGGTTAATTGTGCGGTAATGGGTAACTAGAGGCACCCTCACTTTCCGTCTCGTGCAGTTTCTATAGGGGCGTGGCTGCTTTGGCAAATACCAGCACATAGTCACTGGCTAAGATAGGCAGACGCCTGTTGTCATCACTATAGCGCGACTTAAGACACTATTTTGTACACGTTGATCCGCTGCTTCATAACCTGTCGGTCGGTATAGGTGGAGACGACTTCACGCTGTCCGGCGTAGTTCGAGCGATAGTCACTGGCCCAGCAGCCTGGCCGTTTGCCTCTTCTGGAAAGAAGTGATGGAAACGAAGGAGCGGCTTGAAAGAAAGTGCGAACTCTATTCTCTCACCGGGGAGAGGCATGGCGGCAATGGACTCGCTATAACGCTTCCGCTGATGATTTATACAGAACGCCTACATTCCATTGAACATTTGCGACGTTGGCGATAGCTATGGGGTACTAGGTACCACCATATCTCTGGCGGTGACAGAAGCCTGCTCAATATTGGCCTCTTGGCATGAAGATACACTCACACGTCCTTGCATGGATGGTGGGAAAAAATATTTCCTTCGGAAAAAGGTATTCCGTAGTGTAAGCTCAATGTGATTTATTATAGTCATTAGGCAGTCGTAGGGCTGTTACTTATAACACTAGATTTAATCTTCACGGATTTAGGGTTTTAGGGGTTTATTTTTAGGGTTCCGTGCGTACAAAAACAAAGGAAGTCTTATAGAATTAGGGTTTAGTTTTAATATTAGTACAAATTGAAAAATAACCTGTAAAAATTAAAGCCATTAATCATATCACTAAAGAAGAATAAAAGTTTTAATCAAACTAGGTTAATCTCCTAATGCAAATTTCTAACAGCTCAGGCAGTAATACCTAACCAGTAGTCGCTGAGGAAATATTCATAATAATATAGAGCTTCAATAAAATTAGATAATATTGTTACTTTGGATGTTTTTAAAGGCTCATGAGCCGTGACCTCAATGGGCAGTGGCTTGTGCAACATCGGGATTGGTCAGTTGGCTCGATTGCCCGCCCGTGTAAGATTTATAATCAATTTGCAGTAAAAGTCTATCACAGGCTGCAAAGTCATACTCGTAGATAGGTAAGCGTGAGTTTTCACGTTGAATATTAATTACAGAGAAATATTTACGACGCAGTTTGGTACGCGCCCAAGCAACTATTCTGTACTAGTTCTGAAACAAGCTAGCTCTTGCTTACATAAATATTTGCTTGAGTGAAACTATTAATTAACTAATAATATTGTAACTAATTACAATTTACGTAATAGTACTTCTACCTACTGTAATACTAATTTAGGGAAGTGTCAACATGCATTCTAGATTATTATTTAAGTGGGACAATGAAATTATTGGATTTCATGTCACCTGGAGCTATGTAATCACATGGGTTTCATAATTATAATATTTGTAATGAAGATTTTCTCTATTGTCTCTATTGACCGGAACCAGGTCCAGTACCTATCCTCGGCAAACGACTTGAAATTGTTTTTTTGTTGTTTCATACATTTTTAATATATTATTTTATTATTTTAATTGTATGTGTATATGGTAGCCATCGTAAATAGAGATCTATAATGCTAAATATAGACTTCACGATTGGTTTTAGTACCATTTCATTTTACATTATAAAATTATTTATTCTCGGTAAACTTACTTAATCTGGTAAATATATTTTTGATTGTCCGGAAATAGCTAAATGCAATGGGTGTAACATTAGTCATCATCAATTTAGAACATCTGCCAGCATCGAGTACTAACGAGGGTCAGAGGACGGGACGTTCATCTATGATTTATAGCGATCAGTAAACACGGTTTATCAGCGGAGCCCTGAGGCTAACGCTCCCTGCATCAGTACCGTTGCACTTAAACACTCAACCACTCATTCAATTATTTTAAAGACGTAGTCGAACTTGTCTTCCAATGGATTTGTTATTAATCAATTCTGGTTTATACAAAAGTGTCGAGGTCCCGGATTTGAGTCCCGGTGAGGCAGATGTTTTTTGCGTGATGAAGACGAGCATTTATGCTTTAGTCATGGTTGTCAATATTTTATATTTCTATGAAAAATATTTATATATGTATGTTTATCTGTGATCCCATAACAAGAGAGTTATAGTGCTTACTTTGGGATAGGGTAATTAGTGTAAGTATAAGAACGGTTTATATATATTATTTTGTAATGTACAATATCCTCTAACACTCTCATATGAAATAAGTCGAGGCTTATTAGGAAATGTACTCATGCGCAACCATTATCTTATGCGTGGTAATATAGTTGACTAGCTTTTGCCCGCGACTTCGTCCGCGTGGAATAGTGACTTCCGGCAGATTTTTGGTTTTTCCCACATAGTTCCCGTTCTTGCGGGATTTTCGGAATGGTCGAGTTTCCGCAGAATTTTTAGTATTATTATGTTGATACAACTTAAACAATTATTTCGACCAAATTTGGTACCATAAAAACGGTCATTGTGACTAAACCTTAAAAGATAGACATATGCCGTCGCGGACTTTTTTTTAGATCATGTATAGAGGAATAATTCTTTCATACATATTTTTTGTGTATCTTGAACCGTTTTCGCAGCGCACGCAAAGAAAGCCTTCAAAAATGAATAATTTTCCCCGTTTTTTACACATTTACCGCTCTGTCTTTGCTCCTATTGGTCATAGCGTAATGTTATTTAGCCTATAGCCTTCCTCGATAAATGGACTATCCAACAAAAAAGAATTATTCATCGCACCAGTAGTTTCGGAGATTAGCGCGTTCAAACAAACCAAACAAACAAACTCTTCAGCTTTATTAATTAGTATAGATATAGATAATTGTGTAACTGATTTAATGTGGCTTACGCGAAATGAACGAGCAAAGCTGTAACGTTTAATTGCGTTTTAAAGCTTTTTTAAAATATTGATATAAGAATAATTTTGCATTTTCTTGCATAATGAAGTTCACATTTATTAGTTGAGCTTTTATATCAATTATTGATATAAGTGTAAATGACAAAATATTAATAACATAAAACTGACATTTATTTATATTGACTGATTCACAGCAGTTTATAAAATTATGTTTAGTTAGATAATATTTTAACTTTATTTATAATTATATTTTTTAATGTATTAATGAAACGAGCTATATTTTAATATTTGTAGCAATTCGGCGCAACCTGTCCCGATTTTCTGTTTCAATTTTAATAATACCTAGGTATTGTTTGATTACAAGTTTTGTATGTATCTTATAAATTAATTTACGAGTCACTAATACTAAATCACTTACATAAATGAAAAAAAAAATCAAGCAGTCGGATTATCCGGCTGAGCGGAAAATCAGCATCGTCTCATGTTTCTGCGAAACCGACGACCTCGTTATACAAATATGATTCGTTTTTTCATATTTGCCTCTTTAATTATTACGTATAAATAGATAGGGGATCTATTTATACGTAATAAATTGACGACAAACGGTATCCAGCATAAATTTAATATAATGAATTATTTCTTACAAGTCCACTTTTCATTTGAGGATCTAACATTAAAAATATGTATAATATACAAATTTATAATATAATCAAAATATAATGCAATAGAAAATATGAATATGTAAATACATATAATATATACTCTAATTCATAAAATAGTCTTCCACTATATTATTAATAAGGCTTTATTTAAAAATAAATAGCTAATATGTGCTTTCTTGTCTCACGGAAGCAGATTTATAGCAGCTTTTCTAAAAGACTAGGAGCAACTCGAGGAATAAGAAGGAAATTACAGGGGTAGATTAAGAGAAGATTATAGGCTTAAGACGTTTTCAGTTGAAACCGTTTCTTGGGTGGGTGTTTGGATTATATAACATTAGCTCCCCGAACGCTGCTTTGTCGTAACTTTCTACTTCAAACATTAAAAATAGATGGAAAATTTTATTTATTAAGTTATATTTACAAGGTCATAGGTAAAATATATATCTTAGAGGTAATTTAATGCCAAATATCTATTCAGAAAACTGTAAACATTGGCATTTAATAAATGATTCGATATAATTTGAATTTCGGGTATTAAAAGATAAATAATTCCAAATAATGAATCTTCCAGATGTGAAACATTGAATATTGGCATAAACAATGAATGTTATTATTTCATACTTGATAATAAACGTATGATTGAAGTATTTTGATTTACACTATGAGTAACAATTAAAGTGAACCTTTCCGGCACCAATGGCCTCATGTTTATCAATGTCGCATGCCTAGGGATTGCAATTGCTGGATCCAGCATACAGCAATCCAGCTGGATCCAGCGCCTTTTTAAACATGCTGGATCCAGCATACATCTTGATCCAGCGATGCGGATCCGCAAACGTATCAATTTCTATTGTTTAGTTTTGAGTTGCCGCCATTTTCGAATCGGTGCGGCAACGTTACCGTTCTGTCCATAGCACGTGCCGCAGGAAAGGCAACGCCGACAATGTAGAGGCCGAAAGGGCATTCTCAGCAGCCGGCTACATATGCAGTTCTGTGCGAAGCAGGTTGGGAGATAAGACTATAGATAAAATTTGTTTTCTAAGGTCTTACTTTCAGAGAATTCAAAAAAAGAAGTAGTCTCTTATCGTCAGACTTTAAACTGCTTAATTATTAAGGATTAACGAGCGAAGAGAGGATTATTTCAAAGCTTTTTTAGTTTGATACAAAAAATACTATTGTAAATAAAAATAGTGTTATTGTTACGGTCCTTTTTTAAAAGAATGTTAATTAAGTTAATTTTAAAAGAATTTGTGAGACTGATTGCTACTGATTTGCCGTCCTATCATTACATAAGCGTAATTAATAACATAGTGCTTACTTAGAAACATTATCTTAAATGTTATATGAATATAAGGATATGTTTGTTATTTAATTTTATGACCTCAAATTATTAAAAAACCAAAGCAAATTAATATGAGATATCACCAAATGAGTGGAAGATTTCAAAGATTATCGTAAGAAGTATAAATTAATAAAAAAGTCTTAAAAATGACGTATTTTTATTTTCGTTCCACATTTTGCTGGATCCGCGCTGGATCCAGCTGGATTCAGGTCAATCCAGCAAAAATTCCGCTGGATTGAAAACGCCGCTGGATTGCAATCCCTACGCATGCCACAACGTCATGGACTCAATAATCACGAGAGATAAGAAGTTCAAAGCTTCATAGCTAGCTATGAGGTAATTACAAGTGTTAATCTCTCTTAAACCTAACAAAATCATTTTTTGCTAAGCCGAAAAATTTGTCTGTTATGATCTGGTTTTTAGCGAAACTAACGGTTAAAGCTGAAGCAAATGAAAAATAATATTGTTTTCCTAATAAATATTTTTTCAGAAATTTGTTAAAGATTTAAAATATGTCTCATAATAATGAAATATAGTATATTTCATATACATATGAGTAATTCAACATTTGAGTCACAAGTTACATAAATGAAAACTTCAATGTGACAAAAATTATTTATTCACTATGTTAAATGTAGATAAATAATAGGATATTACACAAATCAATATTTCATTTCACATCTTTATTATTTGGAACTTTCTTGAATACTTGGATGGGATGGATTTATATTAAGTGATACAAACTTTTTGTTTAAGAATACACTAATTTGCAATGAGATTAATAATAGTACTGCGAATTCTATGAAAACTATCGATGGTATCTATTTATTAGATATTTTTGTTCGTAATTGTCAGTAACAGTTGATCGAAGGGTTCCTTAGCAGGATGGCCGTCGCGCGTTTCGACGGACGTGCTTAGATTCGCAATGCCCTTTGTATCATAGTGTATGTTGATACAGAACTATATTTGCAACGTATTTCTCAGCTTTACATTTGACAAAGACAGTTTGACAGTCACAGCTGAATCTATAAGCGGAATAATTAATATCTTCGTCTTTATAAGTAAGTACACGTAAAATGTATTTTTTTAAGATTAAGATCTACATTCACCGTCTATACGATGATATGAATAACAACATGCTGCCGTAATAACAACACGGCTGTCAGGGTGGAATAACGCATTAGAATCATTATAAGACTTAAAATTAAAATGTTTTTAATAACGTTGAAATTTTAAACGACTGCTAGTAACATTAACCCTGATTTTAATGGTTTACAATTGGGTAATATTTTTATTTGTCGTCTTAGGCGATGATCTGAGAGTTATGTAACTTATTACGGTTACTGCCTGCATGTAGCATTTTCAAATTACCCGCCACTTACCTTTCCCGTGGACTCCTAGTTAAGAATTATTTTTTTAGTTTCTAGTTTTATTTTAAAAATTTTAAGTTAATACACATATACATTTATATTATAGTTTAATATCTTAGATAATTTATTAGGGTTTAATGTTATTTAAGAGATAACAAAATATGATACTCGTATCTGTATAACATCTAACTCTACAAAAACTTTTGTAAAGTTTATTTTAAAATATTAGAGATTTAATGAGTACAAAAACTTAGTAGTGTTTTTTTACTTTAGAAATTAAAAGAGGTTGTGTATATTGTTAAACTAAACAACTTTCTCCAACGACCTCTAAAATCAGAAAAAAGTTAGTGCGTCATGATAGGTTTTGTAGTTTTGTATGAAACATCTGATTAGTAATAAGCCGTGGTGTTTATTATTGAATTGTTGAATGCATTGGTATTAAATAAATAAATGAGTAAGCGGTATTAATTTTATAAAAATATATTGTGCCTGGAGTGAGACATTTCAATATATAAACGCAGGTACTGCGCCAGGCGGATTGTCTGTAAAAAAGGAATACTTTCGCTCGGTTCTGTCTGCATGTGTACTATGCTATGGTCGATGCGAATGTATTGTATTGTTGAAGTTATGCTAGCCACATGTTGCCACCTGTCCGTTAGCGGGTTCGTTTGCTATTTTTTAATTTTATTTGGAAATCATGTATAGCAATAACAAAAGGATTAGCGTAATGTCATATTTATATATGTATATAATTCTTTTCTCTTTTATTTTAGGTACTATGATATAAATAGAATTTTGTCATCAATAAATGATAAGTTATTATCATTAATAGATAAATATTTTCATGTTTTTTCAAGTGTTTCCTGAAATCTCTGAGGCGTTGAGTCATGGTCGAGTTTCTCAGACACGTGTGATTACACTCGACTATTTTTGAGCTAACAAAATGTACCGATGGATAATACATGAAAGCACTTGTTCCCAATTTATCATATGCAACTAAAATCGTCATGCGCTCGGAAAGGCTACGGGCGACTACTTCACACATTCACGTGGAGTGAACTGTTATGATGTACGAAGGATGCAGGCGATTGATATAGAATGCGTAATCGCTAGTGATGTCATGTCAAAATTAAAACCAGTAGAGCTTCAATTCGATACTGTTGTTTTTTAAAGTTACTCGGATTTTTTAATAGGCATTAAATTTGTAAGCTTTACACATTATATAGGGACCGTGGGATGAGTTTTTATTGGTAATCTAATAAAGATTCTTTTTGTGAAATATTTCAAATACCTAAATAAGAAAGCAATTTGATAAACTCATCAAAATGTAAATAGACATAAAGTCTAAAAACTATTTGTATATTACTTTAACTCAAAATAATGTAAAAAGCACTTGGAATATTATGAGAGTCACGAATATACTTAATTATTGAGGATTCCTCCCCAGTTTTAGACCTTTGGAAACTAAACTATGTAGTTTCAACTTGTGACGAAGATTAACTTTACATTTTGTAGTATAGAGTACAGAAGTGCAAAAAAACTTTAATTTCAGTTATATAAATATTGACATTGATATAACAAAACGCAAAAACAGAATAATTCGCAAAAAGAAGATAATTGATTTGGGATGAATATCCCAAATATATTCTTCGGCCTACCTCACGAATAACTGCTAAAAGAGCTGGCCCCGCAACCTGCACTGTATTCATGGAGGTATCTTCACCGATCCACATAATTCGCGTTGGGGGACCACTCCTAATTAATGTTTTTTGTGTCGGGGGTTTTTTAAATTTTTAATTTAATTTTTATATCATGTTTGATCTGAGCATATATAGTATATATATTACATGTTTTTCAAAAAATAGGTGTTTTTCTTGTTGTAAGAGACAATTATATTGACTCTAACCATTTGCGTAATTAAAGTTTATTTTAGTTGAATTAAGTGATTTATTTATCGCTTAATTCAACTTAATTCAACAAAATTGTGAACTTATGTAATTCCTTGGAGCCCTACTTCCCTGTATCTTTAATTCCTCTGTCAACTTTAAATATTAAATGATTTTAAATAGTGTCTGGTTGTACCACGCAAGTTGTCAGTGAAGCACCTCCACCCCTTGTGCTTCATTCAAATAAATTATGAAAAGCAATGGTCCCAATATCAATTCCTGCGGAACATTCACAGTTGCAAATGCACCTGTTCATTTAGATTTTAAACTTTAACTTTCTTTTTAATCTTTTTGAACAAATAAGACTCATTTTAAGACCAAGTGATACCACTTTATTATTTTCTTTTGCATACGCAATGCAAAGTGTATGTACCTAAATTACTTAATGATCCTAAAATGGTTATTGGAATTTACAAAATATAAAAAGCATCCAAATTAAATGCATGAACAGATGTATGTATGTATATTATTTATATGTTAATTCATGTGACATGCAAATTATAGGGTAATTTGTATGAATCAAATTGTGATAATGAATGAAATGTCTTTGATTATATACACGTGTATATAATCAAAGTGAAATGTATGATATGTTTGGTGCCCTATATGTTATTCAACTTAACGATTCGCCGTAAATATGGAAGTAAAATATATTTTTAAGTACTTTTATTTTATTGGATTTGTTATTATAATCTGCCTCAAATTATAATCAAATAGTAAATATTAATCCCACCTAAAAACATTTTGTAAAAAACTAGCCAAGTCTCAATGGAGCTGCTAGTTTATCTCTAAAAAGTAATGAAATATAACAAAGTCGTGCCAAGTCTAAGGTTTCTTATTGCGATTTCGTTATTATTATAGTTAATGTTGTGCGACTTTGCCGTTGTTCAATCTGTCGCCAGAACCGCTACCCATTGACGACCATTTAAAAGGCCGGCAACGCGCTTGTGACTCCTCTGGTGTTGCGGGCGTTCATGGGCGGCGGTATTGCTTACCATCAGGTGATCCGTCCGAAAAAAAAAAAAAACGATGGAAAATTGCCACTTGGGAAACGTGGTGTTAAGCTTCAACGGCCAACGGCTATTTTTATAAAACATGTCTAATTTTAACACTTTGTTTCCATAACTATTTATGACCTTCTGTCAGATGTTTAATGACGTAAACCAGTAAATGTTTATTAATTTAATAATAGCGCCGCCTCCTTCGAGCGGGATCGGCCATCTCCCGACCCCGCTCGGCGGCCTCCTTCTGGAGTATCAATGCTTCATAGAAGGAGGCCACAGCCCTCCAACCTCCCTCGTCCGCCAGCATTGATTGCGGCAATGCTGGCGGACGAGGGAGGTTATAGGGAATACGATCAGTGAAAAATAACTTTGGGTTACATCGCGTAGGTACTTGCTTGCTATGAGTTCGGAAGCGAAGCGCGCCGCCGACACTGCATGATTCAGACAAACACGTCACGTCATCGTGAAGGCGCGTCCACCTCATCTTTTCCAAATGACCTTCTTTTTTGTATTCATGTTATCTTACTAGTCACATTGTCGATCTTCAAAGATATTAAAATATGTAATTACTATAGAAAGAACAAGAGTTTATTTCAAATAGGTAAGAAAGATGAATTATTGCTACAATTTCTAATATAAACTATGGACTAAATTATCATTCGATGTGTTAAATTGAATATTGAACGAATGCTGGTAAAAAGGTAAGGAAGTAAAGTAATTTCTGGTTATTATTACGTTTTAGGGTTTCATATTTCGAACTACAAAGTGGAGGTCTGTGTCTCTGTCCGTCTGGCAAGATCGTTTCTCTCAGGCACGTGTCAATTTATAAAGTTAAAATTAATATTGAATTCTCAGGTCTGCAATCCCTTGGAAATATGAAATTTCTACTTAGACGCAATTAAAAGATACAATCTTTTAAGCTCAGTTTATATCGCATATTTTGAGTCTTTGTAAAGGATCAAGATCTATTGGATACTTCCTGTTCATTTGTCCAGAAGTTGCTACGCCAATCGCAGCTGGTCTTTCTTTGAAATCTGATACACTCACCGTGGATAACGAAAACGGTGAAAAGAAACAGCGTTTGTAACAACAAACTCAGTTTTTCACAGTAACCTTAGATACGGCAGAGCGCGATCGTCCGTGGGGTTCACTATATATGGTAACAATATTTCTTATTTATAATACGCATATTAACGCAATCAATCAAAGTGTATGCAGATGCATGCACTTACGATGAAATTTAAAGCACTGTGTCAACCTGGTTGCCAATTTATATGAAAATACTAACGGACCCGACAGACTTGGTCCTGTCAAAAAGATTTGTAAAGTGGCAGTTTTTTGTTCCTACTTATTTTATAGTCAGGACAAAAAATCTCCTATACAGAACCGTCACCCTGGTGATAGGGCGTTGTAAATAAAAAAATAATTCATTGCAAACAAGGTCCAAATGACATTTTGTGACTATTCAATTTTAGAACGTGACATTAAATCCTCTAATGATGTATTCTGTTCTCCAACGCACACACGCACATTATTTTGATATATATGATTAAATTTCAACTTTTAAAGCGTTAATAAAGCGAAAATTGACTCTGATGTTAGGAACACACCTACATTGCCTAGACAACAGTGAGTTCTTGCAATATGAACTTTATATAATAACTATAAAGCTCAAATTGAGTGTAAGTTTTAGTTAGAAAACGTTTGTATGGGAAAAACAGGGTTGTTTTTAAATTTTTTTCGATAATAATTCGAATTCTCTTCTTCAACGAACTAAAAAAAAAAAATTGACCAGATTGGTCCAGGCGTTGTTGAGTTGTGTGCTTACTAACACATTTTGCGATTCATTTTTATATATAAGAGAAGATATATAATCTTAAATTACCAAGTTATGTTATCATGTCCCTTACAGGCTGAATCCGGTTTATATTTACTTTACTCTAAGTAACTTACATAATTGGAGTGAGTTTCTAAATAGATTTTTAATGCGTCGATAACAATTATGCTTAATAAAGATTTGAAACAATATAGAATTTTATTTTAAAAGTAATTTTTTAACAACTGTGATTATAATTGTCATAATGCAGATCTACTTAACAAACTTGATCGGTTCCTAATTACCTGCATTCGGTTTGTCTATAAATTAGATAATATGACAATATTTTAGAGCATCGACTGCGTTTGAACTCTTTGACATATATCATCATCAAATCATCATCAAATCAAATCAAAATTAACTTTATTCAAATATGACTTTATAGAAAGCTCTTTTGAATCGTCCAATTTTTTTCCCTACCACCCATTCAGGACGTATTTCTTAGCTGATAAGAAGAATGGGCGCAAGAAACTTATCAGCTTTATCAAAAGTAATAACAACATTTACAATAAATTATGTCGTTATCATACATTGTACATATGTGTTTACAATTTATACGGAAAAACCAATATTTACAATTTAGAATGTAATATCTTCCAATCAACAGCAAGCATTGGCATCTTTTAAATAATAATTGACTTTGTAAATAGCCCATACTCATTAGCGTTTATTTAACATGTACCTTGAACTTAGAAAAGGCAATTCAGCTACACTATGTTTAATCTTGTTATAAAATTTTATACATTTGCCCACAAAAGAAACTCTAGTTTTTTGTAGCTTGTACGTTGTCGTACATTGTCAAAGGACTTAGAGCTAAACTTCTGTTGATCAGAAACGTATGTGCAGGCAAGCATAACAAAAAAGATAGATTATAAAAAACAATTATTATCATTTAAAAAGTCTTCAATTTTGTAATAGCCTTTTTTCATTAAGCACGATTTGATGTACATTTTGAATTTGTACAATGGTAATTCAATCAGAACTTATTGAACATTTTTATACAAAGTCCTACAAAAGAAGCCTATGTTTATTTCTGGTGTTAATATTATGGGTATCCGATATTTTTTGAATATTATGGCAATTCTTACGCGCGTACATGATGCAATCAAAAATATATTGTGATGTTACCGTCAATATATTAATTTCTTTAAAGAGTTCTTTACGTGAATCACGTGGTCTAAGGCTATAGATTGCGCGTATGGCGCGTAGTATAAAGATAGTCTGAATATCAGCAGCAGAGCCCCAAAACGGTAGACCATATGACATAATGCTGTGAAAATAACTGAAATAAACCAACCTTGCAGTTTTAATGTTACAAAGATGTCTTATTTTTCTAATAGCGTATACAGCTGAACTAAGTCATCATGCCATGGCAGTGATATGGGCTTGGACCACATTGGAGCTTAGAATCAATCATAATGCCTAAAAATTTTGTTGAAATAACAATTTCTATTGGTCCATCGTTCATTTTAATACAGAAACTTATTTGCTTAACATTAGGCATGGTGAATTTAATACATTTTGTTTTTTTTTTGCATTCAGTAACAAATTATTGGTTGTGAACCAGAGTAGTACTTGTGAAAGAGTTCTATTTACATCAAATGCTTTATTTCTATCCGTCTTAAAAATGAGAGAAGTATCATCAGCAAACAACACTGTTTCGCAAAGATCACTCGTATAAAATGGCAAATCATTAATATAAATTAAAAAAAGCAAAGGCCCAATATCGAGCCTTGGGGCATACCCATTCGTAGAGGTGCACCGGAAGATACTGTATCATTAATAGACGCTTTTTGCACCCTGTGACTTTTGTACGATTCCAAAAGTTTAAGTGAAGTTTTAGAGATACCGTAATGTTTTAATTTAACAAGTAAGATACTATGATCCACGCAATCAAATGCTTGGATAAGTCACAAAAAGTACCTATGGCGTCTTACTTGTTTTCCCATGCTTCAAAGATGTGTTTGACAAGTGCAACTCCGGCGTCTGCAGTGCATTTATTTTTAGTGAATCCAAACTGATTTTCATGTAATAATTTATTTCCATTAAAATGTGAGAGCAATTGGTTAAATAAAATCTTCTCAAAAATTTTACTGAGTGAAGGTAATATGGAAATAGGCCTAAAGTTAGATGGGTCATTTTTATCTCCTGTTTAAAAAATTGTTTGACTTTACTAAATTTCATTAAGTCAGGGAATTGACCTTCGTCTAGGCATTTATTAAAAATGTAGGCTAAGTGAGATGAGATAACGTAAATAATTGACTTTAAGAGTTCAGTTGAAATTCCCCATAAATCCTCTGTTTTTTTCAAATAATAAATAAATAAATGATATCCCATGTGGTTTTAATATTGTTTTTAAACATACTAATTTTATTGCGTAAGAATATAGACTGCATTATAACAAACTTTTCTGAATATTTTAGAATAAATCTTAACATACTCTATAAACTTTAAATCTTTAGAATACGCTTTTAATCCGTAAAGTTCATATAAATTATATCTACTTTTGTAAATACCTGGCGTAGCCCACTCACTAAACATGATTTTGATTTATCAATTCTTAACTTTTTTTTAGTAAAAATAAAATCAAACTCATTCTTAATTAATGTAAATAAATGTTCATATTGTTTATTCAAATCAATATTTCTGGAGGGTAGTTGTAGAACATTTGTCTTCATCTTTTCTCTAAACCTATCCATGCGCTTCTCAGTAACAGGTCTACAAACAATGTCCACTGGCTTAAAACACTGCTTAAAACTAACCACTGTGATCTGATTGTATACGATTTATTATTGAATTCTCATTATTAACATCATTTTCACTAAAAATATTATCTATACAAGTAGCCGATATAGGAGTAATTCTAGTTGGATCCTTAAAAGTATAGTGTAAATTAAAGGATTTAAAAAGATTCAAAAACCTTACAGAGGTTTGTGAATCTTCTATAATATTAATATTAAAGTCACCGCATACAATAGGCTTGTATCCACTATGAACAAATCTGATGCATTAGGTTGCATAACTATTAAGATGATCATTTAATTATGAAAAAACAAAGTTTTATAAAATAATAACTTTTGATTATTTATATTTTTATAAAATAAAATTAAAATAAGCCATAAGTCACGTGACAGCAAACACCAATTAAAAAGTGTTACGTCACGCCGTGCGAAACGTCAAAGTCAAAATGTCATTTCCAAGTGTCTTGTGGAAGTGCGAAAAAGAATGGGCATCATTCCTTCTCGCGAGTGTTAGCTACTTTTTACGTATCTGCTGATTGTTTGGCACGTATATAAATAATTTTTTTGGTGTTTTTATACTTGTGCTTGTACACTGGGGCACTATGCAGTACTTGTAATACGATGAATCCATTTTTTATTAAAATAACTTTACAATACCGAATATTCCGATACTAAACAGCTGTGTTTTGCACGGCGTGACGTCATTCAAGACGCCATGACAGTCATGAGCGTTTTTGATGACTAATGTCAAATATTTAATTAAATGCAAAATTATTCATATAAATAAGCATTTTTTTTCAAAAATAATTATTATTTTGTATAGAATAGGCATCAAGGTATATTAGTATCTAACTACTGAAATTTAGGCAACAAGCCTATTAGCTTCTTTTTATTCTTACAGGTCTTTTTTAAAATTTCTTCCATAGTCAATTCAAATTGAACAAAGTCTGAAGATGGGTGGTCTATAGATACATATAATTATACATTGCTCTAGCTCTGCACATGACACTTCTATAGTTTGTTCAATAGAGAGTGCTATTATATCTTTGCGTTCTTTAGACCTAAACTTGTTGTGAATTAATATAAGTGACCCACCGCGAATAGAAGATTCTCTCATGAACGAACTTACTACTCTAAAATTATCTATACTAACTAGACAATCATTTCGCCTTAACCGTTGTTCGGTTAGACACAAAATATATACATTCATACTTTCTAAAAATAAACCCACTTCTAATTTTTTGCCAGAAAAGCCTTGAATATTTTGATGTACTAAATTAACAATACTACTTGGCTTGCCTGGCGTCATAGAAAAGGATTTGCAAGAGATGTATTTTGTCTTAATATTTAATTTAAATTATTTGGACAAATATCCAAAGACTCAAAACAAATCAAGTCAGATTGATTATAGCTCTGCTCAATAGAAGCAGGCTGATTATTTAAGGTCACATCACATGATGTGTCAACCTGCTCAAATGAAGCAGTTAGGGTAGCCCAGTTTTTGGCTGTATAAATAATATAATATGAAAGCGAACAAGCTATCTGTCTTTTTAAATGTTTATCAAGATAATATTTATTTTTCGTCAATAAAAAATTATTTTTTACAAATTTGTTTATGTCAATACTATGAAATTTATATGAATTATAAAATGTCATCTGATCAAATGTCATAGTAATTTTGTATCTTAAATTATTTTCTTTTTATATAACAGACATACATATATAAAAGCGAAACTTTATGGTTGTACTCAGCGCGGTGACAAAATGAAGAATTGAATGAAATGGAATGGAAGAAATGGCGACATTCTGACGAATGTCAGCCCGAAAGTCTTCGTGTGGAGGTTTGGTGAAATTCTATCTTTGTTATGCATGTGATTTTCCGATTTAAATTCAAGGGCCACATAGAATACTCAACGGCAATTCGGCACCACATCTATTGACCAACTTACAAAATATCCACGACTGCATAGCAGAAAACTTCGTTTTCATTTTCGATTGTATTGTCATGTCTCATGTTTTGAATATAATATAGCAATAATAATATAATAAACGACGCTATTTGGTTTTCGTATGTATTAAATTTTTTAAATTATTTCTGTCTTCTGTATGGAAACGCAGTCATTGAAATGGTGACATTTCAAAATAAAATGTTAACGTTGTCACTGCACCAACAAATATATACAAGAGTACACGTACAACTTACTCGAAGCTACATGTGATTTTAAATGTGATCATGACCTTTACTCCTTATTCTGCGTTTGTTTTTACATGCGGCCGTATTATAAACGTGATTACAATTGTAGGCACAGTAATGGGACGTTTTATCACGTGCTTGTTTAAATAACAACGCCTTATGCAGTGTTTGATAATTCACTTAGCACGTAGTTAATGTACATGGCATTCATCGTCAGATGTCTCGGGGCCAATACAACCATTTTATGGACATTTCTCTAAAATGATATATTACAAAAGTATATCGTCATATAGTATCATCAACATTAATTTTTGGTTTTGAGAAATCCGGCTATTGTGCAATTGTTATCGCATGTAACTATAATAAAACACTGTGTTTAAATATTTTTTTCTTTTTAATCAATATCTTTACCATACCTACTCAATATCGGCTTCTTGTTTTAGTAGTTTAAGCTTTCAATACAGAACGGAAGATCGGAATAATACAACTATATCTACTGCAAAGATTTCCCTTGACTACATTCAAATTTATCTTTCATACAGGAAATTTATTTATTCCTTCATTATATAAAATTTAAGCATTAACACAAAGTTTATTTGATTTTGAAAAGTCACAATTTGATTAAGATATGAGTACTAGCATAGCAGATATGTATTAGTATTATATAATGAGGGCCCGGCGAAACGGTCCCTGCGTTTCCGCGGCCCGTAGTTCATCTGCAATCAGCTTCGGGCAATGCAATTTTCTATCAATAGTAGACAGACGTGTCAATTTTTATGAATTATTATGTTCATTTGTTTATTCTTTCTACAAAATATTGATGCCATGATGAATCGGACAATGACATTATTATTAAGTAAAATGTTTGTGACACTATTTTGTTGAATTAAAAATAAAAGTGTGTAATACGGTTTTAAATATAGTCTTTTTTTCACGATTATAATATTCAGCTGCTGTCTGACTTGCTGAAAACCTGTCCACTTGGTATACTGTCCATTTGGTTAAGAGGAAGACAATCGGTAGTGGTAGTCGGTTAAAAGGTTAAGAATAGCACGCATTTTAACTCAAGTAAGTAAGGTCACCTTAATATAAATTTTTAGTTTATTTATATTAGCATTATTTTCAGCATTATTTATAAACAGACTATGTATCTTTCTATGAATAATGCTGAAATTATTTTTGGTGTTCAAAACAATTCCGAATCACAGCGACTCGGCCAAGGTTACCTCTTTAATGAACTATTATAGCGTAAAATACTGAATTGTCGAGGTCATCGTAGGCAAACTGAATGCCGCAGTGTGACGTCTATCCTACCATTGTTAATGTAATAAAATGTTACATAATAAATTAGCTCTGTTCTCGTCACACTGGTATAATATCGGTGATATATTACACTACTTTTCTACTAGATTACAAATTACGACTATCAGCACTATGCGTAAGTAGTAAAAATATACATGCAATATATAGGATTTTTTTTTGGGTCAAATTATTTAATATTAATGATTAATCGTGACGTTTATTCTAGAGTGAGTTGCGCATTGCAAAACTATTTAACACAAATACTTTATATTCTTGTTAAAGTAAAATATACGATATGAACTATCTATTTTTAAAATCTATCTGTGGCATAATAACTTATCAAATGGAACAACTCAACAGCCGAGTACAGTGGTCAACTATCACTAAACAATTGTCATCAAACCTAGCATAACCTTGATGATCCTTGATGGATGAAAAATCATACTACTTAGATATATTTAATAAAGAATTTACACAATACTGCCATATCCGTAATTGATGATATAACATTTTATGAATCATAATCAACTTAAATAGTAATAAAAAAAATTATATATAAATATTTTTTCTTTTGATTTTTCTTTGCATTTAGGTTTTTGTGCGATTCAGGGCTATGAGCGCTATTTTTTCATTATACTCCTGACCTGCTTATCAGGTAATAGTCGTGCCCTTTAGTTAGACAAGCTCCGGTTTTCTATAGGTAAACTTTTCTAAAGCGCACTGTATCCTTAACTCGGTAAAAATGACTACAATTCTTGTATTTCTTCTCCACTAAATCTTCCACCACCAATGAGTTCTCGTTTGTTATGTTGCGGGAGGATTTTAGAAAAAACACTCCGCTCGTTCAAGTCAAAGGCTGTGAGTTGTGACGACATATATATCTATATAATTGTGTGTATGAAATTAATTTTTGTGCTTATTCTATTATTTGTGTTATTAAAATGTCTAGTGAACATTATACCAGCAATTTTGTTTCTCTACGTATGCACGTAGAGTAGAGTCGTATACGTATACGACTCTATATTATAGAGTCAATCGGAAATTTGATAATAAGAACGTTATTATAAATAAATATTAGTCCTACATTAACGTAAAGCTTTTTACCATACTATATACAAATAACTTAATAATAAAAAAACTGGTCTTGAGAATACCAAAAGTACTGACTGCTTGTTTGGTATGGTTTTAACATTCGAACATTGTTTTTATTGCAAACCGATCTACCTATATCCCTGTTGTAGAGAACTTAATACCTGCTTATTTAAAAAAATAATTTATAGTATGTAAATAAAAAATATATATATATAATGGTTTTATTTAAGTTGTCTTATGTAAAAATACATATCATCGTCTAAACAATATGTGCTTTCTTCTCGCCTGCTCCTTAAATCTATTATAAAGCAAACTATTGTCTGATATTTTATTATAGGTTTTATTCAAAATTGTTGTATTAAAGTATCATGTTTCTTAATAATGACGATGGTTATTTTCGATGTGATGTTACTAGCCTTATGGTAAGTTGATGTTCTAACTTTATGTGTGAACGATTTTAAACAGCAAAAGGTGGGATTGTCAATTGCAGCTCACTATAATCTAGCAGGAGTTGACACGGAATTAAACTATCTTATATTTAGAAGACAAATATATTTATCTTCTAAGCATTATAGTGTACCCGTCATAAAGCATAAAACACTATTACATATATATTTAAATAGTGAGCTATAACCAATGTTATTGTTTACAAGGTAACAATAGAAACGGTTAAGTGATGGGTAGCTAACAGGTTACAGCTTAAATAATTCTTGGCATATTGCGCCCTATTTTGGTTGTAAATTATATAACTCTGATTTTACGGCCACAATAGAGTTATCTTCCATTGGTAAAATTTTAACGTTAATTGAAATACAAAAGGTACAATGTTCACTAAAACCACAAAGTTTTCTTTATATTTACTGTCCAATTAAGGATTAATCGTTGTGGTCTGCGACAGTTAATATTGTTAATAATTGCACAACATTATTTTGATATTACGATATTTTTGTGTTGTCAAGGATATTTTGAAACGATTTCTACTAACACACTTAAGATGTTCAAGTCAACGGTTTTGTGAGTACTCTGTCATGCATCAGATAAGCAGAAACCTCAACAAGTTTATTAGGCGTCGGTATATTGTGATACATTTATCGATGTTAAGACACGAGATTCTCAAACGAAAAAATATATATTCTATATATATAGAAATGATATATATCTTGCTTATATATTGAAATTTTTCGGTAATAGTTACTTGTAAACATTTATTAGAAATCCTTTTTTAATAAAGCTTTATTAACTATTTAACGATGTTAAAACAATTTATAGAAAAAATAATTTTGTTTAGAGAAAATTAATATCATATTCTTGTTTTATTTCGTCGATACTTTATGTTTAGAACGAATAGCTAGAAAATCATTGTTCGAACGATCCCTCCCTTGACCTATGACGTTTCTGAAACTTTATCATCATCACAACTCATATTCGTCCTCACAAAGGCACTCGAACCTATCTTATGTTAGGGTAGTTAAGACTTATTCAACGACTCTGACACAGTACGGATTAGTTGACTACAAACACCTTTTAAATTCTTCGCAGAGTTGCCTCACTATGTTTCCTGCAATTTTGGAAAATTAGATAAAGGTGCATTGGCACATGGCTGAATCGACCTCGGGTCCCTCGAATCTTCCGATTCCTAGACCAGCACGCGTAGAGACCATAGCACCCCCGACGCTTTAGAAATTTTGCGCCAATAATTATCAATTTGAGCATGCTTCGATGATAGATACTCGTAATTGTAAATACAGAAATCATTTATTAGTTTACAAACAATAGATATAGTAGAATATTGGGTATTTACTTATGATATTGCATATCTAACCGACCAACCAACTAACGTAATTAACAAAGTTAAGAGTCCGGTGATAATAGATTCATCTTCTATTACAATGGGCCTTAATAAAAATTGGTGAAGGTGTACCACCTCAAGTCTATTTAGTAGTTCCTCTTTGGCGTCCAAATAACAGACGTCAGCATAATCAATGATTGGTTGTAAGAGACTTTGAGCCAAATCTACATTATTTAGGTAAGTATATTTACTCACAGACTTTTTAACAGGTTTGAAAAACGGAATTCATTATCATGTTGTTTGCATGTTATTTGTTTGCTTTATTTATATTGTTATGTATTACGGTTTGAAATAGCGTAAGCGAAATTAAGGCCCAGATCCAATTCCAGAATTATTATATCCAAGCTTATATTACAAAACCGTCATCATTTCAGGATCTGATAAAGGGTTGAAATTAATATAAGGATCAGAGTAAATCAAAGAAAAAGCTTGAATTTTACATGTTCGTAAAATATTTATAGTGTAGGTATTCCTATTTTCTCTTTAGAGGTACATACTCGTATTAGATAGCTAATAATTTTCAACCCCAGGCAAAAATTACTTTTGATTGCAATTTGAATATTTAATTCCAGCAAGGAAAGTATTTTTACAATTTTTCGTCTAAAAATAACAACCAAATGCCCTATAGGATAACTTTCTTGTCTTCTTGTCCATCTGTCTATCATGATCTATCATGATGATATCTACCATCATGATAGATCATGTCTATCATGATCTTTCATGATGGTCTATCATGATGATTCGCTGTCACCTGGAAGGCAAGGCTCAATTAGCCTCAAAAAAGCTGGGAGTGCTAAGCAGGGCGAGATAGTACTTCACGCCGACCCACCGCCTACAACTTTACAAGGCACAGGTCAGGCCACATATGGAATACTGCTCTCACCTCTGGGCCGGAGCTCCTCAGTACCAGCTCCTTCCATTTGACCGTATCCAGCGTAGAGCGTTTCGAATTGTCGACGACCCGGTGCTCTGTGGTCGTATGGACTCATTGGCGCTGCGGAGAGATGTCGCGTCTCTCTGTGTTCTCTACCGCATATACCATGGGGAGTGCTCTGACGAGTTGTTTGGGATACTGCCGCCGACCGATTTCCTGTATCGTGTGTCACGGAGGGGACTTGCTTTCCCCCCACCATCTTAATGGTTGGCTGTCTCCACAGTGCGGTTTTCGCGTACGTTTTTCCGCGAACGACAAAGTTATGGAACCAACTTTCGGCCGCGGTATTTCCGAACAGTTACGACATGGGAAGCTTCAAAAAAAGAGCGTATACATTCATGAAAGGCCGGCAACGCGCTGATGATACCCTCTGGTGTTGTTTGTGCTATGGGCGGCGGTGATCACTTACCATCAGGTGACCCGTTGGCTCGTTTGCCTGCTATTATATAAAAAAAAAAAAGAAGTTTTTTCTCGGGTACATATGGAGGTACAAGCTAAAGCTTAAAGCCAGAAAATCAAGCTTTAAAATCTCCGTTAGTAATTTCTATTTTTTATTTTACTCAATATACTATTCTGCTTGTTAATAATTTATCCAAAGTTAAATCACACTGTTAATGCAATACTCTTTTGCCGGCGTTCGTTTTCAATATGAAATTTTATGGTCAACAACTACAGGGCTTAGTCATGGAAACGAATAATCTAAATGTTTGCCCAATGATTCATCGGAACTTTGAAGCTGCATTCCGGACCTCTCACTTGGTTTGGTTAGACCTAATAACATTCATTTAATAAAACAGTATATGATATATATTAATGTAAACATTTGATTGATATTTCAGTATAATATATCAACAATTTATTCAGTAAAATATAACTTTCATATGAACTTACAAAAAAAAAAACATGTTTTATTGAATACACATTGCTTTTGCCTGATCTGAATAAAAATATTTACTATATAGTATATATACTTTATATATATACTATATATATTTTACAGGATATGACAAGATTTTTTCTCTATCAACCAAGACAAAAAAATAAAAATTGTTATACAAATTTAAATATTGCGGTCTGAAATTTAATATTGGAACTCTTCGTTATAAATAAAATATATATTTCAAAATTATTAATACACCTCATAAATGAAAAAAAAAAAACAATTCACATCTAAGTCAAGTGTTATCCCACCCAAATAATTTTCATTTAAAATGTTGCTAAGACATGATTTCATATAAAACTACACGAGCATATGTGTCTACACGTGCTAAATTTATATGTCCTAACTGCACAAACCATATTTCAATGTTCATTATTTTTGTTAAACAAGATTCAAAAATAATTTAAGACGCCTTTTGAGAATAAATTGTTGCTATATCATTATCTACATCATATCTATATCATTAGCAAAACCCATTTTGCCCGGAATATTGATGTGCCCTAGTTTTATTCCAGATTTTTCAAAATTACATTTGTATATACATGTTCTATTATTCATAACGATTTAATATCAAATCTCGCATATGTAAATATGCGAGATTTGATATTAAATCGTTATCAACGTCTAATGAATTACAGTATTTATTTTCCTAACAGGATAATAACATATTTAATGGAGTAGTAGACCATACACCTACATTTTTGCATTAAAATATGAACTAGTTGAATAAAAACTTTAACAAAACTAATATAATTTTGTAAACAAGTGCTGGTGCCGCTATTTTTATTTTTCAGTTTAATAACTGTCCGTAAATATGTACATTTCGTGTGTTATTTTTTACTAAACATCACGTATGTAAGTATTGAGTAAACATACTAATCTAAAAAATACTAATTTAACAAATTATTTGTTCAGGTATACGGAAAATTGAAGAATCAAACACGTTAGAGTTAAGTAATCCTCTACACACCAGAAGTTTCCGCTTAAAGTGAGGCAGCACCCTTAGGAATGTTGTAACACATACTGATGCGGTTTTCGTGCCTAATCGATTCTGTACCACCTGCAAACACCCGAATCTCGGCAGCTAATTGAATATTCTGTTAAAAACATTTACACATATCCGAAACAGATCTATATTATCTTCTGAGATTGTTTCTAAGCTTGTTTAGGACTTCTTTTATGAAATAGGTTTTATTAGTATATTATTTACCGAACATGTGTGTAATTATGAACATCTATGCAAAATATTTGTTTTATTCCATCAAAAGTTTTTGAATATGTAATTTGAAAGTTCAGTTCACGGGCGTATTGCATTCGAAAATTGTTTATTTAAGCGGTGAAAGCGGTTTTTTTTTTTAATTACAAAGCAATATTTAATACTCTCATTTTCACACTATCATTGTAAAATATAATGAATTTTGAGACGGAAGCTATCATAGTATTCTACGGGTGCAGAGAGGCTAGCCAATTTTTCACCCAAGAATAGGTTTAGGAACTGTTACGATGCGTTCACTCGCCTACATCAGTCTGGTAGGGAGAACTCTCTATCTATTCAAATCCAATATGATACTGCCGCCTTTGTTACGAGTTTTATTAAACAATGTAATGAAACTCAGGTCAGGCTGAGGACCTTTTAACAATCTATTGAGACTGAAGAATCTTAATAAAGCTTCTATGCTTTTATGACCTTCTTACCCCGAGTACATGCTAATAATTGTTCGTTTTTATTGTGCGGTCTCTAGAAATGTTCGTTTCCCAGGACACAGTCAGCTCGAATATCAAATTACGTTTAAGAGTCTTATCTCTTCTAGGACACTAGGAGCTTGAAGAGATTTCAACTACCTTACCACGTGTACAGTACGTCTTTACATTGATCTTCTTCCAACGCACTAATTTAAATTGGTTAGGGGCATTTAACTTGAAGGCGTTAAGATAGAGTTTCAGCATTACAGGCAACCAGTCATACAGTAGCCCTTCAATTTTTATAATTTAAATACTTAGAAATAGATACTATTTATCTGTGCGTGCTCGTTGGTAACACGCTAGCTACATAATTAATTACTCAGCTGAACTACAGTATATCAGCTGTTAAAATATTTGAGTGAATGCCGCAAAATATAAAACAAAGTTGTTCTTTTTGAGTTGTTTATGTCTATGTTTTTTAGCTGCAACTTTACATTGTTAGGGTCTCGAATAAATGAACAAAAAAACTGTCACACAAAATATTTTGCAGCATTAGTGGCCGTGGTTTTTTGTATATTATGTTATTATTATTATATATACAATATTATATTTTATCGTTAATTTTGGTGGTTATAATTAATACTACTTATTTAATCCAGCCTAAGTAGAGAGACGGGCATAATCTGCGGATTATTAAGGATTTATTACAGATGCGACTTTCCCAAACCAGAAGGAACTCAATGAAATAAAAAGACTAACATATAGATAGATAAATTCTTTATTACAACAAATAAACAATTAACAATTATTAACAATTATTAATTAATAATTATTAAAGAAAGTATTGCTGGAAAAGACGGTTTCACTAAATGCGATCTATCAAAGATTTTTAAAACAAAGTAGGTATGTATTAAAAATAGTTGGTGCAGTATGGTGATTCAGGGTCTAGCATGCCACACACTGCGAGCATCAAGTGGCCAGTGACTTCTAAGGGTCTGCCTGCCGCGTTTGAAATTTCCACATACGGTACATACGGGGGCCGTTTGGCATATGTTGCGTTGCCGTTACCACTCAATAGGTAATCTCCTTTCACACTATGTACACATCTCCAGACCGCTTTTGTGTTAACATTCAAATTGTACGTGCACTGAAATGTGTAAAATTAAGGTTTATTATATATTGCTTGTGCGTTACAATACGCAAAATAATAAAAATATATCTATATATGTCATCTTTGAAACTAGGGTGTTGATGACATGGGATATGCTTCCGTATTATTTATGTATTTATGTTATACATGTCCCTATGTATTATTTATAACTACCGATTTATTTGTGAGAATTAAATTGAAGCGTGTCTATTTATTGTAGCTATATAGTTCTTTTTTATGTTCTATTCCTATAAATAGATAGACCTTAAAAAAACGAAATAATTGTCATACAAATATGCTTATTTTTAGTCTGGCGGCCTAGCGCGTATGTGTATCTCTGTAATAATTTTTACGTTCATGGTTAATTTAAATCTTCATTATTTAAATTTAGCATTATAGATAATTTGGCATATCTATCAATTAACAATAATTAAATAAAAAAAATATGTGTTGTCATTATATATTTCATATTTTGTTATTTGTAAGTAAAATCGTGATCAATATAATCACAATTGCATGTTTGACAAAACGAAGAGGTACGAGTATAAGACAATTAATATATGTAATATGATTTTATATTAGATGAACCAAGTTTGGTTCAAAATCAATTTGAACCAAGGAATCAACCGAGCACATTACGTTATTTTACATACACAAAAGCAATCAGTGATAAAAATATCCTCCGCACCAAAAGTTGGTCACGTTCGTACGCAAACACAGGTGCACTCTATTTCCCCTCACTTTGATAATTGAATAGGGCAGTAATCCGACTCATGTCGGATAAACACCAGACACGGAACTCACAGCTAAATGTGCTGTCTAAACCTGATGATAATTTCCCGGGGGATTTGTTGTTGGAATAAATCGTAGCAAGTTCCAGATAGAGTCCATTTTTGGTTGGATCATTATATTAACTTTACATCGACGTAGGTTTTTATTTACCCCGTTTTATTAATTATGGTTCTTACTAAAACTATTTATGGTAAATTTATATTCTAAACTAAAATTATTTCTTCTATGCCGGCTCCTAATTTTAAAGTTCTATCAGAGGAAGACAGAGACAGTTATTACTTAGTAAATATTAGAAGTTATCAATTGAATAGATTTATAATCTCCATGTCTATTCTGTAATCTCTTTGATAAAATCCAATGCAAAAAAGCAAGAAATTACGAATATTATACCATCGTTCGAAACAAACAAACGTTTGCATGTGAAGTGACAGGATGAAAAAAAAATGGTTAAAGCAATAAGAACATTAAAATGTGATTCCGTCTAGACTTTTAAAACAGAAGCAAAAGTGAATGTTTATGCAAAACAAAGGACTCGGTACAGCAATTCGCCCAACCAACACTACTCTTAAAGTTCCGTATCATAGACACGCGAGTTTTACAGGTCGCATAATTTTTATTCTCGTTACTTACGATATTTTGCTGTAATTTTGATATTTTTATAATGATATTTCTTTAATATGGGCGTGTAGGGAGAGGAAGATTGAAGACAAGATGGATGGATATGTTGTAGTCTTCTACAACATATCCAGAGTGAGAGTGAGTGTCGAAATGGCGAGATATAGAGGAGAGTGGAAAAGGTAAATATGTTGCACCGACCCTAAGTAAGATTCGGAATAGAAAAAAAGAAGAAGATATTTCTTTAATAATAAGGGGATGGGACGGCCTCTCTTACTGTACTGACTACTATCTATGGCGAGTGTGTTAGAATTTAAAAGAATAACGCACCAGCATCGAGTGACGCGGCGAGTTCAAAATAAATGACAGTATCATTTCCAGTACGCATGTTCTCGTAACAAGTTGTACTTATTAGTTCGCACTCTTACAATACAGAGAGTATCGAGAAGTTTGTATTCATTTTAAATATTACCGATCGATCCTAATGTGTCGAACAAAGTGTTACTGCTTCTAGGTATCAGTGGTAGATTAACCAAAACACGAACACAATATAAATAGTTTACACAACAAAATATTAGTCACAACATTATCATAGAAAACAACCACGTCGTTCGACGTCGGCAAGCTTAAGATAAGTGTGAACCAAATCTTAAGAATTCATTTAAATTTCCTCAATACCATAAAAGCTATTAAGAGGATACGTTATATCCATCCTCATATATTCCTTCGTAGTCATATTTTAATAGTATTTCGTAGTCTGATTTAACTAAACTCCAACGCATTATCGATAAACATATGACAGCACACAGGAAATATTAATGCAAATATAGCATTCAACGCATCACACCACCACGACATGAAGGTGGAACAGGACTCATAGACATCAAAAACGTTCAGGATTCACTTTTAACTAAACTCCGATATTTTTTTCAAAACCGAACGCTTCAATTAGACTGTAAATATAAACAAAAATTTATCATAATTAAATAAATAAAAAAAGACGAAAAACCTAACGAACACACAACAAGCAAAGCAGTTTGCTACTTAAGCCTTCATACTCGTAGTGTGCCTTATCTACTAAGATGTTGAAAAGCTAGCCGTCTGGCGCTAACATAATCAAGGCAGAGAATGGCTGGGTTATGCCCCATCATGTTTACATTTTTGGCATTCTCAGATGGTCTCACACTGAATTAGGCGCCCTGGATATGAAAGTCTGAACAATTTTGGAACTTCGTAGTATACATCACCCGAGATCTTCTATGATGAGTATCCCACGTATGAGTAGAGGTCGCGGAATGTTAAAATGCGAAAACTATGTACAATATATGATTTCAGGCAATGATTGTAGGTAGTAGCAGACTGAGATGCAAACTAAAATTAGAGAAGGTACCACCTATTATCTTTAACGGGGTAATCATTAATCTCAGTGACGCAGTAAAAAACCTGGGTCTAATAATGGACTGTAATATGTCTTGGAGACCACAAATTAATGCAATGAGTAAGCGTATGCGCTTCACAATTCACTCTCTCAAGCGACTCCAATACTTTTTACCCTTTCCCACTAAAATTATGCTTGCAAAGCTCTTCTACTTCCTATTTTAGACTATGCTGATGTTTGTTTTTTAGATTTAAACGAAGAATTACTTGACAAGCTTGAGCGACTGCAAAATTTGGCCATCAGATTTATTTTTGGGCTACGTAAATACGATCATATTTCTCACTATCGCGCCAAGCTGAAATGGCCTCTGGTCCGGGAGCGTCGTAATATCCACATTTTGGTCACTTTATTTAAAATCCTAAAATACCCTAATTCCCCACAAACACCTTCGATCTCGGTTTCATATGCTGCCTCCCTCCTCAGGTTCTCTACGCCCATGCTATTCGGACACACTTGAATTGTCTAAGTGCAACACAAACTTCATGCTCAACTCATTTAGCTTTTGTGCTGTCCAAATGTGGAACCATCTGCCTTCTGTAGTTCAACAGAGCCAGTCTGTTCATGCATTTAAACGTAGCCTGAAGCAACATTTTCAAGCGCTAGTTGGCCACTCGTCATAAATGTCACATTGTCATCATCATCTTACGTATATATTTATTTATAGCACTACATGTATGTGTATATATATATATATATATATATTTATTGTATTGTATGTATATTCGTAGTATATATTGTTTGTCTTATAAATAATTTTCTTTAACAACTTTGGTTGCTTTGACGTTTCTCATTATAAGTAGCATTCCGTAGACACTCACAGGTTGGCTGGAAGAAATCTCTAATAGAGATAAGTCCACCTTTATGAACCACAATTTTTACTTTTTTTTTGTAACTAATTATGGCAATAAAGTATACAATTGCTAGATATGAAATCTCTGCAGCTACTTCTTGGCGAAATTTGCAGATGAAAAATTAACAGTTTTTTTCTTTGTTTTGCTGATTCATAGCATGCAAAGTTTCTGCTAATAAAATTAAGCAAATATTATAATTATTTCAGTTATTATTTGAAATGTTAATTATTAAACTACTTGTTAATTATTAAACTAATGTTAATTATCAAACTAATTTAATGGTACTTATGATAGTTGGAGCCGGCTGGGGGCAATTGATCCAAGCACATTTTTAAAGGTTCAGACGCTAGGGTTAATTTTATTAATCCTATATCAAAGTATTAAGAAATGGTTGCTTACCCAATTCATAACCATTTTATAACTAAGCCTACGGGCACCAATGGTTCGTGCATACTTCATAAGGCATGAGTTGACTAAAGCTGCTTTGGTGTTGTTCCTTAGAACGTTAATGACACATGAATGTATTTTGTTGCCGAAGCACTCTAATGGACCATGTTGGCATAGAAACGAATATCTCCCAGCGAAGAATAAAGTCTGTAATGAGATACATTAGATCAGAAATTACCCAAATACTACGTTTTTTTAGTATTTGTCTAGTCTCGTTTGCATTTGACAAGGCCAGGGAAAGCGGGTTTACGCAATAACTAATTGTCGCGGTATATTTATACTTAAAATTTACGTTTCATGTAGAAGTGCTAAATGATTTTATGAAATAACGTTATATAAACGTTCGACTTAGTCTCTACATGACTAATTTGGCCACCAACTACTTTCCGACGCATTCTAAAATGTCAACTTCATTCTTTTAGTTTATTAAGATAAAGTGGAAAGTTTACTTTGAGGTTTTAAAACTACATATCACCATCTACTTAAGTTTGCTTAAGAGTATACGATATAATATATATTTCCATCCCGAGATATATACGAGTGTAAAGATACAATTATCTTACCATCAAACTGTGAGATATACATATCTTTTAGCAAATTCACCGCTAAGCTATAACATAAGGGAAAAGTTAAGATTTGTTAGCACATATCTAATAGTATGAAGCCAGTCTTAGAAATGTTGACCGAATTCTCAAAAATTGTTTAATAATAATACAGCAAGCAGTTAGGGCGATTAGGGTAGTCAAACAGCCGTGTATGCAGATTATCACTAGGTGTCCTTACTTATTATTTAGATACTGATACTACTTTCACAGTCAGCAACATGTAAAATTTTACATTTTACGAAACACCAGAGCTATTACCAGCTACATAAGAGCTGTTTTAAAGTGACCATGTAACGTTTGATGTGTTGTACTTAAAAAGTACCTACTGAATTTGACATCAAGTGATTGAATCAATAGTACCTATAATTTATTTATTTTTTACCTTAGCAAATCCATATGGAATTAATTTCAAGTCCAAGTAGGCCGACAGCTTTTCTACCACAGGTTGTAGTTCCATTTCGAAAAAATTAATACTGCCAGGGCATAAGGTCTCATAGAATATATCAATTTTTATTTTATTACTTTGGATATTCTGAAAAAGGATTTGTATTATTATATTTAATAATAAAAATAAAAAGGATTTGATCTATTGTTCAAAATGAGTTTCGATTTCACATATATATAAAGCTCGATTACTTTATTACATTACATTATAATATTCTTGAAGAGCTGTAGGTAGGTATAATGCGATGAATTTCAATATCGCAGTGCTTCTTAGGTACTTATCAACTCGAACACAGTTCAATGACCGTCTACATTTTTTGTGTTAGCTTTGAATCAAATGTTCTCTTTTCCCATATCGCATTTGTCTCCATTTTATTAATTGCATAAACAATAATTTATTAATCAGTGTTATTGAAATAGTTTAGGTTGAACTATTTTGGACTGGTTTTACTTACATACACTCACTGACTTTAATTATTGAGAATGATTCTATTCGTGAGCTTTGGAACTTTAATTGCGAGTGGAACTGTTTATATACTTTATTATTCGGAGTTAATTGTCTCCATCCCCATCTACTTGTAAAAAAATACTCAAACTTTTATTTTACATACCTTTGTCTTGTTACGTGTAATTTCGTCTCTCTCTATAATATAAAAATATAAATTAGTATTTATTTCTTAACATTGTAGACATTGATTTATTTTTTTTATTAGGATTTATAATTTATAAATGTATATGAAATTGCCGTTTTCATTTTATTCATCTAACTTTATATCTTTTTTAATTTATGATTATGACTAAACAAAATACTTATTTTTGTATTTTATTTTATCCCCATAGCGCAATTTCTTGAATCTAACTTTTTTTTATTAAAATTAAAAAGTAACAAACTCGAACTTTTGTTACTAGAGGGAGACTGGAGTTATACCGAGGTCGACTACATGAATACCTCAGTATTATCTCCGCAGCAAAATAGCAGTTCTAGCTGCTGTTCCGGTGTAAAGTATATACAGGCAGTGAAATTATTGAGAACTGTGACTACGTCTTATGTGACATATTGGCAACGTACACTGCAGTTTTTGTGGGGGTTGATTTGCTGCAATTTCACAGGAACCACATGTTTTCTGTCGACCGTAACCAATTTATAATCAGGTCTGTTTATAATGCTATTACGACCCTATTTTTATCCACAGACTTTAGTACTTTTTTACTATGAAATCATTATATTTTAATTTCAAATTTATGATATATTTATTATTAGTTAGTTAAACGTCTATTAACATACGTTTAAATGTTAAAAAATTTACTATTTTAGTTATTTATAAAATAAGAAACATTAGAATGGAAATAACAAAATTCTAATGAATCGCCGAATAAAACGGCAATATCATAGTTGATAGTAAAAAGAGAATGACCTTTTTTTTCAATTGTGTTAAAATGCCAATGACCTGTCTTTCTTGTGACTTGTTGATTAAAATTGCCAACAAACTGGATAAAAATTAGGCAAATTTTCCTAATAAAATAAAATATACTTCAAATTATCTTGAAATTAATAATATTAGAAAAAATATATTAAGGGAAACTAATACAAAAATTCTTTTCGTATTGAAATCATCGATGATAAATATTGCTTTTCTTTTGGAAGTATCATTCATTATTGTACAATATACTTCTAGGGACCTCCGAAGTTTACAAATCACGTTCGATTCAGCCTTTTTGAAGTTGTATCGTTTTCAGTTTAGATTTTAAAAATGGATTATAGTTGTAATTAATGAATATTTCTATAGATAATAAGATCAAGCATTATGTATAGGGTTTCTTCGAGAAATTATTGTAACTTTCACCTAAATATTAGTTACCTCATTTGAATGTAAATAAAGACAAAAGTACTTACCGTTAAGAGTGGCCATTGAAGCTAATGTTATCCGCTCAAATAATGCTATGAAAAGTAGCACTGTGTTTATGTGACTCATCTCGCTAGTGCCAAATTTAAACTGAATACTATATACTTAATTTTACTCAATTATCATTAAATTTTCTTTTGCATTTACTCGTAGGCACAGTGATAACAACCGCGAGGGTTAGATAAAGTTATCAATATTAATAATTATTATAGCTCATCTCTACAGTTACAACTTTACATGTATTAATCAAATTCAAAAATCAAAATAATTTTTATTCGACATAGACCTGATAGACCTTATTGACGTCAAAACAAGATATAAGCTTAAGAGAACAAAAGCCTTGTACGATCGAACGAACAAAAGTTTTTGAATTGACAACTGTTCGGAATGTGGGACAGCTTTTTCGAGATGGACAGACAAAATACTGTGAAGGTCCATTTTCTATCTCCTCTGTTAAATCTTTATTAACAATATTATTATAACACATAAATTAAGATATATACCATACATAGTATCATTATAGTCGTATGCATACTTACATACACATTACATTAAAAAAATATTGTATTTTAATAAATTATATAATACGCGTTGTACCATAAATACTGTATCTAGTTCCATATAGTGTGATCATTCAGATAGTCACTTTATAATACTCACGAGTATTTTTTTAATGTGGTTTTTAAATTTATACAAATACAATTCAATGAAACTTTGTGGAAGCTATAAACAATAGATATAAAATTTCTCAAGAACCAGCTGCTAGTTTTATTAAGCTAATTTATTAAGAAAATAAGAACATTGGAAAGGCAAACTTATTTTTATTTCTTGAATTTCTATTTACAAAAATTAAACTATCATAACGTAAAATTATTAATTTCTTTAAACAATTCTCTTAATCTTAGAGTCTAGAGTCTCCAGCCTGTGAACTGCAAATGACACGAAACGCTCTTTTTTATAAGATCGTCTAGAACTCGTTTATCTTCAGACTTGTAAAAATATGTTTCTTTACTATTAAATAAAATACTACTGTCGGCTTATTTTTATTGTTTGTCAGAAATAACTTAAAGGAATATTGAGAACTTTTAAGACTTATTAAATGTATTATTAATCATGCTTTAAAAAGCATTACTTAATTCGTTGTTTCGGAAGTTTTATAGCGGGCTTCAAAGTGGGGAATTATGAACCTGATTTCGCATTCATTGCCACGGGTTTTTAGTATAGTGTAAATGTTTTCATCAAATATTGCACTCTCTAAACATTTTGGAAACCTCGGTGTCGAGTTTAAAAGTAGTTACAAGATTATGAAGAAACTGGGCTCTAAACTGAGCTAAGCATCAGGTTACGTCCTATTGCGCCTTGCACTTTTCAATTCTCAATATCGTTCGGACGTGAAGTACTGCTCACGTCTTTTTGCAGGAAATAAGGATTTGATTCACTTGATTCTGAAAAAATGGACTACTTTAATCAGTAGATCTGTTTTCGCCGGACTGATTGTATACGCTTGGTTTATGGGCTTTAGTTATCTTTGCGTATTCTGTAGACTATTCAATGGCGAATGTTCCGAAGAAGTTTTCGACGTAATATATATATAATATATTCCTATTATTTCTTAGTATCAGTCTATAATACAGAACCATAAGGTTCTGTATTATAGGCCACATCTCAGCAATGACCCATATACTGACGAAAATCATGGGTAGTTCTGCTCCTTTGCTACTTAATCTAATAATAATACATCAAGAGTTTCTTACAATTATGTTACATATTTTTAAACTTAATTATATGTAATTAAGTTTAAAAATACATAAGGTATTTTTATATATATAGGGTATTACATTCTTATGAGAATTTAATGAAAAAATAAATATATATATCGCACTGTATTATTACATTATTATTATTGTATTATTACAATAGTGTATAAACTCAAAACGTCGTACTTGACATAATACTATAAACACACGCAAAATTTGATTCCTCACGCGTGATCAAGACCGTCGTTCGATTAGTGCAAAAACAGAATAAGGATAAATTACAAAACTTATGTGACAGTTATTCAATTTGCAACTATTACATGAAGTGAGTAATAAGTTTTTTGTTGATTCTGAAAAATGTTCGATTTTGAGTTGATACACTATTGTATTATTAGTGCGATATATTGGCACTCACAGAAAACTACGTGTACTCGATGTTATTACTATTTGCCTATGTTAAAATATAATATTTACAATTTATTATAATAATTAATTTATGTACCTTTTTTTCTTATGTATTGTGTAGCTAAACTTTTCTGTAATCAACATAAAAAAATTAAATCATTTATAAATTAGTAATATGCTTAAAGGAAAACTTTTTAAACATAAACATAATTTTAATTAAACTATGTTAAGTTTTTCGTGACATCCATCCAAATATACAATATACATTTCTTACACTGAGAAGGTTCATTTCATACAAATTAAGGATTATATCTGTATTATATTGAAACGAATGTCTTCAGTACATTGAGTTGGTGGTACTCTGAATGCTGCACAAACAGACTTCATAAAATCTGGTTCCTTTTCCTGATCCCATTCCACGTCGTTGATGAGAATGAAAGGCACATAATTGTAATTGACCTTGTGACTTTCATCGCCAAAGTATTTTAAAAGGTCTTCGCCTTTTTTGCTTTTTGCGCAGTCTTTTATAGGTTCAGCGTTGATTTTTAACAGCATTCCGCACTGAAAGTCAAATTTATGTGATTACTAGCTATATTTGGCTAATTTCTTTATCCATATCAGTAAATATTTATTAAGTATTAAAGGTAACAAAGAGTAGTAATATATTGCTGGTTTGCTACTTCATATCAGAATTATGTGAAGCTGATATTAACATTTTGCAGATATAACTAACTTTCTTTGCCGCAACTGCTTATTACTGTTGTTAGCATGTTAAGTTGGCGTCGATTCTGTAATATGTAATTCGGAACTTTTCCACCTCTTAAAATGCTATATAAATAAATTGAGACTTAAAAAACCGGCCAAGTGCGAATCAGACTCGCACACGCAAATAAGCAAGTAAAACAAATTATTAAAATCTCATTTTTTGTGATGCTAATATAAATTTGCAACTCTAGATATTTTTTTTTATATTTTCGGATTAACCTTATTGAATTTGACTTATGCTCCTATGTCCCCTAGGTGGGTCAGAGGACAGCTACAGTTATTTGTCATCCTATTCGGTCTTGTTCCCACAAATCCAAGTTGGAGATATTCTTGGGTCAGTATATACCGAGAATACGGCGTAAATAGTTGTTGACGAAAATTTGAAGCCGACGCGAGATATCTTTAGTGACCTTCCACATTTCATCAACCTAGATTTCATTCATTAACCTAGAATCATTACAGCATTGCGATTTTTACATTAGAGTGGAATATTTTGAGCTTCATTTTCCTAGTCAGTTTCCGTGATTGCCAGATAAGACGCAGCCGAGAGAAGGTTTTGTATAAACTATTTACTTGGTTAGAACAAAAGCTTTTGCCCGCGGCTTCGCTCGCGTGAACTGTAAGTAGGTAGATATTCGCAGATATATAATGTGGTTAGTTATTAAAACCAAGGCAATTAAAAGAGCCACTAACGTACAAAAGCATTCTTATGAGGAAAAATTAAGAAAACAAAACATGCAAGCAATTTTATAATCTTAAATTAATTAACAGGAATAATTAACATGAATTAAATTGTGTAACTACGATTGACAAGGTATCCACGATTTTCAAATGAATACTTGTGCAGGAAATTTTGATTTTAGGAGGTGTGAGCATGTATAACGTGTTATACTGTTCTAGATATTACAGATATTACATCCTAAAGAAAAAGCTTTTGAAAGTGGAAGGAATGACAAAAAAATGCCTTACAGTAGTTCAAGACAGAATCGAAAAACTCACCGATGACGAGACAGGTATCATCAACAATGACACCTGTCTAGTACTATTTAATTTAATATAATATAATTTTAAATAGCAGTTAGTTGCTAAAGCCAAAATTATCTTCCAGGCATCTAAACTCCATGGTTAAAGTAACAAAACCAATTAGCAGCTACGGCTAAAAATATGGCAACTACAGTTAAGGTTTATTTGATAGAATATTAAATTTACTTAGTTACTGCAGCTAACATTATTTTTAATGCAACGAATCTTTTCTGTCTATACAACAAAAAATTGCGTCACGGATCTAAACCCGTTGGTTAAAGTAACAAACCTAATTAGCAACTACTGCTAAATATTTAACAACAACATATTTATCAATGCTAAGGTAATTCGATATAATAAATAACTTATTTATTAGATAAAGCTAATTTTATTTTCCATGGTTACGAATTATTATGGCTATTATATAAGTTAAAGTGATTATACATGGTAACGAAAATCCCTAGGTGCAGAAACAAATCTCATTTTCAGAAACAAATCTAGGCCCAGAAACAAATCACAGCGGCTGATGAGATCATTGTGAAACGTAACTAAGGGAATTTGATATTGTATCAAACTGAATTAGTTGATATCGTGAATTATATTTTATATGGCGACAAGTACAGCTAAAGCTAGTTACAGTAACACATTTAATTTACAACTACAGCTAAATTTACTTAAATGTAGCTTAAATAATTAACTGTGACTGCTAAATATGAATTAAATGATTAGCAGTGTAAGCAAAATTTTGCTAATATAATTCTTATGCCACAGGTTTTCAACGATTTGGAGTTATTACAGCAAACAATATTTGATATCACAGCTAAGTTTTGGTAGCTAAAAACACTGTGCTTCGGTTGCTAAATACTTCGTTGTCCGTATAGTTTGTTAGAAATTTTGCTACCATACCTAAATTTTAGTAACCACAGCAAAGATTTTTTTCGATGTAGATTATATAAAATTATACTGTTATATTTTCAACGTACATAAGAGACACAGTATTTAGAGCCACTAAAAAGCGTAGATGAATAAATTCAGTAGACCATAGACTGAAGACAAAACTTCAACCTGTTAATTTGAAATACTAATCTATTGACGGTTTTGCGGGGAGTTTTACGTCGGTAACATATATTATGTAATAAGGAGCAAGTTACCAGAACCTAGCTGATTGGGGATTGTCATTGTTATTGATTCTTATGTATATATAATAGTCAGAAGTAACTGTAACCGCTGAACATAAACTGGGTGTTATCCTATAAGTCCTTAGGAGTTCAATATATGTACCTTTTCAGCAGCCCGATCATCTGAACCCTTCCCCTCATTTTTATTGTCCATCATGCAAGCATTGAAAGGGATAGATTTCATGTTATTGTTTAGGATACTAATAGCACAGGCGTGAAGTTTGTTTCCATAGCACTCCAGTGGTCCATGTTGGCACTGGAAGTCTACAGTGCCATCATCATGTACATTCGTCTGAAACAGACAAAGAAATAATTGCTTATTCAATGTTTAATTGAGATAAATATTACATTTTCTAGGTATGTACATAGGCTGTTCAAACAGATGGAAGTCAGGGCTTTGCTTTATGAATAATTATGCAAATTAATCAGTTGCCCAATGACCTACTGCCATACACAATATGTTATAACAACAGCTGGAGTAAGGAATGACGATACTTAAAAGAAATATTATTGAGCATACTCATTATTTATATTGAAAATAATGCATTTTGTGGTTTTAAACAAATATGCTTTGGCCAATTTAGGGGTTTACGTAAGTATTCCCATAATTTGCTAATTAATTGCTATCATAAAAAATACTTTTAAGAAACTGCAACAAGCTTATGCTATGTGCTATTTTATAATACAGTTATTTTGTTTATGTAATTTTCAATGTATGCATTTCGAGTATAAAGATGTACATGATATATCATACAGTGCGCCCGCTTTGGCGGTCCCTCCTCTAATAAGAGGTATATGGCGATGATGAATGGTTCCACCCAATCGTAATCGAAAGGCATCATTAGGTTTTTGGTAGTCGATGGATGACACTCTATCCCCGCGGAGATCCCCATAACGCATAACGATATATGCTGAAAATTTTCTCAAGTACCTACTGACATAGCTTGACGCTACATACGATACAACAAGATAGGAAAATATAAAATTAAGTTACCTTTGCGTTTCCATATGGATAAGTACGAACTTCAAGAAAGTCGTGTAATTTTTCATAAACATCTAAAAGCGATGTAGAATCAAAGATTCTGCAATCTGGGCAGAGGCATTCGTAGTAAACTTGTATTTTTACCACATCGTTTTGTAGGTCTTCAACCTGAAATTTGATTTTATAATTCCAAATTTATTTTTTCTAAAACACGATAACCCACTCAATTCCGTGCACTTGCAGCACGGTGAGTACTTAAATCAACACGAGAGTTTTGAACAAGTATAAATACAGTAATAGGTAAAATAAATTACTTACTATTCCTTCCATTAAGGCGATATCGGCTTCTATAACTTTGATTGCACTTTGTGCACTTTCGAGTATGTTTGACAAAACATCTAGCAAATTATTTTAAACTATTATTATCTTAGAATACTAAAGCTAAAAACTGTGTAAACATATTAATATAATAAACTCGAAACTAATAATCATAACAAATAATTTTGATATGCAAAATTTAAATATGTGGACAAATAATTGTAAATTAATTATAATGAAGGGCCACAATAAAAACAATGAACTTACCGACATTCTGACAAAGTATAGTTTTTAAACTAAACGATATAATAGTTATATATAGCAGCATTATTTTAAAATGATAAATAATAAATTAACAAAACTGTTCCGACCGTTCTCCGATAATGGTATCAGTAGAACTAATGAAATTATTAACACGTCCTTTATTTATGTAAAATGGCTTATTGACAAGAATGTTATCTACAATTTGTATTCAAAGCGAAATATGGAATAACTAGCACACGCGCCTGCTCATTCTTTAGCATTTATTTGGTACTCTCATTACAATGTACGACAATTAGACAATTATGACATGTATCGACAATAGTACGATGCAGCTATACAATTTTGTAGTGATTAATTTTGTTTTTCTAAGGTTTTAAACAATATACATATTAAGATATCGCTTAAACAATACATTCAATGCTACAAATATGTTATTAGTATCTGTATTAATTAGTTTTATTTAAAACATTTAGATAGCTAGATAAATTACGAAGTTTACAAAACTACAATTTTCAAGACTTGGAATCCTAGCTCCAGTAACATTTACTTAATAACTTACACTACTGTTTGTGTTAGAAAGATATCATTCTAAGCAATAATTTGGACTATACACTTTATAATATTTTTAATTGTGTGTAGGTAAATAAGTGTCACAATACGATTAAATAGAAAGGCATACGAGTATTTTGTTTGTAGCAGTCTCTAATTATTTCAGCCAAAGTCCTAAATTGTAGTTATCTATTAATCATATTTCATACTTTTTTAAATGTTTTTTTAATGCGCTATATACTACAAAGTATGATTATCACAAGCTTCTTAACATCTGACTAAAATAGCTCATATTTATATTGGAGCATACATTGCATTTTAAAAAAAAAAAATCACTTTGATAAGCCCAATGTGAACATTTTGAAATGCTCTTAAAAACAATCTAAAAGTAAATAACCATAACAGTGAGGTATAATTAAAGTTCAATTTATTTCAATCCACCATTTATTTCAGCTAAATATTTCACACACGGAGCTGGAGGTATGTTGTACACTCCGCAAACAGCCACCATGAAATCCGGATTCGATTCTTGGTTCCACACTTCTCCGTTTATAATGACATATGGAATGTATTCGTATGTGATTTTATTACTTTTTTCACCATATCTTTTTACCAGATCTGCGCCTTTCTGGGATTTAGCACAGTCTTTTATTGTTTGCGATTTAATGTTCTGCAAGTCAGCACACTGGGAATAAAGCCGTTAATTACTTATAAGACTAATCCATTATATTTTTATATTTACTCGTATTTACTATTTTTATTAGAGAATTATCATACAATCACGTTGGTCATGTGTGTGTATGTGAAATGAATAATGAGATCTAGCAGTGATAAGGCACTGGGCATTATTTATATACAATATTCGAGTGATGGACCCTTGCAACGCCTTGGTATATTTATTTTCACGTTGTCGATTTTCACCCCACAAATATACTCGTATATATCCGACAGTGTGAAGGCTCATTGTAGAGTTATATGTCAACATAAAATATACTACTCAAAAGAAAATAAGTTACAACATAATTTATGTCATTCTAAGAAATTCTCAAGAATAAACACATAAAAATAACAATAAAAACAGATCAAAATCTTTTTGGCGTTAGAAAACAAATGCTATAGCTAGTAACCCCTTATTTTGTTTTGAGTAGTATGTTTTTCGCTATGGGATAACCATAGCGAAAAGCATATCTTTAGAATTCAGACCCCACTTCCTTATCTTCGTAAAAAAAATAGCAATGAATATCGAATATAAATATAATTTAAATTAAATTGATTTGTTGTAATTGTTAGTTGGTCTCAATGATATTTTGTTCTTTTAAGCTAAAATTAAATCAATTCGACATTTGTTTTGGTTCATTTTTGGAGAATGTTGAATTAAGTATTTTGCAAGTTATAATATTAATATATACCAGTAGAATATGCTGGTATGATTCATTGATAGATAAGTAATCTGTTCCTAATGTAGGAATGGGTATTTATTTATTTACAAAAAAATATTATGAAATATTAATTATTGGACTAATTAGATTTCAAATTATAGCTTCCATTTTCATCATACTAAAAACAAAATGGGGACTAAAGATTTTTTTCAATTGAGCTTTTATTATTACTGTGATTACGAAGACAAAATGAGGCCATAAGATTATTTGGTATTTATGAATCCTGTATGTAATATACCTTAAAGTTTGGTATCGTTTCAATTAACAAGTCAATACACGAGATTAAGTATACGAACTGTCTCTTAATAGTTGTTACAGAACCATTAGAATATAAAGCTACCTTTTCTGCACTTGGATCATTGGAGCCTTTCCCAGGGTTACCCTGTTCCATCATACACGCGTTGAAATCGAGCGCTTTCGTGAAGTTGCCAAGAATATCTATAGCGCACGCGTGCAGCATGTTGCCATAGCATTCATTAGGTCCATGCTGGCACTTGAATTCCACTGCACCGTCGCTGTTTATAATAGTCTGAAAAATAAATACTGATAATTAAAATTGGATTCAGTCCACAGGTCCATAAAAACTTTCTTAAGCATCATGCTAACCTAAACCTTGGATCATCCATATTTGTGTCGTGTTTTGTCCAAATTTTGCCTGAACTATGACACTGACAGATATCTATGAGTGTTAATTACCACTTCTACCACCATTAGGCGGGCCATGCTTGTCTGTCATATCAACAATAATTAAAATAAATATAATAAAATTCAAAGATAATAAATAATATACAGCTTCACGGCGGTATATTTAAAATTTGTACTAGGCTTCTCTAGATAGAGGAGAGAATAAATAAATAAAAAATAAATAAATATTTGTTACACTTACACCAATTAGCCTAGCCCAAACTAAGCTCTGTAAGGCTTGTGCTATGGGATCTAGGGTAACGGATAGACATACATATATTATACATATATAAATAATTTTTATTGAAATATATATCAACAACCATGACTAAGATACATATGCTCGCATTCATCACAAACATCTGCCCCACCGGGACTCGAACCGGGACCTCAGAGATGGCGACACCTTGAAACGGTGTACTATCCACTCGACTATGGAGGTCGTCATATGAATAGAATAGAATAGAATAGATGTTAGACTGTTAGATTATTGGAATGCGTTTCTACATAATATAACAAAATTGTGCTATTGTTCGCTTATTGAAACAGCATGTCAATAAGCACTATTTGGTGTCATACTATAACAGTGTGCCGTGGTAACGGACTATACCATAAATTAATAGGCACTATGACCTATTAATTAACGTTTATTAGTTTTTATTATTAAATAAATATTTCTTTTTCCTGTACACTGTAAATCCTACTATCGTAAATTATATTCACCTGCCTTGAAGGCCTTTTTAAAACTTAGGTAGATTTGGTTGATAGATAAGTCGGAGAAATTGATAGATCTATCAAAAAGTTGATGAATGGGATAACACAAGAATTGATTGCTGTTCAGCACGATATCAATATTTTTATATGTATACTCAAATACTACATACCTCAGCAAATCCGTATGGATATGTTTGAATCTCGAAACTGTCATGCAATTCTCTATAAACGTATAATAGTGATGTTCTGAAAAAGTCCCTACAACCTCCACATTGACTTTCGTAGTAAACTTGTATTGTAACGTTATTTTCTTGTGAAGCTATCTAAAAATATAATAAAGTTTTTTAAATTTACTAACTGCGTTAATGTGAAATTAATTTGAGAGCTTAAAATATAACTTTTAACACAAATGTATACATATAATACATTACCTGGCAGTTTCCTACAATCACAGTAATGCTCCACAAAACTAAGAACCTGAACATAATGTCAATATTTTCGCTTTTTGATATAAATCATAAAACAGATATGAAGTGTGTTGATATTTAGACGTTCATTTGGCTACTAGCGCCAGAACTACCATTACCATTTGTACGGTAAACAATGTATACGTATTGCTGGCATATGGCGTATGCAGGTATACGTAGACGGCTGTAGGTAAATAAATATTATTGAGAGGTCGATAATTCTTTTTGATTCATTTACTTCTGAGAACAAATCAGGAAATTTAATATTGTAGCGTATAAATAATCTGTATGAAATCTGATATATTTAGTTACCGATAATGTATCTGACTGTTTTTTAAACAAATGGGTAGAAAATTCTAATAAGCGATAATAAGATGCATATAAAAGTAAGTAATGAAGTTTCTACTGTTTCCATATAAACATTTTCACCGTCGATATGCACTCCAAACGTAATGGAATGTAAACTCATGGTAGCTACACTGATATTTTTCAAGTTTAGTACTGATAAACTATGTCGATTCTTTGTGTTTAGACCTAGTGGAAATGCCAGGATAGGTATGTGCGGATACCCATGACACGGCGCTAAGTACTGAATTATATGACAAGGTTTAAAAAACGCGTCACTGTAGTACCAGAAATATTAATATACCTACAAAATACAAAAAAATATCATGAAAATTTAAACCGAAATTATCACATACTAGCTTTCTGCCCGCGGCTTCGCCTGCGTGGATTTCGGGATTGGGTCTATAGAGGGTTAAGGGTCAAAGCTTTCGCCCACGGCTACATATGCGCGGAAGTCGGTTTATGGCGCGAAGGTTTTATTACGCTTCCCGTGGGACTATCCGTTTTTTCGAGATAAAAAATACCGCAAAACCTTGCTCAAGAATCACTCTATTTATTAATGAAAACCGCATGAAAATCTGTGCAGTAGGTTTTGAGCGAAGACTTTATTGCGCATCCTGTGGGATCTGACGATTTTTCCGGAATAAAAAGTAGTCTATGTTACTCGGGGATAATGTAGCTTTCCATAGGTGAAAGAATTTTTGAAATCGGTCCAGTAGTTTCGGAGCCTATTCATTACAAACAAACAAACAAACAAATCTTTCCTCTTTATAATATTAGTATAGATATAGATAAAGAAAAAAGTCATACGATTAGGAATGACAAAAATCTTAAGAGTTGTTATTCTAGATGATGATGA
This sequence comes from Scirpophaga incertulas, assembly GCA_036419045.1. Lineage (NCBI taxonomy): Eukaryota > Metazoa > Arthropoda > Insecta > Lepidoptera > Crambidae > Scirpophaga > Scirpophaga incertulas. Next base: position 16,947,977 of record CM071629.1, on the reverse strand, counting down.
CATTACAGGAAGAATTACAATTATAAATCTAAGCGAGAAACCAGTTAAAGCATACATACTAAAAATTTGCAAGATTTTGGTAAAATACTAAAGAAGAAAATGACTACATTTCAAAGTGACGGAGTTCGACGAGAATACTTCTTGATTATTTACTGACAATAAATCCGACAAATGTAGAAGTTGAAAGGGCCATTTCAGTCGCAAGTTATATTCGGAGCTCTATTAGAAGTAAACTAACAAAACTAAAGAGTACTAGTTATAATACAACTCATTATTGTGATAATTGTGCCATTCGTTAAAAAGATGCATCAAATCATGATGGTATGAGTCATAACATAAATATAAGCCTTGTTTGTTAGTATATTTTCAAATACTTTAATAATATAATAATTGTGATTTCATCTCAGTAAATTACGTAAGGACAATTATATCTTCAGATTTTATCAAGGTAACTAAAATAATTGATATATCTGTGAAAGTGAAATCTAGACTGAGCTACTTGTAATATCGTTAGTATTTTATTACTTACCTACATTACTAATTTTAATTGTTTGCTTGTTGTCTAATCTTAACATTGGATTGGAAATAATATTGTTTTTATATACGAGTATTTTTTGTTATTTTTATAAAATACCTATATTAAATACGTTTTCACTCGATTAACTTAGTAACAGGTCATTTTGAACAGAAAAGTGTAAATTATCCCGTACTGATTTAATCAATCCGGCCGGATCCGGTCTGGTACGGTCGGTTTGATGGGAACCCAGACGGATCTAGTCGGACTGAAAATGTCATCGAATTGCAATCGCTAGTTCTCGAATGTTAACGCAATAAAATAATCGGTACAATAAGATGTACTAGTTATATGGTAGTTTTTAGTAGCGCCACATTGATTCGAGAATCAATCGGACAGAAAAAAAAATATGATTACTGAAAAGGTGAAATGTTTTGCACTAGTATGAGCAGTGAATTATATTAAGCAATATTTATGGGGACTGAAATATTAAGTTTTAATAAACTATAAAGGCCTATACTGATTGATGAAAACGAGAGACATTTCTAGAAGCATTAATAGCATGCGATACGAGCCCGACATAAACCAATACAACTACTAAGAATACAGAATATAAAAGCAGGTTATCTGAGTAGAAATTCCCTGTATGAATGTGAATAGCAAGAAGATATGGAAGAGAATCTCCACCTATAAAGAAATGTGGTAATGTAGGTGGTTGATGTGAAGCTATGTGGTAAGCATAGCTCCAACAACTTTTATATCGAATGGTGTTTAATATAAAAATGTAAATGGTGTAATTATCGATTATTTGTGTTATTATTTAATGAGGTGATGGCTGATATACATCAATCCTGAAACACTAGGTACGGCATCACAAAAACTGTGAACCAAACGTTGATGTACAAAACGGATTAGATGCGTACACGATGATCGCCACTAGCAGGGTTTGATAACTTGCGTGATTTAATTCCTGCGATACCTAATCTTCAGGAGGGGATAAGATAGGTGGTTTAATCGGGATTTACACGACCTCCTCTTTCATGAGAGTGTTTGAGCTGATCTTTTGCGGCTTTAAAAAGTCGTACCGAACTAGATTTGAAGTGCTGTTGAACCGAGGGAAGTTTGAGATCCAGATAGTGATTATCTTTCCTGGCATACTAGAACATCAGTCATTTTTCTGTAAAATTATTTTGAAAATCTTGAAATTTTCAAACAAAATTTTCGTCGGTATGCGTGAACACCGGGCACGTGTATGTCATATTAAGGAGTATGTAAATCTTATATAGTGTTTATTAAAAACTTTTCTATTTTATTTAACATCAACATACGTACACACTCCTTTAGCCGGCCGCGCACGCAACCTCGCGCTAGGATCATTAGGCGAGCACCGCGCACACGCAAGCGCGGTGCTTTTCCTTCGTCTCCTCCTACCAATCCATCTGTGGCGGAGGGGAGTGGCCTCGTCGTCCTCCTCCCGCTCCCTCTCCGCTGCCTCCTTCTGCGAGATGACGTTCTCGCAGAAGGAGGCGACCGTACGGACTCTTAAAGGTATTACTAAAAACTACAATAATACAGGGCTCCTTAAAATCGATCTTGATTTAAAGGTCACACGTAATTCTGTACAAACAACTGCTGCCGTAAAACTGGAAACTTTTTTCGCCGTATATATCTCAATCTTTTTTCTAAGTAATATTAAATTTCGTAATGAATATTTTACTATTTAGAAACATATATGTAGTTTCGAGACGTCATGTTTAAAATTTGCTCAGGTGGGCATACAGACAAGTAGTGCGTTTTCGTTGTTATTACGATAAAGAGTAGGAAGATACGTCGACGATTTATAATTATTATGTAAATTGCATTTAAAGTATATAAATAATGCACAGCTACAGCACTGTGAAGGCAAACTCCTACAATAGTTTGAATGATTGTACAGCACTAGCTATTACTATTTTTAATACAATATCTCGTACGAGGGCAACTTATAAGGCAGCCCTCGTATAATGGTTCGCGGGAAGGGTTCGAGTTGTGTCTGACTCGAAAACTTACATTATTATACAATATTTCGCATTTTTAATTAACAATGCTCACTCACTATGCATTTTGTTTTTTAACTTTACTATTTTGATGTTTATTCGTCGCTAGTACTGTATAACAATTATAATTTAATGTGGCAAATTATGAACCTATGCTAAGAATATATATTTTTGTAAGGTTATAAACTAAATATATGAGTAACAAGAATTCACTGTAATTTCTAATTTTTCTTTGCCTATTATTAATTTTATTTTATGTATCTTAAAGGCTTATATTATTTGATCAATATTATTAGAGAGAGAGAGAGAGAGAGAGAAAAGTAATATTCTTTGAAGTATGTTTCAAACAGTCATTTCCTAATTTTATTAGAATTTGTAAAAAAGATCGAGTGAGACATAGAAATAATAAGCAAAATAAATTATTCCTATATAGCCTCACATTTTTACAACTGTTTATTAAAATTTCTTAAGCAGTAGGCAGACATATAGACCAATAAAAAATCTAAAAACTACTAGTATTAAATAGGTTTGGCTTTTTGTATGAATCGCACTATAACACTTCCAAAGGTTTGCTGAAAATGTGTTACATTTATTTAAAAGTATCATAATATTTAATTTATGGGCTTAATTCAAAATTTAATCATGAAATACAGAATAAGCATAGAAAAGGTATCTTTTCGAAGAATATTACTTCACTTAATATTACTAGACCCGTTAAAAATGTTGATACCATACCAAAAATGACAAAACCCAAAACTTAGATATGTGATATAGATATATTACGGTGAAAATCGCAGATTTAAATAGAAAATCAACAAATCTAAATTGAAAGCTTTATATCATCAAGAGGCTTTGATTGGATTTACTTTAGATTGGCATGCTACTAGTCTAAATCGTAATTAAGAGAATGTTTGCTTTCCCGAGCTGGCAACGAGCAGCTTCCAATGTTTGATGAAAGGCGCACTATTTGTTCGTTTGCACTACGAGCAAATTTTATTTCTCCTCCCTTAAAAGTTCGTATTGATAGTCACACAGAGTAGGTACCTATAAATTAAAAATTTGCTTTTTCATTTGTAGTTATAATATTCCTACGCGATTATTTTCGTATTTTTTTTCAAGAGATAGCCACCGATTTATATTGACTTATATAATCAGTCCTCCATAAACCATATACACATGCATGTGTTGATGAACCATCTACAGATGGTTTATCGAGGAGGAAGGGTGGATTCTTCTACCATTAAATCAACCTGTCAATCATGCTACACAATATAGTGGATATGTAAATTGACAGTATCTGCATACCGTACCAATGTTTTTTGACATAGACGGCGTCGTGGTTATATTTAAAACCTTTTTTTTATCCCATTCCTCCGTTGGCATACGTACATACACTGAGCAACTTTAAAAAAAATATGTATATACCTATATAATATTTTTGATAGCATACGTAATTTGAGGTATACTCTGGTAATGGGATTCCTTATTTCCTTTAATATATTCACTCAAAGTAGATTCAGAATTCAGTAATAGCTTATTTGATATACATATTATGTATGAAATGTTACACTTTTGTACTTACTTTTCAAACAAGTTTCATTAAAGATACTTTTCTTTTTAAATAAAAATTCAAGTAAATGACTCGCAAGAAAATCCCACTTTAGTGAAATAAAGTTAAATCAAATCAAATTAAATCAAGTAAATCAAATTAAATTGAAATATTTATACAGTATAACTGTATAACTGTACAAACAATAATGTCTAGCCCAACTCAAACTTTAATTGAGAAACTAAATAAGCACCACATGCTCAACGAACTGCACCAAGACAAATCAATCAAAAGTAAGTTTGATGGTGTACTGGGCAGCAGGGGGGCAAAAAGGAAAGGGGATTTTTTGCGTGTGCATACACTCTTCAGTGGGAGGGTCGCTTGCGGCCTACCCCGGCGTTGTCCCATCACCCTTACGGTTGTATACCAACAAGGGCGGGATAGCGGTGCGTGCCATCTGCGCAATATCCAGGTGCAATGTGGGTCTTAGAATGATCTTCTGAGCTCTCTACGTTTGAGAAGTGGGATTTTCCGGGTCTGCGTAGTCACAGATGGCGTGCGCTGTAATGAGGAACCTCACGGTTTCCACTTTAAGTCTAGCGTGATAAGGTTGATCAGACGATCGTTTCCGACGTCACGGGGAGTACCATACCCACAGGCCATAACAGGCCGCAAGCGACCCCCCCACTGAAGAGTGTATGCACACTCAAAAAATGTTTCACGAGCACCACACCCAGTCCTACCGGCATCAGGCGGGCACAGCCCCCGAGAGTCAGACACCAATTGGGGAGGCCACTGTAACCAACCAGTGGGGGCTCCTCCCCTCCCTCCGAACTCATGTCAACAGGATTCCTCCCGTTACGTTGGATGAGTAACCGTCCAGCTCCAACGAAGTGATTGCTGTACCTCACATCGATACTACGGGCCGCTGACCTTTCACCCAGACAATCCTGGAATCGGAAAATCGACACCCGCAGTTTTAAGGGTAAACGGCCCATCCTGGTGGATGGCCGTAAACACCGTCAGCCTTGAGACTAAGCCCTAGTGAATGGACTGGGGTCTTCGGTATGAACAAATCAGGAGGCCTATTAACGTTCCCGCGTGGCACCGTCTAACTTCATTAGTGACAGTGACTTCGTTAGTACAGTGCTGTCCTCTAAAAAAACGCTTTCAAAAAGGCATTTTCGCTATCTAGAGGAGAAGGAGGAGGAAGGAACGGACTACTAGCACGGAATGGCCGCGAGTACGAAAACACTTAGTGCACGAAAGTAGTGTGCTCAGGATGCGTGCGGACGGGCGAATGGTTGTGTGTAGTGTAGTATTTTTTCCCCTCTGGAGAGGAGAGGCTGAGAATCGTCATGGATACCATCGCAACCGTTATGGAAACTATGGTGATTATGTCGGACTTCTGACTAATCGTGGTGGCTCGACACATGAAGTTTATATGATATATATATGAAAGATGAGGATGAACAGAATGATTTCCCTGTAGAATCAGACATATTAAAGAGAGATCTGTATACTGATGACCTACTGAGCGGCGCAGCTAATGAAGAACAAGCATCTCATCTACAACGTCGACTTACAGAGTTACTGGCACGCGGTGGTTTCCCCCTACACAAGTGGTCCTCTAATTGTAAATCAGTGTTAAGTCATATTCCTGAAATAGACAAGGAAATAGTTAATACAGTGAATATAAAAATTGATGATACAGTGAAAACCTTAGGCATTAGTTGGAACTCGCAAACTGATAATTTTGAACTTAAAGTTAACTTAGATTTTAATTATAAGCTTATTACCAAACGAAATGTATTATCTTCCATTGCTAAAACCTTTGACCCACTCGGTTGGCTAGCTCCTGCTATTATTGTACTTAAAATATTCATGCAAAGGTTATGGCTCGCTGGTTTGACTGGGATGAAGAATTACCTGATAATTTAAAAATGATTGGGTTACTTACCTTAATTACTTTTCACATCCTGAAGTCATTCAGCTCCCACGTTGCTTGGCTATACTCAATTAACAAATAATATTGAGTTGCATGGTTTTAGTGATGCATCGTGTGCTGCCTATGCAGGTGTAGTGTACCTTAGAGTTCGGGACCACAATAGGGTGACCATTCATTTAATTATGGCTAAGTCCAGGGTTGCTCCTGTTAAGCAAGTTTCACACTTCCACGGCTTGAGCTCTGTGGTGCAGTATTACTTGCCAACTTATAAATGATGTTAAGACTTATCTTAAAATTCCAAACGAAAATGTGTTTGCATGGACAGACTCTACTATAGTTTTAGCATGTTGCACAAGACTCCCAGCACATGGTCTACATTTGTTGCAAACAGAACATCAGAAATTTTGTCAATAACTAATAGTAATCAGTGGCATCACATTAGTTCTGCTAATAATCCAGCAGATGTAGCCTCACGCGGATAAGTCCAACTGAATTACTAAATTCTGAACTTTGGTGGAAGGTCCACACTTTCTTAAAGAAAATAAGGACCTCACATTAATTAATAATTCAATCTTACCAGATACTGTATTGAATCTAGAGTGAAAATTCATTGTAACTTTAACTGTGACAATGCCTATGTTACTTTACATTTAAATAGATTTTCTAGTTTAATAAGATTGGTTCGTGTCACTGCTTATTGTTTTCGATTTGTAAATAAATGTAAAAGTAAGATAGCCAAATTGCAAACTCCTCCATATTTAACCTCATTTGAAATTAAATTTGCCTTCAATGTTTGCATTCGTTTAGCACAATCAGTCAGTTTCAAGGATGAAATTCAATTGTTAGCAAAGAAGAAATGTATTCACAAAACAAGTAAAATTTATGTTTTAAGTCCTTATTTAGATGATAATGGAATTGTTCGTGTAGGTGGACGGTTGGCTAATGCAGATATTCCTGATTATATAAACCATCCTATACTGTTAGATTATAACTGTCCTTTGTCAAAATTATTAGTAATAGATGCACATTTAAAACCTTTGCATGGTGGTCATCAGCTTACTTTAAATTACATTCGACAGAAATACTGGATTGTACGAGTTAAGAATCTTGTAAGAAGTATTATCAAAAAATGTATAGTTTGTTTTAAACAAAGACCTGTATCACTCACTCCTTTTATGGGAAATTTACCTGATTTTCGAGTAAATCCTACTCGTGCTTTTTTTAATTTGTGGTTTAGATTTTGCTGGACCATTTAGCCTTAAGTTATATAGTGGTAGATGTAAGAAGTTTTCAAAGGCTTATGTAAGTTTATTTATTTGTACTGTCACTAAGGCCATTCACCTGGAATTAGTCTCGAGTCTCACTTCTGCAGCTTTTATTGCTGCTTTTAAGCGATTTACTTCTCGACGTGGTCTTTGTAAGCATTTATGGAGTGATTGTGGTACTAATTTTGTGGGTGCCGCACGTGATTTAGAATTAGCTTTTAAAAACTTAAAGTCACAATTAGTTATTGAAATATCGGAATTGTTATCTAATGATCACACTACCTGGCATTTCATTCCTCCTGGTAGCCCTCACTTCGGTGGTCTCTGGGAATCCGGGGTAAAGTCTGTAAAGGGACACCTTAAACGTGTAATTGGTCAGACAAGTCTTACTTTTGAAGAGTATATCACACTTTTATACCAAGTCGAAGCTTGTGTAAATTCACGACCACTTACTTTAATGAATAATCCACCTGATGCACCTCCTTTAACACCCGGTCATTTTCTGATTGGATCACCTTTATTAGCAGTACCTGAGGAACCGCTGTTGTTCATGTTCAAGTTTCACATCTAGATAGATGGCACATTGTTCAACGTATGGTTCAATGCTTGTGGAAGCGTTGGCAATTGGAATATCTCACTACCTTGCAACAACGCTATAAATGGACAAAACATAATCCAAATATTGAACTGGGTACTGTAGTCCTTGTAAAAGATGACAGATTACCACCAGGAAAATGGCTTATGGGACAGGTTGTAGAGAAGCATCCAGGGTCTGATGGTATATGTGAGTGTAACATTACAATACAAAAACAATTTATTTAAAAGACCAGTAGTAAAGCTGTGCCCTCTTCCCTTGGATGATTCTAACTAAGTTTAGTCAAGTAATTTTTCTTTAATTTGTTAAGTAATTTAGAGTTGCCTACATATTGTGCTATTTAAGGACTCATATAGTCCTTGGGCCGCGGGATGTTTAAGTCACTAGGTCAATCGACCCTGCCGGTCCCGGGACACATGGCGGTCGAATCGCGAAAGCGCACCCCGCCATGTGCCCTGCATGGGCCCAGAGAACCTGGGGGGTTTTTAGTGGGTAGGCCGGCACTCTGCCGGAGAGCCCCACACACGGCCGCGCCTAGCCAGCGCGGCGTCAAGGTGAATAAGGGGCATTTTCCCCCCTAAAAAAAAAAAAAAAAAAAAAAAAAAAAGGTCAACCGACCCTATGTTATGTTAAAAAAAAAAAAAAAGTACTGTTGCCGCGTTTTTTCACACTTCAATGTCATATAATGTCAAGTTTTTTATAGTGAAAAGTAACACAATTCTTTAGTGAAGTGAGGAAAATTAAAACCCATAATCAATCAAATCTGTGCATTTTAATTCACATATAATAAACAAACAATTTGAGATGTTGTTATTACGGCGTAAGAGGCTAGACAATATTTAAAAATGTAATTATTCTTCACACTGCTCCTAATGTAAAAAAATTGAAATTCAAAAGCAATTTAATACATATGTTTGTTATGTAATATATATTTACTGTTCATTACTGGATACCCACATATTTTTCTATTATACAACCTCTTAACAGATATTTTCCACTTTAACTGAGCGCAACAAAATTAGCTTTCAGTGGCTGCTCAGCTCGTAATTGTTCATTTCGTAATCATCGCCGCTAATGGCTGAAATAGGGATCTATGGCCACCACCTCGTTAATCTTTGATCGTATTTACGGCTCAGCCTAAGCTTGTTTGTGTTAGTCATTACAAATACCTTAACGTAACTCGATTAAACATATTGTTTTTGTGACAATTATTCCGTATTTATTTTAAATGCCAAGATAAATATAAAAAATAAATTGACCATTTTCAGATTTTTATACTTGTGTTGTCAGACCATCCTTCTTACCAAAACTCACAATTTAAGGTTTATGGAAAGTTATATAAAATAAAGCTTTTTAGCCCTACATCAAGTACCTTGGCCTCACCTTGGACAACAGGTGGAGCTTTGAAGAGCATTTCATGCGGTTGGTCCTCCGAATCAAGAGGGTAGCGGGCGCCTTACATCGCCTGCTGGCCGTTGTATGGGGCCCCGATATGTACGCGGTGATGTATACCGCGCCGCGGCATGTCGGTCGGAGGGACGACGAAGGATGCCCCTTGGCACCAACCCACGGAATACACAGACAGAAGTTGCTCCGACGGGCCGAGAAAGCGTAGCGTGCGCAGCTAGAGCGTGGGGGCTGCGTGCGTCAGCGCGCCATCGGTGCGATACTCCCGCACTTCGAAGCTTGCTCTGCGGGAGATCGGAAGTCACCTACCGCCTGACTCAGATACTCATCGGACATGGTTGTTTCGGTGAGTATCTGAGTCGAATTTAGGGAGGGAAGACACGCCACTATTGCGCATCCGACCTCGACTCGGCCCAGCACATGGTGGCGGAGCGCCCCACTTGGGACTCCGAACGCAGAGTCTTGGTCGAAGAGATCGGGCAAGCTCTGTCTCCGCCAGATGCGTTGATTGCGGTAATGCTGGCGGAGAGGGAGTTTGGGGGGCTGTAGTCTCCTTCTGTGAAGCGGTGATGCTCCAGAAGAAGGCCGCCGAGCGGGATCGGGAGATGGCCAATCCACCACGCGATATCTAAGAATCCAGAGGTGTCTAAAAAATTACTTAAAAACATTTCGACGAGGTCTCTCATGCTATCCTGCTGCTGCTATAATATGGTGTTTAGGGCTGACACCAAATTCAAATTCAATTCAAAATCAAATTCAAAATCATTTATTCAATCTAGGCTGTTACAAGCACTTGTGAAATCTACGGCGGGAAACCTTGTACTGAGAAGAACCGGCAAGAAACTCAGCAAGGGCTGTTTTTTTTCCCTGTATTAAATAGATACAGAGTCGTCAATTTGGAAAATGACTTCAATATGAAGTACTTCAAAATTCATGAAGTCACTTTCCATTACATAATATAGGAAATACAATTAATAAAAATATAATTTGAAAACATGCCTATATTAGAAATGCCGTGTCATACAGTTTTAAAAGAATATATTAAAGTTAAATTAAAATTATAATAAATACGAGTAGTACCCAGTATAGCAATTAGCAGACTCATCTCCGCTGGCAGCACCCGTTCACGAGCATGACGCATGAACCAGCCATCGCTTCGCTCAACCATGTTTTAGGGAACGTAACGACCCGCCTCACACGACACTGCCGAAGAGATTTTAATGAGAGTATGACTACCCCTAAGCCACAAAAGGATACAAATTACCAAACCATCACCACCGACGACCGACCTCGCGTAAACTTATGCTGGACAAACCGACAGCCCCTGGTTGATTTATGGAGCACAGCTCAAAATGACGCGTTCGAGGATCTCACCAAAAATCAGCAACAGACCTTTCGAGATAACAATTCAGACATACGGTAAAACGCCGTCGCCGAAAATTTTGGATAGTTTCGCCGCTACAGTTATCTCATGCATTCCCGTGGGCCGTGTTAGAGAGCTAGACGCACAAATTGACAATATTACGATCATATTTTTGAGGTACCGTATAATTAATTAAGCGTAGCATTCGTAGCAGAAGGCTTTTTAGTCGGCGAGGATGTCGGTAGTCGCTTATGTCCCCTACACACTGCGCGCAATGCATAAAATTTGTACAATACATACAATTGCATGTAACACCAACATTTCTTTAAATTACACTGAGAGAATTGTAGTTTCAACTAAATATCATCAGTATTTTTCAATAACACATTGTGCTTATTATCTGACATTTAGTGACATAAATCAAAACGAGATTAAACATTGCCCCTTCAATTACATAAGATAATTAAATAGGGAAGATGCACCTTTGCCTTAGAAAAAAATCAATCACTTGGAACGTGTCCTATCAAATATGTCAGTCACTACTTTGCTCTATTTGTTGACGACTTTTTTACCTCGATGCGAAGGCCAAACTTCTCTTTCGCTAGAATGCAGCAATTAGCGCCTGCCTTAGGTAGGCAGGCGCTTAAATAATTGGACTAGCGGACTGCTGGACTAGCGGCTTATATCCGTCAACGTGCAATCTTGCCCAACCCAACGTGTATCAGTCACAATGTAGTCGTATCGAGACTGAAAATTCCCGGGCAAGACGTAGCATGGCTGGAGCACACATGGTATAGTCTGCATATTACAAAGCAAACATGTTAAGGCAAATAGGTAACAGCCAACCTATTGTATTCGTGAAGTCCACGTATCTTTGCATCACAATTGCTTTTTTTTACTCATAAAATTTTTATTTACTTATTTTTAATTACTCATAAAATATCATAGATTATAAAGAAAGCGAAAAAGCACCACTTTCATTATAAAATCTTGTTATTTGCATTAATATGATACGTCAGAAATGTATTCATTATAGAAATCGATAAATACAGATATAGCTAGATTAGCCTAAATATTGGATGATAAGCTTAGTTCAGGCAGTTTTCAAAAAGGCAAATCAAAAAGTTTAAAAAGTCAAACTTTTTAAATGTGAAAGTATAAAACTTAAAACAGCAGCGGTCTAATATTTTTTTACTGAAATTCTGATCCGAACCCGCAAACTTTAATTTGCGAACGAACTTCACCAGAAAGTTGTTCTATTCCACTTAGCCATGACCGGCAATTTAAGAGACCAACTTGATAAAAACTCTGCAATAGCAGATATCAACAAACAGTATATTCTTCGACAAAACAAAAGATCGAGTAGTGAATACTTTTTAATACCCGACTTGGAAAATTAAGAACTAGTTATCATTTAAAGCGATTATTTAATATTTTCAATTGAATTCAACATTCTTGTCGAAACTTTACCATTCGTGTCAAATTTTGAAATATATATATCGAAATAGAAGTGAGGTTACACAAATCTACCTACCTAATTGGAAACTATCCAGTTGGTATTGACATGAGACAAAACATCTAAGGCGTTGATATGCTTTTAATTGTTTTATCATTTATGTCTAGGAGGGTATTTATTACTGTCTGTTCAGCAAGGGACAGTCACTATGAGAAGAATAGACAGAAACTCATAGGATTTAATTTCTGTTACTCTTTTTTTAACAAATTATTAACACTATTACAATTAATTATTAACTAAGAATATATAGAAAGTTGGCACTCAACATTTTGATAAATTACTGCAAACACAAGTTCTTAACAATTTAAACATTAACAGAACAAAGTATTAACAAGGCACTCATTTAATTTGGAATCCGCCAGAAATTAGACAAGGGTTCAACACTCACATGTTTTCTTACTCGAAGTCAGGAACAGAATCCAGTGTATGAATAATCATCTCAAAAGGTCACCTCGCTGCCCACTATTTTGGCGGCAATGTAAAGTTGCCGTCCAAAAAGGAAGCAGATGGCGCCAACATATTTTTCGTAATATGAATTTTACCAAGAAATTGCTATAACAAGGATTCCAAACAAAAACATTATTATTTTAAATGCTAGTGCACTAGTAATTAATAAGCTAAAGCAATTAAACCATTTAAATAAATAAAAATGACTATCAAAATACTCACAGAATTGAATCAAAATAAAACCCTAAATTAACACTTTACAATAGCATAACATTTCGATTTACCATCTTGCTTAAAAATTCTTAATATGATTTTAGCAAGTGGAATTTATAATCAAAATAATTATTAATAACAATTAAAAACAACAATGATTAAATTTACTTCGTTTACATACGTCTACAGCGACATCTGTGGCGTCGCCATATAAAATACTCACGGAATCCAATTAAAGTAAAACTTTACAGTAAGTGTGACATTTGCAATTACAATCTTACTTAAAAATTCTAATATGATTTTAAAAGTGGATTATATAGTCAAAATAATTATTACTAACAATTAAAAACAATAATTATTTACTTCCCGCTACAAACTTTACAGCGACATACGAGGGGAGGTCAAAAAGTTCGCGGAATGACTGGGAAAAAAGATGAAATGATACATTATGTTATTTTTCCTTTTCAATATATTCCCCCTTAACACGAATACATTTTTCGGATCTGGCATATAACTTATTAATACCGTCGAAAAAATAGGTTTTGTCTTGGGCGTCAAAATACGCCGAAATCGCCGACTTGACTTCATCATCGTCTCTAAATTTTTTTCCACGCAGCTCTTTCTTCATCTTTGGGAATAAATAAAAATCGCTAGGGGCCAGGTCTGGACTGTAGGGTGGATGGCGTAGTTGTTCAAAACCGCATCGATGAATGGCAGCCGTCGCAACATGACTCGTGTGAACGGGCGCGTTGTCGTGCAAAAGGAGTACACCTTTTGTCAGTTTTCCTCTTCTTTTTTCTTTAATAGCTTCTTTTAATCGGTCCAATAGGGAAGCGTAGTACTCTCCCGTTATAGAAACACCACGTTCTTTATAATCGATCAAAAGAATACCTTCAGTATCCCAAAAAATAGTCGCCATGATCTTTCCGGCCGATTGCGACACTTTAAATTTTTTAGGGGGTGGTGTGCCTTTTTTGTGCCACTGCATCGACTCCTGCTTTGACTCAGGCTCATAGTGGTGAACCCAAGTTTCATCACCGGTTACAATTCGGGCCATAATTTCTTCCCTATCTTCTCCACAGCGGTCCAAAAACTCGCGGGAACAGTTGACGCGCTCACGTTTTTGCAGCGGCGTGAGCATTCTCGGGACCCACCTTGAACACACTTTACTCATGCCAAGATGTTGATGAAGAATATTTAAAATTGTGGTTTCTGATACTCCAACTGATGCTGCAAGTTGTTTCTTCTTCAACCTTTCGTCTTCCAATACAAGTTTTTCAACTTTTTCAATGATTTCCGGCGTAGTGGCCTCAATGGGCCGTCCAGGTCGAGGATCATCTTCAATTGACTCCCTTCCTTGCTTGAAAAGGCCGTGCCATTTGTAAATCATGGTTTTACCAGGAGCAGAGTCTCCGTAAACAGCTAACATCTCTTGCAAAATAGTTTGAGGCGTTTTTCCTTGTTTGGTGAGGAACTTTACGACGGCGCGATGTTCAATTTTCTCCATAGTGGCTAGTTTGTTCCCGATTTACTTGTTTACTCGTTTGTAACTCGAAAGCTAATGACCCAATTAGGCTAGAAATTGGCATATATAGTAATTATGAGTTACTCAAGTAGCGGCTACCTGGAGGAGCGACCTCACCCCCGCCAACCCCGCCATTCCGCGAACTTTTTGACCGCCCCTCGTATGTGTGACGACATAATGAAAATACCACGGAATCGAATCAAAATAGGACACTAAAATTAAAACTTTACAATAACATAACGTTCAAAAATGACAAGCTTGCTTAAAAATTAAATTATGATTCTTGAAAATAATTACGATCAAAATAGTTAAAAAAACTAATTAATTTCCGGCGTCTACGCGTTCACACGGTAGAACATCCTCTTTTGTTTATGATTTATTCGCCACATTCGCGGCGACATATATATTGTAACGTCTATACTATTAGAACATTCTGGAAATTTCTCGGATTACAATTATATGTCTTCTAACGTCTATATTATTAGAATGTTCTAGAATTTTCTTCAGGTCTCGCAATATAAGTAAATTGTAATCTTTAATGCAAATCTGCCATCTGCTAGTTTTCAAGCTACGCTCATGCAATCTACGCATCTGCATTTGTATAATTAATCGTGTCATGCATGTACAGAGTTCAAGTATGGGAATATTGAACACCTCTAGATAGTCGGCATGGATTGCCCTAGGAAAGTGCTCGCTACACCCAACTTGTATGTAGGATACACTGGGGGTACTCCCCCACAGCACTGCCGTTAGTGTTAAGCGAGCTGGACAGAGGTGATCTATTAACACCCAAGCCCAACACAACTTTCTGTTGATTCCATTGGGAATCGCGTATAGTATTACTGTATGTGCAAATGGGTTGTATTCTGTCTGTAATGTGTACTGTAGGAGTACTGTAAGTGTTATGCTTGATATGCTGAGGGCTACGCATATGCTATTAGCTATAAATCATAATCTACTAGAAAACTAATAGATGGACATATATATTTATTACTTTATAGACTGAATTATATGTATCATTGACTTCTCTGTTGCTACCTACCTATGTAATGTTTAAATATGAGTCTTTGGTGTAACTACAAATAAGAATGTCTCAACTTTACCTTGGAATAATATATTAATTTCAATTTAACTGTTTACAAATACGTTTAACACTTATAAATCATCTTTTATTATGTTGTATCACTAAATTGCACTGTTTTGGTTTATAACTTTCACTTTTAGCACTTTTATTGGACTGAACACTTGTAATTTACTTTTCTCTTTACTTTTTGCTGTATATTTGTTATAATTTCTTATTAATTTTTCTCTTGGTTTGTTAGGAACATTCTAGATTTTGACAACGTATGACAACAGTCAGACGTGACGTCACATAATTCCAAATGTCTAAATTTAAATATATTTATTATTTTTTATGCCATGTTGGACTCCTTTTTATGAATTTTATGTCATAATTTTAAATTTTTGTATTTAGTTTCAAACACCATATCTGGCTATTATATAAGGCGGTCCAGGGTCTTTTGAGGACATTCTACTTCTACTTCTGAAGCTACAAACAACCTTCAATACTACCTTTAAGCTCTCTGTGAAGATAAAAGTCTTCAACTCTAAAAGTACTGTGAAAACTCGGCTGCATACTTCATCAACAGAACCACGTACTATTGCTGCCACATCGAGCCTCCAACGTTCTCAGCATCCCTGCCTGCTGCTGCATCCCTGCCTGTCTGCTGAGGAATACTGGCCAGCCTGCTGCTGCATAACTATCAGCCTGCTGCAAAATACTACCAGCCTACCGTTGAATACCTGCCAGCTCGCCACTGCACACCTGCTAACCTGTTGCTGTGTGTCTACCAGCCTGCTGCGGAATACCTGCCAGCCTGCCGCTGAATACCTGCCTGCCTGCTGCTGTATACTGCCAGCCTACCGATACTTGGTCTACCTAGATCCTGGTACCGCCTTCCTTTCATTCCCCTTCTCTACCATTTTATTATTGTTATTTTGTATTTTTAATTTATTTTTTAAGTTTGGGCCGTGCTGTCTTAATAATTCTTTCAATATATTAGTCTCTTGTATTTATCTTTTATTATCCTTATCCTATTTTGCTCCATAGCCTTCCGCTACGTGACAATATTATTAACCAAAATTTATTTACGCGTTTTCTTCGCTAGTTTCTTCATATTCCTACTTATTTTTGTTATAATTGAAATCAGAATATTTCATATTAGAATTATATACGTGTATTTTTTTTTTGTAATAAATATAACAAACCGTTTCATTTTGTTACAATGTTCCCAATCAGCGTTATGGGAGTAACGCGAAGAAATGTATTAAACATCTATCACTTCCATTGACATAACTTGCAGTGCACAGTTTTCTAAAGTACATTTAATACCGTACCGCGTTGTTACCGGTATGCTAGCTACGTTTTCTAAAGTACATTTGGTAATACCGTACCGCGTTGTTACCGGTATGCTAGCTACGTTTAGACACAAAACTCAGTCGATATGAAACGTTTACTATAATTACAGCAAACATATGGTCAGCGAAGCATTCATTTATTCATTTCCAGTAAAAGAGAAAATACTGTCTTGATAAATGCTAATACTGTCCAACTCAATTTCAACTTATAAAGTATAAGTATAGCTATCGATTTTTTGTCTCGAATGAAGAGAGATGGGAATAAAGGCTGGCAATTCTGGATATCAAAATGCCCGACGGCTTGTAAATAGAATATGCTCATGTCATAACTCAGGATGGCTACGAAATATTTTGGGAAAACCGTACCATCAATATCAATATGTGGCTTCATATTTCTTGAGAAAAGAAATTCATTGATACATAAAAACATTTTATGTGACATATTTTCGGTAGCGAATTCAAATTAGTGTTTAAAATAATAATAATAATAGACGCATTCTATCTTGTACTGCGCATAGTTAAACGACAGTGCGAATCCATCAAACCCATGAGAGCTGTATCCATAGTCCCCGCAGATATTACTTATATAGTTCTCTCTTGGAATTGGCCTGGTGGATTGCATAACTTCAGGATAAGTGATTCACATATTCGCATTTCCGTTTAGTCACACAATTATAAGAAGCCCTAGAAAGTGATTTTCCGCCTAATTTTATGACCACGGGTACCACTTTCTTGCTCCAAATATCTGTAGATCTATTACACGTTTGCCCACCATCTACAAGTTCCTTACATCAATTCTGACCATTAAGACTAAGACACACTTTTATCGGTCCTTACTCAATAGTGATGTAAGGCTGAGTCCCGTGGTACAAAGCAGTTCCTCTTAATAGATAATAACCATTAACCAACAAGTTCGACTAAACGAAGGTTCACTTACTGCTGCATGGATTGACTACAAGAAAACCTATGATTTGGTACCGTATTCGTTTTAAGGATTTTAGGGTGATATAAAATTAATTCAACTCTGTAATCCTTCGAAGTTACTGTATGAGACAGGGAACCACAGCTCCTTGTCAACCATGTGGTGGGATCAGCCCTGGTTCGCAAGACTTGATTAAAATATTGGGAGGAATTCTCCAGGGTTACAGTTTGAGTCTTTTGGGGTTTTGTCTGGCACTAAATCCTCTCAGTAATTTACTGAAAGATTCAGGTCTAGACTGCCGGTTTCGTAGGGAGGGCGAAGTCGCTAGTCACCTGCTCCAAGATCTGATAAAGGTACTGAAGTTCGAATCAGAATTTTCAGCAACGCTATAAAAATGAATTTCTTTTCAACGAAGGTACTTAACAGTATTTTCTCTGTTGGTAATAATTTGCGCGCCTTCAGCGGCTGGGTGATACCGTGCCATGAAATACTCCTTTGCCTTATTGATATGGACTCAGACTAAGATCTGAGAGTCCGTCAACTGTGAGACTGTGTATTTTTTGGAGGTTGGGGAGTCGTAGCTTTTTAATGCCTAGAACCTACCCAACTGTGAAGAGTGCAGCCTCAGCTAGTATGTCCGTAGGAACGAGAGTGAGATGCATTGTGACATTGTGGCAGTTGACAAGCAAATTACCCCTCTAGAATCTAGAAATCTAGAATCCAGAGATTATTCTCTCCGCAACCCTAATCATCGATAACTTGGGCGCTACCCTGCTGGCTGCTGGTTTCAGGTATAGTGTTTATGTTTATTTATTACTAGCTGACCCGTGCCCACTTGGTTGGGCATAATATTAATAATTTCCGAAGCGAGCACGAACGCGAACCGAATTAAACCCGAAGCCACCGCGCGCCGTCCGCTGCCCGTTTTTTCTCCGATTCACTTTGCAAAACGGACTACCACGTAAAAACCTTTTTAATTTTTCGGTTTTTTATATAATCTATGACATTCAGCAATAATGTGGCTTTCTATTGGTGAAAGAATTTTTAAAATCGGTTCAGTAGATCCCGAGATTACCCCTTACAATTTAACAAATATATACAAATATACAAACACACAAACTTTACTTCTTTATAATATTAGTATAGATTTATTTGTAAATAAACATTAGACATAGCTAGTATTATTCTAAATCTATTGATTACACACATCCTGATTATCGTGTACGTATGCAGCTTGAGTGTGAGTATGTGTGTGTATGTGTTAGTGGGTGTGTGATATACTGCTATTTATAGTATATATAGAAATTTTACTGAAATGTTTAAGTTGAAAAGTCATAAAAAATATAATAAATACATAATTAAAATAAATACATTTCAATAAAATTGTGATGATTTCTAAATGTTGTAGGAAATGCATTTATATGAAATAGTTTATCACATTATGATTTTAGTTTTTTGAGGTATGTAGCTTTTTGTTGCTAATCATAACGTTTTAATAGTTTAGTAACTAGTTAATAATTTCCTTTGATATTTCCACTTTAACTTTTTATTTTAATTATAACAGTTGCGATATCTTATGAATCAAACTCTTAGAACCTCATTATAGGTTTCTCTTCTTAATTTCAATTGCATCCTGTTTGTATTTCTTATATGAGACAGGACTCTAGCTATATTCTGTGTTTTAATTAGCGTTGATTTCTGGACAGATAATAAGGTCTTCTTTAGTATCGTTTAGTGCACTGCTATAATACCGGATTGTTAGAAAGTAGAAGGTTTTTATAGGCTTTTAAAGACTTTTATTTGACGACCTCCATAGTCGAGTGGATAGTACACCGGTTTCAAGGTGTCGCCATCTCTGAGGTCCCGGGTTCGAATCTCGGTGGGGGCAGATGTTTGTGTGATGAAGCGAGCATTTGTACCTTAGTCATGCTTGTTGATATATATTTCAATAAAAAATATTTTTTTTTTATCCTCAGGAGAGGAGGCTGAGAATCCTCATGGATACCAACGCAACAGGCAAGCAGGGATGCGTTGATTATGTCGGACTCCTGGTGAATCGAGGCGGCTCGATCCAGCAGACCTACCGACTAAACTCAGCCTAGCCTTGGCCCTAGTGGCCTTATGGCTTGAACGGAATGGTTGGCGCACCCTCAGCAGAGGGCACGTCGGCGCTGCCCTCCGAAGAGGACATATGCGCGAAAGAAGGCTCGGTACGCCAAAGTGGGTCCGGCCTTGAAGTGATGGGGCCTACTCGTACATGTGCAGCAAACTGCGAAGTATGGACTACCTAAGGGATGGCGGCGCAGATGCCGCCTCTCGCAAGGCTTGAAGAGCCAGCGTCAATGAGTCGGGAGGGTCAGAAATGACGTGCCTGGGACGACAATATTCAGTATTACGCGGATTGACTGGGAATAAAAATTATTTATATATGTATATTATATGTATGTCTATCCGTAGCCCTAGATCCCATAGCACAAGCCTTACAGAGCTTAGTTTGGGCTAGGCTAATTGGTGTAAGGGTAACAAATATTTATTTATTTATAGGTTTTATCATAAGCGATTAAATCAATAATGTTAGAGATTCTTTTAAAAATTTTATTTCGTACATTGTCAGGGATCTAGTGTAGTGATCTGTAATTGTGGTCTTAGTACTATAACTGAAGTAGCCTTACAGAGCTTAGTTTGGGCTAGGCTAATTGGTGTAAGGGTAACAAATATTTATTTATTTATAGGTTTTATCATAAGCGATTAAATCAATAATGTTAGAGATTCTTTTAAAGATTTTATTTCGTATATTGTCAGGGATCTAGTGAAGTGATCTGTAATTGTGGTGTTAGTACTATAACTGAAGTAGATAGTTTTCTTTTGTCAATCGTCAAAATTGACTCTACTTTTCTATATTTCTAAAAATTGTTGTTAAATTGTTGTAAAATTGTTGTTAAAGGATTTACAATATTACTGTTACGGACTGGCTAGTATTTTGATAGTTTTACTTTTCCTATTGTCATTGTCAACTTTTTTACTTTTATTGTCATTAGACCTTAGCTACGAAGGATATACAAATGTTATAAGAAAATTCCTCTTTTATTCCGTAGCCAACAATTACCTATGCGTCAAATAATCGTACACTTGCATGTCATAATTGTGTACACTTCATACAATAATTTTATACACTTATTGAATCAGTAATCTTTTTAATTCGTTCATGGGCGGGACGGCTGCGATAACACGAAACTAAGCATATCTTTTGATAGTATCGGTATAGAAATTAGATTTTTTCACTATTGCAACCGACTGCAGGCCTGAGTATTTGATATTAATTTCAAATTGATACTTCCACACGTCCCTGAGAAAGGTTTTGCACAGCCAGGCGGATGGATGACAATCAAAGTGATCCTAACAGGTTCTGTATTTTAGTACGGAGTACGAAACCGTAATAATGCGAAATTAGATCCCGCTACTTTTGGATTCCTTTGATTTTGCCATTGTATTTGGCAAACTGGATTACTATTTTAAAGTAAAATGGTGGAAATTAAAGTTTCAATGACAAGATTTTTAACCGACTTCAAAAAAGGAGGAGGTTCTCAATTCGTCTGTAATATGTATAATATTTTTTTTTTTTTTTATGTATGTTCACCGATATTTTCGTCAATTATAGACGGATTTCAAAAAAAATTTTTTTTTTTCGATCAATTTTTCCAAACTAGGCCCAACAAAAGCTATTACTTAAAGTTATTAAAGTTTTTTATGGTTTTCTTTTTTTTTTCATTAAACTGGAATGTAGATTCAAATAATTAACTAATTCGATCGACAATTATGTTGATTGTTATTTTCGTTGGAATTTTACAAATATAATTTATACGATATTAATAAAAAAAATTATGAAAATAAGACAGACAGACAGTGATTGATTATACATACTAAATATGGACTTACAATTTTTACAAATCTTTGTACAAGTCTTCTTATAATAACTTTTTGAGTGTAATTGACAAGTGTATCTTAAAAAATATTTTTTATGAAATTGAATCTAATCATAAATTTTATAAATTTAAATAAATTGCCTATTAGAAGCAAATATTTCATTACTGTAGCTTCGAGAAATACACATTATTAAACCTAAATATTTGTTCGTAGGCGAGTTAATCACATTTTAATCACCGTGACTAAAAAAAAGTTGCAAGGTAGGCTCTAAGGCTATTTTTGGTGTAATAATGCATGCAGCAGGTGAGCGTTCCCATGGTACGTTATTAAGCCTCGTTCGAAGGGTATTCCAAATACATTAAATATTAATTTAATGTACGGCTACCGGGTATCAATGCACTTAGCATGTGGTATGTGTTAATGGAGTTTATTGACATGCTTGTAGTAGCGTAAGTTACGCTAAAGAGCAATTTTAAATTAATTTAAATTTAAACTAAAGTTAAATAAAAAAAAAATAAAGATAGTGATTTATTTATTCTACAATGTCTGGTTGTTTGTTACCTATAAACTACCTCTGGTGACGGACTGAGTTCGAAAAATTTGTTGGAAAATCGTTTAAGTAAAATACAACTAATATTCACTTCGCGCACTTAATTTAGGAGTGATTATTCCATTTTATTTATTATTGATCCAGAGGTAGCAAAGTAAAAAAATATTATTACTTTCGTATCAATGTAATTCTTTACGTAAATCATGTTTTGCGTATTCTTTAGAATAGACATTAATGAATTGGGGGATTTCGCTATACTGCTATACAATTTTGGGAATTTCTTCAAATATTTAAGTAAAGCTTAAAAAGATTTATTAGTCACGAGATGGTACTTTGTGTGATGAGATTTACTGTATGTACCTTTCTCGAGCGTCTGAATTGAGGGTCCAAGTTAAATAATTATAACAGCTTTAATTTACATTTAAGAAATTCATAGACCTTTGCTTTAAGTTTTGACTAATTTCCTTATCAGTGTTTCGTGAAGTTAAAAACTGGACCATAAACACACACACATAAATTACGGAGGATATGATACAACCACCTGACACCGTAAAATCTTTCATTTGTGACGAAGACACAGATGTGCTTAGCTGATGCATAATATTTTATATACAGGATACTTTCATGCTAGAACAGCAGTTTTGTGCACCCAGTCGGGGTATGCTTTGTCTGTCCGAGAGGATGTCTGTTTTTATATACAGGATACTTTCATGCTAGAACAGAAGTTTTGTGCACCCAGTCGGGGTATGCTTTGTCTGTCCGAGAGGATGTCTGTTTTTATATACAGGATACTTTCATGCTAGAACAGAAGTTTTGTGCACCCAGTCGGGGTATGCTTTGTCTGTCCGAGAGGATGTCCGTTTTTATATACAGGATACTTTCATGCTAGAACAGAAGTTTTGTGCACCCAGTCGGGGTATGCTTTGTCTGTCCAAGAGGATGTCTGTTTTTATATACAGGATACTTTCATGCTAGAACAGAAGTTTTGTGCACCCAGTCGGGGTATGCTTTGTCTGTCCAAGAGGATGTCTGTTTTTATATACAGGATACTTTCATGCTAGAACAGAAGTTTTGTGCACCCAGTCGGGGTATGCTTTGTCTGTCCGAGAGGGTGTCTGTTTTCATCGGCTTTGCAGTAACCTGATGGTCATGTGGGTACAAGTTGATTACAGTAGAAATAACCACATCTACGAGTACGTGTAATCAAATAGGTCATATAGCGCGATAATTTATTATTTCGTGATGAAACCGGAGGGAGATTCTATATCAAGGTAATCTGCTTATTCTCTCTTACTTTTTCTATCCCAAAACAGTTGTATTCGTAATGTAGAACTTGAATTTAAAATTAGGCAGTGAAATTATTTGGATATATATCGTGGCCAAACACCTTATGTTATATTTTAGCAATATACACTGTGTGTAAACATTTTCTGTGATTGTTGCGGATTTCCTTGGAATCTTATAGAAATCATATGTAGTATAGCATAGTATAGTATATGTAGTATATTTTTAACCATTTATAATCAGTTGAGCAATCCTTGTTTGTCAAAGTGCAATAAAAAAACAAGACGAGGAATAGGCAAAATGAATATTTTGTACAAGGTCGGCTGGCAATCACATAATAACCAAGATAGATATAAAAGTTGTAGATTTTTAAACGCGTTTTTGTGCATATTTTTTTTGTACCAGTTATAGTCGTATAAAAATGCCACGAATTCAAGAACGTGGCCCCATTTCAGTCAATTTCAGTTTCAAACTCAGCTCCCAGCAAACGAGCAAAAAATCTTTTCAAATATATCGACGATACGCTTCTGGTACGTCGAGCTTTTACGTGGAATGAAATGCACTGGCGAAGTTCGATCTGCTCTTTTACTTTTACCTAGATTTGTTCTGCCCGCTAATATCATTATGTTGTTAATATACTATAATAAACTATAATAATCGTTCAAAGTGACATATCGTTTTCTTATGGTAATTGACAAACATTTTGAATTCTTTAAGAAACAAAACGAACCAAAACGGTAATTTTGTTTCAATAGCTATTCTTATGAGAGACTATGTGCCTTTGCTTGAAATGACTAATCCTTCATACTCGTAAAAGCGCAAGTAGGATATTTGCAATGTCATAACCTCGGCTCAAAATGAACTTTGCAGTAAACTAAAACGTTTCTTAGGCAAGATCCTGCACCTTCTGTAGTTTATACGTTAATCTAATTTATATTAAAATATTGAATTATGGATTTATTATCCACTACAATCAACTTCATTTATCTTGGAATGGACTTGAAATACAAAACTTTTGTAGTTTAGCTATAACTAAACGTATTTTGATTTCTTTCTTAATCTTTACTTGCAAGTCCAACAAAGTATTTCTTCAATACCTTCAGAAAAATAGGATTGACAACATAATAATTATTTAAAGCCAATCAAAATGAACAACCTGACAACATTTTGAAAATCATATTTTGCTCATGCATAACAGGATGCTGTTCTGCTTGTCGCTGCAGAAAAATTGGTATTCATTGCTCACCTGCCTGCATTGTTTGCAGTCGTAGTGACTGCAATAGCCATGCCTCGATTGAAGAAGATGAAATCTCTAAACACATGATTTAAATGAAAATTAAAGTAGGTACTTAATTTGTATATAAATTGTATATAAAACACTTCTTTTTATTTTACGTTACTATCATAAATATTGTTTATGCCATATAAATCATTCCGTACGATGAGTACGGTATTAAAAGGTTTCTAATTTGAAATAATAAAAAAATAACAAAATATAAGTATTTAAAAAATCCTCAAATTTTCATGGACTAAAACAGGACTTTCAAGGAAACGGCATTATTAACGCGACTATTATCTTCTTTATGTATTATTCCTAATCTTGGAATGCTAAGAAGAAAAACAAAACATTATTGTAGCTCTGTGCTTCAAATCAGATTGTACTCGAGGGAAAATTGTCATATTTTCCACAACAACATGAAAACTGGAGGAGCGGCACGCAAATTGCGCTTCTGCCATTTCCCTAATCTGATGAAATTTATTTTCAATTAGAGCTGCACGCCGATCGCGGCTCTAACGACATGATTTACATCTCTCCTTATTTACGGCTGCAGTAATGAAACCTAGCTTCAGGGAATTAAAATGAGTTACTGTAAGTAATTCTCAATACAAATAGGTATGTACTCGTATGTAGATAAAAGAGTAACATCTACTGTGTCAAGCAAGAAAATTAAATGGTTTCTAACATATAAAACTGTTTTATGTAAATTTAAAATTATCAGGACAACTTTTAACAAGACATTTTATTGTTTAATAAATTTACACTATTATACACAAAGAAAAAAATATGAATATCTAGGTGAAATTTACCGAAAAAGTATTTTACTAACTTTTAAACACCGCTTCTCCGGTCTGCTTGCGACCACGGCCAGTGCAACCTGCGCCGAAACGTCAAGCCAATAAAGGTAAAATGCATGTTTTCGCGTTAATTCCCGGAATAATATGAAAAAGTATTTTGCCAAAAAATAGTATCCTTGTAAATACATTACAAAACTACAAATCTGTATTTTAAAAAAGAAACTACAAATCAGCATTTTCAAAAACAGCTATTAATAAACTTTATTACAATATATAACCATTATTCTAGTTGTGGCATCAAGATCCAGTCATTCCTGTGTAAAATATCAAGGCCGCACTATGACATAACGGATAATAATAAGTTGTATATGTAGATGACCACTCACTGTTTCCTAGGGTCACCGCTCTTACTTGTTGTAGAGCTAACTAGGTAGAGCTGGCAGATATTTGTACCCTGTGCAATGTCCTGTGTGTGCGTTGAGAAAATGATCATATATATAACTCCCCACAAGAATCGTAGCATTTTCATTCCCGAGTCACGTGGCTCCGGCTTAGCTGCTCTAGCCAGACCACGGTTGGCAACCTTATAGAAAAACCGCCTCTTCAGCTTTACCATGTTAGGGTCGTAAATGAAAATCATTACCGCGCGCTATTTTGCTGTGAACAAATTGTTAAGATGTTTTATCTGCCAATCGACTTCTATTAAATGTACTCGTACAAATGGAACCTGTGGTTGAAGAAGCATTCACAAGCTGAGAATGTTACAACTACTGTTCAAAATTACAAATTAAGGAATAGTTCAATCCCGACGATAAAAGACGCTTGTACCTCTTTTTGTTGTTCACCTCAAACCACATTTTATAGTTTATAAATATCGTAAATACATTGTCTATAAAATTCCACAGATTCATAATAGAAAACAGACGGTGTATTAGTCCTAAGACGAGTAAAATTCGTTTTGGTATAATGTTTTCATAATCCTATTTAATGTTTATAGCATACATTTTATTAGTAAGTACAAGCAGAATTTTTAAATTGTAAAATACATGTGGATTGTACACAACTGAAATTTATAAATACTGTTTTTAATCATGAAATGTGGCTTGAATTTAAGTAGAAAAGTATCGTCATCTATAAACAGGCTTAGAAAACTCATTAATCTGTCACTTGGAAAATCCTTCATTCGATATTCAGGTTGTAGACGCTACGAAAAAAGCATTATTTTACGAATAAAATATGGGCTTCGAAACGTAATTTATGACTACAAGAATATTAATTTCTTTACTATCAACACAAGTGTACACAACAGTCGAAAAACCTTCTATAATTATTATATATTTTTAATTTATTATCAAAAAGTATCTCCCATTACTTTTTTAGCATTTTATTTCTTATCGAAAACTTTCTTTTTGTCAATTTGTGTGGTAAACAACACTATTCGCTAGATCAATCCTAGAAAACAACTAGCCCTTTCGCTACGTTTTAATTTTTCAACTTTAGCCAAGGAGCCATATTCTCGTTATATTCTCTAATTATATATAAATCTTTAAGAACGTTTAAGTAATTTAAGTAAAGTTATAAGACTATCGTATAAGAGTACATTATGTTATAAGATTAGCCTCTTGCCAAGTATTGACCAAAGAAAGGTCTACATGTTTAATGGTTGTTCATGAGAATATTCAAGGCTTTTCTGGTAAAGATTGAGAAATAAATTATTTTTTTTTAAATCTGCTAAGGTAAGGTCCCGGGTTCGAGTCCCGGTGGGGGCAGATGTTTGCGTGATGAATGCGAGCATTTGTACCTAAGTCATGGTTGTTATAAAATATTTCTATCAATATATATATATATATTATATATAATATTTCACTTCAAGTGGATCTAATGGATATACAACAAATATTATTACTATATTAACAAATATTATCCAAAAATTAAAATCAGACTAATCTTTATTCAATATAAATCTTTACAGATCTTTAGGGTCACAATTTTAAGCGTAAGAGAACAAAAACCTTCTACGTGCATAAAAATATGAAAAAAAATTACTCTACTCCTGCTCGGAAATTCGGACAGCTTTCTCAAGAAGAACAGACAAAAACGTCACGTGTCCGGATGTCTGGAGAAAAATTCATGGTATATGATTCAGATTATGTCATTAAAAATCGCCGATAGAAATTTCGACTTCACCTCACGAATTCACCTCACTACACAGCAAAATCATCTTACAAGATATGAAACATAATAACGCCAATTCGTACCTGAAAGGTTTATTGAATGTAAAAGGTACTGAGGCGCCATAAACTCCGTACCAATCACGTCTCTGTTCTGGTAAACTAATTTGCATACAAATCTGGTGCGCAGTCAGTGTTCATCTGCGGCTGATTTAATTTAAGGCTGCCAATGTCTCGTGACACTTGCGCACAAGTAGGCTTTCTAGGGACAATGTCGTCATAGTAGGCAGGATTTTATTTTATGTATCTCTGAAATAAATTTTATTTGGTGTATGGTTTTAGTGTAGTTTTTGTTTCAACTCTCAAATATCCCAGATTTTACTGCAAGATATTTTTCCAAATTATGAAAATGAATATTTTTCCTCTTGTAAAATATTTTTTATTAAGAAATCGAATTGCATCTATATATTCTTTATTATCCATTTATATATGTCCAGATTATATTTGTGTCATTCTGGTTGGCTTCCTGACTTCCTCATCGTACACTTTACGAAGTTCATTCGCAAGACTTGATTGTGTGAATCTGTGAAGTAGGCGAAGATATATTCATATCATCTAATTCACACTCAGAAGACTTTTCCACTATTATTGATCCTGTACTATAAATGACCTCTAGAAATGTTCACTGCCAGTTTTACATACATTTTACTACTAGATGGAATATCTTACTGGCCAAAATCGGGTACCATTCATAAAAACAGGTAAGCGGAGTTTTATAAACACAATTTTTAAGCAGTATCTAAATAAGTAATAGTACGTATAATAATATCCTATTCTTAGTAGTACGTATAATAATAATTCGAACGACATAATGTCCTATGCATGGCATATGAATCTTAAGCACTGATGTAAATCTGATTTGGTAACCTTCTAAATCTGGTTCAGCATGCCATCATGCCCGTCTATGCTAGT
This sequence comes from Scirpophaga incertulas, assembly GCA_036419045.1. Classification (NCBI taxonomy): domain Eukaryota; kingdom Metazoa; phylum Arthropoda; class Insecta; order Lepidoptera; family Crambidae; genus Scirpophaga; species Scirpophaga incertulas. Next base: position 16,919,282 of record CM071629.1, on the reverse strand, counting down.
ATTCTTGCGATAACATGTTTGGAATATGTATTAGCAAGCATATTTATTCAGTGCGTGGGATCAACAATATTTTTCCATCAACTTACCAGGTCGCAGTTGATATGAAGGCAATATTTTTGCGCTATCTTCATGGCGCGCAGAGATTACACTATTACGTGGATTTTATTAGGCATAAATATAATAAAATTGCGCTCAGCAATAGTAGATAGACTCAATGAATATTTTCATTTTCACGACAGAAATCAGAAAAAATGATCGATTACAATCAATCACCACGGTACAAATTATACTATATAGGCACTAACTAAATAAGCAGTAGAAATTATCTTGACTAATTCACACACAAAGTTATAAGCAAAATAAATTTTATTATTAATTAATTTATGGCGCGAGCACAAACGGACATGTATTAGCCGTGTGGAAGGTTCTTGCATTAGTCGCAACTGATCGACAATGGCTAGTGAATGTTCACGTAATGGCCTTTTTTTATATCTGGAAAATACGTTACGCATACCCCGCGGCTCGGGAAAACCGCAGGGTTATGTCGGACTCTCCGCGCGCTTATGGGGACCGAGCCAGCGAAGCACATGGCCTACCGATTAAAAACCAGACAATGACCCTCAGGGGCGCCTTGGCAGGAGCGCATCAATCGTCGACGCGTCTCCCCCTCATCGTACGAGGCGGAAGACACGTCGAGGAAAGCAGCATCACTGCCTGACAAGGTCATGGGAACACTGGCGTATATATACACCCACGACCTCTCCGGCGTCTCCCTCTCGCCCCCCCCCCCTGGTGCTGAGGGTCCCTGGGGCATCCGGGGGATCGTCGACCGACGGCAACCGGTGCAATGCAGGGCCCGGCCTTCCCAAGAGAGGTCGCGGCCCATGACGTCGACCAGCGCGGCGCATCGCGAGAAGGCCGGAAATTTTATTATTAAGTTTTAAAATCGAATTTTATCAAAGTCGAATTTTCACGAAAAATGCATTTATAATAGAGTCGAATAGGTGGCAGGTACTACTAAACTGAAAGCGGAAGAACAAGTTTGTTTTTATCAACTTTTTGAAAACTAGAATAACACAGCAACTTTTTAAGATGAGGGCACCATTGGCGTCCTACATGTTTTTTCAAATTGCAGCTGATCATACTTGCGGGAGATTTAATTTAGTTTTTAATTTAACATAACAAAATGATTGCACACATAAATATAAAAAATATAACTAATAAACAAATTACTTTTCATCCCACCAACCTCGAAAGTGTAATTTTGCGCTTCGAAATCTGGCTGGAAAATTCTATTTTATTCGCTTGAGCGGCAAAGTAGATTTGAATTTAGAACATCACATATAATGAGTACTCAATATAATTGTAAATTCAAAACGTCATTAAACCTATTTAATGTAACCTCATGGTGCCAAATTTATGATTAACTTTTTAAATTGTGAAAAAATTTAAATTTGAACCTTCTTGGTTTCTTTGTTTTATTTGCGTGCTTCGCGCCATTATAGTTTTTCACGTTTTATTGCTTAATATAATTTGTCATTATAAATTGTTTTCTTTTTCATTTTGTCATTTCCTCGCTGAGGAGGGATGAAAAGTTCGTATTGCACTCGAGTGAAAGATTTTTCACCTTGTGCTCGTTTCCCTCGCTGACGTCAGGATTCTAATTTAGAATCCTTCGCTTGCTCGGTCATCCAAATCGAGCACGCGTTAAAAAGGAACTTTCCACTCTTGTATAATAAATAACTATTATTGTTAAAAGAATGTAATGCAGGCAATCTTGAAATAAGAATTTTATTTTTTTCTACTCACTAGTTTGTTAAATTGATGTCTTGGTTTATTATAACTAAATTATCTGATATATATTAAAAAAAACTAAATTAAAAATCCCAAGCGTTTGTGGATATGGCACCAGAAAGAAAATTGCGTTTTAAAAGGAGACCGTAGCGTAGCGTGGTCTACCTTTTTTTTTTTTTTTTGTTCCTCTGAGGAAAATGCATTAAATTGCATACCCCCAGTTGCAAGTTAATTATTTTGGGGACATTCTGTATAAGTATTTCTGAAAATACTACTATATACTGAGACAATAATACTGAGATAATATAAAATGAAATGGCAAAAATGATTTAACAATGAACTTGAAGGAAATGTAAATTAATAAAATGAACAAACGAACCACGAAAGTCACCACAAATTAATAGGCAATGTATCTAATAATATTTTCAAATTATGAGTAGATAAGCATTATTTAAGTTAAAATCATATTTATAAAAAAAGCAGGCAATAGAACTGTAATACGAGGGTTGCCTTTTGTGTCGTTTGCCAACCTCCCGCAATTATAAAAAAAACATGTTGCTTTTTCATCTTTTTGAATTTGAAAACAAAAGAATGTTTTTAGATCGGCCAAATAGTTTTATTGTATCGTCTATTTAAAAGCGACAAGTCGGTTGTTAAAATGGAAATGCCTAAGGAAATTTTCGTGCGATAATTTTCTACAACTTTCAAAGAAGATTATCGCGACATCAGTGCTTTGAAGAGATCACTTCTGTGTTTAGTGATGCAGTACCATGTCTTAGGACTATAGAATGCTGGTATTTGGAATTTGAAGTGCGCGAAAAACCGCCATAACGCAAGAGAATATCGACCCCCCCCCCCCTTACAGCTCTGACTTAAGCCCATACGATTTTTACGTTCCCTAAAATTAAGTAAAGTCTTCGTGGTCAACGTTTCAGCTCACCCAAAGAAGCTGTTGATGCATACACATTGGTCATTTTGACTACCCCCACTTCGGAGTGGAATAAATGTTTTAATAACTGGTTTGAACGCATGCAAAAGTGTGTTGAATTCGCGGAGAATTCTTTGAAAAACAATAAATGGTAACAATCTATTATATTGTCTATATTTTTTTCAAACGACACAACATAAAAGGCAGCCCTCGTAAATGATTTTAGTTAAAACATTACACGCTTAAACTGGCGAGCGCCACAAATCGACAGATAGTCAGCAGACTGATATTGACGAAAGCGGTTGAATTTTTCATGAGATATCAAAGGCTTCGGGCAGTCTAAAGCACTCAGGACAGCGTCGTCTCAACGAGTAAAAAAAATACGCAGCAACACTTCCGAGACTTTGTAGTGTTCCGTAGATGTAAAGAACTAGTGTTTTGGACTAGACCTTTATCACTTAAAAATGAAATCTCTGAAGTTTAAAGCGCACATATTATGTTTCTAGCAGCCGGTATTGATTTTAATCATTTTGTTTTAAATACTGCACTCCCCGGATTGTACCTATGTACAATTTATATCTATTAATACTTTTGTATTTGAATTAATATTTGACACACGTTCAACCACAGTTTGAGGTAAGCTTTACTTTAAATTCTTAACTCTGAAACCGGCGATTAGTCTAACATTTCATATATGTAATTTAATAAATACTTTACATTTCTATGGATTTTTGATGTTTGTGCAGCTGATTGAGTACTTGCATTTTAATTTGCATATCACATCTGTCAGAAGAAAGCAATCACCAAATATTTTTTTATTATAATAAATTGTTTTGAATAAGTCCAAACATCGAGGCTCGTTAATTTTTCTATCAATATTGTACAAATTATATAAAGCAACATAACGGAAAAGTAAAAAATATATCACCTTGTTCTATTTTTACTTTATTTTCACCCCACAGAGAGGGTGCGATACTTGGAAAATGTTTACGCGTAGACGAATACTTGGTTGCAGGATGGATAGGGAAACTTTAGGTCGATGAACTTGATGTATTATACTACGTCTAAGATAGAAACAAACTTGTATTTCAGAATGTCATCGGCTTTTATTTTTTTATACAAACAGCAGTTTTAGTACAAACAATAATGTACATTTTAGTGTACCAAAGTTAAGTAAATTTTTGACAACGGTTTTTGTGGTTGTATTATTTATTACTTACTATAAATTAATATAGAATATAATTAACAATAAAGTTTATATACGTATGATTATATAAACATTGTTATACAAGTTTTTTGATATTGGATCTCCTTCTCAACTTTTAAATTAACCATCAGGATTACAGTAAATATAGCTATAAATATGCAGTATGCGGAATGCTTAAGCTGTACTAAACCTTTACTAAACCTTAAGCTGTTCTTGAATTTTACTGTATTAAGTCATCGTGAATTAAAAAACGTTGTTTATTACAGATTAATATTAATTCCAGGCAGATGAGTCCCAAAGTTATGATTTCTCTACTTAGATCGCTGATAGGATATACTGTACGTGTAGACGGTATCGTCATTTTCGAAATCGAATTGACAATCGAATTGTATCGAAACAAGATGACATATGTATCGAAAAGAAAAGCGTTAGAAAATTCTGACAAAACAATGGAATATAAGTTATAATGGAATGTAAGAATATGGTAGGAAATGGCCCACCTATCTTTTAAAACCTTTTGAAGACAAAACCAGTTAAAATAAAAATAGATTTAATATGAAAAATAAATTTTGTTTAGTAATTTCTTTCCCGTCGTGCGTTCATATATTCTGGAACGCGCCTTTAAAATAACATAATTTAGTCACACTAATAATGTTTATCTGAATATATAAGAGCAGAAACTGATTGGTGACTGACATTTCAATGCACAGCTCAAATCGCTGGGTCTAGAGACTCAAAATTTGGTACGTAGGTTCGTTATGAAGTTTATGTTACACACATAAACTTCATAACGAACCTACCTACTACCTAAGAAAGGATTTTACAAAACCCACATCTTTTTATTCAAATTTTGTATGGAGAAGCTATATTTCTCGAAACCTTTTATTTGAAAGTTCGCATTAGTACTCCTATGAGTAAGTACCGGTATGAGGCTTTTTCAATAATGAACCCTATAAAAATAAAGAAGGAAAAAGAAAGGGAGAAAAATTTGCAAATCAACTATCGCTTTTAATTTACATCAGATATGAATTACACAATTTTTAGGTTTAACTGTAGATAACAACTCAAATGTGACTCATTAATAAAGAAATTAAACCAGTTTTCTTATACATAGATAAATTTAATAAATGTTTCTTATATAAATACATTGTATCACTTTATCACGGATATGTTGCATCAACCTTAAGATATAGCCTAATATTTTGGAGCAACAGTCCCTACAAGCATCTTCAGTGCCCAAAAAAGACGTATTATAAGGTCTATAGGATCCGTCTGTAGTGTGTCACCGTAGCACTGATTTTTTAGCGCAATTTAAAACTGAACTCAATGGCTTTATTGCTAATAAAATGTATTATGGTATTATGGTATTTATGTTATTTTTAAATGATAATGATGACATATACAAATTGAATATATATAATTTTTATTGTTATTAATTGTATTTATTATAATTTTATTATCCTAATTTAAATTACTATGAATATTATTTTATATTAATAACATTTGAAAATATTCACGGAAAATTTTATATGATAATAATAATAATATGATTGACATATAGAAATTGTATAATATCTCCTGTAATTGATGTTAAGTAGTTGTTATTATATTGTTTCTTAATTTGAATTGACGTATTGGTCACGTCAACTTGATTTTGTTTGTTTTTTATTGTAAATCATTAGATTCGTTATTATATTCTTTCTTAATTTGAATTAATGATAAAAGTATTTTGTACTTATGATATTTAAGTATAATTGCTGTAAAGTTTTTATGTTCATATGCCACAAGGCGAATCTTGGTTGTTCCTACTAAATTACTTTTTATCACCCCGTGCTAAATATGTTTATGAGCCAATAAATAAATTGAAAATTGAAATTGATGTTTCTTTTTACAAAAATAAGAACTATTTTAATATCAATCATAGGAGACGTAAAATAACATCATCTCCAGATGGAGTACGATATGGTTGAAATGTTATATCTAGTGGAGTAAAAAAAGAAACTGGCGCATGGTACAACATAATTTTGATTATCTAATGAAACTGACGTGAAATAACATTATATATAAAATTATGTACTGTTTTTAAGACTTTATGAGACTACGAATTTGTCCCATAGGTTATTTACGAAGTTCCTTGTTTACTATTTTCTAAAATTCTATAATTATGGCGAAATTTGAGTCTACGCGGACGAAGTTGCGGCAAGCGTATAACATGTATGCGTATAGCGTATAAGCGTATAACTTCAAAACATTAAACAGCATAATTAAATTATTGTTTCATGAGAAATCAACATAATTTTATGATGATATGTTAGGAAAAAACATCACCCGTATATTTTAATAGGCTGTCAGAAAATCGCTCATTATTGTTGATTTATTAGACAAAAATCTCAAATTAACTCAGCAACTTTTAATAATATTTGTAAAAAGCAGTGAGAGTAATTTGCAAATTATTTTTGTGTCTTATGACTTTTTTTGATTTTAACAAAAAAATCCCTACTAAGATATCAAATGTAAAAGTTTGTCTGTCTGTTGAGTTTTCAAGTCAAAACTCCTGATTTTGATTTAATTTGATATGGTGATAGTTAAATTGAAAAAAACACTTGAATCAATTCTGATGTAATTTAATTTGGGGATAGTTTTAAATCTGGGAAAGAACCAGTGATAATTTTAACCGTGGAAAAATATTTCTTTCCTATGGAAAAATCGGATATAACGCTGGCAAAGCCGCGGGCGGAATGTAAGAAAGAAACGAGAGTTAATTTGTCATTAGAGTACACTACAGCAAACTAAAACTATCTTGGAAGATATTTTTTAATGTCTACCAACTGTTTATTTCGTTGCACCAGTGTGTTAAAGTAAATCAAAATGAAGATCTGAAAGTGCGATGACCCAGGTACAGCCGCAGCCGGTCTTCGGTCGTCTACCGACGCGCCGTCGTCAGCGTAGCCGCCATCGTAGTCAGGTCGTTAAACGCTTCAAAGTCGTAATGAGGTTATCCAATTTACACAAACCTAACAGGCAACATCTGGTGCATTGACAAGAAAAGAATTACGTACTATGAATATATATGTTTTAAAACTGGATAATATATTTCAAATACTATCCTAGACATTGATGATATTGAAATGCGTTACAATATATGCGATTACTATCGCTAAGCTAGGTTTCATAGAAAACCTGTATTTTGCTCAGTATAATAAGTTTTACACCTCACAAAATTACTTTTTTTTGGTGTACCCTATATATAATTTATATACTATGCATTAGTGTGAGTTGATTGTATGATTTTTTATTTGCGAGTGTGTAGTGACTACACACTATAATATTCATCACTACATAGTATAAAACAAAGTCGCTCTCTCAATTCCTATATCCCTATGTAAACAAATCTTTAAAGCTTCGCAACGGTTATTGATGCGATTTTTTTAATAGATAGAGTGATTGCAGAGGAAGTTTTATATGTATGTATAATAGCATTGCACCAGTGTGAAGCCGGGGCGGATCGCTAAATATTCAAACTCGTGAACTCGCTTGAAGTGATTCGAACTTTGAGTACGCCCGTCGCCATTTTTAAACGATGGATGCATACCTACAAAAAACCTCAGCGATCCGAACCAGTACGCCTGGGCGCAAAGGTGTCATCCGGAAAGAGAGTTGCATCGCGCCCTGACATGGTCATGGGAACCCTTACGGACAACTACCACCACCACGTTGGCGTATGGCGGCAAATCGCCCACGGAGGATTATCGGCCATCGTCAGCACCAAAATGGGTCTCCTGGGCGACAACCACCACCTCTTACAAAAGAAGGGGGACTTCGCCCCTCCGCTGCTGGCGGTAGAAGCGGCCCGCCAGGTTGAATCCGAACGCTCCCCCTCTTGGGGGACCCGCTGTCGAACTATTAGTCGTCAAAAGACATTGCCACCCTTAACCTGCAGCCTCCTCAATTTACCTCTTGAGTTGAGCCACTGCATCTATAGTAGATCGGCCGGCGCGGAAACCATACTGGCGATAACTTTGTTTTTTCGAGAGGAAATGCTTGCCACACCCATCCGTTTGCTAGACGGCGGGCCTGTGTGAGACTCTTCTAGCAAGAATGCCAGAGATGCCCACCCACCCAAGAAAAATTGGCATTCAATTTTACAATCAATTTAAGCAAATAAAAAGATAAATGAATCTTCAAGTTTAACAAAATTTTTAATGTGTTTTAGGATCGTATTCTGAAATGAAACTCAAATTCGGCTTGAGTACAGTTACAAAGGGATGGTGCTATTGAGCCTATATAGCGCTATCCCTTTCTAATTACAGTCGCTTGACTTAGGTTTACTTTAGACTCTAAAGTACAATGAGACTCAAACTTAATTCTCTAAAGTTTAGAGAATTAAGTTTGAGTCTTATTCTGCAATACGGGTCTAACAGTGTTGTGCACGTTTAAGTACGTACTAAAATTATGTATAATTCAAAATTCGTAGTTCATTCAACGAGTTTTACTATTGTTAGCTTTTAAGGGTGGCGACTTTTATTTCGTATGTCCGTAATAAATTTCATATTAAATTCTCGTATACCTTGGGACAGCTTAACCATCACTTTGTATTCTAAATAACTGGTTCCATTATGCCTTTTAAAAGCGAAATGGTTCCCGAAAAAAGTCGGTCGACCCTGACCGCGTTTCGTGTTTTTTTTAGTACGAACGTGTGCAAAGCTCCTTAAAAAAGGTTCCAGATTACTCAAGTGAATAATAGCCTTTTGGCTAGGGCAGCATGTCCCGATGCCCTAACCAAAAGGCTATTACGATCAAAAAATTGTGGAAGTTTTATGTTCTAGTTTCATTTTGAAAATGGAAGCACGTTAATGACTAGGGATTTGTATGATCTTTCACGGCATCTTTCATTTTTATTAAGCAATTGACTAGATTTCGATTAATATCTGTGTAGATAGCGCTCATGATTATCTCACACGGATTTCACAGCACAAATGAAATACGCATGGCATGGGCATCTCACAGTGGATGTCGTAAAAGAGTAATACTTACTTTTTACAAGAATAGCTAATTTATGTAATCAGCTATTTAATAGATTCGTATTTCGAAACTATGTCAAAATTTATTTAGTTATTTTGAGTTCGAATTCCGAAATCCTTCGAAGTTAACAGTTCAGTTATCCTTCAAAATTGTGGGTTAGCATTAATTTTGGGGTATTTATATGTTATACCGCTTTAAAGCTTACTGCAATTACATTATAACGAAGGGATGATAAATTATAAAATGACACGTTTAGCGCAGTGGTCGAGTAATCGGCTTCTACGCAACGGGTCGCGGGTTCAATTACCGCATGGGACAGATATATTGTATGACCTACAAAAATTTGTACCGGTCTGAGTGTTTGTGCATGTGAAATTTCTATGTTTGTGACTGCACCCACGACACAGGATAAAAATCCTAGAGCGCAGCGACGTTTATTTTTTTAAAAACACTACATAATTCTTTATTAAATGGACCTAATACTGGACTTTAAAAGGAAGCACAGTGCTACTTGAAGGGCAACAGAATAGACTATGCTGGGAGATTCTTTGCGTGATCTAGTCAGGAATAATGCGGTGTCATGGTGCATGGTGCATTATCCCCCCTCAAATAAAATAAAAAAATAATGATAAAAAAATAAGAATAAAAGGCCTATACATTGTTAACAAATACTCATTGCATAACACTCACGATAGACGACACGACACGATAACGTAATTACAAATGAGACTTTTATACCATTGATCGCTGAAATTCACAAAAACTACAGTCCAGAACAGGGTTGTATCTTCATTAGATTTTTCACGTTACATTACAGCAAGAATATAGTGTTTATTTTGATAATATAAAAATGTACGTTGTTGTAAACGTATGTGATATTGTGTTGTTAGTTACTTCGTTCATATTTAATGTTGATAGAAAAAGAAAACTAATTTCAACGATGTATGGAAAAGGTTAAATGGTAGAACTAATCTTCAATTAACCGTAAAGAAAACAAAATGAATTTTGTTTATACTTCCAAATGTAAAATTAGTTGACTAGTGGGTTGGTAGTAACCTAAAAATAAAAACTAAATTTAATGGTCTCAGCTGTGCTGTGTGTTGGGCCACACAACTTTACCTTAACTAGTAGACCTGCGCCAGCTGCATATGCTGTACAGATAATCAGACAATTAATTAATATTAATACTGCCAGATCAGTTTATCTCTATTATTTTTATTGTTAAATATCATACTCCGGTGGGAGGTCATATTTAATAAATGTAGGGTATTTTCATTATTAATTTTACAGTCACTGTGTAGGTACCGTCGTCATGATTCTGTGTGACACAATAAAATAGTCTTGTATTGCATAGTTTGATTGACTCATCTATTTTTGTGTTTATTAATAGAAACTATTTTTATTTTACAAAAATGAGCTGTTCGCGTTATTTACAATTTAAGCGCGCTTTATTTTCGAAAACAAATTTTCAGGACATTGCTATACTAATAACTGCCTAGTAATCTAATCTATGCAATCTACATGTTATTAAATCAATTGTAGGGCAAGTTGTTCAGTTATGAAAGCGTATTATAAAATTACCAATAAACAAATTTAAGACCGATATTAAAAATACTCTTTAAAAAGGGTACAACACTGTAAAAGCTTATGTTCATGATAAATCGTTTTATATGTGACTCCTACGTGCTGTTGCTAATTTTTACATTATATATTAACGTAAATGTCCCTTTAAAATTTGAATAATAATTTAGTATATTTGATTAATATATTACTCGTTCTCTTGACAATTTATTATGATTTAAATTTTATTTTTTTACCTTCAAAAGAACCGAGTAAAGAGACTAATTATCATGCATCAACTTTTTATTAATCGTTATTACTTTTGATGTTTTGATCATAAATGAAGTAACTATCTCTAGTAAGTTGTAATGTGTTTGAAAGTTCATATACGAGTATCAAGTGTTAACTGTAAATGAAAATGTTAAAGAATTGTACAGCTCTTTGCTAAGTAAATAACTTAAAACTTAAAATTAAAGATTTTACTATTTAGCATTACTAATAGATTTTTTCAAATTAATTTCAGTTGAGAAACTACTGAAGTACCTATAAATACTTTATTCTATATGTATACTATATTTAGTAAGATAAATATTCCGTTTTATTTTTTGTTTTTTTTTTTTTTTGTAATTGATTGAAAGATAGTATTTAATATGCACTTTAGTCCATCATTTTTATAATAAGAATAGAATGATATGTTCTCGTGACAATATATAGGTATATAAGTTTTTTTTATGCAATAGCTATTATTCACTAGATTTTATTCACTCCATTTCGTCATAAATCGGGTGGAATTTTCCACGGAATTTCCCATAGGAAAATATATTACAGAAAATAGTAAGTAAAATTTATACCAAATTCTGCCCCTGGTCTCAAGCTAATCTCATATTAAATTTTAACACAGTTAATTTTTAAATGTATTCGTCACAAACACAAAAAAACACTATTCATTCCTTCTTAAATATTAGTATATATTTCGGAAACCAAAATATACTGCTTTCAAATTCACTTCGTTACAGTGTCAAGCCAAAATGTACGCCACTAAACCATGACCGTCTCTTCCCCAATAATTTCTTTTGTGCTTATGAGTGATAAAAGCTAAACAAATATATTCGTTGCTTAATTAAAAAATACTAGATGACAGAGGGTTAGAAAAATTATGATAAAGATCGACGAAAGCTGATAACTATTGATATATTACCCTCAAGTATCGAAATTGTCTAACTGTTAAACAACCTATTGCTTCATGATAACATAATACAGAAGATAAATACCTACTTCTAGCGACCAAACACTCAGTAACTGTTACACAAATCCTTTAAGCTATTATATATTTCACTGTACAAAATCATTACAATACTATTTTTAATAAGGAAATTTGAAATCTATTTTCGATCGTATAATAATAAAGTGGCTTAGAAGATATTTCCAACATTACAGGAAATTCTATATTGGGAGAGTGGATAATCCCTGAGCCAGACACCGTCATTGTGGTGTATTGTATTGTAATAGAGGCTGCTTTTCCATCGGAGAATGAGCTCCGTAATATTGCGCCAATATCGAGAGTGGGTAATAAATCAATTTTAATAAAAATTTGCAGTTTCTTCTTATGGGATATTGTGAATTTATAGTAAATAGTAATATATGGTAATAAGTAATATATTGCAAGATACATTTTAGTACATATTGATAAGTAAAATAAATACATAATACTTTTCGTTATAGTCAACATAGTGATTACTCTAAACTCAATTTGACATTCACGATTTCTTGATTTTATGCCTTAACCTGGTCTAAAGCGATATTATTTGCGAATCTCGTTTTATGAATATATAAAATCAAATGAACGGAATAATCTTACGAAAAAGAAAATCCGAGCTTAACGCCTTTTCCCCGTAAGTCTTATAAGAGCTCTCCAATTACTTGAGCGCAGTTACATCTCTATGAAGTGAAAACTCGACACAAAACCATACATAAACTAGCCTGGTTAGAGTGATAAGTAAGCTAGATTCTCTACGCTTAAGGAGAAACTCATACCCAGCAGTGGTATGCTTAAGGGCAGACTCATAATGGTAATGATTGTAGTTCAGATTTAGCATCTGTAAACTTGCTCATCATACATGTCAAGTGATAATACTTCACATATTATTCAAGACTTGACTGTTATTTTACTTTGTTATATTATTTAGTAATGTTGTTTTCATGTTCGTTGCTATCTCTCACTAGAGCTGAATAAACCTAGTACTAGATCACATACTACTGATGTTCAATTATATGTTCAATCTTTCTATTGACTCCTAAATAACCTGTCTATCCATGACTTTTCTTGTTGGAAATAGATTTTTGACATCATATTTTCAATGGCACAAATGTCTAAAATAATAAATTATTTTTAAAATAAAGAAATATTCGTAGTGCACACACAAACATCTGTTTGTACCAGTATTCTAACCCGGAGCCTCAAACATGGCGACACTTAGAAACCGGCGTACAAACCACTCAGCCACAGAGATCGTCAAATATTAAAAAAATGATTGATCCAAAGAAAATTTAACTTCAATTGATACTGTGTAACCTGTTCAAAAACTAATCAATATGAATTTGTATCGGTATATATTGTCAATGTATTGTATTGGTTATTTCTTGCGACATAACCTCAAAAGCTTCTAAAATATTTTTATGTGCAGATCACATGATGAACACAATTGTATATTTAACATCAAATTGTTGAAAAATTCAAGCATTAAAAATAGTTCGACAAAAATATTTTGGAGTTTCACTATTTTCCTTTGTATATGAAATACAAAAAAACGTAAAATAGCAATTTAAACACGACCTTAAAAACAAAAAATACACACGATACCATACGCCTTGTAATGTGTCTTCGTGGCAAATCCGGCTTAAGCTCTGCAGTTCTAGGTCTTCATCGCGAAACGTGAATAATACCTACTATTTATAATTTCCACAAGTTTAGGTGGATATTATTATGGTCAGACTATGACATTTTTCCAAGGCTCGTACTAATAAAGACATCTCATATAAAAGTTCGAACTGAATCTTTTAGCAAATGTTTTAATAATTATGCATTATAATCTAAATCATAACTAAATCTTAATGGCTTCTTTCACTACCAGTTTACGCAGCGTTAAATAGAGGCTGACCAACGAATCGTGACGCAGTCTATTTTCGAAACATTTACTATGACAACAATTTTAAACTGTCAACCGATTCTCAAAAGTTAATAGTCTGACCAACGAATCGTGACGTAGTCGATTTTAGAATGTTTTAGATTATCTTTAATAGTTAAAGATGTATATTCTTTGTAAAAATGTAAAATACACATATAGTAAATGATTGTTCTTGACTTTTCATTTTCGCATGTTGTCTTTCCTTTGTAATAATAATAACGCTGAGAGCAATTCTATTGGTAGCACGTGAAGATACATAAGGGTTCTCTAAAATATGAACTAGTTGCTATTCTTCAATTATTCGTAAGAGAAAGCTTTTTTTTTGATACTACAAAGGAAACACGAAAACATTCTTCATTCAACGTAGGCCTTTTCAGGCATTTATTGACATCAAATATTTTTACGACATTTAGCTTATAACAACAACTTTATCGAATTTCTCGCCATTCGTTATAGTCACGTTTGGGTGGTCATTATCTAACTAACTAATAGGATCTAACAAATAACTGGTTTATTTACTTTATTTTTTTTTAAAGACATCTATCATAATTATATATCTTTTACGAACTGTCTAATTTAAACAAACTACAATTAATTAGAGGCTAGTTTTGTTGCAACCCTAACACTAACAAACTACTTCTGACATGTTAACCATTAAAGTGTCAATAGTACTCAGCTTGCTAGTTAACTAATGGTTGATACAAAAATTGTATACAAAATTGACATTAGCATTGACATATATTTATTAATGCGAACGTAAATTCTATCTTAAATTCATTTTTAAATTGTTTCACTTTTTCTTCTTTCACTTTTTCCTTTGTATGAATTTTATTTAATACATACTGACTTACGGTTTCTATAAGACTTTATGTTAAATGGAAAGAAATATTTTCCCGTGGTAAAATTATATTTTCATAAGTATTAAATTTCGTCATAGTCGAACCGGTCGTTTGTTTAGTTTCTTCGTTACGATTACATATCATAGAACATTGTTTCTGTGATCTGTGGTTAGAAGATACAAATGTTATTAATGTATATTTATTTTAGTAAATGGAAAAAATAAAATGTTCGTGAATAAGACATACTGACAAACGATAAAGATAGTAGAAGCAACCATGTTTATTTAAGCAAGCGAGAAGCAACCAATTTATTAAATACTAAGAAATCTTAGTAAAGAAATCTTAGTTGGTGGGTACTGTTTAAGTAGTCAATCTGAAAAGAAAATACTGAAAACTGAATTGAAATTTATACGTAGTCTACGTTAGCGTACTTAAATAAATCTTGCTGTCGAGTTTTCTGAAAAATTCACCTACATGCCACAAAGCGCACATCGCATGAAAATAGAAATAGGTGCCTTGAGCTCACCTTGTGGTTAAACACACCATAAACACATTTTTATGAAGATCGTAAATTTATTATTTTGGCCAAGTAAAATTGATAGGTCTGAATAAACCTTGTTAGGGCGCATCGACATAATTTCTACGCTACAAGTTTATTTATCTATAAAAGGCTTGTTTATTGTATCAAAAAATATTTATTTCTTGCTTTATTAAGAAAAGTAGATCGGTATTATGTATTTTTTTTTTGTTTTAATCTATTCATTTTGTAATATTATTGCAATCTGCAAATAGTTGCACTACGAAAAAACTTGTATACCTAGCGCAGATAATAGGTTGCAGGTAATAAAGTCAATGTCTAGTTTTTAGTATAGATTATAGTCATAATTTATCAATTTGCAAAAGTGTGTACAAATTCTGATTATATATATATATATATATACATAATCAGAACTAATTCTGACTATGTATATATACTCGTATATATATCAGATAATTTAGTTTTCATATTTATTTTTTTCTTTTCAATTGACTAAAAACAGTACCTACAAACACTACTAAGATTTCTTAGTATTTAATAAATTGGTTGCTTCGCTTGCTTAAATAAACATGGTTGCTTCTACTATCTATCGTTTGTCAGTATGTCTTATTCACGAACATTTTATTTTTTCTATTTTCTAAATAAAATTATACATTATAACATTTGTATCTTCTAACCACAGATCACAGAAACAATGTTCTAATATATGTAATCGTAACGAAGAAACTAAACAAACGACCGTTCGACTATGACGAAATTAATACTTATGAAAATATAATTTCCACGGGAAAATATTTCTTTCCATTAACATAAAGTCTATAGAAACCGTAAGTCAGTATGTATTAAATAAAATTCATACAAAGGAAAAGTGAAAGAAGAAAAAGTGAAACCAATAAAAATGAATTTAAGATAGAATTTACGTTCGCATTAATAAATATATGTCAATGCTAATGTCAATTTTGTATACAATTTTTGTATCAACCATTAGTTAACTAGCAAGCTGAGTACTATTGACACTTTAATGGTTAACATGTCAGAAGTAGTTTGTTAGTGTTAGGGTTACAAACAAAACTAGCCTCTAATTAATTGTACTTTGTTTAAATTAGACAGTTCGTAAAAGATATAAATTATGATAGATGTCTTTAAAAAAATAAAGTAAATAAACCAGTTATTTGTTAGATAATTTATAGTTTTCTTTTCTCTGGTGTCTTTAATCCTATTAGTTAGTTAGATAATGACCACCCAAACGTGAAGAAAATGAGGCATTTCCTTAATATTATTTCTATGTGGTCTTATTTGACACATATGTTTCAACTGAAAAATATTGGACGGTGAAGAATTTACAAGAGATAATTATTTATTTGTGTTTATAATGTGAATAATAATTAAGATACTACGATTTGCTATACTATCCATAAAATTTCTGTATTACAGTTCTAAGATAATAATTGTAATTCAAAGATAATAAAATTAACGATAAATTCATAATGGTGTGTTTGGAAGGACAATTAAGGTCAATTGGAAGAACAATTTTTTTTATAGCTATAAGTAGTTTTACATAAAATTCAGATTCATTGAATATAGTCGTGAAGTAATTGACATGCCATGTTCACTCTACCTTCCTGACGTTACCAAACATTTCCTGCCAATTTAAATGAAGATTCTTCTAGTACCCTTACTTAGTTTCTTTTATACAAAATTCCAAGTTTGAAATTTGCACCAAGTTAATTACACTACTTATTATATTAACTAGTTATTTTATACAATATTTTGGGTGACGTAGAGTAATAAAACAAATATTGGTAAGATTTTAAACTTTGAATAGCAATAATTATACTTTTATTACTAATTTTCAAAATGTTATAATCAAAATTATCGTAAATAATAAAAAAAAAAAAACAAAATTGATTATAGATGATATACATATTATTACATAATAGTAATGTAAGATACAAGCGTTTTTGCGTGATATTGGCGATTTTCTGTTAACCAAAACGCTTACATTTTAGATAAATCTTCTTAAAGTAGGGCGTATCTCCACACGCTCGGCATATTTAATATTATTTTTATAAACCATTTACACAAAAAAAATATTTGTATAGCGACGAACGTATTATAAGGATATTGATATATTCCATAAAAAATTAATAGGTACAAAAAGTATATTGCAGATAGATTGTTTTGTATTCTGATTTTCTGTTGCTATTAAATTTTGACAGAAACTGACATTGTTACTTTATTAGGAGTTTTAATTTATCCTTGTTGTATATGGCTTTGTCTCTATTAAAAAGAAAAAATAAGCAATCGCATATCTTTGGACTTCTTGTCTAACAAAAAAACGACATATGTAGCAAAAAAAAGTAAAAGGGATGAGCCACCTCCAGGGTCAGAATGTAGACGGTAACTGAGGGGAGCGTTGCTAGGCGACAAACTCGACACAGCGCTCCGTCCATCTCCCTTCACAATTCTATAATTGTACACATTAAAATGATACAGATGTCTCGAGGACATAATATCTTTTAAAAAAAGAATTTATATAAATAATTACAAAAAGTTGGAAGTGTGTGTTGAAAATTTTCGATATGTTAGACTTTTCGATGTTAGCTGAATAAGTATGCTACTGTTGAGATAAAACATTGATAAATTGTTTTGATAACCTCTATATCTAGTTAACTTTAAGTTAACTTTGAAAAGATTTTTTTTTTCAATATATATATAACAATAATTTTGCCATTCTAATATTAATTAACTACATATGCTAGCAGCTACATATGTGTTAAATTATTGTTCTCCACAAATGTGAAGCGGATAGGGCCCACTATAAATTGTATCTTCTCCTATGTTGTATTTAGCCTATTCATCGTGAATTCAAACTAAGCACCTATGTCCAGCAATGGGGGTTTCACGGTTAAAATTATGATGAAATGTCATACTGCGACATCTATAAACAGTCTTACAAAATAACTAACTTACTCGTCCGAGTCTTCGTAAGAATCATAATAGAATGTAGTTCTTATTAAGCATGCCAGATGGCGCTGTTTGTAGCAGTTGTTAGTAATTATGTAAATTTATATTAATCATAATAATGAAATTTCTAATAATTAAATCAATATAAGGGTAAATATAGCTTTAAATTAGTATTAGAAGAATAAAATAGTATGCTTTTGTTATTAAATTTAAAAATATTTTTGTAACTAATAATATTATATAATTATTTTATCCTAATTTTGTTAATTTATAAAATGTAATTTGATGGCACATAAATTCTTTTTTCCCTCAGAAGAGGAGAGGCTGAAACCCTCATGGCTACCACCGCAATCAAGTCTTACAATGGTTATGTTGGACTCCAGACAGACCGAGGCGGCTCTACCGATCAAACTTAGCCTAAGCTAATGGTCCTAATGACCCTGTGGCTTGAATTGTAAGCAACCACTTTTCAGGAGAACATTATAGATTTAAAAAAAATATAGAAATGTGCGTATTGATATTGAAGGCTAAATTCACAACAAAGATTATATGACGAGGTGGCCGAGTGGTTAAGGCGTTGGACTGCTAATCCAATGTGCTCTGCACGCGTGGGTTCGAATCCCATCCTCGTCGGATTTTTTGGTGTATTTCTATTAAAATTATTTCAAAATAGTTTTTCAGTATTCATATTATTTATATTGTGTATTCTAGCATCTTGCAATTGTATACGTGAATTATATATAGTTCAATTTTTAATTCGAGTCAGTAAAATGATATTTCCAGTGTCATGTGTCACAAATCATATTATTTAATATGGTATGTATTACATATTTACAATAAAAAAACGCTTTGATACCTAATAAAATAAAGCATGACTAAATGTCTAAATCTATTGATTGCCGAACATCACTATTGTAGTGGGTCACCCTTTTTTGTATCAGTGACAGTTGCACTTGTATCATTGCATAATATAAAAAAAATATATATATTCCAATTGATATTTTTATATTATTCGTCTTGCAAATACGAGTTAGTTACTAGTAGCTAATATCAATTAATTTGCTTATAAATCTTCTTCTTCAAATTTATTCGCAAAGGGCGAAATAATTCGCAATTTTACATAAAATTTGTCAGCTAAGATTGACATACCTACTCAATAAAAAATCGATAAATTTGACAGATATTTTTTGGAGTGACAAGGATGAAAGCTTTTGACGATCGTTTGTCGCTCGCACACCTAAAATAATTGTTACTATTCGCCGCCAGTAGAAAATGACCAGATGCTGACTTACTTATTTTCAAAAATAAATATTTTCAAAAATAGCAAGTTGAACACTCATTCACCTAGTAAAAACTTATTTTTTTCAATTTATTTTTTTGTTAATTTTGATTTGATTATGTTGAAAAAGAAGAATTTAAAAAATATGAAAAGTAGCTTCTTTTAATGGTCGTTTTCATTTTTTCATTCAGTAAACGCAAAGACATGGGATAGGACTAACTTTGACTTCAAAACAATTTCATTGTTGCGCAGTGTTATTAGAATGGTCCCATTATAGTGGTCCATCAAGTAGAGAAAAGTGTGTCGATAAAAAACACGGTTAACATCTAATTTTTAAATAAAAATCTTCTTTGTGTACCTTCCTACGTTTTGTTTTTTATTAAAAATATAAACAAAATACACAATAAGAAAAACAAATTATAGTTACTGACAGTGCATAAAGACTTTGGCTTAACAAAGAAAAAAGGTTGTCGAATCGTTGGTTGAAGAGTTTGACGCGTCAACACGGCACGTCTTCAACGCGGGTTCGAGTCCCGCCTGAATATAATTATAATTAATTAAAATATTGGCCATATTACACTTATTAAAAAATTACATAACTGAAGCGTTGTGAATTTCACACGGTAATATTTTTGTACAGTTAGCAACACGTCAAGCTTTATATATTTGTACAAGGAAAATCATATAAATATACTTACGCCTCTTTCATGTGAGGCAGAGGTTACAGTTTTCGACTAGTCGGTCGGTCGGTCACGGGTACTCTGCACATGACAGTCTTTGAATATATTATTTATTTGGTCCGAGTATGATCGTCTAGGTCGTCCCCTACTAACTGGCCTATTCATATTTGCCTTATAAAATGTTTAAAAAATTTCGTCAATTCTTTCTAGGTGTCCAAATCATCCTAGTATTGACGTCTCAATTTTTGTCACTACCTACATTTTCTTTCGTACTGCACATTTCTCTTACTATATCGCAATTTATCCTTCATCGTCTCTCCAGCCATTTCCTTCAAAGTTGCAAATTATTTCCACTACATTAATCTTGCTTTTGTCCTTCTTTTGCCATACCAAGCATTGACTCCCATTTATTAGCATGCCTCCATGCACAGCCAGACGTGCCTCTTTTGACAAGGTCTCACTGAAAATAAAGCCATTTATAGTCCCATTCTCTCAGCTTACATTTTCCTTTCTTTCTAATACGCCATGCATATAGTTAACCATGTTCTGTAACTCCTCCCGACGATGCCAAAATTATATGATCGTCAGGATGGGAGGCACTTGACAGTGTTACTTGACAGTATGACATCATTCTCAATTCTCTGTCATAATTTTTTAAATCTGTTAAAAAGTCATGTCATAAACATGAATAGGCCACGGCGAGGCTGACCTTTTCCGATATCCAACCGTCTGTGTACGTCTCATTTATACTAACGCAGGCTCTAGAATATTTGCATAGTGATTTCAGTGCCCACGTCATGCTGCTTCACACTTCAGATACGATTAATGCTTTCCACAATTCATCCCTCTTTATTGTAGGCCTTTTTCAAATTCAAAGCGCAAAGACTTTTTCGTTTTTTGCCAAATATTTGTCGACATTTATCATAAGGAAAAGACTCGGTCCATCAAACCAACATCCCCTTACATTCCTAAACCAACATCCCCTTACATTCCTAAACCAACATCCTCCTTACATTCTTTCCGCTTGTACATCCTCAACTTCACAAGTATACAATTTACTCACGATGTTGAGTAGGCTAATATCGTGGTAATTATAAAATTTACCGCGGTAGTAGCCTAGTAGGATCACAGCTAGAGTATTTGCTTGCTGTGATCCTTTACCCTTGTGCAATGGCATAATGACTTGCACCAGTCCTCTGGTATTTGAACTTTTTATCAACACAGGAAGAATATATCGTATAGAACAGTTGCCATGCAGTCCTGTCCAGCTTTACAACAGATATCCTGTCACACTCTGCAGCCTATCCTCATTTCAAACATCTTACCTATTTCTCATCTTATTTATTTACTACCTCCTCTAACGTCAATTTTCTTTCAGCTTTCTCATGTGTTCCTCAAATGGTTTAACCCTGGGTTATCCCTTTTAAACAAACTTTCAAAATACTTTTTCAATCTCCTTAGAATGCCTCTGACTTTTAACAGCTGTGAAGTCGCTGTATTACCTCTAGTTATTCTTTTATGGAAATATCTCTATGGATTTCCAAAAGAAGTTAATGTTATTCTGGAAGTGACCTCGTTTTAACCTTTATTTCTTCTGACAAGATTCTTAGATACATTGTGATATTAGGCTATTATGTAGTAGCGTATATGTATTAGGATTTTTTTATAAATTATATATATATATATATACATTTCTTTTGTGTATGTATTAACATCTGTTACTGTCTTTTCTACCTATTTATATCTCTGAATCACCTGATGTTTGACTGGTAGAAAATGCCTAAGGCATTAAGTCCGCCTTTGTACTCCATTGTACATGAAGCTTAAATTAATAAACAAACATTAATTTAGAACATTAATAGCGGAAAGATATAATCAATATTATTATGAGTAATTATTTGATAAATATTTTAGGGATCTAATTTTTTTAATAAGAAGTTTAAATAAATGTTCTTACTTTTTAGTACAACCGTATATTCAATAAAAATACTAAAGTATTGTAAAACTTAGTCTACTTAACAAAAAAATATCTATAAACAGTACCTTCTATATCCTGTGTAAAATTAATTAATAATTTAATAAGTATTAGTGCATGTAATAGGATTTTCTAGAAGCGATTATAATCCTAATTATCCAAGGAAATCTAGATAATGTTGCAGAAAGGTTATTCACGTTAATACACTTTTAAGTGTAATCCCATCTTGCTTTGTCATTAAATGATAGAATGTGACAACATCAAATTTAATGGAGAATTAAATTTAATTCAATTAACTGATTGACTCTAGTGAAGTACAAAGTGGGGTTGAAATTGTTATAAAAACACATATTGTATTATAGATTATAAATATGTACATCTTATTAGAACAAACGAAAAAAAATAGGCAAAGTGGCAGCGGTTTACGGTAACATGATTGTCATCCATCCTTGGTGCAATAAAAATAACCAAGTGGTTATTTTTTATTTTTTTGTTATTTTTACGAAGTAGAGACTTCGTGTACCCTTTGAATAGGAGAAGCAGAAAATCCGAAATAGACCAAAACGTGCCCAGGAGCTAAATTCCGTGATGATTATATCAGTTTACGTTGGTAGGCGAGGTCTACCAACTAACCTTTGAACAAAGCCTTAGTCATAAGGACCAATAAGGCTTGAATGGAGAAACAATTTGTAAGAATTTCCTCTCATGCGGTCTCATTCAAAGTCAACTGATAAGACAGGATGTACAATGCCAGGTCGTCGGAATTAAGTAATGATGATATATCAGTGACCTGCATTAGAAAATAAAATTACTGAGTCGACGATTAAAAGTAAGAATATTTGTGCAGAGAAAGGTCGTCAATATCTTGATCTCTTCGCGTTCTTCCCATCCTGCAAATAGTATCATGTTTTCCCTATTCACAAGTCAAATATAATTTAATTTCCGGTTAAGAGACGTTTAATATCAGAACTTTGTGCTTTGTATATTTTAGCTGAATTATTGAATGAAAAACAAAATCCCCGTATTTAGAATTAGTCAATTTTGTTCGCGCGAAATGGAACGTTATCTATGTAATCGCAAGCTCACGCTAGATATATGTAGATAACGATATGGTATATGTATATCATTTGTTACAAATTTATCTAGACCTGCTTTCTTATCTAATCGAGTACTTTGACTGGTACTTTCATGAGTCTTTTCTGCGAGCCGGGCGCGCCCATACCGACCGTTACTAGTTCACCAAAACTTGTTAGATATACTGGGACGTTTGTTAAAAACAATGTTCTAAAATTATTGTTTCGGATATGGTGATACTGAAATAGTGCGTACTAGTGGAATACGGTGTTTACACGTGTCTATATCTTTGGTAATTAACTTTTAGGTAAGTACATTTTTAACATTTCATCGGTTAGTATCTACACTACAGCAATAATTTTCTCAAGGTGATCTGTTTACCTATTCGTAATATGTATTAGAAAAAGAACAATAGTATCATTGATACTATCTAAGGCCCTGTTCTTTTTTTAATATTCCAATTAACGATTCCGATAATGTATCGGACGAAAATGCCCGTTCAATATATTATCGGAATCGTTTTGATATCTAAAATTAAAGTATGTAAATGATTCGAATTTACGAAATCATTTTCATATATATATATATATATATATTTTTTTTTCGTTATCGATCGGTTCGGTTTTATCGAAGCGAACGTTAATGTCATAAGTGCTACTTTGGCTCCAGAGCCATATTTTTTTTTTTTGGTATATATTCCTGAAATAGGTATCCCGAGACACTAATAGCTACGCGCTCCCGTAAAAAATATTTTAGACTACGTCATTATTATCATTCAGCCAAGAGACGGTTATTTACCTTGTTGGTAGTCTATAGACGCTGCGTTTTGCCACTAACGGACTTTTCCATTTTAACGCCTGCCAGTCCTGCTAGCAATATGTCTCGCCCACTGCCACGGAAGGTTGTCTATTTTTCTGTCTATATCTGTGACCTTGGTTCTTCTGCGGTTTTCATAATTTCTAATTCGATTACGCAACGAAACTCCAGATTCCATTGCTCTCCGTTGCTCACCATTACCATGTCATCACTGGCTACAGGCACGATACAAAGATTAATATATACATTGAGAAACTATACCCACTATAATCTTGATGAGAAACTCTATTGATCAATTCTGTACTGTTCTGAACAAAGACGTATTGAATTCTGGACTTGGACTACGTACATGACTTTCATTATCACCGGACATATGCAAAATTTATAGTGTCCGCTTATAAACCAAATTTTATAATAAGATTTTAAACCAAAGCGGACATACCACGAAATTCTAGCAAGTACTACAAAAACTTATGTTGTAAAAATTACTAAGCATATTATAAGTACTTAGATATATTTTAAAACAACAATGTAAAATACAACGTGTAAAAAATATTAATATAAAAAAAATTATCAAGTGATTCACCGAACTTCATAATCACCCGCGTGCTGGAGCGATAAACAATATACCTTTGAAAGACTGATAATGAATACTTTACGAATCAAATCGAAAGTAGACCAAACAAACATTTTGTTATTAGCCAACACTTATAAATCGCATTTGTATTCAGTTGCAGATAAGATTTTTTAACTTAGGTTTTATAGTTTTTTATAGTTAAGAGTTTGTTACAATATAAGTAGATGAATTTTCTTTTTGAATTCATATTGTTTCTTGTTACCTAACATAATACTTCTTACTACTGAACTGAATGAATTCGCAAAAGTTATTTAAAAACTGTACAGCAAGCTGAAATTAAAATGCATTTTTTTTAGCAAAGTTTAATTACCCTTATCTCTATAATAGCTTATGAATTTCGTTCGTTTTCCATTACGTGGTTTTTTCATCGAAACTTAATTCAAAAAATTATTCATAATCATTTAATCACGAATACTATGAATGTAGTATACTAGTAATGTCATTGATAACATTTCATTATCTTTACCCAGAATATGACTCCAATATCCGGTTCAGAATCAGTTTGTATTTAAATTATTCAGCGCGGATGTACTTCAACCTCACTTATTGCTGCCACAAAGCAACTTGCATTGTTGCCGTCTGGTTTCAACGTTAATTCCATAAAGTGAAGTTTCTAGGTGTTTGCTGTTATAAGATGTACCTACATCTTATGCCACCTATTACATATACTATAGTGGGGGTTTTACAGTAGTGGGAGGAGCTTCGTTGTCATTAGGTTACGGTAGTTGTCTGCTAATTAAATGATTTTGGAACATCCGAGGCCGATGTTTTTCGTATCTCATTTGTACATTTATATGATGCACCTACAGCGAAGAAAAACACCTTGATTTAACAAACACCAGCGAAGAAATTAAAAAATGTTAATGAAATCGACCAATGCAACAATCCATAGGGTAGGCTCGCCTTTTTATGGGAATGGATAAGACCTATGATTGACCTGAGTTTCATATTTGCAATATGTTTTTAAATTAATTAAATTTGTTTTACAGATAAAATGTTTTGGATACCAGCGCTATTGCTGGTGACTGTGACGACCGGTGCGCAAGCGCAAGCGACAGCTCAGTCTAGTGTTGCACCCGAACTTCGAGAATGCTACCTCAACACCACTTTACTTGATCGCAACAACTTGCCCCCTACAAGCATGGCAGTATTGATTGACATTATACGAAAACTGGAAGACAACCCAAACATTAATTTAGACTTGAGAATGCTCGCTACTCAAATTCTACATACGTAAGAGGCGATTGAAATTAGTACATTCAAATATATGTTAATCTTTACAGCATGGACTCCTGGAAATGATACCAGAACTGGGTCTTCGTGTTTTGCAAACTATATTAGATTAATCTGACCGAGTTCGCAACTTTATGATTCTGATTTATCAGGAGCATTTATTGCGATTTTGTCAAGAACATAAACTGAGTAAAATCGTTACCGTAAATACATAAACAATAAATTGAGTTCTTAGAAAATGAAATTTCAAAGTATATTCAAATGAAAAAGTATGGTACTACAAAATAATTAATTTTTATTTGTATATTGCCTTTTTGGTGTGAAATTTAACCCGGGTTGATTTAAAAAAAATTAAAGGCTTAAAAATTTGATAAATTCAGATATTTTTTATTGTTTTAGGAAGGCATTTGAATAAAAGCGTTAAGTGATTAATTGGTTCAAATTTACTATTTATTCATAAGCTTAAAGAAATTTTACTACACTATGTAGTCGCTACTACATAATGTAGTAATAACAAGTTGACAAACGATGCAATTATAAAAAGCAACGGAATTGTTATGCAATTCACAGCAAGTCTGCCGGTGATGATTGTCCGAGAAATAGGGCTCTCTAGAACTCCATTGGAGTAGTCCCAAACTGTTATTGATTTGTGCAGGAGTATAGCTTACGTACCATAACGTGTACGCCCATTTACCATGGAAATTGATGTCGCCATGAGGCGTGACGTATGGAGCTTATAATATGGCCCCAAGAGCGTTGGGATAAAATTATATTTTGTGACTAGTACAGATTTGGATTTCGTGTATTCGGAAAGTATATTCTTTCATAATATAAATAGAAAGGAAGAACAGATTTTTTTTATAATTGACAATTTTAATACCGATTTCTGTATTCCTGTAGATAATGTTCTTAGTTCTTATGTCTTTCCATTTTAAAAATCCTCGGCTCATACAGCTAGGAGGGTCCAAGAATGGCTGTTGTAGCAAAATATTCAAGTTCAACCCTGGCTCTCTGATTTGTTAGACTTAAATCCGATTGAGCGGGCCTGTGATATGTTTCAGAAGTGTGTATTCACTATTGAATAAATACCTACAGGATCTATTTAAAGTCTATCGAATACTTACCTTAGGATAAAAATAATAACGTCATAAATAAGTTGATCCGCTGCTACTGCAAGTACTAAATAAACGTGGAGGTCTAAAACCTAAAATTAATGTTATTAATTTTTTTTGAAGCATATTTGCTTTCATTGATATCAGTGTTATGAATCGTTTCTTCCCTATACTATATTGGTATTTAAAAATAATAACAAAAAATATTTTATAATTTTTGTTAATATTATAACGTGTATATATTATAATACGTTAATAATTATAGATACCTACGTTTAAGGTTAGTTAGTATAGTTATCAATTAATAATAATAAAAAAATATTATTTATTGATAAGTAAATATAAATATACCATCAAAATTGTAATAAGTATTACTTAATAATTAAATATTCCTATATTGAAATGAATGGAATTATTTTCGCTATGACAGGTGTTAGTAGGCCCTCTGATTTCGTTGATCTTGTCATGGACACATAGCCTTTGGTACAAATAGCACCACGTCAAGCTTCACATTTGCACTACGAACATTATTGCTACTTTGATCAGATTGCAGAATCTGTAGAAAATGTAGAGTTTCTGATAGATAAAAAGAAAAGTGGTTTTAGCAGTCCTTTCTTGTCGGTAACCAGACACTGCATAAAGAATTATGAAGAGATCAAAATAGCTGGAAATCTGAAGGTGCTATATTGCAGTTTGGCTGGGAGGTTATTTTATTTGTTATCAGCAAGTTGTAATATTAATTGTGAAATATATACATACATTAATAAGTTATATTTCACAACTATAGACAAATAAGATAAACTACATTATGTTACTCTATAAATAAAGAATTTATTTTGACAGACACAAAGTTTGGATAAGACTTAATTATTAACTTTAGTAGAAAATAGATAAATATAGGTACTGTACTCACCTGTAAATGGAGAAACGAAATTTAAAGTTCATTATTTACGTAATATCATTGCAATAATTAAGAAATAAATCTCTCTGCTATTTCTTTTACATTTTTTACCGATTCAAAATACATTTTCTTATTACATAGACCGTTGCAAAAAATAAGATGTGGAGTATCTTGTTGTAAATAATATGTCTTGAAAATAGCTATTTCACATTTTCAGATACAGACAAGATGGTAACGAATATCACCAAAGAAGCACAACTACAACAGAGTCGATGAATGTACTGCCGTATGCACCTACTTTCCACTCTTTCCACAGACATAGACTAGTACTTCGAACCATCCCAAGTAATCAACAGACCCTGGCAAATACTTCTCTTCCATCTGATTTGAAAGTACGAGTTTGAAATTTGTTTAAAAAACTATAGACTGGCAATATCTATATATTATTGTATTCTATTCGTATAATATGATGAGTGCTACGAGAATTTGACTACGAATCAGACATTAGATACACCAAAAGATCTCTATTTTTGCAGTGCGCACTTCATCATATGATTTCTACGACTGTGGACGCACGTTTGAGAAATGATGAAAATACTTGTGGGCAACTGTCACAGTATAGAGCAATGAGAACTGCACGTTCCATAGATGATGATGTCGAAATATTAGACTTGGCTAACCTGTAAGATTTTTTTTAAATTAATTAACAGTTATTTATTAGAATATTTTATATTGCGGTAAATAAAATAACGATTAAGTTATAATAGATACCGGCTTATAAAAATATTGCCTTTAGCTTCATTAGTACTTATACTTCTTTTAATACGAGTAAGTTACCTGTCTATTACTAATGAAAAAGTATCCCATTTTCAAATATACTTACAGTGACGCAGACATTAATGGACAAATGCAAAACAGTCCAGACGTCGAATATATGGGTAGAAGGTTTGCTCAACAATTACTTGGTGAAAGTACTTGCCCAATTTTGACTGGCGTGGTGAACACTCGTTGGGGTGCTGTATCTGGAGGAAATCTTCTAGCTGGTATTGCAGCGGGATCTGAAAGGCAGCAAGTGTCTATTTTGGAACTCACAAAGGGCTCGGAACTGAACTATCAGAATGTACAACAGAGTATTAATTCTATTTATCCTGCTACCTTATCAGGTAACATAACTTTATGACTTTAATATTTCCATTTTCCTATGGAAATATAGCAGTATAAAATGATTCCATACAAAAAGCTGACATTTTTTCTTCAGAACTTAAAGATTTGCTTAACAAAAATCTTGCCAAAAATATTCAGTACTTAGTACTTTCACGGATTCTTTACATGATGGCCTAGCGAGAGAAGACCGAATGCCATGCGGTTAATTGAATATAACTAGATACTGTCAATACTTATTTAATCCATTGTAGAGAGGACATTACTATAAATATTGAACCATAAAGTAATAATTTTAAATATCCTTCCATCTTTAGACTTTGAAATCAGTTTATATATATATATATATATATATATATATATATATATATAATATATATATATATATATATATATATATATATATATATATATATCACTTTATTGCACAATTAGACATTAGAAAATATACAATAAAGAATATGTACAATGGTACAAATTCTAATATACATTGCGGATTTGATTATATAAATGTTCATGTACATTCAGGAGACTTAGCGGAAGCTGTACTTATACAAGGAACAAGAGGCAGTAATTCAATCTCTGTTGGAAATGCTGGCAATTGGAATAGCTCTCAAGCTACCCGATTCTACATGTTAAGTGGACGTACGAACATAGAAATGACTGATCCTGAGATCCGCGGAGGTCTTGACGGATTTTTCCTCGGCACCACTCTATCAAATACACTTGGAACATTCAGTTCCTTGAGACTTTCGCAATTGCTTGATATGTATTACTCACCAGTAGTAAGTTTAAATTTACTTTCATTACAAATTAATTGTGTATAAGTAAGTTGTGTTTGTAAATAAATAATAAATAAATATCTACACACAGTTAAGGGTTAATAAGTTATAAGTACCAAATATAAAATAAGAATATAAAACTTCGCGCTACACCTTATATTTTAATGAAAAGTGAAATCTAAGATTTTTGACGAATGTAAGTTACTAGCACTATAACGCTTGTAATGCAACCTCTTCATAGTAAGATATGCGTAGATTAGTTTTATGAAATATTATCTCATGTTTCCAGAATGGCGTTTTTAATCCTACACTGAGAGCATGTAATCGTCGAGAGCTAAGTCAACAATATATTGCAACTACCAATTTAGTAAGTGAAACAAGAGCTTTCGCTGCTGCACTGGACACTGTGATGCTTTTAGAGGGAACTATCATTGGCGGTTTAGACAATCTTGT
Source organism: Scirpophaga incertulas (assembly GCA_036419045.1). Lineage (NCBI taxonomy): Eukaryota > Metazoa > Arthropoda > Insecta > Lepidoptera > Crambidae > Scirpophaga > Scirpophaga incertulas. The sequence goes on along the minus strand of CM071629.1, from coordinate 16,889,139 downwards.
GAATAGCGCTGTTACAAATTTCCAGAGTTATACCAGTAATATCAACATATTTTTAAATTAACATGAATTAATCATATAAATGTAGCCTACTTCGATTCATCTAATGTTAATCTTGCAGATAATAACCTCAACGATCTTAATTGTGATAACACTGCAACCACCCGAGTAGACACTCAACTAAGAACCAATTTGTATATAGCTATTGATGGCACCTGGCCATATCAAACTGTGTATCCTGCTATTTCATATCTGCTGGATGCTATAGAAGTTGGAAAGTTTGGATCAAGTATAACACTTTTAAGCGCTTCAGATGGTAGTGTTCTTATCAATCAGACATTCTCTCTGGCTGATTTTCATACCAAATATACTTCTGCATTGCACCAAACATGTAAGCATTAACAATAATTTTGACAAATACCAAATTTTATAACACTTAAAGTAACCCAAAATGATTATTACAGTTTTGGGGAACGTGAACTTGTTATCAACTTATACTACATTAAATTCTATGATGAAAAATATGTTGACAATTGAAAGCTCATCTAACTACGTCGGCGGCAATGCAACTGTTTTACTCTTCTTACTTAATTCCGGCAATATTGAAAATAACCAAAATGTTTTTGAACAAGCTCGAATTCTTAATGATACAGCTCCAGGTAAGTTACTTTATTCTTAAATATTTTACAGTTATGAATTAAATAAATTTCAGAGTTCATATATCAAATAAATTTTATTATACGAATTACCTAAAATTCTATAAAGATAAATGTTATTGATATATGATCGATCGTTTGGCGGATGAGCCAACGGAAGGTAATTGTTGAATAAGTAAGATAAAATTTATTAATTCATTGCAGCTATGTTAATATAAAAAACGAAGCAGTACAAATGTATTCACTCTTCAGAATTGAACTCTAGACTTCCAAATACAAACCAATACGTACATGGCAACAAATACTTAACTAGAAAATCAAATCAATTGATTTTTAGTCTATTTGAAATAAATTAATGCATATAAATATTTTCACTTCTACTTAGATTCATTTATTGCATTTGTATTTATAGTTATATAACATATAAAATTATATTTTTATTTTTACAGATTTGAGGGTTCTGTATGCTACATCATCGAACCAACAAGATAATCTTTGGAACATAGTCCGCGATATGCGCAACGACATTATGACAGTTGCTCTACCATCGACTGGTTTTAATGTAGATGTTGCTCTACGCCAAGTGCTTACTAGCATTCAAACTGGTAAATAAAAATCATGCATAGCTAAATTATGATTAGAAATAACATTAATTAACTACACACTATATCTACATAATTATGAATCTTTCAGTTGGAAGAAGAATCATCAATCCCGTATGTGGTGCTGACTTTGTGGATCAATCATCAGGAACAAGGCAGTTTGTTGATCATATAACACCCGGATATATCAACTATTACAAGCTCAGTCCAAATTATTTTTACCAAAATAACGAGAATACTAAAGTGCGGGTATCTCGCAGCGGAGCAACGCTTGGAAATCTTATTGTCTGCCATTCTCGTGTTCTGCAACAGCCTAGGCAGTCAAGGTATATACAATCAAATGAAAAACATTTTAAATTAAAGATTGCGATATTGAAAAAAATATTGTATCATAAGATAACATTCACTCAGAATGGCCCCACATCAGTTTTTTAGTTTATTCTTTCTTCAAAACCAAAAAAGAAAAATAGAAATAAAAAGAGTAGTAGAAAGATTGAATTGACTTGAAGATGAGAATAGTCTGAGATCTAGGAAAGGACATAACGTGATTTTTAACACCCAAGCGAAATTGTGGGGGAAAAGCTATAACTTATACAGGACAAAAACTATCTAATAAATAAATATAAAATCTTTATTCTTACAGACAAAACACTACAGCTCATGGTGCTTCAGAACAGGAAATCGCAGCTAACTGTACCACATTACCCGCAACTGGGAATGTAGAAATATTCCTTTTTAACGCATGTGATGATTCGATGCCAATAAATGCATGCTCTCCACTATACCTATCCGTCGAAGCTACTGAAACAGCCACTTTAAACCCTATTTGCACAAGTGAGTAATTGCAATCTAGTCTATTTTATTTTCGTATAAACCTCCTTTCTCTAAGTTCGCTTATGGAGTTTGTGCAAAATATTATTTCATTATTATATCATCATCTGTATAGTGACTGTTAGAGAACAAATGTCTCACGATCTCTTCCCGTGAATGTTTAAAAAGTAAATAAATAATTTTAACGCAATTATATCTTTGCGATGTGCTCGAACATGGGTAATAAGCTCGCTCTTTAACACATTGAGAACTAATTAAACTTAGTAAAAAAAAATTTACATCTCTGACCAAAATTTTAAGGAAAGTTTCTTCATCGCATATAGTTATGAACACGCTGGTTACATAAAAGAGTTATTTCAACTACGAAAGTAGCGTTAAGCTTTGTTGGTAGGCTCATTTCAAAATTTTGTAAGAACAAATAAAACTAACTAAAATAATATGTTTGTTTTAGGTATGAACAACTGCAGATTTCCCTTCGATGTTGCATACCTAATCCAAGTGGAAGAGCTAAGGTGCTTCAACAGTGGAACAAACATCACAGCCAGTCATGTATTTTTATTTTTTGGTTTAATTATAAATATATTAAGATTTTTGTAATTACATAATTTACGGCTTGTATTATAGTAATACACGATTTTATGGACATAGCACTCTACCGACACCCATCGATTAATAATATTTTAAGTATGTAAAATACAGGACAACAAATATAAATACTTACAAATGGTTTTAAACAGATGTTATATAATAAGACATAAAATACATAAAAAATTAGAAGCTATGTATTTTAAAGAGAAATTTTATGGTGAACAATATTTTAACTTTAAGTAATGCCTAAGTTATATAAACTAAACATATCTGCTACGTACTTGTATTAGTAATTTTATAAGAGACAAATGAAAATACAGGGTTGAATTAGTATTACCAACAATAACATAACAGAATAACAAATATTTTGATACTGTCATTGTCAGAGCGACTGAACGTGTAGGTACGGCTTTTCTACGATGGAACTGTGTGTATGTGAAAACATAATAAAATATTCATTTAGGTTATTAGTTTATAAAACTATATATTTTTTTATAAATAAAGTGTTAAAAACATATTTATATTTTCGTTCAGAGCTTAGTATTTAGCTAAGTATTAGTATAATATAGTATAATTATTAGTACTAGTATCCTAACGTCTTACTGTTAATGTTAACAATATACTAACTATATCAGAGATGACGACGAGAGTACCCTACTCTAAGAGGGATAAAAGCAGGGTGATGTTGATGATTTGGGCTAAGCGATCATAGGGATCGCTGTCTTGAATCATTTGCCTGGCGGCGGGCGCTGAATTTAAACTGAATTCCGGTAACATTCTAAAGTCTCTATTTTACTGATAGAAAAATGAGAGTAATAAGAGCAGCGAGGGGAGGGCAGTAATGGAATAAAGTACATTAAGCCCTTTGTAGCTTTAAAACTAATCCCACTCGCATGCAACAATAAAGGCATGCATAGAAGAAGTAATAAAGGAGGACCTAGGGAGCAATAAATGGATTGATTAAAATGTAATGTAAAAGTTTGTGGAGTGAATGATTGTGTGATAGATGAACGGAATAGAAAGAAATACTGTTTCTCTGAGATGCAGTAACGTGGTGAGTTGCGTAAAGATAAAAGTACATATAAATATATATTTTTATGACTGCAGAAGATGTCATATCTTAGTGAATCTTTTTTTAACATGTCACATAGAAGTATCTCATCTGATGGTTAGTGATGATAAAGCATAACACAGAAGCGAACATCGCAACTTGCCCCATGGCTGCGTGCGAAGTAGGAGGGGGGGAACAACGAATCGATTGCAGCGCTCGCCGTGGCCAAAAATGGAACTTTGGGAGGACCAACTGTCTGTTTTTACTAGCGAAATTATAATTTCAGTTTTAAAATAAACATGGGTAAAACAAACAAACACAACAACAACGAAACCTGCTGCGTAGTTAACTGTAAAAATAATTTTTTTTATAAATTTCCACGAGCAAGTTGGAAACAAGAACAACGAATAAAATGGATAGTCGCTGTTAAGAGGAAAAAGTAAGCTAACTTAAAAAACAACATTTTTATTCTTCTTGTAGTGGCATGTTACAATGATTAAGTTGATTTATTTGTTATTTTATTTCAATACCTATGGAAGGTGGTACCACAAAGCCACATTCCAGGATTTGCAGTGCGCACTTCATTGGGGGCGAGAAAGCTGATGAACAGTCATAGTTACGTCCCAAGAATATTTATTCATTGCTACATACACCTCTGCAAGGCTTAATTCAAATTTGGCCTTGTCAAGATACAAACGACATATGGAACGCACTTACAATAAATAATAAAATAATGCAAATATACTGCGAAAGAAAAAAATAGATTCTTTCCATATTGTGTCAAAATGTAATGTAATGTGTAAAAAAAATTGGTAGGCAATCTCAGAGTAAATAGAAACTGGAGTAGGCATCAGTCAAATTTCTCGAACAAATTTTTTCTGTCATATCTTGCGGGGGGCGAGGTTACTACTACACTCTAAACCAGCACACATAAACAGAAAATTTTAACGTTTTTACAAAAATGCACACATGGACACATGACACACAATTTTGAAATTCACGCACACAAACCTTAAAAAAGTACGTTGACGTTCTATTCGAACACAAAAAATGTAAAAGTGTGGGAAGTAACGAGACATCACCCAAAAGAATGATATCGATAAATCGCTTGCGTTCAATGAATGAATGTTAACTTGGCGTTAATATTTCAACATAATTAAAATATCATGCTTCGACATTTAGTATGTAGTCAATATAAAATTGACAGATATCGAAGGTTAATAAAATGCAAACTTATACTCAGTAGTTTATTATAGTAATTATAACATCTAATAATTTTACCTAATTTTTGTGTCTTTTTAACTGCATATTTGTTTATTTGGTAGGATATTAAGGTAAAAATACGAATTTTGTTGCATGAGAAGCTACAGAAGTCCTATTAAACCGGAAAATAAAATAAGTTTTATTGACACCTGTTATATGCTCTTTGGTCATACCCAAGAAAAGGTATGTGTAGTCTGTGGTTTTTCCGCGTACGGGGTCCACACGGGACAGTGTCCTGTCAGTTGGTTTTCTTCCTGAGTGTTTTGTACTAAAATTGTATACCAGATTAAAAGGAGTAAATAAAACTCAATATTGTATTTAAAGTGGATTTATTTACTGCTATACTATATCGTCCTACGATAAAAGCGCACTTCAACAACACCAAGTTGCGGATACAACAAAAATTGTATTTTTACATCAAAATTAGATACTGCAACACCGACATTGTTATAATAACATTAAAAATGCGTTTTCTAAAAGAAATATTTTATTGAAAAACACGTTTTGATACACACTATAAAAGTAATTGAGTTTTTTGACACGGGATTGACAGTTAGTTCTATTATTCCCATGTATGCTATTATAATAATTAAATTAGTTTAATCGTATTAAATACAACTAAATATCAGATAGGGATCTTAAAAATACTTTAACAATCAACAATATCTCTTAAACGAAATTTTTTGATTTTTATCCTTAATATGTTAGCAATAATTTTGAGTAATTTTTTTTGCAGATTTATATTGGGTTATAATATTTTGTGAACTCCCATGCTCCGGTCACTGATGTAATTAATATTACATCATTAGGTAATTTTTCGACTGCACCTTTTAGTGTATTATAATCCGAGACGTCATTATTAAACAATATTAAATAAAGCGTACTTATTTTCTGTTTACTTACTTTGTTTGTCAATTATATTTTATTATTCAATAAGATTTAAGCATAATATTTTTAATTAATGTCAATTATTCCATTCATTCATTCATTCATATTTACTCGTAAAACCAAATATCGATATAGTTGCATCCCTATTTCAAGTGTGAAAATCAATTAGGGCTGCTGATTAAAAAAGATAATATTTTTAACTAAAATTTTTAAGATGATGTTGGCGCTAGTTTACAGATGCTTACCTTTTAAGCATGGCTCTTATATTTCCTTTAACAAAATTACACTCACAAAGTAAGTGTTACTATTTTATTACTGCTATTTTTATAAACAAAAATAACATACAATGAGATTAACAGTGACAGATTGAGTAATTCGCGATAGGTAAAAAAAACTATTGCAAATGTCCTCCTCATACATCTTTTTTGATTTCTATATATAGAAACCGCTAATAGAAACAAAACTTGTTACTTAACTGTTATTCTATCAAGGCACCTTCACCATTTTGGTATTGTACAAAAAGTGTATGTCTCGATAGAATAACAGCAGTGTGCTACTTGATTTATCATCTATACTTGATTTGAAGGGAAGTTTGAGTTTAGTTCATTTTTACATTATTGATTGTTTTAAATAATGCACCTATATAAATACTTATAAAAATATTTATTTTAAATGGTATAATTGCTAGTACATCGTTATGTATAGAACTGTTAAAGTATCAAAAATAGTAAAATTGTGTATTATTGTAACAGGCATCGGCAATTTAAGACAGCAGAGTACCAAATGATGCTGTTACTGATTAAATTAATACCTACCAGATTAGAAAATTGTTATATGAACTATACAAATTCTATATGTCAAATGTCATAATTAATTGAAATATGATAATGTTCAACCCTAGCTCACGCACTCCCCACGAGACTATATGACGTCAGACCGCACTCCTCACGAGACTATATGACGTTAAATTTGAATTTGCAGAATTGTAAAACATGAAATTATGAATTAAATAATCAATAAATCTTAAAAATAATACTTGCAAATGAAAGGTGACACCATCTTTTTGCATACTTGACGTGTTAGACTTCTTTTTACACGAAAAAACAGCACAAATAGGCATTTTAGTGGGAGCTCTGTTCGCCGCGACATGCACAATGTTGTGTGACAGCCCATAAGGCAGCTCAACTAGTTTTTATAACGTACAAATTCCGAGTCTTATGCTTTGGCAGAGGGGATGTTAGACAATGGCATCTCCTGTCTTGGTTACTTTGAGTAGGCAATTTTACGTAGTTTCCAAATGAATATAACATGATTAACTTCTAATAAGAATAAATCGATAATAATATATGGGAGTCTAAAAAAGTTTTAAAAATATTTGTAAATGTGTTCATATGTTATTGTAACTAAGATAAATTTGAAGATACAGTAAAGACAAAGATACATAAGTTCATAAATAAAGATTTCATAAGTTTCAATAAACTTTTGTTTAATAATTAAGATTCCTTTTAGCGGAAACCAATCTTTATTCTTATGCTCTGAATATTTCATCACTATTACTACGTTATGTCATGAATCTCTTTTATTAATGTTCACTGTGATCAATTAGGAGGATAAATTAAAATTTGAGGTAGACCCGACATAGAACGTCAAGATGCCACCTAGCTATGATATGAGTTACTGGTATCCTTAGCATTCAGCGCGATAATAATCTAGTAAGTTATTTCCGGACCGCATCCCAAATGTCATGTGTCAGAAAAAAAATATAAATAGGTATATACATATGAAATAAGAATCAAAACAAACTGTTAGCAAGTGTAGAAGTTTTGTCTATTGAAAATAATTAGGTATGTCTGCAGATGATTTTGATGCTTTCGACCGAGGAGACAATGACGGTCAAAAACTTGATAAAATGTTTACTTTGAAAAAGTGGAATGCAGTAGCTATGTGGAGCTGGGATGTCGAATGCGATACTTGTGCTATTTGTCGTGTCCAAGTTATGGGTAAGTCCTATTCCAATAACACAAATATTAATAATCTCTTTAAATTTACACAATACGATAGTAACTTTTTCTTACCTCCATCTAAGCATAGTTATTTCTGAACCTTTGTATAGTTATAACATTTTGCTCAGTAATATTTTTGTCTACCAACTGGTTATTCATAAATCAGTTAGTGTTTTATATATGTAGTTTGTTAGATACATAATATATACAGAATAATTATTATACTATTTTACCATTCTTGGTTGGCTGTGTCAAGCCAAACTGTTCCCACCTCCGATGCTATTCTAAATCCATTATCAGTGAATTTTGTGTGATACTTATATAAATTTCAAGATTTTTTTCAGATCTCTATATGTATGCCAGTTATTAAAATAAAGTATTGATTACTTGCTAATATGTCTAAATAGCTATTAAATCATAGGTATTATTATCGCCCCACTCTGCAATTTAATTTCTCGTTAGTTTGTTGTGTCATTGTGTGTCATCAGCAAAGGGACCAGGTCCACTATAAAAGGTTGCAATCGTTTTTCATATTAATAGTTCAAAATACCATAGTTACTTTCTGAATATAGTTTGGTAGAGAGTTAGCTGCCTTTAGCCTTTAGCCTTAATTGGACCATTGTTATCTAAAATTCAAAACTCAATTTGATCCTACATAATTTACTATACTATAAGAAAAAAAATCATTTAAACAATATGTTTTATTGTAACATATTTAAATATGGTAACTTAGTAAGTAATAGCTTTCTAAATAATTTTAAGTACTGTGTTTATTTACAATATATAAACTTTTGGTGTTTATCTCATTTGAAGACAATTGAAAATAGGATATAAAGAGTATTTATAATAATAAATAATATTCTAAAAATGTTATTAATGTTATACTTCAAAAACATAAAGCTAGTTAGACTGGTGAAATCCTGAATTGTGTGAAAAAATCACAATTGTAACACAACAATGAAAAGATTGTATAATTAAGTTACTCTCATTTATTTTTTATTATTATGTTGTTAATATTATGCGATTTTATATGACATGGTCCTTTATAAGGTGTATGGAGAAATTTAATGAAAGTGTGTGTGGAGTATACTAAAGTGCGTCCAGTCTTTATCTGCACAATGACAAATCAACTAAAGACTAGTTAGATGTGCAGAAACTATTGTCTTTACAGGTTAAAATGTTTGTGGACTATTGTTTTTTGATTTTGGTGATAATGATACCAGGATATAGAATAGACTCCGGTCACCTGCTTTCTCAAAGCCCCCTAATTATTATTAACCACAATAATAATTTTACATTTTTTATTTATTATACATCCTAACAGAATCACATAAATTTCCTTACAGTGAATTTTTCATATTTATTTAAAATATTGCTCTTTGATAAGTGTAACTTATCACTATCTTACTTATACTTATCATTGTTTCTAAACTTTCTATTTAAATAAGTGTCTGACTGCAAAAAGGTTTCAATTTGTTAAAACTAAAACTGAATTTTCGAACCTACTGTGACTCTTGGATGAATCTCAAACAGAAACTTAATTAAACTTATTTGATATTCTATTGCTTACTTAGATCTGGTGTATTTTTATGCAATTATTTGCATGCTTATAGGCAAAAAAGCAATCATTAAGGAACACATTTTTATGTTTTTAATTACATAAATATGTTAAAGTACTTTTGGAAGTAAACTTTCAAAACCATCATTCATTTAGACTTAGACAATTACTACATAACTAATAGCAAACTTTCAATAGAATATTTTAAGTTTTGTGATGTCATGATCATTTATGAATACTCGAGCTTCAAAGTGGTCATAAGTGCTGTCTTTTTTTACTGCAATGGACCTGTCGCTCAATCACTAAATTAAATTTTAAATTTGACTTAATATTTATTTGCTAAAAAATTAATTTGTTCATATATCATAGGGCATTAAAACCATGTTATTGTTATTACAAAATAAATCAACTTAATACTAACATGTCACTAAATCTTACAAAATTCTTTATGTGGTAAGATTCAAAACAATAAATTATACCTCACAACATAGATTGAAAGAGAACATTAACATAAAATTTTACTCTTATTCTCTAATTCTAGAATTTTTTTAAAGTTATAAATATTTACATATAAATAACTGAATATACAACTTACCCGTACAACATTCCACACATATACACAACTTCTGAATTATTCATTTCCAACATTTTGATATATGCTATAAATTAAAAATGTAATATTGTGCTATTATTAAGTCTATTATGTATCACCTAATGTCATGGTGATAAAATATAAACATTTAAATTTATATAATTTTAGCATAGCATTCGAAAAATTTTATTATTATAAATAAATTCACTTTCTAAGCTTTAACAGCCATTAGGTAAAGGTTTTATATTAGCAATTGAGCTCATTCTTCGAGTTTTTGGACTACTTCTGCCTGTTAATTTATTCTCTATTTGTTCAAGACTTTTACCCCTAGTCTCAGGAACACATATTACAACAAAAAATAAACCAACAAAACATATAGAACCAAAAAGCCAAAATGTTCCAGCAGGTCCAATCCCATCAATAATATTAAGAAAAGTTTTTGTAACGGTAAATGTACAGAGCCAGTTAAATGCAGTACATATAGATGCAGCAGCTCCTCTTATTTTAGCTGGCAAAATTTCACCCATCATAAGCCAAGGTATAGGACCAAAAGCCAAAGAAAATCCCAGCAAGTAAACCATTAGACTTGTCAATGGTAACCATCCTAAAGACGAAACATCCATTTTTAAATCATTTTGTACGTAGAAAAACGATCCCATTACTACTAATGTGATTGTCATTGTAACTGATGAAATGTATAAAAGTACTTTACGACCTGCTCTATCTATGAGAGCTGTTGCAATAAAAGTTGATACAAAATTAACAATACCTACAATAATGGTTGACAAATTTTCATCAACAGCACTTCCTGACATTTGGAATATAGAGACAGTGTAAAATATAACTGCATTTATTCCAGAGAGCTGCTGGAAAGTCATCAACCCTAAAGAAATTAAAATAGACTTCATGTACTTACGACTAAAAAGATCTTTTATACTCGAATCATCGCTTTCTACTTCTGCATCAGTCAAAGCAATGTCACGCATTTCATTATCGATTTTTGTATCTTTTCCACGTAACCATTGTAAAGCTTTTCTAGCCTCATCATTTCGCCCTGCAGCTATATACCATTGTGGAGTTTCAGGAATCATCAACATTAAGATAAAGAAAGGTATAGGTAAACATGCTCCTAAGTAGGCTAATTGAGACCAGTCCAGATACTTCCCGGCAAGATAACATATTAATATTCCAATATTTCCAATTGCTGTAGGGAACAATCCTAAAGTTCCACGAACTTCTGGCTGTATAGCTTCCCCGAGGTATACCGGAAATGCTAAAGATCCAATACCAACACACAATCCGCAAATGACGCGTCCAGTCAATACGAGGTGAACAATTTTTGCCGTAGCTATTAACATCCATCCTAAGAAAAAAGGAGGTGCTGTAAATAGGATTGTTTTCCGTCTTCCTATATAGTCAACCAGAGGACCACCAATTACACCTCCCGCTAGGGCAGCTAACGGCATCAAACTTCCGACCCAACTCGCCTGTAATTGACATTGTTTGTAAATAATCTCATGAAAAGTAAAAGTTAAATTAATAAAAAAAAATATTGTAGAATAATCAGACATACCTGTTCTTTAGTTACAGAAATTGTAGTACTATTCTCCATCGTTACTAAAGCTGGGGAAGTATAAGCAGAAGAAAAACCAATAATCATTGAGCCCATTGAAACTGCTACGGCAGCTAAGACCTAGAAAAAAATGAAGGTCATAATTAATTAATAAAAACTCCACTATATGCGCGCACAATCTATTCATTTCCTTAATATTTAATGATTCGTAAATTTAAGATGCTGTGGTACCATAATAATTGTCTTGTCGTTGTTTGTTGAGTTGTGTGAGTTAACATACACGCAAATATTCATGCCATGACGTTATTTGGGGGAGGTGTGTGCGTCGCGCCTACGATTAATTTGAGCAATCATTGACTTTGATTGTAGCGTGCGTCCATCAACAGTTTTCAGTACCTACATAATTTCTGGTCACTTCTTTAAGATAATTTCAGACCTATGTAATTGTAAATGAAAATATTAGATATTCTTTACATATTTGTTCTTAATATATTTGTTCGTAATAAAATTAGTAACTTAATATAGAAACGACTGACTAATGCTCATCTACCTTCTAACATAGAGATCAGCATTACACAAAAATATACATTTAAAATCTTAGGAAATTTCTCACAATATATTCTTATCAAGAACTTTGTATTTACAGTCGAGCTAGATCTAAACATCATTATACTGTATGACATTATCAAACTGGTTTGTTTTAAACAATGCCTTTTTTTTCAAAATTGTAATTATTTGTAAGAAAGTTCTGTTGACGCGTGAACTTAATCATGCACGCTTTTAAAAAATTAGGAATAATGAATGATTGATTGATGAGAATTTCAATTGTAAACGATACAACTTCAATCACTAAATAATTTCGCCAAATCTCAAGTAGCACATGAATATCGTAATATAGTTACTAAATAATAAAATTAATACACAAAATTATTAACTAAAAAGTCATAATTCCTACCTGCGAGAATGTGTATTTCGGTTTACCATATTCATTGGTTCTCACTCCTATACTGTAATGTGTATCTGCTCTCATTAATATCTTCATATTTGATTCGAATTTTTGGATCTGTTTATCACGTTTACACTACACTGTAGCCTACCGTACTGTAATTTTTTGCCTGCACAAAAAACGTAGAATGTCTCCTCGTCTTAAGCTTAGGAAGAAATGTGTGTATCTCGCTACGCCACTGGTGATATATACGGGCACAAATTGATTGATAAAACTCATTGGCTCGCGAGGTTGTGTGAATCAAAACAAGTCTTTGAATCGACTTGCATTATTAAACATGGAGGATAAATTTCCGTTTCAGGAATGAAAAGTTTTTCTTTCAAAACTTCATATTCTTTTACGAGAAATGTAAGTATCATTCTATTAGCTTTTTTTCTTATTTCACATATTTTTATAGTATTTAATGTCCTCATCTTTAAATTTTGAAAGTACTTAAGCTATTTATAATAAAAACAATTAGTTATTATATATTTTCTGATTAGCTAAAACTTTCCATCGCAAAATCTTCCACAACAGTTCATATATGTATTCTGTAAACAATGCCCCATGTGCAGTTTATGCATGCGCAAAATAATGTTATAAACATGCACTCTATGGACCGAATTTCCGCGGCAAAATTTGTATGTATACGACAACGCTATTTGTCACACAGTCAGGAATATACAAACATAACTGTTGCAATCAGTTTATTCAAGTTCTGACGTGGCCCGCTCAACCACCGCACTTATTTTCAGTAAAGAAAACCTGGACAGTATATTCACCACATATCTACAGGAAGTACCAAAATTTCGTTAGATACGATTGCCGCCGGAAAGGAACATTGTCGAGTCGCAATTTTAATAGATATAACTTAGATTTTATAATTATGTGTATATCCTAACCTCGATTTGTATTATTATATGCCATACCGGCAAGTCAGTTATAGGATGAGTCAATTCAGTATGGAAAAGAAACGGAACGTTTTTTACTTATAGTATATTTATTTAGCATTTTTAAATAAAAAAGAGTTTGCAATCACAATTACAAAAAACAATAACCACATACATGAAGTAGATTTTTTTGTGATTATTCAACGATTGAATCAATGATCTTCTTCGTTAAGATCTTCCAACAATATCTATTAAGATAACGTATCAAATAACAAGTAATTTTAGTAGATATACGGGTGATTATATAAAAGTTGGGTAACTCGATGTCATCAACCAATATATACAAAGTCTTATTTTATTTTATTGAGATTACAATTTATTTTAAAACAATGAAAAGACCTTCATTTGGTCACCCAAATTCAGTTCTTCATTTTGAATACAAGTTATTAAAACAACACTATTAATCCTTAAAACGTCAGTCCTTTGGCATGTCACAACCCCGAAAACCAACAATCAAGTGACTGTCTACTAAACATCATCATTGATTTAAGAAAAGTTATTAATTTACTACAATCTGTGATGTATATAGTTTATATATATTACAACTTCATAATGCAGTGCTGTCTACTTTATTTAAAAAAGAAATAAGAATCTTTGTGTTTAGTTTCATTCGTCAGTCTGTTGCGTGTTATTTAAATTTGAAATTCGTGAGAAATATCGCCGACTCAACGTCAAATCCCACTTTGAATTTTAATGTTGGTAATGAAGTTAGTTGCGGATCGCACAATTTGACGGTCGCCATAACTGTACCAGTATTTGGGTTATGTTTGTTGTGTATACACATGGTAAGCCAGTCAACATTTCAGTCTTATGGTGAGTCGTTATTTTTTTTTAATCTGAAGTTTATTTTTATTTATACATAGTAGACTATGATTTTTTAAAATGCAGTTTGTTGATATTGATCGTCGAAATTACAAAAAAAAAAACATTAGTCCTTATTATAACATCAAATTTTGTCTTTTTCGTCAGTCCGTTGGCCTCAGTCCTGTTTCAGGTATCGCTCCAGAGGACTGACGTGGTTCCATAGTACTGGTATTTTTTTGTTTTATGGCACTTTTTTCTTAATTGCTACCATGTATAATCATGTCTATGTTATATTTCAGTTTAAAACATCATGCGACACGCCAAAAAGAAATTGAATAGGGAAGAAATACTAAAATCAAAGAGAAGCTCGCTTGGCCAGAGTTAAAAGCGATCCCATTAAATTAGCGGAATACAAAGAAAAACAAAAACTTCAGTACATAAAAAAAAATAGAAAGAACAAAGAAAAAATGTTGAAGACATGACACGACAATAAACCAAACCACAAATAATGTAATACGCCAGAATACTCCTTCACCATCTGACGACGACGACGACGACGGAAATGAGACATGTTATTAACAAAGAGCAAAAGAAGCTAAAAAAGAAGGCACTCCTTTTTGTTGATGACATGTTTCTAGATTTCTAAAATCTAGAAACATGGAAATGAAAAAGATAAAGGCTGTAGTTTCAAAACTTAAAACTAAACTAAATACTCAGCGTCAAAAATATAAACGAGTCAAAAAACAGTTAAAACAAATAATAAAATCTGTTAAAATAACGCCAAAGAGTAGAATACAAGACATGAGTGAAGATATAACTAAAAAGAAAGAATTAGTAAAGAAGGCCCTTTTTGGGAAAGTTATTAAAACACAACTGAAAGAAAACTGCAGTAAACTAAAGACTTATGAAGAAAGAAAAAAAAAATAAACAAGCTATATCTGGAAATGTAGTTGACAAAGCAGTCAACAGTCGCAGTCGTGGAAGTTTACGGCTTCTTATTGGGACAAACTCCCATATAGTAATACCATATAGTAATAGTACAAAGAACATAAAGATGGATATGAGACTTTTTCTATTGCAATTTTTCAATTTATATAGTCTATACGTAATCCTGTTGTATCTGTTTTACATAACATTTTCATTTCTACCAGTAAATGTACCATACAATATATCTATAAAAGGAAATCCTTACTGACTAACTATCGTTCTATATTGACTAATTTTCATGTATGATTTATGTTGGAAGGCAGTTAAAAGAAAAGAAATATATTAGATAGTAATATCAATAAATATTTATCTACTTTACCTACATTGTCTTCACTACATAATATAAAACAAAGTCGCTATCCGCCGTCTGTCTGTCCCTATGTATGCTTAGATCTTTAAAACTAAGCAACGGATTTATGCTTGTTTTTTTAATAGATAGAGTGATTCTAAAGGAAGGTTTATATGTATAATACATGCATAATATAGTAAAGAAACCATAGATAAAAGAGGTTTCTAATGTGATGTCGTAAATAAGCACGTTTTTTGCGCTTATATTGCAAAAACGCTGGCTGAACCCTACGAGATAGACCAAAATAATGTACTACAGTATTGTCCACCTCAAAAAGTTCAACAAAAAAAGTTCGCGATATAACCATTTTTTATCCTTTACTAAAAAATGGTTATTTACGAAGTGATTTTAAACAATATAGCACTTATCATTATCGAAGTAGTACCTTAAATAAATTGTGCATTTATCATAGATCAATATGCTTTTTATTGCATGTAATTTATGTGAATATTTCTGAAGATATTATAAATTTAAAATGTAGGGACGTAGACAAGCATTGCACCGGTGCGAAGCCGGGACGGATCGCTAGTAAATTCTATTACCTACTTAGTATCTAAGATTTATTTAGTGCAATAACCTCAGTGTTTTGTAACACTTTTGAAACAACAAACATTACATTTTGCTCTTAGAGGATGCTTAAAGTCCCTCAGATAACATGAACCAGTTAATTAATAAAAAAAATTGTGGTGACTGTTTTCTTTGATCCGCACCTCGAGCCTCGCGCAGCTCTCGGCGACGTGCCCGAAAGCTCGGGTTGTAGCAACTTATCACATAAAACAACCAAATTAACACAGGTTTGCAAATGAAATGTGTACTACGTATGCCACGGTACGGCATGTAGATCAGCAGTTCGTCATAGTAAACCCGTGCTCATGCATGAGGATACCCACAGCATTACATCTGTCGACAGGTCCCAATACAATTAGAATGTACTATGTGATCAAATAACTAAAATGATAGTTATATAATTTATTTTAGAATTCCGTTATTTGCCTTAATTAACACCAGTAACCAACAAACTAAGACACCTTTGAAAATCTTATGTGTGTAAAAATGTAATATATTTCTAATACTTACACCAATTAGTCTAGCCCAAATTGAGTATTGTAAGGCTTGTTTGTGGTATCTAGGGTAACGGATAGACATACAAATACAACCACTTTAGATAGAAATATATATTATTAAAACCATACACTGAGGAAAAATATAGCTAACAAAGCCACAATAAAAACGTTGTCAATATTTTTTGTATTTGCATCAAAATACATAGGTAAAGAATATAAATTAATTTATCTATGGCCACAAAGTTTTTATTGTCAAACTTTTATGAATCTGTGGACAATACGTTATTTGTCATTTTATTTAAGTTATAGTATTATTAACACTGTCGCAACTTTACGTTGTCAACGATTTCCATATTTTGACGATCTATCAAAATTTTAAAATTGTTTGATTCACAAAAGAAAATAATAGCAAAGTGCCTTTTGTGCTGAGATACATTTTTAATTATTAACTTTGGCGTATTGACAAAGTAAGTGGCATGAATTGGCGGCGGGGGAGCTAATGATTTAACGAACTTTGTCAGTTGATCGAAGTTTTATTATGATTTTGTTTCATTTGCCTGTGATCGTTGAGCGCGTGTGAATATATCATTTCGTTTTAGCGGTTTAAACACCTGACAGGATTACAATAAATTGCTATAATTCCTTTGGTGGACCAAATCAGTATACCGGTACCGGTTACGTGCTACGAATCAAAAATCACATAGGTTTTTAACCACTTTGAGAACTATTTTAATGAGGACAATTGCGAGATATTCAATAGACGACGAGGCCCTAAGGGTATTTTAATAAATGCCGGACTTAGTCATCTGACAAAAAATGTTGGGTAAGTACCACCCTTGTTATCCTGTTACCCATAAGGTTTGCTTACCTCAGCGGTCCTAACCCTAAATTATTTGCGAAATATGTGCAATATGGCAATAAAAATAAATTAACTATGATTATGTTTTCTTTAAATTTTCTGAACTCTGACCCAATGAAAATTCACTGCCACTAATAAAAGAATGTCTCCTAAGTAGGTCACATTTTGAATCCTTTTTATATTTTGCGTTGGTGTCAGCTTCTCCAGTATACCCACCTTTTTGCTACTCTGACAAAGGTAGTGCACTCTTCTGAACCTCTTATACAGGTAATTTGTAAAGACGTTGGCTTTAATTCAAAATAATAATCTACTGATAATTAGTAGTGCATACCCCAAATATGAAGCAAATCGGTTGACCTTAAATATTTGCTGTTCTGTACATTTTGGATACGTTACACTTGTATGGAACAGAAAATGTTTTAAGGTCTACTACGATTTGCCTCTTAATTGGGGCATGCATTATTAATCATCAGTAGATTATTATTTAAAATTAAAGCCAACGTCTTACAAATCAGTTTCAGAAGCGTGTGCTTCCTTTGTTAGGGTAGCAAGGTTGGTTATACTGGAGTAGTTGACTGTTTTGCCATATTAAAAAAACAGAAAGTCACCTTAGCAAAGTAAAATTGTTAAAACAACAAAAAAAAATTTTGCTCTTCTCACAAAGTTAATAAAAAATTGTATTTGTAACAACGTTTAACATTGCTAATAAATGTTGTTATAATCACAATAAACATCTGACAATAAAAACTTTGTATCTATATCAATTTGCTTTAAACGGTTGTGTGGGGTTAAAGTTTTTTTTTGATACAATGACAATAATTTTCTCTCAGTGTAAATAGTCACAAATATTCGCATTCATCACACATAAATCTGCCGCCACTGGGACTCGAAACCGGAACCTCGGAGAGCAACACCTTGAAACCGGTGCACTTACCACTCGCCTACGGAGTTCAGTAACAAATAATTATTTGAAATCAGGATTTTTATTTGTTTTACGCAAATAGTTAACAGTCACCAACCACGTGAGTCGGGAGCACTGCGTGGGGTAGGCACGTTTTACCCAAACTTAATTAATGACATATCTTCTGTAATCCATCGTTAAGCGATACCTACTTACTCAAATGCTACTGCCTGAATTAACTACATAAAATCAGGTATAAAGATATCAGTAGGTATGTTATTCTTTTGTATAAACATTAAGCAAGCAAGCATAATGCACTAGCAAAATTAATCATGAAAGTGATTTGCTAAGATATTGTTATGTTTTAAATATTTAAATAATTTTAAAAATATGTAAGAATAACATTTATTATAAAAAAAATACACAGATTTCAAAAGTATATTTTTAATTATTAATAAATAACAAATAAATATCTCCGTAATATACGGAATCACAATTAGTTTAAACCGCTAATCATAATGGCAATATTTATAAAGTAAGTATAACTTTAAACTTATGTTAACATCACTGAAATTCATACTATTCAAATATATTTGTCTAATGTAAATAAACAAGATGTAAATCCATGGATGGATGGATGGAATCCATGGCCCCGAACGTTATACTTTATAAATAATACCTTTCTACTACGTAAGGGATCCGATAATTTAAAATCAGTTACGTACTTATAAATTAATTATTTGGTTACTTAATAAATAGGTACTTGAACTTTTGTTATGACAGATTATACTTTATATAACCTACATACCTTATCAGTGACATAACAAACTATTACGTATTTACAAAAAGTTTACTAATGGTAGGTAAATTTAATAGTATTTACTAGAAATAGTCGGATACAATTCAGAAAAACATATTGAGATTCTTAAATAATAAGAATTCATCACTTGAATAAGGTCACTCTGTAACCCAAATGTTACAGCATGAAGGAACTATCAATCAATTTATCTAATTGGAATTACATTACATGGCTACAATCCAAATCAGTCTTCTACTTGGAAACTTGCACTGCAAGCTTCTTATGCGCTTCTATCTTATAATATTTAACTCGGCACAGCTCAAGTGCAGTCACAGCACTTTGGAATGTACATTTTATGACATATATCACTTTTAAAGTACCTGTCTACGTTACATAACGAAAGTATGTAGAATCACTAACATCCATTATGTACTGTTTTGTTGTTACTTGAAATATTGCGGACTCGTCGAGATCCTCCTGTAAGTTTCTTTTCAATTTCGTCTAAAGTAATGCCTCTAGTTTCAGGCACAAAGAATATTACAAAGAAAAGACCAATTAGGCAAATTACCGTAAATAACCACATAGCACCGTACATATTAAGAGCAGCACTAATATTACTAAACGTTTTAGTTACAATAAAGGCACAAGTCCAATTTAATCCGCTTGCTATAGAAGCAGCAGGTCCTCTTATTTTAGATGGCAAAATTTCTCCAAGCATTAACCAAGGAATTGGTCCGAAACCAATTGAAAATCCTAACACATATATAACAAGGCAAGCAAGTGGTAGCCATCCATAATTATTAACATCAATTCCGGCATCTTTTAAATAACAATATGAACCTAGAGTGACTAATGTAGTAATCATGGAGACCGATGAAATATACAATAATATTTTTCTACCTAGTTTGTCAATGAGCCCTGTAGCAATGAATGTAGCTACGAAATTAACAATTCCAATTATAATACTAGACACATTTTCGTTGATACTACTACCAGACATTTGGAATATATTTGCAGCATAGAAAATTACAGCATTAATACCACTAAATTGTTGGAAAATCATCAAACCCAACGATATAGCAATTGCAGGAACATATTTTTTGCTAAATAACTGCCCAATAACGTGCCCCCGTTCTTGTTCAGACTCTACTTGAGCGTGCGCGAGATCATGTAACTCCTTTTCAATGTTACTATTTTTGCCTCTTAACCATTGCAAAGATTTTTTGGCATCTTCCATGCGGCCTTTGCTCATATACCAGAACGGAGTTTCAGGAGCTAACATCATTAATAAGAAAAACGGTACTGGTAGACCAGCACCAAGAAACGCCAATTTTGACCAATCAAGATGACTGCCGGCAGCATACGCTAGAAGGATGCCTGTATTACCAAATGCTGTCGGCAGTAATCCCAGAGCACCTCTCACTTCAGATTGAAGAGTTTCTCCTAGGTATACTGGGAATGCTAATGATGCAATTCCCACGCATATTCCAGAAAGAGCACGACCAGCGTAAATCATGATAACATTTGTTGCATTCGCGATGAGCATCCAGCCAATTAAAAATGGCACTGCAGTCGCTGTTATAGCTGTTCTTCTGCCTAGAAATCCAATTAATGGTCCACCCAATATACTTCCAGCTAAACCAGCTAAAGGTACCAGTCCACCAATCCAACTACCCTGAAAGTAAACAAATAACCGTATTTAATATTTATGTATTCCGTGAACATAAATAATAAAAATTAGACTATAGTAATGTTTATTCCAAGAATTTGTTAAACATGTAACTGAGATTCTTAAGAAAGTATGTGGTGTATCATTATAAATAACTTATTACTAATACCATAATACGTATGATTTAAAAAAATGATTTTCAGCAGCAAAGATGTTTTAAGCAAGTTATGTTTCAGTGGTCTCATAATCAGAAAAGTCTTGAATAAAGATAGTAGCTATCTCTCTATTTTGTTTTTAATATAACTTATGTACTACTCATATTTTATAATTATTAAGGTTTTACTAAACAATAGAACAACTATATAAATCAATGAACAGATATATGATACTTACTTCTTCTTCCGACAGCTTCATGTCATCCTTCATTTTAGCTAGTGCTGGGGATGTGTACCCTGAAGAAAATCCTACTATTAAGGATCCCATAGAAACCGCAAAAGCAGCTAATATCTGGAACAATAACATGCACGTATTTATTAACATATGTTTACAAGTCTACGCTGAATAGTATAGAAACAATCTTCACCTGTTGTGAAACTTTTTTTATCATTTATATATATATGTTTAAGTACACCGCAGAATACGTGGTATCGATAGAACTGCCAGTAAAACTGTGAGCTATTGTGGGTATATGGGTGAAATGTGCCTACCCAAAGAATACAAATAATTTACGCATACAGGAAACACATTCTGTGTTTGCCTTCCAGACGAAGATAGATTTTACTGCGGATAAGGCGATCATGTTAGCTTTTACAAGTATGGGTATGTACAGAAAGAATCGATAGTTCAAGGTTGGAAAAATATTACATACTTCTTTCAGTTGTTTCATATGAGTCTTAACTTGGAATTTACTTTAGTAAAAAAAACACGAGCCTCATTGATAATATTGAGTCTTTCAAAGTGTATGGTTTGCATTTTTTTGCTATATATTTAAAGGATATTTGGTTTTAAAAAGACATGTCAGTCCTATTGTAGCTTATTTATATATGTATACTAATATAGCAAGATATATATAGATTGTAGCAAGTGGAGAGAGGTGGTCTCTGCCTACCCCATTGGGAACAAGGCGTGACATATATGTATGTATGTATATACTAATTATCTTAAACTATTATACAGTCGATGACTTAGCTGAATTATATACTAAATCAATATTATTTGAAAAAGGTGCAGATGGAAGACTTTGAAATGCAAATATATTCCGTTCATATACTAAATTAATATAAGAAAATCTATTACAAAACCTACCTGCGTTTTAAGATTCAGCCGCTGTGTCGTGGGAGCATAGGGTTTGCTGTCTCCATTTATTGAATAGTCTGTTTTAGCTTTATTACCGTCAGTACTAAGCTGTTTCACAAATGGTACCGAGTTTCGAAGATTTTCATCTTTAGCACTTTTAATTTCCATCTCCATTTTATATTTAAATTCGTTCCCTAAGCTAATTTGCCTTAGTTGTTGAAAATGGCGTCGTGTGTTCTCAAAGGAGTCTTGCTCATCCTCACTACTACTTTCTGTTGAAACGTGTTCTGGAATAGTTGCGTAATTTGGCGCAAGTGTTCCCTGGGAGCCACACGATGTTGCGAGTGAGGTACAAGTTGTAGAAGTGGATAGGGTTGGTCTTGATGGCACCCTTGCGTATTTCGGACCTCGTGCTCGATACAATCGTTCCTCGTCTCCTTGTCCACGTCGTGCTTGTTCGCTTCCACCCTGAGAAGTAAAGCCATTTTATTAAACGCGTCTTATGTTTAACCACTTTAACAAATAGTTAGTACCACAATATTCCGTGTATAAACAGAACTAATTACCTATATTAATTGTTTAATGTCACTACAATCACAAGGCACTCAATAACAAAATGGACATCGCAAACAGAAGTGTACGTATTTATTACATCCATTATCTTATGTGCGTAAGTTGGTCTAAAGGAGTTCAGGTCAGCTAGTCTGAGACAGCTTATTGACCATTTACAGTCATACGACAGAGGCATGTCTGATAACCTATTGATAATATTACTCGCACCCTGACATATTTCGCATACAGTTTCCTCTTTGTATTCTCATAATCACCAATAATATAATACGAACGAAATTTAATATTATTTCTTTAATACACAACCGTTCAGTCGAATGCTCGCTTCATGAATAATGTCAGATTAGTGTCCACCTATATTGATTTGGCGTTATCGTCGGAGCAAGCGACACTGACTAACGATGTTTTGCAGACCAAACATAATTCTAAACTATAAACGTTTTCTTTTTATATACAATGCATCTATACTATTACGTCTGTACCGCTTTCAGTGTAATGTAAACAATTAGAATAATTATTGGTATTCTTTAAATAACTATTGATTATTATATATGACTAGCTTTCTGCCCGCGGCTTCGCCCGCGTGGATTTCGGGATTGGGTCTATAGAAGGAAGGGTCATAGCTTTTGCCCACGGCTAATATGCGCGGAAGTCGGTTTATGGCGCGAAGGTTTTATCGCGCTTCCCGTGGGACTATCCGTTTTTCCGAGATAAAATATACCGCAAAATCTTGCTCAAGAATCACTCTATCTATTGATGAACCGCATGAAAATCTGTACAGTAGTTTTTGAGCGGCCTTTATTGCGCATCGCGTGGGATCTGACGATTTTTCCGGGATAAAAAGTAGCCTATGTTACTCTCTATTGATGAAACCGCATGAAAATCTGTGCAGTAGTTTTTGAGTGAAGCCTTTATTGCGCATCGCGTGGGATCTGACGATTTTTCCGGGATAAAAAGAAGCCTATGTTACTCTTCATCCCTTCAACTATCTCCACGTAAATGGATGGAATGGATAATATGACAACAAAATTTATTTCATAACTGTGGTAAGATGTTTTAGTTATATTTAGAATACGTATACTTTATCTTTTTACTTGTCTACACAATTTTACCACCTTTAAATATTCTTAATTCTTAATACACTATTAATGAAATATAACATCTTGGAATGTAATATGAGTTTACAGAAAAGAAGTTTTCATTGAATTAAATCGACATGATTACCTAAACTGTTTACCTCCAGTTCATCAAAAATAGTTCTGTAATTTTTATATTTATATAAACAGCTCTTCAAAGACCAATTCATTGTATCAG
Organism: Scirpophaga incertulas; assembly: GCA_036419045.1. Lineage (NCBI taxonomy): Eukaryota > Metazoa > Arthropoda > Insecta > Lepidoptera > Crambidae > Scirpophaga > Scirpophaga incertulas. Next base: position 16,864,990 of record CM071629.1, on the reverse strand, counting down.
TTTTTCACAGTAACATTTTTTATTTTTGTTTTAAATTTTAAAAGAAATCATATAATTATTCATATAAACTAAAATTTATAAGGATGTCAATTTGAAAATGGCATATACAAATTCATTGGATGTCATCTTCTGACACTATAAATGCTCTATAAATTGAATCAAAATTATAACCTGTGGATACTAATATTATAATCCACAGATTATATTTTTGATCCAATTTAACATATTTTTAAAATTATATTTAGTATAAGCTCCATGGACGGAAGGCCCACTTTACCGAAGAGTCGCAGCAAAAGTATTAATTTTTGACAACATTATGCCTGCCTGTACAGATCACGCGATTTACCCGTTAAAGGGATTGTAATATAAAAACAAACAAGAACTAATAGCAAAACGACATTTAACAAATCTTGTAGTTCCAAATTTATCCAATGAACAAGTAATTTTGTCGATTTTATTTCATTGGTAACTACTAGATACTGTCATTGAAATCAGATTTTATTTATTACGTATCTTAAATTAACTACTTACATGTCAAGAAAATATGTTTAAGAATTGTTTTTAAATATTTGAGTTTAGTTTTGTTAATATAAATTGTTATAATAGTTGAAACTGTAGCAAGTAATTGAATTTTGAGAAAGTAACTGTCTGTTACCTTTTCAATTCAAAACGGATGAACCGATATTGATAAAGGTAAGGAGCTAGTTTGAGATAATCTGATGTAACGCAAGTGAAACCATGGAGGGGAATACTAATCTGCAATACATGATTAGTGTATTGAAATGTTACTTTGAAATTAATTGAATTTGTTACTAAAAAGTAAACTATTAAGACAGCAAAGGTTATTTAAACATTTTGTCAAATGATCGATTTAGAAAACAGTAACTTTAGAATTTTTAAGTTTAGAGTTAGTTTAGAAGAGACATCTATTAAACGTATAGTTAAATTCTTTATTGCTGTCACATAATTCATTCCGGGTTAATAGTTGCACGGAGTATCGGTAGATGGCGCTATATTGAATTTTAATAAAACCATAAAAAATATGTTTCATACGAATAATAATTTAACCGGAAAAACCGTAACAATAAATAGTAAACGAAACATTATTAATGCTATTAATAATGTAAATTCGGTGTCTTCGCAATATTGATTAGACAAAGCCTCTTTTAGACAGTTCATTTTAGTATAGTTATTAAACCGTATATAAATTATAGAATTATTGTATGTAGTGGTTGGCCTTGCAAGGTCATCCGGTAGACAAGTAGAATGGTACTTATAAAAATCGACTTTGGAGTGTTTACATTTGATGAAGTAAATGTATTCGTTGCCGGGCAAATGTCCGTGAGCCTTGTGTGGTTCTGTAGGTGAGTAGACTACGCTGTCTAGAGCTTTCCGTTATAGAAAATTCGAGACGCCTAAAGACCATTGATTTAAAATGTAAGCTTTTCTTCAAAAGTATATGAAATTCGTTAAAATATTTGTACTATTTAACGATTAAACTAATTCTACATTATCATCTGTGAATTACTTAGGTTACAATTATAAACTTACCATTTCAGTGGAAAGCTGCTTTAGATATCCCATTATTTTCCCCATTGCGTTGGGGTTATTCTTATTGAAGCTCATCTTGATGACTTGTCCTCGCGAATTTTTTGTCAAGGGACTCCGAAGTGATAATGTCTATAAAATTGAACACGGTATCTTTTTCTTAAATAAAATAGTTCCTTATAATCCAGGTTAGCGAGTTAAACGCTAAGTCAAACACATCACTTGCTGTCACAGTAGTCTAATTATCGTTTCACGGATTGCGTACTAATATAACACAGCCAGCGTCGCGATTTGACACAGTTTCAGTTTGTTAAATTTTTATTTAATAACAAAAGTTTTTTAGTTTTGATTCGCTGACTAGGTATGTATGGAGTTTTGGTTTTGGCGCCACAACCTGTAAGGGGGCACAACATACAGCCAAAAGCACAATAAACAATAATGTTAGCGCGTACAGAGTTCTACAGAGCTCAAGTTCTCTATTGAAAGGGGCAGATGGCGGTGCCGTGTTTTTATACCGTAAGGTTGACAGCGGCCGGCGCTTGGTGCCGGCAACTATCCCCCCTCGCCCCTCTGTACCTGTGCCTTGTCAGTGAAAGCATTCTTGTGTGTGTTCACACACACATCACTCTAACAACTGTTCACACACCTGATAATTTCAAATTGATGAATTTTTGCACTCAATAAACCTCTTTCATTATCAAGAATTGAGCTACTCTGGTTATTAGCACATTGTACTTGTTAAATAACCGCTTTTCATGTCATGAATTTTTTATTGGACCAACAACCGATTGAATAGAAATAGTTCAAATTTCGAACTTTATATTTATGAAATTTTAATAAAAAAATTGTTACTGCAACTTATGCAAACTTATGTAAACAGAATTGATAATATATACCTAATTATACATATACCTAGTGACATATGTATTCTTAAATCCGAGAGCACACAAACACGAAACTGTGTTTGTGTGCTCTCGGATTTAGTCTTATAGTCAATAATAATAATTACATGTACTTATAAATTAATATTGATATCGTTTTGTCAGTATAATTTTAGATATATTGATAGAAATACTCGCCAATGTGCGGTTTGCGGCAAAGCAGATAGATGTCTATTGGCGTCACGAATAGTATGTTTTGTCTAGTAAAGACCAAAAGTACTATTTACAAAGCATTTGTATTTTATAATAAGTGTTAAACGTTTGTGTTATGATGTTTTTGTTTGTTGCGATTCTTCAATTCTATTCTGTAAGTCCATATGATAGACATATAGAATTGAAATATTTTATGTTCTATAACATTCATTTCTACCCTATGTTGGTCATATTTGCTTCTTCGTGGTCTAAGTATACAGTCTGGAGGTTAGTCTTACGTAGACTTATTAATCTTAACATCCAATCCGATGCCCATTCCCAAAAATAACTAAAACGAAGAAATCGAGGGTTAATCCCTTCTCCTTGTCCTTTATGGGCATTGTAATTTTTTATTACTTTTTCTATAGTATTATTGCAGCGGCTTTTACTACGACAGATTTTAATAAATCTTCAGTATCTTACGATACAGAAACCAGTCGCGTCTCCAGGACCGACAATTCGTTTGCAGTTGTATACGGTTGCTATTGGCTGCGTTCGGTTCTGATACGTTAGCGTGGTCACGTAGAGTATAATGGAAGTTCTAATGTAGTTGTTGGTGCATCACATGATTCAACAAAAAGCGGTCTGTGCCGGCGCTGGCATCTAGGATTACACGGACGTATCAAAGCAATAAACTGTCCAAGGTAAGGTTTGACGCACCACCTACGTGTCGTTATGCTTTTGATGGTTATTTTCGTAGATCTCTACTTTCACGTGATTTTTTGCAATAACATTTTTGTAGTTAAACGGGTTTGATAATATGTGGAGCACGGTCCGTCAAGACGCGACGTTTAGTAGGTACGCGTAGACATTTTTTTCATTCTTTCCGTTTGACACGTAACCAAGTATATTTTGCAAATAAACCGTAAACTATACGATATAGATACATTGTTACAAAATAATAGAAAAATAATCAAAGATTTAATATGGAAAGTATTTCATCTTTTGTCATTTACCATCTATTATGTATATATATATAATATATGTAGTACCTTTATTTTTACAAAATGGAATAACTTGTAAACTCAATTTGTTAATTTTCTTGCTGTTTATCAACATAAAATGACATTTCAGTAAGAGTTATTATTTTTAAAGTAATTTAATGTAAAGGTTTATTTGAAGAGTATGATACCATCAAACTCATAAGATAGCAATGCGGTATTTACATTTGTTAGTCATTATAAAGTGATATTAAAAGCTATAATCATAAGATCATACGTATCAAATTTTGTCGACCACAGTTATTTATGCGACTGTCATATAACGTACAGTAGTGTAATTTTTCGAAACCAAGCTAGTCGTGCACGAGAATTAAATGACCAATAACGCACAGTTACAATACAAGATTTTATCTACGACAGAAATAACAATACTCAGATATAGATAATTAAGCGTATTTATTATAATGCAAAAATAACCTAGCTAAATAGTATTCGATACTTTTGTTTAAATAACAAATTAATATATAAAATTTTAATTATGTCTTGATTTTCTTTATTTTTAAATAATTATATTTAAATAAGTGCGAACCGCTATGAGTAGTATCTACACATACACACAACCAATAATAATACTTATGATGGTAACTTCAATGCTTATCGCTATGTAGATGTGTGTGTTTGCCATAGCAATATTGATAATGAACGGGAAACTAAATATGAAAATAAATTTGACACCATTGTATTAAATGAGTGGCAGGTGGCAGCGTGCTGGGATTTTGCCCGCGAAAGTTACAAATACCGAGCATTGTACTAATTTAAACACTGTTATTTGCACACTTTTAATAACTTTATCGAATAATATGAATGAAAAGTCTGTTTCTTTTTATCAAAGAACAAGACGTCATTTTTCTAATAGATGATATGAAACTGTTATTACTGATTTAGGAGTTGTGGAACAACTGTACTGAATGTTTTATATTCTGCTGGCCAGTGTTACATAAATGCCATTTAATATTCATAAATTTAAAAATGCTTGTCAATTTATATCGTAGTACGTATTAGTAGACTTAAATTCAATGTTCTAGGTATCCGATAAAAGGTGTCAATCATGGAGTATCTAAAATTTTTAGACGTTTATTAATAAATGCTATAATTAAACCTAAAAATAACATAATTTTTGATGAAGTTAATTAAACTTACATTTATTTCTCTAATATTATGTGAATATATAAAAAAATAAACAATAGTCCCAATTTAAAAATTAATTTTTCTACATACTAGTCACATCATTAATGGGTGTATGGTCAATAGTACTACTGATCTTATTTTCAGGTTATATTTCACAAAACCAGTTCAAAAACTATAGATATTGTAAATATGTACATAGCTTGATTTTATCCCTTTCGTGAAATATCGTAATATTTCTTGTGATTCGGTATCAAGGTATTATCATCATTGAAAAATTATATAATCTCAGATAATAATCCCAAGTAATATTATAAATGCAAAAGTTACTCTGTCTGTCTGTCTGGTACAGACAATCTTTAGACCCTGAGACAGAACATAGGCTTTCGAAAAAACGGGATGAAGGGGTTGAAATAGAGGTTGAAAGTTTGTATGGGATTTCTTAAAGATAAAACCATGAAATTGTTACTACCACATCTCCGAATTGGAGCGAAAATGCGCATATTCGCTCCAATTCGGAGAACGGACTCTGTGTCTCGATTTGCGTCGGCGTTGTTCGTTTACCAAGTATTGATTTATTAAATTGTTATGTATTTTCTTAATCAATTTTCTTTTATTTCTAAAATACCCGAGGACGTTGTGGTTACAACGTCCTCTCCCAAATTCCTGTTTTTCCTCTATTTATGTTTAGATATAATTAATTACAAAGATAATGAACGGATATTGATAATGACGATATCTTATTAAAGCTGCAGTTTGGAGCTTCCAGATGATAAATTGTTTTTAAAATTATCTCCTATACCTTTCTTGAAAACAGAGTCTATACTCAGAGTTAGGGCTTGAGTCGATTTGGTTGCTCGCGAGTGTAGTTATATACATCATTAAAATTATATAAATATTTTATAATGAGTTTATTGGTAAATGCTTCTTTCTCTGACTCTAGTGATTATGAGAGTGCTCTTACTGATTTATCATTCACTTAAATGATTCTGCAGAAATACCTCTTAGCAGTACTCATTCGCAGGATTGTAACTCATTCCGTATCTATATCTGATTACGTGGATTACGGTTCGGTTTTAATGGTGAAACTGTCAATAGTATATTAGTTTGAGAAACTTCGCTACAACCAACTCTCCCATCGACATTATTATCAAATACAGGGTAAAGATAGCTGTATATTGATAATGTGTGCCGAGCAGTGTTTGTGTTTATGTTCGCTCTAGCATTCCTTGCTCAGTTATGGCTAAATCTACCTGTAGTGTACCTTATTCCCCATTACTGGAATACTTACTGGCTGCTTTTGAGAGTTTTGCATTGTCCAAGTGCAAAATCAGATACTTCGATATGTCATACTGATGGGAAATCAAAAATGTATTCTTCAAATAGGATTTTTAAAAATCACATTTGCATGTTAAAGATGCTACGCCATTTGGTTCACAAGTCTACGGCGGGAGATCTAGTACTGGAAAGAACCAGCCAGGGTTATTTATTTCACGGTGTACAGAATCGTCATTTTGAATCTGGGCTCAGATAAATAATCTGTACCCATTTTTTTTTTCCTCAGGAGAGGAGGCTGAGAATTCTCATGGATACCACCGCAACGGCAAGTAGTCAATCGAGACGGCTTGACCCAACAGACCTACCGACTAAACCCAGCTTGAACCTTTGGTCCTAATGACCCTAGTGGCTTGAAGTGATACAGAGCCGCACACCTCAGGAGAGGCATGGTTAGCGCTGCCATATGGAGAGGGCATATGCGCTAGGTGAGGCACGGTACACCAAAGTGAGACCGGCCTATGTTGACTGAGAACCTACTCGTGGCTAAGCAGAAGGCTACCGATTTGGGGATGACAAAGAAGGCGACGGCTCAGACGCCGCCGCTTGCAGGTCTAGAAGATCCTGCGTTAGTTGATTAGGTGGATCGCTTAGGACATGTCGCGGACATGATAGGCTCGCTGAAGGCGGTATTGATAGGTCCTGTACCCAACCTTCTTTACAAATTTAAATAAGTTCATATTATATTTATAAAAAGTATATTTAATTGCAATTTAACTATTGAGTCGTTAAAATTAAAGCCAGGCATTGTTATATAATATTTTTTCAGTAATTTTGAAAATTGACTTAAACCTGCGAAAAGACAAATTGGTAATATTTTGTGGATTTTTTTGTAAAAAGATGCATTTCCCCATGTATTCACGGAAGCTTTCCCGTGTTTAAATGTATTTAATATTTAATTGTACAATAAAGTGTAATAATAAAGTACGCGTGAATCGTCACGCTCGCCGTTTTAAGGAAAGATTCCCAAAAGCTGTTTATTAACATAGTGTGCGTGGGCATGGCCACCATGCACACTATCTATACCCACCTACGTTACACATTCGTCACTATTGTGATTCACGCAAGTTTATATCACCTACATGTGCAGTTTTCAGGAATAAGTTTCATTTCGATTTCATCACATCTGATTGCTTTTGTAATAATTACAACACATTTCAATTTGTTACGTAAGAATTTTTATGCCGGTGTTCCGGTAGCGTCTAAATCAAACACACATGTTCAAGTGCTTAGTTCTATACACACACAGAGACAGATACATTACATGTTCAAAAGGATATCAAATGAAATATTTTTAGAAAGAGGCGACTTGTGGGGGGGTTCTAGAGTACTTTTTCGCGGTATGCTTCTTAGTGATTAGGTTAAGAATGCAATTCGATAATCAGTTTTTTATCGATTGTCGGTCCATTTTGAGAAACGATAATTATCGAGAGATAATATTGATAAATATCAACGTTGGATAAAAAAGAAGAAAGAAGCGCTTATAATATAATTCCTTATAATATAAATATAACTCCACGCCCACATTCCCCTTTTTATCTTCTCAGCTCATGCTTGCTCCTGCCGTATCAGTTATTTGCTACTTGCGTCTTGTGCCTTTTACTAATCATTACGCTATATATTTAATATAGGTATAAATCTAAGTAAGTATATTAAATATATAATTGTAATGTTAGTATTTGAAAATAGAAGATAGAATTAAACCTACGAGTTCCTTGCTTGTTCTTCTAGAGACGGCTTATCAATAGGTAGTAACGGGTCGTAGAGTCGATTTGAATTTGACGTTAAGAAGTATGGTAAAGGCTTATGATGAACAAACATTTTTGACTGACTAAATTCACCCTTCCGCCCTGCAGTGGGTTTAATTCTACTAATAATTGAATCGCAACTGTTAGTTCGAACGTTGCGTCTAATCTATATTGCGTCTAACCAATAGTGACATGTTAATTGTTAGATGAGATGATAATCTGGCATTCAGGTTGATTAAACGTAACGAATCAGTTTAGTATCTTCGTTTAATCAATAAGGAATGAAATTAAAAATCGTTAAGCGCAACTAATTCATTTTTATTGATCTCAGTTTTGCTAAACTATCCATTCATCACCATGTAAGTGTCGCAAACAGATTTTTTTTCAAAACGATAACAATTTGATTCGTATTGCATAAACGCTAATATGACACGCGTCTTGCTTTAGAAGGAGTGTCTTATCTTATCAGTTGTAAATTAAGATATGTTCAGTATAAAAATTTCCATTAGCTTAATTTGATATATAACTGTGTGTGCACCCAGGCTTAAGTTTATGAGGAACATTTATGCAGTATAATAATATATAACATGACTGTCTGAACATGTTTCGTTGTTTGTCGCAATAAATGTGGTTGATTCTTTTAGTAAATATATATATTTAGATACCTGAAATATATAAATAAAATCACATTACTGTGTAATGCTATCCGCATTACACAGTAAACTATTATAGATTCTTTCAACATGCAATTTAAAGTTTTACAAGTTTTAAAAATATGTTATATTGGAAATATGTTCTAAAAATATGTTATATATGTGTGTATATATAATTAAGAATAATATAAATATTCATTTTTGATTTGCATTGAAGTACCAGTTTAGAGGAGGCTGATGAATCAACAACATTTACATATATCACAATTAACTGACAAGTGCTTTATTAGTAGGGAAGCTATTAGTTTCATACAGTATTGTGTAAAAAATACTTTGCGATATTATGATAACGCATCAAATACTTAATTTAATTAAAGGAATTTGATGACGAGTGCTGATTACAGATTTTTTGATTCCGCATAATCTGATTAATTTACAGACCGTAAGATAGCACGCGGGCGGGGCAATCGGCGTCAACGGCCGTCCTTGGCAGTCGTTATGTAACGGAGGTCGGCCGAGCCCCCTCCTAGGGAATCTGTAAACAACTCAGCGCTAAGGGCATGTTTCGTAATATGTATATTGTGAATTAATTAATTACTTTCGAAAGCCATTAATTCGATACTTGTTCACATATGTTTATCTACAAATTATATATTCATTTATTCCAAATAATAAAAAATTACGTTGACGTATTATGGATACGTTTTTTTATATACAGCATTATACGCGCAGCATTAATTACATTGGGATTCTTAACAATTGGGGTAGTATTTAGGAGTAAGTACCTTGAAAATATGTAAAGAAGCGAAGTATTATCTATTTTATAATTTGTCAATGATTTGCCGCCTTATTGGACGGTTCCGTAAGCAGTTTTTTGTCTAAAGTAGACAAATGATTAAAAGCGAGAGGCGTGGATAACATGGGTTACTATCGCGCGCCTTGTCGGACTTATACAGCGTGGTATACAATATTTTTTTAAGATATTATCATTTCAATTAACTTTTATTATAAACAGTCATTCATTACAAATTCTTAACCTTAAAACCTTGATATATGTTTGATAGATTGTGTTTCAATTGATATTGTAAACTTTAACATTTATTTACCAGTAGTATTAAAAATACGTATAATGGCAGTAAAAAAGTTGTCTCGGAAAATATTATATATTGATTGTGTTATTTGTTAAGTCGGTTACGCTTTTTTATTGTAATTTTTCATGCAATCCATAATAAATAATTTTCTTATTTTTGTAATTCATAAGTTTCAGTTTCCGAGTATTTTATGAGAAATGCAAGAATGTCATGAAATTAATAAACATTTCCCATTTCGTCTTAATGTAAGAAATTACTTTTTGCAAGTTTTACGATGTAATGTATATTCAGCAAAATATTCCGTCGTGGAATATTTATTTAAGCGCAATCAAAGTGACAACATGGTTTTCTTAAAATACTTAATCTTCTTCTGTCGGATGCCAGTGCCACTAGTTAACCTTCAACTCTATCATTTTCCGTCATCAATGTTTTAAGTCATTTTTAAATCCGTTTAAAATCTCTCTGCATATTGTTTCAATGTGAAAAGTTATCTGTGAAAAGGTCGACTCTTTTGTGAGTAAGATTGTTCAAATATGAAGGCATTATTTATCTGTAAAGAAGTAAAGTTTGTGTGTTTGTATATTCGTTAAATTGTAAGGGGTAATCTCGGAATCTGCTGAACCGATTTTAAAATATATAATACTTATATAAAAAACCGAAAAATAAAAAGACTTTTACGTGGTTGTCTGTTTTGCAAAGGGAATCGGAGAAAAAACGGTCGAATGAAAGCGTTTCTTACGAACGCTGCCTTAACTATGAAAAATATATTTTTGAGTTCTAGAGAAAAGATGTAGAGCTCGAAACTGCCTACAAAAAAGTCAACGACAGCATATGTCTAACTTTTATATTTAAGTTACAAAAAGTCATTTTTTAATATTAGTATAGATGTTTTAATTTTTAATATTAATAAAATAATTTAAATCATTAGGTCATATTTATTAGTCATATATTACCAAACATTATGAATCTTTATGAAAATAAAATAAGTAAACTCATCGTCTTAAGTGTGAAGGCCAAAGCAGCTGACGGCGCGCGATGGTTTCGGGTTTAATTCGGTTCGCGTTCGTGCTCGCTTCGGGGATTATTAATATTATGCCCAACGAAGTGGACACGGGTTAGCTAGTTTATAATAATCACCTAAATTGAAATGTTACATAACAGACATTGTTTTTTATTGTTATAGAAATAATGGTTTTAGTACCACAAATGTTTTTATAATTACCATATACCAATGAAGTATAGAGGATAACTAGTAATTCGCGCTCTTATTCCTTGTGGTCAATAAAGTAAATAGTAGGCACAAAATGGTTGAATTGTTAAGAATGTTTAAGAAATTATTATCTTAACTGTTAAACACCAATTTAGTCCAAAGAGAAATAGATAACATTTAATCGAACAAAAAATAGATGTTGCAATTAATTAATATTGTTTCATGAGCTACATACATACATGGTTTCATAAGCTTGTTAAAATTGTATAAGCTGTGACAACTGTAAAATCAGATTGAACTGTCTTAGATGAACATTTCAATTTTTATTATTTTTTCTCATTTTCTTCTCTCTTAATTTGCTTAGCACGGTTTTATTTACATAGGCTTAGGAGAGAAACTTATTTTTGTTACATAGGTTTAGGAGCTATAGTTATACTATAAATATTATACGACAAGGCATAGACCACTATGACATCAGCAGTTTGTGTACGAGGGCTGCCTTTTAAGTTGTGTCATTTGAAATAAGTAGGTATAGAGAATCTAATAGATTATATTACCCATTTTTTACTATTTATTGTTTTTCAAAGAATTCTCCGCGATATGTTAAACGTACCGTTTATGCCGCTCCGACGTGGGAGTACAAAATTGACGATTTGTATGCATCAACAGCTTCTTCGTGTGAGCTGAACCTTGACCACGAAGACTGCGATTTTGAGAAATGTAAAAAAATCGTTATGTTTTAAGTCAGGGCTGTAAGGCAGATGGTCTAAAATTTCGACATTTTGGGTGCTTAAAAACATCTTTGTTTGGCGGGCGGTGTGCGCACTTGCATTGTCATGATACAGTATCACACGACATCTTGGATTGTTTTTTCGAAATTCGGTGAAGACTTGTGGCAAGCAAACAGTGGCATACCAGTCAGTGTTAACCATCTTATGATCTTCTAGTACATGAGTTCCCAACCAGGGGGGCATGCCCCCCTTGGGGGGCGTAGTGGAATACCAAGGGGGGCGTAATCGAGTACTTACTTACAATACACACCGCCACGCCGACACCACCCGTTGGCCTATTTGAAAAGAATCAAATCAAAGTAATTATTGGTTTTCAAGTGTAGATACATATATCTTCTCTTATTCTTAAAACATAAATATCTACAAATATCTGTATTTTAATTTTAATTCAAAGAAATAATTTAGTTGTAAAAAAAAATTATGTGTTGTAATGTTTTTAAACTTAAGGGGGCATGAGAATATTATTTCTGAATTGGGGAGGCTCAGTGAAATAAAGGTTGGGAAACCCTGTTCTAGTACAACAGTGCCCACCCCTTTTGCCACAAAAGAGGCAAACTTTTTGATTTTGGCTCATCCTGAAAGACCCAGCCAGTAGACTGCTGCTTAGAATCTGGACCGTAACCATATATCCAAGACTGGTCACCACTAACCATATCATAAACATACTTTGACTTCTCCTCCATTGAATCGCTGCAGAGTTTTGCGACACCAACTAACACGCTGCTTTTTGGTCGTCGCTAAGCAAATGTCCAACGGGAGATCAACTTTCGTCCACCAAGTTCTTCGTGTAAAAGTTTTTGGACAGTTTTCCCTGAAATGCCCACGGATGCCTCTATTTCACGGTATATCACATGAAGATCTTCGAGGATTAGCTGCCGTAAGGCTTCGATATTTTCTTGCGTCTTGGCGGTTTTTGGGGGACCTTCACGTGACTTGTCACTGAGGCTAAACTGGCCACGTTGGAATCCCAAAGACCAGCGTTCTATAGTCCTAAGGCATGGTACTGCATCACTAAACACAGAAGTGATCTTAAAGCACTGACGTCGCGATAATCCTATTTGAAAGATTTAGAAAATTATCACAAGAATATTTTCGTTAGACATTTCTATTTCTACTACCGACATATCACCTATGAATAGACAATACAATTAAACTATATAACTATTCAATCGATCTAAAATTTTTTTTTGTATTCGAATTCTAAATTCAAAAAGATGAACAAAACATTCTTTTTTGTAATTGCGTGTGGTTGGCAAACGACACAACTTAAAAGGCAGTCCTCGTAGAAACTGCTTAGTATAGTTTGGGTATATGGCGGTCGAATCGCGAAAGCGCACCCCGCCATGTGCCCCGTATGGGCCTAGAGAACTCGGGGGGGTTTTAGTGGGTAGGCCGGTCCTCTATGACCCCCACACGGAGAGCCTCACACACGGCCGCGCCTTGCCAGCGCGGTGTTATGGTGCATAGGGTCGCATCCGGGGGAGATAGTCCCCCCAAAGTATAGTATAGGTATAATTGTTCAGAATATATCCATTGTAAGTATATATAATCACGCTGGTGGACCCTGAAAGATTAACCATAGGTTATTTTATTATTTATCGTAAGTTTTCACAGCTTCTTGCTTATTCTTCTATTTCATGAAGACTCACGAAGAAGCAAACAGGTGTATAATAAACCGATATTTTCCTTACAAAGTTTTGTGTTATATTACACATAAATTTGTTTTGATGTCAAAAAGTGTATGTAAAGACCAATGTTGAAAATACTTTACAGAGATAGAATTGCGGTAAATCACCTTAATGAGCTCTTATGAGATTCACGGGCGCAATTGGTACTTTGACAATAGTTTTGTCAAAGTACCAAATCCGCCCTACCATTATCGCATAAAAATACAGTGTAGAATATACCATTACGACGCTTACCATTTTTTTGTTTGGTTTATTTCAACCACTTTTATAGCCTTTGTAATAAAATATCCTGAAAACTCTTTTGTAATGGCTGAATTTGAAAAAATATACTGACATCTATCATATATCGTTACTAATTTAGTGATGTGTATATGACAACATTCTGTCTTCAACTGAAGTGAAACAATTTGGTAATACTTTCGCATTTATGAACCATTTACCATACATGTTTTTGCTGTAGAATCAATAACATTTTTGACGTAATAAGTGTATTTATACACAACTGGTCACACATGACAAATGGCTTTACTTTTTATCGTGATTTTCTTTTACACGTTTGTGCAAAAATGTTTAAACCATATAAAGGTGGAGTAAATCATGCTTGCATAATAAACTATTATGAACCTCGCGAATCAGGCGCCAGCTAACCGGCGCCAGCGTCAAAATGTTTATAACAGTTGCCTACATGTTGAGCGTACAAGTAGGCTCGCCTTAAGGTATTCGCATAAATAAATCAACGTATTTGTAACCGTCTCAGAGACTGAACGGTCATTAAGAGGCTTGTCTATAAATAGGAAAAGCATAATTAATACTAGCACGCCAACAGGATTTTACTAAACATGTGGAGTAAATGCACTTGTATACAAGAGCTTTGCAAAAACTAAAACTATTGCGCCAACTATGTAACATCTAAAAATATACAGCCCTGAGTCATAATGTACTTTGTGTCTGAGCAAATTGTGACGGAGTTTTAATGCCTTGAAATATATATAAATTTTTGCACTTTTGAGAAACTTACAACTAATACAATGTATAAATGAATAAAATTAAGCCACTTAAAATACATATATATATATATTTAAAAAACTCATTTGGTATTATATAATGCAAAATGAAATTAATTATTAAAAAAATATATAATGTGTTGTCTTAAAACATATTGGCGTAAAGGCAGATCAGATTTTTTACTGTTTTACTGCTTTGGTAAATTATGCTAGCATGATTCGTTTAGTGCAATTGAATTTGCCAATGAAAATGCAATATATGTGAAATACTAATAACAAATATAACGTGTATAAGCATATGATTATAAAAGTATCATATAAATGATGTAACGAATTTTGTGGTGTTGTCTGATGCTGCCTCCGGTCAAGCTTGTTTCGCGATCTGTGTGATAAAGACAAACATATATTCGTCCGTTTCGAGTTAATAGCCACGGCCCTGATGGAAAAGTACTGGAAGAAAAGCGCGCAAACGGTGTTACCGTCCACTGCCACAACATATATCGCAAACATTTTACGATGTCCCAGTTGTTTAAGTCCTTAGAATACACGAACATTATATGTAAATTTTTGTTGTTTTTTTATTAGCTCAACTGTTCATACAATATACTCGTAGTCTCATGCATTAATTCATATCATGAAGCAGCTGATTTATTTCACATGATTAATTATGTGTAAAAATACAATATGTATTGAATATTTTGGTTTTGCTTCATAGGTGTGTGTGACTCACGTTGCGTTGGTTTCTAAATCTGAATGAACATAGATATTGATTATATAAAAACGCAAGCCTAATTCAAAATAAACCTCTATGTACAAACTTAAGCTAAAAATTAAACATTTATTTTATTTATTACTTTAAAACAAAAGCCAATTACACACATATCTTAAATCTCAATAATATTGTGGGTCATGAAACCCACAATATTGTTACGAGCTGGGGTCAGTAAATCAAACTGCGGTCTACCAAAACACTGAACTTTTATTAGTTAGTACACTAACTTCACTAACTTCACTGAAAGTCGCTTCTTAGTTCTCCAATATCACTTAGATGTTTTCGCACTGTATCGCAAAACAATACTACTCCCCGGCGGCCGGACACAGCCTTATATAGTCCCCTAAGATACTTGCCACTCTTGCCAGAACATTCGCGGACACACTCGAATGTGTAGTCCAATACGTCGCGCGTTCGAGACGTTTCGTGTATAACTGTCTCGATACTTCTCGAATATTCTCGATACACAATACTCGAATATTCCCGTACTATCTTTCTCGAATATTCTGTGTTTGTCTATCTCTTTCTAATGATGTTTTCTCATTCTAATACTTCTCGAATGTTCTAACTATCTCTGTCTCTTTCTACTATTGCTATCTCTTTCACTCCTATTGAAATTTATGTCCTTTTACTGAAGTTGGCTTAATGGCCATAAGGGGTCCTGAAAACGCCTGAAAACGGGTTTTCAGGTTATTGCGGCGTTGGATAGAGGGTAGCCTGAAACGTACTGAAAACATGTTTCAGGCGCCTGAAAACTACTGTAACTTGGGTGTAATTTAGATTTTTTAGTATGTGAAAGAGCTACTTCTGAAACGGCCTGAAACGACGTTTCAGCCTGCTGAAAACGTTTCTAAGTCACAGAAAATCACTTTTGAAGTTGGTACTAAGCCACCGGCGTAACACTACCCCCTCCTAAGACATGCTCGTCCCGAGCATCATTATTTCCGTGGTATTTCGCCAGTCGGTCAACGTGAACAATCTTACAGGGACTACGTGCATTCCGCTGTATCCGGTACGTGACGTCGTTGATCCTCTTCAAAACTCGATAGGGTCCTTCCCATTTGGCTTGAAGCTTCGGAGATTTCCCTTTACTGCGGACTGGATTATGTAGCCACACCAACGAACCCTCTTCAAAGCCCTTGTTGTTTACATTTCGGTCGTAGCGGGTTTTTATCTTCTCAGACATCTGTTGGCTTGATTGTCTGACTTGCTCGTGTACGTCGTTCAACTTGTTGCGCAAATCATTCGCGTACTCGGTTATATTCCGCGGGGCATCAGGTGGAATTCCAGTAAGTAGATCCGCAGGCAACCGTAGTTCTCTACCAAAGTTTGCAAATGCTGGTGTTACCGAAGTACTTTCATGCACTGCGCTTCGATATGACATCAGGAATGGTTGGATGTGCTTGTCCCAATCCTTTTGCCTGTTTGACACAACCTTTGCAAGATACCTCTCCAATGTTTGGTTAAATCGTTCCACCATTCCATCAGATTGCGGATGGTAAGAAGTGGTCCTCGTTTTATGGGTACCCATAACTCGACACATCTCTTGAAATATTTGAGACTCAAAATTTCTTCCCTGATCACTATGAATTTCCAAGGGTACTCCAAAACGACAGAAGACTTCATGGACTAATTTATCCGCAACTGTTGAAGCCTCTTGGTTAGGAATAGCGAAGACTTCCGGCCACTTAGTGAAATAATCCATCACAACCATGAAGTACTTGTTTCCGCATTCACTTTCCGGAAATGGTCCCGCAACGTCTATGGCAATCCTTTCCCATGGTGCACCAACGTTATACAGTTTCAATGCACCTCTGCTGCGTGTATGAGGTCCCTTTACTGCAGCACAACTAGTACACTTGCGGCACCAATCTTCAACATCGTCACGGCAATTTATCCAGTAAAATCGTTCTCTTATTTTCAACAGAGTTCTCGTCACTCCCATATGACCTCCCGAACATCCGTTATGGTACAGCTGTAGAACATCCGGTATCTTGGCTTTGGGTACAACCATTTGTAGATGACAACGGTCTCCTCGAGCGTTTTCCCATTTGCGGCACAAGACTTCATCTTGGATAACCAGGCTGTCCCATTGAGCCCAATAGCTCTTCGTGATGGAACTCATCGACGCAATATCACTCCAGGCAGGTTTAGGAGTACCGGCTTTGATCCATTCGAGAATTGGTTTGATGTCTACATCATACTGCTGAGCGTGTTGAAAGGTTTCTTTCCATTCATTGCTAAGATCCGTGTTTAGCATTCTCACAGGTAGGTCTGCTTTTGCCTCTTGTTTTACGCAGTGCTTGCAGTCTTCAGAGCAAGGTCTTCTTGACAAAGCATCTGCATTACCATGAGATCTTCCAGAATTGTAAGGGAGACTAACCGGCACAATGGTTTCTGATTTTGGGGGTAGAGCGGTTTTCTTTAAGCTATACACTTTCCCCGGTGTGGCTCCTTCCATGAACAATTCTTCTCGTCCACAACTCATAATTCCTTGCTTGACGTCGATCTCACAACCATTCTTCCTCATAAAGTCTAGTCCAAGAATGCAGTCATCGACAATATCAGCCACAATGACGTTGTGCAGGTAAACTTGATTACCCAACTTCAACTCCACCTTCTGTTCGCCTCGGACGGGTATGTGCTGACCGGTGGCGGTTACTAAATTTAATCGCTCCAGGCTGTTGTTTCTGAAGTCCCTCAGAGACCGATTCGCAAGTTGGGAACCAACAACCGTGCGAGAAGCTCCGGTATCGATTGTCAGCTTACATGACCTTCCGTTAACCTTGCCATTGATGATCAGGCTGTTCCCATCGTGGGCTTGTGAGATCGAAATCCTTGGGGCTCTGCGAACACCAGCCAGCACTCGCCCCGCAGTCCTGGCGTTTACTCGTTTTCCCTGCTGTTGTTGGACAGCGCTATTAGCTGCCCTGTTCTCCTGAGGCCCATCTTCATCAATCCCTGAGCTACGCTTAGGACAACTTGATCGGAGGTGTCCCTTTTCGCCACAAGTGTAGCATCTAGGGCTGTATCCCTTGAAGCGGTCACGCACAGGTGTTGCAACTACCTCCCTGACACGGTGAGACCGATGGTCTTGCCTCACAGCTTCCACTTCTAGAGCATGGGCCAGGGCGTCTTTAAGGGTTTCGTGGTGCCCGAGTCTCACAGCAGCTCTCACTTCGAGGTCCCGAATGCCGTCGACAAAAGCCTGTACAAGGTTGCCCACAATTAACGTCGGTGCGGACTGGTACGCTTTACGTACCAGTTTTTCTACCTCTAGGGCCCATTGTTGCAGGTTTTCACCAACACGCTGAACCGATCTTTTAGCTGGGCCCGAAACACATGTTCAAGGTGTGCGTCGCCGTATCTTGCCTCAAGCGCTTCCAATAGTTCCTCGTAGCTCACCTTCTTGTCAAGAGCTTCGAGGACTGTCAAGGCTTGATCTCGGAGGCCTAGCTTGAGTGCGGTCATGGCCTGGGCTTTAGTCCACCCATTTGCCTCCATTACAGCCTCAAACTGTATTTTATAGGCTGACCACGAGGAACTCCCATCAAAAGGTGGCACTTTGAATCCTCGCACCGAAGGAGCGGCACTGACGATAGTGGCTGTCCCATCTCCGACCTTCAGATTACCCAAAGCCTTCTTGACATCGGCAATCTCAGATTCAGCTTCGGTGAGACGGTTCTCGTGTTGCAGAACCTTATCTTCTATCACTTTGACCTTATTGCCGAAAGTCGCTTGGAGATCTTTGATCAGGACCATTTGTTCATCTTGGCCGAGCTGCAGTTGTTCCCTCAAAAGGCGAGTCTGCTCCTCCTGACGGCGGGCCTGCTCCTCCTTATCGCGCTGCAACTGCTCTTCCAGACGGCGTGCCTGCTCCTCCTGACGGCGGGCCTGCTCCTCCTGACGGCGGGCCTGCTCCTCCTTATCACGCTGCAACTGCTCTTCCAGACGGCGTGCTTGCTCCTCCTGACGGCGGGCCTGCTCCTCCTGACGGCGGGCCTGCTCCTGCATCATCGCCATGAAAGCCGCCCAATCTGGTGCGGCAGCCGACGTTGAGGGAGTGGCTTCCATAACTGACTGCTGGTCCTCGTCAGTTGGCGGCTGAGTAGCTCCGAAGCGTCTCTGGTCGGCTTCCTGTTGTCGCTGGCTTCTTGTCCGGATTCTTCCTTCCGTGTCTTCCTTTGGTAGAACCGGCATACTGATCCCACTTCTGACACCAAATGTTACGAGCTGGGGTCAGTAAATCAAACTGCGGTCTACCAAAACACTGAACTTTTATTAGTTAGTACACTAACTTCACTAACTTCACTGAAAGTCGCTTCTTAGTTCTCCAATATCACTTAGATGTTTTCGCACTGTATCGCAAAACAATACTGCTTCCCGGCGGCCGGACACAGCCTTATATAGTCCCCTAAGATACTTGCCACTCTTGCCAGAACATTCGCGGACACACTCGAATGTGTAGTCCAATACGTCGCGCGTTCGAGACGTTTCGAGTATAACTGTCTCGATACTCGAATATTCTCGATACACAATACTCGAATATTCCCGTACTATCTTTCTCGAATATTCTGTGTTTGTCTATCTCTTTCTAATGATGTTTTCTCATTCTAATACTTCTCGAATGTTCTAACTATCTCTGTCTCTTTCTACTATTGCTATCTCTTTCACTCCTATTGAAATTTATGTCCTTTTACTGAAGTAGGCTTAATGGCTCATAAGGGGTCCTGAAAACGCCTGAAAACGGGTTTTCAGGTTATTGCGGCATTGGATAGAGGGTAGCCTGAAACGTACTGAAAACATGTTTCAGGCGCCTGAAAACTACTGTAACTTGGGTGTAATTTAGATTTTTTAGTATGTGAAAGAGCTACTTCTGAAACGGCCTGAAACGACGTTTCAGCCTGCTGAAAACGTTTCTAAGTCACAGAAAATCACTTTTGAAGTTTTACTAAGCCACCGGCGTAACAATATTATCACGATGATTATGTCGGATTCCAAACGGATCGTTGCGGCTCGATCGAGATGCCTTACCGACTAAACTCAGCCTGTTCCTTGGCCATAAGGGCCCTAAGACTTGGATGGAAGTGCGTTTCTATTTACGTGTCTATTTCCTTACGTTTACGACAGGAAACTAAGATGCTCGTCATCACATGAAGACAGGAGTGACAATTCTCAATTGGCTAAGGCGAAGGATCCAAGTTCTAGCTTTCTTTTGGAGTAGGGAGGATCTGAAAAACATTTGATCTACCGTTTGTCCTTAGACAACCCTATTGTTACACAAAGATTTGGACATGTTAGAGAATTAGAGTTAGGTATTCCAAATATACTTCGTTTATGGATAAAGCATAGGCTTCATTACCATAACTTTGAATTAAAACCCCCCATGGCAACAGTGCAATGAGTTATGCATGTAATTATTGGTCGAAAAATTTGTTTATACATTGATTCCACTTCCTCATTGATGCAAGTCGAGATAACGGTGTATACCGAATGACTATCAGCGTTTGATATTTCAAGTGTTAGGTACGTTATCTATTTTAGTTATTTTACATACAATGTTGTGCACGAGAGATTTCAATGAAGTCATCTCTACTTCTGGTGTATCTGCCTCAATTCCCTATGTTGTGTTACCTATAATTTTTCCGATCTATCATATCTATTGCAGTAACGTACACCCTATTAAATTCTAGCAACTTCTTTTCGCTCCACAGATCCGGTATCGTGTCAACATCCGTCGGCGTCGTCCTCCGTTGCCGCCGGTCATTTTGGGGTTTTCCTGTTTGTAAATCTCCATGGGAGCGTTTTTCGACTTCCAGCATGTTATTTAGTGCACGTTGGTGGAGAGGATTAGAGCTTCATCAATTGGTTGGCAGTGGTGCACTGGGAGTACATATAATTATCCCACTCGACCCTAAAGGCCTCAGGCAGAGGTATAATTAATACACACAAATTTGTTCATCCTGGTGAAAGAGGGTGGGGTAATTTTATTGCCACTATTCGGGCACTTCACAGATATATAATTGCAATTCAAGGGAAGACATTGCAATTATATGTCTGCGAATCAGTCGGTTCCGATATCTTCCACGGGAAAAAAGAGTTGTGATATATGTAGTGTAAATCTCTTACCGTGCAGACAACTATTAGATACAGGCATCTTAACTATTGACATCCATAAAATCTAAAAATAGATTGACATATTTTACGACACTAATTACAAATTTACAAAATGACATTTAAATCAGTGTAATGCCCCTGGTATATTGGTAAAATAGGCGGTCTATTCCAAAGAATTATGGAAGAAGTGTTTTGCGTATATGTACGTTATAATGTTTCCAAGTTAATGGCTTTTTACAATAGTTACTCGGATAGATAGAATACTTACCTGTATAACTTTTTCACAGCTTTCCATTTGCCATTTTAACATTAATAGAACTATTTATTAACAAACAAGTAGAGTCTAGGAGGTAGACTCTGTACCAGGGTCGTCTGCATGGGTACCTCCGTCTTACCTATTTCCGCCGCCAAACAGCAGGGTTCGCTTTGCTGTGTTCCGGCGTGAAGGGTAAGATAGGCAGTGAAATTACTGGGTACTGTGACTTTACATCTTATGTCACAAGTTGGCAACGTACACTGTGGTTCTTATGAGGTTTGCAGATTTGCTGCGAATCTCGTGGGAACCACATGTACTATAGGCGACTGTTACCACTTACCATCAGGTGGGCAGCCTGCTTGTTTGTCAACTTTAGCAATAAAAAAAAAAAAAAAAAAAAAAAGACTGCCCACCTAAGTAAGTAGTCGTATAGTACTCGTACAATTGTTTCCTGTAAGATTCCCAGCAAAATTTGCAAATCCCACAGAAACACAGAGAAAGTAGCGCAGTGGTCGCTCGCCTCTGCACAAATCAAAGGTAAGTTGTAATAACGTTATAACCTGTCGTGGTAAAAACGGTTTATTTGCGATTAGATAATGCTTTCTAAAAATCCTTAACAAAACCGAAATAATACGGTGATTAATAAAATGGTTCTGAGTCTTCCTTTTTAGGTTGTTTGTACACATAGCAATCCTTCAAAATGTTCATCTTTTCTTTGAAACAGCTCTTACGTCTTTCGTAATAAAATTTTTTATTTACTTTTATTATTAATATTATTTTTGCTTTTATAAAAGGTTTGTTGATTTTGTTTAAAATCACCGAACCAAATCATCAATACCAATTCATATTAGTGTGTATTGGCTGAATTACGAGTATATTATCACATATAGCTGTATTGGCAGCGTCTTCTTTTTAAACGGTTTTATTTAGCTCAGCCCGGTTCATTCATTCTTGGGTCAAATTTAGTAAATCAAATTTCACCCTCTTCCTGTCAACCGATTAATCTGAAATTTTGTATACACTTTGGATTTGGTGACAATACAATTATATTTATTCATTATCATTATAAATTCAACATGGCCGCCGCTACAAAATGGCGGACAATTTAGGTTTTATTAATCCCATCAATATGGGTATCAAATGAAAGGGCTCAACAAGCAGAATACAATATACTATAAAAAAATTAAAATCCAAGATGGCGGCCGCTACAAAATGGCGGATAACGTAGTTTTATCAATCCCATCAATATGGATATCAAATGAAAGTGCTCAACCAGTAGAATACAATGTACTATATAAAATTAAAATCCAAGATGGCGGCCTCTACAAAATGGCGGAAAACTTAGGTTTAATCAATCCTATCAATATGGGTATCAAATGAAAGTGCTCAACTAGTAGAATATAATGTGAATGCGAAATAAAAACTAAAAACTAGAAAATAAAAATAGGTAAAAAACTTTTTAATTTAAACGGTTTTATGTTAAACATACATTGCAATGTTTAAGATAAATGTACTAAAAACCAAAAAATAATAAAATAGATACAGTCGTGGGAATTATAAACATATGCATAGACTAGACTAAAATAAAACCGTGGGGCGGTTGAACAACTGCCTAATTATAGTGTAACATTACAAAACAAACATTTTAATCAACGATTGTAGACAATTGATGTGCCCCACGGTTTTATTTTAGTCTAGTCTATGCATATGTTTATAATTCCCACGACTGTATCTATTTTATTATTTTTTTTGGTTTTTAGTACATTTATCTTTAAACATTGCAATGTATGTTTAACATAAAACCGTTTAAATTAAAAATTTTTTACCTATTTTATTTAGGTTTGTTACGTCTGCATAACCTGAATCGACCGACAAAATGTCAGCGTTAAATACTCACACTCTCAATTTCGTAATGAAACGGTTACCCACACAAACGCGATCTCAGATATTAAAATATGCTCATGTATGCAATCAGTGAAACTAAAGTTACACGTGCGAAAATGCAATAGCATACTGAAACAAATCCGATGAGTATTATTTATTACTATGTTTTTATACTTTTATTTTAAGAGGTCTAAAATGTAAAAATTTTTCCTAACTACTTTTTATGTACCTAACCTTTATACCTATATACTGTGCGTTATAAATTGAAATGTGTGTGCGGTATATAGAATACACATATCGATGTTTCTTTTATTTCCCGTGAATGTCTAAAGAGCCGACTAAGAGTATACCATAATTTATATCCTAGAGATGTGCTCAGACTTGATAAAACTGGTGAAGTGTTGGTGTTTGGCAGTGTGCAAAAAAGTCGCTGAAGGGTAAACAAGAGAGACCGGTCACGTCATGTTTTTTTTTGCTCTTAAGCTAAATAAAGGACCCAGTACTCACGAAAAAAGGGTTCTGCTATATTGGCGGCATATGGTTTCAAGTCGACAACGCATAAAAGACCCGTCGTCACTAGCACCTCCATCAGCCTAAAAATACCATGCCAGAGCGATTAACCGCGATAATTAATTGCTAAAATAATAAACTATAAAAAGGTATTGCAGTAGTATTTTCATTTCGATTCAACTATAATACATTCCTTTTCTAATGAGATAAACCAGCGTGACATACATTGCATTACATACTTCATGTTGATTTATTTTGATGAAATTATAAGAAATTAACAATGGTGATTAGCTGTGGCGTAAGATAACAATAATACATTCATAGTAAAATTCCTTACATCCATAATTTTTGTTACTCTTCTCATTCGGGTAATGTCCTACTCGTGACGTAAGACCGTTTGCGTGGGAGAACCCACGTATTACAGGGCCACGGCTATTTCTAAATGCCACCTCGTGAGAAACATTACGTGATGCGCTACATGCACGGGATCACTCACCTTCAATCTAATTTTCCCCAAATGCTAACTATATACCAAAACACACTCCCAAAAATTAACTTTATTGAAGAAATATGTTGAAACTAACTGGTAACTTTTCTTATTTTCTGTGTTGTATACTCTAGTTGTAAATAATATAGTGTTAAATTTTTACAGCTTTTCACTTACTAGATTTAATAGCAATTTAAAATTGCACTGTACTTGTAGGATTTAAATTTAAGAGATCTTTTTCGTTGTTTATTTTTTTTCGATGTACGAAGGAACTAAACTGCAATTTCATAGGCCTACAATTAATTAAGTTTTCAAAGTCTAAGAAATCCGATTTAACAGGTGTCTAGCCACAGTTTATCTCTCAAAATGTTATAGTTTTGATAGATAAACTATGGCGATAACTCTGTCAAAACGGATTAAAGTGTGAAGACTAGGTTGAGGAAAGTTTCTTCACAATTTATATGATATAATTACGATTTTAAAAAATATTAATAATTGATTTTTTAGCATTTTTAATTTTATTTACATTTGATTAAATATATGTGCTATTTTGTGCAATGATTGCCATCTTGTATATAGCTAATATGATCATGTTACTGTAAAATTGATTGAAGTTATTACTACATACACATCAATGCTTTAACTAAAAGCTTATTAAGTAAAAAACTATGACATAACTATAAGATTACTTTTCCAAATGTCAAGCAAAGGTTTTATATCTTTGTAAGTGCGATTAATATTCTTTACTTTTAAATTAGGTGATATTAGATAATAGAAATAGTCGAGGACTACTAAAACGCTACTAAATAGTGTATAGTAGCTAGAAAATAGTGTATTTTCTACACACGCGCACACTTGTGAACGATACGTAAAGTGTGATCGATAAACTCAATGGACTTTCACTATAGTATGTGTCAGAACACACTAAAACCATAATAATTGCAATGATATGATATATCTCTATTTAATTTTACTATTTAGCGCTAGGTTGCTCTAATAACTTTTACAAGTGTTATTTTTAAATCTGTTGAATATAACATTAATCCATATAACTGCTTTAATTGAATTGATCGTCAAGTGAGTAATTTTTTATTTTCTATTTTTGTGTTGACATTGATGATTATCGTTTATGGCATTCGATTTAAATATTTTGTTACATATTTTTAATATTACGCACTTCGCATACTCTGGATTTGTGTTTTAATTTTATGTGTTATTGTTCTATAATTGTTTTTTTTTAACTCTTCTCTATAATAACACACACATCTTTGATCTTATTGAGTTCAAATATAAGTGAAGTGACTCACGTTAATTTGTTTTTATTAATTTTAAAGCAAAGTTCAATATTATGTTTTGAATATTTTTTATCGCGTTTGTAATAATTTTATACAATAATTCGTGATACATGGTTTATTATCCAAGGATATAAAAGGATTGTATTGATTTGATCCAGAAAATTAGATATATTACCTATAAATGATATATACATTGTACTAAGAAGAAAAGGTAAATTCTCGGGGCTGACACACATACGCCGTTTTCCATCACTTTCGATGGAAAACGGCGTATGATAAGAATATCAGAAAACTTAAGACAGATGTCGAAGTCTCTGACTCAAGATTTTCACTGATTTAATACAAAATATGTTAAAGAGATTAGACAGGATAAGGAAAGTCTGACAAGTAAACAAAGAAGAGCAAAAATAAATACATAATACTTTTTGGTCTTCTGCTCGTGAAGATTCTCCTAATTTCTGAGCAGGTTGTCATAATACGTCTTTTCTTCTTTGTACCATAACACGTAAATGTAGAGGGTAGGGATAAATAGTTCTGCGTATTAGACGTTATAGATCTATCGCTTGACCAACATCTGCTGACGTAGCTGAAGACAGTAGTACCTACGCACAGACATTAGATTCCAGCCGACATTGCGCTAACTGTGGTCATATTTACTCAGACAATCGCGTCACATTTACGCAAACAAGTGTACCCAGTACAGCGAACAAATTATAAGTCGCACCCAAATCAAATCGAGTAATTGTGAAAATAAAATGTGTTGATACATATTTTAACATTAACACCCATATATAGTACATCCCAGTGAACTCACAGTTTAGATATGATTTACTTCGTAAATTAAGAAGCGTCTTCCTAAATTAGAAGCTTTTTTAAACCAAAATATTTAAGAGTTGAGCTTCATTTATTAGTTCAGTATAAATAAAAATTTTATAATATATAAATTACCGATATCATTTTAATATTTACAGTACTTCGTAATACATAAATTTATGAAGGTTATAGCTAAATTAGGGTAACAAAAGTCGACGTAATTTATAATAGGAAGAATAACTGACAGTGTCAGAATTCTACTATTAGTGACAATGAAATAAATTGTTAACTATTTTAACTAACTGTAATTGTTCTCTGTCTGTAATTGTTGCACATTTTGTGCACTTGAAATTTATTATATATCCTCGTCATTTAATATACGTAATCTAAGATAAAATTATAAATCTCATTAACTTTTTAGAAAAATATTATATTATACTTTTGGCATTGAGAACCCGCATTCCTTTCTAATTTCAAAACCGGTTTCGTTTTGCTTTGTCTTAAACCTGTGTGGAATCACTAACGTACCAAATCACATTAGTAATTAATTCCGCACGGTTATAAGACAACGGATTTGTAAAACAGTTCATGACGCCAACGATTATCACATATTTACTTTGTGATATCAGTTCAGAGACGCAAAAAGAAACTAGATGAATTATCCATTAATAGTTCTGTAATTGATAAGGATATTTCTTATTCCAGTATGGGTTGAGGATCACAAGTAAACTCATGTCTACTTGTGTTCATCATTACAGTCTGCATTGGTGTTTCTGAAGCTTGGCAACAGCCCTTACATTGCTCTGTTCTGCTAAGAAGAATAAAACCGACGATGAACTTACCTTGTACTAAAACTTAATATCTTATGCCTGCACCGCCTACTAGGTGCATAGAGTTAAAAAACACTACATCGTAAATTGTAAAAAGAAGCGCTGTACTGGAATGGAGTTGCACTCTGAATATTGCAACTACAGGAAAATCAACAAAAATGCGAAATAATAATGTTGAGTCTATTTACCTACTTATTAAATTGTTTGCCCAATGTTAAGCGCAATTTTTTGTCATTCCCTAAACTATAAAGAAGTATGTACAGTCACAAAGTATAATTTGTCACATACCTAATATTGTCGAATAATTTTGATTATAATACAGCAAACTGGCGCCAAAAAAGCTAAGTATTTTGTTATATCACTACCTACACATAACAATTATGCTTCACTTAACATAATCAGTCATGTTCGAATCTAATGATATAACAGCAAAATGGGTCGAGAATTTCATTCCTTTGCCGTACATCGAAAAAAAGATTTAATTTACAATGACATGCAAAATGTCCAATGCAGTTACAAACACTAAGATACCAATTACCCTTATTAGGCATGCGTTGTCGATTTTAATAATTTGTATACCTATGGCATCTATGACTCTCCCGCCGCAATGACGCAAATAGATAACAGGATGATTTCGAAACAAAATTTAAAAGCTGTATCGAAATTTGGCGATGTGAACTCTATAGGCACGTGTTCACATTAATATCACGACATGGCAGAAAATAAAATATTTAATCATCACAGCGCATAAACGACGTTACAAAGTGACTTTAACGTATGTTGTTAATGGACGGTTCGGTTTTTTTAGCAACCGCACTAGGACAATATAGAATGGGTAAAATAATTTCAGAAATAATTTAAATTAAACTTTGGAAAAAACTTACAAGTTATAGGTAAAAATATTCGAAATTAGGAGCGAAATAGCTAAAATTATTTTGAGAAAGAATGGTTTCGACTTATAAATTTGTTGAATTAAATTCATTACGGGAGTGCCGATTTTAATTCCGCTCTTCTCTTATACTTTTAGCAGATAAATATTGACTTTTTTATTTACTCTGTCATATATTAAATCATTTTGTGTGAGACACATATAGTCTATGCCAGATAATCAGATGTCGCAACGTTCAACCGCTCTTGTCATAATACATAATAAATAAACAAACGAGTTCCTACCATACTTAGCAGGAAGAATGTATAAACGCTCTTAAATCATTTATCCAATTTGATGTAGGCGGGATCTATAGTTGCGTTTATTTTCTACACTTCCTATTAGACCCGACGAATGTCAACAATTGCCACACCCTCGTCCCGCCTTTTATCTATAAAAATAAGTATTTATTACCAATGAAGTAGTAAGCTATGAAGAATTAATAATCATTAGGACAGTTTGAACGGATTCTGATGTTAGAGACATTACAAAGGATAATTATAGTAAATCTAGTACCACCGAGAGACGCCCACTGTTGAATATTTGCGTTTGTCAAACCAAACACATTGGTAAAAGTCAGTATCAACAATATTTTGTATTAGACGTTTTAAAATCCTGAAAAAAAAAATTGACGTATTATAACATTAAACATGTCATAGTAATTCAACCTAAAATTTTTATGTATATTACGCGTATCTTTATAAATTATGAAAAGGTTTTATGATTATTTACATAAACAATTATGTACCAACCTATCCGGGATAATGTAATTTTTAATTAATGTGATTAGAAGATTACGAATGACTTTGTGAATATAGATAGGCAATCATTGAAATTGCGTAATCAAAACTCATAGCATAGTATTTTCTGGATATTAAAAAGCTTTTAGTGTATTTAATGGATCCTGACAAATAAAACTGTATATATAACAACCAATTTCAACGTTTCAATTTATTTGCTTCCTCAGTGTAATACATTTCATAATTGTATCTATTTTTTTAAATAGTTAATAAATTTGATACTGAGTGTGTATTTCTAACGATTAGGAAGTATTGGTTTCCTAATTACCGTTCTAGCGTCGTCGCCTCCGACTTGGTTGTTTCGAGGACGTCTGGTCACGTGTCACTAGTGTCCGGCAATGTCGCATTAATATTCAAAGTAATATAAATGTCCCAGATAGTTACTGATTATTAAAAAATCATAGTCGGTAATAGAAAGTGTACTACGAAGGGGAAAGTTTTACGTTTATCTCGCAACACGATTATCCGTTACTATAATTTTATATTTGCTAGAAATCTTCATAGTTTTATTTTCATATATAATAATGTCATACTAGTTCACATATCATTTTTTGTTTCATCTTACATGAGATATTTCTCATGCAAAGCAAAGAATCTTGCAAATATTGCAAGTCATTTAATTTAGTTCTGTCTAGTATTTGGTCTTATTTACCTACTAGTATGTGTCTAAATTATTCTTATAAGTTATCACCTTAGCAAGACATACATATATATATATATACTAGCTGACCCGTGCCCACTTCGTTGGGAATAATATTAATAATCCCCGAAGCGAGCACGAAAGCGAACTGAATAAAACCCGAAGCCATCGCGCGCGTCCGCTGATGATGATGATGATGATGATGACACTCCGCATAATGTGGCTTTCTATTGGTGAAAGAATTTTTAAAATTGATGATGATGATGATGATGACATTGAGATATTAAACTATCCTATCTCTCAGTTGAATCGAACTACACATGGTGTGCGAATTTTATTATAATCGGTTAAGTAGTTTAGGAGTTCATTGAGCACAAACATTGTGACATGAGATTTATATATATTAGATTATATATATATATATATATATATATATATATATATATTATATATATATATACTAGCTGACCGCGCCCACTTCGTTGGGCATAATATTAATAATCCCCGAAGCGAGCACGAAAGCGACTGAATTAAACCCGAAGCCATCGCGCGCCGTCCGCTGATGATGATGATGATGATGATGATGATGATGATGATGACACTCCGCAAATAATGTGGCTTTCTATTGGTGAAAGAATTTTTAAAATGATGATTGATGATGACATTGAGATTTAAACTATCCTATCTCTCAAGTTGGATCGAACTGCACATGGTGTGCGAATTTTATTATAATCGGTTAAGTACTTTAGGAGTTCATTGAGCACAAACATTGTACATGAGATTTTATATAATATAGATATATATATATATAATATATATATAATATATATATATATATATATATATATATATATATATATATATATATATATATAATTATCAAAATGAAGAATGTGATACCTTTAAGCTTAAGGCTTATAACAAATATCATATTTATACTCTACCTTGTTCCTTTTTTGTAAAATAATCAACTTCAACCTCATTAGGCCAAATATTCGATGTCTGATAGAAACAAGAACTACATTTATAAACGAATTTCAATTTGTATGTAAACTTTTATTTTTTAAGGAGCTATTTTGAAGGTTATGTTCAGCTTTGCCGTGAGTCAGGAAGTCATGAGAGACCCTGGCGCCGTTCCGGGGTCGTTAGGGTC
This sequence comes from Scirpophaga incertulas, assembly GCA_036419045.1. Taxonomy (NCBI): domain Eukaryota; kingdom Metazoa; phylum Arthropoda; class Insecta; order Lepidoptera; family Crambidae; genus Scirpophaga; species Scirpophaga incertulas. The sequence continues at coordinate 16,834,178 of CM071629.1, read as the reverse complement.
GGGACAAGAGTCGACGCAAGTTGAGCGCGCCGTCTAGTGGCTATGTATGTAAACTAATACAGCATATAAAAAAGAAATATTGATAATGAATAAACAATAAGTTTTCGTATTTGAATTTATACTATGTATATTATATGTATTTTGTTTTTTTTTTAATAGGTTTATAAGGAAAGGATAATAATGGTAAAGTATATAGTAAAATTATACCATCATTTAAACATTATTATTTAAACTAGCAGAGAATTCCTTGTTGTCACAAAAACATCACATTCATTTTTATTTTCAGTTCCAATTAGAGCTACTGTTGAGAGCATACCTGTGGAAAGCAAGAATTTTATACTTATATACTCGTACAAAAATGAAAATCTGCAGGAAATGTTCTAGGTCATTTCCTATTCTAAAAGATGTCACGTTATTTTATTGGCCAAACATTTTAGAAAAAAGATATAACCTTAGTGTTTAAATAATACTGATACACATAAAATTGTGTTTTTTTGATTATTTTGTGTTTTATTTATTATTGAAATCTAATTATTAATATCTTGTTAAAATTTGTTAATCTTGGGTTGATTTCAAAGTTGGATTAAAGATAGCTTATTAATTTCGGGCGTTAGAAGAAATAAATGTAATTTAACCTTTAGGAACGGGGCATAAATTTGCATGTAGAAAAGAGAGAATTCAAGTATCCCTACTAAAGTAAATATATAATACTAAAGTAAATAAACGTGAAAATTTGTAAGTATGAATGGATGTTTGTTACTCTCTTACATGCATATTATGTGAATTGTCCAAAATGTGACGATAAGTGTCCTGAGCAGACGAAGTCGCGGGCACCTTCCTTTTTATATTATACATATACCAGTCCTTTATATATCTCTTGTTCAGAAATATGTATATATAATTACGTCAATAAATGAAAACCTTTGTAGCAGGTGCAATCTCATTTAAATAATCATTGTATTGTCTCATCCGTACACGTCATATTTATTCACAAGGCCGAATTGAGAAATACAGGACGTGCTAAATTCTGATCAGATCAATTTTCCTTCTTAATAGAGTGGATATACAATATTTATTGACTTAATTAAATATTTATTTAGTAGAAAATAATAAATCACGCAATATTAATACTGACTGAAGTTCGCTCGTATTCCTAGTATTTAAAAAATGTTTAATCACAAAACACACAAAAAACACACGAAACAGCTCATGCGCTGGTTTACAGATAGCCTCATGATGTCACGCGTTGATTGTCTATTGACGAAAATAGGTAGGTAACCCTACTGGGTTAACCTACCTATTTTCGTGTATTAGTATGCTTATCAATGTTTATGTAGTTATGGATTAATCACGAATCGGGCTTAAGTGGGCATTTATCGACAATTATTTTATTTTAATACGTTATTTTAATATTATATCTAATTCTATAACTATACATTCAATAAATATAGTCCTTTTTTCGTATTCCTTACAGTCAAAACCTTTAAATAAACCAGGTCGGTGTAAGAAGGGCACCAACACATTTACTAATAATACCGTGTAATACGCAAAATACGTCAAAATATAATAAATATCTATTATGTTTTGACAGTTTAGTGCGATATACAGTTTTATCATATCATGATTGGGTATTGAAGGTAGCCAGGTAGTACTGAATAATTTAAATACTACATCTTGTGTAGATGTAATTCTATTATTCTTACATAAGAGAAATAAATGTGCAAATAGTTTCGTATACATACGACGTACATGGGACACACGCTTCCAAATTCGGCGATGTTGTGCACTATATAAATAAGCACACATATGTAAACATTATATATAGCATTATAATATGCAATATTCATGGTATTGTTAACATTTAAGTCGGACACACATTTGTTGAATTATTAACGCCGCGATAACAATGTCGATGCTTTTTACACAAACAAATATAATTTACAGAATTTACCTCATATTACAAAAACGAAATGTTTTTCAAACACCTACACATGTTTGAAAAAATGAATTCACAATAAAATGCTATTTTCATGTTTCTAACTTACTACTAAACTTATAACTAATTTCGATACCACATAAAGTACCATTACTAAATTTCGATTTATTTTTTAATGTCTCTCCCGTAATCTGCCCCCTGCGTCTATCCCCATTCTTAGATGATGTCGGCGCTACAGGATTTCTTCTTCACTCCTTCTCTATCGTGCGTTTTTTGGTTTATGTCTTACATTTAATATGCCATGTTTTTCTATTCGACCTTAATGATTAAAACAATCAGTGTGATATTTCTAGTCTATAAGGTTATTAATATTATGCGGGTTTGATTCCTACACTAGGAAGCCTATATAACCGCCTTCAAGTGGAGTATTGAAATGTCCAGTGGCCTTCCTATAAATATTGAAAAAGAGACACTACTCGTACAGCATAATAAAGCACTACAGTTTTAGGTCTACGGGCCACAGGTTTTGTTTGAGATGTCCGAAATTCGAATTCCCATGGGTGCCGTAATTTTTTAGATCGGTTTGTTAGTGGTAAGTGTTCTGCTAGATAGCTGCCGCGTTCTCGTCAATTTGTGTCGCATCAATGATGTTATATACATACAAGAGGTAGGTATTTGCAGTACCACATAGAATTTGTGCCGTTCAAATTAGCGAGAGAATGAAAACGTCGTTCCGCGCTCCGATTCTGGTTAAACAGAATCAGAGCAATGCTATCTCTTTCCGACCCTTACTTTCTGTGTGTTCTTATTTAATCAGTAGTAAATTCGTCAAACATTAAATAAGATAAGAACAACGTCGCACAGTATGAATATGCGTCATCTATAGTAAAATACCATTGTTTTGCACTAATTACAATGATATCTGTACCAAGCAGACACCGCTCGCTTTCTAGCCGTGAATAAGAGCCGACTAAATAAATTTACTGCAAATATATCGAACTCATAACAGTTTGGCGCAGTACAGGTGATTATTACACGTCAGCTTATCCTTTCGGGGAGAATTAATATGATTATATGAATATATGTAGGTGTAATTACACTGTTGATCATTTTGTGTTCTGCCAATTAAAGGTAAGACAGTCGTTTCAGTTATTGAGCAGAATCAGATGAAACTCATTATCATCTTCGCTTACCACCATCATCATTATCATGGTGAGGTGAAGTGAAAGCCCCAATTGATTCCCCGTCAAAATTAAATTGTATTAAGGTCGGTGTTCTCGTTACAGATGCCTGCTTGCGGTGTCAGGGTGAGAGTAAGAAGGATTCTTATGGCAAACAAGACTGCGTGGTGGTCTGGGGGGAGTGCAACCACAGCTTCCATTTCTGCTGCATGTCCCTATGGGTAAAACAGAACAATCGGTGCCCGCTGTGTCAGCAAGAATGGTCCATACAACGTATGGGGAAATAGAATTTTGAACATATTAATTACACACTTTTAAAAACATATTTGTTCACTAACATTTTGTGTTAAGCCGAAGCAAATGCATTTTGGTAATAAAGGCTTAAGTTTAAAAGTAACTTTGGTTGTCTTATTACTTTCGGATAATTTCCTATTATTAGTATAAGTGTAATTCTAGATGCAAGTAGCACAAGAACGATTGGTGTGGACATCCTTGGGAGTTTCCTATGTCTAGCAGTGGGCATCACTTGGATGAAATAATGATAAATTAAAAGCAAATTTTATCACAATGGATAACACTTAATAGTGTGTATACTATGGTGTCAACCTCACTAACCCTTGCTGCTGTAATGCAAGCGTGGATGTCGAATTTATCTATTTTAACTAATCAAAATATTATTTTAGTAAGAATGAGAATTTCAAGACAATTCTATGGTCTAATTTTTGTGTGAAAGTTTTCATTCGACGAATGAAAACAAACGATCCATGCTCAGTTCCCAGTATACATAAAATTTTGTGTTTTAAAACGTTCAAATAATCTAGCTGAAAATTTTACACTTGAAAATAACGAACAACAACACAGTAAAAATATTTATGCAACATTCATATTAAATGGTTATACAAGTGCATAACATATTAAATGACATTTTAATACAATTGTAAAAAATTGTGTCACTGAAAATAAACAATTTTCTATTGTTTATTTAAGATAAAAAAAGTTTTGATGCAAGTTAAAAACATAATTTTTGTAACAATTTTAATTTATTTGTTGCTTTTAAAGTATAGACTGGATTTTTCAGCACAGATAGTCTTATTGCTATGTATGTTAGTTATTAGTTGTCTGCGAATTTGTACACGATAGATACTTGTAATAGAAAAATGGAATATATATAATTGCTGGATTTGTTTTAGCTGAATTGAAAATCTTATGAGTCGCTTATCTCTGTTATAGAAGCGAAAGTCTGTAAGTATGGATGAATGTTTGTTAGTCTTTCACGTAAAAACTGAATAGATTTTAATGCAACTTACATATAACAATAATATAGCTTATGTATAATTCTGATGAATAATCACAATGAATGTATCATTTCATCATCATCACAATTACAATAGGCTACAATTTATAAAGATATTGTGTTAATTGCCCCAAATATGACGATAACTTCTGCGCAGACGAAGTCGCGGGCACTAGCTAGTATCCTATATATTTGTAACTGTTGCCACTTACTACGTAATTTTCTTGTTTGCTAATTTATTTGTTTAAAATACAATTTTTCAAATACAGTGGACATTCAGCATTGATACAAACGTGAAATGATAATGTCAATAGGCATTATCATTTAGCGTAAGCAAAAAGCCCATCTTCTTTGAAATGACATGGAACTACTAATATGGTAAGTAATGGTAATACGAATCGTGCAAGTGTAATTATCACTCGCTAACTGCGCAGCTAAAATGTCTACATTGTGTTAATTGTAATATCGTTGCATTGATATTTGTGTAGTTGAATAACTTTAGATATAAAAACAACATTTAAAGCCACAAGCTTAAATGACAATGTTATTAATGTTTTCGTTTCTTCACGTTAGTTCACCGTGGTATATACTGCGAAACGCGAGTTCACCTCGTAGCATGTTTTGGCCCACTTCGACCCCAGTCGATCGTAGACGCTTGAAAATAATTATATCCAGATCTAAAATGTGTCCACAGCAATTCGAAGTGGATTTTTTTTCATGGGACGGACCATAGACATTTATATTCCAATTTAAAAAAAAACAGTATATCCATTACTACCACCCCTCGGCTGCAAAGATATGCACTATTAATATCACTTTATAACTATATATCGAGAGGAAACAACTTAGTCGCAGATTTTTGTTAGCTGCCTCAGACAACCGATAATGTGCAGTGATAATTAAGTCTAGAAGATCTAGTTTCGTTATATTTTTCATCTATTTTGTCAAAAGATGTTTAAGGGCATGAAGACGAAGACTCTATCTTAAAGTACGTTATATATTATGAAAAACAACAACGTATGTGAAAAGTTACAAAAAATGCATTGAAAATTATTGAAACCATATTCTTATTGTAAGACAGATTTACAGATAAGTAGTGTTTGTCTATGGAGAGGTCATAGATTGGTCATTCAAGTACTTTCTATAAAAAGATACTGCATGCCAATACCCATATGATAACTCTCTCCACATGGTAGACATCTGGGTATTGGCAAAACAAAGACAATCTCTTGAATCGAAATAAATAATGATGTCGAAATTCAAGTCTTTCTGTACTACTAATGGTATAAATTGCCTAACTTCTCCTTTTTGTTATCCGAATGCAATGGCAGGCAGAAATATCCGTGCGTACTTGAAAAATATCCATAAAGTGAGCAGCAATAAGAGTGACTCTTATTTAAAAAAATATATATTTTTAGGTATAGTGACAACAGATTATTGTTTTACTGGAGTTAGTCCAACAAAAATAAGTTTTGGCATAATCGCCTGTCAGCTGTACCAGTGATTCTTAATAAGTGTAGGGCATTCTGAATTATCAATATAGTATGGGTTATATATTTCAATAATAGAAATGAGTATTGGGCTATTTAATATATTAATATTTAATATATGAAAATAATGGAATAATAAAAAGGCATGTAAATCAAATTATACCTAAAATATGTTTATTAGAGTGAAAGAGATCCAGAAGTATAGGGTAAAAGAGGAAAATATTTAATGAATTATTCACTGTGCCTTATCTGATCGTCTTTAAATTTAGTTCCAGATATGCGATTTGATATAGGAAAAAACAAGCGTGTGCAAGTAAAAGGGAAGAAAGGTGATGGCAGACCTCGAAGGGTTGGGAAACCTATATCCAGTAATAAGGCTGGCTGGTCGGTGATTGCTATATTTAACAATAATTTAGTATTATGTTTGTAACTATTAAGTAATTCCTGTCTTACAAGTTTTAAAATAAGGTTGGAGGAATGATATATCTGAAAGGGTTGGTTTTTAAGCAACGGGATTGAACAAACATCTATCATACCGATCACACGCGTTCTATTTGTTTCCCAATTATTAGGTCTTAAAATGAACATAAGTAAAATTAACATGAATCAATAAACGGCAGCGTTCGAGAAATTACGCGGCACCGACACCTGGTCACTCATCATATGACTTATAAGGAGGCTCAAAGTCACCCAAATGGAAAAGGAGAGGCCTAGCCGTGGATTTTTTTTGCGTGATCATATTACCTATATAGCCCAAACAATTGCGAAACTTAAGTGGCAGGCCACATTGCAGCCGCTAGGGCATAAAGGTTCTTGAGTGACAGGCATATGTTAAACATTGCAACGTCGCTAGGTCTCTCACAAGATGAAGCGATGAATTTATGAGGATTGTGGTAAGAGGCTGGAAGCTAGCAGCGCAGGACCGACTGGTGTGGAGATCCTTAGGGGAGGCCTATTTCCAACAGCATTTATTGGCTGAAATGATGATGTGAAAATAAGCAACACAATTTATTTTAAACTACTTATTAAGTTCAGTAAAAATGAAAAAAAAACTATATTTCATCGCGACATTTGACAGAGTATAATGTTGCTAAGCATACTTTTCAACACCTAAACAACGTAGTCCTTGCCGTCGCTCTATTAGAGTTTTTATTCTCCGGCGCATGCAGCGTTTGAAGTGATTGTCCGTACAATCAACATCTAAGAATACCGAAGGAACTACAATCCAAGTAACGGTTTTGGAACATTTTCTTAAAGGAAAAAAGCTGTTTGGAGTTGAGGTCTTGGGACCATGGAAACCAGCAGGACATTAAGTGACGATAAAGGTTGGTTTGTATATTGAACAAAAAATGAGTCTCTTAATTCAGAGGCAATGCAACCAGCATAGTGGTTACACTTCCCTTTAGTTTTACCTAAACGACGTTTTTTACCTTTGATTATAAGTCATTTTATATTTTGTTCTTTTAAATCAAATAGTTAATTTAATGAAAAGTTTAGGTTACATTGCTTTTATTGACAATTCTCTTAAATTATTGCTTAAAATAATAAGACGTTTTATATAAATGATGAAGAACTTATAATATTTTTTTTATCGCACTAAGATTTCTAACTTCATCAAGTAATAAAATACCAATTTTCTACTAGGCTATAAATCAGTTTTTTATCGCATCCAAATTTCTCAATACCATATATATTTGATGTCTTAAATTAGATGCTGTAACTCGAGCATATCAGCAAAAGTTCGCTAATGACAGTAAAAATAGTGTAGTGCAACATATCAATACTACAAGATATAAATATCAACGGTAGTAATGCGAAGGCGTTGTCCATCCCGCCGCGTAGCAATTCATCAAATCGTCAATGACAATGTCATATCAATAAAATCGCTTGTAACATTAAATTATTATAGAACGCACATTAATCGATGCTGACCTGAAGTCACCTGGCTAGAGAAGACTGATAGATCTTATTGAAAAATGAAACACCAGCACAAATGCTACGCAAGAATCAATTTGATACACATACTATTGTTATGAATACAATAGTGTAAATTTTATTTAAATTATATTGCATGCTTTGTTCCCAATAGGTGTTATGTCGGGATATACCTGTTATACCTGTAGGTATTTTAATATTACTTGCTTCTTACCTTAATACGTAATTCTTCTTTACTCGAGTTCTATAAATTATTCTAAAAACAAAATTTGTCAGATACAGATTCCGCTTGTACTATTTTTGAACCATCATGCGATAACTTAAAGATTTTTTTTATAGTATATATTTTTTTATAGTAAATAGTAATAAGAAACTCTTATGCTACAACTATTTGAAAGAAATTCTCTAGTTATTAGTGAAAAAGATTTAAGCAAAGAGACAAGCGAACATACGCGATTAGCGTTTAGGTTTTTTTGTATGCAGTGATCCTGTCTGCATCGATAGAAAAATTATTACATAGGTACGATATTACTTTCTGTAATATCTGTTATTACATTCATTTAAAATACTACGATTAATATGAAGTTAACATTATTTATCGTCTTAAATCTGAACAAATAAATCAGGTTGACGACCTCCATAGTCGAGTGGATAATACACCGGTTTCAAGGTGTCGCCATCTCTGAGGTCCCGGGTTCGAATCCCGGTGGGGGCAGATGTTTGTGTGATGAATGCGAGCATTTGTACCTTAGTCATGGCTGTTGATATATATTTCAATAAAAATTATTTATATATGTATAATATATGTATGTCTATCCGTTACCCTAGATCCCATAGCACAAGCCTTACAGAGCTTAGTTTGGGCTAGGCTAATTGGTGTAAGTGTAACAAATATTTATTTTATATTTATTATTTTATTTTTTTAGGTTAATTCTAAAGTAGTACTGTTTACATGGCCAAGTGGTTTTCGGGACCCAGGTCTAAATTTTGGGCCTGTACTATTTTAAAAATACGTAAATTATATTACAGTACCTCAAATTTATGTTTTTTTTTTTAAACTAGGAAATCGGACTTTTTACCGAAACTTCATAACCCATTAGCGGGAAAATACGTCGTCAACTTTTTTGCGCCCATTACATTTTTTTGCTCAGCTCGACCAGGAGAACAACATATCCAAAATTTAGGCTTGGCTCCCGAAAACCACTTGGTCATTTATAGTCAACAGTATCATCTACTTTCTACAGCCATAATAAAGGTTATATTGATAAGTGTTGTATTACAGGAGTTATGATATGTAATACGGAAATAAACGGTGCGACTTACAACGACCTCAGTAAATCACGAAAAATGTTATTTACATTAGAATTATTGTCATAAACTATTAATGGCCTAATGAAACCTTGAACATGCTTGTTGTAGTGTATGTCGGTAGGTAGATATATCACGTGTAGGAAATAGTTTATTGATACAAGGCTCGATATATATTAAAGCAAAGCGTTTAGGCTTACGCTCTTTTAAACAGCGCACTGTGTATTTTAAATATAAAAAGACTTCAATAATATTTTTCTAATTATTACTTATCATAATATAACTTCATTAAAGAAACCTTTCCCGCGTTGCATAAAAGATAATACAGTTACCAAGCCGTCGTTTTATACTAAGGGTAATCTGAAATATATTTTTGCTCTATTTTGAGGAAGAAATTTGGAAGTAGTGTTAAACTTTATCATATGATCCTAATCTATATCTATTTAAATGGTATACATTTAAATGGTCCCGTATCTGTCGAGTTTATTTGCTAGAAATACAATTAATTAAGAAACACAATAAACATAAGTAATCTAGAGAAAAATCTATATGGAAAGCAATAAGTACTGGTTCAAATAAAGCACTTAAAGAACTATCACCCCCAAGTCATGCTTGCAGTGTAATACAATTTATTACCCCGAAACCATTACAAAGAACACATACCTACCTACTGTGAGTACTATCTTGAATTTCGATACGTACACACTATTTGTACAAACTATCCAAATGGGTACTTTTGTTATTATGACGTTACTTACCAACCTAAAATTAACACATTGACGTCAGCTATACAAACTATGTCGAAAAATATAAAAATTTTCAAACACAAAATTTTACAGGTATTTAAATATTCAATTATAGAATATTAAAATGACATGAAAAAACTATAACAATATTTCCAAAAAGGAAAAAATATATATTTATTGTATATATTACTGGCAATATCTCAATATATCTTCGAAATTCGTCGATTTTATGTGTATGATACTAACTAACCCGGCGATCTTCATACAATTCCAAAACTAATATCTTTATATATAAAAATGAATCGCAAAATGTGTTGGTAAGCTCATAACTCAACAATGCCTGGACCAATTTGACCAATTCTTTTTTGTTAATGTTCGTTGAAGTTCAAGGAGGGTTTTTACAATGAGGAAAATTCGAATAATTATCGGAAATAACCTAAAAACAGCCCTTTTATTTTCCCATGCAAACGTTTTCTAACTAAAACGTACAGTAGAATTGAGCTTTATTGTTATATAGTTGTATAAAGTTCATATTGCAAGCACTCACTGTTGTCTAAGCAATGAAGGTGTGTTCCTAACATCAAAGAGTCAATTTGCGCTTTATTAACGCTACATATAGTTGAAATTCAATCAAATCTATCAAAACAGTGTGCGTGCGTGCGTTGGAGCACAGAATACGTCGTTGGAGGATTTAATGTCACGTTCCAAAATAGCCACAAAATGTAATAGGTCATTTAGACTTTTTTGCGATTTGGTTGGCTATGCGACATTATCTATAAAATAATTAGGAACAAAAAACTGCCACTGTACAAATCTTTTTGACAGGACGAAGTCTGTCGGGTCCGCTAGTTATAAATAAATCGGAGGCGAATCCAACAAACAGGTCATCATCTAAATATTGAGTTATGGCTTTATTGAGAATAAGTTATACAACTAACACGAATCTAATTTGTTATCCCAGTGGTACCTATTGGAACATTACTGGTGCAATATAATTATTCAAAATATTGTATAAATATGTACTATATAAAACAGGTACCATTTTTTGCGTTTGAATAACATAGGTACTTAATTATTTATATTTTGTATTGCACCTTTGTAATATATGTGCATTAATTAGTGATAGTCATCTTTTTATTGTTACAATCATGAGGGATCATCCGACCGATTAACTATGTAGGACAGTCCGATGAGCGACGACGCCGGCGCCAGTATCATTAACATAACTTCTGTGCTGAAGGCTGTTCGTAAACACCATTAACTGTAAGGCCAGATAACAATTATATAGGTGCAAGCGATTTACTTACCAAACAATTCAAATATTTTCCACTATAAATATTAAATGAGGTAACTTTTTTACAGCAGCATTATAAATTCTAATCGCAAATCCTCGTATACAGCGACCTCGATTAAAAGTCAAAATGTCTTCAACGCTTGTACAAACCAACGCTTGTTAAATCGTTTAGAATTCTTATCATTTAAAGTAGGTACTCTAATACTAGGATTATTAAGCAGGGTTAATTTTTAGGTTTGTGGTTCTAAATAAGACAAAAGAAACACTAGAATTTTACAATCAACAAGTACTTACTCAACCGAATACACTAAGCTTAATTTTCAAATATTTGAATAGGTGTTGCTGAAGCTAAAGTTTTCTCTTTATATGAAAATAAAATATAACGGATAATTATATAACCAATTACCTAGATTTTGCAAATTACTGTCATTACTATCATAATAAATATGAATTTTTGACACAACAGCTGTAAGACGAGTAAGTCACAAAACAATAAATTTACAGATTAGGTACATAAAAATATTTACCTAAATATACTAAAAATAAACAAGGATTTATACCAAATGTGAAAATATCAAAGCAGCATGAGAACTGAATTAACAAATCAAATATTTAATATTTACCTAAACATTTAATAAAATGTTATTTAAATAAATGAAATATATTATTATTTTTATTTATGACAGACATTCACAGACTATCGCCATAATCTGGCTATCCACAAAGACAGGATTAAACTGTCGCACTCTACGAGCGAAATCGAGCACAGCGCGAAAACAATAGATTTTATAAATCTCAATTTTTCACCGTCGGTTTTTCAAGGTCGGGATAGATCTTGCAGATGTTTACCCTTAAATGTTTCGTAATGTAACGGTTTAAGGATTAACGAAGTAATTTCTTTATGTAACGGATTAATGATTTTTGTTCCGAAGTCTTGGAAGCAAGCTAATGTGCAACCTGTGCCTAAGAAAGGGAGCCGGGCAGATCCCTCTAACTACAGGCCAATTTCGGTCACCTCAATACTCTGTAAGACTATGGAGCGTGTATTGAATAATCGACTCCTGGCGTACCTTGACCTTGCCGATCACTAAGGAGATCATTATCTATGATCTCCTTAGTGATCGGCAATACGGATTCCGTCGAGGCCGGTCCACAGGAGATCTTCTTGTGTACGCCACCCACATGTGGAGCGAGGCTGTAGAAAAACATGGTGAGGCTCTTGCTTGCTTCTTCTTTCATAATGCGCACAAGCAAAGGAGTGGAATTCCCTCCCGCCGGATATTTTCCCTGATAAATACAATCTGGGCCTTTTCACGGCAAGAGTGAATAGGCACTATCTGGACAGGCATGGACCATCTTCGACCTCATCGCCACTTACCATGAGGTGAGATTTAGGCAAATGCCTGTCCTTAATACATAAAAAAAAAATAACGATTCCCAATTTTATTGCAGTACGTACCGAGAATATTTTGCTATATTCTTTTTTCACGAGTCATAAAATCGTGTCGCAAAAAAAATACATCGTAAGGTTACCTTTTACAGTCAATATGGTGAGTTGTTACCTAATAAAAGTTAGTAGCGGTATTCAAAATTTATAATATATTAAATAAATAGCTTTATTTATAATGACTCCTCCCTGCTATTATATATTAATATTGGAATAGATATTTTGCTATCTTTGACTTCTTTGAATTTTGAGGCGAATCCAACAAATAGATAATGTTTTCATTTGATCGTGACTAAGACAACATTGTTTTACGTTTATAGATTATATTTTAAAAGTTTTGAGATAAATAAGTACAAACAGCGAAAAAAATGCTTAAATATTTTTCAAACGAATCGTTATTTATCAAGAAGGTATCACTAGACTATACGACTTACTAATCTTTGATACTTGTAGTGTAGTGTATTATCAATATTATATTATCTGTGTCAATAAACTTATAACTGCACTGTATTATTACCAATTTGTGGTTGTTCGTTGATAAGTTAAATAAATCTATCTGTGTTTGATCCAATAAATAACTATAACCGTATAATATAACTTCCGTACCCAATAATCACAAAACTTTGAGATTAAACTCCGATATAATTTTCTTTTTTTTTCGAAAGAATCCAAATTTCATATCGGCCTCATATTTTATCCTGGTTCATTAAATTGTGATGTATGTATGTAATACAGTGCCATGAGACGCTGCACAACCGGCTGTTCAACCACAAACAAATTGATCTCATTGCATAGCTGTCTATGTATATTTTGTAAGATTTGAATTCAAATTTGCCTTGAACTCTATGGTTTACATATAACTGATATTTTATATATATTTATAATTTTATACATATTACAACATATTTACTAATATTTTTAACGGCGCTCCACTTCCTAGGCGTTTAAAGCATTTGTATATCTGTAATATCAAATTATAACTATTTACAGGTATCTTATCGACGTAATCCGTGTTCATAGTCGGTGTTGTGTTGTAAACGCACTTTAGATGTCTGCATGTGTTATTTGAAACGAGCCACACCCGACCGCGCCTCCGACAGCGACCAATCAGACGTCGCCACCGCAGCCCGTAATCAGTACTTTCAAAGCAAGTCACTGAACAACCTTGGCTTGAAATAAATATTGCGTCATATTATAATGCTATTTTATGCTGATTATTATATTTAAGGTCTATCTACACTAGCTGAAATGATTATTTGTTCTGCGAATTGTATCAAAAGTTGTGGGGCAGTCTACGCTCATGGCTCATCGAGCTAAATAAGTAACTCGACATACACTATTATTTATTGTACAATAAATTCTACTTAACTACCATAATCTTCGTAAATGTAGAATGATTCTTTGTTTTGAGAGTTGCATTTCCACGCTTAAATGGGTGAACTGATTTTAATTAAATTTTGTATGAGAATATTTGGAGATCCTAGTAAAGCTATGAAAATATATCGAAAATATATAGTTTTCCTAATGAAAAAATAACGCAGACAAGAAACTAGTTTATTACTAGAAAATAATGAAAAGGTCTCTAATAAAATTTAATTAGCAATCCCGCTAATTACGAGTCGAACACGCGTACCTACCAAGAATTCCGTGCAAACATTAGTTACAAAACCAATTGAAAATAAGTTTATAATCGCAAAAAAACTGCAACTACAAATTTACGGTTTTTGTATTTTTTCCTTGACATGCTACATAACATTAGTCCATGCCATTCAACAGAAGGTATATATTTTTTTATTACTTACAAGTACGAAAATATGCTACATGAACGGAGCGTAAAATACCCTATCTTTTGATTACGTCGACTTTTAAGGTTAACGTTGTTAGAATTTATTCACTGCTGCAAGATATTAGATATATGTGATATTAATTTCAATTTGATATTTCTACTAGTTTCTCGAGAAAATTGGCTTGGATGGATAGACAGGTGGATAATATGAAACTCTAAAAAAAGAAATATTCCCAATACGTCTGTTGCTTTGCTCAATACATGAATAATTTTTATTACCTACTGTTTTTGTCAACAAAGACTACCTTTCTAATGATACGTGATTATAAACATGCGTTTCATGTGAAAATCGCAGCAAATTTTCAACTTGTGATATAAGATGCAAAGCCGCGATTTACTTATTTCCCCATTCACACCTACATATTTCACTGCTATCCGTCACACCGGAACACAGCAAGCGAAAATAAATATAACGGAGGTACCAAAGCAGACCACCTGGTATAGGAATCTCCCTCGGGTAATGACTAATTGCAAATCATTTCTTAAAAATTTAATTCATTATTGTTATGGAACATTCATTACTCGATTGGTAATACCAAAAATTCCGATTTTATAGGATATTTTTATGTATATTTATTAACAGTTTTATTTTTCTTATTTCAATTTTTATTACTTTTCCGATCTAGGACGATTCTTTTTTTATGTAGAACATTTTCTAACCCGGCAGCTAGACTTTTATTCTGCGATTGAAAAATTATAATAAAATTCTCTTTCATTTTTGGTCTTGCTATGTTAGTCAGGTATTAGAATGATCATCATGTCGAAATCAGCGTATGTTTGATTTAAATGCAGATGTAGTTAAAAAAAAGGAGGGATATAATTTCAACTTATAGTATAAATTTCCATGGTTTAAAGTCATAGTAAACGTTACCGTTACTTCGTATCGCTAGAAATGATTTAACCGACAGTACAAAAAAATATATGTATTTTACAAAATACTACGTTTTATTATTAAAATTTATCTTGTCACTTTTTAGTGCAATGTGACACTCTGGTGTTGCAAGTGTTCATACGCTACGGTAACCACTTACATCAGGCGGGCTGTAGGCCTGATTGCCACCTTCGTGGTATAAAAAAAAACATAAATCATGCTAATTACTTATTAGACTAAATTTGTTAATATAGTAACACTGTCGAAATATTATAAGTTGAACCAAACAGAATACATTTTGGGTGAAGTCTAAAAAAGAAAAGTAATTCATATTTAAATAGCAATCTATTCTACCTTAATTTATCTACGATTTAGATTTTTTTATTGCTGTTGGTGGCAGACGTGCAAATGGTTCAACTTGATACGGAGGAACTCTGTTTGGGTGGAAAGTGGTGCGATGGTAAAAAAATTACACTATTGCAAACAGATACAGAGAACGAAAGTCTTTTCGCTGATTTAAGATCTTTGTTAGTTTAGCAGGGAGTCCAAAGGGTTGAACTGATATTTGGGAGCTCCAGCCCAGAGGTGTGACCACTACTCCAAATGCGACCGAAGTTGAGATTTAAGATAAAGCATCAGGCGCAGACTATGCGTAAAATAACTCTTCGCTCTGGTTATACACATAGTTGTATTACTCGCCAATTTGGCTTCGTACTCCAAATGACTCCCAAATTACACTGTGGCTGAAATTTTCACACCGAGGATCCCAATAAACTCGATGAAACATACGAAGAGTGATTCGGAAACTGAAGCACTACAGTAAATGGGTTCTTCCTGGCAGTGAACGTGCACACTTTTGTCTATGTGTGATAGAATTTGACTAAGTTCTGTACGGGATGCACTCGGAGACTCGCTCTATAGAGTCGTCGACTACAGACACAAGGTGCAACCATCTTTCATGCAACGTTATCTATATACGATACGAAATAACAATTCATGTTTTTGATGGACAACTTTATGGAAAATGTTATAATATATAGTAATGTACAGAATGAAAAGTTTCAAGGATAGCAACAAGCCTAGAGAACACCAGAATCGTCTCGGGATTCCATAATACAGTAGCTTTACAAGAAAATCCCTGTCTGAAATCACCGTGCAATGGATGAGAGCCTTCTCTTGCGCAGTGGGTCAGACTGTTATCGGCTGCTCGTAGCGATGGAAGACTGAACTGGCAGAAGTTTCGATGTGTAGCTTTGGCCAGTGCCTACAAAATACGGCTCCCACTGTGACAGCTTTCTAATCGTTCGCCAATCCTACGTGTTCCGTCATAGATTTAACAGTACATGGAGAAATCGTTTTCTAGATATAACTGAACGTTGCAATACATAATCTACTATATCTTATTATACTTAATAAAATAAGGCCGCATAATTTAATTTATAGAAAAAAATATATATCTTCTGTTGACTTTCGTCCGCGGCTTCTTTCATAAATGTTTTCACCAAATAAATATTCATTTTTATTCAGGCCCTTTTACATTAAATAAAATTGAAACATATGTACTTAATACAAATTTAAAAAAAGCAAATTGGAATACTTATATAATGCCAAAATATGTTAATTCAACAATCTTACGATTGTATTCTACATCAAATTTAAACTTTCAGTCCCATTTTGCAATACGAACCTTAAAGTCACTCACTCACGGTACTTTGAGAGTTTTTGAATTATAAAATTAATGACATCTACATAATAAAACACCTTTTAAAAAAAATTTTAAAAACACGCTTTCAAAAAAACCAGTAAAAACTGCAGACTAAAAAGTAAGAAAATAAAAAAAAGTTTAAAAACTGAAGACTTTAAAACCTTACAAATTTTGCGCACTAAAAAGTAGGAAAATAATTTTTTGACACCCTCCAAATGAATCCAAAATTGTTAGACTAAAAAGAAAGCGTGGGGCCCTCATCATACTTCTTAATTCATACTGTCGTAACATCTTTAATTTGTTAAATTATAATTTATTTTATTAATTATAATTTATTATATTAAGTCTACTGAAGTCTACGTATTTGAACTTCTATTCGCTATACACCTTACTCGAACTAGTTTATGGATGGTTAACAACGTATATATTATTATTAAAAAAGTTTGGTCCTCTGTTATCTTTACTAGTTGTTTTAGTTTTTTGGAAGGAAAATTACATACTTTTGTAGTATTTATACTTAGAAATATTTCATTTGAAAAATTCGGTGACCAAATTTTAATCTTTCTATTTCATTTTGATATATTAATGTATATTGAAATAATTGCATGACTTGCGCTTACATGAGCCAATTGCAGATGATACATTAGAACGATTCGTGATGTAACTTGCATGAGTAACAAAGATTTTTGTGCTACTTTGCGTATTAAAGTCGGTTTTTGTTAATATTTTTCTCTCAGCCTACATCACTTATTTTTGTGTCATCACAAGTTATTAGAATCAACTACTTTAGAAATACTTGAAAGATATGGTTGAAGTATGATGAGGGCCCACGCTTTCTTTTTAGTCTTAACAATTTTGGATTCATTTGGAGGGTGTCAAAAAATTATTTTCCTACTTTTTAGTGCGCAAAATTTGTAAGGTTTTAAAGTCTTCAGTTTTTAAACTTTTTTTTATTTTCTTACTTTTTAGTCTGCAGTTTTTACTGGTTTTTTTGAAAGCGTGTTTTAAAAATTTTTTTTAAAAGGTGTTTTATTTTTCCTACTTTTAGTCTTGACTGTAAAAAAATGTGATGTAGAGCAACCACCTGTCTAATTAATAGAGTAAAAGTTGATTAGTTACACTTCTATTGAAGCAATTTAAATTCATTGACTTACTTATTCAATGATTTTTGCAATGATCAATAGAATTGAAGCGTCTTCATGAAGCTGTATGCATATGCATTATAAATTTTTTATGCGGTCATTTGGTGGATGATGATGAGTTTGATGTTCGACGCCAATCAGCGAATGGCTTAAAGCGTTCGAACCCGTTCCACAACCACATCAAGTAACACCTATCCGCCTCTCTATGTAGCTTTTAGCAGCACCTTCATATCTTTTCAGCCCTCGCCGTAGGCAGCATATTTTGGCATAGGTGGTCCCTACTAGCGATATGACATTTTTATACACCTTCATATCTCTCAGCCCTCGCCGTAGGCAGCATATATTGGCATAGGTGTTGAGCCTACCTTGTTTGTTTTTGGACAAAGTCCAATTATACAGGCTCACCACGTGAAGATAAGGTTAGGCTAATAGACAAGAAAGGCTATATATTACGCGTCAAGTCTTTTCGAGCCCACATTCGACACTCCAGTTGAATTTCAAAATTTTCAAACTAAGGAGCTCTCAGAAAAGAAGCTAAGGAGGTCTCTGCAAAAATTTCAAAATGGAAAAGGGGCGAAGGGCAAAGAATGCCACTTCGTCTCACGATGATGTCATCGTGAGACGAAGTGGCATCTTTTATAAGTTTTCCATATTCAACCTTTCAGTCGAATAATATATTCTGTGACAACAAATTCATATTCGCTCCATAGTGGCCTTTCCGAAAATGTCCAATTACTGAATGTATTTTAAGCATTGCACAAAACTCCATTGCCGCTCGATGATCCAGTTTAAATTGGTATTCAAACCAATCTTTCATGCAAATCATCATCACTACAGTTGGGGGAAAAAAAAACAAATATTTCACTCAGTCGTAGGGCGACGTCCTTTTCTCACCATAGAGTTTTCATATATTCAAAACCTAGAGTATTTCCCGTGTATTATTAATTTTCTTGTGTATTATTAACCTGGTGTATACCCCAATTTCCACGTATGGAATCGACTTTTCGCATCTACATAGGATACTTTTTACCGCTGTAAAATACCTCTCCCACGGGAAAACCTGGTAACAACAGCTAACCCATATCATGGGGGTGCATTTGAAATAGCCAATCCGCCATCTTGGATGTCCGCCGTTTTGGATTTAAGTCACGTGACTAACTTGTTCGTTTTCCTGACAGCAAACCCTTTTATTTGATACCCATATCATGGGGGTGCATTTCAAATAGCCAATCCGCCATCTTGGATGTCCGCCGTGTTGGATTTAAGTCACGTGACTAACTTGTTCGTATTCCTGACAGCAAACCCTTTCATTTGATACCCATATCATGGGGTACATTTCAAATAGCCAATCCGCCATCTTGGATGTCCGCCGTGTTGGATTTAAGTCACGTGACTATCTTGTTCGTATTCCTGACAGCAAACCCTTTCATTTGATACCCATATCATGGGGGTGCATTTCAAATAGCCAATCCGCCATCTTGGATGTCTGCTATGTTGGATTTAAGTCACGTGACTAACTTGTTCGTATTTCTGACAGCAAACCCTTTCATTTGATACCCATATCATGGGGGTGCATTTCAAATAGCCAATCCTCCATCTTGGATGTCCACCATGTTGGATTTGAGTCACGAGACTATTTTTTTCGTGTTACTGACAGAAAACCCTTTCATTTGATATCCATATCGTGGGGGTGGATTTCAAACAGCCTGTCCGCCATCTTGGGAGGCCGCCATATTGGATTTGTAATGACGTTTCTTAGCTAGTCGTGTATTGTCACCGGAACCAAGCTTGTATGCAAAGTTTCATTTAATTCGGATAAGAGGAAGTGCTCGAAAAATTGAAAAGAAAATTCCACCTAGATTTACAAACAAGTCAACTCTATAGAAAGCGTGTAAAAAAAAAGCGTGTAAAAAACGACGACAAAGACTCAGTTGAGGTATTAGAAAATAGAGATTAAACATAATGCGTCATTATCTATTACACTGTAATAGATCTTTTGAGTTTCATCGTATTTGATTTTAGATTATGCTATTCTCTAGAAAATTATGGAAAGAGATCTAACAATCAGAGAATTACAAGATTTCTAGCGATAACTTTTAATAGAACTATGCAGGAAGTCTAATTATTCATTCACATCGGACAATATGTATGTTTAAAAAAAAGTCAACATTTGTTTCCGTCTTAATATTTAACATTGAGTTGGTCACTGTCTGGTACTTTTCCACTGATTCAATGAATAATGAAACGATGTTTAAGAAACATAGTGCCCATGAACATTGGAGTGTGGCATAATGCATTCGCGTGCGTAGTAATTCAATGCCTGTTTTGTATGTTTGACGTATACATATATAATGAGAATCTCAGCAATTGATTTTCTTCCTATGATATGATGATGGTAGTTTTTAGACATTGTTATAGAAAACTATAACATCAATAAAAGATTTAAAAACAAAATGTAAAATTTCAATAAGTACTCCAGATCAACTTTATTAAAAAAATGGATTTCTTTCAGTTAGTCGTGCAAGCTTATTTTATTTTTACATATTTTCTTTTATTGTAATATGTTTACCTAACAAAAAAGATTTTGTCGACTACGAACCTAGTACGAATTATTAGTTGCAGTTAACTGTTAACTCTTGGTTTTGTATTATACAAGTACAGACATAATATACCTAATATTTTAAATATAGATACACACATTATACTACACCACTAGTATATTATCGCATCTACATTTACCACATACACCTATTTAAATCGTAATATCATTATGTACATATATAATTAACATTTTATGGATTCTCACGACCCGAAATCTGTTTTCCAAGGCTTTGTTTTAATTATTTTTTTTTATATTATTATATATAGACATTGTTTATAATTGGTCTAGACTTAGTTTTATGATAAGCGTTTACAATTATGCATAAAAAGAAGATAAACTATTTACTGTTTCAAAGTATGCTTCAGAATTATTTCCTTGATACGCGTGGCTGGGAACCTTGCTTTCACGAGCTCGTCTATTTGCTGTGCGCTATTTTAATTTAGGATACTCAACAGTAAGTACATAGCACACAAACTATACAAATATTTGTACAGTAAATAGTTGTATATTGCGAAACACGAACATGCGTATGACTTATAAGCATGTACGCTTGACTGCAACTTCGAAGATCAATATTTTAAGTGAAAATATTTGAGGAGAAAGATAATATTTAATGTATCATTAAAAATCTTCGTAGTTCTTTTTACAATTTAAGAACGATATCATCTGAAATAAAAGATAATACGGGCACACAAACTTATAAATCATATAATTTTAATAACCTCACTTATAACAACGACTGATAATATTTAAATGATCAGTGATTTGTTGCATACGTCGCTTTCAAGATAACTGAACAACTATTAAACTTTAGAAAATGCAAGAAAAAGAAATAAAGTAACTATACATTTAGTAAAACAATAACAGTTTTTGAATTTCGTTATTAACTGTAATAATCGTATAATGGGTGTTATAGTATTGAAATACCAATCGATACCAACTCATGGTTGAACTAAAAACCGAATTAACTCTTGATTTATATGCATGGTAAGGAGATAGGATATTTTTATTAGTAGTACTGATATTCATTTAAATATTATGCTTATAATCAAATTATATTATCGATGTTAGGCAAAAATACCACAAATTTACAACTGTATTGTTGTTCATTATGTTATATAAATATATATTGCACAAAATCGAAAAGGTATTTTAGCGGTGATCTATTTAAACGTGAAGATTCTGTGAAAAAACTATTGCCCCGATCAAGCAACATTTTTCTACAGAATCTTCACTTTTGATGGATACACCTAAAATATTATTGCAAATTACTGTAACATCCGGTGTATACATAGATCTATTAATATAATAAATGCTTATAATTACAGTTAATGCACTGTTCCCCGTATTGGCGCTTCGAATTAAAAATACGGGTTCTAAATATAATGAAACATATTAATATACCCTCAAAATAGTTATATCATAATATCTTTATATAGTATAAAAGAAGTCGCTTCCGTTGTCTGTTTTCAGCAATAGATCGAGGAATTCAAGAGAAAATCTCAAATAATCCTCTAAAAAAACAATAAACGATATTTTGTACCTAAGCTCATGACCATTGAACGTCGCTCGGCCTTACAGCTTGAATAAATACACTGAAGCAATATTCCCAATTCAAAGGCTACTGGAAAATTCCGCTTTTGATCACGACCAATTATTCCAATCTATTCAACCGTTGGCGCCGGTATTAAAACGCTAAGAGGACGGGCCGTGCGACACGTATTCGCAATCAATAGCCAATATATTATTATCAATAAAATATTTGTAAGCTATACATATCACAGTTGGTGGTCAGGCACACCCACTTACTATTGAGTGGTTCACTATTTCGTATTTTATACAAGTACGATCGTAAACAAAAAGGCTGCCCAGGTGGTGGTAAGTGACTTGTCAACTTCTGTTTCTGATAAAATTTACGACAAATTTCCCACCTGCACAAAAACTACTGAGTAAGTTGGTCATTCGACTTGTGACATATGCTGTAGAATTACGAGATCCAGATATACCTATTGCTTCCCAGCTGAATACTACCCAGTTTGACAATGTGTATGAACGCAATATTCCCTTCCAATTGGAACACACTAAGCACAGATATATTGGAGCAGAAATTGATAACACTGGTTAAACTAGTCTACTAGTTGACTAGTAGTAGTGTAGTAGAGATGGTCCTGGTAGAGACTTCCAAAAGATTAAAATTAAAATTAAAAAATTAAAATATTAATTTACTTACATTACAGCTAGTGTATAACATAACATTTTTGGGATCTTCTTTTAAGTCGAATATTACCTGTACCAGAAGGCCCAACTCTTCCAATAACATACATATTTAATTATTATTATTATTAATTTGACACTAGAACAATGTAGAGGGACAACACAGCAATGTCCTACAAATAGTGTTACACAAATACGTGACAAATATGCAACGAAAAAGAATATTATATAATATATAATAGTACAAACAAATACAATAAATAAAGCGAATAATTATCATTCAGTTATATTTATATGTTATATTTATATATTATTCAGTCAAATCCGAAACCGAGACTACACAGCCCGAGAAATAAGCATTTCAGTATCATCATAATTCAAAGTTTTAAGCCAAGATGTTAGGGATTTCTTACACTCAATGTTAGATTTACCGTAAATATACAGTTTTTTATTTACAATGTTATAAAGATGGGTCACTTGATTTGCATATTGTCGTCTAGCAAACGCTGTTTCAACGTGTTTAGCAACAACAGCAATGTCTTTTCTTCTTTTAAGTAAAGTGGTAGGATTGAATACTAAGCCTGCATGAAAGGATTGGATAGAAATAAGAATGTATAATTTTCTTATAGTTAATAGATCACATAATTTATATAGTTGCTCTGTCGAAAAGCGATAAGATTTAAAAAACATAAATGATAACTATAGCTATAAATATAACTAGCTATTTCACTATCTAATAGTATTAAATTCGCAACACGCGAAGCTAAGCCATATGCATTAAAATATGTATTAAAATTAATTTTATTCTTACCTCAATTATTTATTTACTGCGAAACCACACTCAAAAGTCAAAGCTTCATAATTAGTCGACTGTCTGTTGACGAGATACTGTACCAGGGTCATCTGTTTGGGTACCTCCATCTTAAATATTTTATTATTGGATATCAGTAATGGTTAATGGTCCTGTGCCTGTGGTCCTCCAGCACCATGTTCATCATCAGTTCGCAGTGACCACCGCATCTCTGATATAATGATACCACGGCTGACTGGTCAGAGGCTGTGGCGCGCCTGTCTGCGGCAATGTGTCGCCCGAAGTTCACTGGATCGCAAGAGTAGATAGGCAATGAAATTACTGGGTATGGGTACCATGAATTTACATCTTCCGTCACGTGTAAACAACCTCGTACACTGTGGCTACTGTGGGTGTTGCAAATTTTCTTTGAGTCTCTTAGGAACCGCATGTACTATAGACGACTGAAATGACTTACCATCAAATCTATAATTTCGACAATTATGTAGTTTATAATATTTGTCATAAGTAATCTATTCATAACATCGTTATTATTCCTCCTGTTACTTCCGTTGATTTCATCAATTGTAGAGCTATATCGATGTAGAGTTGGTTCAGTCTCTGATCTTAATGTAGTTCATTTTTCTAATATTTATATATATACTCGTAATATACCTAGTGTAAGTTTCTCAAAGTTGTAAGAAATCGATACAAATTATTACATTTTATGTAAATACGCTTATTTTTTCAACCAACAAAAATTCAATTCAATATTTCAATAATTAAAATAAATCATTCAGTTTCATAGAAGTTTTACAGAATCATCAGGATTCTCTAATACTTACATGATGAATAGTCACGTTTGCAAATTTTCATAAACAGTGATGGCATAAAGGTGCTTATAATACTTGTTTTAAGAACTCAAAAAATGAATCTGATTAAATTATATACATATATTATAATTAACTTGTGGGATATCAGACATTTTCGAGCAGGGGCATGAAACTGTAGTGATTAATTAATAAAATATTTGAATGTATACAATTTATCACTACATAATATCTCTAAAAGAATATAATATATTTGTTTAAGTAAATATGGATTGATTGGCTTGATGAATGTTTGTACTGGAGGTCAGTGACGTCAGTTCAATAGAAAGTCGTGTCGTGAGCGCAGTCATGTAGCGTGGAGGTGTGGCATGCGCGCCCATTTCGGCGAGTTGCGCGCGAGTACGGACGGGTACACTCCTACGTAATAGACTTGAAAATTCTTTGTTTTCTATATATAAAAAATGATTAATAATTTCCTAATAGGTAAACATCTAAATTGATACTATAAGTTTAAGAAAAGCATAATGAATGATTGATACGCTTTTGGAAATCCTGGGTCAAACCTTGGCTACTGAAAAAGAATATTTGCGTATCTAAATTTTTGGATGAAATTCATAGTACTGAATAGAAGAAGGCTTATTTACTTAATGATGATGGAGGCATGCTTATTGACGAGACGAATAACTATAGATATGGAAATCGCGACCACGCCCTACAATACATTATATTATATTATATATTATAATCTGGATTGCGATTAATGTATTGAGATCAGAGATTTAAAAGATAACTAGATAATTTGAGATCCGACATTGCGATCCGTTGATTGAACACATTACATATTCAATCTGTATCAAAATCACTGATCATTACCTACCGTAGATCTCAATCTAGATTGATCGTGTACCTACTAGCTGCGTTAAGGAAATACTTAGAGGCTACATTAATTTTACATTACTACTATTGAAACCTCTCCAGTCTTTAATCAGATCTACAACCCACTACTGACAATTACTCAAATAGAAACAACTCAACAATGTATTTGCTAGAAATGTGATGGTTACACGACTTTGAATTTTATTTATATTACTTTTGATAATACCTAAATGAAAAAATAATTGCCCACGAGTATGTTTGGTTAAGTTACAAACGAATTCGATTCGAAGTGACAATTTGATGAAAAACCTCGTAATAAACGTAAATAAATCTATCAAGTGCGGATTCAAGCGGAATTTGAAATTATAAAAAAAATACAATTTTCTTAGTATTCTGTATAGAATTCGCATGCATGAAGACGTCAATGTGCGTCACACAAGTCCCAACGCAACAACTGTTGTAATTACATCAGCAATTTTTATTTCTACTCAGATAAGCTGATGGTACTAAATTCGTAATTGCACGAGCTAATCTTGATGACTTGCTTATGTAGTAATTGCACTTTTTTCTGTGCTGTAGATTTTGGTCAATCATTCATCCTGAAAAGCAAAGTGCGCGTTATTATTTTTATGATTGCGAAATAAGTACAGTAATTGTGCAAGGTTTTTTTCTTAAATTGCACATTTTTTTTGTTTATTGTTATACTGACCGATTTTAAAAATTCATTACGAATGATTATTAATAAAAAATTAGTAACTATCGCAAATTGCCTCACATAGTAACTATCGCGTAGGATCATTTTATACGGTCGGTCACGGTCTATTTAATAATTTTAGATTAGCCTAGTCAATATAATTTTACCTCTTCAACATTCAAATATAATTGTAATGTTTGTTATTTTCCTTGAGCTGACGCTACCGCTGGCAAACTGTGATTGGTCGCCGCAACCAAGCCCCCTCGAGTCATATAGTCGTAATAATAGAACGAACCGAACCTCGTGACTGAGCTACGACTGTTTCTTCAACATCAACATTAAAATTTATCGTTATATGAACTGAAAAGAAAGAAACAGCTGTTTATCATTCGATACAATACAATCCTAGTGGTTCGGAGCTTTGATATGCGTCTTTATGCAAAATAGAAGAAACGTAAACACTTAAATTATAATAGCATTTGTGATCTACCTACGTATATTGTTCTGGAACAAATACTTTGTAATGTTAATGGCGGAATAACAACTTAAGGAATGAGTATAATTGCGGTTCAAAATAGTAGGTATTAGAAATAATTAAGAATGACGTCAAACTGAGTATAAATATCTCAATAATATATGGAGGTGACTTAGAGCATTTGAGAGATGACTATCTGATTTCCTCGTAGATTCGGTTCATTGAACTTAAATTAAGTTTGAATTCCAATAAGCAAAGAATGTGTTTCCTATAGGGTAATCTAAATAATAAGACATTATTTATATTTCTCACAACAATTTGTCTACAACAACAATCTTCGTAACTAATAATTAGTCAATAAAATATCATTATACAATTTAATATACATTCGATTGAAAGACAATTTCTTATTGGGTTTTGTCTTAGCTCTTTTGAATATATTTATACTTTTGAATATATTTATTGCAATCAGGGATAAAGCGTTGTTAAAAAAATCTTGACAGTCTTTGAAAGACCTGTCCTAAAATAATCCAGTAAAATGCAAACGTCCGTACTTTTTTGTAGTCAGCTAAAATATTGAAAGATATTTAATTGAAGTTAGTAACCATGCACGTGGATCACGTCGTCACCGACCGGCCTTCGTGCCGTTAGTCACGGGACTAGAGACGTGTGTGCAATGTGGGTGTGTCTTATGATTTCACAATTAATGTGAAGTTCCCTATTTTTAGATATCGAGGAAAATATTTCATTAGCACGTACGACGGTACTAGCAATAGCATTATTACGTTATAGCTCTCCATTGTCTGTCACGTAAAACCAACGAGGTAATTTTGGTTGTGCAATATTATTTTTTCATTATTTAACTATTATGAGTAGAGATCGGATAATCGAATGCATATTTACCTAAAGTTAATTTTTGGCTCACAAATTATGGAAGCGTCTTTTTAAAATACATTTTGTTAAATAAAATCCCGGGAAAATACGGGACTGCAAATTTAACGTAGTGATATTGTTTGAAGATTACTAAATTAGCACGTGGTATTTATTTTCAAAAGACCGAGACTCCGGGTTCATTTATACAACTATGCATACGTATTTACCTACATGAAGTTTAGTTTCAGTTCCCCGTGCGATTTATGAATGTACGATTTATTACATAAAGAGTGTTAATGACCAACCCATAGTGATAGATAGTGATTAAAACTGTAGTAACCGAGGTAATATTTACGCCCCATTTTAAATAGGATATTATAAGCTCATATTACCGACTAGTTTTGCATTACCAAAATGTTCTACAGTACCGGGATTTTTATTTATGGAAATAAAATAAAAAGACAGTTCCATACTTTGTCAAAAACTAAATTAGGTAAATAAATAAACATCCGGCTATCCAATTCCGCAATCCCGGGATTTTTATTTAGTAAAACAATAAAAAGCCGTTTCCATACTTTGTCTTAAACTAACTTTAGGTAAATATGCATCCGATTATCCGATCTCTAATTATGAGTAAATAAAATATTGGTAAAAATTAATAGGAATAATTAATAAAGGAATAAGATAAATATATTGTACCTACGGTTCGGGAAAAATCAAATATTTCATTGTAAGATTAAAATGAAATATTAATACATAGTTACTATTAGTTTTAGACTAAAACATAAGACGTAAGCACGAAAAAAACGCAATATCAAATGTGTTCTCGATTGTACGAAATGTAATAATTATTAAGTTAATTTATCATACGTAAATATTTAAAATACAATCCACAAACTTAACTTAGTTAACTTAACACTTAAAACATATCTGATGAACTTTGAAGGGTGCTAACAAAATGTATTGGAATTAGTTGTGTGTTCGGTTAAAAATTTGGTCTGTCAAAAACTCTCAGAAGTGCAGACATGTGAAATGCTTAATCTGTGCTATATTTGTTTCTCAGGTAGTGCTCAATTTTATTTTTTCCCTCTGGAGAGGAGAGGCTGAGAATCCTCATGGCTACCAAGTGCCACGGTGATTATATCCGGCTCCAAAACGAACGAGGCGGCGGGACTGGGATGATCTACCAACTAAACTCAACTCGAGCCTTGACTATACGGGTCCTGCGACTTGGATGGACGTAACAATTATGTTACAAATAAGATGTAGATATCGTAATAGCGAGCGAGATTTGAAGTAGAAGTCATAGCAATAGCGAGTGATTGAAGACATTCCTTGCTCTGATGTTATGTTTAAATTACTTTAAATAGTTTAACTCTAACTCCTTCCATCATTTCCGGTTTGACTAATTTGCCCTCGGCACTCTAAACACGATACAATCTGCTATACATATGTTATTTGATACCAAATACTTATCTTAATCATGATCGATAGGACAGTGCCAACGCGCACAACAATGAGAGTCAATTGTGCCGAAAGGTTGAACAAAATTAATGGACTGTGATAAATTTATATTGGGGAGATGTTGCTCTTTCTGCGTCAAAGTTTTAGTGATGACGGCATTGTTTTTTTTTTGTCATTGTGTATTGAGATAATTAGTGAAGGTCGAAAAGGTTGACGTATCACGCGATCGATGCTATAAAAAGTACTCTCAAGGTCTTCATTCATTTTTCATGTCTCATTTCTCACTTGGATAATTTTTTTTATAATAATATGTAACAACAACCTTCGTTTAATTACGCTTATAAATATAACGAGGCATATAAATAATTAATTTAATGTTTTTTTCCCTCCGGAAGGAGGAAGGATAGCGGCTGATACTTCTCACAAGGAGTACGAATTGTACCCAGGATACCAGCGCGACGCAAAGTGCAGACGCATAGTGATTATGTCAGACTTCATACCAACCGAAGCAATCTGACCGGTAAACTTAGGTATGAAGGTCTAATGGCCGTTTTCACCAACCCTGTCTTAGCTTAGGTGACTCCTAAGTGACATGCTGTCACTTTTTGTATTAACTGAAAAGAGTGAGACAGCATGTCTCTTAGGAGTCGCCTTAGCTAAGACAAAGTTGGTGAAAACGGCCATAAGAATTATAATAGGCAAATCGAAATGGCGACCATAAAGGAGGCAAATTTCATTTTTAGGCAATTTTTTTTAATAACTTAATTAATATCTTCAATTATATATATAAATATGTTTCATAAGATTTAGTGGGTAAGTATATCTGTAGGTACATTACAGTCACTAACTACACGACCTCGAGACAAAAAACACAAGCACGCGTTGATGTGGTTACACATGTGCAAAACCAGTAGGCGTGTTCTTGTGCCTACACACTGCTTAAAATAACTACACAAGGAACCACACAAAGATACCATGTGCATGTGTGCCAAGAATGCGATTCATTTGAAAAGGCGCCGCTACACGCAACCGATCACCTGACCGTCTGGTACCAGCCCGAGTATTTAAACGTCATTACTGACTGTAATACTGCAGAAATATGCACTGTAACTTAATGGCATACGATTCATATTCTGCATTTGAGTACACGTAATTATTTGAGCCAAGACCCGATACTGCCGAGTAGGAATGAAGATTTTCTAGTTTTAATTCAAAACGCCATATCTGTTATGTTGGTGGTTATTTAAAACTTTATACTGTTTAGTAAAAGTATAGTAAATAATGTAGTTATTTCACACAATTTCGCCCTGATATTTAGTTTTTCAATGTAAACATGTAATATACTACTTACAGTAAATCTATTTCAATTCTTTTGAATAACAAAACGTCCTACTAAATTTCCACTCAATCGAAAAACAATCCAAAGGACAGTGCAATTACGGCGGGGAGTTGTCACATTTTATTTGACTAATGTGCAGATATGTAGTAAAAACGAATCATAATCAATTGTCAATACTATAAATTCCCTTTTAGAGTTATAAGCATTATCCTTTTTAAACCAATATCATATTTTGGTCTATAAAAACCCAAAAGAAATGTGGCGCAAATTAGGAGTAGGTTATGCAAGACTTTCACTAAACTTCTAAAAAACGAACGGTATAGATATAGACGTAAAAATATAATTAAAAAGAAATATGCACATTAAAAAAAATTTTGACCCCGACGTGATTTGAACACGCAACCTTCTGATCTGGAGTCAGACGCGCTACCGTTGCGCCACGGAGTCGTTGCGAGATCATATGAAATAAAGAAATTGTTGTATTACATTTCGTAACTTTAATAACAAATATTTTTAAAATAATAAAGAACGTATGATCAACCTATTTAAATACCTATAGAAAAAAAGAAAGTAATTTCCAATCGAATTGAATCAATTTTTCATACCTAACAGCATCAGCAGCGTGTACAAAAACGTAATATATAGATACTAACGCTCTCTAGCGGTAGTATTAAAAACTATTGTGTATGATAGACATTTTGCGTCCTGTTTTAAGTATTTTAAATGATTGGCACTAGATGTCACTAGCGAAAAGTTGTGAATGCAATATCTTCAGATTTAACTAAATGCCTAGAAAAAGAACATATTTGGAGTAATATGGAAAAAAAAATAAACAAAAGTAATAACCACAAGAAAGTTATTATAATTTCAGCTACATGCCATGAACTATTACGGTCAGAAACAAGCTTAATTTCATGATGACCGCTATGGAATCAGCGAACTATATAAATATTTTTTTTAAGTTAACATTTGTTAATTTTCTTAGTACTGTAACTACTTAACAACTTCATGAATATATTTCAAGCCCCTGTGGCCTAATGGATAAGGCATCGGCCTCCTAAGCCGGGGATTGTGGGTTCGAGTCCCACCAGGGGTATATAAGTGGCAAAGCAATTTTTGACAATTTTTTATTAAATTATATATACATATATATGTATATATATATATACATATATTGTCAAATATACATAATAAAATATATTTTTATTATAATTTTACTTAATATACACAATATTTACATACATTTCTAAATAACGATTGAACAGTTTTTTTTCATATGGTAAGCCATTTTAGGTAATTTTCAAAAGATAAATAAAAACATCTTGTTATCTATAAAACTTTTATATTAAAATTAATTATCACTTAAAAAAATAACATAACATTGACAATAATTTCAATATTATTATTAATATCCCTAAAGATAAAATGTTTTTTATTTTTGCAATTGACGCTGAGTTTCGTAGAGGTAAACATCTGACACCAACGTGTTCCAAATAGTAATCGATTTGATGAGGGTAACGGCAATCATAATCTATAAATAAAAAGAATTTTAATAAAAACATGGAGTAGTAATATTATACAATTGTATTATATATACAATCCATAAATTAAAGCTTATTTCATAATGAAAAAAAAAACAAAACATGTACTAAATCATTGCTAATTTCGCAAAAGTTTTCATTGGCGCCGTGGCTTAGTTGGTTAAAGCGCCTGTCTAGTAAACAGGAGATCGGGGGTTCGAATCCCCCCGGGGCCTAATAAAAGTGTCTTTTTTTTATTTACTGAAATTTTACACTAACTTGATTCATACTTTTATTTTACATTTTTTATATCAAGGTACTTTCCACCAATTTTAATTATTAATCTATATTTTGATTTCATTCGTTACATGTAGAAAATAACATTAAGAGTAACTGATGTCCTGTGATTTTATTTATATTTGCATTGTTTTTTAAGGCTGATGTTTTATATAGGTACGTTTGAATTTTTTAAAAAAGTAGGTATATTTCGTTTACGTTCTCCTCATAAAAATGCATCCTAAATTCTAGTAAATAATAAAACTCTCTTTACTTACGTGCGCACATATTGGAAGAACTCGATGCAGCAACAGAGAAATAAGCCGGTAGGCAAAAATCATGTGAAGTACATGGCTTGGTCAGATTAAAAATATGTGTTCCTCTCTCTTCGATAGTGTGACATGTGTGGGATGCATCCGCACCGCGCCATGAGCACGCTAGCAAAGTACCGTGACCAGCGTTTCGTATCTGGAAAAATGCAACATTCTTGCTAATGCACTTGGCGTCTATAATTACTTCTGTAGTTTTTGAAACCATGTTCATCTTTTTACATGAACACATGAATGGCGATTAGTTAAGAAAAGAACATTGGTTTAGCGACAAATTGTAGCTGAGATATATTCGAGTTCATGCAAACTCTGTTTTTGAAGATCTAATATGCAGACTCTATACGAGTATGTGAAGATTTTTGAGAACTTTTTATGCTCTATCATATTTTTGTATTTAATACTTACACGCACGCTGACCAAGTCTTGCTCAAGCAAATAAAATGGGTGTATTCTGTAATTGACCTTTCTGTTGGGTAGTACATTGTCTTCGTACTCAATCTGTTCAAAGTTAGAGCCGTTAGAAGGACATAAGTTCCCAAATAATGTAGTGGGAATTTCATTATTCACTACATATGTGTCTACTTCGTGAATGATATCAGACACACTTGATGAAGTCACCTGAATGATGAAGAATTTAATTATATTATTTTGTTATTGAAATAGGTACCCCATTACATTAGGAAAGTACTTAAAATACATCTAAATAAGATAGCATACTCTATAATAAAAATGATATTAACATCCTGATTCTACAAAAAAATACACTAAGGCAATTCAATATAAATAAATGTATGAGATTTCAATTATATATATTACTTTATTTAATAATATTTTTTATAAAGAAATAAATTATTACTCTAATATCCAAATATTAACATACCGCTACAAACAGCTCTGAATAGTCCACATACTCATTGTTTAGGTTTTGGAAATCTGTCATTTGCCTAGCTACATACGCAAAGTAAACGTCGAAGAAGCTAACTCTCAAGGAGTGCATGAGCTCAGAAGCTCTTATCAAATCTGAATCTGACAGGCGATCACTTGGACTTATGATAAGCACCATTGTGCTAGGCCCAAAAGGTGTCTTCAACATAGCGTTTTCCAGTGTTTTATTTCTAGAAAACTGAATAATTCTTGATATTATATTTGGTAGATTTAAGCGACTGGGCCCTAAAAGAAGAGAATACGAATATTTTTAATGGTAAAAATACAAATTAACCATTTTGTATTAAAGATGTTGTAAATTTCAATGGTTTACAAAATAATTTCATTATAGATGACAATACTTGTATCTGCGAAACCAGTGGGGGTAACTGTTTGTATGATGAATGTACCTTACAGTGCTTACCTTAAGGCTAGGCTAATTGGTGTGAGTGTAAGAAATATATTAATTAATATATTATTAACTAGCAGACCCGACAGGCTTCGTCTTGTCAAAAAGATTTGTAAAGTAGCAGTATATCGCATATCCAACCAGCAAATTGCTAAAAAGGTCCACATGAACTATTACATTTTGTGACTATTAAATTCTGGCATTAAATCCTCCAGCAATGTATTCTGTGCTCCAACGCAAACACGCACATTTGATAGATATGATTGAATTTCAACTTTATAGCGTTAATAAAGCCCAAATTGCCTCTTTGGTGATAGGAACACATCCACATTACTTAGACAACAGTGAGTGCTTGCAATATGAACTATATACAATAACAATAAAGCTTAAATTGACAGTACGTTTTAGTTAAAAAAAATTGTATGGAAAAAAAGGGCTGTTTTTAGGGGTTTTCCGATAATTATCTATCCGATAATTTTCTCGTAAAAACCATCCTTGAATTTCAACGCACATTTAAAAAAAAGAATTAGCCAAATTGATCCAGGCGTTGTTGAGTTATGCGCTTACCAACACATTTTGCGATTTATTTTTATATATAAGAAAGAAAGAAGATTTATTAATTTATCGCTAGAAATGAATAAGCCGACAGTTACAATTAAGCTGAATACAATTTACGAAATTCCGTATTTTATTTTAATCATGGTAATAATTTCTTTTTTGATCTACGATATCCAATATTTTTTAACATATTTTGCATACAAAACCATTCATTTGTATTATTTTTCTATTATAAATACATCTGCTTTTGGGAAGCTTCGAAAAGAATGTAGTTAAGGCTACAGATGATAGATGGCGATTACTTATTCTACAAGTCCCTACTAGAGATATGTTTTTATCACAACATTTATACTTTAGGTAGGTATCAGTCAGCGATATTAAAGTACTCGACAGATCGCGCTATACCATACTATTTTGTAGAGTAAATTAGTTATATAACAACAGCATAATTAGGTATGTAACAACGGTATAATTAGTTATGTAACAACGGCATCAAACTAAGGAGTACACGCAACAATAATAAGTTTTACACGAACTCCAAACCTTTGCATGGAGATAGTAATTCATTCTAACTTAATTTATACACTCCAGTACTAAAACTTAATTTATACACACCAGTGCGATATACGCGTTAAAACTACTTACATGAATCCGTGAAATTTGCCATATGATTAAAGACAGAAGTTAAATTAGAAGATGGAGGTGCGATCCATTGACCGGTGTTTCCATGAAGAAGTGCCAGAGAACTACCCAGCAAGTTTATCTCTAACGCACCGCCGATCCATCTAGTATAATAAAAAAACAATTTTGGTAATAATAATATGTTTAGAGAAAAATAAGAAGAAGAATAATTTTAGTTTAGAAATTCAGGTGAAAAACATAACATTCATATTTTTTTTAAATCTTTATCTGACAAAACAAAACAACTGTTTATGCTGTTGTGCATAATTCTTTAAACAGATCATTCAGAAACCACAGGATAGAAATAGATAGTTGTGATAGCTAAATAAAGTACTAGGAGCTTTATGGCAAACTTTCAGTCCGTACTATTTATTACCTGGAATTGTTTGATGTGCGTCGAAAAATCTGTTCATATTGCTCATATATAATAAAATAAAAATATGGAATATCCATGGAATCGAAGGTATCAATCAATAAATTGTTTCCTGACCAGAAGGTCTGAGTAGCAAAACAAATCTAAACAAGTCTAAGTGAGCAATATATTTTTCATTCCTCATGCTCGAAAAGGAGCGTTTCCTTGATCTGAGTATTGGGAGGAAAATACTCGTTCCCACCAGCGGACGGGAAATTCTCAACCTATTTACTTCTCTCCTTAGGGCGGAAAGTAAAATTTAAAAAATAGAACTGAATTAGGTTACGTACATACAATCTTTGGTACAATGATAATAAATGTATTTGGCTGAATGGCCAGTAAAAGGTAACGCGATATGTTTCAAATTTAAAAATACCTGTGAAAAAGATCATTTTGGCGGGAGGGGAATATGTTACGCTGTACCGAAATCTTGTGTGATTTAGGTATTTAAAAAAAAATCAAGGAATTCAAGCGATTTTGAAATTTCGGCTTCAGATTCAGTCACGAACGAAGCAAATACAATACTCGAAAATCTTTTGCCAAAAATTTCAAAGGAAACATATTTAAATACATATTCCGACTTTATGAAGTGGCGAGATGCAAGGAATATAAAATCATTTTCTGAAAATGTTGCCTTGTATTCGAAATGAAAAGTAGAGCGCTACACACGGGTAAAAGGAATCAAACCCTACTCGGACTATAGCCTCTAACAACCTCGTAGGGATTGATTCCTTTCCACCCTTATAAAGCAATCTATTATTAATTAGTGAAACGTGTTCTTGCTTAGTTTCCAATGATAATTGTCTATATTGGCATATCTTGAAATTGTCAAAAAATCTGGTAAATAACAAAACAACTTTCGAACGACTGTACCCAATTTGGGTGTATTATTGCATGTTTCTTAGTCAGGACAAGATTTGTATATAAGAATTTTTTTTACAATATTAAGGAGATGTTTTTTTGAATCGCATATAATGAATTTAACGTCAGTTGAGAAATCCGCCATCTTCTCAGGAATCAGTTAATAAAATTATACATTTTATTAAAATATTTAATAAAATGTATAAAAAAAACTAACAAACCTTTATGATGAAAATAGGAAAACTTATGCCCATATTCGTATAAAAATTTAAAAGGGTTTGTTAGTCACTTCAGAATCTCCAGACCAATCGGTCCTACTCTAATATGATCTTCAATTAAGTTATGGCTTGTGCGAAACCTACATACGCTGCTCTTCCAGGCAAATGCATAAAAGTTGAGGACATTTCCTTTCCTTTCCTTTAAAATTCACTGTTCTTCAAGCTATATACGAACCATGCAGAAGAAGTTATTTCGTTGCGACATGTGGATTTCATTATCATCTGTGATTGATGACAATTGAGAATAGTTTATAAACATGACTCGCGAGGTTTGTAGTTCTTGAACTGGATGCTGTCCTCCTTTAGAAGAACAGTGTCATCGCGCCCTTGTGCTATAGATACTTTAGATAGTTTTGTTTTCGAGTATGGTGAAGTCAAAGACTTCTCTAAAGCAACTATCAAATCATTAGGTATTCGGTTTCAGAAGCTTAAGTATAAACCTTAAATCACCGGTGCATTGCTCTTTATTGAGTCGCAACAACCAGCATTGTCAGAAGTTTCTTATTCCATCACATTCCGTTTCTCCATATGCTTATGAACTCTTAAGATAATGCAACTACTGCGTGAACGGGCAGTAATCTAGGTAATAAATCGATTTAGGAACTCAAAGTTGAAAAAGTTTTGGATGGAGTATAGCCTTCATCAATCGATATCGTTTGCGTTAATGTTCAATTTCCCTTTTGCCGAACGATTTCTATATCCAATTTCAATTAAGTTTGGAAAAAAGATTTTGTCATATAAGGTACCTCTCTCTACATGGCATGGCTTGCATTTGATACTAGTAGTTTACATTCCAATTTGGATTCCAGCTCCAAATTGCCCTACTTTCAGCTCATCATTTCCCCGTTTACCTTAGACTTGCATTGGACGACAATGGTATATTTTATTCTATTGACGAATATCATATTATTAGGATATGCTTTATAGACGTTCTGCTAATTTTGCGAATTAATGAGGTATCATTAATTGCTAAATTACATTAATAGCTAAGCTTCGACCGGCAGCTCATTAGACGTCGCAATACTCGACGTTTTTCTACTTAGACTTTTTGATTATGAAGCGATAAATTATTGGCTAAACTAAAACGATCACAAGTATCCCACTAATATTATAAACGTGAAAGTTTGGATGGATATTAGTTACTCTTTACGTAAAAACTATTGAATGAATTTTAATGAATATTTACAACAATATGACTTATCAGAATAACACGTAGGCTACAATTTATCAAGATATACGCCACGCTAATATGTGCTACTCGAAATACTAATCCTGCGCAGACGAAGTCAGCTCCGCGATCTTAGCACCTCATGTGCGCGAATTTCGATTGACCAATATATACCATCTGAAAGGTCAGAAAGGTCATAAAAGGTCAGTTGTCTCATTAATTGTTCAGCATCAGAATTTTTTTTATTAAGGATTAAAGTTTTTCAAGGTCAATTAATAATTTTAGCACCTCATTCGCGGAAAAATAAAAAACTCCACCTATGCGCGATCGGGAAACATTCGCTGATAATTGGTCAGCTAATATAAATAGTTGGTCAGTTTAATTTAATATTAAAAAAAAATTAAAAAAGTTGTCTCTGTCGTAACGCGCATGCTTGAGCCGGATGATTCTATCAGGGCAGTGAGTACTTACGCACAGCTACTATAAACCAGGCAGAGTAGGGGAAATTTTTTTTTTATAACTTTTTCTTTGATATGTACTACTATCTACTTTTTCTTTGATATGCTAAAAATTATTAATTGACCTTGAAAAACTTTAATCCTTAATAAAAAAAATTCTGATGCTGACCAATTAATGAGACCAACTGACCTTTTATGACCAATTTCTGACCTTTCAGATGGTATAATTGGTCAATCGAAATTCCGCACATGAGGTGCTAAGATCGCGGAGCTGACGAAGTCGCAGCCACCTGCAAATAATATACAATAGGCTTCGATGCGTAGGTGCAGTATCATAAAGCAGATTCTTACGATATAAACTGTTCAACTTCATAACGTGACCAAGAGCTATCTGTTGCAACAATTAGGTCGACGTACGGGACGCTATTGCTCACGTGGCAATCGGCGTGGTACTGATTCAAGAGGGTCGCTGAAAAAAAAATGGTAGTTTTTAAATAATAGTCTTAATAATATGCAATATAGGAAAATAATAATAATAACTAGTTTAGATTATGATTTCCTTTGTTTCATGAATAAGAACATATTATTTTGTTACTGGTAATGACTAATAGGCATTCGTCGGCGCTGTGGTTTCGATATCGTCCTTTTAATCAAGAGGTATATAGTTCAATCCCGCC
Organism: Scirpophaga incertulas; assembly: GCA_036419045.1. Classification (NCBI taxonomy): domain Eukaryota; kingdom Metazoa; phylum Arthropoda; class Insecta; order Lepidoptera; family Crambidae; genus Scirpophaga; species Scirpophaga incertulas. The sequence goes on along the minus strand of CM071629.1, from coordinate 16,795,275 downwards.
AAGTATCAATATGTTATAATGATAAAGAAAAACATCGTGAAGAAAACTGTATACACCTATAACTAAGGCGTATGGGAGGTTGACCAGCTTTACACTAGTATGGTAATGTGTTTAACTAAGGCTTAAACACATTAATTAAGTTGGGACCGTTTTTTTTTTCCTCAGGAGAGGAAGGCTGAGAATCCTCACAAGGAGCACGAAACGTACCCAGGATACCCCCGCAACGGCAAGTGTCACGGAGGTTATGTCGGACTCCACGCGACCGGAACGGTCCAGCCACGTGACCTACCGACTAAACTCAGCCTGGCCTAGGTTCTAAAACCATATAGGCAAATCGTGAGGGCGACCGCCCCTCAGGAGAGGGACGATGCAGCGCAGGCCCATAAAGGGGACCCAAAAGCGCTAATAGAAGAGGGAAGTCAAAGTGACGCCGGCCTTATCATGAGAGAACCTAGTCATGGCGATGCTGAAGGCTGCCGAGCTAAGGGATCATGGAGGGGTTGGGACCGACTCATATTCTTCGTTGGGCAATAACCTGACCAGTGAAAGACTACCGACTCGCAAAGGCCACACCCCAATAACATTAAGAATGTGTCATTCCTTCCCGATCACTTGTACTGAAATGGCTACGGGATTGGGCTCTGAGAGAGATTACAGATAACAATCAAGTTATAGCGCTTTCATTGCCCAGGTTCATACACCATATTGTCCGTTTCAAATAGCCTAGCGACTAGTCGGCCCAGACTAGAGTCACTTGAAATGACGGTTGGCCGATAGTAGTCCTCTTCGTTCGTTTGCCTGTAAGGTTCGAAGACCTTTTACAGTTCTTTTCATCCCCAAACTATTTTTTGTAATTATGATGTGCCATACTGTCATACTGATATACGCCACAAAAATCAGGTGAATCTGAAACTTGTATGCCACGCTTAGAAGGATGTCCCCACCTTTTCACTTGAAATCAGTCCTACCACCTGTTGCATCGCAAATTCATGAGTGCTACCCTTAATACTATAACTTCATGTTTTAAACCTAGGTCTTTAAACTTTAAACACAAATCCAATCTTTTCTGATCAGATCTGTGTGAAAATACACTTATAAAAACTTACGGACGTAATTGAAGAAAGCTGTAACAGCTGCCTCAGATATTCTCTCAATTTCTTCAATTGGCATATACACGGTTATCTGACGTAGAGACAGAACGTGGGCGAACCTTAATGTCTCTGTTAATAGCGTCTCCCTGCGCACAATCTCATTGAACAAGGCTGGGCGGTTACACGCACGCACAGACGAGTTGAACGAAATACCCTCATGAGAGTAGTACATATCGATTATCTGACTAAGTCGCAGCGTGCGTCTTTGTTCGATCCACTGAGGTAATTGGTTCGCAATGATCAGCCCTAAAAATACATACAGTACGATAACGAATTAAAAAAGGGAAACGCTGTAATCCACGCCAAAAAAAATAATAATTTCTTGTTCTTGAAACGGCGACAACGTTGCTCTATCACAGTTACAGCCTAGTGACAGACGGATATACAGACAGATAAACAAACATCGGTGTATTGGTAATAATATATAACAAATAAAACCAAATTAAAGAATAAAAGAAGACAAAACATAAAATAGCAAGTAAACAAAAACACTATTACTAACTCTCTAGCTATATAGACAAATAACCGATTATTTTAACATTTGGAGATAAAGCTATCATCAAATCTAATAGTGAAATGAAAAGGTAGTGCTATATGCAACTTTACAGAAAATACATTGTTTTCTGCCCCGAATCGAATTTTATAAATTTAATAACATATTAAAATGTCTTAAAAATAAAAGTAGTTGTGACATCGATGGGTTACCGGCAACCCTATTCAAATAACCTTACATTAAGATGGCGTTTTTTTTCTCCTAAATATGATAAATATGATAATATAATAAACTAATCAGTATTGAGTATTAAGATTTCTGTTCTTCCCTTTGGGTACGAACGAACCCTAATAATCAACGATAAAACCTGGTCATAATTTTTATGTTTTGTCCTTTTCTTGAAACTAAATTAAAATGTTTAATCTCCATGTTTTATGATGTTGCCTTAATATTGCCCTGTGAAACATTCAACTAGTATACCTACCAAATCTATTACTACATTTAGCTATTTACTACAAATAAAACTATGTACACTGTCGAACGTTAGTATTCTTCGTATTTAACTCAAGCTTTTTAAAATTAGATTCCATTATGTGAGGCGTATTACATTCCGTTCTAGTAACTACGTAAATAATAAAATTAAAATGGAAAAGTACCATCGATTCCTGCGATTATTTCTGCATCCGTGAAGTGCCAATCGATATTAGATGCGTTTCCCGGTAATAAATAAAAGTCGCGAGGCAAGAAAGTGTCATTCCACCTGTTGTTGGTTCCAACTACTATATTACGCGGAACTGAACCCACTCTAGGACCTTGGTTTACTATTACTTCAGCTAAATCACCTAGAAAATAAATACATTTAATGAATACATAGCAAGAAGGGTTAATACATTGAGTATTAAATGTTACTGTTGGTTGTTACTTAAATACAGTTAATGAATCTTCTTCTATTCACCAGCAAGAGTAGCAACCCAAATGTTGCTAATATCCAATGGAGCTGTATCTTGATGAACATTAAACACTTCGATGTTCTCAAACCATTCCTGTTTAGCAGAGGCCATCAGAGGTTCTGATACACCAGCTTTAAAGATGTCTGCGTTAAGAATATCAGTGACCAATACACGCTGTGACTCTAATGAAGCTGCTATTGCCGCTACTAAAGTGCCTGGCGCGATTGGTCCCCATTGCGTCTGGATAACACCTTCTTCGATTGGACATCGACTATAAACCCTACAAGAAACAATAGGGTCTTTTAATTGATGATAGATTCGTTTAATCTTGAAGAACTAAGTAGCAAGCTGATAACGTACACCGTAGTCTTTGTTTCTTTGTCTTAAACGTTGCAGATTTGATCAAAATCTTCCAAGTACACGTAATGTTGATACCATTAATACCTATATGTTATAATTATTTTATTTTTGTTTATCAAAATGAATTTTTGTTCAAGTTTTTACCATTCCACTTCAATGATTCATAATGATTAGTAATTATGAATCATTTGAGTGTTTGAGTTTGAGTTATTTATAGATTTGTGTGAATGGTTTGAACATGGTAAACCTATAGTAACACTTACCTACCGCTGCTACTCGTCGCCATATTTTGTCGCTGTTCAGCGGACAAGGGACAAACTATATTTTCATCCCCGCGTTCCCAGTGTCTTACACTAGAACTCATCATCCTATGTAATTGACATAATTCGGAAACGGATAAAGTTCCATTTATATCTAACAGATTTTGCGTCGGTAGAAACAGATCAATAAAAACTTTTTGCCTATGGAATTGGAACCCTGTAGCACGGAACGGCAATATTAACTCACTTTGTATAATGTTCGACGATTCTTCAATTCCATCCAGTCGAAAGCTGAAATGTTTTTATAAAAATTGTTTTCAAAGCACTAAAAAAACACAAGGCATGACTTTAGCCTGTCGTGTTTGCCATGTTGCATTCCTGAACACCCATACAATTTGAAAATTTACGAAAATTCACAATTATATCTTATATAATTTAAAAAAGTCACCTTCGAATCAGGGATCCACTAAACATTCTCATATCGAGCTTGAATTCTCTTTCTAGTTTCTTAATAATAGAGAGGTACACATCTAGCCGCTTAGGAGCCCTGATATCTGGACCTCCACCACGATAGCATTCTATCAAATGAGGAGGAATGCTCGGCAATAAAACTCCCTCACACACTGGTGGAATTAGAGTACATGTTAATGGTACTTTTTAATATATATTGTAAAGCTTCCACTCTAGTTATATCTTAATTTAGGGTACTTTATCAAATAATGAGTAATTAATTAGACTATATTCGTAAATATATAAAACAAGTATTTGTGAATTAAGATAAAGGTACTTACGATAAATAATGAACACAAAAACGATGAATTTCATTTTAAACTACACTAAACTGCTATTATTTTGGAACATAATAAAAAATACACTACCCATTGTCACACCTTGGGCGTAGATGATAATACAAACCGCTACAATGCAGATAAGATAGTAAATCATTTAGATTACGATATACCTATTAGTTCACAAGCGGTTGCAGTTTTGTAGGGAGACGTTATAATAATTAACACTGAGAAGTAAAATAATATTTTATTTCTGAACACGATAATACAAACACGCAAATCAAATTAAAATCAGTGAACTCTACTAAAATATGAATCTCACATAATTAGAATATAAGTTACATTAAGCAGATAAATAGTAAATAAAGTTAACCTTTTAATTAAGTTATGTTATAGTATGTTAATTGATAACACGTTATAATGGAATGAATTATTCTATACACCATTTTGCGTTATTTATATATAAGAAACGACACAGAGGGCGGTGTATTTGCAAAATAAAAGCCCTATATAGCCATCAGGAAGTTTACGGAGATCTAAATAAAATATATAACAGATTATTTTGATCAGACTTTTCTTGTGGTTTAAATACAAGACTGTTATTCTTTTTTTAAACATAAATTGTTAAATACAATATGAGAAAACATAATGAACCTATATGTGTATTAAATAAGAAACTTTCATAATTATTACATATAACTTAATTATAATATATAAAAGGTAGTTCACCAATGATGTTGTATACAAACAAGAGGAGGATGTTGCGCTAGAGCGTCAAAACTGAGGCAATCTAATAAATAACGAGTGGAGACGTCGTTTCTCACACTAATGCTATGATTACCTAACGTAACTTTATCTGGTTCCGTCACGTATTTTCTGTATCTCTTTTCTTTACTAATATGCAAAGAAGGAAGGATTTCAAACGTTGCGTAGTACGTAGATGCGACATCTATAGTAAAACATTGTGGTCCACGGACTTTTGATTATAGTGCACCATAATAAAGCTATACCCGTTGGTTACAAAGATACCCTTAAAATAAAAACGAAATATTTATTCTTGACAACAACTTGAGTACAATCAAATAATACTAAATCAAAGGCTAATTAACAAATATATCGGAGTACAATTTAAAGTAAGTCTAATTTTTGTTGTTGGTTTACAATTTAAGCTGAATTTTCACTATGTCTATTATTTATTATTAATATTCTGCATATGTAATAAAAAAAATATCCTTCATACTATGACCTATATTTTGTAGCCAGTTTGGATCACAGTTAGCTATTTTTATATAATATATCTTTGAATATAATATACAGAGAGTCAAAGAAAAACAAATTTCTGAATATGATTGCTGGTGGGCTGTATTCTACCTTATATCATATGTTTTTCATGTCCATAACACTATAATCAGCAGATTGATGACACTATATCTTGATATAAACATTTATCACTAACATGTAAGATCATTTATTGAAATGTATGCTGCAGGAAAAGTACACCATATATTGAAACCAGTAAATTTCATTCAAAGGAAACATTCATTCATGTTATAAATAAAAATTACTTCGTTCCGAGATTTATTTTATAATAAACTACGGACTAGACCATAGTTTTACCGTAGGGAATTGAACCCACCAAATTCATAAAATTTACATGCATTTTGCTTTCGAATTAAATAATTTTTTTCTCTATTTGTGAAATTATATTAATTACTAACATTTCGAAATCGGCTTAATCCTAATTTAATTTTGAAATTTAATGAAACCAAAGTCTAATTTTACAAAATTCGATACAACGCATATCTGATTTCCCAAAACAAAAGATAACTATTTCTGCGGTAAAAAAATCCTATGTTCAACTTCTTTGGGTCTCCAACCATCCCCATACCAAATTGGATTAAAGTCTGGCTGGCTGTTTTATCAATTTCACCACAGGAAAGATATACTATACGGTGGTAAAAATTTCCTTGTCTTACTACGGTTCTCAAACTCAATTTTCGTTACTATAGATTCAGTAATTTCTAATCATATTCAAACAAAAACCTTCATGCCCTATTTTTACTTAAAGGTAAAAAAATACCATCTGTGAATGACACATTTATTCACAACACTTTTTTCACATTAAAATGTAACCTATATTTTTTCAGGCTCTAGCTAGACTATCCGTCAATTATAATTCATTTAAATTGGTTTAGTAGTTTTGGCGTGAAAGCGCAACTGACAGACACGAGTTACTGTCGCATTTATAATATTAGTAAGGATTGTCTCTTTATAGACTATAGAAAACAAAAACAAAACTAACACCAAAATTATTAAAGTAAAATGAATTAACTTTAATATTTATCACTTCGATATATATATTAAGAATACTTTCCCTCCAGAAGGCATCGTTAAACTCCCATTGTGAAAAGCCAGCATTATACACCTATCTTCGTAAATTTATTTAATAATATTATTTATTATACAATTTGTGCCATATTTTATTTTGTATAGTTAATGGAATTAAAATTCCAGACTTTTTACTGACTACACAATACGAGTTTATTTCAGATTTGATATAGTTAAGCCTGTCAAATACAATTTCAGAAGAATTTACAAGACTTTGCTCTACAACAAAATAAGGATGATACCTTCCCGAAGTGAAATAAATATTACATGACATTTTGGAAATAATGTTTATCTAATATAAGTTTTATAAATAATAATGAACACAACCAATTTAAGTGGTAAAACCACTTGTGCAAAATAAAGATAAATCCTTTTTTATGTCAAAATACTTCTAACAGTCTTTAATACACTAGTATAGTTTTAGTAGGTAATTTTTAACTGTACATAATATATGGACAACAGCACATCAATTTTTCTAATATTTTTTCTATTTAATATCGGAATGTGCTTGAATCACTGAACTAAGAGAAAGATTCGTTGTGGGGATGATTCCAGCTGATAGTATTATAAACGTTTGCCTTGAAAGTTTGGATTGATCATTCTTTGAAGAGACAAACTGATATGTATTTGTAATAGTGATTATTCCTATATTTACCCAGGGTATTCAAAGTGTCTATAAAATTATTTGCTTCCGCTTGATGTGCTGGCACCTCTACACTTTATAATTACAGAGAAACAATGTTCTAGTAACATTTTGTGTGATGTGTTTCTTATAAATAATTTTATTTTACAGGAATTTACATTGATTGTCTTCTATTCTTTTCATTGTTTCAATTAAAAATGTTGTTATATATTATATTAAAATTATTTATCATACATTAGTAAAATTAGACTCAAGCTACTCAGACTTAACTGTCAGTAACCTAGTCAATAAGTGTTTAGATAACAAGAGATAAAATAAGTATGTGTGATGCATAATTATATTATATTTTGCATAAGCAGGAACAACCTACTTAGTAGGTTCTAATTACTAGGGATGATGAGGGAGGCTTCAAACATTCACAGTTAAGATTTCGAACATCTCTGCATTAGATTGATTCAACCGATTTACCAACATACATCAACATCTTAGCCGACTTCATAAGTTGTTCATTTTATAAATGCATTTATACAAACTATTTTTATCACAACTGTCCATTATCGTAAAAGTAATATTGCAGGTTTATCATCTATTCTTCGAGATGAACCATGCTTCAATGTAAATTCTCTTTTTATATATGCAAATAAGAGATCTGTTATAAGAAATATTTGAGCTGTGGCAAAAGATAGAGTAACTCCGAAGAAAAAGTTTGCATTGGCCGATCCAGAGTATATCCAAAGATGCCAAACTGTCGGCCCAAGTGCTGATGTTATTATAAATGCACATCCAACAATAAACTTTTGTTGCATAACTGGAAAACAGAAAAAATATAAAATAAATTTACTTGTAATAATTCATTCACACCAAAATTTTTAGAAATGAAATCTAGAACATCCACTTTTCCCAGACAATTAAACTAAGGTGTAATTAAACATACCAATAATAACTTTGTCAATGTTCATTATATTCCAGTGTATAAGAGGAAGTCCTGATGACCACACATTGATGTGATTCGGATAAATTCCCTTAGAACTAGTCTTATAGGCATGGATGAAGAGGGAAAGATAATAAATTTATTTAAATATAAATTTATTATCTTTGTTTATTAATAATTTATTTAAGATCAAATTTATACACAGTTATACTTACATTTAAACAGATGTTTCCACATAGGCAATAGTGCAAGATAGAATCCAACATCGCCAATACAGGGGTAAGATCGGAAAATTGTTGATAGAGCTATTAATACTGTAGCAAGCAACACTGGCTCTTTTCTAAATCGCAAGGTGAGCGGTACTATATAGAGGGCCAGAGCATTTATTTGGAATGCACATACAAAAAGAAGTCTAAAATGTTCAAACATTTCTGTAAAGAAGTACCAAAACAATCCAATATTTGGTTTCAAATCAGGAACTGTCAATCTACAACACAAAAAATATGATTGAAGTACAGTATCATTATAACATACAATATATTTATTATTAAAATAATATTTAGATATTCTTACTTACATAAAACCATATGTATTGTAAACATAATTATAGGAGCCATCCATAATATATGCAGATATGTAAATAAAAAATCCCCAACACAAAACAAATGCAAGCAGAGTTTTGATGTATGAGCACTTATTACAGCCTTTGTTAACATCTGCCAATAGTATAGCTATTGGTACTATAAGTAGAATTGGATACAATGCTTGATGAGTTGCAAGTGCAACAAAAGCACAAGCTAATATTGCATGTCCGGTTGATGCACCCCACAAAGAGGCTGCTACTAATACGTTTTGTATCACAGTTGTCGTCATTCCAGCACAATTCAAAATTGAATAAGGATTAAATAAGTATGTAGATAGCACATATTCTGCCGATTCCTCCAACTCCGATTCAATTAAAAGCAATTTATATGATTCCTCCGCTACCTCACACTTATTCTTTGCTTGGGATTCCATAAATATTTTAATGAAAGATTTTGATGTTTTAAATAATAGATAGGCAGTGAGAAGATCCAAAGTAGTAAAGAGCAGCGGTAATAAATATGGCACATTTTTCATAAGATAATGAAAGAAAATTAGCATTATAGGCGATTCGTGAAACGCATCGCCTTCATAAGGATTAATATTATGATCATACAAAAAGACGCCCTCGACTAACCTCTTCCATGAGTTAAGAGGAGTCGCTATTTCAACTCTATTGGCAATTGTTTGCCAGTAGTCAATATGAATAAGCCAGTATCTGACTAGACCAGCTATAATATATTTAATTATTAGTGCCATTATTCATTACTCTTCTTCAACAACAATTTTCCGCTAGATATTTAAAGTGGAAGTCATATTTAATAGGCTAACAGTCGCAAAAACCTAGTACAGCACACTGAGTTTAGTGGTATGACATTGACATGTTGACATCGGTCGACACATGTTTGCGGTCCGAATGGAGCCTATATGCGCTATTGGTATCGATAGTGTACCAATGACAGAGATGTGATGTGAAAATATGAGTTGCATTATTATGCTGAGCTATCCATGCTTACGAGCTTACGAGAGAAGCGGTGGAGTGCATGTAATAATAATAATTTAATATTATTCTAGTTCTATAATCATTTGTGACTATAATATTTGAAAGAAATAAATATAATTCTGTTGTTTTAACAAATCATTTTGCTAAATTAAAGAATGGAAACAAATTGTATAGATGTATGAAGAACAATGAAATTTTCCTCACTGTCTTGGTGCAATATATGGGAAACGCATATCAATATTTTTTTTACCGGATAATAGTGAATTGTATTTTTGTAATATAAAGGATAGTACTGTATGTTCTTATGACAATTGTTAATGTAAAATACCAATTTGTATCCATAGATGTTGGCATGAATGGTAGAATATCCGTTGAAGGGATCCTACAAAATATTATATATTTTTTTAATAATTGGAAAATAATGTAATTCAAGCAGCGAAACATTAATAGGAAGTAATCGAAATTTACCTTATGTATTTGTAGCAGACTATGCATTTCCATTTCGCTCCGATATGACAAAACCGATTAGGCAGGCAGATTTAATATCGCGAGAAAGAAAAATCTAAATTACAGGTTATCTTGCGCCTGAAAATGAAAATTCTTTTGGGCTACTAGCATCACGATTTCGAATTTTTCATACTCATAAATTTAGAACCCGAAAATATTGATGAAATAATGAAAGCATTACATAAGTTTTTGATTGCACATTCAAAAAAATCTTTTGATCCGCAAATATGTTTTTATTGAGAAAACTCGAAAGATGGGAGTATAATTTTTGAAGTATACAATACACAATATAAACTTACTTTAAACAGGGGTTCGACGTCAGACAACCTCCTCATGTTGCACCCTGCGCAACCTCTTATTGCGGCTGATAGACGGGGGCGTGGGATGGCCGGGTTGAACTCGGCAGTCCGTTAATGATCTCCGGCGGTCTCCGGTAACGCGGCGATGGGCCAAATCCCCTCCTCTTACAGAAGAGACGACGTGATTCCACACTAAGGATCCATTCACGGGTCGCGAGATGGTCGAGTGCTATTCGGCGGGCCACTTTGTCTGCCCAATCGGTTGAAGGTTATGATCGGAGTAGGGACGGTGCCGATAACGGCCGCGATATCCAATAATGGGCTAGCGCAAGCCTGGTAGAAGTAAATACTCTGTCGAAAGAGCCTCTGCGGCCCCTCGGGTAAGGCTCGTTGCTAGTTACCCATCTTTTGTTTATTATGGAAAAGTCTGATGCGTTTAATGTGGTTTTGTTGGACGATCCCGCTGACCACGGGCGCTCGGGGGAAGCTCTTACTCCGGGTGTGAAATTAACGCTGAGCGGCATATAGCGGCCACCCGTCTTGCCAACGGCGCCAGACAGTATCCGGGTTGTCTGGTGATAAGTGGACTACCGAGGCGTGTGGAGAGTCCTGCACCTGTGTTTGGTGCGACGCCATCAAGGGCGGTGAGGTTTCTTTGCCAGCAGCGGTTCCTGGGCCGTCGGAGGACGCGTCAGAAACACAAACAACACACACAAAAAATCAATATGGCTGCCGTTCTATAAAGGTCAAGCAACGATTCCCTCGCTGCCCCAGGAATATGGGTATCAAATGAAATTTTACAAGTATAATACAAACACGTTAGAGACATTTATAAAAATTCAAAAAAGCCGCCGCGCTCAAAATGGCGGATCGCTTATTTTTCCAAACCGGGTTTTATGGGTATCAAATGAATGGTCTTGACGAGTAGAACGTTTCTCAAATTTCAATATGGCTGCTGATCGAATGGCGACTGAGATTTTTTTGCGATTTGCACTATATGGGTATCAATTGAAAGCACTTTGAAAGTAGAACGAAACCTTCTGAATGATTTAACAAAAAGAAAAACTTTCTTTTTGAACTTTGAAAAACGTTCTTTCATCGTTTCGCAGCTGCATTACATTTTATTAGAAAAACGCAACAGTAAATAACGTCTCCGTGAGGTGCGCGCACCTCGCGGCAGTCACGCGATTACAAACGCTGTTAGCTTCTTAGTGTGTTTACAATCGCACACAGTTTGTTAGTTTGTAATGACACAAAAGAAGACAATATTTTTGAAATTTTCATATTACAATGCTGGGATAGACTGTGCCACCGCGAGATACGTGCTCGCGTCCTCGCGACACTAACGAGACAAAACTTTGGGTAATCTATGAACGAGATCACAATTGCCAAGAGCTTCTTAGTAAATCTACAACCGCAAAACAGTTTTTTGATTTCATGTGACACAAATGGAGACAAGTTTCACAAGTTTTTGACCGTCCGCGAAATTTTTATTTTATGATGCTGGATAGACTACTCCACCGCGAGGTGCTTCCACCTCGCGGCGCTCGCGACCACAGTCGCCGTAAACTTCTCAGTGTACTTGCAACCGTACACGGTTTTGTAGTTTCATGTGACATAAATGAAAACAATTTTTGAACAATTTTTACTGACCTCCAAGTATTTTATTTTACAATGCTGGGATTAGAGTTTCTCTGCGAGAATTCTCGAAACGAGAATTCCCGAGAAATTTTACCTTACTCGAAACGAGAAAAAAATGGTCGAGAAATCGAGAAATTAAGTCAAAAAATTTTAAAACTTAAAACGAAACCGACTATCAGATAATGCATTAAATGCCCTTGTATTTTTGAAAGCTTATTTCCTAGATAATAAAAATACCTAGTGGGCTAGCTTTTGGAGCAGTTTCCTCTTTAAATTGTGATTATAATTAGTCTGATTATTAATTATTTATTAGATTCTTAAGTATACTTACGTAACAAAAAAGTCTATATATAACAAAATATTGTAAATTTATATTGAAAAGTTGGACTAAAATAAGTTACCTGTACCTTATTGTTATTCATTGTAATTATGAAGCTAGTCTGATTGTTTGATTTTTATACCTAATTCAAAAACTGTCGTTTGAATTATACATTTTAATAGAAGAGTTTGCAGTACAGACAGAGACTAAAGTCAATTATATAGTATGTAATGTAAGGTATTAAATTATATTGTGGTGACATGATGGCATTGTTTTTAGAAGATATTTTATTTGTTTTTCCCAAAGATGAAGACTATTTTGTCCTAAAATTGTGTGTAGAAATAATGACAAAAGATCTCGCTAGATTTTATTTCGTTTAATAAAAATTTTATATATTTACTTAAGTCAAAGTCAATTGAAACTAATAATAAATGTTGATGATTGATAAGTGTTGTTGAATATTGCATAAAAAGCGTAGTTTTATTGTTAAAACACATATTTTAAAAAGTTTTCATATATCTCGACAACCCGAGAATTCTCGAGAAGTAGGGGTCGAGAATTCTCGTGCTCCGAGAAATAAAAAAGCTCGAGAATTGAGAAACCCTAGCTGGGATAGACCTCACCAACTCACCTCACGGCACTCAAGAGACCTCACTCACCGTGAGCTTACTGCATTTACAGCCGTACAGTTTTGTAGTTCATTTGATGTTTATAACAAAAAACAAGTCATTTTCCCACTAACTTTAGACAGACCACCCTTTTTTAGAAAAGTAGCAGGGATGGACAACCCTTTTCTTTAGAAAAGTGGCGGTAAATTTAAGATACTATTTACAATATAGATATATAAAATATAAATAAATAATTTGAAAAACTTAAACCTAGTATGCCGCCGGCAGCGAGGCAAGGCCAAAGCAAACCGGTGGTTAGAGCTGCAGACAGAAATCTCCGGACAATACGTGCCGTGTCAAAAATTACCTACTGCTTTTTTTATCCTGCCCTTGATCCATGTCCTTCTCGGCTTTTGCGAGGTTTTCATCATGAGCGATGGTAATATTGGGGAGCATTGCACGGTGTTGGAAGCGGTCGACCACTACGATATCAGGTTTATTGCACGCAATAGTCTTGTCCAAGATGATAGAGCGACCCCAATATAACAACGCACGGCTATTTTCAAGAACTACTATAAGTATATATAATACTTTATTGTACAATAATAAAATAAAAATGGTAGTTATTCATAGTGTACAAGGGCGGACTTATCTCTAAAAGCGATCTCTTCCAGCCAACCCAAATAGTGGTGCAAGACGTTAAAATTGCAGGGGTAATTAAGTGTTTAACCTATTACATCATTAAGCATATATATACAAATACATACTTACACATAAATAAATATATACACATATATATATATATATACATAAATACATACACACACACACACACACACATATATATATATATATATATATATATATAATATATATATATATATATATATTATATATATATATATATATAATATATATATATATATAATTTAATATAATTAATTAGACAGATAGTACTCTTTCAGAAGACATTTGAAAGATGTAAGGGATGGTCTCTCACGAATGGAAGCGGGCAAACTATTCCACAGCTTGGCAGCACGAACGGAAAAGGATTTTTGAAAAAATATGGAATTGGACTTAGGAATTTCAAGGACATTTTTAGTAACACAGGATCGCTTGGGGCGGGAGCTTTCGGCACAAAATTTAAAACGGGTTCGAAGGTAAGTTGGAAACTGGGGATAGTGGAGAATTTTGTACACAAGGGAAAGCATGTGTAGATTTCTACGCAAGCGAATAGGTAGCCACCCTAACTGCTTACGATAATCAGACACGTGGTCAAATTTACGCAGACTGAATATAAAGCGAATGGCTAAATTTTGAAGGCGCTCTAGCTTATTAAGTAGCTCTTCGGTTGCGTCTAAGTAACAGACATCAGCGTAGTCAAGAATAGGAAGTAAAAGGGACTGAGCGAGCATAACTTTAGTTTTGAACGGTAGGAAATATTGTAAGCGCTTGAGCAAGTGATATGAAAAATGCAAACGTTGACTCACATTATTAATATGAGCCGACCAAGACAAATTACCCTCAATAATCAACCCCAAATTCTTACATTTATCGGAAAAAGGTATCTTAGTCCCATTTAATAATATTTCAGGAAGCACCTTCAAATCAATCTTTTTAATCATACGGTTGCTAGCCAACATTGTGACGTGTGACTTGTGACTTTATAGGGTTTACGAGTAGTCCAAAAGAATCCGCCCAGTTCTTAATAGAAAGAAGATCTTCATTGATCTTTTGGATTGTACAGCAGAGCTCATGCTCAACAAGGCCGTATTAAAGGGCTAGCTGTTGATGAATGATCCTGGCTACTAGGTTGTGTCTCGTGCAAATTGTGTATGCAAATACTCGCCGTTTGTAAGATGAGAACAACCAGAGATAATATGCCTAAGTGACTCTTCGGGACGGCGACATGCCCGACACATGTCAACGGTATCATCCCTTAGGATAGATAGGCCCGATAAAACCCTCCGTACAGCTCTTTGTCCTTCCGTACTTCCTTGCGCTTTTCGATGCTAAGCACCGATGGTTTACGCCAATTCTCAACTGCCATAGAGAGGTGTAAATCCCTTGTCAGGGATGGAGTTCGCCGCCTGTACGAGGGCGTCGTGCGATCCGTGGCCATGTATGGGGCTCCCGTGTGGTCGCAAGACTGCGCGAGGTCCCCCCGCTGCAGAGCTCTGCTACGGAGCTTGCAGCGGATAATGGCCATACGGATCGTGCGAGGCTACCGTACAATCTCGTACGAGGCGGCGACGGTTCTGGGACGCTCCCCCCCATTCGACATCCTGGCCGACATGTACGCGGCGACGTATGCGTCGCGGCGTGTCGGCCGGGAGGGCGATGGGGGGAGCGCCCTGGAACCCGCGCACGAAGTGCCTAAGCGGGAGTGGCACCGACGGATTGTGGCGGCCTGGCGTGCGCAACTCGAATTACGGATCTGCGCGCGCCAGCGGGCCGTCGGTGCCGTACTCCCGCACCTCGAACCTTGGCTCCACGGGAAGGAGGAGGTCACCTACCGATTGACTCAGATACTCACCGGGCACGGCTGCTTCGGTGAGTATCTGTGTCGAATAGGACGGGAGGGATCGACACATTGTCACCACTGCGCATCCGACCTCGACTCGGCCCAGCACAGCACACGCTGGCGGAGTGCCCTGCGTGGGCCTCCGAGCGCCGAGTCTTGGTCGCAGAGATCGGGCGAGATCTGTCTCCGCCAGCATTGATTGCGGCAATGCTGGCGGACGAGGGAGGTTGGAGGGCTGTAGCCTCCTTCTGTGAAGCAGTGATGCTCCAGAAGGAGGCCGCCGAGCGGGGTCGGGAGATGGCCGATCCCGCTCGAAGAAGGCGGCGCCGGGCTCGGTAGCACAGCTGCGGCGCCGCCGCGGGTCGCCGGCGGCGCGAGGAAGTCGCGACTGCTACGGCGACCCGGGATGGACCACGCCCCTTCCGTGGCGGGGGGCGTCGTCGGTGGAGGAGACCGGGGGAGGTAGTGTAGCCTCCCCTGAGGAGGGCTCCCCTCTAGGCAGGGGAGCAGAGGCTGGGGGTTCCCGGAGGTGGCTTGCTGTACCCGGGGGCTCCCTACATGCCTGAGGAAGGCCATCCCTGAGGTTTTTAGTGGGTAGGCCTCCCCCTTCTGGGGAGGAGAGCCCCACATAACCGCCGGCTCGCCACAGCCGGGGTATGCAATTTAATACATTTTCCTCAGGGAAACAAAAAAAAAAAAATCCCTTGTCAACTGCAATTCGTTACTGAGGAAATAGTTCCTGAGGCTGGACACTTTTGTTTGTAGTATAGACAGTAGTTATTATACCGCAATTTAAAAGTTGGGAGTCAGATGGTTTATCATAATTTCTTTGTCAGACCTTAGTATACGTATATATGCGTATCTTCTATTTTTTTTTTATTATATTTTATTATTTACTATTTATTATTTACTATCTTTTATTTTTCGTAGAAAATGATGTTTTTTGTGCAAACCTACTACCCAATTATCTCCGCCAGTTTTTAACTTGCTACCTTATACAGAACTAAAGTTATAAGAATTTCTTTGCATGGGGTACCCAATTGCGACTTGAAAAATTAAAAAAATGATAACTCCTAAAATTTTTTTTTTTTTATGTTTTCTGTCGGTAAAAATAAGTCTAGTTTCACCCATTTTCATATGTGCACTTCGTCAAGAATCACACTGCATATGTAAGCAATATAGTAAATATTTGTATAAGCAATACTATGCATATAGGTACTAGGTAGGTATATTTTTCAGTAAAGAGCAAAATATACTTAAAAAACCAAGCAAGCAATCATCATCGTGCAGCACCTTAAATTGTACTAATTATAGATATAGAAAGTTTGCCAATGATTTGTAATAATTTTCATGTCCAATATGTATTACGAGTATATGCAAAATCGTGCAATTTTGATATTCACGTCCATGATTTATGTTATTTAAAGGTTGCAAATAAGACACAAATAGACTACGCTGATTTAGAGACTTAGTTTTTTTTTAACTTAAAGGGTTCCCAGATATTTTGATATTTATTCTTCATGAAAAAAAGAGAAAAAAGTGATCTATTCTATAAGGGTGGATGGTGGTGGTATATATTTTTCCTATTCAGATATGCAGTTCTAAAAAGGCTACATATCTTTTGTTCTTTTTTTAATGAGTAGGTATAATTTATGTCTCAGGGGGCCCTAAGGGACCAACAATTTCTTTCACACATTTATTCTCAAAACATTTTTGTCGGACACATTAGACATAATTTTTTATGCAAATTATAACTTTATAAGAAGGTATTTACGTGGCATATACTACGCCATTATATCAACGAAGACAGGCGGTCCAAGAAGGTTCGTTTCTATCTGCAAGCTGAGGTCGAGAGACGCCTATAGATTTGTAGTTTTGGCTTCCAACAACTAAAACGCTAGTGTCGTAATTGCTTAATTAATAACGTTATTTTAGTGCAGTATTCCAACCGTGAGATGCCGCGAGCATAACTTATTTAGCGAGCATAACAAACTTATTTCAAAAATATGAGTATAATTTGCTTTTTAATTTCCAAAAGGGCCTCTAATTCTTGTGTGCCCAAGGGCCCTTAGCTTAGTTTAATACGGCGGCGGTGAAAGTACTAGTTCTACACTTTTACAAACATGCAATAGAACTTACCAATAAGGCTCCAATGAACGTTATATTTAATCAAAGGTACTTTTTAAAAATTACTTGAAATATAATACAGCTTGTTTGTAGTACCAATTTTAAAAATGAAAAATTTATTCATCAATTAAAGCTACATTTTCTAAATTATTTAAAATATTATACCTATATACAGTTTGTTAGTAGATACTATAAATTATTAAAAATGTAAATTTTATTCCTCAATTAAAGCTACTTTTATAAATTATTTAAAATATTATACAGCTTGTTTGTAGTACCAATTTTAAAAACGAAAAATTTGTTACTGTAGTGGACATTAATTTGCGAAAACTTTAATTTTAATTTTTGTATGTAAATAACATCGAGATTCAATTTTTAAAACCGAGTGTATTAATTTAGTTAATTGTCATTCAAACGCTGATTTTGAGATTACATGATTCATACTCTAGGTATTGTAAAATTATATTTTGTATTCTAAGGGTCTACCAAATGATAGACTTGGTGGCTCTTTATGTAATAGGTGTGCGGCCGAGAACTCGCCTCTCAAGCAAATTCACATGTTGTTAAGCATCCAAACAAGGTGCTTGTGTTTGTAAATACCGCTGAATAAAATCCACAATGATACGAATTGCGTTAACGGTGACTGTTTTACTTCATTGTTCTTGTGGACTTGTTGATATAGGTAAGTTTCTCAAATGGTTTTACTTGCGCTGTGACCTTAACACACATAACTATTGCGATCACATAAGAGCCTGTGAACTAAACAAGCGCCGCCGTGTGTTAATATTTAAAATTCTTTTTTTTTCGAACGGACGAAGATAGTACCTTTAAAATTTTGGTATTAGTTACTATATGTTTATAGTTTGATTTAGATATGATTAAATGATACATTTCTACAAGGTTTTAATACAGTAAGGCATAAAAGTGCTTTGCAATGTTTTTCAAAATATTATATTTCAATAACAAACTATGTGATTACTTATTATGCTGCATAACGGAAGTAGTACAAGACCATAAATTACTTGAATAATTAAAGACTCGTAGTAGGACTAATTATAACGTTGTATTTATGATACAATCTAATCATTCAAGGTTGATGTTTTCTTTGCAAAAAAATATTTTAAATTCTAAATTATGCTTTTATGTAAAGTATTCTCCGTCATTCTTTACTTAAAATAGAATAGGTTTGTTTTTCAATATTTTCGGCCGCGGCATTTCGGGTTTCCCCATAGGAAAGAAATAATGTCTAATGCAAAAAATTATTAAATTATTCTCCGGGTCTAAAGCTGTCCTAATATAATACAATAGTCCAGTAGTTGGAGTTACTTTTGTCACACTATTAAAAATATATTATCTACAGTAACGAAGCCAAATGAGGTGAGAAAGAGAGGAGAGAGAGTGAGGGAGAGAAAGTATGATTGTACCTATACTACGTTTATTAAGGAAACGAATAAATGTAAACAAACCAGTTTTAGGGTTATCACACTCAATTCAAAAAAACGTCAATTATCTTGTCGTTATCTTGTATTTGTAAAATGTTTTCATGACTGATTCATTATAATTTTTTTTTCTAAAACATACTACTACAAACACTTAAGAAACTTCCACATAAATGAATTTATAAAATAAAAACATAATTAATTTACTTGATAACCCTATAATCATGATGACATAAGTGAAATTCAGATGTAATAAACATTTTCGGTTATAGTCGGCACTTTTATACTAATCTATCAACTGAAATAGACCACATTTTTTTACGTATTCGCTTCAACTTAGCCACCTTTTTAAATCAGTAGCATATTTTCGATCATGGTCGAATTAAAATGCAAATAGCATTTTAATCCGACCATAATCGAAAATTCTATGTTCCGTTTGTTGCAAATCATAAATACAAATCTTTTTTTATTTTCACTTTTTTACTAAAGTTTCTGGGCAACTATATAATTGATATTTATGTTATTAAGTAAAAATCACTAGTTTAAATTATTACTACATTATTTAATAAAATTATTATAATTATATCTCACTTTATAAAGAATGAATTACTGAACGGAGTAACGGAACGTTAGAAAAACTATTTGCGTCGTATTATGTTTGCAATATGGCCGTCATAATTATACTCTGTCCATTATATTATTTTCTTTTTGACAGTTTAAGATATTTTGAAATCAGTGATGAACTCGCAAGTTACCGATTCGATTAAAACAGAATATCGATTTTATTTAAGAAGAACTTTTAATCGATTTAATGCAGCGATATTATTTTTATTATAAATATTAAATTCGTTTATCTGGTTTTTTTCAATACATGAAATAATTGTCATATATTGTCAAACATATTGCACAAGAATTGGTTATTTATGTAACAGAGGACTCAACTGACGAGTCTATGAATAAATATGTAATAAATTTACTTGTTTAATTTTATTATATATTTGGCGAATTACCCAATTGGGTAATTCGCCAAATATATAAAATTTTGCCTAATTTCCTTGGCATGTGTAAAACTTTATTTTTTCGTATATTTCTGATCCATTTAAGAAAGTTTTCCTTTTTCTCTCTTAAATGGATCAGAAATATATGAAAAAATAAAGTTTTACACATGCCAAGTAAATTAGGCAAAATTTTATATTTTTGGCGAATTACCAATTACCTAGCTAGTTTGTTAAAAAAATGGTATGTATGTGATTTTCTAAGTATTCTTGATCATAATTCTTGATTTAAACTTGACGTAGATGTTATTAACTACATATGCGTTTTAATATTAAAATTCACATACCTATAAATAATGTAAGGTAGCTGTCGAGAAGGAAATAAATAAATTTACAAATATTTGATTTGAAGACAATTTATCGATTTATCTGATTTCAAGAACTGCTTATTGTCTGTGGTAGTTTGTTATGCACAGAGCACTTCACTATGTGGGCGTTACCCGTCTAGAAAGTATATTATTACTGTAGTACTATAATTTGAAAATAGAAACAATATTTCATACGCGCGATCTGTCAAAAAAGAAAAATAACATAATGGACAGAGTATAAGTGGTCATAACCTACCTGCTTTCAAGTTACTGTCGTGTTATTCCCTGTGTTTTCTCAAGTTTCGTTTTATTATTGTTACTTATTATTTTTTTTGGTTAGTAAATTTCCTTGTACACAAATATTACCAAGATGAATATGTTCAAATTATAAATGCATCCTACGGGTAAGAACCATCAAATCCCTCTAGCCTGGTGAGACCTGACCTTATTCCTAAAGCTTGTGGTGGCCCAGGCAGGCTTCCTGAACTAGTGGTGTGTGGTTGTGTGGTACTAGTGGTTTGCACCATCTTCGCAACGGTGGACATGTTGTTTTCCCGTGGTAAAAATCATATTATATTGTAATGTTCTTAAAAGACATTATTGTATCTGGCCGCAATACATATGAACATATTAATAACAAAGTCTCCCATAGGAAAGAAATATTTTCCCGCGGTAAATTTTTTAATCTAGTGTATATTACCCAGCTTGAATGTATCTTTCCATTGGTGAAAGAATTTTTGAAATCGACTTAGTAGTTTTTGAGTTTATTGATTACAAAATACAAATATTTCCTCGTTATAATTTTAGTGTAGATATACTAGCTTTCCACCCGCGGCTGCGCCAGTGTTATATTCAATTTTCCCATGGTAAAAAGTAGAATGTCTTTTCCCAGGTCTCACAATACGTACCTCTGAACCAAATTTCATCCAAATTGGTTCAGCGGGAAAAGGTAACAGACAGAAAAACAGACTTTCGCATTCATAATTTTATTAGGGATTATTAAACAGTCTGACTGCGACAGTCAGTCGGAAATAAATTGTAAAATATTACTACGCTATAATATTAAACAGGTATCACAAATTCGAAAGCAATAAAACTGTATTATAATAGAAAAAGGTTATTAATATATGCCTGTCAGTGGTTGCTAGGCAACACTTGTTGTGGTAAACATTCGTTCTCTTATTTGGCTCAACTATAGATACAATTGTACTTTCCGTGTCCGACGTCCGTGTCCGTGTGAACAGCGTTAACATACAAATGCAGTCATAGAACGTTGTTTCTGGAAAATATATTTCTATCTATTTAATTTGTTGTTGTTATTGATTATACTTTTGATTAGTTGAGAATTAGGTAAGTACCGAATCGAGTCAATTAAGAATTTGGTAAATTGCTCCGGAGGCCTACTGACCAGTAGACCAATATACCAATTTCTTTTCACAGGTTATATTTCTCAGAATGATAATTTATTTAGTTTATTATCTATAAATATAAGCTACATATATGCGAATATTATGTCATATTCGATTTTACTAATAACGATGACATGTCATAGACAAATTGATAATTTGTTGATGTTAATTAAGTCTATATTAAAAAAAAAACAAAATTCCGCGGATATTATAACATAAGATAGACAGACGTATTTTTAAATATATGTGCTGTTCGCTTTGCACTATTTAAGTCGTTGACGGAACGTTGCGTCGTATTATTTACATCTATTTATAATATTTAATAAATATTTACTGTGTAAAATTTTCCAGAAAAATATTTAAAGGTTTGTCGGCGCAATTCTGTTGACGTGAATGACTGTTTAGTCGACGCTATACAAGACGGCTTGTCTGTCATGGCTGCTGGTATCCCCGACATTAATGTGCCTGCCGTAGACCCTTACCACCAAAAAGATCTGCGTATTGAGTACAAAAACAACCAGGTATAATTAACTTATTTAGTCCGATTTTTTATAAATATATATATTTTTTTAAAACAATACCCTCGCGGCGCGGCGTGTCTCTCTATATTTACACTATGATCTAAACTATAACTATTGACTAACAAAACAATTAATCGGATTCTCATTCAGTTTTACTGTCATTTAAACTTTTTTCAAATGGAAAACAAAAAATCTATTGGGTACTAAAACAACGTATACAAAGATTTGGTACAGACAATCGCTTTATAATCACATAATTCTTACAACTAAACAATATCAATTTGATCAATATTACACAATATTAATTATAATTACAATATTAACCAAAATATCGGATATGTCAGAGCAAAGCGCCCCAAAATAAAAGCCCAATGATTTTGTATCTATCGAATATTTCTACACATTTTTAATTTAAATCAACAAATTCACAGAGCATGAATGTGACAATACAAACTCTTTTGTTAAATATTCAATGGAGTCAAAAAATATTGCACTACTAACAAAAAAAATGGTTGAAGACGAAGACGATCTTAAAGGCACTAACGTCCACAGTGGCAGAGCTTATAATAGACCAGGGTAGACCCGCAGATGGGTTAACATTTGACAAATCAAACCCGTGCCCTGTTCGCTGCTTCGACGAAGAAAAGACCCACAAAAATCGCCCATCGCTGCCCCAATATTATGATATCGTTTTTGGATTATGAAAAATCATCAGCGATTGGCCAGCATTACATAAGCAACCCATAGTCAAAACAAAAACAATTAATAATCTATCATAAGTCGATGACTTGATTCTAGAATAAATAAAATAATATATATTCTTACACTCACACCAGTTAGACTAGTCCAAAGTAAGCACTATAAAGCTCGTGTTATGGGATCTAGGGTAACGGATCATAGATAGATCAACGAGACATACATAGAATAATATTTTTTGATCAAAATATATATTAATAACCATGACCACCAGATCTCAGAACGGTGACACATTGAAACCGACGTACTAACCCCGCGGTCAAGAAGTTATTACGACCGCTATTTATTTACGCGCCTAACCCAATGTAGTACACCGGTTAACCTCCCAGATTTCAATGACCTTTATAAGAAGTTAATTGAAATCCCTACATACATAAGTTATAGTATTACAATACTCAGCAATTTTTCCTACTTTCAAAACAAATTACATCAGGATTGGAAACATTTGACCAGATAAACTGGTAAACTTACATATTGTGTTTTTAAAAATTATTATTTCAGAGCAAAGAGCCTAAACAAGCCCATATTCCCTAGACAATGCTTTTATACCAAAACATGTACTCGTATTATTATAGGTGACTATAATCAGTGGGCAAACTGAAATTTATCAGTAGCTATAAAAAAGTAAGACCATTGCTTACAATTAATTAGCATAGTTATATACGATTTTCTTTTCCGAATCAGTTAATAATCATTTAAAATTAAATTTTATTAAATATTTACATGAATAAATGGCAATGTTAATAGGTCACAATACCGGTTATGCACTAGTATTAACATGAAGCAAGCTGTTTTATTGACGCAAACTACATAAATTATTAATAAAATAACTTTACTTATTGAGCATATTATTCATTTGATCACAAGGATTCATTAAGAAGACTGGAGGTGGTTGGAATTTTTTTCAAAATGAAAATTTATTAAATAACATAATATGTCAGATGTATAAAAATAAAATGATTAATATACATATAGCATTAATGCTATTTTTTATATATATATTATACTAATTAATTATATACCACACAATATCCGTGGTTAGTATTAAAATGTTAAATTTATTGTACAATATTTTTACTAACTTTTATATGTAAATATTAAGATCTGTTTTTAATGTACTTTGACATATCTTCCCCTTTGTATTTTTGCATCATCTGAAGGTCGACTATTAGAAAATGCCGAAGGCATTATGTCCCTATTTGTCCCCAATATTTTTACATGAAGTTAAATAAAATAAATCGCTCTTTTCGGTCAAACAAAAATACTGTAAATATTCTTCTCAATCTTGCCGTTACAACATTAGCTAACTTTTTTGTAAAGCCAAGGACTCAAAAAATTTTGACTCTGAATGAGCTCTACAATTTTGTAATTTAGTGTTATTTAAATTAATTAAGGTAGATTAGAAATAGCAAGTCGCAATAACTAAATATCTCTAAGGCGGGATGCCTTAATATGCCATAATTTTGGATACAGATAAATTACTTCAGTAGATACAGCTAACGTAATTAAATGCTTGCTAATACAGTTAAACGCCTTTGCCACTGTCATAATCATAAGATATTCCGATTACGTGTACATTCTGTTTACGCTCCCAAGCAATAAAAATGTGTTTGTATACTAATTATTTTTGTCTAAATTTATGCTTAGTGCATGTAAAATAGAAATAGATCTATATTTTAGAGAGTCAAGTTCCAGATTTAAATAAAAGTATTAATTTGCTATACTGTATCTGGGAAGAACCTTTTACTGAACATAACGCAAGGTAAAGGGGCAAGATCGTTTTGTTAATTTATCATTCATTTGGTTAATTAATTATGTAAGTCGAAATGCCTCAAAGGTCTTTAGTATTTTTATTATTAATAAATCTGAATGTTAAATGCTATTAAACTTGAAACTTTTGCTGTAGTTGTCCATGATTTTTTCTGAGATGGCAACAGTCATCTTGGGACAGAAGACACAATTATAAAGACTCGTAAATATAGCTATATGGAATCAAGTTCCATTAAAGTATTTTATTAAGCCATTTTTTTACATTTGATGTGTATGGAAGCATAGATATGATTGTAATATATCATGTATAATTGTATTAAACTATGTGTTATATTATTGTAAACGACAATTCATAGAGGGATCAAAATTGTAAAAACAGAGTTTCTTGTCTGTTTGAGAATGGTTGAAATTAGATATTATTTTGATTTCGATTAAATTTCCAGATACTGGCCAAATTTACGGCTAAAGACATTTACGTGGAAGGATTGAAGTCATCAACAGTTCACGATGTCAGGTTGGTTTAACCTTTTATTGATATAATTACTCATAGCATTAATTAAGTACCTATATACATTTACGATTATATACACTGCTTCTAATTAATGGTTTTAATATTATAGAAATGTTAAAGTGGTTGTGCCTGTGTAGTTTTCAATCATCTACCTCTTAATTCAACCTAATTATATTGTATAAGCCCCACAATCATGTTTTATTTTAAACAAGGAGACAATAAAACTTTTAGTCCCTCATTAATTATTTATTAATATTATAACGAACTTAATCTTATTCGGATTAGGATAATTCCTATTGTCAACTGGTGAGGGTGATTCGGAGAAACAGATGTACATACCTACATGTTATTATAAAACAAACTATTAATTACTAAGATAAAAAAAATCGTTATAGAGTAAATGTATGATAAATAAACAGTGTTTGCCACATAGTTACAGTATCACCGTATTCACATCACTTATTCTCTGAGCATAGGTCTTACGAATACAGGATTTTGTAGCTTTTCAATGTCAATGCGCTGATTCTTCACTACCTAAGATCTGAGGCAAAATAGAAGTTTTGTGATAACAAACTAGTTTCCGAGGAACATACTGTTCTAGATTTCCGCATAACGCGGCTGGTGTGTACCTGGGATATATCTCTTTGTTTTGTCGAATATTTACATAGTCAATATGCTGTCAATGTTTTTGCCTCGGATATACTAATCTTATGCATTGCCGGGAGGCTGAATAAAGAGAGAATGAGCATAAAGAGAAAAGGAACTGTAAATTACTATTCATGTTTCCATAGCTATGTTTTCCGAAACGTATCTAAACTTCTAAACCATGTATCACTGTTGCGTTAAAAATAGTAATTGAAAAAAAGCTTTCTAAGAGATATCTTGGAATGGCTAAGCGACTTCTTCATACAACTTAAGGTTGAATTTATCATCGTTGTTACGTGTCGTTTTTTTGTTTTGTCATAATATGCAATCAGTGTTCTACTATGAGCTGATCAGATGTGAGGTTCTGTCGGGCCGAGTACATCCTCCAGTGAGGATAGTACTCATCTATTTAAATGACTAGAATGTCTTTTCTTTTTAGTTCTTTTTGATGCTGAACTGCGTGTGATTAGATTTGTCGCAAGCATGTTCGGATGATTTTCCAGTCGGATGTGGTAATTATTTGTTGATGATTGGATCTCCTCCTTTATAGTGTTCGATTTAAATAGTTTATGTATTTCTAAATTTCTTTTAAACCAGGGAACATTTGCTATTGTCCTTAATATTACGTTTTACAATCTTTAAAATATTGGGATATTTTAAAGATTGTAAAACGTAATATTAAGGACAATAATATTACGTTTACCATATAGCTGTATACCATATGTCCAAAAACGTCCAAAAATGTTACGTGTCGTTGGCATACAGCATGGAAATGCGATCCGAGATGTGCATAGGTTACTCCTACAACTTATTGTATGTTACATTTTAGATAAGGGAACCAACACCTGATCTTCATACCTTTGAAGAAAGAGTACTTTTCTAGAAAAAAGTATATTGACCCAACTCAGTTACAAATACGACGTTACGTTAACGATGTCTGATTACAGATTTCCGATGTTCTCATATCTATAAATATTATTACACATTCTTACAGATTCCGAGCTGATGATGATCAATTCCACCTCGAAGTAGATTTAACGACGCCACGTGTACATGTACGGGGTAAATACAGAGGCGAAGGGCGCTATAACTCTTTGAAAATACTTGCGTATGGAATGTTCAATACTAATATGAGTAAGTAAAACTGAACTTACATTGTAAGCTGGCTCAATAGACAAATTATTATTAAAGTCCCTTTTGATATTGAAATTTTTCGCAAAAAGCTTCTCGTTACTCTTGAAATTTTAATACAATATTAATAAATTTCTAAGTAATTAAATAGCGGTCTTTGCTTTTGCTTGTCACATTCGGATTTGAACTGGTTTGGAATTGAATTGAAATTATTTTCAAGCGTAGGTCTGCTTATTAAAAATAGAAGGTATGGCGTGATTGTAATATATAAATCATTACCCAATGCGATATATATCTCTTTCAGCTGATTTAACATACACCTGGAAAATTGATGGTGTTCCTGAGAAAAATCAAAATGGAACTTTTATTCGAATAACAGATTTCTATATGCGTCCTGATGTAGGCCAAATGATGTCATATTTGTCTAATGATAACCCCGAAAGTAGGGAAATAAGTAAGTGCTCTCTAATTTAGTTATTTATAATATTTATTTATATGTAATAATGACAATTACTTTAAAAAATAATTCTTACAGCGGAGCTGGGAAATCGATTCACCAACAACAACTGGAGGATACTGTACCGAGAGTTTCTGCCATTCGCTCAGGATAACTGGAATAAAATTGGGATAAAAGTCAGCAACAAAATATTTTTACAAGTTCCTTATGACCAGCTATTTCCGGTGGACTTGTAAAAATATGTACTTTTTATTTGGTAGATATAAAAGCAAAGTTAGAAGTTTCGACTTTAGAAAATATTTTAATTAAGAAATAGTTTTATATTAAAATTATGAGCCTCATCTCGGCAAAACTACTTAATTCATTTAGAAAGAAAAGTATGTTTATCATGTATCTACGATATGTGCCCAGTGTGATTTGTGTGATACTACACTACAATAGTAAACATTGTACTAGCTAAACATATTAACGATTGGAGGCTCTACAGTGAATTGTATTGCTCTATCTGAAACCTTTCCAATATAGCAACCCTAATCATATTGAAAATTTAATCCATTAGTAATTTAGTTATGTCTACTATAAAAGTACAAATACTGTTATAAAATGTTAAAATGGTAAGATACAAACGTGCAAATGGGATTAAAGTAAATAAAATGTATAAAAGCGAAGTAAGCTTTACGCAATCGGGTTACAATACTCTCAAATATTAATAAGTCTTTTAAAACTACAAGTAAAATTTGAAAAACAACTAAATAATGCTACTGCTAAGATATCAAATCGAAATGATGAATGTCACTCTAATTAAACATTTTAAATTAATAATACAGTACAATTTTTTTTTCTTTATTATGCCATACACCATACAGGTTACGTCGGCTTACATAAATATTTAGTTATAATATATATAATGTAATATAAAATAATAACAATAGCGTAACAAGTAGTTACTTTTTTTTTAAAAAGAACATGATAAAAAATGTAATACATACCGTACAATTTAAAGTTAGCAAATAAGTTTGGGAATGAAGTCGTTTGTAGTGAAAGAAATATTTGCAAGTTTTGTTAACACGTATATCTTTTTTAGCTATTAAATTTTATGTAACATAGCCTCATTTGTTTCTAAAATTCAATGAGTTATTATTAATTATTATTTTTTAAGAACTAAATATATACTTTCAGTTTGAACATTTTTGATAAAAAGGACTTACTAAAAAAATTGTTAATCGGGCATATATAAAAAAAAAATGTAAGCACGACGACTATAACAACGGTCGTACCTTAACAATTATCTCGTTGAATTAAGATAATAGAAATATTAATAGGTAATCAACTAATTATTTGCATATCAATAATATAGTTAGACTTTCAAAAACTCGTAAGTCTAATTCATGAATTTTTGTGAGGCGTTTTATGTTTGCAATATGTTATAATAAAAGCTGCCACAACACAGTATTCAGTGTGCTTCTAAAGATGATAATTGGAATAGTAATAGATTCATCGATGGCAAAATACTCGTAAATGAGATTAGTACAATGCCTGACCATGAGAAAGCTCATAGATAAATAATAGGATCGGTCAAATATCTATCAGAGGTGAATGATACAAAGCAACAAAATTAATTCAGGGTTAATATATCTGCCAATATTAATGTCATTGAAGAACATCAATTGCTTCACCAAAGTTGTGTAAAGGGGTCTATGATTGTAGCTTCATAATCAGTGCAAATTTTTCGTATATCTAGAAAGTACAAGAAGCCTGAGCTCATGATAAATGTCCAGTGTGGCTGCCGTTATCTTAGAAGAGAGAGTGGAGCAAAATGTCAACCTTAGTTGCAATGATGCTGATACTGCCTTAACTATTTTGAATGTTCGGAACAGATTTCGAACATATCAGCTCCCAAAATCAAATCAGCAATATAGTAACTTGCCCCCATAACTTGCGTTTATTTTTTTATATTAATAAATTATATAATCGGAAATCAGAATATCATCCTCAGTTTAATCTATGTCCGTATAGATAGGTAGTGAAATTACTATGTACCGAGACTTTCGACCTTCTGTCACATGTTGACAACGTACATTTTGATTAGTAGGGGTCACACATTTGTTGCAGGAACCATACTACTATATGACAAAATACTAACCACTTATGACATAATATTTTTTTTTAAATACACTAGGCGTCAAAGAAAGGCGTCAAAGGCGTGTACTACTTATTTTTGACGTCCAGTGTAGTTGAATCTCACAGTTTCATCATTAGTTAGCCAACGCTTGTTGTAATTAGGTGCCGTATAAGATTATATGGAGGACATCGAACAAACCTTTTTTTCTTTCTTAAAATATAAGTCAGTTTCTTTGTGTATATATTCTCTATTATACACAAATTATGTTACATAAAAAGAGTACAAAGGCGAGCTTATCTCTTTAAGAGTCTTCCAGCAAACTCTAGAAATAATTTGAAATTATATTGGCGGGAAGATGATGTATATTTATATTACTACAATACAGCAGAGATTAATGATTAAAAATACGCATATGCATCATTATATATATATACATATACAATTTTAAAACGTCAATATTCGAGAGTAAATTATAATGGTGGTTAAGAAATGAACATTTTATCTGTTCATTAACGGCAAAATAGTAGAGTATAAGTTGAGCAGGTTTTGATGAAAATATCGTCTTTTTAACGTTGTTCTTGACCGAAGACTCAATTTTACATTGCGCATAATAAATGTGTTAAAGGTATTCCACTAAATGACAGTCTTGGTGGCTATTTGTGCACCAACTACGCAGCCACAAGCAAGATTTTTCAAAGGATTTTCCTTGCTCTGTAACCTTAACACACATAACTATTACGATTACTTAAGGGCCAGTAAACTAAGATAGCGCTGTCAAGTGTATTATTAAATCGTTAATACAATGCTGTATTATATTATTTATCAACCGTTGTAAAACATTTTGACAGTAGTACCAGCAAGATATTTACATTAATATTATAAAGAGGAAAAATTTGTATTTTTGTATGTAACGAATAAACGCAAAAAGTACTGGACCGATTTTAATAATTCTTTTTTCATTAGAAAGCTACATTATCACTGAGTAACATAGGCTATATTTAGTACTAGATTACTATAGAAATATATAAAAAATGCAAATCGTCCGCGCGTGAAACCGCGGGACACAGCTGTATACAATAAAGTTGATGCAAAAAAGGGTTACAATTTATATACAACTTCTTTCTTTCTTGTATATCAGTAATTTCCGATTACGTAAGTAAAATTAAACCACATGAAAATATTTATAGAAAATACTTATGGTCTAAATACTATGAATATACAGTGGGAGTCTTAAAGTACACAATCGAAAAGGAGTTAAATTATACTTCAATTTATTAATTATTGCCAATTATTTATTGCTTTGCAGTCGCAACCTTGTAATAGGTATAACTTATTAGAGAAGTGACCAGTTTTGTTAAAAATTGCAGACAGAAAATGAAGGTCGCATATAAAATGCTCATTAACCTGTTGGTCAAAATTAAAAAGGATTATCATGAAAAATTCAATAAAACCTTTTATCGATATTCAGTGAGCATTTTGATTGAGATTATTTTTCTGCAATTTTTAGCAAATAAATACATACATACATATATATAACGGTGGTCACTGCCTGTATTCTGTGAATTGATCACTGAGACATTAGGATATTTTGTGATTACTACGTAAAAGAAAAACGCCAAGCTACTAAATTATTGACAATATATTTCATAATTCACTTTTGAGGTTAATAAAGTAGATGATACTGTTTAAAGGGCCAAATGGTTTTCGGGACCCAGGTCAAAATTTTGGATATGTTGTTCTCTTGGTCGAGCTGAGCAAAAAATGTAATAGTCGCAAAAAAAGTTAACGACTCATTTTCCCGCTAGGGGGGCTCTGAAGTCTGAATTAGAAAATCGTGGTTTTCGACAGAATCAGCAGATTTTTGGATATCTTGTACTCCTTGACGAACTGATTCAGAATACTCAACTTTTAGAAAAAGTTAACCATCTACTTTAAATTCATTTGAGTCACTTACAATGACAGATGTTTCAGTTTAGGTTATTAATATTGTGATATGAAATCACACACATCTCAGTTGAATCACTGTCAAAAGTAGCGTCAAATTTGCAATACGAGCATTTTTCCTTAAAGGAGATATTGCTATACTAATTATGTCAGAAGCTGAAACTTTACGTAGTTCAATTACGCTGTCCGAATAAAGACTATTTATTCTCTTTGCAAGTCATAATTGTTTTATTTATGCTACCTGTTGTATGTTATTGGTCCAACTTGTTATAATGATTTGAATATTATTTCTTCTAATAAGCACATACTTATAATTTTACATTCTGTAAAAATATTATAGAAAGATTTGATAATAATAAAATGAAGATTAGAAACGCAGTCCTTAATTATCCAACCCAATATTTTATTTGTAAAATTTTTAATAAGTGGTTAAATTTTTGATTAAATAAAACAATTAATATATAAATATATGGATTGTTGCTTAAAATCAATTAGATTACTTAGTAATGAACGTTTAGAGAAACGTGAAACAAGATACAAAATACAAAATAAAGATCTTCACTAAAACGCCAAAATTATATAACGTTCTCATATATTCTTCATAAACTAAAGTTACGTTACTAAGATTTTAAGCACATTAGAGCGAATTTTTCAAAATTAACTTGACTTTGGTCAAATATCCAAATGTTATCTTTTTACAATGATCAAACTCAGGTTATGTATTTTAGGAGATGATACTCCTAATCATAATAGCTCAGTGTTAAAACACGTCTAAACAATAGTAAATGCACACAGGATTTAAATGTATACAATATAAAATTTTGTTTCTCAGTTATTTGATAATTAAGAAAAATGTTAGTATGGAATAGGCAAAATTCTTATAAATCTCCGTGCAAAACGGCAATTTCAAAATTCAAAATATAGCTATGCAATTTGCCTGTATTTGGATCAGTTGAAATCGAATATTTGCCTATAAATCTAAATATATTATTCAAACCGCTACCTCCGTTTAATTTCAGCACTAGTTAGAAGATTTGAGGACTTAACTTAAAACAATAATGTGACAAAGGCGATGTGTTACAGTTTTTTGCTCTGTCTCGAAAGAAGAGGATCATAAACGTGAGTAACGGGACATGTCAAGATTAATGATGTTATTAAAATTCGAACATGTACTTAAGATATATGCATGTTCTTAAGTGCCTTTGTTTTTACAAAATATTATTAGCTAGATAGTAGATAAACGATATAATCACGGTACAGTTTTAAATTTATCAAAAGAGCTTTCTATAAAATCATATTTGAATAAAATTAATTTTGATTTTGAGTATGAATAAAGGTTAAAAGTTCACATCAATTTTTCCCCAAAGACCTGTACATACTGTGCATATTTACACTAATCTTACATAAAAAGTTATTCAAATACTTCTATTTCTCTCCTTTTAGGGGAATGCAGTAAAACTATGGTCCAGGCAGCCTTATAATTTTAAATCTTTTTCTTAATATCTTATCTTATGGTTGCAGTTTCCAGAAAGAGAGGTCTTCGCACTTCAACCTATTAAGACCTTTTGTCCTTCTCAAGCAATCTCCGTCATCAGCACAGTCAATCATGCCCATGACTACATAATCAATATGTGCTTCAATAGCATCTCTGTAGTTTACTAAATCTTAACTATAATCTACTGCAGGCTAGAGCATCGCAATAACACAGTAAGTGATCGGTGCTTCGTCCCTACACGCTCTACATATTTTAGTACTCATAAGTCCCATACTTGTGAATATTGTCCTAGCTAAAATGGCCTATGCCTTGCATGAGCTCAGTACAAAAATAAATCAGCTATTCGTGGCCATTTTTATATACAAATTTATTGAATAATCATGAATACTTTAAAAAATATAACTAACATTACTAGCATACGCTGAGACTACAGAAGAATTCTAAAAATTCATTGTCTTTTATTTTATAATTATACTAGAGAAAAATTCCAATTAATACAACAGAGAAACGTGACGTAATCTCCTTTAATATATAAAAATAGTAGTACTCACTCGATTTTTATTACTTCATTGAGATTCGTTTGTAACTACCTAGTAGGTACACGTTGGTTTCTCTTTACAGGGGTTGTGAAAATGCGATTCTTACATGAACCAGTACTAATAAAGGTGAGCAATATATATTTATCATGCTTGCTGCGTGTTTGTCAAGCAAATAATAAATCCAAAAAAAAAATATTGGCGCTATAAATCTATTATTATCGTATCGCTTACTACCATAAATCAAAATGTACTACATTTCGTTTCAATTATTGCAATTTGAACGATATATAGTTAAAGGTAACCATAACTAAGTCACAGTTTACATTTTTATCAGCACTAGTCACAAATATTAATGAGAATAATTTCAATCGGTCATTGACATCGTACCAACATCTCATAGGTTGTTTTTGTGTTGGCGTACTGGCATGCCACGTTTGGTAAGGATTAGGGTACAGTCTGTCATATAACCGAGAAAAACTAGCTCAATTTTGACTAATATATCCCTTAAAAAAGTTTATGAGCCACTTATCGAAAGTGTCTTGCTGTATCACAAAACTTCGATACTATTTATTACCATGACAGCCTTGATAATATTTTAATGCACTGTAAATCAATTTTGTTAAGTTACCAGCTAACGGACACTTACCTTAAGCTTAATTAGCCTGATTAATTTTGCTGTGTGACACTAGTACTAGTCTGTGACAGGATTATAACTGGTGAGTCGATCTTGGCATATACGAGTATGATTAGCAACACGTCAACATTTACATTGGCACTGCTAAGATTGTTGCTATTACGAGCGACCTAAGAGCTGTCCAAGTCAACGTGTATAATCTGACGTGTTGCTAAAACATTTATCTGACGCTTCTACGAAAAACATTAGCGCAAAAAGTATAATACGTATAGGTGATATGACTCAGAAAAAAGTGTGTGGGCTACTGGTAATTCTACCAATATTTCTACATTATTTTAATAATTAAAATAATTCTTTCATGGGAAAAGTGAATACATATTGTGTGACTTTCGTGTATAAAACAAAATTTAAGTATGATTCTAATAATTCTATAACCAATAAAAAAAACTTTCAAAAACAGATAATTAGACAGTTATATACATACTTAATGAAATCTTCTAAATAGTAGGTTGTAGTACAGGACAATCACAACACAGTAGGTATTCAAACAAAAGTTATGTGAATCCGAATCTGTCTGTTATGGTTTCTAACCTGGGGGTAACTAGTTACCCCTGCATGGGTAAATAGTAATTCTTCTTAATAATAACTTTCTTTAAATCAACTATATCATCATATGGAAATTTTATGTCTATGCAGCCGACTTTAACTTGAATGACGCTCAGACCGCCATCATCCAAATGCACGTTAACGTTAAACGTGTTAATGAACGAAACTTATCGGCTCGCAGTACACCGGCTAAATCGCAAATAGTTCTGATATAAAGTCCATTTTATTAGAAAATAATTGTCCAAATCAGATCCTCCACAACAATTCATAAAACTCCAATTCCATACTCCAAATCAATTAAAAACTTGGATGTCATATTTGACAACACTTTATCCTGGAGATGTTAATGAAGCGAGCAAGATGACATTTTATTCCATTGAATTCGGAATATTTCAAAATTTGCAAAATCGTTGCATCTGTTTAATTTACGGTTTGAATAAATCCGACCATATCAACGAGGTTCCGAAACAATCTCAAGTAACTAACTCCCTTTCCCAGTAAGAATATTTGAATACGCTGTTTGAAGAAAATTATGTTAGAGGTTTAATGTAATTTTCAATCCTAATTATTCGTCATACCTTTGATAGCGGTTTACTTAGAAACCAATGCTATCTTAAGTCTCTGTTTAGTGTTCCTTCTTGAAATTCCAAGTTCCTTTCCTTTTCAATCGTGGCCTCGAGTAGATTTTTGAATTCGCTTCCACCTAGCATAGGAGCCATACAATATCCTCTTTGAAGCACCGTTTAAGGCAATACTATATTTCTAATTCGTAATTTGTAGTGTGATTATTATATTTATATGTGTAATTTTCTTCGTATTTATTTATCATGTTAAATTTATTTTCTTAATTCGTATTTGCTTATTGTATATATCCAATTTGTGCTTCGTAATACATGTATTCTTAAATTATTTTACAGTTTTTGCAGGTTTACTCTAATTTTTATGTAATTAGCAATATTTTGTACATTTAGCAACACGTTAATATTTATATTTTAGCACTAAAACACCGCTATTATGATTATATTAAGAGCTGTCTGAAACGTTGCTATATGTATATCATGTCTCAAATATTCGGCATATATACAATATACCAACTACATACATATATGTCACGCCTTGTTCGCAATGGGGTAGGCAGAGACCACCTCGCTCCACTTGCTACGATCCTGGCACACTTAGGATATTATACGAGTATTATATATAATATCTATAGGTGTGTATCAAAAGTGACGATTCTGTAGAAAGATTTCTTAGCGCTTATCAGTCTAATTTTGTCCCTTATACAAATTAAATAAATTACGGATAACCACGTAAGCGATTATTGCCGCCAATTGAAACCCGAACACCTAATCAGAATAGGCATACACACTCTTTGTGAAAATTTTGATTCAGTTCGAAAATACCTCTGCCGATAATTGATTCCACAGTTTGTTAACTGTGTAAATTGTAAAGATTTGAAAACGGGTATATGTACATTTTTATGTTAATAAAGTTAATTTCTATCTACCTATGTACACGTACTGTAGTAATTCTTATTATTGGGAGACAGTCATTGTTATTTTTTTTAAAAATGAACCTGGTATAACAATGAACTTTATACCAAGTAAATCATATTACAGATTTATATACCTTTTATAGAGTTATTTTGAGATAAAGAATGATTCTATAGCTCAAAAATCTATAAAAGCTATAGATATATAAACAATAGTATTTTTATATAGACAATCATAATTATACCTTTACATCAATGTTGCCCTCTTTGTATTAATATTTGCTTATTGGCCTCTACAAATTGTTTGTAATTGAACAAGATAGAATAAAATGCATTATAATCTATTGGATGATGTTAGAGTAGATTGTCTGTTAATGAAATTAAATTTTAATAACCAAAATTAATAAAATAAAATCAGTGTGACTGTTTACATCATATGAGTGTAAGATTGAAAAGCTTATAAATAGTGGTTTGGATTTTCGAATAAAAGCGATACGGCTTCTGCTCGTATTTAATAACCATAATGCGTGGTCAGAGGAGTTAATTAAAAAATAAAATACGTTTAGTCAATGTTCTACAAATAAATAAGTGAAAAGCGATATAGGTAGTTATTCATAGTAACATAGGACAAAAAAAAAACAAAAAAGATTAGACTGTAAAAATTTAGACCACTAATTTAAGCACATCTCGTTACGACCGGGGTCCCTAAATCATTACAAGTTAAAACGACGAACGTTGACCTCTAAAACCATTCTTTGTTTTGATGAGTGTGAGTTCTTGCAAAAATAAACACCATCAATCGAATGATACCTCCAGCGCATTCAACCGAATGGTTGTCATATTTTATGAAGCTCGTTTGTATCGAAATGTCAGGCTACAAAAGGAGAAAAAGCTCTGTTATCTTTTTAACCTAATGTAGAGCGCCAGTGTAAAAATATTATAAAGGCAGCGAATGTAGAGGCCAAAGCATTTTGCGACGCGACTCCTTGCGGGCAACACATCCTCGCGTCGCGAAATCTTTCAATTCTCTTTTTTATATTCGTGTATGTAGTTGTAAAAGTACTTTATAATGGGAACTAAATTATTTGTTCTCTTTTTGGGCATTTTTACTTCTTTAAGTAGTAGTGTTTCTGAAAATAGTAACGGATTTTCTTCAAAGGATGGAGGTTTCTATACAGACGATACGATTATACTAAATGGTAAGAAAACTGTTAGTTTTTAAGTTATTTACAAACAGTCGATGAACTTGATAGTTCAAATTTTTTCATCACAAAGTGATTTAAAAAATGGTGTATTGTCTTTTTTATTGGCCATATACACAATCGTCATAGTATATTAATTTGCATGTAAGATTGAGTTGATTATATTAAGTGCCGTATATAACATAGCTAAACGAAATATTCTCGATATTTTCATTTTTAACCGGTTAATTACCATAAGTGTAACACAAAATCATAATGATAAAATATAAAGTAAATATTCCTGATACTGATACCTATTTAAAAAGAGGGACATAGTGTTATGATTTTTCTTTTTGTGACGAAATTTTTTCCAAATACTCTATAATTTTTGTTCATGATATTTCATCTGTTTGGAGGCTATTATCAATATTTATATATATTTTTGTAAGTGAATCGCATTACATATTCGTGTGGTGTGGACACAAAACAATGCGCGTTAGGCGGTATGAGGTTTTGAGGCTAGAGAAAGTTATTTGCAAACTAAGATGTCAAGCCACTACGAAAACGATTGGAACTAGTGTAAAGTGATAATCAAATTTACTGATAACGGATAAATATATTTGATGTTATTTTAATAATATTACAACTAGTTATAATATATAATAATTATAATACTTTAATAATAATATTGTAATTTTGTATTACAAGATGGGACTAATCATTTTGGATGTTAGTAAGTTCGAACCAATCATTAGGACCTTAAGATGACTAATATAAATTTTATTGAAAGACTGACCCAGAAAATGTTGTTTTGTCATTTAAATTGTATTTGTTACTAGACAGGGAAACCCTAATCATCTAGCGGTACGAAATATACTTTACGACCAATTCTCAAGTATATAAATATAAAATATTTAATAAAAAAAAATTGTTCAGCTGTCTCGATGAAATATGAACGATAATAGAAAACTTGAACGCTGAAACCGATCTGTGCTAGATGACGATGACGACGACGGTACAATTGCAAACAAATCCCTCTGAACCATCATCCTGCTAGCACCATTCAAATCAAAGAGATCGCAACGTCAGCCGCTACGAAGAAGCCGGTAGTCCACGCCCTCTTAGTGGGTACGGAGATTAATCCGTTATCTAATCACTATCAGTTCAGCATCCAAAACTCATTCCGGCCTGGTAAAACAAAGCACTATCAAGTGCATGCAACTATTAGACTATAGGTACTAGAAGCTATACAGTTTAGACAGGACCCTGTCCCGATCGTATTACGGGGAATGGCAGATCTGGTCTGTGGCGGTCACTGACCTCAGAGGGCAGAGACCCCAAAATGAAAAGGCTAAATACCGGCCAACCCAAGGACCCTCCCGCCTTAACGAGAGACGACAAACATCATTGCAGAGGGCGGTTACCCCGACCAGTTGGATTTCCTTGACCATTTTGGGTCCTAATAGATATATATCTAGAAAATAGAGGGCTCCGAGAGCAGAGTACTCACCGTTAAAGGACCTATAAAAACACACAGAGAACTAAGACATCTCCATTGATCCAAGGTCTCTGTTAAGGCCGTGATATTGGGATCACCAACAATGCAGGTAGCCTTTGCTGAAAATCAATATTATTATTTTGATAATGAGAAGCATGGCTATATAATTGATTCTTGTTTAACATATTGATGTACATATTTCAAATGTGTTCAATATAACCATACTTCTAATCTTTAATTTCCTCAATACGTGCGACGATGGTCATCAACCTGTGATGCATTACTACTGAGAAACATGAGACTATTATCCAAAAAATAAATTTGGGAACGATTCAATGCAAATTGTTCGCCGCCCACACATTGCCATGGTTGATCATATCAATCAAATCTTGTCCATATAATTTAGGGTCGGTGCAGATGAACGGTTAACTAGAATTTATTGCTGGATTTATTTTCTACGCTAAGTAAATTACATAATTGATAAATAAGTAAATGATATAAAAAAGTTACAACCACAAACTTTTTTATTGTCGGATGCCGAAACAACAATTTATTTAATATATGATTGTTTATATAAAATAAATAAAAATTAATCTCGACTATTGATATCATTAATAAATCTGACCAAGTGAGGTTTTGACCCTTGTACCAAATCAAAAAATCAGGCGCTTATTGACGTCAAAACAAATTTAAATTTAAAAGTACAAAAAGAGCAGATTAACCAAATTTATCTAATATAGGTATAATATTTATTGATAGACATTTAGACCTGCGTATTTTACAAGAAAAAATCAGGTTCATATATCTAAGGGTTCGGTTTTCTTTTAGAGGTACGAACAAATAAAACAGACACAAGTTTGGGTTGGAAAATTTAAATGAATATCTTCTCGATGTAATATGTATTTTTATTTGTAGGTATATTGTACAATACCAGTTGTGTTGATTTTCAATCATTGTTTGTTTTTAAACGATGTTTTCTTTAATTTGATATTTCCTGTAATATTAGAAACTAGCTGTGCCAGCGACTTTGTCCGCGTGGAATAGTTATTTTGAGCATCATATTTATTGTTGCAAACAACCACCTCAGCTGTTATCCGATTTTGACAACGCGACATATCCAAATTTGATCACCATAAAAACGATTCTAGTGAGTTAACATTAAAAGATAGACATACACTGTCGCGGACATTTTTTTAGATCTTTTTAAGAGGAATAATTCTTTCATACATATTTTTTTGGTACCTAGAACCGTTTTCGCAGCGCACACAACGGAAGCCCTCAAAGATGAATAATTTTTACCGTTTTTTCCACATTTTCCATTATTTCTTCACTCCTATTCGCAGCGTGATGTTATGTAGCCTAAAGCCTTCCTCGATTAATGGGCTATTCAATAAAAATATAATAATTTTTCAATTCGAACCAGGAGTTCCAGAGATTAGCGCGTTCAAACAAACAAAAACTCTTCAGCTTTATAATATTAG
Source organism: Scirpophaga incertulas (assembly GCA_036419045.1). Taxonomy (NCBI): domain Eukaryota; kingdom Metazoa; phylum Arthropoda; class Insecta; order Lepidoptera; family Crambidae; genus Scirpophaga; species Scirpophaga incertulas. Next base: position 16,754,707 of record CM071629.1, on the reverse strand, counting down.
TATAGATTATTGTGAGTCAACCATAAAAGATAGACATATGCTGTTGCGGGATGTTTTTTAGACAATTTTATTTAGAATATTTCCGTCATACATAATTTTTATGTGACTTTAACCATTAAGGCTACACACGCGACGGAAGCTAAAAAAAAATTGAAGTTACTTCTCCCGTTTTCCCAAAATTTCCTACTACTCTGCTCCTATTGATTGTAGCGTAATAGAAAGTATTCTATAACCTGCCCAGGAGTGTGAAGAATAATTATACCAAGTTTCGTTAAAATCCGTCCCGTAGTTTTTGTTTCTATAAGGAACATACAGACAGACAGACAAACAGACAAAAATTTTACTGATTGCATTTTTGGCATCAGTATCGATCCCTAATCACCCCCTGATAGTTATTTTGAAAATATATTTCATGTACAGAATTGACCCCTTTACAGATTTATTATAAGTATAGATAATTAATAATTTTAACACTATATGAATAATAATAGTTGTGATTAGTTTAAACATGCCATTAGGTGTAGGTGCGAGGTTTTTTTGTCTTTGCTATTTTATAGATGCTTGATAGTTAGATCCTATGAAAGACTTGTGAACGAAATTCTGACTCCGTTGACATTTGTGTCCATTGGAACTGAACCCGGAATCCTAACACTTAGGTGTTATTCATTGTCTCCGATCGACATTTAAATCAAATTGATATCAGTATAGATTGTCATCGAAGTATGGTACTAGTATATATTAATTTTATACTGACAAATGTACACCAGTCAAAAGGAGCAAGACGGAATGTTTGATTGAAATAAAAAGAAAATACATTTCATATTATGAATACTGGCTTTATCATTGTTTTAACAATGAAACAAAATAAATGAATTGCTATCTTCAAGGAAGAGCTAGGTGCAATAAACGGTTCACATTGCATGTTGTTTACAGCTATTTTGGTTCAAGAATTGGTGCAGCAAGTTGCTCGAAAATATTATCTCAGTGGCATTATTTTAGGTCCACTTTCGATTAATTGCAACTTCAAGATTTTTTATGTAGAACCTAGAAACCTTTAACGGATGCACATTATTTTTATTCAAACTAAATACGTCTTTATTACTTAAGTACTATGATTCTAAATAGTGAGTGCATATTTTATTTGATACTCAGCAAGCTCAAGGTTGGTCGTTCAAGTCATTTTTTCTCCCGTTTAATTAATTTATGATCAAATTGGAGTAGGTATATAGAATTTGTTTACGTTGATTTATTTTATAGTTGAAAGCACTACTGGAATAAATATACACGACAATGCTCTTTTGCTTTTAATATTCTACTTTCATTATAGAAAAAGGTTAAACACATTTTTTTCTTTGCTCTTTTATATCGTCAGTTTTTTTTTAATATACGTACACATAAAGGACAGCCGTTACTGATTAAATGATTTAAACATTCATAGTTCTAGATGGTGTAGGTAATAAAGATTACAAAAAGGTCTTATAGCATAAGCCTTACTTAAAAACATTGCGAGAAAAGTAATCCTTAATAAAGTAAACATAGAAGTGTAACTTAAGTATGTAATTCCGCAATTTTTGCAATTATAAGCATAAAATTGCAATTATAAGCAGGGCAAACAGGGATTGCAAGATTAAACGAACACTTTGTTACAAGTTACTAATGTCATAAAAGCTAACATGCTTGAAATTTGAGCATTATTTTGACCATTTGTTTTCGAGATATATTGAAATTGCTATACTGGCCGCGAGCAGTCACAACAGTCCATCAATCCACATCAGTCGTCAAAGCGCGTAATTTTAAAATTGATTATTTTTTACTTTGTAACATGGCAAGCAATGATATAACTTATCAAATATTTTATTTAAATAATAAACTAATAATAACATATTGAATAAGTACTACTTTTTTTTTAATTTCCGCGTATTTTAAGTAAATGTTCTCAACATATAAACATTGATAGACTTACGTTTACGTTCGTCCATTAATGCGAATATACTGCTGTAGTAATATACTGTTTAATGTAACTACATTAAATAGTATAGTAGTAGTAATTAACAACTGTTAAACATGGCGTACTTTCAGAGGCTTTAATTTTGATCTAAAAATAAAATCTTCTGAATGATCATAGGTATTTCTTGTACGCTGTTGTGACTTTCTTCTCCTTTGCTTGGAATTTCTAATTTTATATGAGAAAGACTCCTTACTTCGTAGAATTGAATTGTCAAAATTATATAAATTGTTTTAATTTTTTTTATAAATGTATAGGAAAACTAAGGGTACTATACAGGAAAACAACGGTAACCTATACAGATTAATGTAAATTTGTGACAGTACAAATCCTTGTTTTTGGCTCGCACTGATGACAGCTCGTTCGCAATAATTTACTTTCCACCCTCGTAACGCAATTTGCTATTACTTAGAATCAGTGATATAGCATGGATTAATCTGAGCGTGGGCAGAGGCGCCTAAGGGTGGCCCTTTTCTTTTAGTACCTTTTAGAAATTCTACCATATTTTTATGATAACAAATATGAAATATAATTTAGCCGAATATATTATAAGACATAATAAAAAAAGAGTTTATTCTGTAACTAGTATGATCTGAACTTGATATGAATCTTTACAAAAATAATGCCCTTCATCTCTTTGCTTTGCTAGTATTGAAGTAAATAACTTTTCTCTTTAAAAAGGGTTGGAATTTCATAACTGCTCTTTTCTACGAACTCGCAAGCTTTTTTGATTCAAGATTTTCACTTGGTACCACCAGGTCCGGATTATAAGGTGGATGCATACGAACTTCCCAACCAAGCCGCCCATCATGCTGCTGGCGAGCCATCATCGGTGTGTGTGGATTGATTGACTTTGTCCTAATGGAGCACAATTCCTCCTCCATAGGCCAAAACAGGTCGTTTTAGGAGATTTTCTTCTTCTGAAGGTCCAATTGTTGACAGTACGGCTCAGAATTAAGAGTTATGCCGTAGGAAAGTAGTTCTTAATGGATGAAAATCAATCCTTTCTTCGCTATCGTTTTTCGCCGGCTCACCGTGATTCCACCACGATTTCACTTAATACTGTCGTAAGTGATCCATTTTTCAACACTATCACCAATCGTTTTAGAAGTGGGCTGTTTTTGTTGCGGTTCAGGATTCATAAGGCACCCACACATTAAGCTTTTTTTACATCCAGCTTTATTCAATGATTCCAAAATATTTTATGTGCAACCGAATCTAATCGGACTTATAGAACAAAAGATACAGACAACTAAAGCCATATATTGACGCAATCGATAATATCATCAAATTGAAATAATATCGCTTAACATGTAATGTAATAAAGGGACTCGTGCAAGGCCCCTTAAAGTGCGAGGGCCGCGGCTGCTTCGCCCACGCCTAGCTATGCCATGGTTGTTAGGTATTTAACATTTTGAAGTTATCATATTCAAAAGTAGTGGGTTATTTATTATGAAAGTAATTAATCCAAGTGAAAATAATTTTCTTTGATAATATTTTATATCAAACTTCTCTTCTAAGTCTTAAAATGGATATGATAAAAACTAAAATCATGTTAGATTCCCATGTAGCGCCCTTTTTAAGAAGGTTCCAAGCTCTATACTGGAAGTTGTTGACGAGTATGTTTACCCAGGGCAAATAGACCAACTAGGTAAGTCGTGCAACTTCCACTAAAAGGTCAAATTCCAAAAACTCAACTGGGTAGCGTTCAGGAAATCACGCAGCTTATTCTTGATCCGTCTACCGAAGTAAGTAAAATCTATCACTCGTGCGTGTTCCAAGTGATGACGTATGGAACCGAAACCGAGTCAGAATGGACCTTATGAGGATCAAAGTTAGTCATTCAAAGGGCAATTCAAAAGAGTGAGCTATGCTCGAAGTTTCTCTTCATGATTGTATCAGAAATAATGAAATCCGCAGCAGAACATAGCGCGAAGAATTGTAAATCTTAAGTGGCAGTGGACAGGGTACATTGATCGCAGGATTGACAACGGTTGGAGCAGAAAGGTCCTCGAGTAGCAGGAATATGCCGGAAACCGCAGTGATGCCAGGCCACCCACAAAGTGGACGGAAGACTTACTAACGGAGCTGGATGCAAGCAGCGCAGGACCGGTGTGGAATCCTTAGAGGAGGCCTATGTTCAACAGTGGGCGTCTTTCGGCTAAAACAATGAATGATAATAACTTTATATCAAGTTAAAGGATGTTTTTATATATTTGCAATCGGATTGAAAGGCCCAGATAGGTTTATTATTCATTCAAAATATGATTTAACATCCGTAAACGGCTTAAGCTGTATTTATTGAAACATTACTTGGCTTGCGGATATCATTGTCATTGTTTTTTATTTTATATTCTTACAGCGAAAATCAAATACCTCCAGAATTTGTTGAATTCCAATAATATACCAGACTGTTAGAAGTAATTCTATACAAATTAATACTAAAAACATGTCTACAATGGTTCGACATTACTTATGATGCTTGATTATGTGGCGTACTATATGTACATACTAATATGTCCGCACAATAATGGTACCTAACTAATATCACAATATGTGATGGTACAAATTTTATTCCTTGTAATAATTATGTAAATTTATATGAAAGCGATATGCTATGATCTACACTCGAAATAATGAACCTGTATGAATCGAATATCCCTTATGGTGAAAATATTTATTGACGGACATACATAATAGTGAATATGAACGCAAACAACAGACTGAATAATTTTTTAAATAATATGTGTAAAAGTTATAAGCTTTTACGTTACCGGTAAGATGAGGATGAGGATGATACGGTTACCGGTAAGAGAGATCAGATAAATACTTACTTTACCCGTCCGCTATACAAAACCCTGTTTTGTAAAAATGTTTAATTGATCACTGCTCATATACGTCCCACTGAGGGGCACGAGTAGGTAGGTACCTAGCCTAGTTATGGTGGGGCGATTGGAGCGTTAGTCAACCACGCTACCCCAGTGCGGGTTGGTTTAATAGATAGGTAATAAATAAGTTTTGCGTTTTACATTGTAATTAGACCATTTCTCAACAATTTGTTTTCATAGAAAACTAGCTGACCCGTGCCCACTTCGTAGGGCATAATATTAATAATCCCCGAAGCGAGCACGAACGCGAACCGAATTAAACCCGAAGCCAACGCGCGCCGTCCGCTGCCCGTTTTTTCTCCGATTCACTTTGCAAAACGGACTACCACGTAAAAGCCTTTTTATTGTTCGGTTTTTTATATAACCTATGACACTCAGCAATAATGTGTCTTTCTATTGGTGAAATAATTTTTTAAATCGGTTCAGTAGATCCCGAGATTACCCCTTACAATTTAACAAATATACAAACACACAAACTTTACTTCTTTATAATATTAGTATAGATTAGTATAGATAATATGTAATAATTTGCATTTCATGCATATCCCTATTTCACGCTTTACACAACTTATTCGTTAGGAAAAAAGAAGAAATCGTCTAAAGGCGATAAATACAAAAAATAAATACAATGGGAAGCAAAGGAATATCGAAATCATTTAGATCTCACCTTCAAGTTATCAAAGTAAATAACACACGAAATTTAGAAAAAAATTTAAAAGATTTCGCAACAGCTCCAGTCTTACATTATTGCGAACAAACTTATAAATAACTAGATGTGCCCGCGACTTCGTCCGCGTGGAATGTAATAAAAAAAATTGTAATTTTTTTTTGTTAATTATTCTAAAAGCCTAAGTTACTCCTTATTACATAAAATACCTGCCAGTGAAAGTCCCGTCCAAATCGATCCCGCCGTTCCAGAGATTAGCCGGAACAAACAGACAGACAAAAATTTTAAAAATATGTATTTTGGTATGTGTACCGTATAATACATTCATATGCGTCTAGTAGATAGCGGTTATTTTAATATTACAAACAGACACTCCAATTTTATTTATTTGTATAGATATAATCAAAAACGCAATGCTAAAATAATATTTAAGAACTAATCTCTAAAATCATGTTTTGTTATATTTTGAAACTATATTCAAATGTATTCATTATTCAAACTTTTGATAATAATTTTTCTTATATTTTTCAGCTGCAGTTAGTCGAATTAAGCGTAACACTGGAAATAGCACTCGAGAAGCTAAACAGCTAGTTTTATTTCAAACTAGAAGGGTAAGTTAAGTGGATATATTATACCTACCTACCTTCCTATTTTAATCATTCGATACATGAGGCATCTATCGGATAAGATAGAATTTGTTAATCTATGTTATTGATGTATAAAATTCCTTCAATTAAAACAGAATAAACATTACATTAAATTTTATAGCTAAGCTCTAATCCACAACATTTTAATTTGACTGTAACTTATCTTAATTTGCATTGATTTTTATTAATTATTATAACTGCATAAATGTTGTGGTTTTGGGTTATAACGCCTTGGTGGTGGTGGGCACTAACCCGTACGTTACCCACGTACACCCAAGGACAATCAGAGTATATAACAGCCGATGGGGAAGCATAGATTTGTCAATCGACATATATCGATCACCAAAAGCACCCATCCTGGTCCCTCATTATTTTACTGACATTTAGTCGGCATTGTCACCTGTCAAATTATGTTAATTAAAAATTCCTTGCTCGCACAACTGATGTATTACGTTACTTGGTATAGGCCGACGATGGAGCGTTCGGCCAAGATTGCGAAACTACTCTTGGCAAGAAAGGAACATGCAAAAGTTTCCGTGAGTGCTATCCACTGGTGAAGGTGGTCGACCTTTCGGGCCTGGATGGGTGGATCATGGGCCACTATGACACGTGCAGCTACGTTAGTGGGGATAACATGGAGGTTAGTAAAATATTTACAAAAATCTGTCATTTTCTATACTTAAAGCATAAGATATTGCTGTGGCTGTATTATCGATAATACATGTATTATCGCGGACATACATTTATTTAGCACGCATATTAATAAGTGTCAATCTTATCAATTGTGGTATGAGTAATTGCAATCCAGTTATAAAGGTATCAAATGTCTAATTGGCCTATTATTAATGATCGGGCGGAAATTTTCTCCAAACAGCTAAGAGACAAAGAGTTAACATAAACATTAAAAATAAGTAGAATTTGTTTAAAAGTTAACAAAATAATTTAATTGAATAATAAATGAAGATGATCAGCAAATAAGTTTTTAGTAACGTGTACCCGTTTGCTGTGCTCCGATTCTATGGTCGGTTAAAGCAACGCTATTTGTTTTCCTTTCGTGTTTCATGCATAATCTATTTCATTCACTAATTGTCTCGAGAAATATTAAAACGAACATATGTCGGGATAGTTTTTGTACGTCGCACAGTATACATATGCGTTATCTTTATTAAAAATCATTGAGTTTATGTATTAAGGTGTTTGGTGTGTGCTGTACGGAGCCGGTCGGCACGCCACCGCAACAAGAGCCCGACGTTCAACGTCTGGGCGTTCTACCACCTGCCGTTCCAGTGCAGCTCCCGCCACTGCAGTTGTCCAGGTAAACTGTACTGTTGTCGAAACTCATACTTTATATTTCAGTATGCCATACATAGAATATATGTGTGTGTTTAAGACGACGTTAGTTACAATATAACAATTAACAATCAATACAATTTAGGTCGCAAGCAATTAGGCGGGCATTTCACTATATGTAGGATATTAGTATATTACATTCTAATATATATTAAGATTGTACCACGGTGTAAACACCGCAACGCAAAATAGGTTAATAAAAATGACATAAAGTTATATTCTTAATATTCTTTTACGCTATTTAACCAAATCTAATCTTTAAAATATTTAAAATTAATTAATTAATTACATGCACTCAGCTAGACGATACAGAACTTATAAAAATATTATTTTCGAGATAAACCTTTTTTATATCTTACTTCTCAATATAAAAGAAGTAGTTAAACCGATATACGTACTGTATTCAAATTCAAATTCAAATTCAAAATCATTTATTCAGTCTGGGCTGTTACAAGCACTTGTGAATGTCGAAAAGCTACGCCATCGGTTCGCAAATCTACGGCGGGAGACCTTGTTCTGAGAAGAACCGGCAAGAAACTCAGCAAGGGCTGTATTTTTTCCCTGTATTAAATAGATACAGAGTCGTCAATTTGGAAAATGACTTCAATATTGATAATTCATGAAGTCACTTTCCATTACATAGTATAATTAATAAAAATTTATTTTGAAAACATGCCTATATTAGGAATGCCGTGTCATACAGTTTTAAAAGAATATATTAAAGTTAAATTAAAATTATAATAAATACGAGTAGTACCCAGTATAGCAAAGAGCAGACTCATCTCCGCTGGCAGCACCCGTTCACGAGCATGACGCATGAACCAGCCATCGCTTCGCTCAACCATGTTTTAGGGAACGTAACGACCCGCCTCACACGACACTGCCGAAGAGATTTTAATGAGAGTATGACTACCCTTAAGCCACAGAAGGATACTATAGGTAATTTACCAAAAACAGGTACCCGTGTAAATTAGCACAACTAAAAAAAAAAAAATCAACCGCAGGACACGCGCATACAATCATTTAAAAACTAGCAATAATGTATTATACAAGTAACAAAAGGTTATTATAATAGGTACAGTTAAATATACATATTATTATGTTACACAGTTACCTAAGAATTTATTAACAATTTGTTTATTTCAACGAGCGAGGGTTTTTTAGTCCCAGACACTTCGATCATCCAAGTAATCCTGGACTCGATAATATCCTTTGCTCATCAAAGTTTTTTTTACTCGAGTTTTAAGTTTATTAAAAGGTAGATTAACAATACTGTGTGGTAACTTGTTATAAAAAGTTATACATTTCCCCAAGAATGAGTTTTGTGTTTTACGTAATCTAAAATTTGGAACAGCAAGCTTATTTTTATTTCTTGTATTTAATTTATGAACATCGCTATTCTTAATGAAATTATTGTAATATTTGTGTACATAGATTATATTTTCATAGATGTACTGCCCCGCCAATGTTAAAATGTTAATTTCTTTAAACTTATCCCTAAGGGAATCCCTTGGTCTTAAATTATATATAGCTCTAATTGCTCTTTTCTGTAGTATAAAAATACTTTCAATGGTGGCAGCTGATCCCCATAACAAAATGCCATAAGACATTACACTATGAAAATAACTAAAGTAAACTAACCTTGCTGTTTCAACATCAGCTAGAAGCCTTATTTTTTTAACAGCATACGCAGCTGAGCTAAGTCTGCTTGACAGAGCATCAATATGGGTATACCATTGTAATCTGGAATCTAAGTGTATGCCTAAAAACTTAGTACTCTCAACAAGAGATACCACTTCACCATTAATATTTAAGGGTGTATTAACCTGCCTTACATTTGGTATAGAAAACTTAACAAATTTGGTTTTTTCTCGAATTTAATGAAAGATTATTTAATGTAAACCATTGTAGAACTTTTGATAGAGCACTATTTACCTCGTCCGAACAATTGCTGCCTCTGTCAACTTTAAAAACAAGAGAAGTATCATCGGCAAATAGCACTGTTTCACATAAAGTGCTTGTATAGTAAGGAAGGTCGTTAATATATATTAAAAATAGTAAAGGACCTAATATTGATCCCTGAGGCACGCCCATAACTAGTGAAGTTCCAGCAGATTCAGTTTTATTAATAACAACTTTTTGTATTCGATCCGACAAGTATGACTTAATAAGGCCGAGTGATTTGATAGAGACACCATAATGCCCTAATTTCCTCATTAATGTGTCGTGACTTACGCAATCAAATGCTTTAGAAAGGTCACAGAAAATACCTATTGCGTCTTGTCTGCCCTCCCAAGCATCAAAAATGTGTTTTAAAAGTGAAATTCCAGCGTCTGTAGTGGATTTACCCTTGGTAAAACCATATTGGTTGCAATGAAATAACTTGTTAAGGGTAAAATAAGATGATAACTGATTATAAATAATCTTTTCAAAGATTTTGCTCAAGGCTGGTAATATAGAAATGGGTCTAAAATTAGTAGGGTCACTCTTATCGCCAGACTTGTAAAGTGGAATTAATTTACTATTTTTCATAAGATTTGGAAAGACCCCTTCATCAATGCATTTATTGAAAATTAGGGCTAGGTGAGGCGCAATTTCAGAGATAATTGGTTTAATAATATTAGTTGAGATACCCCACAGATCCTCTGTTTTCTTATTATTAAGTGATTTAAAAGTTTTGAGGATAAATTCAGCATCAATATGTCTAAAATGAAAAGATTCCTTAATCTTGTTTACATTTGATTCAAGGAGGGCGACCGCACCGTTTGAACATGATCCGAGGCTACAAGTAGTATCTGTAGGTATTTGGTGGAAAAACCTTTCAAATTCGGAGGCTACTTCGTTATCAGATTGAATTAACTTATCCTTAACCTTTAGCGAATAAGTATGTTCGTTTTATTTTATTTTCCCTGTTTCATGGTTTATTACTTTCCAAACAGTTTTTACTTTATCCTTTGAAACATTAATTTTATTGGCAATAAAAAGTTTTTTAGCTGTAACACAGACTTTTTTATTGTTACTTATTGTATGAAATTATACAGTGTGTTAGGGATCGGACTTCCGATACTTTACCAACGTGTTGTATGTTAAGTTTTATCGACAAAAACCTATACAAATGGGGGTCGCATCCCTCACCCCTATGAATGAGAGCTATTTTAAAATTTTATTTCTCGTATTTTAAGGAGTTTATTAATCCTTGCTGTTTTACGATTTTATTTGGTCTACATACACAAAAGTGGCCTTATTTCAAAGTTAATGAGCTGTGCTAGCATTTAACAATAAATTTGTTAAGAAATTCTTTACAATAATAAACAAAATCCTTTGATTTAGACGGAAAACTGGGTAAAATTATAGATATTTTTAGTTATTGGGCTCTACCTAAAATTCCGGGCCCTTGACATATCATTTTTTTTGTTTTAATTTATTGGCAATGAGTTGAGCTTGTAAATAAACCTAAAATAAGTACCGCTAAACAGGCAAATAGTTAAGAAACGGGTCCAACAAAACAAGTCAAAATTGACAAAAAACCCTATTCATAAGAAGGTATATTTCTATTGTGTGTGAGAGAGAGAGGTACTTTTACGATTAGAAGGTGTAAGAAAGCCATTAAACTACACATTATTTGAAATAAAAACAAAGAAAAAGAGAGCACGAGAATTTATTCAAACCTACTTTTTTACAAAATTTGTTCGAAGTGACCGCGATTATTTTGAAGGCATGCGATTGCTCTCAATCCAACTTGTTGAGTGGCTCTTAATATCATATCACTGTCGTTCCGTATCTCTTCAGCTGTAGCCATAATCCTCTGAAGGAGCTGGTCTCTGGTATTTGAAACTTCCCGATAAACTTTCTGTTTTAATGTTCCCCAAAGAAAGAAGTCCAGAGGAGTCAAGTCTGGTGAACGAGGCGGCCAGGCGATCGTGCCGCCACGTCCGATCCATGGCGAGTAATTAGCATGAATGTATGCTCTCACATTTCGGGAGTAATGTGCCGGCGCTCCGTCCATTTGGAAACAAAAAGGCCGCTGCTGCCGACGCTGCCTGAACACCAGCGGAGCCTCTTCCAAAAATACATTTTGTAAAAACTCCAAAAATCTCTCTCCGGTTAAACTATCCGGTAAAACAATAGGCCCGATCAACTGGTCATTCAATAAACCTGCCCACACATTTATTGAAAATTCATGTTGGAATTGACCAGGTCTAACAGCGTGTGGGTTTTCAGTCATCCACAAATGGTGATTTCTGTGATTTGTTATACCTGCTCTGGTGAATTTCGCCTCATCAGTCCACAAGATCCGACGTAACACATCTGGCACCTGACGAATTTTGCGGTTAATCCATGTACAAAACACAGCACGAGCGGCGTAGTCCGGTTCGATTAGATTTTGCACTTTTTTGAAATGGAAGACATGTAAACCTTCCTTTTTTAAAACTTTCCACACCGACCAATGCGAAATTCCAAGCCTACGACCTATTAGTCTCGTACTTAGGCGCGGCTCATTCGCGATCAAACGCAGAATTTCATCTTCGTCTTCGGGTGCTAACAGACGAACTCTGAACGAGTTGTTATACTGTACATGGAGTGTATTTACTTCAGAGCTGACAGGTGTAAAACAACTGGCAATACGCTTTGCAGAAGGTGATTTTAACCTGATCTGAACAATGTGCAAATTTGCGTGCTAACATGTTACTTCTTATAACAAAACATCTTCATTGCCGTTCTGAATCATCATCATCTTTTAAATCATCCCTCTGGATGAGCCTCAGATATTTAAACTTAGATACAATAGCTAAGACGCTACCACACAGGGTTATCGGTGGTACTTTATTTGAGATATGACCAGAACGAAATATCATAACTTGACTGACTTCTTAGCATTATAAGATAATCAATGGGCTGCAGTATACCGCTCACAAATCTTGAGCAAAATACGAAGACCCTCGACCGAGGGTCAGAGCAGCCTCATGCCATCTGCATAACTGAAATTATTGGCACAACATGGCACTCTGGTGCTGCCCAGTTCCTCGATCAGATTCTTCGATATGGACTGCAAGCTCTTCAACTGTTCCCGAATATCCGTCATATCAGTTGATGTCACGTAGTCAAATTGTATTTTGTATACATCTTGTTTGAGCCGTAAAATATCCTTTAATAACATCGTCACATCTACGTGGTCAAAGGTGACTGGAGGCAGACGATCTAAATCTTTGACCACGAACGTAGGCAGCTAGATAGGGTCAGTTACCTTTATTACAGTGAAAATATGTAACAGATTTATTTTTTTCTTCCCTTCAAGTTTCCGTGAATTTCGTAGAAGTAAAGCCTGCACTGCCTTGGCTAATATCTACCTCACTTTTAGTAAAGTGCGATTCACATATTTTATCAAACTAGTTTCGGTGGTTACTAACGCTTTACACTGGACGAAACAGAGAAGTTCATTAACTGTCAGCTGACTACACTGATTTGTCATAATTAGATTCCAATCAGGTATCCCAATAAAATGACAACATCAATGCAACACTCGAAGTTTAATTGGGTTGCTCCTTTTTACACTAAGCGCAGTCGATGCATTTGCCCTCATGTGATTGACCGTGCAGTACATTGCTGTGGACAGAAGCAAATTATAGTTGCCGCTATGGGGCTAATGACCAATGATCTTATATACAAATAAGACGTCAAAATTCTTATCTAATTTCATTTAATCGCATAGTAATAGTTCGTTCCTCACTCCGGTTCTATGTTTGATTTTATCTCTTTCCCGTAATTTCTGTATGATGTATTTCATTCACTAATAATATCACGAAGCAGTTAAAAGATAAGTAAATATGTACATGCAAGAGAGTCAGTTTTTAAGCGTCACACGGTATGGATATCCATCATCTGTAGTATAACACATCAAATACCGACATTTGCAGTTTGAGTATGAGTGCAACGCGCGCGCTGTCTTAAAGACAAAATAGATCAAGAGGCCACACATGTAATATTGACTTCTCCCAGTAACAGCGATATTGATATTGACTATTCGACTTGCTAATTACATAAAAAAAAAGAAACATTATTGTTTTTCTTTAAGTAGCAGTTACCTCATCAAATTCCTAGTATGGTAGTATATAATCAACTCTATGAGCAAATACATATTTTTATTACATTAGCACCTACGGAGCAGAAGAAGCAAGTGTTCCTTCCTTGAAATTCATTTTGACATTGTCTGTCTTCCTTACTATAATAATGTGTGCGGTACATCATACATTGCTGTTGACGTTGTGTCAAATACTGCTGCCAATCAATGTTAACAGTAAAATGCTGGTCGTTTGGATGAGCCCTTAGCGCTCTAACCCATAGGAATAATGTTATTTTTAATTTTGTATTTATTATTGATTGAAATATTTATATAACTGAAAATAAACATATAATTTACTTCATTTAAACCACGCCAGTTTCCAAAGAGGAGTTCTGTCAGCACTATCCCCACAATGGCCGTTTGCAAACAGTTTCAACTTCCGGCAAATACCGGCACAGTGGCCTCCGACCATTCCACCGCTGCCCACGCATCCACCGGACCACACAGCGCCAACACATCCACCTTCTCTTGGTATGATTTTTTTAATAAACATGTCGTACTAATTCATGTTAAATAGAAGAGTTTTAGGATTGTAACTGTTCCATTTTGTGCCGAAATGGTGACAATAATTATTATTGTTTTAACAATTAAAATTAAATTTAAAAAACTCAATAAAATTATATTTTTATTAATTCTGTTACGCATTTATTGCAATCTTGTCTTATATTAATGCGTCACTGACAAAATATATCATATACCTGAGCTGATATTGGTATTATCCAAATACTGTACAAAAAAAACCTGAACATCACAAGTAAATAAAACAATATACATTTTATAGTCGCAGGTGGAGGTGTCACCAACAGGCCAATAACAACCATGGCTACGACTTGGGCTACTAAGCCACAAATAACCACCAAGCCCACGACCAAACAGGTACTAAACACACAATTCTAATATAAGCTTGAGTTAATTAAAAGCATAAATAATTATTATGGTTTCAAAAATAATCAATTTCTTACAGACGTGGCCACCAATGTACCCGACGCAACCAAGTCGACCAACCATGCAACCAACTTACGATGGATCATGTGGCAACAAAAATGCTAAAGTATATTATATTGCTTTCTAAATATTATCGATAATTCAATAAGTTACCTTAAATTAAAATTCGTTCTCGTAGACATTAAAAAACATTGTAATCTCTTTATATTTATACATACTTCGCCTTTTTAATCGTGACGTGATCTAATATAACATTTTTGTTATACTATGAATATGACAAACAAAGATGCTTCTTGTACATCATGCATCCACACCCCTGAATGTTGCAGTTTATTTCGGAGAGCTCTAATAATACCGCGGAGAAACACAAAGTAGATAAACTTTCTCAAATCTTTTGTAGCTTTTAAACCGTGCCCATATATATGATCTAATCTGAATTTAATATAAAACATTTCAGAGCTTAGAGACCGACGATGAGCGCATCGTCGGCGGCCACAATGCGGAGATCAACGAATGGCCATGGATAGTAGCTTTATTCAACGGAGGCCGACAGTTCTGCGGCGGTTCCCTCATGGATGATAGACATGTTCTGTCGGCAGCACATTGCGTTGCACAGTATGTACTAATAAATACTTCTCAAATAAGAGTATATAATTTCCGATTAGCCTTGTTGGAGTGCATACAAGAATACTATGTATCCTTTCTATCTAGTAAAGATCAAGTCCATTCATATTAATTAATAATATTACATTTTCTAATTTGGATTAATAACTAAAACGTTGTAATTTATTAAGGTAAATGAACGATCGCCAGAATAAGTCAAGTAGATAAGTTTTACGTTCGTCATGTAAAGAAATATACATTCTAAACAGAAAATAATATATCTATTTGAAAATTTATTTCGACAGACTTCAATCATGTCATGACCACCTCCTCTAATCGTACTCTATTGTCGTTAATGGGCTATATATGGCTAATATATCCATTTATTAGTAAACGTTGACTCACATTATAGTCATCACAATATTATTGTAGTTATAATTGACCAATTATATTATTAATATGCGCGTAATAAATAATAAACAAATATGCGAAAATAAGTTACGCGTTAAGTTTGTTGCGTAGAGCATTTAATTCAGAACACTAAGTCACCAAGAATGATAGGACGATCGGTGCAGGTCGACCTAGGCGGACATATCTCGATCAAATCGAAGATGTCCTAAAGAAAGGCCGGGTCAAGAGTACTCGCAACCGACGAGCATGCATGAAGACGCTCATGAAATTGGAGGAAGCAAGAGAAGTGTGCCAGGATCGTAGCAAGTGGAGAGAGGTGGTCTCTGCCTACCCCATTGGGAACGAGGCGTGACATATATGTATGTACTAAGTCACCTCAAAGTTTTTGACCAACGATCGCCATTCAATTTGAGTGCGGCTGATTGAGCTTAATTTGAGAGAGAAGTGGACATTTCCACTTGCTTCTTGTAACGCTACAATTTACATCTGAGTAGTCCGCCATGGTTAAAATTGCCTTCCGCAAATTTGGTGAAGATACATTTAGCTATGTATTGCTCTGATGTTCGCGATATACCGTTATTTACTGAGACATACCGCCTCCTAGAGCTTTACTTAACGTTATTGTTGAAATTTCCACAGGACAGGCACATGCAGTGTGGGAGGTTTCGATTAATGTCCATTTTGATCACCTGGATACATCTGAATGCTTAATAAGATTAACCGTCTTAAAAACTGAATTGGATTCGTTTTTAACCTTTGTAAATATCATCTACTCACGGTTAAAAATGAACGATTATCCGATAATGAATAAAGACGAGAACCCAAACAGCTCTCTTGTCACTTTTTTGCGGACTTATTTGAGATGAAAATCTTTACGCGTTATTCAATCAACTACTCAAATGCCCTCGCCATCATTCTGATGCATTACTTGTATAGTTGATTCTTTTCTGCAACCTTTCCCTTCCTGACATTAGAAATTAGAAGCTGCTTTCAAGAGATGGTTACGCAAACTAACATAAGACTTTTAATACTTAATTTGATTCCTATACACGGCACGAATTTAACTATCATAAAATATGCAAGAATGATTATTATATATATAATTATATATTTTGTGTTGGTTAACATTTTTAAATTTGTGGAAAATACTGTACCCGCAGCAACGAGTCCGATTCTACATATTGATCCTGACGCGACTCTTATGTCGCTCGTAATAGTGGCCATGTTTGTAATAAAAATGTGAAGCTTGACGTGATCGTAAATGACGAATTTTTATCAATGGAAACTGATTATCGCGTCTAACATGAAAATTAACCTAATGCTCATAACTTTTTTTTTAAGTCGCCCACAATAGTATTTTTATCCTGTTTTATCCGGTGCAATCACAAATATAGAATCTCACATGCACACCCAGACCAGAACAATTTTTTATAGACCATACGAAATATCTGGCCCGTGCGGTAATCGAACCCGTGATCCGTTGCGTAGTAGTCGACCAATCGACCGCGTCAAACGTATAGTCAGTAATTAATGCAAATAAGTCACTAAATAATGTATACACTATCAAGCCGCTCCACTCTCGTCTGCTCAGATGGTTGTTGATACCAAGTGCCGTTTTTATTATGTTCAATTTCGATACATTACTTGCGTGTGTGCGTAACTAACTACACATAACATTAAGATATTTCAAGATTTTTAATAGATAATTTAAACCAAGATATAATATCGTTTCAGTAGCGATACTGATTACGCAAATCATATTTCTCTGGACATGTTATGTTAGTGGTGTATATTTTAAACCTACGTAAATTTTTCTGCATCACTTAGAAGTTGATGTGACAAATTAAAATTGATTTATTTTTCAGTTATGACTCATAACTATATCAGTTATTAGTATAGAAAATGTCGAAAGAGAGATAACTGAAAAATGTCGTCATGTTATTATATTAAAAAAGAAGACTTACGTCACGTCAATGAAGAATTAAAATTGTTTCACTCGTTGGCGTTTATCTTTTAAAAGATTACGAACACTAAATTAGTATACATAATAAAACCAAAGAAAAGTCTATATTTCACACTAATTTGAGATACTACTATTCCCAGCAACTTGTATCGTTACTAAAACGATATGTGTATATGTGATGACTACTAAGAAGATAGGTTAAATATTTTACGATCAATGAACTTTACATCAAAAATCAAAACTAGTGACCAAGATACCCCAAGATAACTTCTTTCCTGCCAACATATGTACTTTTAATATCATCAGTGAAATATCTAATTAAAAACAAACTTTACCATAGCCACGATTTGTTACACATACTTAAAGATTTAAAACAATTCATTTTTGAACATTTGTATGGTTTTTATTAACATTTTCTCGCTCGAATTAAAGTACACTAAAAATCTATCACATCATTTTTCCGATGTTCGCCTTCAGCTTATATCTCAGCCTAAGCCATTTAATAATGATGTTCTTCGTATTGTAAATGTAACATAGGGTCGCATTGTACAAACTAGTTCTTTAGATACTTAACAAAAACATTCCTTTACATATCACTACAGATGACTGTGTATCACTCTATCATTTTACAATTAGGGTTAGAATAGAAAAGGGAAATAAGCGTAATACAAAAATTTCTAAACCATTATTACAGCATGACTTCCTGGGATGTAGCACGATTAACGGCAAGACTGGGGGATCACAATATACGAACTAACACAGAAACCCAGCACGTCGAGAGAAAAATCAAAAGGGTCGTCCGACATCGTGGTTTCGACATGAGAACTTTGGTAATAAAATTAAACTAATCAACAATCCTAAGAGTATGCTGCCACTTCGTGTCTTAAATGAAGTGTGTGACAGCATCAATCATCATATTTTTTTGACATGACATCATTATTCTAATGCATTTAGCAATTCGTTACATTATTGTCTTAGTGTGAGCAGTCTCAGCTCATTAATTAAATGAAACGATTAATACCAGAATTTAGTACATGTAATTATTGTCACCGAGGTGGTGTTGTACCTATATTAAAACTTTGTTAATAATTTGCTTTGTATTTATACAGTACAACGACATCGCTATATTAACCTTGGATCAACCGGTGAAGTTTACGAAAAACATACGGCCAGTTTGTTTGCCAAGCGGCGGACGAGCCTATGCTGGTCAGATGGCCACCGTTATTGGATGGGGCAGTCTCAGGGAAAGTAAGTATTATGTTTACAATGCAAATAAGCAGTTTAGTACTAGCAAATACTTCATAAAGTATATAATTTTTTGGCTGTCCTGAATTTCGAATAAAGCTTAAGTATAAAGCTAAGTTCCTTCACCATCACAAATGAAAAAAACTCTTCTTAAAACGTGTAATTATAAAGCAACGTTACAAAAATAACTTTTAAGGCGATTTTAAGAAACGTTATTTATTACACATGTACAATAGGGGACTTCCCTCTATATTAGAAAAGATCTACAAGTATATAACTATGATAGCTTATGCATTAAATAGTCGGAACCATCATGTTTACGTACATAAAATAACAAAAATAATATAAAGATTAGTTTCAAAGTATTCACTTTTTTAATCTATACGTAAAACAAGAGCGAAACATAGGCCGCCATGTAGTGACGTCATAAGGTACTGTAAACTTATGCGTGTCAATGTCATATGAATCATAGTACGTATAAAGCCGCAAAACAATAAAAAAAGAAGTTTGTAGGTTGCTTTTTTTAATGTAAGAGAACGTTATAAATACGTAAGTTAAATTGAAATCGCACGTGAATCACACTATGGAAAGCAGTTTTGTAAAAGGATAGTACGAATTTACCAAAAATAAATGCATTAATGGTCGGAAAATTCTTTGCTGCAAATCCCGACTTTTGTTCTGCCGAGTTACGGAGTATTAAAACATCGACGTCAGTATTACTCTTGTATTATTATTCCTTTATTAGGTGTTTATATATAAAAGATAATAACTCATTTTTAAATTATGAATATAATAATACATAGCATCAAACATAGAGCTTTGTTTATTATTTACATGCCGTAATGACGTCATCGCTACAGAGTAACAACTCGTGCGGCGCCTTCGTCTAATTACGCGCGAAAGTTCTTTATTTCTAAAGAATGAAAATAATCAAAATATATTAGGAGTACCCATAAGTGAGTTTCTGGTTCTCCACGCTAGCCCAATATACTTTTCAAAGTGTTATTTGAAACCCGTTATGATTAATTATTCTAGTACCATTAAAACTAAATAAGAACTAAAATAGGAGACCCTGTGGTTACGCTTGCGCCATCGAAATATGTTTTTTTGATTTCGGATACAGAACGAAAGCAATTTTTTTGTACATTTGCCAATCAACAATTTAATAAAGCTTCGTAAGTGAAGGAGGAAAAATAGAAAATCTTATAAAAGTAGTCTTATATATCATGATTATACTACAGGTGGCCCTCAACCATCAACTCTCCAGGAGGTTACAATTCCAATTTGGTCCAACTCCGATTGTCGGTTGAAGTATGGGGCGGCGGCTCCAGGAGGCATTGTCGACCACATGCTATGCGCTGGCAAAGCCAATATGGATTCTTGTAGCGTAAGTTATTTCATTATTAAATTACCACAACTACCCATAATTACAATCTACTGATACTTTTTATAAAAGGAGCTTGACCTACTTCGCTATCAGACAGGTTAGTGAAAGATTTTGTTTTGAGATTTGGATCTCTTCGTAATAAACTTCCTTTACCAAGCAAATAACATGGGAAAAAAGGGAATGGTGAAGGTTATACCTTGATTGTCTCGACTCAAAAGCAAAGCGAAACTCATGCACATCTCTTTCTTTTCGTCACTGTTGTCCATTTATTGTCCGTGTTATCGCCAATATCATTGGTAATAACGGTAATCTAATTTCTATTTTGGTTTTTTTAAGCTTTGTTTTTTTGTTATGTCTGTTGACGTCAATAAGTGCCTGTAAAGGTCTATGTTGAATAAAGATTATTTTGATTTTTTGATTTTAATTTTATAGTTACTAGTGCTTTTGTGAAACACCAAATTTCTCATCTTACTACAATAAGACTACAGTAGTCAGTTATACAAAAAAAATACCCTTGTTACTACTGCAGTACTCAGTAGTAAGAAGCCAGTTATTAAAACCTACTTTCTATAGGAAATATAGGTATCGAATTTTGATTTAGGGCGATTTTATATAAATGAGTTGAAAATGTTGTAAAAAAATATATGATTGAATATAAAATATATTTAAAAAAAAGTTTAATGATAAATTGCGATTTGTATATTTTATAACGACAGACCTATATATACCAAAGATTTAACACCCGAAATTTATCTACTCAGTGTATTTATTTAGCTTAGCCTTGAGGCGATAATTGAATTTTACACATCGAGTGCGAGTAAAATAATAAATTTAGTAAAAATGTTTTGTAATTAAATTATTAGTATTACTGCTTTTCGTAGCTAACATCGATAACAGCAGTGCTTAGGCTATACGTCGACTGAATTCAGACGTCCACGTCAGAATCTGACTTGTTCGGGAGGGTGAAAGTCGTCAAAGCTGCGTGAGATAATTGATAATGACTCTCAAAAACACCTTATACACATGACTCAGTGTGATGGGTCTGTTTTCTTCAACTGAATCTTTTCATCTTTTTGCAAAATAGTGCCACTATGCCCCTGTGCATACAGGTAAGGACAGGTTTTGCCTTCGCGTCTGACAGAGTCGAAAAGCCTCTAAAGGACCTTACGGCCTAGTAGTCCACCCATCTTCAGAAGCTCGGCTAAAACTCCATCATCGCCCGGCGCCTTGTTATTTTTGAGCTGTTTGAGAACCACACTACTATGTATGCACCACTAACATGTGGTATATAGGTGTAAATCACAGTACTGTAGTAGTATTTCAATAAATTGTCCTGCCCTTCAATCACGGCAAAGCCAGCAACTGCTACTTTGTTGTAGAAAGGATAATGCTAATTTATATAAATTTAACATGACAATTGTATGTAAGTACTAATAAACTATGTTTTTTTTTCATTTTTCAATATAGAAGCATACGTATAAATGTACAAATATAAAAAGTTAAATACAAATTACACAAATACAAATTACTTTACAATGCAGTGTATGTGTATATTAATATGGAGCGTTTTTAAACATCACATTCTGGTCGTTATAGCTTCAAAAGTAATAATCTCATGTAAATTATTTCTCAGCTAATAGTATACTCTAATATAATTAGTAATGGCAATAACGACTGTTTTGTAATAACCAATAACACCGTTATGTTATTTTCCTATAACTGTTATTGTAAACTGTTGTCTGTTATCCTGTTATATTGCTGTTTTGACAAATATTGTTGAGTACGATTGTTATTGTTATTAGAGCTGACTAGCTAATGACATTGTTGTTACTAAATTATTAATTGTAAGAATGACTATTCTAAACAATGGACTTTCCTTAATACTTTTTCAGGATTAGGACTGTCAGAATATTAGGCAGTAATTTAAATAACTTAAAACTAAGTAATCAATATAATATTCTGGTATATTTAAAAGTTCTTTGATCTGTACATAATTTGTTATTTACATTCAATATTTACATTATTTACATGTAATATTTGCAATATTCTTCTATTTCCATTTATTTAATATCTACTCTATTTATTAGTTACTTCAAAAGTACACGACACTAATTATTGCAACGAATAGGTAATTTAATTTGCATACGCGATCACACAACGGCAAATCTAAACACGACACTAATTATTGCAACGATCACAAAACTGCAAAGAATGCGTAACTAAAAAAATGACAACAGCTTAGGCACCAGCTTGCCAGCAACAGTTTACCTAATTGTTATTTCAAATCACACTGTAAATCAAAATGAGTCTAATTGTCATACGCGCGAAGGTACAAAATTGTGAATTTGGTATTAGTAAAATTACTATAAGAAATAAACAAATAGGAACTTTATTTCCTTGTGAGAAAGGTTAAAATTATAAGAATAAGCAGTCAGGCAACAGAGCGAGCGCTTATGCCTACACAACGGTTTCAAGTGGCAACAACAACAATGCGACTAGGCGATTCTTCTGTCAACAGCAACAGCAGGATAACAGTATAAGCCGTTGTTAAATGTGTTATTATCTGTTATTGAAATAACGACCATTACTACTCTTTATACGTAAAGAATAAAAAAATCAAATATCCAAATGCTGGTAGTATCCGCATTTATAAGCAGTCCGAAATTATCATTGTTACGTTCAAATACAAAATAGGTAGCGGACTGTGTTGACAGCTGTCGATTGTGGACTAACCATTTGCATGCATATAGCGCTGATGCAACGCAGCCTTGAATTTTACGATCGTTAATGTTGTTGCATAGAAAATAGACATACGATAGTCAATTTATTCAAAATATTGCAGGGTGACAGCGGTGGCCCACTGATGGTGAGCGACACCGGTCGCTGGACCCAAGTGGGCGTGGTGTCCTGGGGCATCGGCTGCGGTAAAGGGCAATATCCTGGCGTGTACACGCGTGTTACAGCCTTCCTGCCTTGGATTCAGAAGAACTCCAAATAAACTCGCGTTGCATTGCCACCACAGACTTTCTCAATATACTAATAAATGTTGTATAACATATATACGTATAGCTAAATTTATAAAATTTTCGTGTTTAGTTTTGTGCCTGATTACGCATTTTGAAATTCTCTGTGTACGTATTAATGCAAAGATCTCGTAGGAATGGTGTGAAGCGATATGTGCTCATTGTTATTCCTAAATTATTAATTGTAAATTTAATTAATCTAATAATAATATTGATTTCAAATGCGTCAATTATTTGAGAAAGACAACCTAACTCTTGTTTTTCTCAATAAATTGATAGCACAAATGAACAAATCTGCGGACTTTTATCATAGCAACATAATGTAATTTCGTAATAAAAAAAATTATAACTAATATCGTATTTTTATTCAATATTTCATATTATTACAAATTGATTACAATATTTACACTCATTATATATAATTTCATTACATTACCTATATTATTATTTATACTACTTACACAGGTAACTTTCTTATAATGCATGTGTATTTGACAGATACATTTTATTTAAATGATAACTGTGGAGTTCACAATTAATAGACGTAGTTACATGAAAAGAATTCAATCCCATAAAATACACTTTCCATATATCTGTATTTGAAGTTCATATGTGATTTACTCAATAATAAATCTTTTAAAATTAATGTATGTATATCAACTTGTGTCATATGATATAAATAATGTGTGCTTATAATATGATATACGTGGTATACTTGAGTCATTATTAGCTGTGTTGTGGGTTGGATCCTGTTCGCGTAACTACCTTCTTAATGTAAAATAATTTATGTGAAATGCATAAATTCCCCGGGATATCACATATCAAAATTGGACACGTGCAGTTGCTGTAGTATGTTCCGTGCTGAAACCAGATTAAAAATAAAACATGGATTAGATACTTTAGCTTCCTTAAAGTAGTATTTGTCCGCGAGGTAATTAATTTTTTTTTAACAAGTCAACTCGATAGTTTTTGTCTTCTTACAAACTTACGCGGTTACAGTATGAGCAGGGATACATAAACTCACACCAACGATAAACTCGGGATTGTGTCAGTTAGAAAAAAATATAGTTGGTTTAAATTAGATTTGTCTGTCTAATATTGACAGATAATTTAAAAGTTGATAGTATCATTTGTGCGGTTTTTCTTCTATATTTCAAAATTGCGTTTTAAAATTGATTTGCATAAGTTTCACAAAAATAACTTTGATGTTTTGGATGATTTAGAAGTTGTGTAGTCATCTTTTAGGGAACCACACTGAACAAAAGCCATTCATCAGATAGTCTAAAATAATTCTCTTACCGTTTTGCCAATAAAATAATTGATCTTATTAAAGATCGACGGCCTAGACACGAAAGAGGATCTCTGTCTCCCTAAACACAATGCGTGTATACTGTTTAGTAGTTTGAGTCACGAATTATTTATTCACCTCATTAGTTACAGCGTCATTTTACTAATCTAAAACGTTAATAAAACTTGTTTGTTTTATTATGTAAAATAAAGTATTTCTACGTATCTTGTTTATCTTTGTGTCTGGAAGGACCAAGGATTTCTAAAAAATACTTCCAGTTGCATCAAGATTAATTACAGTCCTTGTTATTCTATATTTAATAGTATTTATAATAGTCCTATTCCTGATTAGATAACCAATGATGTATGGTGAAGTTGACGATCCCAAAACATATTCAACAAAAGATCATTATAGAGTGACCTTTGTGCCATTAATCAAAGAATCATCACAGAGTTATTGTCGAAAAATGCTACTGCTTCTCCTCATATTTTATAAGGCCTAAGGGTATTTATTTAAATATATTAGTTGGCACACTGCCATTAGCCTTCATTGAAGAACAAGAATAAAAATTATTATTATAGCTAATAATTATATGTACATATCTGTAGCTACAAAACAAGTTATATAATCATTTCTTAAATAAATACATTCATTTATTGCATTTGTATTTCCAAATAAGAGTCACTCAACAAATAATAGACCGACTACCATAGCCCACTTTGCGATTAAATCTATAAATTATCCTTATTAAGAAAATCACTTCTCTGTTACTGAAAAAAAAGAGAAGTATTGTTTACCGAGGACAAAAACTAAAGATCAGTTGTGATATATGCTTGCAGAAATACTGTCGCTTGGATTGGATGGGTAAAGATTGGATGTTAAATAAATATGATTGAAATACCACAAACATATAACCGCAATAAATGTCATTATGGAATTCTAATTTGTGTTAAGGTTTAAATAACTTTAAACAGGCATGAACATTCTTTTACTCGAAAAACGCGTATAATGTGGTCATTATTTTGACAATATTTTTTGAGCAAGTCGATATTGCCGGTCTAGACTCGCAATTATGTATAGATCCATAATAATGGATTTTTACCATTTACACAACATGTGCTCAATATATTCTCCATATAGGTGTATAAAAAATGTAAGTGTAATTGTTTGAATAGAGCACTGGTTTGCAACAACTACATTACCAGCCGCGCTATGATGACCTTAAACTTAAGTGAGTTCCAGAATTATCCACGCTGTAAGGACCTTTGGTTTCAGCCTTACTGTACTTAATAATATCAAATATCAAAAATAATAAATAAATTATCGGAAATTAATAATATCAAAACCGTACACGTACAACGTATATATAACCTATTCAGATCACAGAAAAATGTGACTGTCAGCTACGATTTCAACAAATATAATACTTTTTTTTTAACGAGGTGGAATGCTGTTACGCTCAGTATCTGTTAATGGCCAATTAACAGGGGTGTGTGGCACTCACCCGGTAGAAAGCAGGGCATACCCACTAAACCACTTCGATGTCCATTCTGTCCCCACTTAAAGCGATCTGGGTACTGGAAGCCCAATTTCTCTAGATCACCCTTAGACTACCCGGCAAGCTACTGGTCGGGTATTAACGCCTGTGGGGGATTACATGGACGTGGACATGGAAGCAATACCCAGACGGAGAAACCTTTGCATGCGCGCTTAAGGAGCCACCTAAGCGCACAGGCCACACCTCGTATGGTCATTGAGGGGTTATAAATGCTCACCCTCTACCATCCAGCCGTCTGCGTCGGATGGAAGCGGCCTAAGGCCTCCGCTGCCTCCTTTTGAGAAATAACAATTTCACAGAAGGAGACTACAGCCTCCCATTCCCTCCCGTTTTCCACCATCTTTGCAACGATGATTGGTAACAAGAGGTCACAGCCACTCACCGCCGCGCGTAACTCGTGCTGCTGGTATGCCCAGGCTGAGCATTCTATCAACGTGTAGTCTGCCGTATCGTCGGGAGCATCACAGTGGTAACAAACAAATATCACACCTAGTAAAACACAAATGAATTAAATCCAAAATAGTCTTATGTAAGAACTTCTACAGTCTTATGTTTCTGTAATTAGAAACAGCAAGTAATGAGTATTTACGAGAAATTTTACAGAACTACATAAATAGTTTTTTTTTAAAGCATTTAAATGTATAGATAACAAGCAAATAGTAAAGATTTTTTTATGTATTATGGACAGGCGTTTGGCCTCGATCTCACAATAGACCTTCAGAGTTTCTTGCCTGTTCTTCTCGAGAAGGCTCTCCCAATTTCCGAACAGGTGTCGAGTCAATATTTTTTTTTCCTTATTCGTACGTACGGACAAGGTTTTTGATTTTTTTTTTAAGCTTTTTTTATTTGTTTTGTTTGTTGACGTCAATAAGTGCCTGTAAAGGTCTATGTTGAATAAAGATTATTTTGATTTTGATTTGATTGATTTTGAGCTCTTTGGCAGTTTTTATCAATGCAACACGTTTAGAGTAACGGTAACTAAATAAACTCTGTCGTACACCATTATTTTATTTATGCATCGTTATATTTTAAAAATGAATTTGCCATACAAATTGAATAATTTAGGTGACAGGATGAAGCTTTGGCGTACGCATTGTACTGTGTAAAAGAATTTGACCTTTTAGTTTTCTTATTTCTCAAAGCTTGAACCACTAACGTACAGATTCTGTATTAGAAAATGATCCACTACCCATACCGATCACAAAGCCCTTCGGTTTTCGGCTGTTCACTCGGTTCCTGGTGGTGGAAAATGATGAAATGTCAACAAATAACGATTGTTTCTAATGCACAGAGTTTTACTTTCATACTCGTGTGATATTTTTTTGGGAGATCTTCATATGAAACGGCACATCAGTGGATTTTACCCAGTCTGCAGACCTTTGCCCTGTTCACCATATCATGTTGCATATCCAGTTACACACATATTTTCACAACACATATTTTGAAGCATAAGTGCGAAAACACCATTCGGACCGAAATGCTTCTCTTCAATCATCAATTTCTTAATCGTCTCTTAAATAGGATCGTTTTAATTATTAAAATTTCTATCTTATTTCTATATCCTTGCAAAGTATAGAATAATGGTCCACTACTTAGCAATATTGGAGAAATTATTCCCCCCTATCATTATGATATCTATTATATTATTTCATGTCCCAAAGCCTTACCCAGTGAAAATTATGTTTCCAATGAATCTACTATAGTGCCGTCAACTTTTGCGGTTCAACAATCTTACACAATGATTACTTGTGTAGATGTTACGTAGCTATATATGCTATCGTAATCGGTATATGATTGGGTTGAAATTTCTTCATCGGTCTATATATGTATAGGTAGGTACCTGAATAATATTGATTAGGACAGGGCTTTTTCGGTATAATGACAGAGATACTACAATATAATATATAATATACTATTGCCGTGAATAGTGATAAAATGGCTGCTAATCCGTTGATACGCCTCACTATATGACATCAATATAGCAATTATCCATCGCCTCTAGTACATTCATCTTTCTCGGTTTTAGTAACCTTATAATATTTCTTATTCCCATACGAAGATGTTTTCGTAATAGGTTTTTTCTTGTGCCTGTACCGATAACATAGTTTCCACTTTTTGTCAGATGATTCAAAGTGAAGTAGCCAGTAGCATAGATTTCACAATACACTCCGGAATTACAACGAAACCAAGTCAGTCAGATTGCAAGATAGTACATATTCGTCCTGTTATTTTATGTGGTTTTCTGGGGATAATAGTACAGTAGTCTCTGTGCTATGTATACTATTTAATCAATATCTATTGTAAAGTTCAAACTACCAAAATAAAAAATACAGTTTCATTTACGTCTGCTGTCATCTGTACATAATTTATATTGTTATGATAGGGCATAGTATTTAAAATTTCATTTATGTGAGTTTTAACTAGATATAATTATTTTGTAATGTTTCGAGTTTTTTCACAAATAATAAAATCTTGTGATAATTAATATGTAATAGCAGATTGTAATAATCTTTTAAAGTTACCTTGGAAATAGCCAGTGTCGTGCAAATCGTCCGGTGTAGGTACGAATGGTGGCTCCGCGCAGAGTTGGTTCTCCCAATTGATATTTCCGAACAGAGACATTTGTTTTACTATATTTGCTGTCGGTCTCTCTTTTGGGTCCATGGTGAGAAGGGACTCAATAGCATCCACCGCCTCCGCTGACAATGCCTCTTCAGCGTCAGGCCATTCAATGTCTTATTGGAGAAAAAGAAAAATTAACAAATGCCACTCACTTAATAAAATGTGAATGACAATAGGCTTGTTGCCTAAATTTCCTATTCTATACAAAATAATTATTATTTTTGAAAAAAAAATGCTTATTTATAAGAATAATTTTGCATTTAATTAAATATTTGACATTAGTCATCAAAAACGCTCATGACTGTCATGGCGTCTTGAATGACGTCACGCCGTGCAAAACACAGCTGTTTTAGTATCGGAATATTCGGTATTGTGAAGTTATTTTAATAAAAAATGGATTCATCGTATTACAAGTACTGCAGAGTGCCCCAGTGTACAAGCACAAGTATAAAAACACCAAAAAAAATATTTATATACGTGCCAAACAATCAGCAGATACGTAAAAAGTGGCTGACACTCGCGAGAAGGAATGATGCCCATTCTTTTTCGCACTTCCACAAGACACTTGGGAATGACATTTTGACTTTGATGTTTCGCACGGCGTGACGTAACACTTTTTAATTGGTGTTTGCTGTCACGTGACTTATGGCTTATTTTGTGCAATTTTATTTTATAAAAATATAAATAATCAAAAGTTATTATTTTATAAAACTTTGTTTTTTCATAATTAAATGATCATCTTAATAGTTATGCAACCTAATGCATCAGATTTGTTCATAGTGGATACAAGCCTATTAACGCTATAAACCCAAATGCATAAAAAGGCATACATTGTAAAGAGACTAAACCTCTTTTAACTATGATGTCTTTGTGTTTTGATTGACTTATGATTTTTTTAGTGTAAGAAGACCTCTGCCACTTAGCGAGTTTCATCCCATGTCGTGGGTGCATATGCAGTTACAGACCTAGAATTACACATGCACATACAACCAGACCGGAACAAATGTTTGTAAAGTTATACGAAATATCCGCCCCGTGCGGGAATTGGAACCTGCGACCAGGAGACGAATTTTGGAAACTATAGAAAACCAATTCGCATTCGAAATCGTGAGATTCGTATACGAATTACCGAATTCACTATTTCTGAACTTTCATTTCGCGCGTTGTGCAACGAGTGGTTCAACCCAATCGTTTTTTATTTCTACTAGTAGAATATCCAACGCTGACGTGCCCTTGACAGTGTTCCGTTTCACGTGTGAGTCATCGCTGGATTTATGTTTTTGTTGTTGTGGTTTTGAATTTTTCTGAATGAAACGGAATTTAATTAGGAATTTGTTCTTAATGAAAATACTGAATTCGAGTGATTCAAAAATCTATAAAATTGTAAGCAGTAGAAAATAATTTCGCGCACGATTTGTATTCGGATTCCAAATTCACGTAAAATGATTCAAAAATACGTCTCCAGGAGACGAATTTTTGAAACTATAGAAAACCAATTCGCATTCGAAATCGTGAGATTCGTATACGAATTACCGAATTCACTATTTCTGAACTTTCATTTCGTGCGTTGTGCAACGAGTGGTTCAACCCAATCGTTTTTCATTTCTACTAGTAGAATATCCAACGCTGAAGTGACCTTGACAGTGATGCGTTTCACGTGTAGGTCATCACCGGCTTTTTTTTGTTGTAGTGATTTTGAATTTTTCTGCGTAAAACGGGATTTAATTAAGAATTTGTTTTTAATGACAACACTGAATTCGAGTGGTTCAAAAATCTATAAAATTGTAAGCAGTAGAAAATAATTTCGCGCACGATTTGTATTCGTATTCGAATTCCAAATTCACGTGTAATGATTCAAAAATACGTCTCCAGTTGCGTAACAGCTGTGTCCAACGTTTCGTCTTTTGTTTATTTTATTTGTTTAACTGTGTAAATAGTTGAGTTTATCCATGTATCTATCATTATATTTATGTCATTATATTCCTAGGCACGGTCACGCAATAGAGCAATCGTCCAGTTAAACTAATTATTTTGATATTATAAGTATAGTATGACACTTACTTCTAGAAAGTATATTGTTAAAGACTGCTTGAGGTGTTTCGTCGTTGAACGGGGGAACTCCAGTCATAAACTCGTATAAGCAAACTCCCAATGCCCACCAATCAACTGGTGGCCCATGACCTTTCCTGCAACAAATATGCATCCAGATACGATAAAATAAAATGCGGCAACCCATTCTTATACAAGGTATAAATTGACAACTGGAGCTGAATGGTTACATCTAAAATATATAAAAGATCTAAGTGTATAATCATATTCTTATATGATTATACATACGACATACGACTAGGCTACCAAGTCCTTAACCCGTTTCGAGCGAAGCTATCAATAGTATTAAAAGGTAACACCAAGATCGCAACTATAAGAATCTATTGCTGTCACACGATGCTCGAACTCGTAGGGTACGATAGGGACAATAGCAATGCGGACAGAAAATACCCACAAATAAAACTTATAATCATCAACATTCGTAGTCTCATTCAGTCCCCCAAAATTAAACAATATATTTACTTTATTAAAAGTTCTGGAGCTAGATAATCAGGAGTGCCCAAAATCCTTTGATCTGAAATTTGATTCCCGCGTCTCACACTCTTTGGCGTTCTGTAAGCAGTTTGTGCAGTGGCCAAAGGAGTTTTGCATTGTTCCGTTGGAGATTTTTCACCCTGCAGTGAAATATAATCATTATACATTAAACATCTATGAAACTTTCAAGATTTCATTATTTTGAAACTATTGGAACAGTAATTACCTTACTCATTCTTCTTGATGGATAAATATCTAAGCTTGTGGAAACATGCTTACTAAAGACTATATTTTTATCTTTGATGCTAGATATTGACTCTTGTTCCTCTTTCGGTAAGTTGAAACGTGTTGCTTTCTGTGTTTTTTTCGGATCGGGCGATTTATTATTTGATACTGGGGTTGAGAAAATTACACCTACGTTGAAATGATGACTATCATCCTGGGATACCCACCTAAAAATAAGTATTTATTTATTTTTATTCTAACAATAAAATTGGTAAACAAGCTAAAACTACACTCTTAAAATGATTTTAATTCATTACTTTTTATTGATTTTTCAACGAGCACGAAACTTATACCTTCCTCTATAGTATATGTCGTAACGTTGTACCAGTTTTTGAATACCCTCCTCATAGACGAAGTCGCCTACTAATATTATTAACGCGATAGTTTGTAAATATGGATGTTTGTTACTCTCGCGTAAAAACTACTGAATTGAGTTTCATGAAACTACAATAATATAGTATATACATCTGAATAACACATAAGCTATCATTACATAGTATAAAACAAAGTCGCTTTCCGGTGTCTGTATGTATGTATGTAGCTATGTATGCTTAAATCTTTAAAACTACGCAACTGAATTTTTACGTTTTCTTTAATAAATAGGTATATTCAAGAGGAAGGTTTATATGTATAAAACATGCACAATGTAGTAGTGGGACACTGTCAATTTTTGGGTTTGCTAACATGATATCGTAAATCACCTCACTTTTTTTCGCTTATATTGCAAACGCTGGCCAAACCCTACGAGATTGGGCAAAATGATGTACTACAGTATTGTACAACTTACAAAAGACCACAAAAAAGTCCGCGATAGTAAATGTCTATCTCTTAGGGATAACCTACCATAACCATTTTTTCATTGCACCCGTGCGAAGCCGGGGCGGGTCACTAGTAATTTATAAAGATATACGCCACGCTAATGGGCCCGCACCCGCACTGGGCCAGCGTGGTTGACTATGGCCTAATCGCCCTAGCGTAGTTAGGGTAGGCTCGAGCCCCTCGGTGGGGACGTATATGAGCTGTGATACGCCACGCTAATATAAGATACTCGAAGACTAATCCTGCGCAGACGAAGTCGCAAGTAGTATATAAAAAAAATAGAAACTATGTTTGTCAGTTTGAAAAGCTTTGTTTTTTCTTTGAAGATAGATCTTTACGATAGAATTATTACTTTAAAAATATTATTTATGTGAATTTAGAAAATGAATTTACTATAACATTTGGAGAGATTTTTGGGTTTTGATAATCACGGATATTTGTTACAAATATGGAAACTATCCCTAATATGAAAAATATAAACATAATTACAGTAGTCGAAATTTTTACCTTTTCTTCAAAACACCTTTTATTGGATTTTTACGCCTATCTGGAGTAGGGTGTAATGCTAAACGTTTTGGAGTATTCTGACTAAGTTCAAGTGCCATTATCTCTTGAGTGAGGCCACTACGATTTTCTTTAGATTCTGCCAGACTTGTAACTCCTGTCGGAGTGTCACCATCGACTTCCAAAATCCGTTTTCTTTTCTTGGCCCTGAAACTATGTATATCAAAATTAAAATCAATTTTCATAAATGTGTAATTATCGAAATTGTACTGATTACAAAGTTGACCTACGCCTTTGACGAGTTCTTAGTACAACTCAAATCAAACAATATACAACAAGGAAACTATTCAAACCAAAATATTTCATAAGAATAGAGAAGTAAAACGTAATAATACACACATACACACACATATATATGTTTACCGTGCGTTATAAATGTTTTCCAATAATATTTAGTGGAGTACATCAGAAGTGGCGAATATGCAGAAATAATATTTGATGAAATAACACAACCTATATAAATAAAAAGCGAAACATTACGTCGTAAAAAAAATATTATTTCCATGACATCATACCCACGTTTCGTAGCTGTTGGCTGTGTATTTGGTATTGTCAAGAAACTTGGGTACGCTGTTAACTGAGCCCCATCAGAAACTATTAGAACTGTTGTGAATTAGCCAACACGGCCAATAGAGCCTAGTCTTGGGTAGAGTTTATTCTGTGAAAGTGCGAGATAACGCATATAAACTGACAATGTGGGTATACATGAAGATTCTTTGCCTTTCCAATCTTTTCCTGGATTTATACTTGCGATATACCTACGTGGCTGACTCAGGTGGCCGTTCAGACGTTATAATTAGATTATAATAAGCGGTGGTCGTACGAAACCAGTTCGTTACTACAAACATCAGTGAAGCTAAGCGACTGGTTTTGCTTGAGGCGAAGGTCAGTGAACCCGCAGGAAAACTATGATGTTTTGTTTAGAAACGATGAACCAGAATTATTTAGAGCCTAATAGGAGGGTGTCGGGTGTCGTGTTGTACAGTAACGTATGTATGAATTTTGCCTAAATACATAATGATCTCAATCATATTCTTAGGGTCGCTTTTTACGCATCTGCTACATAAATTACTATTATTTCATGCATCGTGCCAGGATGAAATAACACGTGACAAATAAGTCTCATCATCAAGGAAATATATTATTCAAATTGTTACAATACGTTAACAGTATATTCACTTCGGGGATATTGGCACAATAATGTCAACCAAATAATCCTTTTAACAAATGGATGGTCCTTTGCTGTTGGTAAAATAAAACTTAGTTGTGTGCATCCAACAGAAGTAATATTGAAAAAAAATCTGTACTAATAAAGCTAGTTTTATACCTTTCAAACTAAATAAATTATAATTACATTAGCATACAATGAATGATATACCGCAATTTATTGTGCGATCGCATCAACTAACTAATATTTTTTTATCAAGTTAACATTTAATTGACAGATTTTGTTTTAATGTTAAAGTCGAAAAAAGTTGTAGATTTTCAAGTCTTAAAAGAGGACCTATGGTTCCTCCAATATCTAAATTTTATGCCTCTTAAAAATTATTCCGCCAACCCTGAAACAATATAGATATCAATCTCACTAAACAAGTTTGAAGCGACGTTTATTAATATATCTTGACACAGGCGATTTGTGATAATCAGAGAGATCGTGTAGTGATAAAAAATTAATAACTCTCTATACTATAAAAAGACTATTGATAGGTAAAATCTCGCTTAATTAGAAAAAAGTTTCCTTAGGGTTCAATAGAAATACTATATACTGTAGGGACGAATTGACAAACGTTAATGTTATGTTAATAACATATTATTAGTCGTTATTGTTTTAAGTTAGTATCTATTAAAAGTATGTTTATAAATTCTTGCTTTAAGCAATTTTCTGATAACTTAACATATATACCTGGGTATTCTTTTCAATGAATTTCCTCGACAAATTGGTGATGTAGATTCGTCGTGTTGTGAATCTGTTAGCACTGTGGACTCCGTAATTAACGAACCATTATTACTACTCATATCGGTAGATTTATTACTTTTGGAATTTGTACTATTCTTTGAGCTTTCACATGTATGGAAAGAACTTTGGGATTCAGAGCCTGAATCTTGAGACTGAAAGAACGCAATTAAATATCAGTTGACTATAGTATCATATCCAAATCATTATAGCAATTTATCTGAATTTTATAATTTTAATCTACTTTTATATCTAGATTATGACAATGAATAAAATATTGTTACTTTTTATTTGTATTGCATATAAAATTTATTTCTTTATAGTCTACAGTCATCCAGTATAAACCCATTAAAAATATATGAAGCTTATTCATATATATATCCATTAGCTGAGGTCACATATCAATAGAAGTATACACTTTTTCCCTGGAAAATTCTTCCCTGCCTATATTATCGATTGCTTTAAGGATTTCAAACTATAGTGAGATTTAGAGAATATTATACTCTCTAAGACTGTTCATAAGTCATAATCTAGCGGATTAAGCATGGGACTACACTTTGAGCCAGTCTTCAGCCCTAAAGAACTCCACAATATTTGTTTCCAACCATATTTGTCGGTATCGAGCGAGTCATGATACATGATATTGTTCATGGAACATGATATTGTTAAGGAACCTAAACTACTTTCTCAAAAATAATATCTCGACACACTTGTGCTAATGTTTTGATACAGTTTTCACAAAAAATAACTTACTCCTTTATAGATACCCCACAAAACCTTAATAAAATTTGGATAATGTCCACGTTCATTGACTAATCGAGAAGTTTATTTAAAGCTATGAATTATTCATGAGATATGGTCATTCCGCTTATAAAATTTTGTTAAATTTTCTAATTTGAAAACAATGTTTTGATTTTACCACACAGTTATGTATGCCAGTGCGTCTCTTATAGTCCTAAGTTATCTTTTACAATACGCGACATGGTACTTACTACATGCTACCTTCATCTCGCCAAATAAAATCTTTTTCTTTCTGACAGAAATACTTTGAATTTTTTGAATTATTATTTTGATCGCCTTTGACGTACAAACACTGCGTGGACAGCCAGATCGTTTTTGTCATAGAGGAAGTTTCATTGTTCTATTAATAGCTACTCAAACAACACCAAATGGAGAGGTTAAAAAATTGTATTTGGCTCCATCTTACTAATTACTTAGTGTAATGCAATCACCACGATTCGATATCTTAATTTAACCACTCCATCAAAATATCACCAACAAATTAAACAACCCATTGGTCCAGAAATGATAAACATAATGAGTACAACATATTCAAAGTAATTTAATTGTAACAGTATTGATTGGCCACAAAGTCCAGTCATTAATTTGTAAAAAGTAAATACTCACTACAATATCATCTAAATTAATACTCTCAGCACTCATGAACGGGTGTATGCCAGACATCTGAGAATGCTGCATTACATTTGAGCTTTCCATGCAATCACCACTCTCAAAACCGCCCTGCGATTTACCTATAAATTGTTTATAATCATTGAACTAAATATGAGCAATAACAACAAGAATCATAGAATAATATAAAAACTTAATTGTGGATGAATGTGTCATTTTTAATTACCAGTGTAACATTCAATGACTGTAGTGACGTGAAATATGTCTGTTAAATACAAATATTTTGTGATGTTTTTATCACAAATAGTACATTTGTAACAGATGTAATAAGTTCAAAAGAACGCAAATTAAGTTAAAGCAATCACTGTTACATTGAAATTCCAATTTAAATTATTATATATACATGCTATTTAAAAAATACATCCTGAATGGGTGGTAGGGGAAAAAAATAGGATGATTCAAAAGATTCGAGAGAGCTTTCTATAAAGTCATATTTGAATAAAGTTGATTTTGATATGATTTGATTTAAATAATAGAGAAATTATTAATTTATAGCAATTCCTATTACAATAAAGTAGAAACAACTAATCATACTAGTTGCCCTAATTTTATCAAGGAGGTTCTCACAGGCATCAGCAGAGGCAACAGAGTTATGTGTGCTATCAGTAGCACCAGAGCCAAAAGACAAATGTGATGTTAATGACAGCAGTTGGCCCGGTGTCCTCATATTCAGACTCGGAGTTCTATTTACAAAATCCGAGAATTCCAAATCTGTAATTACATAAAAATTGGTAATTTAAATACATTTTCATGCCGAAATTATTTTTGTTTTTAAGTGAATCAACAAGAAATAACATACCTCTGTGTATCTCAATTTTAGATAGACCAAAATCTGTGAGTTTGACATGACCAGACTTAGATATCAACATATTATCTGGCTTCAAATCTCTGTGTACTATGTTGTGCTTGTGTAAATATTCTAAAGCTAGGGTTATTTCTGCAACATAGAAGACAGCCATGGATTCTTCTAAAAATCCATAAACACCAAGTAAAGACTTCAAGTCACCACCAACCATATATTCCATAACCTGTAAAATAAAAAATATATTCATAAGCATATCTCCTTCTTTATTGTCCAGAAGAGTTCTAATCAGGTAGGTATATGAAAATATTTTTACTTTTAACAAAACTTATATCTAAGAATTTGTGATTGATGAAACCATTTAGGATCTTTTAAATAGATAACCTTTTGTAACTATCAAAATATATTTCAGTTTTTCATTCATTACACTTATAGCTGTAGATGTAAACATGACTAACAGAAAATGATCCCTCATATGTCTTTTATAATAATAATATGCTTGGGCAATATTTTAACATTAATGATTCTTTTTATTTTTTTTTATTTGTAACAGATTTTACTATGTCTTATTATGTAAAATTATTTTCTGTACCATTGCAGAAAACCATCTGATGCATGCATGACTAACAAGCTTTAACATGATAAATGATTCTGACTGGATTTTCTCACTCCAACAACCATCAGTCTTACAAGAAATAAGAGGGGCGGTATGAACATCGCGCCGTCGTAAAGTTCCTCAGCAAACAAGGAAAAACCCTCAAACTGTTTTGCAAGAGATGTTAGCTGTTTACGGAGACTCTGCTCCTGGTAAAACCATGATTTACAAATGGCACGGCCTTTTCAAGCAAGGAAGGGAGTCAATTGAAGATGATCCTCGACCTGGACGGCCCATTGAGGCCACTACGCCGGAAATCATTGAAAAAGTTGAAAAACTTGTATTGGAAGACGGAAGGTTGAAGAAGAAACAACTTGCAGCATCAGTTGGAGTATCAGAAACCACAATTTTAAATATTCTTCATCAACATCTTGGCATGAGTAAAGTGTGTTCAAGGTGGGTCCCGAGAATGCTCACGCCGCTGCAAAAACGTGAGCGCGTCAACTGTTCGAGTTTTTGGACCGCTGTGGAGAAGATAGGGAAGAAATTATGGCCCGAATTGTAACCGGTGATGAAACTTGGGTTCACCACTATGAGCCTGAGTCAAAGCAGGAGTCGATGCAGTGGCACAAAAAAGGCAACACCACCCCCTAAAAAATTTAAAGTGTCGCAATCGGCCGGAAAGATCATGGCGACTATTTTTTGGGATACTGAAGGTATTCTTTTGATCGATTATAAAGAACGTGGTGTTTCTATAACGGGAGAGTACTACGCTTCCCTATTGGACCGATTAAAAGAAGCTATTAAAGAAAAAAGAAGAGGAAAACTGACAAAAGGTGTACTCCTTTTGCACGACAACGCGCCCGTTCACACGAGTCATGTTGCGACGGCTGCCATTCATCGATGCGGTTTTGAACAACTACGCCATCCACCCTACAGTCCAGACCTGGCCCCTAGCTTTTTATTTTATTCCCAAAGATGAAGAAAGAGCTGCGTGGAAAAAATTTAGAGACGATGATGAAGTCAAGTCGGCGATTTCGGCGTATTTTGACGCCCAAGACAAAACCTATTTTTTCGACGGTATCAATAAGTTATATGCCAGATCCGAAAAATGTATTCGTGTTAAGGGGGAATATATTGAAAAGGAAAAATAACATAATGTATCATTCATCTTTTTTTTCCCAGTCATTCCGCGAACTTTTTGACCTCCCCTCGTATACAATGCTATCTGTTACTTAAGGTGAATAATTGAAGATCTTTGTCTTCCATAATGTCAACAATCCTGGATCTCTATATTACATCATTTCTGATTCAATCAGACAGAGAAAATCCAATCATAGGACTCTCCACTGTCATTTAGGTGTCTTTGATGTAAGGCCCAAAGAAAGTGTCTAAGTTTTTTTACTTTATTCCATACGGTGGCAGATGAGCAAATGGCCCACCTTATGGTAAGTGCTAACCATCGCTCGTGGACATCTGCAGTGCCAGGGGCACAGCTGAGCCGCTGCCTACCTGGAGAGAAGACTCTTTTTAAGCCTCGTTTGAAGTTAGACATATCGTAGCGCTCAGGAAACATCGCAGCTGGGAGCTCATCCCAGAGTTTGCATGTACGCGAAAGGAATGAACGCTGAAACCGAACTGTACTAGACAAGATCGGTTCCAGGTGATATGGATGAACTCTACTGCGGTGGCGGGTGGTGCGATGGTAAAAAGGTGACGAAGGCACCATTGCAAATAGTTCCTCAGAGCACTCTCCGTTAAAGAGCCTATAAAGAACACACAGAGAGCCAAAGTCTCTCCGCTGCTCCAAGGTCTCTGTTGAGGCCGTAATATTGGGATCACCGATGATACGGAAAGCACGCCTTTGCAGGGAGTCAAAAGGGTCGAGTTGATATTTGGGGGCTCCACCCCAGAGCACGAGAGCCCAGAGCACCAGAGGTGTGAGCAGTACTCCATATGCGGCCGTATTTGAGCTTTATAAAGCATCCGACGCTGACTGGGCGTGAAGTACCGCTTCGCTCTGCTGAGAACACCCAATTTTTTACTTGCCATTTTGGCTTTGTCCTCCAAATGACTCCCGAACTGCACTGTGGCTGAAATTTCCACACCTAGAATCCCAATAGACTCGGAGATACGAAGAGCGACTCCCTGAAACTGAGGCACTACGATAAATGGGTCTTTCTTCGCAGTGAACGCGCACACTTGTGTCTTCGTGGTGTTGAACTTGACTAAGTTCTTTGCACCCCATTCCGAGACTCGCCCTAGAGAGTCCTCGACTTCAGATACAAGTTGCAAACCGTCTTTCATGTAGCGACATCCGGGGGACGTTCTGGTGGTTGGTATACCGCACATCACCCGTGCTGTCATCTACATAACAATGTATGTTCTCAATGGATAACATATCGTTGATGTGCAGAATGAACAGTGTAGGGGAGAGCACCGAACCTTGTGAAACGCCAGCGTTTATGGGCATGGTTTTCGAGCAGCAGCCATCAACGACGACTTTAATGCTCCTACCATCCAGAAAGCTGGCTATCCATTTGCAGAGTCCCTCGGGGATTCCATATGATGGTAGCTTCGCCAGAAGACCGCTATGCCAGACCCTATCAAACGCCTTCGCGATATCCAGTCCAACGGCGAGAGCCTCACCTTTGCCCTCCAAAGTTTCTGCCCAATGGTGCGTTAGGTAAACTAAAAGATCACCAGCTGAGCGCCCGTGACGGAAGCCGTATTGCCGGTCGGTAATCAGCTGGTGCTCTTCTAGGTACCGTAGAAGGCAGGTGTTGATGACCTTCTCCATAATTTTGGAGAGTAAGGACGTAATCGCGATTGGCCTGTAATTTGACGGGTCGGATCGGTCACCTTTTTTGGGGATTGGGTGGACGTGGGCGATCTTCCACGAAGATGGAACCCTTTTCTGCTGATAAGAAAGACGGTAAAGTCGCGTTAATACGGGGGTCAATTCAGGGGCACACGTCTTTAGCACCACTGCAGGGATGCCATCTGGCCCACTTGACTTATGTACGTTCAGGAGCTTGAGTTCCCGCCTGACCGCGCGCTGTGTAATGAGAGTTTCCGGTAATGAACTTTCACACCGAGGGATGGTAGGTGGTGTGGCTCCTTCATCGTCCATAGTCGAGTTGGAGGCAAAGAGTTCGACCAAGAGATAGGCCTTCTCTCTTGCGCTGTGGGCAAGACTATTATCGGCTGCTCGCAGTGGTGGGAGACTGGACTGGCAGAAGTGCTGTTGCGCACCTTTGGCGAGCGACCAGAAAGCACGGCTCCCACTGGGATAGCTTCCTAACCGCTCGCCAATCCTGGCCACGTGTTCCGCCTTGGCTTCAGCAATAGCTTTCCTGTTGGATCTGGATGCGGCATTGTACTTTCACTTTTTCTCCAGCAAGTCCGGATCCCGACTTTTTCTGGCGTTGTCCC
This sequence comes from Scirpophaga incertulas, assembly GCA_036419045.1. NCBI lineage: Eukaryota > Metazoa > Arthropoda > Insecta > Lepidoptera > Crambidae > Scirpophaga > Scirpophaga incertulas. The sequence goes on along the minus strand of CM071629.1, from coordinate 16,713,477 downwards.
AGGCGTTGAAAGCAGATTGCTTGCGGTATGTAGTCCTCCTGCAGGCATTATTATACCAGGGACGACTGCAACCCCCAACAGAAACAGTGGCGTTGGGAATGAATTCTTTCATTCCCATCAACACCGTCTCCGTGACGCAATCTACGCAAATGTCGGGATCTGCGGATGAAAAGCATAGCCGCTTCCAGGGATAGGATCCGAAGAATTCCCGGAGTCCATCCCAGTCTGCTGACTTATACCCCCAGACTGTATGACTGTTAGTCGTAGATACGCGAGGGGTTGCGCAAGTTGGCGAAGCTACGAACAAGGCAGTGATCGGATGATCCGAAAGGAGCCTCGACCACAACCTTGTATCCGCTAGGTCGTGTAGTCAGCAGTAGATCCAGCAGGGAAGCTTGATGGCTCTCTATGTCTGGAATACGGGTGGGCTGTACAACCAGTTGAGAGAGACCATAGGTCGAAGCCATGTTGAAGACAGTTCTACCCGGGAGGTCAGTGGTTCTGGACTTCAACCACTCTTTATGATGAGCATTAAAGTCACCAAGAACCACCACATCCGCAGATGGATACTGCTCCAAAGCTCGGTCAATCCCCTCTTGGACGTGCTCAATAAGCTGAACTGACCCTATTTCACTGGCATGGGATCTGTAAAGGCACGCGTAGATTCGGGTAAGACCCCCATGGTCCACGCGTAGCCAGAATAACGACAGATCGCGATGCTCGAGGCCCCGAAGGCGGCGACAGCAAATATCGCCCTGGACACTCCGGCTTTACGTAGAAAAGTGTTCCAGTTCGTAGCCCGGGTATTTTAAGTACGAAACATCGTCCGGCGCACATATTTGCGTCTCCGTTAAGAAGAGCAAGGCAGGCCGAGTCGTCTCGAGATGGTGGTGGACGGCATCGAGATTACTGTGTAGGCCCCTGATGTTGCAGAAATCCATTTTAATTGTGGATTGGGTGTCCGCCGTAAAAACTTGTTTCTTCTTATTAGCCTTCATATTTATAAGTTTTTGGGAAAGGGTCAAATGTGGGGAGGGTCCGGGCGGTAGACAAAGAAAGGGCAGATTACAGTACACAGTGGGAGAGTGGGTTGTCTGAGGAGCTGATACGCGACACGGAAGGGCCCCCGGTGCCCCCCCCGTATGCAGTCGACGGGATCCACTCCGGTCTCCTACTCCGGCACGACGACCGCATGACGGGATTTTCGCCGGTTGTGTGGGACAGCCTCCCAGGTCGAATATTCCTGGGTTCGGGTCCCCTACTGACCGACAGGTGGCCGACGGTAATCATTTCCACCAGGTCTTCCTGTACCGCGTGTCAACCCGTCACGCTCAACAAACTCACTGACACCAAACACTCCGCCGGCCTCGAATACCGCCGAGATTCCTCACCACAAGAGGTATAGGAGGGGCGCATGAAGGAGCGGCTGTTTCTACCTTTCAATCGAAACGCGTGATTGCTTCAAGACCAAAATGGGCAGAATGGTGGTACCAACCCGCACAGACCCGGAAATTATAAGGCTATCCTTATTAGAACCGAGCCTTACCACAACTGTAACAGGAGAGGAGGAGGAAGGAGAGGACATCGATGCCACGGAGACAAATGGCATCGAAGGCTCGAGAAGTCGGGGTCACGTACCCGAGCTGTCTATAGAGCAACCGGACAGGTTACAATTAGACAACCTCTCTGACTAAAAATGTTTTAGTGACATGTCATCTGTCATCGTTAACATGGACAATTGAGATTGTCTTTTGGCACTGCCTATATATATATATATATTGTCTTTAATGGGTCCTAGCTGGATTCATAAACTAACCTTTTTATGGAAGATGTATGTACCTAGTAGAATTACGTCCTAGGTATATATTATGTTAATTATTCACTTCAAACAATAGCTTCAAGTGTTTCCAATGTTTATAAGAGTGTTACAAGGTAATTCAACCTAATTTTCTACTTGTGGATGTTCATTTGATTGACACCCAAAACATATTTTTAACAACAGATAATAAGTAAATCTGTTGATAAAGATGTAAAACAAAACTAATACATTGTTTGGATTATAGTGTTATTAACACTCAAATAGAAAGAAGTCTAAAAACATACATGAGATCAATTTTTAAGCAAATGTGATGAGACAGACTTTAGTTCGGAGTTCTTCAGCTTGTGAGTACTCATGCTACTAAAATTCCATATTTTGTTTATTTAAAAGTTAAACATAATTTTTTTCTGGTCTTATATTATAAATATTAATATTTTAATAGAACAAAGTAGTGAACATTAAAAGTAAAAATTACTTACCAAATATACAGATGATGTTGATTGCAAAGAATAAAATAAATGTACACAAAATGGACTACGTGATAATGCCAAAGCATTTCTCTCTGTCACTACCTGAGCCACCATATTTTTATTGATCATATCTGATTTTTTCATAACTTTGATGGCATACATTTGTTCCTTATTACTTTTTTTATGTGCCAAAAATACTTTACCAAAAGCTCCTCGGCTGATCGGCTTTATTATGGTAAAATCATTTATATCAGGTGCCTAAAAACAAGACAATAGTTGAAACTATATTAGTTATAAAAAGTACAGGTTAGTTTATTTTTAATTCTTATTTACACACCTTAGTAGTATTTTCGTTATTCGCATTTATTTTATCTAAAATTGTATGACAAACTGAGTTTAAATCCGTTTTAGATTCATTTGCCGACATCATTAAACAGCGAAAACAAACTGTTTACGTGAGATACCTCGCAGATGAGTACACTATTTCTAAAATCCAACTTAAAAAATACAGAACCCCTGATAAATCATACATTAATTAACATATATGTAGCTGATAGATATAAAAAAAAGCAACTTTTAAATCACAGATTAGTATACTATTTTTTAAATTGAAAATTTTTATAACGTCAATCACCAACAACCTAAAAATTGAATATCATATCATGTCAATGTCAGTGCCAGATTAGAATGGGTCCGATTCCCACTATTCAACTGATACATACAAGAACACACCTACGATGGATTCCTTCTTTGTTAAACAGCTAGGATGAAAGAGCTACCTGGTCAAACACACTTTTTCGAGGTAGATTTACGATTAATCTTGTGGCCAGCAAAATCTGCGTCACTATACATCTCAAAAAGATTATCAAGTAATCAAGCCTGGTACAATATGCCATAACTTTCAGTACCTCTCAAATACCTGAGGCCATGCTTCGCAATAATGATTTAGTTTATCTAAGTTCTGCGACAAAATTTTAATACCATAACCTATAACTGGTCTACATACAATAGACAAAAATAATAAAGTTCCTACAAATTATCTAAAGTGCATTGATTAATACAGGTAGAAAGAAACATTGAGTCAAAATAAAATTCATTCATAGCATCAAAACATTCTTAAAAACATAGTTTTCATTACGTTTAACAATGTCTTTCTCAGACATTGTTAAACGTAATGATAACACTTTAAAAGAATCTGCTATACCTACAGTGCAAGTTAAGTCTAAGTGAATGCGTAATTCGTTTTTTATCATATTCAGAGATGTTTTGTTTTTTCATCTCGCAATTTGCTATTGCGTAATATTGTAATTTAAATGGTTTAAAGAATAAATTTTAAAATACATTTCATTTATTATATTTCCACGAAAAAATAAAACGGTTTTAGTAACAATAAACATTACGTCTTCTGTTTGTGTGAAATTTATTTTTATATAATAAAAATACGCAAGCGTCTTTAATTAGTTACGAGTCAATTAAGTGTTTTTAAAAACTAATTAGACATTTTCAAGGAACGTTCGCTATTGCTAAGTATCATGCAAAAATGAAATAACCAAGTACCAAACCCTTACTTGACATTTTTGATTTTAACAAAAAATATAAAAATGTATTTAAGTAGATAAGCACAATACTGAAGAAGTCGTCAGTCAAAAGTTTTTTTTTAATTTTTCTTATGTAATTGCATTTCTTATGTAATTACATAAAGTTTGAACAAAAATCAATCTTTCGTTAGTCGAGTATAAAGAAATAATCAAGTTGTGTCGGAAATTTAAACAATACTAGTGGCAGCACTAACGTAATTTTATCTGCCAAATCCATTCATAATCATTCGTTCAATCGCTATTAAATGTTAAATCATTGTGAAAGCAATTTTGATAAGTTGTACGAAAATTTAAATATGACGTTTAAGCGAGAGCTTACGCATCGATCGCAACAATCGCATCGCTTTGAATTAAGTGTTAGGGCCGCACCTACAAGTTTGGGTTATAACTTGCCACAAGAAAACTCTTATTTAAAAAAAATACCAATGTGATGATTATTTTTTAAAGACTAAATTAATGTCTCTACTATCATTGAAATATGAATTCCAGAATTATGATAGTATATAAACCAAAAGTTGTTCTAAGATCATATTTTATTCTGGAGGTTTATAAATACAGGATATGAATGTCTCTAAATACGAAATAACTAAGAATAAATTGGGCTGAGATTTAGATATTTAATCGAAATAAAAATAAAAACAAAAAAATATTCAATAATAAGTATAATTAAGGGCAAATTTGAGCTCAAATTAGTCATCCATTCTGCAAGTTGACACACACGCACTAAATGCCTGAATTAGATCAGAACACATAAGTGGTTGACGTGGATTGCTGTCATAACAGTGTACGATCTGGAAAATTTTATAAAGTTCAAAAACAACAATTTAAGCAACTTTGTTGTGGTGAACAGAAATAGACCGATAGATACGGTAGGTACCGGATTATGTAACACATCTAAAAAGCGTTACGCCTTTTATCTTAATTAATTTCAACTGTTTTGATATTATATGACTAATTTTCATAAGTTACCTACGTGTTACTACTAAGTGTACTAATAAGTAGTGGTTTATTAATCTAGAAACTTAAATAACAGCTTTAGATAGCTTTCGTTAACTAATGCAAACGAATATTAAGCTAATGCGTAGGATAGGCCGGGAGGGCGATGGGGGGACCGCCCTGGAACCCGCGCACGAAGTGCCTAAGCGGGAGTGGCACCGACGGATTGTGGCGGCCTGGCGTGCGCAGCTCGAATTACGGATCTGCGCGCGCCAGCGGGCCGTCGGTGCCGTACTCCCGCACCTCGAAGCTTGGCTCCACGGGAAGGAGGAGGTCCCGATTGACTCAGATACTCACCGGGTACGGCTGCTTCGGTGAGTATCTGTGTTGAATAGGACGGGAGGGATCGACACATTGTCACCACTGCGCATCCGACCTCGACTCGGTCCAGCACACGCTGGCGGAGTGCCCCGCGTGGGCCTCCGAGCGCCGAGTCTTGGTCGCAGAGATCGGGCGAGATCTGTCTCCGCCAGCATTGATTGCGGCAATGCTGGCGGACGAGGGAGGTTGGAGGGCTGTGGCCTCCTTCTGTGAAGCAGTGATGCTCCAGAAGGAGGCTGCTGAGCGGGGTCGGGAGATGGCCGATCCCGCTCGAAGGAGGCGGCGTCGGACTCAGTAGCACAGCTGCGGCGCCGCCGCGGGTCGCCGGCGGGCGCGAGAAGTCGCGACCGCTACGGCGACCCGGGATGGACCACGCCCCTTCCGTGGCCGGGGGCGTCGTCGGTGGAGGAGACCGGGGGAGGTAGTAAGCCTCCCCGAGGAGGGCTCCCCTGTGTCGACGGGGAGCGGAGGCTGGGGGTTCCCGGAAGAAGCTTGATGTTCCCGGGGCTCCCTACATGCCTGAGGAAGGCCATCCCTAAGGTTTTTAATGGGTAGGCCTCCCCCTTCTGGGGAGGAGAGCCCCACATAACCGCCGCCTCGCCACGCCGGGGTATGCAATTTAATGCATTTTCCTCAGGGAAACAAAAAAAAAAAAAAAAAAAAAAAAAAAAAGTGTTATTACTTAAATTTTTGAGGCAATTATTATTATTATTTTATTTGTAATTCCCTATATTCATCACAGCTCATTTAGTATTCCTAAAAAATTAGACACGAGTCTACTTTGACGCAAGCCTAAAACAGGTTGATCCACTTCATTATAACCTTGAATTACTGTGTACATTTATACAGGCTGACTCGCGATATATACATATCTTAATATATATATTTCTTGTGTGCGTGTGTATGTGACTGAACTCCTCCTAAACGACTGGACCAATTTTGATGAATTTTTTGTGTGTATTCCAGGGGCTTGAGAATGGTTTAGATTCACAATACGGTCATATAGATATTTTTTTTCAGCTAAATTATTTATTTAAAAACATTGAGACAACGTGAGACAACGTGACATTTGAGACATTTGACATTTGAGACATTTGACAGGACAACGTCTGTTGGGCCAGCTAGTTTATATATTATTGAGCGCATTTGACCTCAATCCTGCCTGATGGAAAGTTAAGAGTGCCTATTCATTCTTGTCTTGATTGCATTACATTCTTGTATGCGTTTTTAATATTAACACTAAGTCATATTTGACATTAACTCTTTAACCTTCTATTATTTAATAAATAAAGTTAACATTTCCATTAACGTTTAAAGGTTATGGTCAAAATTTGTATGGAAGGTGGGCCTGAGAAGAGTATAAATTATTGTAGATCATCTGGATAAAGATTAGATTTTGAATATCTCCCGTTTTTTTGTAATTAAAATTATTTAATAGCAAGTTGATGGAATCTTTTCTTAAGTTTTTTTTATATTAATTTGCGCAAGACATGCTGTCAAAGTCGCATTGACAGCGGATGAGTGTCATCATTGGTCACAGACTATGTACATTCAGGGTGGTCAGTAACACAACAACTTCATGAATTTATAATTACTAAATTACATTTCATTTGTTAACTATATAACCATTTTTCAATTTATATATTTATATAAATTGAAAAATTATCTTAATTATCATTTTATATATGTACTTAATTAAAACATTTTAACCACGATTTGGGATGTGTTTACTTGAATATCTAGGTACTTTCAAACATAATTTACAGAAAAACGGGGGATTAAAAAATATAAGTAATAAATTGTTAATTTATGAATATAAAATTACCTATCGATTGATATATCTTACATCTCTGCATATGATTGAGGCCCACTTTTTGTCCATGACCTTTCCATTAAAGTTTATGATAACTTTTAATATGTTATCGGAAGATTTAATTTTTGATATTCTATTTCAAATCAGGTAATCGCGAAATCTCGTAGTTACAGACTACGATATATCTGAAAGTTATATCACTTATTGCACTGTGTTGTGCAACCCATGTTCTGACAATTGTGTTCGGACTGGTGTGGACCAAATACACGGTCAGTGGCGGCGCAAGACCTAAACTTAATGTGGGCATAGTACATTTTGCGAGGCTCTCTGTTGGTGCAAGAAGGGAATATAAAATAAGTTTTTCCATACTTTTTCAAATATATTTTCGGCTGTGAGGCGCGAGGCCTTTTGCACCGCGAGGAGGCCGTGGGCGGTGGCCCACACCGCCCACGCCTTACGCCGCCTCTTAACAAGGCAGTACAGTGCGTACTGCGAATCCAAGTAGGTTCCTATTATGACTTGTGCCATCTATAGTAAATCATCATTGTGTGTGCATTGGTCATTACATACTTGGCGGTACTAGTAGCGTAGCACAAGGTGAAAGTGACGAGAAAATCGAGTAGCAATACGTTGAAACCACCCTAACACTTTTATCATAATGTATCTATCACCACTTTCTGACTCTCTTAACAGGGCTAGGAATGTTTTTACCACATTCAGGAGAAGAAAGGAAGAGGTGACACATGTAGGTATTTTTAAATACGCTGCATTTCGGAATTTATTTACTGAATTCATTGATGCTATTAAGAGTACCTAAGCAAAGTAGAGAGATGGTGAAGAAAAAGCGTTTCTAAGTTACACTGGTTATTCTGAGTTAAATTGGTGTGACAATATCACGCGACCGTAAGTCGGTGCACCAGAATATCCATACTGATTATGTGTAGACGCCACTAAATTACTAAAGTAATTTATATATCTGTCTCACGCAACCATGTACTAACACAAACTTTAGTTATCTTACTTTAGCGCGCAAATTTAAACACGAACAAATTTTTTTAAATTTCTTGTTTGGCAATTTTGGTGTTTCAATCTTCTTCTTAACGATATCAAAAGTTTTTACATATTCATTTTCAATGATTTTATTTATTACTTCATGTTCTTTTTTAAGTTCTTCAACACGATGTGACCAATAATCGCCGGAATCTTTTTTATTTACCGATAACTCTAATTTCACATCATTCAAAGTTAGGTCATTGTTTGTATCCTGTAAAAAAGTTATTTCTTGTAATTGATTTATTGTTATTTGATAATTTATTGTCATGAAAATTAAACGAGTCTTGTTAGAATAAACATTAGATTACCTTTTAATAAATATTTTTTTTACATATTGCGTTTTGCACATACCTAATTGAAAAGTTTCATAGATTTATTATTAATAGAAGTTTAATCCAGCCTAATTATAAGTAGAAATGTAGTACCTAACTAAACCGTTAATGTATTCGCTGGGGTTGTTTTTTGAAGAGCTTTTTTTAATTAACAAGGCAAAGGATAGCCTTATACAGTATATGTTCAATATTTCTTTTCATTTATCATAGAAACATGGAGTTTCCGTTTCCCCTTTAACGACTTTTTATTTACTGCAAAAGCTTATAAAAATTAAGTTATAAATTCTTTTAATTTATATAGCACTGCAAACAAAACAAAGAAATATTAAACTTAAGATATGGATGGCTGTTTTCTTAGTTATAGTTCTCTTTTCAATTCCAACATGGGAGTATTTAATTTAAAAAAAAAAACAAAGAGTTTTGGCGCGACTTGATGTCATTAGTTTGCAGTGCTTCTTTTAATATTTAAATTGAGTTTTTGTTTAAATTTTTGCCGTAAATGCTGTGTTGTTGAGTGGAATAAGTGCCAAGTTCATTAGTTCAGTGTTTTATTTATTATAGCTAAGTGTTAGTGTATTCTTTTTTTGATTTGTCAACAATTCGTCACAATTATTAACCATTTAGCTACTTCGCGGCGAGCCAAAAAGTTAAAAAGCTACCTTACTTACTTTGGTGCTCTTGAAATTTTCCACTGTTTAACAACATTGTTCAAGGAATATTCGTTGTTTGTTTTATTTGTTTTTGTTAACTTGTTGTTGTTTTTGAGAAAGAATAAGCTTTGTATTCAAAATTTTTACTCAATATATGTACCTATATTCAAATACTAGAAAATATTTGTGAAATATATTTTCACAAATACGCGTTACGTCCGCTGAGAAACATTGTATTCGTTTTCCACACATTCAAAAAATACATACATAAACAAAAAAATGAGTTTATTTAAATGGTGTAATGAACGTTAGCAAAAATGTTTTACTTTACTGTAGGTACATTGAATGTGTTAATGTATAAATATGAGATGGATGTTAAATTAATTCTATAGCCAATTGCCTGTATCGTTTTGGTTATTAAAACTATTATCTTTGCCAATCTAAGAATGACAATTAAAATAAATTAATTATTAAGTTTTACAACCTCCAAAATGTAATATGTTGGATGCTGTAGTAAATAAATAAATAAAAGAATTAATAATGGTTTAAATATTAATCATTTCGAATGGTAACGAAAAATAATGTATATCAGTTCTCCTTCCCTTAGCATGATTAGCGAAACAATCAGTCTTTCGTATTGTATAGCTCCTATCTTATAATTACTTATTATGTATTGTATTTTGACATTTATAGTAATAAATCGCTTTATCGTATGTGTTTCACTAGTCATACTAGAGAAACAGGATTAAACCTCTGATTTCCCGATAGGTCATAATCATAGGGCTAGCAAAGAACTAATGATTATTACACTTCGATCATGTGCAGATTTTGCTTTAAGTGCTACGAATCTATAAGATCGAGCATTGATTAATAGATTATATATTTTACTATAAAATACTTTTATTTTCGTTATGTGCATAGTGCAATGAAAAGCTTACATTTATCCATATTTTGAATAACATTAAATCCTGTTTGTAGAAACCACTGAAAATTCGCATCAAACCAAAATAAGTACTTACTGTAACCAAAGAGTTTAGCTCTATTATTTTATTTTCTTTAATGGATTTTGAAACATTTAATTCTTCTTCAATAGCAAATGTATTATTAAAACTAACGCGCCTTGTATCCTTACTGGTAATAATACCCATACTCTACTAAAACTTAAAAAAAACTAGGAATTTCACATTGGTAAAAAGAGTACGATACTTAAATTTATTTGAGGTTGAAGTTAGGAATGCAGTCACACTGGATGACAAACACTAACCCATATTAAACAAAGTACGCTGCACCACGAAGTTATACACTTTACACTTTGATATTAGCCAAAATGCCGAAAAGCGATTCCACGAAGTTTTAGACAAAAGCGCTGTACAGAACTTAAAAGTGATTTCGCGTATTTTTGTTTTTGTGTCGTTTTGACGCTGTTGTTTCTGATTTACTATTAGTACATAGAAGTGTCAATGAAAATAAAACTGATAATTATGTTATGTTTCGCAAATTTGTTCTTAAGACAAATCTGTCACGTATTACTCTTCAAATTGGTATCATTTACTTCTATGGTATCTGCACTATTCAAACTTCACTACGATTTACAAAGACATTGAAGACAGAAAGAAGTGAACGCGGTCTTGATTCTTAATTAAGACTATAGCTATAGTGCTTTCATAATACTCTCAAGTAGAAAGTTCCATAACGGAACGGCATAAGTTATCTGTGGCGCAGTATGTGAGATTAAAACAAGAACGAAAAGTACGACTTGACGAACTGGATTGGAAAAAGAACAAAGATTTAAGATAGGATGAAGACTAACCTGCGGCTTTACCGCCTAACTTAAAGCGATGTAAGCGACAACGATAGCAAGTCACTCGCAATCACTTTGAATTGATCCTACTGCCCAACTTGCATCTTAGGCAGCGACTCGCAATCACAGATGAGTATACTACTGGCAATCGCATTCGAAAATGAACGATGTTACTGCGTTTCGTTCAATATGACTTTTAAAGTGATATATACAAAGTTACGCCAGACCTAAATAACAGTATTAATATATAAATATATATATAATAAAGGCGAATTTTGCGAAATGTTATGTCGCCAGAACAAATTAAAGTGTCTCTAATAGTAATTTAAATGGTAGAAGGAATAAATTATAAAACACATTTCATTTATTATATTGCCACGGTAAAATAAAATGGGTTTAGTAATAATAAATATTACGTCTAACTATGTGTTTTAAATTTGAAATTTATTTACAAATAAATTTGATTATTTTTCATAATAACGAAAAAACATAAGCACCTATTAGATAGTTACCAATCAATTAAGTGTTTTTAAAACTAATTAGACATCTTTAAGAAACCTTTGCTATTCCTAAGCATCATGCAATAATTAATAACTAAGTCCCTACTTAACATTTTTGACTTTAAAAATAAATATAAAAAAAATATAAAACCGACTTCAAAATTGTACGCAACTAACTTTCCTACGTATGTTTAGAAAGAATATAAAAGAACTGAAAAGCAAAAAATAAATACGATAACTCTGTCTTAAATAAACTAACTTTGATATACCAACGATATAAGGTACTTCAAAAAATATCTACACTCGCGAGCTACCAAATCCGCTCAAGCCCTAACTCTGAGTATAGATTCGGTTTTCAAGAAAGGTATAGGAGATAATTTTAAAAACAATATATCATCTGAAAGCTCCATACTGCAGCTGTAATAAGATATCGTCATTATCAATATCCGTTCATTATCTTTGTAATTAATGATATCTAAACATAAATACAGGAAAAACAGGAATTTGGGAGAGGACGTTGTGGTTGGGTATTTTAGAAATAAAAGAAAATTGATTAAGAAAATACATAACAATTTAATAAATCAATGCTTGGTATCCCCCCCCCCCTGGCCCTAATCGCCCACTCTTCCAACAATGCTGTCTTCAACTCTTCTACCGTCGAAGGGGCTTGATTTCTGGCTCGTACTCTTCGTTTTAACTGGTCCTATAAATGCTCGATCGGATTCAAGTCTGGACTGAGCGCAGGCCAGTCCATTGTACGCATCTGGACTTCATCCAAAAACTGCTGGGTAATGCGCGCTGTATGACAACGAGTATTGTCGTGCATTAAAACGAAGTCCTCGCCGACAAATATCGGTGATGTACCGATCAGCTGTCACCTCCACCAGGCACGAAAACGAGCTCCGTCTTTCCCTCTAAAGAGATGCCGGGTCACGTCATACAGGAACCACGGCCATATGCTACTGTTTCAGCGAAACAGCATTGGGCAAATCGTTCGCCCGGACGCCTGTAGACTCGGCCTCTTCTGTCGTTGCCATGCTGACACATTCTGCACTCGTCAGCAAAGAGAACCGACTGCCATTGGGCAATGGTCCAATTGACATGCTCTCGAGCAAACTGAAGACGCGCTTGTCGGTGGGCTACAGTCAATTTGGGCCCCGTCGCAGCCCTTTTTGGAGTGAGATTGGCTGCTTTCAGACGTCTTCTTATTGTCCACTCGCTTACAGCTATACCACGAACGTGCCTGAGTTCTTGTTGAACATCAACACCCGTCAGATGCCGATTGCGCAGCGATGTTGAGACAATGAAACGGTCGTCTCTGTTAGAAGTACACCGGTGGCGGCTGGTTCTTGGTCTTCGATTAAAGGCACCGGTCTCTTGAAATCGTCTGTAAACCCGGGACACAGCAGACTGGCTCAAGCGAAGCTGGGCAGCGACTACTCGCTGGCTAAGTCCTTGTTCCAACAAGGCAACAACTTGCGCGGCTTCGTCAGGTGTGGTATCCATGGTAACGTGGAAAAAACCCAGTTAGATTGGCTGGAAGAAATCACTATTAGGGATAAGTCCACCTATGTACATATTTTATATTTAATGTTATTTCCTGTGAAATTTTTATGTGCAATAAAGAGAGTTTAAAAATGATTGCAATTTACAGAGATGTGTACCTGTCAACTTGTGATAAGCAACTGATAAGGTGTGTTTTTTTTTCCTCAGGAGATGAGGCTGAGAATCCATCATGGATACCAACGCAACAGGCAAGCAGGGATGCGTTGATTATGTCGGACTCCTGGTGAATCGAGGCGGCACGACCCAACAGACCTACCGACTAAACTCAGCCTGAGCCTTTGGTCCTAAAGACCCTACTGGTTTATATTGACGGGAGCCGCACCTCAGGAAAGGCACGGATAGCGCTGCCCCATGGTGAGGGCATAGGCGCTAGAAGAGGCACGGTTCACCAAAGTGGGACCGGCCTGAATTGACAGAGAATCTACTCATGGCTAAGCAGAAGGCTGCCGATCAAGGGGTGACAAGGGAGGCGACGGCTCAGACGCCGCCGCTTGCAGGTCTGGAAGGTCCTGCATTAATTAATTAAGGGAGTCGCTAAGGACACGCTCCGGTCCACATATCCTCTGCCGAATATTGACTGTTGCCTGAAGGGCTCGTTACGATATTGAATAAAAGAAAAATGACTCGCAAAGTGACAGGTTTTTGGGAGTAGAGGTCCCTGCGGAGGTCACATTGAGGGCGTGGATAAGGTGTGCCGGTTGAGAAAGCTTTTATAGGGGTGGCAGTTAGCCAAAGTCGTTAGAATTTTTTTAAAAAACAATATTAGTGTTTTATGAAAGCTTGTATATTGAGCTTTCTAATGACAGTCTTTTTTTATAAATACCTTGTATACTTTACGTAAAAACAAAGTTTGTAAGCAGAATGAGGACTTGAGTCGATTTGGTTGCTCGCGAGTATAGTTGGTTTAACAAAGTTATATATACAGTGTGTCTGGGCATGACTTAGCGATAATTTAAGGGATAATTAAAATATACCTAATTTTATCGGAAAAAACACCCGAAATAGGGGTCTACCCCTCTTTTTGGACTGGCCGCCTTTAATATTTTTTTAATTTATTTTAGTTACCTCTACCAAAAAATATTAATTTCTCTGGAGATAAAGATCCTAGAGATATGAAATAAATGTCATTTGAAAGATAATACTATCACCTTTTAATTAAAATAGAATGTTTTATGCAAATTTTAGTCAAAATATTTACAGATTTTTTTTAGCTCATCTACGATACTACAAAAACTAGCAGATTAAAGTATGATTTTTTTTTCTATGTTGCACTTTTAGCTTTGCACTATTAGCAAAACGACACCAACATCGTTTCTCTATGTTACATAATTTGAGAGTTAATGTTGTTTGAATGTGATCTTTACGCGAGCGCCCTAAACTGTTTTTTGTTGCTACTATAAATAGGGGCAAACGTGGAGCAGCAGTTTGTATTGTTTGGAATTGTTGTGGCGGTGAGTGAGCAGGACAAAATCGGCCTACTCCCAGTCGGCAAACTTTTGTTAACATACATTTAAGACTCTCTGAATACGGAATCCAAACGCTGCCAAATGAATGTCCCCGCACGGTGCCGGTACGAGACGAGGAAGAAGTTCTACGATTAATTTATCAAGATCCCGGGCTTGGTGTAAGGCGCATTGCATTAATGCTACGTTGGTCAAAATGGACAGTGTGGAGAATTTTCAAACGAGAAGGTCTGCATCCGTGCCACTTTTTGCTCGTGGCTTAATGGTCGTGTGCGTCTACAACCGACGTTTGTTAAAAAAAACATGTGAACCGACGAAGCAACGTTTACTAGAGCTGGAATAATAAACCATTGGAACCAGCATTTATGGATGCAAGACAGTCCAAATGCAGTAAGACCCAACAAATTACAGCACGAGTTTTCTGTAAATGTGTGGGCAGCCACGATCGATAACAAATTCATTGGACCGATAGAACTTCCAAACAATATGAATGGCGCAAGATTTTTAGAATTTTTAAAGAACCAATTTAGCCCAATAATAGACGAATTACCACTTATCAATCGAAGGCGTATGTGGCTTCAGCTAGATGATGCACCTGCGCACTACGCTCGAGCAGTGAGAGATCATTTAAACGAAAATTATTCACCATGGATTGCAGAACTGGTACAAAAAATAATGACGGTTGCAAATTAAATAAGAGCAGACACTGCAATGATTTCCAGGGCCACAAGACAAGTCGCCATAAGGACTACTGCCTGCCTACAAAGCAGAGTCGGCCATTTTGAACAATTGATGTAATTAAATTGTTGATCTCGTCATTAAATTTATTAATAGTACAGTAGTGTTTTTATTATTAAATTATCCATTTTCATAAGGGTCATGTTCAAACAACATTATCTCTAAAATTACGTAACTTAGAGAAAAGATTTTGGTATTATTTTGTAGCTCATATCCTTGGGGGTAAGTAAATTGACAAATATTTGCATAAAATATATTTTATGCCACTTTTAAGTGAAACTTTTTCATATTATTCTATTTTAATTAAAAGGTGATGGTATTATCCTTATCCTAGAGATATATGATCCTAGAGATATAAAATAAATACATTTATTTCATATCTCTAGGATCTTTATCTCCAGAGAAATTAATATTTCTTTAAAATCCAAAAAACGAGCAATACGATCAATGTTTGGTTTAAAAAGTACTGATAGCTGTAAGGATTATTTTAAAGAGTACAGACTGTTAACATTGCCATCTTTATACATATTTGAGGTAGCTGTGTTTGTGAAAGCAAATCCAGAGTTGTATGAAATCGAATTATTTAATAGTAATCGAATTAGAGAAATTAAAAGGACAAAGCTTTGTGTATGTAATTCTAATACGGCACTTATGCGTAACAGTATTTTTGGTATGGGTCCAACTATATACAATAAGCTGCCAATGGACATAAAAGAACTTGACTTAAATTTGTTTAAGATAAGACTTAAAAAATTCTTAATTGATAAGTGTTATTATACTGTACGTGACTATGTCTTTGATAAAGATTTAGATTTATAATTTCATTAATTGACTAGGTTATATAATTATTATTTTAAAAATAGGACTTCTAATTGTGACCCTATATGTAGTTTACGAATTATTGACATTTACATCAAAATTTATTCATATATGCAAATTTGTTAACTTTACCTACTTAATTATATTACAATTCATAATTTTATTAGTCAATATTAATTGAAACATTGATTATCTTTATTTAAAAAATGTAATTGGTATTATTGATTGACTTATTCGTAATGTAATTGAATTTGTTAATTGAATTAAAATTGAATTTTGTATGCCCTACCAGGCCAAACATGTAAGAACAATGTAAAATAGGCCTGTGTCGATCGATCATTTGTTGTGACCCGGGTCGATCGCGACCCATTCGCTTGGTGATTCGATCACAATGATTCGATCAAATGATCGATTGATTGAGGTAGCGGGTTGGGTGTTCAACAGGTCTCGGGTCTCTGATCGGGTGGCTATTGTACGTTTTGGGTCACGCTCGTTTGGTTGGGCTACGAGAAAATTTGGTACTCAAATATTTTAGATACGATTATTACATGATTATGTTATATATAAATAGATAACTTTTAACACACATTTTATATCTCATAGTGTTCATTGCTAGATGTAAGTTTTATAAATGAAATAAAATACGCGTCTGTCATACATCGTTGAATTCTGCGAAAAACTCACTGAATTGTTATAATTTTTTGTATCGCTTAAAGACTTTCGTAAATATAAATCCATCACGATTGGTCATTTTGCGAATTTAATGATTGATTTGCTATTAATTACCACTATTAACTTTTCATAATGTGGTAAGTAAACATTTACAAGGATAAAAACGAAAATGAATTGTAACAATTTGTTTTCAATACACAGGTACATAAATGATCGTGACTCAGGACCGAGTTACCGTGACCCAGTCAATCTCGGTGATCGAATCTTTTCGTGGGTCGTGACTCGATCATTCATAAATGCTACGCGATCGAATCACAGTGATTTGATCAATCGCGATCGACTCAGGTCTAATGTAAAACCCTGACACCTGCATCTATATGTATGTATACTCATGTTTGACAAAATAAATAAATAATGAATTATGAATATTTTTTGGTAGAGCTTAGAATTTTAGAATTGGAATTTTTCATACTTTTTATTTCGTACACTAGAAAAATAATATTCAGTTCCTTATCAAAGATCGGAATGCAGGGTTTATATATAGCTTTGACCTACGTTGACATATGTCACAACATTATAAATAATCTGTAATAATTGGTTCTACGTTAAAAGGTGGTAAAAATTGGTTTAAATAAGCTTACAATTTTATTGTAAATATATGATAACAATTTCACTTGTTTCAACTGCTCGCTTATTGATATTAATTAATAGAAAGTAAATGAAATAATTCATCTTAAATAAAATGTCGTTATATGATGATTTGGACACAATAAAAACAAGGACAACCGAAAAAGTGGCTGGATGGTCCTCGGGTATAAAATTGTTGCAATCTCAGCTACAGCTAAAAAAAGCTGCCATAACACAGCCAAAACGGGAAGCATTACGGCGCTCAACTCAAGTAAAGTGATGCTCATTTTTCCACAGCTTTTGCATATTTGATACAAGAAATATTTTTACTCATGTTAAAAATCTGTGTAGATGTCAAAATCATGGATAGGTAGATTATTTTGTGATCAAGTATTTAACATGCAAATCATAAATAAAAAATATCTAACTGTAATCACTATAATAATTATTAATGCAAAGTTTCCGAGCCTTTAAAGAGGTGCCCATGTCACCTTGATCATTAGATAATGTTTTATTAATTAACAAGATAGTTTTAATGGCTTTTTTACACTTTTGTAAGGAGGTCACGAAAGTAGTCACAAATATTTTAGATTCCTAGAGAACAAAACATTGCTATTATAAATAAATGGAATCTGTATATGCTTCATTTAGATTCTTTTATAGCTTAAAGTAACTTTCTATACCAGATATATATATAATAATTAAATTATGCATAAGAAAACTGTGCCTACCTGTCTGTCTACCCCCATAGGGAAGAGGTGTGAATATATGTACACCTATTGCTCTCATTGCCATATTAATAGCAATGAGACCAACATGTCTGTATGTATATATATATATATATATATATATCTACATACACACATCTTGGTGCATGCTGGTCATTTTACTGTAGATATACATTATACACATATATGATTGGATTGTGGCATACATGTGCTCATAACAGTATTAATTCATGACATGGTACTATCAAAATACTGATAGTACACCAATTTCTGCTTCAATATACTGATATAGAAATAGTTGATATAGTTAGTTGCCATACTTATCTTATTATGTATTTGCAGAACAAATTGTTAGGCATAGTCTCAACAACTGATGCACAGCTCTGTTTTTGTCTGGCATTCAACACTTGTTCTATATACCTACATATTATTATGATTTGGTTCTTTTTGAAGAGTAAAGCCTCAACAAGGAATGCATATTATTGGTTTATGTTTGGCAACATAGCAAAAATAAATACCTTAAATTTTTTATAAGATTTTGGTTGTTGTCAAGGTTTTGCATTTTAGCGCATGCTTGTGTCAGGGCATTTACATTTGTTGTTTTTGTCAGTACAATATCATAAAGATTTAAAAATCTCTATGCTTTTAAAAATATTTCTGTATAAAGTTAATTTTCATAATAGTTTATATAAAACAGGTTCAATTTTTCATACTGTATCAATCAATCATTTTAATTATAATTTGTTCTCTTTAGGTTTTAACTCCAGTGATCGACTTAAAAAGTAAGTCAAAAGATGATGATGATTCTAACTCAGAGAGTCCCAAGATACAACCCAAGACATTAAATACTTCATTAAATGTACGTGATTTTGATTGGAATGTGGCTAACGAATATGACCCGATGTGGCCTAATGATTATGAAAAAGTTGCAAAAGGTAAAACTTAATATAATTATTATATATACTATATGATTAAAGCTGACTTTTCATCTGAAAAATATAAGAGAGATTCCCCAGTATGAAGTCATTTATATATACTCATATATATAATCTCCGGATGTATATGACTTATATATTTAATTCTAATATATTGCATCCCTTAATTAAAAGCTAGCTTAAATGTTATTTTGGTTTTAGATAATTTTTAGATATTTTGGATAGAAGGTTTTATAGTTTTGTTAAAAAAATTATGGCTTATTTTTTATTTTGTTTGTTTTTATGCATACATATGGAGAATTTGCTTGTGAAAGCTATGCTGATATGACAACATATATATGTATACCAAATCCATGGTTGTGAGGTTTGAAGTTATTATGAAATTTCTAAAATGCAAAAAAAATTGTAATTGTAAATATAATTTCACCCCCTGATTCCATCCCTCCTCTTTGGGGTAGCCCAAAGATTCCAAAATTATTATGCTATACCTTTACCATTATTTTTTGATACACAGAAATGCAAGCTAAAAGATTACAACTAGATGGAATTGATAGAACTGATAGAAAAAGGAAGAGCCGGTTTGGTGATGATGATGACGTTCTACCAGAGAAGACACTCGTAGCTATGGTTTGTATAACAGAGAGTTCTTAATTTTCTCCCGTTTTGCATTTGCAGTCTGGTGTGCCAAAAGTGGTAAAAATAACTATGTATAAGTAAATCGGCAACTTGTTTAAAATTTTTAGTCTTGATCAAGTTCAACCTCACAAAGACACAAGTGTGCTCATTTAATGAATAGAACCTTTTATCTTAACACTTTCAGAGAACCACATTCCTTGTGTTCCTATTGAATTCTTTTGTGTAAGTGTTTACAGTTAAGTGTAGTTTCGGAATATTTTGGAAGACGAAACCAAATCGACTAGCTGATGCATATGCATTGCAATTTTTACTATTAAGACTTGAAAGTGGAAGATTCTGGTGCAATAAGACAAGTTTACACAGGATTCTGAGAGAAGATTGTATCACATAAAGAATATATTGCTGTGAATTCAAAAAGCACAGTGCAAATTATATGTTTATAAAGTATCAGCTATAAAGTAACTATTTTGTATTTTAATTAAGTTAATAATTTACTGCAGCAACCAGAAGAAGAGGAAGCAGTAGAAATTTCAAAAAGATCAGCTGGTGCAGCTATAGCACCCCCTCCTTCTTTGATTGTTGAAACTCCACAACAACCACCAACTATACCTACACAATCTCCATTATCAACATTTTCACTGGGGGGCTATGGTGCAAGCTCAGTGGCAGCCAAAATCATGGCTAAGTATGGTTTTAAGGTAAATATATTTGATTTAAACATAATCTTAAGTTCAAGTATTTAGTACTTTAAATAGATAATTAAAAGAGGTTTATTTAAGGAGTAAAACATATGGGCTGCCCATATAATCATCTAGATCATGGAGTCCTACACCCAATTCCTAACACCAGCACCAGTGGTTGGACCAGAAAAAATCATATCATAGGATTATATCATAGACAAAAATTGTACTACTAGTTTTTTGCTTCATTGGGATGGTATTTGGGTATACTCATGACTATTTTTTAAGATTCAAAATGAGGCGACTAGCCGACTTCTTTTATTCATTGTTTATTGTAGCTGTGGTTGGCAAACTATGTAAACCATAATCGGTACAAATAATTAAGACAACAGAGTCACTAAAAATAATAAAATAAAAGCTTTAATTACTGTTATACACAACCTGTATGGTCGGGGTCTAAAAATGTTTACCAGTTTTCAAACTTAATTCGTTGTCACAATGATGTACAGTAAGGCCTATAATGCTTTGACAATATAATTATTACCTTTCACAATTCCGAAGTTTCGATTATAACATGTATCCAACATGTATCTAAAACTCATTTCTTATTTTAAAATGATTACTATTTGACACAAGTGACACATAAAAAACTCTGTCAAAATAGAAAGTTTGAAACACAAACTATAAAGTCACTACGTTTTTTTTTGGTTTGACAATAGGCGTAAAATAAATAAAATGGCAAGTTTAACCGTGCAACAAAGGGCTGAAATAATATTGCTGCATGAAGATGGCTTGAGCATCAGTGCCATCTCAAGAGAACTTGATATATCTCGATTTACTGTGAGGTTCTGGATTCGGCGTCATGGCGAAGAAGGCCAAATAAGTAATCACCGGAACAACTCGGGACGACGGCCGATATTAACTGCTGCACAAATTACCAGTATGGTGCGACATTTCGCAGTAATTTATGAAGTGAGTCAGCGGACAATTCGTCGAGCCTTACATAGTGCTGGGCTACATTACAGACACCATGCCGTGAAAGTAGAGCTTACCCCTCGCCACAAAACGGCAAGGCTTAGTTTTGCACGACAATATATCAATTTTGATTGGTCCAATGTCATATTTACAGATGAAAAAACCTTTAAATCTAGCCAAATCGGAAGATTAACTTTATGGCAGTATAATCACACAAGATACGATGAAGCTCATATTGTTCCTCAAAATGAATCTGGTCGCATCACCGGTAATATATGGGGATGGATGAGCCATGACGGCGTTGGAGAATTAACGTCATTAGAAAATAGAGCAACAGCTATTAATTATGTGTCCCTATTAGAAGACGGTATGCTACCTACTGTGCGCATCGTGTATCCTGCAGCAGATGTCCCACAAATTCACTATGTCCAGGATAATGCACCAGTTCACACTGACCAAGCAACTATGGCATGGTTCAACCAGCATCGTGACATCCATCTTATTCCATGGCCTGCTAGATCAGCCGATTTGAACCCAATAGAGAATTTGTGGGGCATAATGGTCCAACGCTGGGATTGTCGTAGTGAAAGGGACCCTCAAGTTCTTAGATCTCACTGTGCTCAAGTATGGGATGACATCAGGGGTACTGATTTATGCGCGCGCCTTGTTGCATCTATGCAAGATAGATTACGTGCCGTTATAGCTGCTGATGGAGGCTACACTCGTTATTAGACATATTATATTTTTGATACCTTTTTTATTTTCAATAAAGATTTCCTACTTCTCATTTATTTAAATATTTTATCTTATCAATTTTTTAACTAATCTATTTTATAATATTACTAGCTTTCCGCCCGCGGCTTCGCCCGCGTTATATTCGATTCTCCCACAGGAAAGAGATGTTTTCCATCAGTAAAATTATCTAATTTCGTTTCCTGTGTCTTAAACCCTCCCCATACCAAATGGGAATGGGTCACCAGAAATGGGTCGGTTGTTGCTATCGCATTTTCCCACGGGAAAGAGGTATCTTACCGTCCCCGGGGTCCAAACTATATGTGTACCAAATTTCATCAAAATCGGTTTAGTAGTTTTGGCGTGAAAGCGGAACAGACAGACAGACAGACAGAGTTACTTTCGCATATATAAAATTAGTATGGATTTTCTTCTTATTTATTTATTTTTAGTAACAAATTCAATTATATTTTATCTTATTACTCTCCTTTGTTTCCGTGCATTATATAAAACCTCCTTGAGTGAGCGAATAAGGTTTGCTCTAAACTTTGACAGGTTGTTACTCTACTCTTTATTCTCAGCTTTATCTCAGAGTATAATCAAAATACGTAGTATCATTATAGTAAGTCTATGAAATCAAATCAATACAAGTATCTCGACCTTGCGTCATATAATTGTCTGTACAATTATGAACCTTAAGGTGGTAAACATTTTCAGACCCCGACTGTACCTGTACTAAAATGTCATGTACCAAACTCAACTTTTTGTGTGTACTCAATTCAAACCACATTTTTATGTAGTCTGACTATAACGCGATATTTTATTTTTTGAAAAGCTTAAATAGATTTTGAGATATTCATTTAATGAAAAACGTGTTGAAATTGATGCTAAGTATATGTTTGGTTTTGTGAGAAAATCATTTTTGAAACAAATATTGTGTTTTATAATGAAATCAAAATGCAATTCCGATTTATTTTAATTAATAATATATTTTGGTCGAGATATGTATGGATGTGTATAGTGTATGTGTTTTTTGGTCAACTAAAAAAACCAAATATGCAGGTCCGAGTGGAATGCCCATCATTATTAACCAATTAGATCTTTATGTCAACTGATGGTGGAAGCGAATTTCACTTCAACTCTTTAATGACAGAACTGGCTGCTTTGGCTCGAATTGTAAATAAGCCTAATTTTAAAATGAACACTTCACTACTTGTAATTTTTACAAGTCTATTAATATTTATATTTGATTAGGAAGGTCAAGGTCTGGGCAAAAAGGAGCAAGGTATGTCGGTGGCTCTTCAAGTGGAGAAAACTTCAAAACGAGGTGGTCGTATAATTCATGAAAAAGACGGAAATGTTATGCCTCCACCAGCATTCCTAATGCCAGCACCTCCTGGACCAGGTATTATTGTTATTATGTAACATATTATAAGAAGTAGATTGTCTTCAACATCTAAATCTGAATTCATAAAATTCTTATGTACATAAGAATTTTATGAATTCAGATTCTCTTCATTTCATCTAGAATAAGTTATGAACAAACATTCAGCAATAATATGTATTCTTTGATTATTCTTGTTAGCTTATAATAAGTTAATATTTTTTTAGATAAGTGCGTTATTTTATAGTTAAATTATAATTACTTTAATTTGAGAAAAAATCTTAATTATACTATCACTATGTTGACTACAAATATGATTTGATTTGGACTAAGTGTGTATCTTCCTTTTTCAGACTCACCTAATGCATCTTCAAATTCACCACAAATGAATAGGCAAGAACCATCTATTACGGAAATTATGAAATCACCTAGTAAAGTTGTTCTATTGAGAGTGAGTATGTTTGTATAGATTAAAAATTTTGCAGCTCGAATGCTGTTTTGAGGTGTCCTTCCATTACTCACTCATTAGTTCCATTACCAGTCCAACCAGTACTGAATTGTATTTTTTGCCCCAAATCCCATTTCAATGTATTTATTGCCCTAGAATAATTCACTACGATCTTGTGATTCTTAAGAATTCTTCATATTGTCAGACATTCCAATCTCAATAGCACCAACCATATTGTGAAGGAAGTCAGCAGAGATTATTATTTTGAATAATATTTATGTTTTTAGATAGTTATAAATATAAGAATACGTCTATTATTTGCACTAGCACTATACACTGAATTAAGATAACTTTCAGGAGATCTTAATCCTGCGTTATAAACGTTTTTCAGCATTCATGGTCAAAGGATGACTGACGATGATGCGTGTCATAGAATAATATTGAAAAAGAAGTAAAAATCGTAATTTATTACCTACCATCACCGTGTCTTTGGTTTCGACGGTTTGTAGATCGGTTAAATGATTTCCAAATTGGAAAGGCCCCAAGTACCCGTCGGTACTGGAGACGTATTTTTGAATCATTAGACGTGAAATTCTAATACGAATACAAATCGTGCGCGAAATTATTTTCTACTGCTTGCAATTTTCTAGATTTTTAAATTACTCGAATTCAGTGTGTGTTGTCATTAAAAACAAATTCTTAATTAGATTCCGTTTCACGCAGAAAAATTAAAAATCACAACAACATAAATAAAAATATATGTACTCAAACAATATTTACTTATTATAATGTATGTATATTTACAAGCTTTATGTTAACCAGAGTAAATTTATCACTGTCAACATCACTTCAGCGTTGGATATTCTACTAGTAGAAATTAAAACCGAGTGAGTTGAACCATTCGTTGCACAACGCACGTGTACCATGGGAGAGCCATGCTTCGGCACGAATTGGGCAGGCTCGACCGGAGTGATACCACGGCCTCACAGAAAACCGGCGTAAAATAGCACTTGAGCTATGTTTCGCAGAGTGAGCGAGGGTACCGGAGGCCCACCCCCCTTCTCCCCTTATTCCCTTTCAAAAGGCCGACAACACATCTATGACTACTCTGGTGTTGCGGGTGTCCATGGGCAACGGTTATCGCTTACCATCTGGTGACCCGTTTGCTCGTTCGCTGTCCATTCCATTAAAAATAATGGCTGTCCGGAATTACCGTAGTCAAATGCTAGCCAATTATATGAAGGACCTCTCTATTATGAATGAACTCTTTCTTCAAAAACAGCGAAAATGTCGAAAATGGACCTGAAACAATTTGCATGGCGTGACAAAAACAACTTCATGTCGACTAAGATCATTCGCTGAATATTGGCATTGAACACCGCTTTACGAAAACCTCAACTAAAATTAATGAATATATGTTGGTAGGATTTTATTCTTTCGTAACTAGAACACAAATGGCGCGTACATATGTCCCCGGCCTAGGAGAGAAAGGCCGTTTCTTTCCTCGATGGAAACGAAGAATGTCATGGTTTTGAAATTATTGCCATGTATTTGAAATAGGTATAACGCCATTGTTAGATAGATAGAAATGACCTATCTTGCTAAAAATTGCAGAAAAATAATATCAATTAAAATGCTACTTTACCAACATTAAAATTAAAAAGGATAATTTGACAGAAAAGTAAATAAATGAAACAATTTGTACGTACTTTTTGGACTTTTATGAGAAAATGACAAAAATCGCAGAAATTTATGTTATAGGTAATTTTGTCGATTTTATTATTAAAACTTATTATACCTTGTGTTAATGATGAAAACAAGATTATATGTATTTGGTTGATAATTTAATTGAATTGATAGATATAGTACGCAAGTGGCGCCGATCCCTGATGATTTGTCTCTGTGTCGTTTGACAACTGCGTTCGCGCCTGTCGTCGCGCGCCTTCGTTCTTCTCCGTATAATGTCGGGACGCTCGGGCGTAGACACCTTGTATTACTTGTCTAATAGTGTCAAAGTCATGTTTTTATATAACACTAGCTTTCTGCCCGCGGCTTCGCCCGTGGATTGCGGGTTTGGGTCTATAGAGGGTTATGTGTCATAGCTTTTGCCCACGGCTACATATGAGCGGAAGTCGGTTTATGGCGCGAAGGTTTTTTCGCGCTTCCCGTGGGACTATCCGTTTTTCCGAAATAAAAAATACCGCTAATCCTTGCTCAAGAATTACTCTATCTATTGATGAAAACCGCATGAAAAGCTGTGCAGTAGTTTTTGAGCGAAGCCTTTATTGTGCATCCCGTGGATCTGTCTATTTTTCCGGTATAAAAAGTACCATATTATTTAATCCTATTAATTAATTACTTTTATCTTTACGTCTGCAAAATTTCAAAGTAAACGGTTCAGTAGTTACGGCGTGAAAGCGGAACAAACAAACAAACTCACTTTCTGATTTATAATATTAGTAAGGATGACCGTTCATGTTGAACAAAGGAACACACATTGTTACAAGAAATTTATAGCACAATTTAAAATTTATGCAAAAAAAATGAATGCATAATTTTTTTTAAAATGTCCACCATGCATAATAGGCTTGTTGCCCAAATTTCAGTAGTTGGATACTAATATACCTTGATGCCTATTCTATACAAAATAATTATTATTTTTGAAAAAAAATGCTTATTTATAAGAATTATTTTGCATTTAATTAAATATTTGACATTAGTCATCAAAAACGCTCATGACTGTCATGGCGTCTTGAATGACGTCACGCCGTGCAAAACACAGCTGTTTTAGTATCGGAATATTCGGTATTGTGAAGTTATTTTAATAAAAAATGGATTCATCGTATTACAAGTACTGCATAGTGCCCCAGTGTACAAGCACAAGTATAAAAACTAGTGATGAAACGGATATCCGGTAACTATCCGGTATCCGGCCTATTTTCACTATCCGGCCGGATACCGGATAGTAGGGCACTATCCGGCCGAATACCGAATACTAGATGTTTCCCGCGATACCGTTCGCGCTGAGTGCTTTACGCCCTAAACTCGTCTATATCGCGCTTTTCTGTGGGAATACAAAAGTTTTTAAGCCTATCTATATTGTTTCTCGTTGTCTAATCTATCTCTGTATCAAATTTCAGCAAAATCAGTTCTTTAGTTTAGGCGTGAGAGAGTAGCAGACAAACAGACTGAATTTATAATATTAGTAACGGATTATTTTGCACATACACACACATATATGAAACGCGATAAGCGGCCGAATATCCGGTGGCCGGATATCCGGCGCTCCGGCCTCGTAGTTAGCCGAATATCCGGTATCCGGCCAAATCACTATCCGTTTCATCTCTAATAAAAACACCAAAAAAATTATTTATATACGTGCCAAACAATCAGCAGATACGTACGAGTAAAAAGTGGCTAACACTCGCGAGAAGGAATGATGCCCATTCTTTTTCGCACTTCCACAAGACACTTGGGAATGACATTTTGACTTTGACGTTTCGCACGGCGTGACGTAACACTTTTTAATTGGTGTTTGCTGTCACGTGACTTATGGCTTATTTTGTGCAATTTTATTTTATAAAAATATAAATAATCAAAAGTTATTATTTTATAAAACTTTGTTTTTTCATAATTAAATGATCATCTTAATAGTTATGCAACCTAATGCATCAGATTTGTTCATAGTGGATACAAGCCTATTGTTGCAATGTTGCATGAAGAACAATTTGATGAGTAGCTCGTTTTATAATTTCTGGCTCATTTTTTAGTTCCGATTGACAACCCTTTCCTGTCTCTGAATTTAAGGGGGTAGCTAGACTCGTAACTTCATTGACCCCCACAAAAAGAAACCTAACAGAGTCATGTCAGGAGATTGGGTAGGCTACGACAGGTCTTTGGCGACCAATCCCATGTTTGAGGAAATTACTTACGGTAAGCACGTAATGCGCTAGACATCCTTTCATTTGTAATAGTAGTCTCCGGCGAGTAGCTAACGGCACGTCCTCCAATAATGCCAATGGAAGTGGTGGATGAACCTTCGGAGTTTCAGAAAACGTGTTGTAAACACTCCAATTAGTATCATTGGACTTATAACTTGATTGTCTTCGTGTAGTTGGTGAACACGCTAGTAAGGATAAGCGTGTGAAGGCTTCGTTACAAAAAATACGCCATGCAGATTTTTGGAATATGCCATGACGTAAGCTAAACGTCTTGTACTTATTGATGGATCTGCGTACAAATCATGGAGCACTGCTTAAATTTCTGCTACGTTAATGATGACTGCTTGCTGCTCTTGAATTATTGCAATTCTGTTGATCGATATTCGTCGATGTACTTCTGAGAAATTACAGGCAGAAGGTACTGATCTTCTGTTCGGATACTGTGCTATGTAAGCTGTACGAACAGATCTAGCTATTTCTCTTGCCATAATATAATGAAAATTTATGTCGGCAATATGTGAAGGAGGAATATTGGTTAAACACGGCATTACGAAATGCGAACAGATAGGATGGAGGTGAATAAGCAAGCGAGGCGACAAATTCGGAACAACAGACAGATTATTGCTTGGGGCGTCAATCTGTCCTTACAGATTACATATACATATGTACATAGTTACCTAATTAATATTTTCGCTGCGCATTGTATCTAAGTCCTAAAAACAAAAGCTAAGTATATCAGTAATCAACATTTTGGGAATTTACCATTGTAAGATGTTAGCGGCCGGAACGCTTTCTTCGCTATCACTATCCCACGCGGATTTGAATCGACAGATCTAAAGTTACATGTGATAACGATGCGTATGTGGGCTCGGTACGTTTCACGTGGCAGATAAATTTATTACAACATTTATTTTTCAGAATATGGTTGGACCAGGTGATGTAGATGACGAACTCGAACCAGAAGTTAAAGACGAATGTAA
The DNA here is from genome assembly GCA_036419045.1 of Scirpophaga incertulas. Taxonomy (NCBI): domain Eukaryota; kingdom Metazoa; phylum Arthropoda; class Insecta; order Lepidoptera; family Crambidae; genus Scirpophaga; species Scirpophaga incertulas. The sequence goes on along the minus strand of CM071629.1, from coordinate 16,684,800 downwards.
TACTAAATATGGAGATGTCATGAAAGTGATAATTTTCGAATTACCTAATGCGCCTGCAGATGAAGCAGTGCGAATATTTGTCGAGTTCAAAAGGATTGAAAGTGCTATTAAAGCTGTTGTGGATTTGAACGGAAGATTTTTTGGAGGGCGGCAAGTAAAGGCAGGCTTTTATGATGTAGAAAAATTCAATACATTACAATTGAATGAATGAATAAACTCTGTACATTAAGTGTTTTATGATTAATTGTAATTCCACGTCCACCTATCCTTATAGGTCTATCTTCACTGGTTAAGTACCTATGATTTGTAAAATTTTCTATAAGACCTATGGTGTGAGAAATGACATAACTATTTAACATTTGATATATATGTTATAATATGTAGAGATGAGTTACGATGATTTAAAAAAAGGCAGGCCTACGGCGTAACAAACAATGTATCGACTGTGTCAGTATCGCCAGTGGCCACGTGCTTTCATATTAACTTCGCATTTCTTGGTTTACTTCTGAACTCATTTCATTTTTAACTACGGAGCCGCAGTACGATCGTACAAACCATTGGTTTACTAGTTTTGATTTAGTTTTATACTGATAGAACAATTCAATAGGAATTCAAATTGTATATGAAAAATAAAACTGAAAATTAACATTTACTTAATAACAAAATAGATTTCGTTGTTTTCTTGTCGTATTGTCTGTCGTGTCTGTGTCTTGTAATGTCGCATGTATTAAAAGAAGACTTGCAGCCTATAAGATACGGCCTGGTCATTACTTAACTAGGAAAAAAAAGGGCGATTACATAAAAACACTTAAGCGGTACGTAAAGGAAAGCCTGAAATATTTAGTTCACGAATGACAACATTTTTAGAATTAAGTAATATCTTAACCAGTAGGATGACCATGTTTATGCTCAAAGCACTAAAGAAGATTCCAGATTAGTCAATAGGCTTGGGCTTGGGTGAGTTCTTCGCTATGAAGGAATGACTCAGCCTTATTTTTGGGAAAAAGGTATCAACCATCGACAAAAGTGTATCAATATAGTTTTTGAAAAGGTGGTCAACAACTTGACAACACAATGCTTAACTTACAGTAAGACTTAGCGTCTAGAAATGAGGCTCAATCCACCGAAGCTTGCTTGGAATCAACCGTTCCGAACTTATTAGACTGGCTCTCATCTAGACCCGATCTTAATCCGCTGGACTATGTTTAATTTTTCTCTCTCTTTATTTTGGCACAAATACTCATTACTAATTTAATTTACTCTGTATAGTGCAACTTAAAATTACATAGTTTGTGAACATTGAGTGCCTAATAAGTATTATAATTTTAATATTAAGTTAAATATGCACACGGGATATAGACATTTTTTATGTCTTATGAAAATCTTTTTTCTCTTGCCCTGTTCCCAATTTAATTTGGGGTCAATGCAAGATGTCTTCCTCTTCCACTCTCTTTTTAAAAGAAAGCTGTGACGTTTGTCAAAAATATTAGATTATAACTTCTTGACTTAATCTTATGTCTCTTATAATTTCTTAATATATATATTTTTATAACATTTTAATGGAGTTTTCCTTAAAGTAATATAATTTTAAAACACCACCGCTCCCTTGAAGAACCTGTTAGTTTATTACTTTTACTTAGATTTATAATTTTCACAAATGCTATTTCCCTAGTGATTATAATAGCAATAAAATTAAAGTTAGCATCTGACAATATATAAGGGTTGACATACATACTTTAAACAACAACATTAATTCTCATTTAGTCTGTATTGACACTGCGAAAGAAAATAAAGAAAATTATCGTTATTCAACATAAGTTTTTATAGGCAGTTAAAACCATCTCGAGGCACGCCCCCAGCAGTGCTTCGGGTGCCTCGAGAGGGAGCACGTTAGGGCAAATTGCCCTAACGTCCAGGTGGATCGAAGCACTCGGTGCTACCGGTGCGGAGAGCCGGGACATATTGCCCGTCTCTGCACCGCGAGTGCTCCCTCCTTCCTGGTCTGCAAGGACCTGGGCAGACCGGCAGGCCATCAGGTGGGCAGCAGGAGGCGCTGCCCATCCAAAAGGAAGGGGGGGGTGGTCGCCCAGCCCCCCGCCCGGCCCCGGGGATGAGCGTAGCGATGTACGTCCAGTCTTAATATGGACATCCAGGGTGCAGGGTGCCCACTCACGAGAGTGGGGCGACACTCGGGACAACGTAAGAGGGGAGACACTCCTGGAGTGGGCGGCGGGACTGGACGGCACCTCAAGAATTTTTTTCACAAATTCTGACACATTTTGTTGATCAGACTACCTGACGCACATAGACTTTTTGACAAATCCATGTATAGTAAAAAAATAAACAGTAATACTTAATTCGGACCACGGAGAGATAACAATGTCATATGTCAATGTCAGTTCTAGACACGAAGAATGGATTGGAGTTTTATGTGATATTGTGTCAATTTCTTTAATTTTGTTAAAAAATATTATTTATTTGACTAAAATTGCTCTATAAAATATATTATAACGATATCCAGAGTTGGACTAATTAGACTCATCATAATTTATATAGAAATTAAATTCAGTATGGCATTTTATTCCTTTAATTTATATAGATTGCTTGTTTTAATTTTAGTTGGATTTATTTTATGGCAATTTTTTCAAATTTTTCCTATAAAGAAAACAGAGATAACGCAGGTTAGAATTTTTTGATTTTGATTTGATTTAAAATATGCATCATTCGTTTGTCTAAAACTATTGGTATCGATTTTTCAAATTTTTGAATACTTTCAGGATAATTTACTGATTTTAGAAGATGACAATTACAATAAGCATAAAAAAGACAAAGTAAAAGTCAGAGTGTACTATGAAGCTTTGTGTCCTGATTCTAAACATTTTTTCATGCGACACTTGGGTCCAGTGACAGAGAAATTATCCGAGTTTTTAGATGTTACACTAATTCCATATGGCAAAGCATCTGTAAGTATTCTATTATACATTAAACATTTTATTACAAATTGATAGTTAAATGTAGATTTCATGCTTTAACAAAAAAAACATTGAACTGCCACCTGTTTACTTTTCATAACTATTGTCACAAGCCATATAAATAAGGAACAACATTTCCTTATAATGTTGTTTGAAATTTGAAAACCATTTTGAGGTATAAATCAATTAAGCATGTGTATCTATATAAAAAAATATAGAATTTATGATATGATATTGAAAAATAATCCCAATCTCATTAATCTATGGTATTATCATACTTAAGTATTATCATACATAATCTTTTTATAGCTAAGCTGAGCTCCATGATTTTAGTTGTAGAAGTCATTGAAAACAACTCTCATTATGCACCTAAATAAAAAATGAAGCAACATATTTATGTGTTTGCCACTAATATTGAGTTATTTATATATTTAAGTTACTATCAACTCGGGGACCAATAATTTTTCACATATAAACTAAGCAAAAATATTTATATTTTCAGACTAAAGTCATAAATAATAAATATATTTTTAACTGTCAACATGGAGAGGAAGAATGTTATGCAAATAAAATACATTCATGTGCTATAGAATACTTAAATAAGACAATGGGTGTGAAATTCACTGAATGTATGATTATTGATAATATGGATCCTGACGCAGCATTGAAAAGGGTAAGTATTTTTTATAAAAATATTGTGAAAATATATCATTACAATAAAATTATTAAAAATTGTTTATGAAAACCAATTTTTTCATATTTTCAGTGTTCTGAAGAGTATAAAGTAAATGTGGACTCAATCTCTAATTGTGCATTACAAGATTATGGTTCAGACTTGTTGAAAAAACATGGGGATGACACCAATACCATAAAACCCTCATTTATACCCACAATACTATTAAATGGTTCTAAAAGTAATCAAGCAGCCATATTGAAAAATTTTCTTCTTGAAGCTTGTAAACTGATTGATATGCCTTTACCTCCTCCTTGTTTGTGACAGACTCTATTGAATACACATAATTGGCACCAAATACTTTGAGAATTATATACTTTTAATGCTCAGCCTATTTTACATACATATTTGCATTAATGTGAAATACTATTGGGTGGTAGACTAAACAGATTTGTATTCTGTTATTTATGTCATCTATCAAAGAACAATCTCATATGCTTTTTCTCTGCTATCACTCAAAAAACAAAATTTGCAATAGACCCTAAATCAACTTCCACTGTGTCATTGCTTTAGGATATTTTATATTCTCAAATTTCTGTTAAAAATTAATATATGTGTATAAAAAAACATCTCAAAAGTAAAATCAAAAAATAAACTATAATTTACCTTGCGAGATGACCTAGTTCTTACAATAGTAAGCTGATGTAAAATTAAGGCTGAGATGAACTACATTTGTGATTTCTGTGATAAAATAATAGTTATTTGGCAAACATTAGTTATATGGTTTTCATCAATACAGATACAATGCAAATTGACTGTGGCAAACTGTCAAACACACTTATTAGAATGCTTGGAAACCGAAACAAAATTAATATATTAAATTTTATAACTCTGTTGACCATAGAAAGAGCAACTAATAAGGAAAATCAATCAGGGATGTGATCCACAATATATGAGTTTTATTTGCATATATTGTAATGTAATGAAAATTCAGCATATTGTAAGTACCATATTTTAAAACTTTACAGTCTCTGATAATAAAGCTCAATGTTCTCGATTATGTGCTGAGATATCAATTTGTAATATAAATTGTAGTTATAACACATTAATTTATTTTATGTTTTTTTACTTAGTACTTTATGTTCAAATGTAACATCAAAAGATTTCAGGCTATATATTTAAACAATTTTTTATTTTTAATTATCAATTATTAAAATCAAATGTTTCTACGATTAATCAAGATTAAAATACCTATTATTTTAAAACAACATAAATTTATTACTATAGACTTAGCATCTGTGTATAGTTTTACATATAGTTAACAGAACTTGCAAATAAAAGTGTTAAATTATGCATTTTAGCCAATGTAAAAATTGTAATAGGTATCCTAAGATGAAGTTTTAGTACATGGTTGTATCATGGTTGTTAAAGTAATTATTTTATTAGTATTGCTATTTAAAGTAAGTCTCTTAACTATGTTGTTTTGTTAAGAGTCGTATAATGTAATATTTAACTAATTGTAAATCTATTTTATTAGATTAATATCCAAACAACAGAAATTTAAATAATAACACTAGTTATAGTGAGTTGCATCCAGAACTATCGAAATCTATACAAAAGTACATATAGGTTCATCCACTATTACCATAATTGTAAGATATTTTGTTATAACTTTTTAGATACTCTTGTTTTTAGAATATGCATGTTGTGTGTATTCTGCACACACATATGGCGAGTACTGCGGAAAGCTTTTATATGGGAGCGATTCTGACGGTACACTCTCTAAACCTAAACTTAAAATTAGAGAACGAATTTTAATTTAGTTTTAGAGAATTTGGTATTCTGAAATTACGTGCTAACTAAATTTAAAACACAGTTGACAGCTATAAACAGGCATCTAAATTGAATTCACAGATTATATAGAATTATTTTACCGGAATTTACCGGTTTCTATAAAACTGTTATAAATATGTTTTTAGGGTGGTTTTGACCATTTTGACTTACTTTAGTGCCTTTATTCATTATTTATTAATGTTTTATTATATAATTAATTACTTAAAACAGTATAAAGTTATCATAATTTTTATTTGGAAATGTATATATCCTTGTTATAATTAATAGCTCCTTGGTGTTTCCACTTTAGAAGGGGGTTTTAAAATATTTTTTTTATCCATACTAATATTATAAATGCGAAAGTAACTCTGTCTCTCTGTCTGTCTGATGGCTGTCTGTCTGTCTGTCCGTTTATTCACGCCAAAACTACTGAACCGATTTTGATGAAATTTGGAACGAATATAGTTTGAACCCCGGGAACGGACACAAGATACTTTTTACCGCGGTGAAATATCTCTTTCCCGTGGGAAAACGCGATAGCAACAGCCAAACCATTTCTGGTGTAATTTGGAAACTACTTAACCGATTTTGATATTTGGTACGCATATAGTTTGTACCCCGGAAATGGACATATAATACGTTTTAACGCGGTAAAATACCCCTTTCCCGTGGGAAAACGCGATAGCAACAGCCGAATCATTTATGGTGTAATTTGGTATGGGGAGTTTGAGGACACGGGAAACGAAATTGTGATGTTTTACTGAGGGAGACATCTCTTTCCTGTGGGAAAATCGAATAAAACGCGGGCGAAGCCGCGGTCGGAAAGCTAGTATATTATATATTATAATATTCTATCATCCCGTTTGGGTCTCTTTCACCGCTTAACTCACCAAAGGTAGCTTGTACAGTCTCGGACTCATCAACCTATACAAATCTGTCAAAATATTACAATTGATATTGAACTCGGAGACTTTGGACATAGGGTGGAAATTTTGTTGTGGAAATTGACAGTTTTAGGTTGATGAGTCCGAGCCTGTACCCTTATTATTTATTTATCTTGTTAAATAAACGGGTCTAGCCCAATTACATATTTAAAACAGGTACGCTCCTATTTCCTTATGACTGTCTGTCCGTATTATCGAGATCTTTTTTTTATGCGAAGATCGGCAGATGACCTCTTCCCGCCTAATGTTAAGCGGTGAAAGAGGTCCAAATGGGATGACAGATAGAATTCTGTTTTTTATGTTCCGTGGATAGAATAGTAGTAACCTTTGCCTGTCTTTATAACGACGAATGAAGAGCATCAACAAAAAGCACTCTATTTCACTCTAATCTGTGGCATCAACATCAATGTTTTTTTGTTTACCTAACCTTGGCTCTCTATTTTTAATTTAATTCCTAAAGTTAAACCAGGTTAAACTGTTATTAGTTATAATTAGTTTTTAGTTCTAATAATTAATTTAATTCATACCATACCATACTCGGCGACGAAGGCCGTCGAATTCGATTAGCGAAATTTATTGTCGATTAGCGAAATTTATCTTGAATATTTTGGTCGATTTTTATTCAAGATTGGACCTTATTTATTTAGCTATCTACTTAGGAAATCGGTTTTCAGAGACAAGCATTTTTAATTTTTTGGGCCTTTGTTATTGCTACCCCATATTCATATAACTTATTCGTAGCATTAAAGTTATTATTAACCTATTATTTTAACATTTCAAAAACTTCAATTTTATTTATTTCTATAGATTTTAAGTACGAATGTACCTTATATTTACCTTTCTAAAGATTCCAAAAAAGCTAGTACAACAATTTCGTCATCCATTTTTGCAAAAAAAATTCAAAATATCGAAAAGTTTTATCAGATTTATTCACCAAAGTACCCACTTAAATTAGCGATGACCTCCGTAGATCCTTCCTAAATTTAGCGTGACATTTCTAATTTTAGAGAAAATTTGACATTTAGAATGCGTTTCAGAATACCAAATCAGCGCCTAAATCTAAATTGAGTAACTTAGCGACGTCAATTTTAAATTTAGAAATAGACTGTCACTGCAGAATACCAAATTGAATTTGACAGTTCTATGTCTAATTTTAGTTAGGTTTAGAGATAAGTTGGCACGCCAGAATCGGGCCCAATTTCATAGTAAAATTATATGTACATATCTGGAGCTGGCTTATTGCTTTGCATTATAGTTAAATAGATTACAGTTTCAACTGTCGATTTTTGTATGTTCTAATTTTCAGATGTTGTTTAAGAACCTAAGTTTAAAAAAACAACTGATGTTTTTCACATGTTTATATATTATTGAAATACTCAATCATTAAACAAAAAAGAACTTACTAACTAATTAGAAGATTAAAAAAAAAATGTTTCCATTATTTTCGTACGTAATTACTAAACCTTTTTCAGTAGACCTTAAATAGATGGTAAGCATAATATTTCTATTCAAAAAGCTCTGGAAACGCACTTTCAGTAATTAACCAAGCGAATATTTTAACTTTATTTTTCATCTTTTACTTTATTGAGCCAATGTAGTCTACATTGTTACAGTTTGTAAAAGATTTCTATGTTTGATAATACATTACTCATTGTATTATCAAACAGAAATCTTTTACAAACTCAACGTAATATTGTATTTTATGAAAACTAAAGTCAAAAATTCAAATCGAATTCAAAAAGGTGAAGACAAACATATTAAGTAAACTACGTCATTTATTATATTTCACATTTTAATTATTTTTATATTTCGTTTTTACCCTTTGCCACAAGCTGAGATGAATAGGGTATAATAGTTTAATCTTCGTTTATTACAGAGTTAAATTCTTTGTTTTTTACAATATATACGAGAGTTCATTAACAGTGTCAATTAGTATTTAAAATTAATGTTATTGGAATGGAACAGATTCATTACGTAAGTAAATAAAGCTCTGGTGTTCATCATGTTTCCCTAAATAATACAGACTATAATTTCAGAGAATTGTTAAAAGTGTAACATGTTGTTTTATTACTAACATTTGTTTAAATTTACAACATGGACTATAATATTAGGACTAATAATTCTGTACTTTTCACTCCTAGAATATGTTGTTTCTGTCTGCCTGTGATTTTAATCTCTTGCAATCTCTGAACTAGGTATGAAATTCGGGCAAAAACAGATCCTAGGTAATAGGTTGTTTTTACAAATTACGAAACAATCGCGATCGGCAATTATGGCGGTACCGAGAATTGTTAATAAACGCGAGAGTTCTTTACACCTTCCTGTAATTTAGCACTCGTAATTCAGAGTCCGACTTATTTTGATCAAGAAATTTTGTCGCCGAAGCTTCTGTTTATTACATTTTTCCTGATTAGAGAGTTAATTTTTAATCAAAAATAAAATTATTACTACCTATGTAAGAATATCACAATCAGAACATTGTGGCCTTGTATGTACACTTTAAATGAACAGGTGCAGGGTCGGACTGGGCCGGAAGAGCCCGGGTGGCTGATCGCAATGCCGAGGCCCGAGACACCTTTTTTGTACGACGCATAGTTTCGAGACATGCACGCGGGCAACCGTAGCACAGGGGGCCCGCGCAGCGTTGCCGCTGTGCTACGTGCCCTGCCGCGTGCCGCAACCCAGGTCCGTAGGGGCCCGCGCAAGCTGGGGCCCGGCTGCAAATGCCACCTCGACTGTATGGCCAGTCCGACGCTGAACAGGTGTAGCCAGCACGTGTAACTTTTGTTTTTGTTCCGCTGAGGAAAATGCATTAAATTGCATACCCCGGCTGCAGAGAGCCGGCGGTTATTTGGGGCTCTCCTCCCCTGGGAGGGGGGAGGAATACCCACTAAAAACCTCACCGACGACACCCCCCGGCCATTGGAGAGGCGTGGTTTCTCCCGGGTCGCCGTATCCGCGGGCACGACTTACTGGCGCCCGCCGGCGACCCGCGGCGGCGATGCAGCCGTGCTACTGAACCCGGTGCCGCCTCCTTCGAGCGGGATTGGCCATCTCCCAACCCCGCTCGGCGGCCTCCTTCTGGAGCATCACTGCTTCACAGAAGGAGGCCACATCCCTCCAACCAGCCTCGTTCGCCAGCATTGCCGCAATCAATGCCGGCGGAAACAGATATCGGCCGATCTCTGCGACCAAGATTCTGCGCTCGGAGGCCCACGTGGGGCACAGCACGTGTAACCTAGAAAGAAATTTTATTTTAAAATACATAAAACATCATCGTGTTAGTTAAAACACATATAATTTAACTCAAGAGTCGCTAACCGATTTAAATGACAACGTTTTATCCTATCTGTTTTATGATTCATAAAAAATAGCAGAAGAATTATTTATATATTAGAAAAACACGAGTAAGTGGTTTTTATTTGAGAGACACTTCGAATTTTTAGATAGAGTATGTAAAACATTTACTCTTCGTACCTACAATGTTTTAACAAGTATATAGGTAACACCTTTGATGCGCGGAGGACTGATGGCTGATTGACAGGCTTGAAACCTTATTATTTTTAGGCTTGAGGAATACAAGGTAGACAGACGATTTGGTGAAGATCGCAGGAAAGCCTTGAACGCCAGTAGCGCAGGACCGTTCGGTGGAGACATCCTTGGGGAGGCCTAAACCCAGCAGTGGCTTATACTAATGTTCGTGTAATTTTGGTTATTCTTTTTCTAAATATAGGACATAGGTAGGTACTTTCCATAATGATAGATATTACGAAAAGTTAATATATTAATTTCTTTTCCACCATTTCGCAAACGTAACACGCCACTTTGCAATAATCCTCCTATTATGATCCTCCGTATTTTGATTTAAGATCCAGAATTCAGGCGAGTGTAATAATTTCTTTAGCAAGTTAGTTGTCGAATTATTGCAATAATTCTATACAAAAACATACAATCGACTTCGGGTGTTTTTTCTTATCGATTTGTTCTTTTTATGAATACAACTGTATATATTATTGCCAAATCCGGTAAGTCATTATATTAAACAAAAGATGACAATTACTTACATGTGTATAATATTTCCCATCTTAATTCGATAAAACACGAGCTGAGTAAAGATGCACGTAAAGGCATAATATATTTACCTCTAGTATTTTATTATCTCGGAATAATAGAACATATAGTTGTTTAAATTACATATATTATTGATATATGATAAGTGAAATTATCTTTATTAAAAAACAAATAATAGGCTTAAGTTTTTTCTAACGATAGTGTATATATTTAGTAAAAAAATGATATACGTACTTAATATTAAAAAATGAATATGTGAAATATGAAATAATTACAGCCCATAAAATATAGATGCTATAATTATAAAAATGCTTAAAATAATTAATTGAATAAGCTAGATGACTGTATTTAAATATGTTTGTTTTATTATATATTTTGAGCAATTTTTATATTATTAACGTAGAAATAGAAATGTCAAAATAGAAATTCCTGTTTTATTTTTTCTTCTCTAAAAAATGCGTTTTTCACTTCATTAAAAGTTCACTCATTCACTTCAAGCTTTCTCTCATTAAATGTAACATTTTAAATACATATTAAAAGTATTATAAGTAAATTTGGGAATTTCGTTTATACGCTCATATAAATTAGGCGACTACTTAATTATGATGCCATAATTGCAAAGTTTTAGAATGGAACCTTTTTCAGCATCCACGACAGCGCCACTATTGACATGTCGCTGTATCTTTAAAAGTAATAAGAGCAGATACACTATTGCGTTTCGACATTTCACAGCTAAAAGAACATTAATATTACATATAACATAAAAAAATATACATCTACTTAATTACTAATAAGTTTAATAATAATGTAGTTTTAAAAAAAATTAGTTGAAAGTATGTATATAAATAGAATATATTGTATAACGATAATCTTGATAATCGTCATATTAAAGGTGAAATGTTCAAACTTGATAGGCGTGATTTAAATCCCATTTATCACACGGCTCGCCTATATTTTACGGACAATAGGAATTATATCTTTTCATGTACTACATAAGCAAAATGTAAAATATGAATAAAGCTGATAAATTCATTGTGCTTTTGATGTTTTTTTTATTTCATGCTTAAAACTGTATCTCATAAGCCGGTTTCTCACTTGATATTGCAGTTGGAGTTTTTACATTTAGACTAAAAACAAACGATGCTGTCCACTTATATCGACGGTGACTTACTATTTGTTTTCATAATATCGGTAAGGACATTCTGTCTACTCGGGGCACAGGCCCTGTGTATGTAGCACTAATGATCTGTTTAATTTACGAGAGAAGAGACAAGGGTAGGTATTTAAGAGAAAAGAAGTGTTGTCAAAATGTTAAAAAAGTGACGTATTTAGAATGAACTTGATACTATCTGCTTTTTGACCAATTATGTGCGCTTCGTTCACATCGTTTTATCACAATATGTGAAGATGTGGACAAATAAATATGTAGAAAAAATAACTTGTGTGACTTATACATAACATGTGTTGGACCTGGATTACTAATCACATTATTAAATAATCTAATTAATACATTAATACAATAAAATGTAGGAACTACTTAGTTTCAGTTTGTTCATACTGGCAACCAAATAAATATAATTATTTTATATATGTTTTATTGTTTACATAATACTTAAACTGATAGTTAAGATTACCTACATAATTAACAAAAACAAAAATTTTAGAATATATGTTAATAACGTATAATGACATCTCTGAGTCGTATCATTACCTTTAACTTCATCTCAAATATGATTATCTTTTTTGAGTTAAAACAATCGGGGCTCCCACGCTATGTTAGAGGTCACGATCTTTGTTCGGAGTTAGGTCGATTCGCTTACAACGCCATCTGCCAATGACACAGCGTAACTATTACGGAATCTAATGCGCAGCTACCTCGAATCTTAGGTCTATGATCGGAATTAACGGTAGAACGAATCTATTGTCCTGCCTTTATACATATATTTTAACAAGGGGACTTAAAAAGGCAGGCAACCACCTCTTTGGTACGACCGACCGTACACCGACGCACCCGGTTTGGTACGACGGCCTAAAATGCACTTCCAGACTCTCCAAACGAGATTAACCGTAAACTCATAAGGTATCGGCGCCGTTGATCAGTAAGGGGCAGTAAATACTATCTGTACAATATTCAAGATTGCTTTGCTCCTATCAACACGCATGACTGACACATTTTGGGTACCGGATCATTAATCAGTACGTATGCACCACTAAGGGGTACGCCGCTTTGCCCCCTCCCCTGATAGGGCGAATACTTCAAATAAAGACGATAGAGCCTCTGGCGTTTTGCCCGGCCAGAGGCATTAGGATGTTTAATCAGTAGGCTGGCCTTATGTTAGAGTTCAACATAACCACCTGCCGTAGACCGTTTGCAGGGATAACCGATGAGTAGTCGTCCGCTCACTAAAGGGTGGTTGGCTACAGTTTCGCATTCCTATTGAAGATTACCCGCGGGAAAAAAAGATAGCATGTTGTATATTGTTGTCTCCAATGGCCAATCAATACATGTTTACAATACAAGTAAGTTTCAGGTAATACAGTAACCTACGCTTCATTTCATCTATGACGTGACTCATCGTGGAAAGTAAACAAGTTCAGTCGATTCAATTTGAAACCTCCGACAACGCCAATTAGTCCCCTTCTAAATGGCCACATAGCTCCGAAAACCATTTGAAACACAACAATAAATCTTCACTGAAATCACGGTCTAATTTCGTAAAAGCCCCGTCTCGCTTTGCTAATTAATATGAATGGCATTTGCATCCGGCTTTTTCTCGCGTACACCATTTCCAACTATTGTTTTGAAAAGATTTTCACGATTTATTCTTGTTTTTAACCGACCGTACACTGCAAATGGGGTTATCGAGAACAAAAACGTCTATTTATGACTACAGGAATGTTCTTCCTCCTATATTTTACTCTGTTCATCGATAAAACCAATGTAATTGTTAAATTTTGACGACACGTTTGGCGCAGCGATCGAGTGATTCGCTACTATGCAACGGGCCATAGGTTCAATTCCTGCACGGGACAAATATTTTGTATGACCTATAAAAATTTGTTCCAGTGTATGTGTATGTGAAATTCTGGTTGTGATTGTACCTATGACACAGGATAAAATCCAAGTGTGGGGCGACATCAATAAGAAATAAAAAAATAATACCTAAATTTAAACATATAATATTACCAACCATAATTAATAAATCGAACACCTAAACAAATTGCACAAGACTTCATCCTCCGCGACTTTTTCTCAATACCTGCGATTTGTATACATAAACTCAACTTCTGTTGTACTACTCTAATTTACACGGACACAGTCAAGTGAGAGTGAAGTGTGTTGTCAAATTGACGACGATTAAAGATGAAATACCCAAGTCACATTTTAATAGTACCGATAGGACATTTTTATCTCATTTTTTTTTTGTCTGAACTAAATTTTCAGTACTATAGAAGACATTAAAATATATGGCAAAATACAGATTATAGAACCATTCAGATTTATTAAATCATTGTCACATTAACTCATTCACTGACCATGAAAAGTCTTATATCTTCTATAAGTCTTTTCGTGATCACCAGCATTTTCACCAGCATAAATGAACACAATGTCGATTACGAACAATTTTTTAAAATGCTAAAGTAGTCTATAAGCAATTACGAGTATAACTGACCTTACATTTTTTCTAGTCGACTGCTGAGAAGTGTTTTTGGTCGAGATTATTGACAAAAGTAATTTTTTAAGTAATTGTAATGTATATAGCAAACAATCGAATCTCCTCATTTAATATTTTTATTGTTGTTTATGGCAGACAATAAGAAGTTGGAAGCAAAAAGTTAAATCAATAGGGCCTTTTCTCTTACACTATGTGCCAGATCGACCTACTGTTCGCAATCAATGCTATCTTTCACACATCACACAATTATATATATTATTTGATATATATCATTTATTAACATTTCTCATATATTTAATAATTTTATACAAATACATAAATACACAGTAACTGATAAATTAATATATTTATACATTACATAAGTGTATTAGCTTGTCGTCTTCGATACTGTCCGGTGCAGTGAAAACAATCGTTCTAAAAGGTTACTATCGCGCACCAACAACTAACTTAATACTTCAGTTGTCTCGTATTCTAATAGTACATTATAATACAAGTGAGTAATGTTGAAAAACACGCCCGAGGCTGACATTGAGCACGAGCGCAGCGAGTGCTTAATATTCAGCCGAGAATGTAATTTTTAACTACTCACGAGTGTTATATTATACGTTTTTCAACACCTATGCGAGTAATTAATACAAACTTTATAGGTCAATAAAAATTTATTTTGAACAACAATTTGTGAAAGTACAATTATAAAAATGATACGTTGGATTTCCACCTTCACCGCCAGTCATTTCTGAAATATTCGTTATTATTTCATTCGTACAATCAATTTCATCGCTTAATGACATTTTTGATATAAAAATCTTAACAAAAAAAAATGCAAAATATCTAGTTACAAAATAGTACTGAAAATTGAAAAATTTACCTTTTATTATTCATTGACGGCTTTGTGCGCGAAACGATAAGGGTACCGACGCTTATACAGCCAAAACAGCAAATTATATAATTTTTTCAAAATAAATATATTCTTTTAATATTTATGTATGACTTCTATTTAATAGTTCTAATTTCAAATAAGGTTTTTATAGTTGTATACGGAGTGTTTCTAAACGCCAAACTTATTTAATTTACAAAAATGTTTCAGCATTTGCATATAAATTCTCTTAAAAGTATTTGATTGTCAATAAGAGGTTGTAGTAGGACCTACGTTGAATGAATAATATTTTCATTTCCTTTATACTGTTGACAAAAGTGGATTACGGATAATGCAGTGGTCAGAAGATCGAAATATCCGAAAAGAAGCGTAGCCTCATTAAATGACTCTTAGACTTGCGCAAAAATCTGTATAGGTATCCACAGTAACGATGAGATTCCGAAGACGGCGACAGGAAACATTGCGCCGGATAAATAATCATGGGTCGGATATACGTACCGCACTTTGATGCTAGAATTCGTAGCTCGGCCATTTGAAACATGAAACATTGTCCGGTGCGCTCATTTGCGACTGTGTTAAGAGTGCAATTTAAACCAAGACATCGCGAGAATTATTGCAAACAGAAGTGAGGAGTTCCGGGTAAAAAAGGGCAGAGCCTGCTATATACTGAAAGTACAGGTTGTGTAAAGAGTTTATACGGCACGCATGCGTCCCGGTGCCACTGCATGCAGTTAAGGTGTCCTAGTGATTCATTGCTGTCTCATACTCTGACACAAAGACCACCTGACGCGATTTTTTTTGGTTGACAGTACAGCTTCCCTAGCAGAATATTCTTGGGTCCCGGGCCCTTATTGAACGGCAGATGGTCGATAGTAATTATTTTCATTAGGCCTCTTCAGATCATCAAATCTTGGTGTCCAATCAATTCACTCAACTCCAATACTCCGTTAGTTTCAACTATCACCACGAATGGTGTGAAAAAGTGACTGCTTCAGTCTTTTCAAGTGTTAATAAGGCAGTAATCTTAATTATTGCCAAAACAATTACACCTTTTTTTTATAGGATAGGGCAGCAAACGAGCAAACGGATCACCTGAGGGTAAGCGATTACTATTGCCCATGACACCCGCAACACCAGAGGAGTCACAGATGCGTTGTCGGCTATTAAAAAGGGAATAAGGGGGGAAGGGGGTTTAGGCCTCCGGTACCCTCAGCGAAACACAGCGCAAGCGCTATTTTACGCCGGTTTTCTGTGAGGCCGTGGTATCACTCCGGTCGAGCCTGCCCAATTCGTGCCAAAGCAAGGCTCTCCCACGGTAAAACCTCTTTTGGGGAAGGATAGGGACAACGACACCGCGGAGGCGAGAGGTCGTAAGGTGCATAGTGAAATTGAATTGTATCGCTACCATGCTACCACGCCACCTCACCACGCTATGAGTTTCCATTCGTTTGCCAATGATGTCCACAGCGTATTTTAGTTAACAGCGTAATTTAAATTTTATGGTATGAAAACTTTGTATAGCGTCCTTAACGAAAGGTATTTGTATTATTCTTTCATATAAGCTGACATGAGTTCTGTAGTTTACTATACATACGTCAAATATCTATCGTAAACGACAGCAAATTCATTGTAGAGCCACTGATTGTATTAAGATAACTTCACTGACTATAAATCTAACTACCTATTTCACGTTTAGACAGTTGTCCTACTGCTGACGAATGACAAGCAAGTAGAACTAGAATTAGAAACGCAGAATAGTGTAGAATATATTGGTGGGATACCTTTCTAGGTATTTAGTATATATACATTTTTCAAAAAGCAATAATTAGGTGAATATTGTATGACATTTTTGAAATTTTGCCAATATAGTGCATCACAGCCGAACAATAAAGCCGCTTACACACGGTTAAATGCGCGCGTCCGTTGGCTGATATCGATGCGTTGCACAAATCTAATGGATTTTTTATGTTGCCAGAAAAATAATACTTGATTGAAACTAGAATTCTTTAAACTAGCGTGGATATTTGAACTTAAAGACTTTATCGCTTTTCTTCTGATTTTATTGATATTTTTATTGTTACCGTAAGTTATAGTATTAGATTACCTAAAAGAAGGTAAACTTGTTAGTTAACCTGCTTTTAAATAAAATTGGCATATTTATAGTGAAATGATAAGAAGAACTTATTTTTGTGTATAGTTACCTAAACAGTGTTCTTAAAATTCAAACGCTATATAAATTTGTGAAATAATATCAGCATCGATAAATTATTACTATTATGGGAAATTATACATTTTAATAAGAATCCATCTTTTTACTCTCTCTACACTGCATTTATTTCTAATATTGATATGAAATTTTGTTTCTAATGTACTAAAAGGTGAAACGGGAATCAAAATCAAACGGACGCATCTTATAACCGAAGAAGTACTCTTAGCAAAGAAGTAGTAAATATAGGTTTAAGGAGTTTTATCAATTTTTATCAAACACAAATGAAAACTTACAATTTTGCCAGTTCCCAAAATGCATACTGACTTTTGTTAATAAATAATAATAATCATTGTTATTACTTACAGAAGTATTACAGTGCAGTAAAGTGTGTGTAAAACAATTACAGAAGTGTATCAATCAGGTGCTGGACAATCTACTTCCTATTGTGATTTGTGCCGCAGTATCGAAAATGCAATCGTGGTGTACTTTTTCCTAATCCGCACCTGGGAACAATATTGCAGATTGTAGGCAACACGGAGAAATTACGATTTGCGAGTTTTACGCTGGACTTTTCATGGCACCACACCTTAGCCCACTGGATTTTTATCTTATAGAGTTATATTGAAACAAATAAGAACACTGGATAAATGTCGTATTTGTTAATTTAAACCATGAAATCAGAGAAGATTCCGCTGTGATATTTCGCCCTCGAGAAGAAACTCTGCGTCGTGGTCAAGTTTACGAGCTATTTGAGGGCGGCTACTGGGAGCTATATATGTTTCGACCTGAGGGGGATAAAAGTTAGATTACTTATTACCAAGTATCGTATCTACGTATATTAAATCGATAAGAATATATTTATTTCGACTGTTATTTTTATTATGTATTGCCCAAGCGTGTAGCGCGGGATTGTATAAATGGCACGTGTGGTGGGGCAAGGCGGGCGGTCCGCAGCGCTGGGCTTGCAGGACTATCGCTCACAATTCATCGACATTATTGGTTTGTTAAAAATATATTGCGTACCAAGAAAAAGCATTAAAATGAAATTCTTTTTGTGTTTTCGGGAAAAATAACTTTCAGTCAACAAATAAAGACATTGACCGGACTCTCACTTACACGATGTATATATGCTGCGACAGGTTATATAGACCAAAAAGTATGCTTCGCGTTTGTGGACTATAAGAATGTATTTGATGACATCGCGACCTGGGCCGTGTTTCAGTCTCATCATAGTTGCCACATTGACTCCATCTAACCAAGTGTTTTAGTTACTATATCAAAAGTAACGTTTTTAAGTAACTTTAATTTTCAGGATCAGAACTCTAAGACCGATAACCTTGCGGTAGCTGTATCGGTCGAATTTATTGTCGTATTGTCTATAATGTTTCATGGCTGTGGCCATGGAATATTTGGGCAAGATGCTCGAACACCTCAGTAGAGGGTTCCACATATATTAGAAACAAGATGACAGTTAAATTAACCGATATTTAGAATTCCTATATAAATGAGAAATTGTGAAGTTATTCATATGGCAGATATTTTTTTTAGTGGTATCGCTAGCAGTGTAACGGCGCCGGTGGCCGTGTACTCTCATTAAAACTTTCCTCAGGCCGACTCGCACGTGTTTTTAATTTTTATCGAGAGCACTCGTCGTTAGGGGCTCGCGGCTTCGGTGCTTTGATTGCGGTAATGACGTCTCCCCGGTCGTTCTCGCCACTCGTCAGACCACTATCTTCAAATAATAATTCCTGTTGGAATTAACTACAGGATTGCTTTTAATTACTCGACTTTGAAAGTTGTATGTCCGGTGTTATATAATTGCATAAACATATTTTCGATAAATTTTTACATTTTTGAAAGGCATTTTTATATGATTCTTATCTTAGTATGAATAAGTGATATATGTGTTGCAGGTACATTGACAAAGCGTGATATTATTATTTATATTGTAAAATTATAATTTCACGGTATATGGTTCAATCTGTTCCGTTTTTACGATTTCGCAGTTTATTTTTTATATTATTAGTATTTTACGGGATAATAATATGTAATTTTCTTTGTATTTATGTATTTTAAAATGGCAAATAAATGTATAAACTTCCCTTGAAAGAATATCAAATAAACAACAGTAAAACGTTAAAATTATGGAATTAGGAAACTAAGTATCAATTTTTAATTTTTACTAAGTGCGTAACGTTCTTTTGATATCAGAATAATGTTTCTGATGTTTTAATAAATACGGAGTAGCCTATATGTTATATTCATTTCAATTTTACGCAATCGGTGTTAAAATTTAGCTTTCCCTTAAGGTTATATTATAAATTCTATTATTCTATGTTAATTTGTTTTTATGTTTTTATGTTAATTTCACATTTACTTTTCGCAAACATAAATTAATTAGAAGAAAATACACCTGATGGTAACAGGGCTCTATTAGTTTGCTTTATAAGAGTTTTATTTATTGACATTTGAATTTCATTCTATAGGTAGTACCAATAGAATGAAAATTCAAATTTTGATTTCAGGCATAAAATGACATTTGCTAACTTATCCGGAAACAGCCGAAATGTTCGTGGCTGTTGAGGGGTAACAACAAGTTTATATAATCCTTTAGCTATCAGAATGCAGCGGCACTACCGACGTAGCTGGCAACAATCCGCTTATGCACGGTCACTGGCGGCGCCCGGTGCTCCCTCCATCTGCTGTCCACGCAAACAACTCTAATGGATTTTTCATGTCGATTTAGCACGACGCAGGTGTGCGTGAGTTAATCGAATATTTGAAATCATCGGCATACCGAATCACGTGATTTGGAAACTATGAAATCAGTAAAAAATAATTTTAGTAATTTAAATTATTCCACAGGAAGAAATGTGGTAATTGTAGAAAAGTAATTGTTTCAAACATAGGCTTATTACCCACAGGTATGGCTCAAAGATGGCCGGAACCAGATCTTATCCTGTATTCTCCTTGGAAAATCACCGTACAGTAACAATTTTTTTTCACGAATTTTTGGCTTATATATTATCAAATGATTTTTCTTTTTCAAAATTTATATGTTAAAACAGATACAAATGTTGATAATCCTAAAAAAAATGAACAGATTGTCTAATGTGTTCAAACATTCAATAAACTCCTTTTAATTTTTATTGAAAAAATTTTTAATATCATAGTAATATTTTTATAATTATATGAATATTCTAGTGTTGTACATTAATATCTATATTTGAAATGATTCCATTAATATTCTAGCCATAATTTAAATATATATATAATATATATATATATATATATATAATAAAAATAAATTTAAATATAATAAACTAGCATTACTAAATTGAGAACTTGAACCCAATAATCCATAATAATACTGTACTGAACTTGAAGCTATTCGGGGTTCTAGCCCTTTGATAAATAAGTTATGGTCGAATGGTTTAGAGGAAATAAAAGAGCATCTTTTAACACTTGGGAATTACATGTAACAAATTTCAAGCATGTATGTACATATATAAAAGGTAAAAGAGGGATATAGCTAATAGTGTGATTCTCGATTTTATTTGAAAATTTTAATAAAATTGATTCAGTTTTGAAGGAATAAATACGTTATTGTGAAATAGAGATAAATATATTATTATCGCAAAGAACGTGGAAAAATTTGAGGTTCACGAAACGGATTAAATAATTCACTACTTTCAATTACGAAAGAAATACTTAATCGTTAATTTTAACGATACTGTATTATTGCTTCGTGATATTGATAGTTTCAACAATTTTTTTTCAGCTTCATATTAATGTGTTAGATTGTTACCAAAGTTTAGCCACGCTAAACTTTGGTAGAGTTAAGTTAATAAATATTATTAGGACAAAAACTTGAGTTCAGCTATGAATGATGATACACCAGTTCAAAGCCATTTGCTACTAATTTCTAAATCAAGATAACATGTTTAAATTATTTATAGCATAAACGTTATTTATATACATACAACGAATTACATACTCAGAAACCGAACGTCGGTGAGTAGATATTTGCTCGATCAGTAGGATTTAAAGAAGCTTTAAATGAATCGCTATTTATATTTAAATGTTGAAAGTTTGAATATAAACGCTTTTTTTTCCCTTTTATTTGTACCCATTGTGCTTACAAAGAAAATATTTAGATAATTAGGTTCACCGGGGAAGAAGAAGTGGTGATTTCTAAAAATGAAATGGAATTAAAGATAAAAATTATGAATTACACATGTTCGAAACTGGTTAAAAAAATGTCAGTGCAATCAAAAAATGACATATCAAAAGATTTGGATTACATTATTTAAAAGTAAATTCATATTAAAATATAGTGAAGTAAAGAATAAGTCGGGTAAGCAATAGGGCGAAAAAAATATGATATCCTGCAATTGTACGAAACAAACATACCGCAAACGCCGCAATATCAAGTTACGACGTCGTCGTCAATGCGCGGACACAGGCTACACACGCATTGACAGTCCCACTTAGGCATCGATAGCTCGGATGAGCCAGTTAGAGAAGCAGCGCAAGAGCAACAGATTTCATAAATACGTATTTTTCATTTCACTCACCCGAAATGTTCGCTCTTACTGCCTGTTAGGATTATCGAGACAAAGAAATTGGGTTTCCTAGTACCTGAACCGTCTTTTCTTTGGTGGGAGTCTCATCCATCCTATCGAGGTGGTTTATTGAATACACCTCGTACTGCGGGGAGAATACTACTCACTCAAAGGTCGCCTAGCCATCGTCGTCAGGTACGGTTCGTAACTGTGTGACCTTACGTATGTGGGTTACGTTGATGAATGTAGTTCGAATTAATACTTTTTTGCTAAGGCATTAGTAATAGTACTATTTAAACATTTCAAGTAATTTTGATTAGCTTTAACAAATGAGAGGCTTATTGGCAACGAACTAAAGGTCGCTAAGCCTGAAGTGATTTTGAGGCTGTCGCCGAACCATTAATAATCATTAGGTTTGATATTGCGGGCTTATTAGGGATGGGAGCGACGAACTGCCTAAATTACGACATTAATTTTATAATTATTATTGTGAGGGCACAAAAGAACGACGCACAAAAACACGCAAGTTCCTCCGCATTGTTCAGGGAGAAAACAATGAATGATTGTTTAAAACTGGTCGGGAAATGACTGGCGGAAATCACCGTATCTTACATTATAGAGCGTGTTGGAAATACAATCATTTTTAGATGTTTCATTAGACTATATTAGAAGTAGACCATAACTTTACATATAATTCTGTTTAATTTTGATCTAGAATTTTCTTACATTCATATTTTTAGAGCGTCGGTGACGTTATGATCACGACACGGTCTTCGAATTGCGCGATTCGGGAGGTCCAGGGACAATCTTGTCATGGACAAATATGATTCAAATTTCATATGTACAATTATATGAAACTCCTACGGCGAATGAAAACATCGCGACGGAGCTTGTATACGAGTATATCTGCGAAGAAAATCAAAACTTTATTTAAAGTCAGTCAATCCCCATTGTGTCAGCTTGGTTGATAAGGGCATTTTACCCTATTAAAGGGTAGGCTCCTGCCTTTTGGTCGCAATAATAATATTTTATGGTATTATATACCCTATAAATGTAATAAATCCCCCATCAGTGCAGTCAGTCTCCCTTAGGTCAGCTTGTGACGAGTTGTTGGTGAGACAGCGAGGTTTCCAAGGTTGGGTTTATTTTTTAAATATAACTCATATCAGTCTTGAACTAAAATAAAAATAATAAGTAAACTATATGAATAAACTTATTATTTCTTGATAAATTCAAAAAATGATTGCGATTAAAATCTTTGAATGTTTTTTGAAATCAAATGAATTACTCGTAATTAAGTAAAAAAAAAATATTTACAGTATACAAATTCAAGCATTTTGTCTGGTGATGAGACGCCAAATGATCTTATCCTATAATTTCCTAATAAGTAACGACACGTTTTTACGGCTTAACTCAAGTTCCTAAGAATTCAAATCTTGAATATCTCGTACTTTGCATCTAATGCAGTATCTGCTCATTGTTGTATACGTGTTTTCTATTAATGTATGTGTGTGCAATAATAAATAAATTAATGTCAGTTAAAGCTGTCATTCAAAAGTCTTCCACCTCTCTCTACGTCAGCCCTACTGCCTACCTGAATCATTACCGTAACTGTAAAGTATCGTAACTGGCTTATTGTTTAGTAGCTTCTAGTTCTCTTATATTTAGACAGTGAAAACAATTTGTACCAAAATTAACTTTTTGGTGACATTAGTTGCACTCAATAGTTTTAGTGATACTAACGCTTAAAAGTGTGATTTACTGCATTCGGTTTAGTTGTTTCCTTACGAGAATTGGTTTTGATTAATTTGCTCTCATATGAAAGGTAGAAACCGTGTAGGAGCTGATAACTGGGGTATGAGAGGGAGTTGATGGGTTGGCTGGGTGTTTTCGTTATAGCTATAGCAGAAGGTTCTTGATTAATAACTGCCGACTAGCTCAGGAGGACAGTGCAACAGACTTGCATTAGGGACCTGCTACACGATTAAGTTTAATTCAAAGGTCGTTTGTCAGATATAAACGTTGTTTAAGCGTGATGAGGTACCTCCAATCGCAAATAATATGTGGTTTTAATGCCTGTCTGAAACGAATAGAACACGAATTCATAGGTTTAATATTTCTAAAATTGTCATCGTTTTTGCTAGCACGAGTGTTGATGGTAATTGTTATAAACTATCATGTCAGGATCAGTTTAATCAGCGTGCTCTATCTTACTTTTATTGACCTTCCAGATTTCTTTGTTTTGTGTATATGACCTGAAAAAGAAAAGAGTAGGTTACTTGTAAATATATACTAGTGGGGCTTATTTTGTATTAAACTAGTTTGTTGGGCGCAATTCTTTAGTAGTTATACTTTGATTGGAATTTCTAACTGAACAGTAGTCCATGTCCTAACCCGATCATATCCCGAATAGAGAAACAAATATACAAAGGACATGGAATTAGATCACCACAACCACAATTCTAATATACATTTTAGCCTACGTTTTGGTCTCTTGGTATGTTGCTATTTTATAATTATAGTCTAGACAACAATTATAAGTAGATGTTGTTTATTATTCAACTTTTTTATATAAATATTGATTTGAGAGGTAATTTACTACAGAATATTTAGAAAAGTGCTACTTACTTTCGTTAAGATATTATTATCATAGGGGCTTTGGGCCGACTTCGATCACACTGGCCCAGTGTAAGTTGGTGAGGAAGCGTCAGACTCTCGCCTGTTCATTGCCAGGAAACTTGATGAGGTTGACTTCGGTCTTGTCAAGTATTTTATTAAAAAAAATTTGCAATTTTAATGATCAATTTGTTTTCAAAAATATTGTGTTGCTGTTTTATACGAACAGCAACACGTTAAACGTTATACATGAATCGTAAAAATCACAGAATTTTTTTTACGAGAGGCAAGAGTTATCCATAAAGTGAAAATTTTAATTACAACGTTTTACTGTTTGTACGTACTTGTATTCATACGATGTTATTAAATTATCGTATTGCTCAATACTCCAGGCTGCTATTATAAGGTATGTCAATTATAGTTACTTTTATACGGATCTCCGAGTTACATAATTATCTAGTAGTGATTACATATTAATTGCATCGTGTGAACAATTAAGGTTTGACGCCTCTAATTATATACCTCTATTACTAAGGACGGGTTTCATGTATTCGTTGTGGCGAATACTATAAGTTAGCTAGTAAGATACACGAGTTAAGAAAAGTTAAAGACGATGTACTTATAATATATACATTTATGCACGTCATATAATACTTTGAAAAATTTGGCCAATTTTATACAATGCAATGCGCGGCTTAGAAGAGCAAATAAGGGTTTATATTATAAAATTTTTCGAAAATGAAAATAGGTATAATCAACTAAATTTCTTTTAAAAAAATAATTAATAACTCAATACACAGTTATATATTTTTATGTTGAGATAACATTCGAAGAGTAAATCGAGTGTGATCAAAATATTTCTCATAATAATAGGACAATGAAAATTCTTCTACCCATAATCAGAAACGACTTCCTCGTAGGGCATACGCACTAATGGTGATCTAGTGAATCAGGTGATTTGTGATCTATCTTATTCCAACCATCCCAGGTCTTTCCAGAATGCCAGAAGCTTCTTGGAACTTCTGCATGCTTCCGGTAGAGATATTGGGACTGAAAAAGTTTAGCCCATTATTCAACGATGCTTCTGTACTCCATGAGAACATGTTGTGGTTAAACACCACATTGCCTCCATACATCCTCTGCATAGAAGGCTGTCTGACACGTTTATTATGAATAGGTCTGTCTGTTCAAATCGCGAGAGCGCACCCCGCCATGTGCTCCGTATGAGCCCAGAGAACTCGGGGGCGTTTTAGTGGGTAGGCCGGTCCTCTTGACCGGAGAGCCCCACAGACGGCCGCGTCTTGCCAGCGCGGTGTTATGGTGCACAAGGTAGCATTTCCCCCCCTCAAAAAAAAAAAGGTCTGTCTGTTCAGGGACAATGTCCGGTTAAGGCACCTATGACTTTCCGGATTTTGACCCTGTTTGATTTTATGACGGAATGCGCAAGCTTTTTAGATGTTACTGGGACTACGTCTTTCAACAGTTTGCATCCCTCATTGGTTCTCCATTCTTTTTTATGACTTTCTTTGGTTTTCGCTCGCAGCAATTTTTTTTATCTGGGCCGGTGGGATAGTTTCCCCTTGTGTACGCTCAATGGTGAACAACGAATCACACTATCCCTATAAAAAGACAACGGCGTTTACCGTCAGCACCATCAAGATTGGAATAGTGCCATAATTACTCAAGTCCAATTGGGAGCCACTTTGTAAAAGTGATGTTATGAGTAATCTTTGATTTTTTTTTCTATAACGCTTGAGCTGTCGTCACTATAACAAGCCTTATATACTTAATGTTTTAATTGTTGATCATGCAACTATGCCACTGAGCATGTTATTAGCCTAAGGTGCAGATACAATATAATGAGCACCTAGAGACCGTTGTTCCCTCACTAGTATGCATACGATGGTGCGCCATGGTCTGCAAGGCTCTTATAATTCTAGCGATCGTGTGTTATGTTCAATCAAAGGAGGTCCTGGTAAGATTTTCAAACAGTATTAAAATTGATTACTATGATGGTATGTGTAGTACATTATTTTTTATTACCGTTTCATAGCCCTTACCAAAATAGTGAAATTTATAGAATCACTTTATTGTCCCTCTATCAAGACCGTTTTTCTCATAAACGTGTGATTGTAAAGCAATGAAAGTTAAAGTTAAAGTTTTAAATGAAAACTACAAGGAAAGAATCCGAACAGAACATTTCTAGATAAATCTTAATATCATTAACACAGAATAGTTAAATTTGGCATGAAGCAATATCATATAGCAGAAGTAAAGAAAAATATCCAAAATTTGTAGTTACACCTTGATAGCTCGACCGAAGTGTTACCACGGTCTCACAGAAAACCGGCGTAAAAGAGCGCTGCACTGTGTTTCGCTGAGTGAGTGAGGGTACTGGATGCCCAAACCCCTATCGTCACTTATGCTGGTACAATGAAAATAGGAAATACCCTAGGAGGTACTAGTACCACCTTTATTGTATTTCCTTTTTTGTACTAATACTGGTACTAGTACGAAGTTTGGTATCGCATACAATATACAATCGCACAAATCGCATTTAAGCGTAACGCTGCAGGCCGCCTCTCTTAGTCGGGGGGGGGGGGGGGCAAAGCCGCGTACAATATTGTCCGGGGCAAGAGAAAACATTTCTTAACACCTGTCATCACTCTATGGACTTTTGCAACATTTGAGAATTGCATTCCAACCTTGACGCTGTATCTCTTGAGACAGGTAAGTCGGCTTTACCCTTCCAGATCGCGACTCAGATATCGTCTCCAGCAGACAAATCTTACCTAAGCTATCCTGGGTACGAAGTAGAATATTTGTTAGTACTGAAGGCCGGAGTATGCGTGTACGTTAGAGACGCATCAGCATTCAGCAATTTTGAAAGTAAGGACCTTTCTATTTTATGATTCTATCCTTTGCATCCTTTGTCTATACCTGCTTTTATAGGTTACAAAGAGGAGGAAGAGTAATGGAGCAGGTCCAAATGGCCAGAGATGTCCACAACTCGAGTGGATCCGATAGAATTTCTTCTATTGTTTTGAAAATATGGGCTCCAGAGTTGCTCAACGCAACTTTTTCGGCTTTTCTACTCTTCTTTGCCCTAAAAAAATAACCGTTTTAGTCAGTTCAACTACAGATCTATAACTATAATCTTCCTGTTCTGGAAGATAATGAAATTCATTATCTACAGCCAGGTCCTTGGATACTGGTCAGGCGCATTAGAGTTGGATACAGTGGTGCCCGTAATTAACTGTGTCCGGTGTTGGGCTTCTTGGGCGGAAATCGCCATCTATAGTTAGGTTAGATAGATTATGGTTGGATAGAAGTAAATAACAGTATGGTTTCCGTGTAGGTCGTTCGGCTGGTAATCTCCTATTCTCAAAGAATGCTATAAAGGATGTCTTAATGTAGGATAATGAGAATTTTATGAATGGTAAATTTAGGCGACTTTTAGACGGTACGTGTTTCACAAGGTTAGTAAATAGTTTATGATCCTATATGCGACTTGAGTTGATGTCTCTATTTGAGACTTTTACCTTACTGTCTGGAGTGAGAGTTGATGGATGAGTACCGCGACGGCACCCAGCCGACACTATTGCTCAATGTCGCCGTCTACGAATATGTAATACAGTAGAATACACGCATCTCCAATGACTTACGACATTTGCTAGTAACCACTTTACGAATATTTTTGTAAAAAAATGTTTATTTTGTGTGCCAATCTAAGTTTTATTGAGATAAGACATCAAATATTCTGAATGTCAATGACTTATGACTGAATAACACCTGTATAGAAATGACTAATAGGAGTTAGGCAAATAATATAAAAATATAAAAATAGCACAATCAATCAATTAGTTGAAAAAAAAAAACAACTCCAATATGGTAAACAAGTATATATAACAGGTGTAAAATGCAATAAAAAATATTACTCGAAGTTAAAAACTAAATAAAATTACATATATATCTATTTCTTAATAGAGATACCTACTGGGTTTAAGTTTCTAATTCAACGATATATTGAAGCTTCGAACATTCGCAGTGGAAACAGAGTCATACCATTTAAATTAATATTTAACGTTATGATACAAGTTGATGCGCATTGGGACAGTCCCTATGGAATCACGACTTAATATTTTCTTTGAGAATGTTATCTCATTTTTAATATTGAAGCGACTTACTTCCCCCACGGTGTTCACAAAGGTAACGTATGTAGATCAACAGAAAGCGAGTGAATAGTAATAGCTACCTCTTCATATATATTGTGTAGTAATATTTTTGGGTAGGTACTATGCATAATAATAATAATAAATGATTGGAGTCCTTCCATAGCCTAGTAATTATTACCACCAAAATCGAAATTCAATAGTCCACAAACGTTTTAATACTCCTAATAAAGGACTGTGTCTTATAAAGACGTGTGATAATAAGTAACATATTAAATATTTCTGACATATATATATAAAACACAAATTTCTATCATAATGAGAAAATCAACATAAATGTATAAGTTATGATGGAAAGAAAGCTTAAAATATTTAACATGTATTATAAATATTTAACATGTAACCTATAAAATTACCCTCAAAAAGGTGCCCTGTCATCCGTCATGTGCTACTTTTATCTTTTTGTACTGTTTTTTTTCCTATACCTAACTACAAATCTCATTTCAGGAGCTGAGCGACGAAATCAAAGAAATAATACAACATGTTCACAACGAATGCGTCTCTAAGACTGGGGTGGCCGAGGGTGAGTTTGCGAAGGAAATTTTCTTTTCTCTTTGTACTGAGCATGTTGTAATATGCGAATGACGTGGAACAATCGCCACGAGTAATCCACGTACCATAGCTCTTATATTTAACTAGAATCGGTAATAGAGAGAAAAATTACAATAAATTTTTTTGTTAGTATGTTCATTGTTCGTACATTAGTAATATGTAAATGTAATGAACTCGCGAGGAAAGTAATCTTTGCACATCATATTAATACTAGACCACTACCAAAATACTTATAGATATAATACTTTATTACTTTTTATTAAATACTTATTTTTTCAGTATCTGTATCTACTACGAAGAATGTACCTAATCGCATAACCTTACTTTAGTATATTTATTTTATAGCAAGTGTTATTACAATGAAACTAAAATTACCAAAATTGAACATTAAAGTAATAAATGATTTACTTTTATATATATAATATAATGATTATAATATGTTAATATTTTCTAATGTTAAAACATTAGAACCAATAACTACTTGCCAAAACATTTACAACATATAAGTACACCTTTTCAAGATAAGTTCATACATATTTTTTATAAAAAATATGATGAAGAAAAATAGAATTAGAATAAAAATCTAACGTTTAAAAGTATGTTTTCACTAGTGCATTTCTTATTAGTTTAACGATGTTTGTAGGCATTATAATAGTCTTTATTTTCTCCTGCCCCCAGAGGATATAAAGAATTGCGAAAGCGGTATATTTAAGGAGGACAAGAAATTGAAGTGTTATATGTTTTGCCTGATGGAGGAGGCGAACCTTGTGAGTCTTTTGTTTGTTTCTCTCTCCGCTGTGCCCGCTTGCGAAATTAGATACAAACATGAGTTTAATTTATTTTTAACTCGATTCGTTGGCGTCGCATTCAAAAGTAATGTGGTTATGCAGCTTGTGCTGACACTTATTAACATTTATACTGAGTCCATAAGGCTCCAAAAGTCTGTCATTCCATAAATTTAGTAAATGAATATATGTGAGATTATAAAGTATAAAACACTTGGACAAATAAAAACTCTTAATTGAATAATAATTGACATTAGATACAAACAAAATTATAAAAATGCGTTATTACATTATGCGATATAATGTTAAATGCTCGAAACAAACATTGTATGAAATGAGTATGACAGTACAGAGTGACGACTCTGTACTGTCATACTCGCACTTTCATAATTTTGTTTGTATCTAATGTCAATTATTATTTAATTAAGTATTTTTATTTGCCGACTGGCATGGGTACTAGGTTTTAGATTATTTTTATAAGTTATCCTCTCTCCTACTTTTGCTGTGCCCGACAGGTTTCATGGTGTGTATGATCGACTGGGTAAGACTGAATAATGTAAGGTAAAATATCATTTATCCATAATTATATTTTTAGCCAGAATAAATAAATAAATCAATAAAGCACTAAAACTTTTTTAGATCCACATAACTCAAACAAATAAACTGAGATAAACGATACATTTGAATAAAATGTTTCGTGGAGAATTTTATAGTTGAGACTTTTTTTATAAGCATTGTTTAAATTATGTTGTAACGAGATAATTGTTTATAATATTACAAATTTTGTAATTTTTCAATAATATAGAGTTCTTCAAAATGAACTAAAATACTATAACATGAACATACTCGTATTAATACGAGTAATATTAATTTAGACATATTTCACTTTTATTTCATTTGGTATTTTAATGTGATTCAAAATCAAGATCAAAATCAAAATCAACTTTATTCAAATATGACTTATAGAAAACCTTTTGAATCATCCAAATTTTTTTTTCCTACCCTATGGGTGGGTACCCATTCAGGACGTATTTTTTAGCTGTTAAGAAGAATGGGCGCAAGAAACTTATCAGCTTTATCAAAAGTAATAACAACATTTACAATAAATTATGTCGTTATATATGTACATTGTATGATACAATGTACATATATGTTTACAATTTATAAGGTAAAACAAATATTTACAATTTAGAATGCATCCTCAAATCAACACCAAGCATTGGCATCATTTAAATAATCATTGACTTTGTAATAGATTGACTTTGTAATTGATTAAATAAAATGTGATACAATTATTTTCGAAGTGACATTCTTAATTTTATCATACAGAACACAGATTTTGGTGGACATTATATTTGTTCTTTTAATGAGGTTTTCGGATATATAATTACAAATGTGTATTACAGGTGGAAGATGATGGTTCTGTAGACTATGAAATGATCATCAATATAATACCCGAAAAGTACATGGAAAGAGCTAGCAAAATGATACTATCCTGTAAATATTTGGGTGAGTTCATAGTTATAGGTTTCATAGGTTAATAGTTATAGTTTCTTATTGTGTTTTTACACATTTCTTTGAAGTTTTACTTCTAACTTTATAACTGGTTAGTACTGGTGTTCAAACATATTATAATAATAATAAAATAGGTAGTTTAAAAAAAAACCAACAAATTTTCTGTAAATCTCTATAACAAGAAAGTCGTAATAGTCCCCTTTTAGAAATGGAGGCTTAGTAAGTTTGAGAGCAAATATCGATATTAAACTGCAGATTACTCCAATCTACTGACTAGAAGGCGGAAGAACTCAATAGGGTATTTTAGTTTTTTAAATTACCCTTTTTATTATGATATACCCAATGCTAGTCTCACAATACGATCTAACGTCACCTCTCAATCAAAAATTTATGGAACCGTTCAGGCAATAGAATCAAAATTAACTTTATTCAAATATGACTTTATAGAAAGCTCTTTTGAAAGAATTATACATACATACACAAAGCGATTAACGCCGTCCATAGCTACAAACGTAGAGGATTCGTAGGTGCGTTGCCGGCGTTTTAGATGGTAATAACTTATTTTTTTAAGGTTTGTATAACGGTTCTGAGGGAGTTCTTAAACTCTAATTTAGGGTGTCAAATATTGCTGAATATAAAATTTTCACTGGCTTTCAGTGTTTGAATCCGGTATTTTAATGATTACTTGTTCCATCTGTTTGCAGATACGGCAGATAAAGATAGATGTCAAAGTGCCTTTGACGTTCATAAGTGCTCATACACTAAGGATCCAGATGTAAGTTTCAATTAGTTTTTGTAAATACATTATGAAAGTTAAATAAGTAGGTAGCGAACGTGTTACATACAGATGACAAGAATTAGTGAATAAAAATTTTAAATTTGTGTCTCTAAATAAATTGTAATTCGTAAGTGTACGACAAAATATTAATGATTTACAAGAAAGCAAGATTTTTGATTTAGTGTTATTTGAGTAGAACCTTTTCTTGAAGGTACATTGGTAGTCTGTTTAAAAGAAATACGGATCAAGGATTTTTATTTTATTTCAGTTTTATTTCTTATTCTAAGATGAAGAGCACGCAACTGAAATCAGGTAACAGAGTTAAGAAATAAATCTACTTAAACTAATGCATTTTTTATTTCACGTTTGTTTCCACGAACCAAATTTATTTTTATTTTAGCTTAAAGCACTATCATATTTGATTTGATCAGCGAGACTGCGATTTGGTATTTTACAAGTTTTAATGCATTTAATGTGAGTAAAGTGAAAGAAAATATCGTGAGGATATGATTTTAAAATTACAATAACGTTAGAGACAAGTCAAAAATTCGTTAACAGTTGCAGATAACTTAGACCAACAAGACATTATCAAAACTTTTATTGTGCTTGTATTGCCAACTTAAGACGGAGTGCTGAATATCATTAATTCAAAAGAAACCAAATCACCGATTACGATAAATAATCTTCTGGTCTTCAATTTATGGTGCGAATTATTTAACTTCGTGTAAATAAAGACGCAATTTGGCGTTAGCCGCGGGCCTCGGCCCATCTATTTTTTATGAAATCTCATTGTAATTTATTCAGATCTTTAAAGAAGTATAATGTTAAGGTATTAATTCCCTCCACCAGAAATAATTTGTGCGAGAAAATGAATGAGTCCGAATCTAATAAAATACGCTATTCTGGTTAAGTCTAATAAAAATACTAAAAGGGTCCCGTTGTGCATCATTTAAAAGTCAAAAGGAATGCGAGTTTTCCTAATTAATACTTGCCACGTTTTATAATAAAAGCAGGATCGTCCGTTTCTATTTAATACTATAAAAGCGTACCTTAGTACACACGCTTTATTATGTACTACTGAGTATACATATTTTTAACCGATTTCTTCTTTTTCTTGCCCTGTTCCCAATTTTATTCGGGGTCAGCGCCACATGTCTTTCTCTTCCACTCTCCTCTACCACTCGCTATTTCGACACTCACTCTCTTCTTCAACATATCAATAATCACATCGTTCATCCATCTTTTCTTCTGTCTTCCTCTCTCCACACGCCCATCCACTTTCATGTTCACGACTTTCCTAGTAACATGATCATTCCCTCTTTTTAATACGTGACCATAACAGGAAAGTCTCATTTCTCATTTTTAACCGACTGCGAGATGCAATGGAGAGGTAATGTGGTTATCAATCTATATACGTAAGTACGTGTATGTAATGTACGTATAGAGACCAACCGCGTGAACTGATTTTGATACTTCTTACGACTATCAATTAATCTTGCTAATGTCATCAAAGATATGACATTAACGAAAATTAAAAATGGCTATTAATAGCTGCTTTATTGTGAAAAACGAAAAAAATATAAATCGGTCTGTGCAAAAGATATAAAAGAGTTTTTTGAAAAGATTCTAACATTTAGATTTTAATAGTTGGTATCCGTTCAATGTAATACCTACTTAGCTCAAATCTTTTTAAAAATGGGTCCTGAGTGCTTAAGTCTGTACACTCCGCATCATAATTTGTTTGTACAGGCCTACTATATATGTATATTTTGTTTCTTTTCAGTTAACATTTAATGTTATTTTTATGTAGATAGGTTTTCTCTTTGTTTTTTTTTGTGTTTTCTAACGTCCAACGCGTCAACGCGTGTTATTACCACTCTATATAACCATACCAAGTGACGGTCAGGTTGACGCGAAACTTTTTGGCTCTGTTCTCGTCCAAAATGTAATAGAGTAGTAAAGATTGTTCTTTTTTACATTTGGTTAGTAAAGTTGTCTGTTAAGCGTAATTAAACACTCACCGATAGTAAATGCTAAATGGTATCGAAATTTTTTCTGTGCAGCTTTTACGATAACTTTTACAATTTTACGATATTTAAATAATAGTACACATGTAAAATATAATATACTTTCTTGTTTATTGATATAGAAGTATTGTTCACCATTAATGTAATGTCATTTGTGTAGTATTAGCTTCATCAGTATGACAACTGAAACGTATTCCCACAATAATGATGATGCTTGCCGATGTGGAAAGTGAACTTGAAAACTCGAGTAACAATAAAGAGCACGTTATTTAACAGCAAAACGACATTCAAAAGACGGAAAAACCGAGGGTCGGAACATCTGCACATAAAGAGGCAATTTGGAGATTGCCGGGGGCGCGCAACCGCCACAGAGAATTGTACTCGAATGTATTCAAAATTAAAAAAACGAAGAAAATATTGCAAGGAAATTCATTGCGGTAAAATAAACAGGAGTGGCTTGTTGATGTGGTTTCCCGGGACAGGGTTCGTGTTGTCGCCTGCTTTATTAACTTAGGCGTAATTCATGTTAAAATAAATTATCTAGTGAACTTATAGCGTTTACAATAAAATTGTATGTTATATCTGACGTACAGATATAAACAATATTTCTAATTAAGGGAACTATTTATTGGTAATTATTAAAATTTTCTAAAAATCTCTATTATACCTCAAAATGTATATATCTATAAGCATATAACTATAGGGCTGAAAAGTATTAGTAAACAAAATCAAAAATACAAGTAAATCGTATCAAGTGATATTTTAACTTACAAATATAATTTGGAGACGATCTCATCACAACAAGTAACCATAGTTGATTGTTTTAGTAAATATACTAGTTGTAGATTTCTATTCACATACAATAAAACTAAATAAAGTTAGTAAAAACAAAATTATCATCACTAGTAGTATTTATTCTGCCAATGCAGACAGAATATAAAATGACGACTCGTGTTCATTTGGATTAACAATTATAGCTTTATTAATATTCCAACCAAACCTAGCACGTTCGTTTAAATTGAAATCGCCTACCGCGTAGAGCGCGCTACGTACGTAGCAGACAATATTTTCCAAGCGTTTCATAGAACCAATATTATTTGCCTTGCGCAATCAGTCATTATATATCGTACCTAGGTCAGTATTCAGATTCATCAAATATCAGAGAATAAAAGAAGATCTCTCGTTAAAGGGGTAATTAATTACGCCTTGTATTCATTAATCTCTGATTGGAGACACAGTGATTAGTTAATAAGGGTCTTCACTTACAGTTCATTACTTAATCTAATAATCTTGGATTATTTCTATAGTTGGTCGATGACGGTATGGACCATAATTAATGAGGGATTTTATATGTTGTCAGTCATTAGAAGCGCTCATGTTTCAAAGCAAAGGGGTACATTTAATTAGTGATATCGATACTCATTTGACCGATTAAAATAATTAGAGATACAGTATCATTACCATCGTTTTGACTGAAAGAGGCCTACTGATGGACATAGGCTTCCCCCAAAGATCTGTACTCCGGTCGGTCCTGTGTTGATAGCCACCAGCGTTGTGGGACGCTACCTCGTAGGCCTGTCGACGCTACAAGATAGCGTCAAGCAACCATAGTGGCAGCAGTAGCAGCAACTGGTAACCGCAGTTGGAGCAGTAGTAGCAGAAACAACAAGCAGACAGTAAGATATTTCAGGGCTTTATTAATACCTTTGTTGAGAGCTGAAAGTAGAATTACCTGTGTAGCGACAGTAATATAAAAATGTCAAAATATAAGAAAATTACTTAAATTCTAACAGTGTGATGTTACTCTGACTGTTGTTATAAGTTGGCAACAGTGAAAATGTTTTAAGCATTTATTTAAAATTAAAGTATTTAAAAGTAGAGAAAAAAGTAAGATACAAGCGTACAATACAATGAAAGTGCTAAAATTGAAAGCAAAACAATGAAAATAGAGTAATTTAATGTTACTATAATAAAAATTGATACAATAAAAATTGGTATATATTTACAATGTTATTAATAAATGTGAATACCAAGTAAATTTGAGATATTCTTATTTATATTACATTGCTGGTCTTTTAATATTTACATAGGTATACCGCTACAGAGCAGTCAACAGTAGATATGATTCAATTTAAAAGTTTGAAAAATATTATATAGTATTATTATTGTAATCAAATAGGAAATTTACAACTTACTTATATTTTTTCGAAATAGTCCCCTTGGTTTTTAATGCACTTTGTCCATCACTGTTCAAGTTTCTTGATGCCATCATAGAAGAAGCTTTTTGTTTGAAATGCATGTCAAGAATGCACCACTTCACCACATAAAGTTGTGTTGGGCTTTGGTGTTAATAGATTACCTCTGCTTAGTATGCTTAACACATAACAGTGCTGTGAGAGAGTACTCCAAGTATTTCCTACATACAAGTTGGATCCAGCGAGCACTTTCCTACTTTGAATATTCTCATACTTCAACTTATATTTTTATATATTTTGCTGCGTGAGTGTAGTATAAAAACTAAAGGGTAGATTTGTAAATACAATTGAAATTGAACAATGGCAAGCCTTAGGATCATTCGAGAACATTCGGATAGTATAGCGACGTTATAGTTTAGTAACATAAATAGTGTATATTTCGATTGCATTCATTCACAGTTATATCGTTGCTTTAATGGCAATTACCGAATTTCACCGTATTTATTGGAAAATATATATAAACCGGAAGGTAGGAAGGTATAAAATCCACGTTCAGCGCCACAAATATTACAATTCGTTCCTATTGTGCGAATAGGTAGAATCTAATTTTATACGAGTATGTAGGATTAATATGTATTTTTCGGTAAGATTCTATAATGTTTTCATTATAAGTATATTCTACGAATACGCAGACAGGATATATACGTCACTTTACCCTTTTCGTACTCTCCGTAAATATTAAATGTTAATGTGTTTCGCGAATTTCGTCACATAATTCGTAATGGAGCACTATTGAAAGATATTAAGTGAGGCAGGCCGCGCACGTAGCGCACGATCGGCTGGTGGTATTACTGCGACGCGACGCCAAATTACGGGATCCGCCGTCTTGCCTTTAGTTTAGCCACAGATAACATAAAAGGTATCGGATTTGTTCTTCCTCACAGGTGCAGTGATTGCAACATTACAGACATGATCATAATCTATGAATGTATGTGGTATCGGGTCCCCATTTTTATTTTAAATAATCACTTACCTATCGTAACTTTTTTATTACAATATATTTATTTTCTCAAGACACTTCACGAAATTGTTAATTTCCAAAGCGCCTACTTAGATTATACAGCGATGGTATGACTTCAAAAATGGAGGATGTTCTTAATTAGACTGTTTATATATTGTATTTTTCGCATGCCATGTGTTAAATGAGTTAAATAATTATCATTAAATTTGTATTGTCCTATAAGGCGCTTGGAAATAATTACCAGAGAGAGTCTATACCAGAGTCATCTGCTTCGGTACCTGTTTACATACATACATATATGTCACGCCTTGTTCCCAATGGGGTAGGCAGAGACCACCTCTCTCCACTTGCTACGATCCTGGCACACTTCTCTTGCTTCCTGGTACCTGTTTCTACCGTAAAATAGCAGTATTCACATTGCTATGTTTCGGTATGAAGATTTACCACCAGGTAGGCAGTCTGAATGCTTAATATAGTAACATAAAAAACAATATAACGTTCGTCTCTTTTTAGGTGAAATTTTTACATATAGTTTGTTTGTTGTTAATTATAAGTTGGTCCATAGATTATATTAATTTATTCATTATAAGTGTAGTTTATGTCATAAAACCTTACCTGCCGTGCCAGTTTGACTCAGTATAATCATTTTACATACTTTTATCTTACCTACACAATTAGGAATAGTATACCAAAAGCACTACCTGAATTCTATAGGAACTCTACACGAGACGAGGTTGCAGCATCAGTATAGACAATGTAATATATTATTACCATTTATTGTTTTTCAAAGAATTCTCCGCGATATTTAACACACTTTTGCATGCGTTCAAACCTTTAATTAAAACATTTATTCCACTCCAAAGTGGGGGTAGTCAAAATGGCCGAATTGTATGCATCGACAGCTTCTTCGGGAAACATTGACCGCGAATATTTTGATTATGGGAAATGTAAAAAATTTGTTAGGGCTAATATAAGTCAGGGCTGTAAGGCGGATGGTCAAAAATATCTCTGTTTGCCGGGTGGTGTGCGAAATTACATTATCATCGTGCAGTATTATACGTCTTGTTTTTATGAAATTCGGTGATGACTTGTGGCAAATAAACAGCGTTAACCGTAAATGCGTAACCTTGCTATCTTCTAGTAGAATAGTGACGACGTGATTACCCTTTGCCACAAAGGCGGCAACCATTTTTTTGAAGTGTTCCGTGAGTGTACGACCTTGATCAGTTTTGGCTCATTCTGGAAGACCCAAACAGTAGACTGTTGCTTAGAATTTGGATCGCAAGTACGTATACAAGACTCGTCACCACTAACCATTTCATAAACAAGCTTTGACTATCCTCGATTGAATTGGTGCAGAGGTTTTGGTCGCTTTTTGGTCGTCGCTAAGCAAATGGGTTATCCAACGGGAGATCAACTTTCTTACGCCAAGTTCTTCATGTAGGATTTTTTGAACAGTGGTCCATGAAATGCTCACGGATGCCTCTATTTCACGATATGTCACATGATGATCTTCGAAGAATAGTTGACGCACGGCTTCGTTTCGACGGCGGATGCTAGCATGGTGCCGTTGCCAGACGTACGAAAAAACCCAGACGGGGGTCATTATTTATACATACATAAAGTTTAGAAATCAAAATAAAAGTTATATGTAATAAAATTATTAATAGAAGAAATAGGTAGTACCGGAATAAAGGAACCCAACTGGAAAATTTTGAATTTCTTTGAGGTGCAAGGTGAAGATGCAGGTATATACAAATTGGATTGTTATTGTGATCTCCCTAAGCAAAAAGAAGCATCGCCACACTGATCGAAGAACACACAAAACACAGATAAGAAAAAGATTTGCAGTTAGGAACCGACTCGTGACGGACTTAGCCATTATTTAAGGTGTGGTAATGGCGGTTCCCATGATGCTATGTGAAGATATTGAAATACATAAACATCTTTATTTTAATCGAGGTAGTTGAAGCATACCAGTTGCTTGGGATGAAAATAATAAAATCCCAAGCTCATCCAGAGACTACCAAAATCAAAGACAAAACGAGCTCTGTTTGCGTGGAATAAGCGGTAGTTCCACGTAGTTCCACATATATGAGATGCCGGAGTAAAATAATATATTTTTTATCTTCACTTCATGACTATTAACAAATTCAGTCATCGCGCGTCGACGAATCCAGGAAATCATTCGAAGATAAGGCAACTAAATGTGTTAAGACAAGAATATGCACGATTGAATGAAACTGACATGGCCTGTTAAAAGTACATTCAGTCGGCGGTCGTACTGTTAAGTTGGACTTAAATCACCTCTAACATAGTAATGTCCATAATCGATTCTTACAATTGTAATCTACCGATTATAATAATATGACCAGTTATATAAGCTTTTTCTGGTTTAAATATTAAGACAATCTGTGAACTGTCATATATCACAAGTTGAAGCAGTTCATATGTCTAATATACAAAGAAGTATAAATGCAAAGCTTACGTACTATCAGGTGGGCGGCAGTCAGGTTTTTGTGCAGTAAAAAAAATATCTCTATGTGTGATTCTTTTGCCAATTGGTGGTTGGATTCCTTTGATTTCACTTTTAACATTTTTATAAAGTATCTACACAGTAGATCTTACTGTGATTTCATGAATTAATTTTAAGCGTTTGTATAATTGTTATTATTAACAAGGTCACATTTGGATAGCGTTGTGTTATAATATTAACAATAATGTATGTTATTACTTTATTTTACTTTTTAGTTACTTTTATTCACATTTTGTTGTTTGCTTTTTCTTAATAAAGATAAGTTATATACATATGTTTCGTTATATATATAACGAAACATATATATTGAACATATCACTATTACAATTTCTATTCTTAATATTGTTATGACACGTAAATGTTTACTGTTATACAGTACTACTACAATAACCTATTCATAATGTTAAACAATTTATTGGTGTGGGGACGTTAGTGAAACAAACCAATTATCCAAATAAATTGAGTTAGCTCCCGGCCACGACGGGGAGCCTTCACGTCATAGTTCCCTCAAAGGAACCATATTATCTACTGAAATACGGGCCAGGAGGCGAAACTCTGAGATAGTATAGTCTTAATTTGACGAAAACAATCTTAATATTACTTTGTAATATTTCACAAGGATTTTTTAAATCTAACAGATTTTGCTACAATAATACTTGCTCATAATCTTATTTTATTCCTATAAATGTATGTATATTTCGATTTTGCATAGAAAATAGCACTCATTTAGATCTCCATTCTTTTTGCGGCGAAGCCCACAGGTAAGCATAATTTTTGTATTGAACTTGGCTCTCCTATTTTACATTTATGTTTTTAGTGGGATATCTTTAGTTTTTGTAAGGAAAACTAGGCAGGTATTGAGATTTAATGTATTTTCTTGCGTTCACGCTGCGTGGTTTTCTTTTTTATGCTATTGTCTACATTTTCTTAAATGTTAGAGATAATAGTGCGCATTGCTCATTAACTATCTGCTACTTTTTTAATACTCTTCCTATTTATGCTTAAAATAACCATTTCCGGGCGATATAACGAATTCTGGCGGCTATAGTCTACTATAGAATTATCTTGTGCCTTAATTTGACTAGGGTATAGATTAATAAGGTGTACCCCGTCTACTGTGTTAACTCTGGAGAGCGCAATGTAGGTCTGTCCTCTCCTAATATCGAAGTGCCTATGTCGAAAAGAGCGCTGTTCAGACTAAGCACTTGTGATTTTTTGATTACAATTATTTGAATAATATAATTGTTAGTGCGTATTACAAGTTTTTTGTATTATGGGTACACCGCTTATTTTTTTCTACGCTTATACACAATTACCGAGCTCGATTCCAAATTTCAACCTTCTAGGTCATCTGGAAGTAAGTTAGATTTAGGTACTATATGTCAGTCAATACTAAAATTTACGACTTTTTGACCTTCATATTTTTATAACCGTTTGAACTAGCTTCATGAAATTTAGGCTTCTGCATCTTTATGGATATAATTAAACACACGAAGTTTTGTGTTTACGTTAAAGAGGTTTTGAATTATAGAACGGTCAAAAGTAGCACCAAGTGGTTCGTGTAATTTACACTCGGCGCTGGCTAGTCAGTTCCTTTGCTTGAACTTGGCTTGACACGCTGCCACTTGTCTAGATTTATTATATATAGTATTTGTAATATAGTAACAAATAACAACATTATTTCTAAATTAACTAG
This sequence comes from Scirpophaga incertulas, assembly GCA_036419045.1. Taxonomy (NCBI): domain Eukaryota; kingdom Metazoa; phylum Arthropoda; class Insecta; order Lepidoptera; family Crambidae; genus Scirpophaga; species Scirpophaga incertulas. Next base: position 16,643,026 of record CM071629.1, on the reverse strand, counting down.
AAATTTGATACATAGTCTCAAATACTATAAACCTTATTGTAAAGATTCAACTGAAGACAAACCTTGGTAAAACAAAGGAGTTGAAACCTTTTGTAACATGTCTACAAGAATGTAATCTAGTGTGAATTTTATAAAGTTGGTTAGTCAGTGTGTTAGACTATGGTTTAATCATTTTTAATTTAGTGTATCCTCTAGCCCCTAAGTAGCGACGTATATTAGTTGTGAATATGATACCTACATGAAAACGATTTACCTTTTCATTACTTATGTCTTCTATGTTTTTCATGGTTGCCTTAAAGAGATTGCTTTGTAGCAATAAAGCATTATTGCTGTGACTTGAAACTATTTAGAATCTGTCAGATGTCTCTTATTAATTACCATAAAGTATTTTGTTAGAAACTGACATGTATGCTTATGCATGCTATCTGCTTTGATTAGCATCATTACGTGGATGGACAAAAATAGCCTTAATATTAATTTGACAAAAACAAATATTGTACAGTTTTACTCATATCGACGGCAACCAATAAACTTGACAGTTAATTATAACAATGAAGTAATAGAATGTGTAAATGAAACCAAGTTTCTTAGGCTTACGGTAGACAACCACTACAACTGGAAGCCGCATGTTCAAAATGTTTGCGAAAAACTATCTCGATTTTCGTATCTACTGCGACATATTGCAAAAACCTCATCAGAAAAAACAGCAATTTTGGCGTACTATGGATACGTTCAATCTACTTTGTGCTATGCCTTAATCTTTTGGGGCAACTCGGTAAATATTGAAGAAGCATTTAAAATGCAAAAGCGCTGCATTAGAGCGATTGGTGGACTTGCACAAAGAGATTCTTGCAAGCCCTTATTTTTGAAATATATGATCCTGCCTCTTTCCTGTCTATATATTAAAGAAGTAGCAGTGTTTGTAAAAAAACATTTGAAAATTTTGAAATCAATCACGACACTTAACATTAACTTTCGAGATAGATCTAGATTAGTCACAACGCATACTCACACTACAGCGTTTTACAATAAAAGTTTGTTTTATATGTCGTACAAGATATACAACAATCTGCCTGTTGAAGTAAGAAACATGGATATGCCCCGATTCAAAAGATGTGTTGGACAATGGCTGTTCTCTAAAATGTATTATACGGTTTTAGAATTTTTAAATGATAAAAACAAATAAAACATAATATAGTCTTGTAGTTGTTATTGAATTCATTGATAAATTTTTTTAATTAAATTTGTATAATGTAAGATGTGACACATTATTAGTATTTTTTTTATTATGTATTGTACGCCTTTCAGGCAAACTATAGTGTTACTAAAATTATAAATAAGAACTTCATGTACCTACCTATAGTTTGAACAATAAATGTTTTTGACTTTTGACTTTTATGTAAGATGTGTGTTTATCTACAGGGTTTTATAACTTACCGTGGATTTAACATGTTAATGTACATACATATTTATTATAATATTACAAATGTCATATAAAGTTCTCTGCCTCTATAGTCAATCGAAATAGAATGGGTAGATTTCAGAATGGCGTCATACGATAGGCACAGTATCATATCGTTTTCATTCATGCTAATGGGGCTACAGAGTATCGGAAATACCGGTGGCCCTCGGTGTTAAAATCATTCGACATTATTGAATTGTGATTATAAAAACTAAGATAAACAAAATAACAGACATGTTGTACCGAAGTTTACGCGTTCACTATGGCCTTACTTTCCTACGGAAAGGTGTTTGTTTCGAGGCGCGCCACAAAATGAATATTGATGACTTCATGACCCCGGGATGATTTGCTGAAAAATTAGCTTCTTTTCATCATTTTATTGCCTGCACCGTTTGGGAAACCGTTGATGAAGACTAATATAACCGTTAATTCTGCTTAGTAACGATAGGCAGATTTATTATTTGAAATAACACTGACGTGTATTGAAAATAGGATGATAAAGATACTGTGTTGTATTAAATTCATTTGTTATATAACATCCGCAGATACATAGATGTTTCTTAGTAGTGCCATAGTAATATTTCATTTATGGTAATGTGAAGACGGAATAAGATATTGTCACATAATGAAGTAAGACGATAATTTTTTGCTTTTGACCTTTAGGAGTAGACAACAAAAATATCTGCCAATATTAATCGTTTGTGATAGTAGTCCAAGAGTAGACTAAAGGACTTCGCAATAATAGAGAAGTACTTCAAAATAAAACCCTGGTCTGGCTTGCGTAACCGTTAATTCGTTATCATACATGTAGATGATTTATAACATTTAAGACAAGGATCATAACTTTACTTTTTAATTTATTTTTCTTTGAATTCAAATAAAGTATCTAAATTGAAATATTATGCATTAACTTATTATAAACCAACCAAACTCTATCAACACGGGGCAATTTATGAGCAAAGTGAGAATGCATAAATATGTAGTCTCGGACACGACGTGCGTCATCTTGCCAGCTTTCTGACCGGAAGACACAATTTATATGCTAATTCAACACAAGATACAAGGCACTGATGCCGCCCGGGCCGCTCTCGACGCGCGCCAGCCCGTACCAATTCTCCTCTGTTATCATTTCTAAAATAAACTTAGTTTTGAATTGTGTATACCAAGATTTGATCACAGACGCAGAATAGAAAATTCCTATATTTAAAATGATATTAGGACTGGATACATACTTTCTAATATCATACATATTTTTACCCAGTTTTAATAATTTTAGTTTTATTTATATAATGTAATCTTATTACAGCTCAACAGTGAGCACCAGAGTATACCCTATGTTAGTGCAATTAGGCCTTACTCGACCATACTAGCGCAGTGCGGATTATTTGACTTCACATACACTTTTGGATTTCTCCGCAGGTGTATGCAGGTTGCCTGCCGATGTTTTCGGTTTCTTCTTCCCTTAGTTATTTACATTACACCAGCAACACGACAGACTTTATGTTGACCTTGAGACAGCTCTTTATGGTGCCCGTAATAGTTGGTTAAGTTTACGTAGTTCAGATGTGAAAAGCTTGACGTGTTGCTTACTGTACATATGCAATTCTTAAACCGAAAAAATATTGGTACATCGCAGGATCAAAGTCGCTCAGAATACCAATGCTGATACCACAGCGTTTTAACGTGTGCAGATACAATAGTGACATGAAAGTTATAGATACCGGAAAAATGTCTGTATTTTCTAGCGCTAATCAAGAAATCGTGGCGAGTATTGTTGTTGTTGTGCAAAATCAGTGCACAATAACATAAAATCGTGAAACGATCCTCTTTCTTATTGTTAATGTTTTATATTTTACTGATTTTACCTTTTTTGATTGTAAGTAATTTGATATTAATTTTTACATTAAAATTTATACGGTAAAAAAAATCAATTTTACTCGTATTAATCATTCAACGGTAACGTGAAAATGATGCCACAAACAATCTATAAGTAATCGCTTACCATCAGTTCAATTGCGCGATTTTCACTTTTGTGGTATAAATAACACACATCACACGTTACTCTTACAACGTAGTCTTTATTTTGTATTCTACTGTGATCGAAATATTTCAATGCACACCTATACAAATTGTTGAAAAATTTTGTAGGCACATATAATTCATCAATGTTATTAAAAAATAATCAAAATGAGACTTATGAATCTATGGTCCCGAAAGAAATATCATGTCACTATTACACACTACTATTAGTAAATAACTATCACATCATATGTAACTAATATTGTTAGACTCTTGCTAACTTATTTCAACATATCAAAAAATATTTAAGAAGTTATAGAAAGTATTACTAAACCAAGTTTATTATTACAGTATTTGTTTTGTGACGTTCTTTGCTTACGTTTGTTACGTTTCGTTTAATTGCAGTAAAAAGAAAACGACGTCTTCCATGTTTAAGTATGCCTTGCGGCATCTCGAGCTAAATTAAATACATTCTTAAGTCTTGCTTTGTTATTCCCTATCTCCTTTTAAATTATATTGTGACTACTCTTAAGAAGACAGTTTGTAAGACTTCTGAAGACAAATTGAGTTTGTTTCTTTCGAGTTTTAAGGATTAGTAAGCCAGCTCAAGAGGCTGTTTACACGAACATACGTCTTGTTACAGTGATTGCATCTTCATTCAGAAGTTGGCCAACGCCAAATGTTTCGCATAGGAATTACAATTCTATTTGGATGTGGTTTCATGTTTTATATATAAATCCAATTGATTTTATTTTATGTATGTGTTACTTTATCTAGTGATGTAACTATAAGGCGGTGTAGTGTTAGACTTCTATGGGCTCTCGCATGAAAGAAGTTGTGAACATACATAGTACAGAGTACAGGGCACATAATACTGATGATTAGATATTCCTCACCGTATACACTATATACCGTATACCTACACAGCTGACACTAGTTAAATTAAATATTATTGGGAGAATTTGAAAAGTTAAAGCCCAAGTTAATAAATAAATGTGCGCTATGTATTTCAAATTAATTATTCTAACCAAGCCACATTCAAGGATTAGGAATTGTTTCTAAATCAGCGTGATAATGTAACCCAAATTGCCTGTAATAAGCCATTAGCACCATTTTTTATTGATTCGATTCTCTTAAATAGCCAGTCCCGTGTAGATTAATTGCCAATTTGCTTGTTATTGTTCGTCGATTGCATACATTGTAGAACGGTATTTAATACTTTCTTAAGCAAAATGGCCGACTCAGATGATGTAAGTTTTAATCAATCTTTTGGTCACATATCAGCATTATATCTCTTTTTAAATTTGGTCTATAAAAATCCCATGGATTTCTTTTTTACATATTATTTCCCAGTGTAATTATATTCCCAATATAATGGTATCGAATCTTAATCGCAAATTAGTAATAGATTTTTTTTAATATATAAATATTAATCTTACAAAAATTATACTCAAATGGAAATGCGAATACTCAGTAATAGTATGTTGCAGTCTGTAGTTAATGCTACATTTACTAAAACGACATTAAAAATCAAAGCGGTAAAAATAAATGCCGCATCTGCAGCGTTTAGCTTCTGGCGTTGCGGCGGTGGCAGTGGCGACCGTTGGCTAAGCCAATTAGTGTCCACTTGGGTAAACACCGGCTCGTTAGCGGACTTGTATGTTTTATTCAATTCAATTTGCCGGCTCTACTGCCACTTATTGATAGGACTTTTCTTTGTCCACGCCTAATTCCATGCCGCTGTCCGGAATCACAATATTGGTTAAATGTTTCGCGGACGTGTTTTGCTACGCTGTGACTTTTTAATCACTCTCTGGCGTTCGTTTAATTCACGTAGTATATTGTTTCCGTTAGTAATAGAACGCTGAGCGAGTGGAAATTTCAAAGCTTAATTTGGAATTCCAGTCTTGATATTTCTCAAACCGTTGTGTTTTATTTCATTTTGCTTTACACACCAAGTATAAACTCAATGTTTTTGATTGCTTCTCTAGGTATAGCGAGGAATTTATGTACATGTAAATACTATTAAATTATTATCTTTATCTTTGTTATTACATATTACTTGATTTTCAGTTCCTTTTATTGACTCACGCTCTAGCTGTTTTTCTAAAAACTCAGGGTGAACTTTTACAGCGTAAATATTTATGATATATTCTTAATCTATAAATTCAAATAAATCTATAAAGCTTTTAAGCTCAAGAAGTTATTTTTAGCCAATGCCTACAGAAAGTGTAAACGAAGTGATGTCATATAAAATTTTATTACAACATACCGTAATAATCAAGTATTTTATAATACCTACATTCCATTATCTGTTACATAGAAGAGTAATAAAGATTTTAATTCTGTTCTGATCACTTTATGCGAATCTTTTAATGTAATATAAAGTAACAGAACAGACTTCAAAATTATAATGTAATTTAGGTTAAGGGTAACCCACACCCCTACCAGTGTCTAAGGATGTCGGTTTACGTAAAGGGACGTCGCGCCAAGGGTTAAATACCGGCTCGTTGCCGGATTTCACCATTCAAAGGTTAATGTGAGTTTTTACAGGTGTAGTTAATTAAGATTAAACGTTTGATTACTAATTGTAATAGTTGTAATAATCGTTGTAATAATTGTTGTAATAATGCTTGAATATTTTACTCGCACAGTCGGTCCGTTCTAAATACATATAACTCAAAATGTACCTTTTCGCATTTGAAATAGTATTGTTTTGCTTGCCATTATTCCTATTATTGGCACTGCTGAATCAATTAATATAACAATATTCGGCCATAAAATATGACACATTTTTAATAAGTTTATCAGCGCATAAAAACATTTAACTCCTAAACCTGAAGGGGTTTTTAGAATCCTTAATATTGGACCGCCAAGATTATTTTTATTATTTTAGACAAATGAGATCTGATAAGGTTTGAATCTTAGCTGTCGTGTGTTCGACGCATCGAGAGACGGCGGCGGCAGCGGTGCGGTCGTGGTAATCTACTCCGTGACTTGCAAGTGGAATGCGTCGTTTTATTACTAACCCCGCAGGGATGGTACTGCTGGGAAACCAATTTAAATTTGTATATGACAGTTATTAAGTTATAAAAGTTTAAATTAAGTAACTAGTATAATTAACATTTTTAACTTATTACATACGTCAGTAATTTTCGAAAGATGACTAAACTCACACTTAGCCAATTTTTATTATGTACCAGTATAATAGGGAGTGGATCTATTTCCACTATACGGGTACTTCGCAGAGATGTATCTCCTCAAAATCTATTTCTCCTTAGGTATCAATGCCGATAAGACAGCAGCATGGAATTTTGCCTTTGTATATGTATTGTTATTATAAAAAAATATCCTTTCACTGCTTTTCTTTATATTGGAATAGTCATTCTGCTATTCTTGATGATGGATCCTATGGATATGGAAGTAGATAATCATTTAAATTTAAAAATAATAAATTTAAACGATATTACTGTTGTTCAGTTATATTATGACAAACACGATTTTGTATTATGTATTATATTATACACATGCGTATAATATCTGTGTTAAGTTTCGGTGTACCGAAACAGAAATTTCTAAATTAATTGAGGAAATCGTTTTACTGTAAACTAAGTCGGGAAAAAAAAATGTTATTTATGTCTTACAATTAATTTACAACGCTGAAATTGTCTAGATGAAGCCGGAGGAAGACTCCAAGGTTTTTTCTTGGCTATATTCGTTTTAACTATTCCTGCCACAAGGCAGCATTATTTGTATTGCTGTATTCCGGTTTGAATGGTAAGATATGGCAATGACATTACTGAATACCACTACTTTATATCTTGTGTCACGTAAATTGGTAAGTTTTTGCGGAAGTTGCAGCTTTGCTGAGAGTTCAACAAGAACTATATATACTATTGGCGTTGTAAGCGCTTGCCATCAGGTTAGGTCAAATAAATTTATAAGGACGTAAACTTAGACTAAAGTTAACTTAACTATAATAAGTATTGATTAATAAAATGTTGCTATTTCAGTATTATACGAGTATATTTTCTAGCCAGATTAGAACTATTATGTTATATCTTTGCGGCTACAATTAAATTTATTCTTTTATTTATATACCTAAATTTATCCGGAACACTCCAGAGGTTTTCCAAGAATAATAGCAGCTTTTATGTGAGTATGTTAACATTCGTAGGTTTCGGGTTTATAGGGCACTACTAGCTTTCTGCATGCAACTTCGCCCGTGTTACAGCGAATTTAAGAATAATATATTTTCCATGGTAATAATTATCTTATGTCCATTTCTTGAGTCTCCAACTATCCTCATATTAAATTAGAATTCCTTTAGTTGTTTCACTTATGTCGTTCTTTGTCGCGGACGCAAAGCTAGTTCATTATAAACAAACAATCTATACTAATATTATTAATATTGTAGTAGTGTTCTACTACACCTTCAACAGTGTACAATACAATCAATAGTGTTAAGTGTGAAACAAATAGTCTTCACATATACTATAGTAAATGTGAAGACTCAATTTATTTCACTGATGAGCCAAACCTAATTTTCTATTCATATGGACAAAACGTTGAATATCTTCGTGTAAGTGACAGCCCTATACTCCCTTAGTGGGGTGCTATAGCTTGTTGTCGTTAGATGTGCCGCATTGTGGCGCTTATTGCACGGCCGCGTCGAGGAGACAAGACTGTACTATGTGGGCTAGCAAAGAGGGATTCAAGGTGTATAAGCGTGCATAATTAACCCCTAAACTAAGCACTAGGATTATACATCAATAACGATTCTATACCTGCAAATACTAGAAAGAGGAACACAAAATCACAAATGTCAAACAGTAGCATTTACTATTGAAGTTTAATGTTTATGAATCAGATTAAAGACTGTAGCTATGCAAATTAAAGTTGGAATTACATGAATTAATTCCATCCGCTCCTTTCAACCACCAGTCAACCAGACGTAGTAGGCTTAACTACCATCCTTGCGTGGTGGACTATCCTCGCACACGTACAAAACGGTTCCAGTCTTCGTTTTTAATACGAACAGCTAAGATGTGGAACTCTTTGCCGACGTCTGTGTTCCCGGAACAATATAATCTTACGGTCTTCAAGTCACGAGTGAATAGGCATTTGCTAGGTAAGCGTGTTCCATCCTAGTCCTCATCGTCACTTACCATCAGGTGAGATTGTGGACAAACGCAAGTCTTTTTTAAATAAAAAAATACATAATAATCCCAGATCAAACATAGTATTCAACTCGGTGATTATGTAGTCTGCACGAAGTAATAAAACAAGTTTAAGAAACAGATAAATTGTTATATAATACATATGTATAATATGAAACGGATTTTCAACGCCAGTTATATAGTTTATTTCGTGAAGTTTATGTATCTAATACCTTCATAAAATATATCAAATGGAGAAACCTACATAATGTATGCGACTCTGAAAAAGTAAAGCATCGTAATGAAATATTAATACAAGCCTTCTGGTGTGTGTTATCTAGATGAGTGTGAAGATTTTAATTTTAAAACACAAGTAGAAGTCTGAGCAGTGCGCCCATAGGAAACCTGTAATGATTGAAAAGTACTAACGAACGCCATCAAAGATTCTGAACTAATCGTTCTCCTTTCCAAAAATGATTTAGAGAAGAACACACTCGAAATTATTGATATTGTTGTATATATTTGATCTTTTTGAGTTATGCCTATTGACTGGATAAAAAATTTACTCATTGACTGACTATGAAAATGGACATGTGACAAATGAAGACAAAACACTCAATAGCTAATCCAAGGAAACTATTAGAAAAAAATAATGTTTAAAATTGAATGTTAATCGGGCTGTGACAGCTTTAGTCATAAAAATATGATCAATATGGGACATTACAGGTTTTGCCATTAACTAAACAGAAATATTATTATTCAATCCCTGCTGAAAAATTATATCATAAATACGATGAAATCTTGTTTTATATTAAATAAATAGAAGTTTTATATTTTTAAGAGCCAGATTTTTAAGAGCGATCAACATACATCTATTTTTAAGACATAATCCTTTAAGATTTGTTTTGTTTGATTAAGATTTAATCCTTTTGAGATTATGCGTAATAATTAATACTATGCTTTAGAAGCTTCTTCACATTATAACTTTAACCGCTTTAGGTTATTTAGTATCCGATCAAAATATAACGTGGGGGTGGCACATTGAGTTGAGAATTATATGCAAAATCACGTATAAACTGGTTGCGTACCGCGGATAGTGATAAAATTTATGATTTAAATATTATTATCATGCTTAAATTAATTATTAATATTATCTTACTAACTACTAACAATGTGTGCATTAGAAATAATTTAATATGTTTGATTCATACCTAAATAACATAATTAATCTGTTCTTTATAAAGGATTAAACTTTTTCAAAATTAAAACATAGTCCCCGTAGCATAAGCAACGAAACATAATTTATGATAAAGCATTTATCGTGTAATATAACCTTATGGAGGTTATATTAAAAATCTATATAAGTTTATTTTTCAAATAGGATTTTTATAACTATTTATTCAACAATAAAAATATATTAAATTATTCTATAGTCTATAGTCTTTCAGAAATGCATTTGGCTATAAGTTATAAGCTCTTTTTTGTAGTATTAAAATAATTTTTATATTCGCAGCTGACAATAATAAAAATCTTGGTGTATCAGTAAGTTGTCTCATTTTTTTACTGTATATACTGCAGAAGTAAGTATGTAGCTAATATGAGGATCCCTGTACAATCGTGAATCTAGTGTTATACATAAGAATTTCGTACTATCTATGAATTAGCCAATGTTATTTTTTTTCTAACGATATTTATAGTCCTAGCATTTGGTAATAAAAATTTCACACATTATTCAGCGACAAATTATTCATGACTAACCAGTCTACTTTGAAAAGTGTATTATTAACAAAGTCTATGCTTTTACTGCCTCTGTCAACTTAAATATGAATGAAGTATAATAATTCTGTATATATAATAAACAGTACTCTCACACAAGTCGTTAGTGAAGTATGGAAGGTCATTTATATAAATCAGGAAAAGTAATGATCCCATTATTGATCCTTGAGGTATTCTCATAATTATAGGTAAATCAGTAGACTCCGAGTTATTAGTATCAACTTCTTGAACTCTATTGTGTAAATAAGACTCAATAAGTCTAATTGCAGCATTGATAACTAATGCAGTCTAAAGCTTTTGAGAGAATATACTGATTACATTTTATTATATTTAAGCGTATTGTCTAAGGAACGTTATGGAAAAATATTTTCTTAATTGGTAGTCCAAAGTACTTTAGCAGCGGATTAATTTGGATCGGCTATGTATTCCAGGCCGTTTTAAAAACATGGCGCATCCATAACGATTGCTTGATGGCCGCGCCAGTCTGTTGACGTAGGCTACATATTATGTTTATTCATAGTTTCAAAAACAATGAATTTTATAGTTGTGTAAACAAAGTCAAAATGGTTAATCTATGTTCAAATGGTTACGATTTTTTTATTATTTTAGTAATAGATAGTATTTAGTAGTATTTACTTCGAAAGACGTCATATTTATAAACAATTGTCAAAAGATTTAAGCGTAATGTGTAAGTGATACTTGAAGGTAACAAGGCCTGGGGACATTTAACTGTCAATAGTGATGACTAACGAGTTACACAGATACGATGGACATAATAATACGAATATTCCTAACTGAAAGAATTTTAGGTCATATTACCGTTGGCTCCACGGGAAGAAGCAGGTCACCTACCGATTGACTCAGATACTCGCCGGGCACGGCTGCTTCGATGAGTATCTGTGTCGAATAGGACGAGAGGGATCGACACATTGCCACCACTGCGCATCCGACCTCGACTCGGCTCAGCACACGCTGGCGGAGTACCCCGCGTGGGCCTCCGAGCGCCGAGTCTTGGTCGCAGAGATCGGGCGAGATCTGTCTCCACCGGCATTGATTGCGGCATTGCCGGCGGACGAGGGAGGTTGGAGGGGTGTGGCCTCCTTCTGTGAAGCAGTGATGCTCCAGAAGAAGGCCGCCGAGCGGGGTCGGGAGATGGCCGATCCCGCTCGAAGAAGGCGGCGCCGGGCTCGGTAGCACAGCTGCGGTGCCGCCGCGGGTCGCCGGCGGGCGCGAGAAGGTCGCGCCCGCGGATACGGTGACCCGGAATGGACCACGCCCCTTCCGTGGCCGGGGCGTCGTCGGTGGAGGAGATCGGGGGAGGTAGTGTAGCCTCCCCCGAGGAGGGCTCCCCTGTATCGACGGGGGAGGGGAGGCTGGGGGATCCCGGAAGTCGCTTCGCGTTCCTGGGGGCTCCCTATATGCCTGAAGAAGGCCATCCCTGAAGTTTTTAGTGGGTAGGCTTCTGGGGAGGAGAGCTCCACATAACCGCCGGTATACAATTTAATGCATTTTCTTCAGGGGGAAAAAAAGGGTTATTGCAATATTTTGAAAGTTATTCAGAGTATCTGCCCGGGTCGAACCAGCCATGTACCGACGAAAAACATCGTGGTAACCTGTTTTTCATTATGTTGCACTGTTATCTGTTTGTTGTAAGTTTATATATATTATATTTGTATTTTGAATCGTGGCTTTTTGAGAAAGAGATTTGAAATAGCGCTTTGCCTTATTATAACCTAGTCTGATATTGACGTTGTATATTATTTAAAACAATGACTAATAATATTAGAGTCAGAGACAATTAATAAGAACATCTGAAAATATTTATGTTTTGTAGATACGAAAATTGTTCATATATTTACACCAAAGGTATACGCCGAACGAACTAGTTTTTGAAAACTTTTCTTCTTGACTTATTTTGAGGACGGTCGGAGCGAGCGTCGAACTCTAACTCGCGTTATTGAATTTAATGTACCCTTTTCCGTGCCTAGTTATGTTCACCGACATGGCGACAGTATCACCCCTATCTGTTAGATTTCAGACGAAGTGTCGATATTCACCACAAAACATACGAACTGCGAACCGAATACCAAATGTTGAGATTATTATCACGATGTTTTCTCGATACGTGGTATGCGCAAAATTTCGTATTTGGTATATTTAATCATATTTAGCTTTCTTTGAGTTTAAAAGGCAACGACTAAGTTTTGTAAACGTGTAAATTTGCTTCAGGTGCACCGTAATCGCAAAAGCCGTGCCGTGCTAACATTTACATTGGCAATGTCTACGCTTCTTTTCGCCAAATGTTTGTGGAGAAGGCACTTTAATCACAGAGAACAGGTGGGGTGAAATGATAAGCAATATTCACATATTCGAATTTCTTAAAAGAGTCTGTAGCTTTCTCTACGGAACACTTTGATTTGGGTAATTTAATGTTTATCGGTTATGAAATCAAATAAAAGTGTTTGTAAACAGATTTTACCTTGATTTATAAGAGCTAAACGACTACAACCTTCATCATGACTTCTGGAGTACACCTTCCACCAAATTGTACAATGACTGTGAAATACAACGGATACTTGCACGTATTCAATTTTCTCGACAATATTTCTCGCCATTGACAGTCCGCTTACTTCGGGAGGTCCATGTCAAAAGTAGTTGTTACGGATTTGTGTAGTCATGCGCTTACTCAGCTCGTCCAGCATATATTGAAAATAAGCTATATTATTCTGGTTAATCATTAAACCACGTCAACAGTGTCTGTCATATATCAATATCCGGATTAGGTCGAATCAGGTTTGGTTTGTAGGATCAGGATTTATGCAGCGCCGTCAATTTCCTGCGAGGACAGCGGAACATCCGGCGTGCAACGGTTTCCCCGCACCACCCGCGTGGCCGCTATAGGGTCGGTCAGAACACACGGATTTCCACGGAATTATTTTAAATCGTCATCATCCATTAATCTGAATTATGATTGTAATTTTCTTTTTTTATTATAAATTGTTTGAATAGTCAAGTTCCACAGCACAATAACAGTGTGTGTACATTTTCTCACAGCAAACTTTTATAAAACTTTGCATCAAAGTAAGTAAAATAAGTATGCAACTATGATTCAAGTTTTCGGATCACTACACCCCTTGGATCAACTCTACGAAATGCTTAACGTAAATGACATGAATACTAAATGTTTAATGTACATGAAGTGATGATACCTTACACATTTGAATGTTCTGGGATAGAATTGTCAGAGCATATTTTGTGCTTAACAGAACACCTAAATGTAAAGTTGACTTACTTTTATTTTACAATTTATAAAAGTTTTGTTATCAAGAATTTCATAAATGCGTAAAAAATGTTATTATTTGGGGAGATTTCAACATCGACATATTAAAAAATTCTAATGTCTTGGATGAAAAATTTTACGCATTCACGATTTTGCAAAATCTATTTATACATAACCAGTATGGTTTTACTAAGGGAAGATCTCATGACTCATGCGTGTTTCGAATTAATTAAGTAGGTAACAGATAGCTTTAATGGACAAGCTAAAATTATAGTAATTTATCTTGATGAGTCAAGCATTTGATTTAATTTTCTCTATCATTAAATCTTTTTAAGCAAACTCTAAAGATGCGAAATTAGAGAAAATGCTTTGAAATGGTTTAGGGACAACCTAACAGAGAAATTTGATGAAATAACGCGAATTGTCGGCAGAACTAAAAAAGTATTCATATCTCAATACATTATTAATCGGAGTGGGGTACCACAAAGCAGCGTTCTCGATCTACTTTTGTTTTTAATATACATAAATAATCTACCCAATCGTTTTGATTAAATGCATTTTATTTGTCGTAGATAATACACTTCCAAAAGTAAAAAATATTTATAACATTAGAAATATTGGCCAATCTAATTTTCATAATGTATTAGGACATTAAAATCTTCATGTAAATATTAGTAATATAAAATGGATAAATTTTCAAATATTCAATAGTACATCTATTGATATTCAAATTTAATATTAGTACGAACACTTAGAAGTACATACTCGTATACTTGTTCTAAGTTTTCGCGTGTCAATAACATTTCATCAAACAGTTTTAACATTAAACTTTCTTAGTTTTGTGAATGGAAAGCTCATATGAACAATATATCAATCAAATTGGACACAGACTTATTACCCTTAATTGAACAAGACAAAGTATTAAGAGAAGTAGCCATATCTGCCTATCATACTATGGGGAACTCAAAAAAGTGCATAAGAAAGATATGTGACGTAGATATTCTCGATAGTTGTAATCCATTATTTAAAGTGTATTTGACCTCTTTCATCTACATATACAAGATTATCGACAAGAGATATGTTTATTTATAATAAAACACATAAGTGTGTTTAAAAAGGAATAAAGATTACACATACTGAGGCCGAAAAGAAAATATGCTGTACATACATATCAAAGAGTAAAAAGGTTGTTTCCAAGAACTCTTATAGTATAGAACTCTTATAAGGATATTCAACAAATTACCAGATAATGTAACAAAGCTAAGATATGGTAGATTTAGGAATGAATTATTTAATATTTCACTTCACAGGAGTTATTATAGTCTTAGAGAATATTTCTCCGATAGCAAAGAGTTTGCAGTTTTATGTACTAAGCCATTATATCTTTTATTGAGTTGACATTATCGAATATTGTTTGCATAATAAACATTTTCGATCTTGTATATCTTAATTTTGTAGTATAAAAATTGTAATTGCTATGACATTAAATTCTTTAATGCTTATCAATTTGTAACGCATAAGTATTATATACATAGCTATAATATCTACTAAATTCTGCTTTGTAACAAAATACTAAAGCGAAATAAAGAAAGTCAGTAAACTTGGCAGCAAAATGAAAAAATATAAATTTGTTCATGTTGAATAAAACACTTGTACTGTTCCACTAATTTTAATTATTGTCGACCTGACCGGTTTCGCTTTACAGCATTTTCAAAGGTTAAAGCTTTAAAAGGTTAAGGCTTTAACCTTTGAAAATGCTGTAAAGCGAAACCGGTCAGGTCGACAATAATTAAAATTAGTGGAACAGTACAAGTGTTTTATTCAACATGTATAATAAGTTCCACCAAGAGCCAACAATCAACTCAATACAGAATATAAATTTGTTACTTGATAATCTATATTGCATACGAATAGTAAACATTTTGAAAAGTAATTTATTCATATAACATTATAATTAAAAATAACATTTACATAACGATTTTTATGTAACGACTTTCCCTACTTTCTTTTTTAAAACTAATTAGGGAAATGCGTAAATCTTAAAATTTACACTGTTAAAACCATCTTAATTAAATTAAACAATAAAAATATTAATCATTGTTACAAATATTGCAATTCCTAGATGAACATCCCTAGCCTGGGCATTTGCATAGTCGGAGTCGAACCGAGTGGACCGGCAAATTGTTGTCGCATCGATGACTCGATCAATGCACCAAAATATGAGTATTACGTATCACCTATCTGCGGGCTGTTCCCACGTCTGACATGTCCATAACGCCCAGATAACCGGTGCTTGAGTTCAGTAAATATGTCCTAATTTTTTACAGATTAAATCACACGCGAAAATTGGACATAGTTTTGTTTATGATACGGATTAATAGAGCAAAGCTAAATGAGCAAATCCTAACTAAATTAAACTAACTAGATTAAACTACCTAAAACTACCTCTAAAATATAAGTAAAACAACTAAACCTTTCAGAAAAAGATGAAAGATCCAATGAAAAAAGTTACTTCCACAGTGGGATGTTGAAAATGAAATAGTTATCTTTAAAAATAAACAAAAGAATTTTAATAATTAATTTGTTTTGTATATAAAATGAATATTTATATGTATGTAAATATGTAGCAAGTTTAAGTAATAAAATAAAAATGAACTACAATATTTTTACAAGTATTTTGTTTCTATTAATAATTGTATGCATCTAATTTCCTTAATGTTTGCATGTTTTATTATAAGGATACTTGTAAACACATCCTTTACAGGTTCCATAAGGCTTTGTACCCTTATGAAAAATGTTATATGCCACTGTTATATCAATGTAGGTTTTTGTTTCTTCTGAAAAGTATGATAAATTGCATCATTAATAAAAATATATATGTGATTAAAATTAACTCTCAAGTCTTCGAAACCCAATGTATTTTTACAAAAACCGACTTACCTTGATGGACTGTGGCGGAAATGCAGAAATATCGAATTTCTGTCAATTTCGAATTATAATTCTGTCAATTTCGAATCACAATGACATAAAATCACAAATGCAAACTTATGAATTAGTTTTAGAATAGACTATAGTGTCTGCTTACTTATTTTTTATCAATTCTTTACTAATGTATTTTTCTGAAATTCGAAATGAATAGATACGAAATGAAGACAAAATTACTGATATTAAAAACAATTTCTCTTCAGAATAATAGCTTACTTTCTATATTACTAGTCGATAAAAGTACCTCATATACTCGAAATTGATTCCTGTTCACCCTTCTGTAACAATCTACTATTAAATTGTATTTTTTTTGCAATTATAATGTACGTAAATTATTAAATAAGAATTAGGAATTCATGTAATAAATATAATATTTAATCCATACGTTACAACGAAGTTCTACAATGAAATACGACTTCGATCCTAACTTCTAGTTACTTCAGTAGTAAGTTTATCTACACAAAACAAAGTGAATATCGAACAGAATACGGTTGTGTGTCAAGGCACGGGCAAATATCGGTTCGTTTAAGTTCGACAACCATAACACGATTGTTTGTATAGAGGGTCCGTGTTCGGAGCACGATGTCAGAATTTGCAATGAAAACTTACCGTGTCAACTTGTATTGCAATTGTGCGCTGGCTTTTGGCTGCAGACGTTTTGTTCCCATTGCGCAGCTGAGGGAAAGCATGCGTGGAAATTGCGGCTTGTGAAAATCTAAAAATATTTTTGTTTAAATGGGGGCTAGTTCTAGATATTTTTTTTAATGTAACCGCCATGCTTTGTTTTTTATCAAATAAATAGATATACATATGTGTGAATCGAAGATGTGTTAACTTATCTGTCACTCTCTTTCTCTTTTACAGATTCTTTCAAAACATAGGTATTTGATGATTGATCTATTAAAATCATAATTGTGAAAGAATTAATCGAGAACTAAATAGACTGCTACGGAAAGTTCGTTATTCAAAATTATTATAAAACCCTTTGTAGTTTATTTCGACTTGCTATGAAGATAGCCGCATCTTTTTTTAAAATATCTGCTAGTACCTACTAATTTGCATAAATATTAAAAACGAGAGACAGAAAATTGCTTCCGTCTCTTTGAGAGCGTAAAAAGAGGTTTGTTTGTTGTCGTAAACGCAGAAAGGTAAAACAGCCGGCTAAATATTTTAAATCGTAAAATCCGTTATTCGCGGAGTGACGGGGTGTTTGAGTTGCGGTCCTAAGTAAATAACGGGATTTAATGAGGCCAGAATGGCTTGCAGTGTGGCTGGAGTAGCTAACACGTCAACATGATACTGAATGAAGCCAAATAAGGTGGGTGCGATTAGCCGTGGCCATAATTATGAAGTAAAGTTTCTGTTTTGTTTGTTGATGAAACACTTTGCAGACAAAATTTTTCAAATTTTCGCTCATTTCGTCAAAAATATTGCAAAAAATGTTCGAAAAATTATAAGACATGATGTGAAAAAGTTCTGCAATAGGAATAAAGGAATAATAAAGGAAGACTTAGATTAAAAGTGATGGATAGATTGTGTATAAAGGTGATGTGATTGTGTATAAACTAGTTGTAAAGGATAATCAGATGAAATATATGAAAGTAAATTGGGAAAGAGTAAGGTCAATATTTATCAAATAGAGTCGAATGTTCTACAGGAGTACAAACAGATACGAAAAGTGCTGGCAAGAAAATATGCAGTGGAGTGACACCATATGAAAAAACCGTGTTTGTGAGGTTGTTCCGCGACAATAAGTATTGCAAAATATGGCGTGCATGTTCTATTACGTTATTTGTATAGGTAGAAAGTACCTCATATTTATTGTCAATTGTATGCCTAAGATATTTCTGTACCGGATTCATACATTTCCTTAAAAATTGGGATTTTCGTTTTTAAGATTGAGGAGGAACCTTAGCAAGCTAAAGTTGAAATAATATTTGTTAAAATAAAAAAAATGTTACACCACCCCGTCCCCCCGGATCGCTGAGGAGCAAGATAGACAAATTTAAAACATGACTATATTTACCGTGGGAGAGCAATGCTTCGGCACGAATTGGGCCGGCTCGACCGGAGTGATACCACGGAAAACCAGCGTAAAATAGCGCTTGCGTTGTGTTTCGCCGAGCGAGTGAGGGTACGGAGGACCAACCCCCCTTCCCCTCTTATTCCTTTTAAAAGGCCGGCAACGCATCTGTGACTCCTCTGGTGTTGCGGGTGTCCATGGGCAACGGTTATCGCTTACCATCAGGTGATTCATTTTCTCGTTTGCTGCCCTATCCTATAAAAAAAAACAACTTGTAATATCGTCTATGTATGTCTTTTCAATCTTTGTATCCCTATATTCTTACTGGTTAAATCGTTATTTGTGAGTTTATATATGTTTATATATATTGTTTACCTAGATAATATTGCAATCGAAACCATCAATTATAACAGTTTCGCTGTCAATAGCAAACATGTCATACAAATATACACATCACAAAACAAATCATCCAAAATATTACATTTATACGCGTGCACACACATTTTTGTAATAGTACGAGTAATCTATTACAAAGTGTAGTATTGTAAAAAAAGCAAAATGTCTCCTGGGCCTAACACAGGTTGTCTCTTATTTTACTTATCCATAATGAATAATGTTTCTTATTCCAGCGTGTATATACTAAGTATGATCTGTGAATTCTATGTGGAACACGTGGAATATTATTACGTTACAATCTTCTCAATGTGGTATCAAATATGAGCAAACAACAAAACTATATCGACTCCCCAACAAAAGTCAAGACGATTTTGAACAAAAGAAAGGAATGAATGACGAATCACTGATTGTACTAACCGTTAACATTAGAAGTATTTACTATAGACAGGCTGGTTATATTCCTTGCGGAACTGTAGACACCTGTTGATGTTATTGTTTTATCCGAGTGTTGGATGAAACACAACAGGCTTGTACCTTTTTTTTTTTGTTCCCCTGAGGAAAATGCATTAATTTGCATACCCCGACTGTGGCGAGCCGGCGGTTATGTGGGACTCTCCTCCCCAGAAGGGGGAGGCCTACCCACTAAAAACTCAGGGATGACCTTCTTCAGGCATGTAGGGAGCCCCCGGGAACGCGAACCGACTTCCGGGAGCCCCCAGCCTCCGTTCCCCTGCCTAGGGGAGCCCTCCTCGGGGGAGGCTACTACCTCCCCCGATCTCCTCCACCGACGATGCCCCCGGCCACGGAAGGGGCGTGGTCCATCCCGGGTCGTCGTATCCGCGGGCGGGACTTCCTCGCGCCGCAGCTGTGCTACCGAGACCGGCGCCGCCTTCTTCGAGCGGGATCGGCCATCTCCCTACCCCGCTCGGCGGCCTCCTTCTGGAGCATCACTGCTTCGCCAGTATGCCGCAATCAATGCCGGCGGAGACAGATCTCGCCCGATCTCTGTGACCAAGACTCGGCGCTCGGAGGCCCACGCGGGGCACTCCGCCAGCGTGTGCCGGGCCGAGTCGAGGTCGAATGCGCAGTGGTGGCAATGTATTGATCCCTCCCGTCCTATTCGACACAGATACTCATCGAAGCAGCCGTGCCCGGTGAGTATCTGAGTCAATCGGTAGGTGACCTCCTCCTTCCCGTGGAGCCAAGCTTCTAGGTGCGGGAATACGGCACCGACGGCCGCTGGCGCGCGCAGATCCGTAGTAGGCATCTTGACCTACATTTTATAATATATTTATAATCATATTATATCACACACACAATCATATATATATATATGTATATATAATATATATATATTATATATATATATATATATATAATATTTACGTATTTATATATAAGCTAAAATAAATATTAACAAAATATATATAATATAATTATTTACACTTATCAATAACTCACATCTACAATATTATTATATCTACAGTGAAATAATATATATCTAAATAAATAATATTTATCTAGCCAGCCTGATTCGTTTAAGCCCGTTATTTGTGAGACGGCGCTTAGGTATTGATCGGCTGCGGCCGCGCCACTCGTCGCGCCGGGCGATGACAAGCAAAAAAGACAGTCGAGTTAGACATGACGTTGCGCGCACGTACCTACGTTGTTTTTGTTTGTGCTATTGCTTCGCTTACGAATTGTTAATGCTTATTCCATGTAATATATATGTTGGTTATCTCTTATTTAAAATAGTACTGTTAGTGTTGTGCTCGTATTCACGATTGTTCCTTCTGTATTTTGTGTGTGTGTGGTGAATTTAATAAATAACATAACAGTGAGCAAGACTTTTTACTTTTACATTCTCACGCATTCACCACCATCAGAACACATACCACATTGGTGACCCCGCATCGAACATGGAGCGTGAATCACGAGACGCAAGCGGCCCTAAAAGCGAAACTGAAATCTGTAAGATTGGTGTTCGTGTCCCACCGTTTTGGCCAGAAGAACCAGAGATTTGGTTTGCCCAAATTGAAGGTCAGTTCGCAATTTCGGGTATTTCAAACGACGCAACGAAATTCAATTACATCATAAGCCAGTTGGATAATAAATATTCGCGAGAGGTTAAAGACATTATTATCAACCCTCCACCGACTGACAAATATGGCAAACTCAAGGCAGAGCTGATAAAGAGACTGACGGCTTCGAATGAAAATAAATTAAAACAACTTTTAATGCACGAAGAGCTCGGAGACCGAAAACCCTCACAGTTTCTTCGACATCTGAAGGGCCTCGCCGGTTATGATGTACCAGACGACTTCCTACGGACAATCTGGATAAGTCGCCTGCCACACGGTGTCCAGACAGTGCTAGCAGGTCAGTCATCTACAGCCACAATCGAAGACCTCGCCGATTTGGCAGATCGCGTTAATGATCTCGCATCTTCAACACCCCGAGTTGCTGCTATTAGTGACACTGTACCAGGCTCAATTCTTAACGAGCTCAAGAATGAAATAGCAGAATTGAAACGACAGATCCAGAATCTCACAGTGGACCGACGAGGAAGAAACCAACATCGTGGATCCCGACGGGACACTAGCAGATCTTCATCCAGACAACGTTCGAGTTCCAACTATCGAAAGTTCCCGGTATGTTGGTACCATGATAAGTACGGCAACAAAGCGAAGAAATGCGTACGCCCGTGCGACTTCAAGGCGGGAAATGCCGAGGGCAGTCGATAATGGCGACGGACGATTGCCCATCATCATCTGGTCGCCTGTTCGTGGCAGATCGATCTTCGAAGATGCAGTTTCTGGTCGATACAGGCAGCGACCTCTGTGTCTTCCCTCGCTCAGCTCTACGAGATCGTCGTGCGAAGACCACCTTCGAGTTGTGCGCCGCCAATGGTTCATCAATAGCTACGTATGGTTATGTACATTTAGAATTAGATTTTAGCTTACGTAGAACTTTTGCTTGGCGCTTTGTAGTAGCCGATGTAGTTAAACCAATTATTGGCGTAGATTTTTTAAAATATTATCACCTTATTGTAGATTGTCGCAATAAGCGCTTGATTGATGGCACTACCGCTATATCAACTGTTGCTTATTTTGCTAATTGTAAAAATGTGCATTCAGTAAAGGTCATGACTGGCGAGACTCGTTATCATAAGGTACTTGACGAATTCCCTGAGATAACACGACCAGCTGGTACACATCGCACTACACTACACAACACACTACACCATATTCGCACGACACCAGGCCCTCCAGTTACTGGCTCACCCCGTCGCTTAGCCCCTGATAAATTAAAAATTGCTCGTCAGGAATTTCAGGCCATGTTGTCTAATGGGACAGCACGACCGTCTGAGAGCCCGTGGCATCACCCCTTCACCTAGCGCCTAAGAAGGACAACGGATGGCGTCCCTGCGGCGACTATAGACAGCTGAACGCCCGCACTATACCCGACAGCTACCCAATCAGGCACATACACGATTTTTCCCACAGCATCCATGGTTGTACAGTTTTCAGTACCCTAGATCTGGTGAAGGCGTATAATCAGATACCGGTCAACCCCGAGGATATACCGAAAACCGCAATCACCACACCCTTCGGCCTCTTTGAATTCCCGTTCATGACCTTTGGTCTTCGGAACGCTGGACAAACTTTCCAAAGGTTCGTGGATGAAGTAACTAGGGGACTAGATTTCGTGTTCTGTTATTTGGACGATTTCATCGTATTTTCAAGGTCACCAGCAGAACACGAAGACCACCTACGCCAGATCTTCACCAGACTTAGGGATTACGGTATGCTAGTGAACACATCAAAGTGTGTTTTCGGAGCCAACGAGGTAAGCTTCCTAGGATACCATGTATCAATTAAGGGCACTAGACCACTTGATTCGAAGGTACAGGTCATCAAGAAACTTCCACCTCCTACCAACGTGCAGCAACTTCGTCGATTTTTGGGTATGCTCAATTTTTATCGGAGATTCCTCCCTCAAGCAGCCCAAATTCAAGCGCCTCTGCACGCATTGTTAACAGGTACTGTCAAGAAATCGCACCCAGTAAAACTACAGGGAGATACCTTGGCAGCCTTCGAGTCTTGTAAGGCAAGCCTCTGTGATGCTGCAATGTTAGCTCATCCAAATTGTTCCGCGAAGCTTGCGTTGGTGACCGATGCTTCGGACAAAGCGATAGGAGCCGTCCTTCAACAATTAAATAAGGACGCATGGGAGCCATTAGCTTTTTTTTCACGGAAGCTCAGCCCATCGCAGACAAAATACTCGCCATACGATCGCGAGTTGTTGGCAATTTATGAGGCCATAAAATACTTTAGGCATATGCTTGAGGCTAGGCACTTTATAGTCTATACAGACCATAAGCCTATTAGTTTCGCCTTTCATGAACGAAAGAAAAACTGCTCACCAAGGCAATATAGGCATCTGGACTTTATTGCCCAATTCACCACCGATATTAGACACATATCCGGCAAAGACAACATAGTCGCCGATACCTTGTCACGTATCGAAGAATTGAGCATGCCAATCAACTTCGATCAGCTAGCCCAAGCACAAGCCTCCGACACTGAACTTGCGATGTTACTAGCAGAAGGTTCTTCGCTACGTCTAGAACAGCGACAAGTACCTGGAAGTCTGATATCCCTGTACTGTGACGTCAGTACACAGACTGCCAGGCCTTTTGTCACGACAGGCTTTCGTAAGCAGGTGTTTGACAGCATTCACTCGCTAAGCCACCCTGGTGCTAATTCCTCAGCCAAGCTAGTTGCTGAACGATTTGTGTGGCCAGGCATCAGGAAGGACTGCCGAGAATGGGCTCGAAATTGTATTTCGTGCCAACGCTCTAAAATCAGTCGACATGTCAGTGCACCTTTAGGTACTTTCAACTTACCTCGAGCCAGGTTCCGTCACATACACATAGACCTGGTTGGGCCTCTGCCAATATCACAAGGTTATCGGTATTGCCTAACTGCTATAGATCGCTTTACGCGTTGGCCAGAAGCAGTACCGATTGAAGACATAACCGCTGAGACTGTTGCGAAAGCATTACTTTCGTCATGGATAGCCCGATTCGGTTGTCCAATATCTATCACGACGGATAGAGGTCGCCAGTTCGAGTCGGCATTATTTCGAATATTGTCCAAGCTTGCTGCATTCGAACACAAGCGTACCACCGCCTACCATCCGGCATGCAACGGTCTCATCGAGCGGTTTCACAGACAGCTGAAAGCGGCTATAGTTTGCCACGCAGACAGATGCTGGACCGAATCGTTACCTTGGGTCTTACTCGGTGTTAGGAGTTCCTTTAAAGAAGACCTCCAGTCTTCACCAGCGGAATTGGTATACGGGGAGCCCTTAAGGCTACCCGGAGAATTTTTTGAGACCACAGTTATCGGAACTACCGATATTTCTGAATTTTCTGCTCGAATTCAGAAATTTGCCAATAATTTAAGACCCGTGCCGACCTCACGTCACGGCAGTAAAAATATATTTATCTTTAAGGAGTTGGCCACAAGTGATTACGTCTTCCTCCGTGAAGACGCTTCACGCGGTGCCCTTACTGCTGCATATTCAGGTCCTCACAAAGTACTGTCTCGCAATGACAAAGTTTTTAAAATTTTATGCAAGGGTAACGAAGTCACTGTCACGATAGACCGCCTAAAACCTGCATTTATTTTAAATGAGGCAGAGCCAGAACCCCCGCAAATCGTCCAGACTCCTATCACAACACGATCAGGACGACAGGTAAGATTCCCTGACTATTATCGACCATGACGGCCTCTGGAGGGGGGTGATGTAGGCATCTTGACCTACATTTTATAATATATTTATAATCATATTATATCACACACACAATCATATATATATATATATGTATATATATATATAATATTTACGTATTTATATATAAGCTAAAATAAATATTAACAAAATATATATAATATAATTATACACTTATCAATAACTCACATCTACAATATTATTATATCTACAGTGAAATAATATATATCTAAATAAATAATATTTATCTAGCCAGCCTGATTCGTTTAAGCCCGTTATTTGTGAGACGGCGCTTAGGTATTGATCGGCTGCGGCCGCGCCACTCGTCGCGCCGGGCGATGACAAGCAAAAAAGACAGTCGAGTTAGACATGACGTTGCGCGCACGTACCTACGTTGGTTCTGTTTGTGCTATTGCTTCGCTTACGAATTGTTAATGCTTATTCCATGTAATTATATGTTGGTTATCTCTTATTTAAAATAGTACTGTTAGTGTTGTGCTCGTATTCACGATTGTTCCTTCTGTATTTTGTGTGTGTGTGGTGAATTTAATAAATAACATAACAGTGAGCAAGACTTTTTACTTTTACATTCTCACGCATTCACCACCATCAGAACATATACCACACGTAATTCGAGCTGCGCACGCCAGGTCGCCGCAACCCGTCGGTGCCAAACAGGCTTGTGCCTACTATTGAAGGATATCAGGTATGGCTAATCAAATTACGTATATTCAAAACGACGGGGTGTTAGTTTACGTAAGAGAAGGTATAGAAGTCAACTACTCCGAAGCTGAAATCAGTGAGGGAAATTGCATGTTATTAAACTTACCTGGTGATATATCCATAGCATGCATGGTGATATATCCATCGTCCGCCATCATTTAGGAATCCCACAAGTTATGTAAGATCTTTTAATGATTTCATACTTACAGGAGACGTAAACATCAACACCCTACCACATTGTTTATGCAACAATGCCAAAGAATACCTAAATGTTATATGCATATTATGGACTAAAAAAGGTGTCACCAAACCAACAAGGTTAAACGCTTGCTTGGATCACTTCATGATCAAATCAGATTTCCCTTGTCACATGATGTCACGTGATAGTTTTTGGAGAGTTTACGGATCATTCTCCAGTGTGGATGGAAGTGGCTAAGGTGAAAATATTATAAGAAAAAAGGTCACTAATCAAAATTTGTATTGTCTATGGTAACATAAACATAAATAGGAAATTTTTCTACAAAAATCAACATGAATTCAGAGCGGGAAGATCAAAGGAAGATCCACATGACCAATCTCAGATTAACTTCACTTATCTCTGATTTTTTTTACAATGGGAAGAAATGTATTGGGGTGTTTTTGGAGCTTCATAAAGCCTTTGACACAGTTTCTATTCCCATATTACTAGGATTACTGGAGAATGCGGATGTAAGAGGGTTGCCCCTTTCTTGGCTTAAAAATTATCTGTCTGTCCAACCCATTTTCTAATTTACGGCAATGGTCTATCTGAAATGTATATTTCTAAAGCCAGTACTACATATAATGTTTGCCGATGACACTGTAATTTTGTTCATGGGAAAACTTGGGATAATGTTGCGCATGCCGCTGAAATGGGGCTTTGTGCCGTTGTTGAAGGAAACCTGGTTGGAGGAAAATTAATTCAGAAAAGATCAAATATTTATGTTTCCGTAAAACAAAAGCCAGTAGTTCAAAATCGAATTAAACTCTTTCACTGGATGAGTATCCGTGTAATAAAATATCTACACCAATTGTCGTTGTCCATACTTACTTCGAGTGGTGAGCATTAAATACTTTGGTGTGATATTGCATAAGAATCTCCAGTGGAGACCATATGTTATTATTTTCGAAAATAAATACTGCACATAACGTAATAGTTCTAATATTTAATTTCCAATCCAAGCAATAAATGTGTAAATGCAATAACTGATAATTATTATAAAAAGACTATTATGACAAATTTTAATTTACGCATTAATCTTTCTCCTACTTCTTACTTAATTAATAATAATACAGTATCTAAAATATGAGTAGGTACGTGTGGTTAGCAACACATCAAGTTTTATATTTCCATTACGAACACCGTCACTTATATTAGCCTCAAAGTTGTTTCTAGGTCATGTTATGTGACATGCTGTGTAGACCTCTGATATTGAAGTACTGCTTGAAAATGCATTCTTGTTATTTATTAACGTGAATATTAGAAATTTTATTTATAATTAACGTTGGCACCAAGAAAAACTAGCCGACGCAGAGATTTTCAATGAGCAGAAAATTTTTGAAAATATAAAGTAAGTCAAAATTATCAATAAAAAATAAATACGTAAAAATTTATAATTTAAAGAACAGGGAACATTTTTACTTATAATATATTATTAATTGTAACTCGATAAATATATACGAAATGTCATTTAAAAAATGTTTAAGTATATCCGGAACTAATCAAGGATACATATTTCAATGGGATGGGAAGGGGATATATTTTCCTAAAATGATATGTGGTTCAGGCGAAGGTTCTGAGGGACAAATTTATTTAATCTAGTAGTTTTACTCTACTAGATTAAATAAATAAAATAGAGTATATAAAAGATATGTATAAAGTAGAAGTAACGGAAATCATAACAAAGAAAAACATCCTCACTAGTTTCTTGATTAATATATGCGAGTATACTACTGTTTTATGTCAAATAGATAAAATAAGTATTTTTAGGTTATATTTTTAATTTAATTACTTTAGTTATCTTACTTTCCTTAGCTAGGGTAATAGTAGAGAGAGTATATTCGTATAATAATATCAATTAAAAAATGTTTAAGTCCTTTAATTTGTTAATATTTTTGAAGTCGGACACGGAGATATTAAAAAAAAAACAGATTGACAAGTTGGTTTCGTGATTTTCCGCACACTTCTCTGTTTATATTATCTAATTTTGTCCGACCATCTTCTAAGAATAATATTTTCAAGTATAGCCAGAATCTTTTCTTTCTTGAAATGAGTTATCAAGCTAATATCATTTTAAACAGGTCTGTCTTAGAAAGTTCTTGTTCATCTAGAACTTTTGCAACATTTAATTCTCAGTACTGACTGTCATAGTAACGTTTCTTATATTTTCATTATAATATGGTTAAATTTTCGCTGCGTTAATACGCTATAAAGATTTTTATAGATCTGTCGAGGATTAATCTCGAAATTCTTGGACGAAAAAGGGTACAATTACTGTAGATAGATAGAGAACAAAAAATTAAAACATTTACATAGTTGATTCAAAAATTTGTATTAACAAATTTCAATATTGCAACAAGTGTATTTAAAATTTTTCCACCTTTCAGTTTTACCAAATTGCAATTGAATCGACTGCATAGAATAAAGAAAAAAAAAATGTATTCTTTTTAAACTAATCATTAAACTCCGTCGCCATACGTAATTAAAATTAATAATATTATGCTCATAGTACACTACTCTATCATTTATATTAAACATTATAACGGTATTCATAAATTGTAATTTTAATTTTGTGCTAAATATATAAACATATATTTGGCTTACATCGTAAAGTGAAGACGCATGCGGTAAGGAAAATATACTAATTACTAGTGGTATTTTTTTAGATTTTATTTTAAACATTTTAGGTTTTTACTTGGATGGTCCGGAGGTGTACTATGAGTTTTTATAAAATCATCTGTTATCTACGTTGTTCTTAAACAAATGGATTTATAGAACGTTGGAGATGACCATATGTTTATGAAGTATTACAGTTACAAAAATTGTTGACGGATAATTAAGATATTCTTATGTTATTATGTATACATCCGTCGTGAGGCAAATAATAAGTACGCACTTTCAAGATATCTCTTTGCGCATGTCATAATAAATGAGTGTTAGTGACTTCATGCCGAGAAGAAAGGTATTTCTTCTCGGCATGAAGTCATTACAGTCTTAACATTTTAAAGATACTCTATCTGATAATTTTCCAGTCCTGTTCCTACGGTAGTACTAAAATTGATCGACTTGTCATATGACCCAATGTGTTAAAATAAATATTAATTTTGTTTGATCAAAATTGAAATTCAGGTGTGAGACGAGTCATTCAGAACACTAAAGTATTTTGTGTATTCAGTAGCTTTATTTAAGGTAAGTTTGACTGGTAAGTTTAGTATTACCATGAAATTATAGATAAAACAGTATTACCAACATTGGCAGAAAGTAAGTTACAAACGGAGCAGTCCGAAACTAGGTCAAATATTACACTATCTGATTAGTTGAGAAGCTTTTTTGTAGCAATTCCTATGCCGATAACAACAGAAAAGTTTCATTGGCAAAATTCACGGATATTCCTTTTATTAATTTCACCTGACACACGAATAATTTTAAGTCGAAATAAGAAATGGACGCGTGGACCAATTTGTATGTTTATTAAACATCTATTTTATTTTATATGTTTGGACATTGTACAAATTTCCATAAAATCAATATTTCTGGTAAAAAGTTTCTTTTACATGATCACTCGCTGTATTAGCGCCATTCAGTAAGAACTATTGGAATACATATTATGTTCTGATAATTCATAGACACACTCAGCTCCTTATACAATAAGAATTTACTTCAATAATATTACAAAATAATTTGAAGTCTGTTAAAATTAATTGAAGCAAAAATAGATACTTACCAAGCAAAACTACAACTGTTAGGGGTTAGGGTCAGATATATTTGTTGGTATCCTCAAAGCTGAAAGTGCGTGTTATAAATATAAAAGTATTAATCTACTCTATTGTCTTATTTGCCTTAAGAAAAATTATTAAACAAGTAATAAAATTGTATCAAAAATGACCATATAATAAAAATGTCTATCTCTAATCTAACTGTACCACAATATATATATATATATATATATATATATATATATATATATATATGTATATATATATATATAATATATATATATATATATATATATATATATATATATATATATATATATATATATATATATATATATATTTACAAAGAAAAAATATTTAATTAAAAGGAATCACAAATAGCGCGACTTAACATCTATCGGTTGAATGATTGATTTTCAAAACTTTAAGTTCCATCTGCATTCTCGTTCTAATCAATACGTCAATTTAGTTTTAGACCACCTCAGATTATTGTTAAATTAATGGTTTTAGTGATGTAAGTGATTTTAAGCAGCAGTGAAATGTTTATGAGTGTTGCTTTATAGATGGTAGTGGCCATTGCTTCGAATTTGATTTAACTGGTATAAAAGAAAAGTTATTTACAACATAAGGTCCAAAATACAGAATTCTATCTGCTAATAGGAAAGGATCTTAATAATCTAGGGAAGATATATTTAAATGCGAATTTTGAGGAACGAATCACCAATTTGTAATGAAATAGGGGTAGAGCAAATAATTAAGGAGAACGCGGGAGGTCGGCCACAGAAGTACTTAAAGAAACAGCATCTGCGAGCATAACTCGGAAGTGAAGAGTCTGAATACAAAGTGCTGTTAAAACCGTTTTTCTTTTTTATTTTCATGTGTGCGATCGGTACGGATCGAATTTAGAATCTGTTAAATTTTAGGCAAAATATCAAATATGTAATGTTGTGCTAAATATCCGGAACTAATTAAGGATACATATTTCAATGGGATGGGAAGGGGATATATTTTCCTAAAATGATATGTGGTTCAGGCGAAGGTTCTGAGGGACAAATTTATTTAATCTAGTAGTTTTACTCTACTAGATGTATATAAAAGATATGTATAAAGTAGAAGTAGCGGAAATCATAACAAAGAAAAACATGCTCACTAGTTTCTTGACTTATTAATATATACGAGTATACTACTGTTTTATGTCAGATAGATAAAATAAGTATTTTTAGGTTATATTTTTAATTTAATTACTTTAGTTATCTTACTTTCCTTAGCTAGGGTAATAGTAGAGAGAGTATACTCGTATAATAATAACAATTATTAATAAGGGCTTATCCATAAAACACGTCATACAAATTTTCTGTTTTTGAGTCCCTCTTCGCCTAACGTACGTATTACGTAACTTGTAAATTTCGCCTCGCCCTAGTGCGGTATTACATGCTTAGCCATTTTTCATTTCGATGTTAAATATATATTTATTAAAATCATTGCCATATTCAACAGTTGAAGAACTTTTAACTAATTATACCCTCTTGCCGCCATCAACCTTATATTATCTTCTTTAATGTGTTTGATAAACCTACGTACTGTGGTACATTATTTATTATATCATTTCATTATTTATTATTCATTTGGACAGGCAATAATTTTTTTCCACGATTATTTTAATATCTCCACCTTTGTTTATACAGTGAGCCCAAGGTAAATTTACGGAAAATATTTTACATAGAAAATGTTACTGTAATAAGACTTTGTTTCTATGAAGACATATGTATTTAAAAAAAAATATTGCATTAAAAATGTGCTGGTTGAACCAGGAGTCGTACTTGCGAAATGATACATATAATATAGTAATTTAAAAATATTTAAAATAATACATGTAAATTCACTTTTTAAGTCCTACACATTTTTATAGTGTTTCTTATAATGATCAATATTTTATTATGATCTTAAAAAAAATTATATTTGACGACCTCCATAGTCGAGTGGATAATACACCGGTTTCAAGGTGTCGCCATCTCTGAGGTCCCGGGTTCGAATCCCGGTGGGGGCAGATGTTTGTGTGATGAATGCGAGCATTTGTACCTTAGTCATGGTTGTTGATATATATTTCAATAAAAATTATTTATATATGTATAATATATGTATGTCTATCCGTTACCCTAGATCCCATTGCACAAGCCTTATAGAGCTTAGTTTGGGCTAGGTTAATTGGTGTAAGTGTAACAAATATTTATTTATTTATATTTATTTATATAACTCCATAAGAGTGTCCGTGGTATAGATCGGGATCTTGGTGACTAATATAATATCTATAAGTACTGTTACAGGAGGGTACATTTTGATTCTCTCATATTCTCACATTGTTGGTATAGTCGGAGAATGAGATTTGCTGTACTGCATCAGCGACATGATTAATTTAGGTATCAAAATATCAACTAATGATAAAATTTTACTTAATTTTTGGAATTATCTATAAACCTTTTCAATACAAATTGTGAGATATATTTTTCACCGGGATATCTTTGAATACTACTTCAAAGCTAATGATATGCTTAGCTGACTTAAAAGTATACTTCCATCAAATTAAAATGATTTTGATAAGATACCGATTGACGGCGACTTAGGACAGATTTCTCTTTGTAATTAGTTAGTTATTTAAGTTTTATTTTAAGGTTTTCTTTTATTGTTTTTATTTTGACAAGCCACTGTAATTATGTCTTAATTAGTCAGGTTTATTTTAATTATGGGTACACTAGCAACTTTATCGTATGATTATTTTATGGTGCACTTTCAATACATATTATACAAAATATGTATTTTTAAATGTATGTAGTAGTATAATAATGTTAAAAAAAACATTCTTATTATTGTTTCTCATTATCGGTTCCGTATAATTAGGGATTATTTAGATTTATAATTACAGATTATTAGCGTTTAACATTATGAAGTTAACTTGGGTTCAATTTAAAAAAAAATATCAAACGATATTACAAATCATTGAACGTTATTTAAATTGAATTTAAAAACAAAATAAGATAATATTTCAATTTTTTATTAATAATATTTAGAATACTATTGACCATTTTGCATTCCGTACAGTATACACGGCAGTTTCTAATTCTTGAGACCAGGATCGGTAAAACACATTGAATGCATGGATGCCAATTTCGTTAATTAATTTGGATGCTTTATAGAGAACTTTAGTTCAGACATTCAGTTTCTCTGAGACCTTGAGTCCGAGTGCAGTGCCTAAGTCCCTTTGCTGCCCCCTTCCATCACAGTTGTTCTCGGTAGGAACCACCACTGCGTATTTTGGTAGTAAAGCAATCATGCGTTTAGATCTCAGTCTAAACACATAGTTCGAAAATCGTGTAGTCCTGCAATCGTACTTAAGTAGAAGATTACTGTTTACTATCAAGTCTATCTTGTCGCCTACCATAAATATTAAACCAGTTTTAGTATTTTAAATCATTATTATTAAGTATAACAGTATAACAAATTTATATTTTTGATACTAATTAATGGTAATAACATCTCCATATATTCAGCAATGTCAGGCTTTCATTAAAATCTTTCGTTTCCATGTTATATGAACGTAGACTCTGAATACTAATGCACGTAGGATTGCACAACTTTATATTAATTTACTTGAGGAGTTTCCGATTGCTCTCTCTGATTTATTAGTATTCATTACGGAGTAGGCATGCCGATGTTATTGCGGAACGCGGTCAGACGCATAGGGACTTATTTATATACCTACGATTCAAAAATTACCAGAACTGGAAATAAAAATACTTATGTCTCTTTGCTTGCAGACTGAAAATTTCCCAGCTTATAATCTTATAATTTATATGCTCAAACAGTGCTGATTCTTTTTCATTATCTATCTCCCTTATTCATGTCTTGGTCATTTGATCTCAAAACTAAGTTTTTAGTAAAATTACATAAATATTAAGTTAATATTAAATTATACAAATCTAGAACTGGGCTGGAATCTGCATTATTAATAACACATGTCGATGTCTAACTATTCAACCACCAAGTACTACCCGTGTCACTTGAATGTTTCAAATGTATATTCTTCCCATTTGTATAATCCAAAGTAGACATGGCTCAGAGTAACAGTCGAATAACTCGGTTTGTTGATGATGTAGGTCGTTGTCCCATCTGAGTTGTATATTATGTTCGTGTCTTTATTCATTTAGTTCAAAAAATATTTTTATCAAAATGGAAAAAGCATGTGGAACCAATATATGCTTAAAAGTGTACCTTAGTATGTTATTTCATGGGTGTAAGCTTTATTAATTAGCAAGCAAGAGAGCCTGATGATTCTTAGGTATTCTTCATATTCTAGACCTCATTTGCTTAAGTTTTAAATGAAATGAAAATTTTGTATATCACGCTGCTACTTGTTGGCTATCAAGATCAAGATGAAAATTAAAGGAAAGTTCAAAAAAGCGTAAATCTACTACACACAATCTAAATCTACAAACTAACTACCTATCTGCTTACTAAATCTTTAATTGATGACTAGAGGACCCGACGGACTTCGTCCTGTCAAGAAGATTTGTACAGTGCCATTTTTTTGTTCTTAATTATTTTATAGATAATTAAATGTAAAAAAGTAGTTATAGTGACGTAACTACAGTAGTTAGACATATGGTCTCGCGCAGTTTTTTGTAGATATTGATATATTCTATAATATTGTCGAACATTTTTTTGTCCTATCATTATTACTCTTCGCTTCGTAAGATAAGGAATGAGTACATAAGAGGAAGCCTGAAAGTAGCGCCAGTGGTAGAAAAAGTGAGAGGAAGTAGATTAACATGGTTTGGACATGTGATGCGGAGGGATGAAAGTCATGTCACAAAACGAATGTTGAATATGAAAGTGGAGGGATACACGGGCAGAGGGAGGCCGAATAAAAGATGAATCGATTGTGTGAAGAATGATATAAGAATGAAAGGAGTACGCATGGAAATGACGGCTGATAGAGAGGAATGGAAGAAAAAGATCTAACCCCAGATAATGGGAAATGGGCAAGAGGATGATAATTATTACTCTTCGCAGCGTATGCGATGAAAGACATTTTATGGTAATTTTTTTACACCTTCGGTTGCTTTTAATAAGAATTTCTAAAGATTTCTATAGTAATCTAGTACTAAATATAGCCTATGTAACTCAGTGATAATGTAGCTTTCTAAAGAAAAAAGAATCATTTAAATCGGTCCAGTACTTTTTGAGTTTATATGTTACATACAAAAATACAAATCTTTCCTCATTATAATATTAGTGTAGATATACACATTGATGTGATTTATCGTGCTATCGAGAAATTTACATTTACTACACGGTCACTCTAGAGTTTGTTCCTTATCAGCGAAACTATCGAATGGTGTAATAATAAAAGAGATTGTGATTTTTGTCGATAATTCCATTCCTGACTAGGAATATAGATTTTTCATAAATCCAGTTTGAGTACTTTTCGCTATTCTTCATAAATTAGTATTTCGCCATTCAAGCCTATTAAAAATTTTCAGTAACATCTTTCAGCAAACATTTCAGGGATTTCCCTAGGGTACTAGACTACCAGCATCCAGCCAGGAAATTCACACACATATATATATGTACAAATATATATTGGAAGGCTAGTTATTTATGAGGATACGTAAAACTACAGTAACATTGTTTTTACATATAATAAACAATGTTACAAGTCAAGTCAAATGCGAAAATGTAAATAGATCTTACAGATAAAATAAGATTAGACATACGATTTAAATTCCATTCAATTCATTGTAGGTCCCTAAGGTGCGTCACATTATTTTGCACTACTATCTTCTTTTATTATAATAGTAATACTTTTCTAACAGCTCTAATTCGTTGCATAATTTGAAGCTTCGAATAATTATTTTGTGAATACCTACCTAAGCGTTATAATATTCGAAAAAAATATGTGGTAAGGCTCCGCTATGTATTTTTGAAACGGTAGCCGAAAATATAATTGTCAGAGTTTCGAATGATGTGAAGTAAAATTTTTAATTAGTAGCGACAGTTTATGAAGTTGTTCATTTTTGAGGCGCATCGTGTGTGGCGACAGGGAGCTTCGCGGGTCCAATTAAAACGAGATAGTCGAAGGTGTATGCGCTGACAATTAATTTTTTGTTACTAGGACTTTATATACAATTTTAACGATAGGGGATTTTGTATGGATCCCGATCCTACCTCCAACAGACAAATTTAAAATAACATTTTACTTGTAAAATTGACGAGGTTTATTTAAATATTTCGTCTATCAAGCATCAAAGTCAATAGTCCATACGTATCAGACAATGGATATTGTACGCACAACTACCCACAGTACGATTTATTCTCAGGAAGTATAGTACTAATAAGCTATTCTAATCCTTTTGAATGTGTAAGTAAAATATATATTAAAATAAATAACTATATATATATATAAATATATATATATATATATATATATATATTATAACTATACACCGTATTACATTTTGTCTGTAATAAATTACCTAAATGACCTAGGTATATTATCTGAATTTGGTGTGAACTCAATATAAACATCGTCAATAAGGTGAAATTCAAATAACTAAAAAAATATAATAACTTTAATGATCGAATGTCGTTATCTCGAATCGCTAGGGGTTTGTAAGGTCCTTTAAACGTAGGATAAATCTTAAGGACGACGAAAACCGCGTAAATTTTCTTTCGACAGATTTTCCCGAGAGTGTAGGTTTCCAATCGGCACTTCGGGTCAGCTGGGAGTCAATGAAAAGCGGTAAAGTGGTGCCGCCGCGCTGATTAAAGCCAGGAGCAATCGCCCCAGAAAGTATTTATAGGTACACCTGTTCGTTAGCGGCGAGCCCCGGCCAACTCCTTGATTAGGCGCCGACGGGCGTTGCTTCTGCCGCAACAAAATAAAAAAGACTCCCCCCCTTTACGGCCAACTGAAGGTTTCATTGTGAGTCTGAAGATGCGCTCGAGAACGCGTGATGTTTTTACTTAAGAAAGATGATCGCCGATTTTTTCCTTTTCATGTTAAGCATCGGATTTCAATTTAGATAATGCAAGATTTTATACACGTTGTGGGAGACAACGTTTTGCTGATTTCTCATTCACATCGAGCAGCTGCTGCGACAATTTATTAAACAAGTTTATTTCTGATAAATGGTTGTCATTCCGGAGCGATCAACGCGTTCATTATTCAAGTTAAGAAATAGGAATCCGCCGCACCGTTTGTCCGAATTGGGTTTATCGAGAACTTTCAGTTTGAAATGTCGGGTTGGATTTGATAAGCAGTTGATTCTGCATATGAATGGGTAGCGTTCGGCGCGAGGCATACATGTGCGTGCGCACTGGCTTGTCACCCCAGTCACGGACTAACTTAATAACATCACGTTTGATGCGCCGCTACTATTATATTTTCATCTTCAGTAGGTCCCACGACAGCGAGTTGCGGCGCCCGCCCTTAGTTCTTTCGATTTTTTACGTCAAGTTGGAAATGGATTTCTCTGTGGTTTTGCACCTCGACCGTGAATACGAAATTGAGTTGGGTTGACTTGGAAGATAATTTCATCATATGAAAATTATGATAAACAAACCTATAAGTGTATTTCATTAAAATCCTTTACGTAACAGATGTTAATATTAATAATAACGATGAAATAAGATTTTCATTTTACTTACAAAATAGTGTTTAATCAAAATATAATGTAAATGTAAACGTTAAGAACAACAATTATGCCAGTTTCAAAGTTAGTTAAAAATTTACAGACTTTAGTAAGCTCAATGACTGAAATCTTCAATTGCAATAAGAATGATTGGTAATTCATTAAGGAAAATAACATGTTTCTTAATCCAATGAATGATTAAATTAAAAATATAAATAAACTTTTCGCTTGTCGTAAATTTAAAAATGGTTATCCTCTAGTTTCAAACTAGTTGATAATAGCGATTGTTATATTTTACCTACACACGTGTATTATTGGGTAGCCAATACAGCAGGCTGATCACGTCGCCAAAGAAGACGCTTACCTGAAACTTTCTTACCCCTTAGCACATTAACTGAGCGCCGTGAGCTTAACAAACCTTCTGCCGTCCTAATATTAAGGGAACTACGAATTTAGTTATGTCTTTAAAAAGAAATCTTTTATAGCACGTCTGAGTTACGGTGGATTGGTGAGCAATGTAATGTGATTTTAGTAAAAAATATAGTACATATTAACATATTTCTTTGTATTTTGTGTTATTGAGTAACATTTTATTTCCAGTTGCCCAACTGACTTCATAGTAAAATAAGAGTTAGTCGTGACGTTTTAAGATAGATATTTAAAAATAAAAAGTTTTTTGAAGAACTTACGCAATCAAATTATTAAGAAACATTATTAATATGAAATGTCAAAAAATATTTGAGTATTTTAAAAAGGAGCAATTGTATAAATTCATATGGACACTAACTATAACAATTTAATAGCGTCTGTACAATATTGTGTCATTTTAATACCTTATTAATTTATAAATTTCCATTAATTTGTACAAATGCATAATAATATGAAACACGTAAAACTGAGCTTACAAATTATATATTATTTTATAATTATATCTAAGCGTAATCATTATTATGGAACTAAAAATCATGCATAGAAAATGGTAATAGGCAAAATAACTTGTCTCAACATTTCCACTGCCGAGACTCCGGCCATTGTGCCTCACCGAGGAATCTCGTATTTGCATCGAAGCGTGCCGAGGGGCGCAGGAACGCACGGCGATACGAAAAAGTAATTTTTCATAAGCATTGAGATGATATTCAATAACACGCCAACTGAGTGCCGACTGCCGATACAGGTACAAATACGTACCTACAGATATGAGTTGTATTCATGGTATTTTTTCATTTTCTGAACATTATTAATAGTCACTCTTTTCGATTAACGTTTTCCTAAGAATATATTTGGGTAAATCTTGGGGGATAAACACTAAATGTTACGAATAATATATGTTATGAATAATATTTTTTTCTATTGTATTTATTTTTGTTGCTAAATATTCAAGATTTATCAACAAAAAATTTTGTCTCGGAAATTGATTCCTCTGTATTTTTGAAACAATCCATTAACAATTTAATAATTAATTTAGGGCTATGTGGAAAAAAAAAATCTAGGAGTTACATATAATATATGTAACTCCTAGATTTTTTTTCCACATTTTTTCACATTCGTATTAGTCTTTTCAGGTGTCTTTTAGCCTATATTATATAGTTATAAGAAAATTCACGGTGTCTGTACATAAAATAGTTAATTTTTCATTAAGGTTTAAGTTTGAGTGACAGCCAATTAAAGATTGATTTTCAAAGCAAAGAATTTGATTCCCTGGATATTGTTTTCAAACAAAATTATTGACTCCAGTATCGGTAGCGCAGTGACCTCGTCATTGACCGAATCGAGAAACCTGGGATTTCTCGATTCGGTCTATCATTATAAGTTTCATTTGGTTGTACGTGTAAGGAAAATATAATGATACTGTGTACAAAAATCTCAAAAGTGTATGTGCACTGAGCCAGCGTTGTTGAACAAGGCGAGAATCATCCTAATTTTATTAGGTTAGGGTTGGCTAGTGCCCTTTTGGTGGGGCAAGAGTAATTTTTAAATAGCACTCTGCATTTTTCTTTAGCATGAAAAATATTAACAAAGGAAAAAAATATTATACGGTTTGCTCGAATTATAATGCATTGTTTTTTTTTAGAAATTACCATGAGATGTATTTTGTTTGTATAATAATAAGGTCAGAATTGCAAATTGCAAGTACAGACAAATTGGGATATTTTAGCAACTGCTTTTGCAATAAGATTGTTTCCGATGTTTACCGGTATTTAATATTTTTTCTGCAGTTCTGTATGTAGCTTTTTGTATCTGGTTTGCTTGTTTGTAATTTAATTAAATTTGTAGTACGTTTGTTGTACGAATAAGACGCCGGTCAATCTTGTTTAGGCTTGTTTACGATTTCTATATTTTATATTGTTAAGGTTATATGTTAATATGTTGTTATGATTGTTAACATATATTCCTATCAAAAACATTTATTTAAGTATGTCTATCCGTTACCCTAGATCCTATAACACAAGCCTTACAGAGCTTACTTTAGACTAGGCTAATTGGTGTACGTGTAAGGAAAAAAAATTGACAAAATGAGTAAACTAAAAAGGGGTATTATTTGTGTTTGAATTGATCATATATATATCTTTTTGTATTTTGCAGCATTAATCAAACACAGCACTTTAATTCGGTAATTTTGACGTGACAACGTCTTAAATTAGGTTGCGGCTGAGTCTTAAAAAAGTGTAACGCTCGGTAACGTTACGATGAGTCACCGAACGAGAGTTTGCGTCTCTATACTCAATTAGTTAAGTTGTTTACATGTACATGTTTTAGTAACAAATATATTTCTATAGTTAAAATTTGTCAATTCTTATTTCATTCAATTCCTTGTTCCTATTGTGCAATTTAATTATATTCATATCAATAAATATTCTAACCGAGAAAAAGACGTTGTCACGTAAAATCTTCGCCCGTAAAACCGACTTTACAGGCAACCATTTTTACAATTAGTTTATTTCAACAACTTTTTTTAACAACATTTGCATAGAAAGTAATGTATCGCTATGTTTTTATATTCTGCAATTAAAAATTAAAGGACTGAATGGAATAACAATAAAAAACTAAATAATTATTAGTTTAAATATTCTATGTGATTTGTAAGTGACTACGTGTTACAAAAAAAGCCTTAAAATTTTCAAAGATTTAACGATACTTTATCTCTTGCCCGAGAAATTCCAGCAGGGTCGGTCGGCGGCGGCAAGCGACTTCGTTACGTGCGCGCCGTTGCACTCCCGAGTATAGCCTACAACCACCACCTTTTTCAACGGCACTTTTAACAGCTGAAAAGAATGATTTTAATATTTGAGTATATATACAATTGTGCCTTCATTGTAGGTTTGTGATCGTCTTGTGAAGTAAATACATGTTGTTTTATTTAAAATAATGAGTGCTCTCTTATTATTTTTATAAATGCCGCAGAGTAGTGATAATTTAACAATGATACTTTACTGTTCCTAAGGCTTTCTTTATTATATACAGTCCCACCTTATAGTACATATTGATTTGCGATTGTCTAGATAAATACTGTTCATAATTGGTGCTCTACTTCCATTCTGACACTATGTATCGCTGCTGGAAGATTTCCTAATTAAGATTCTTCTCTAGAAATTAACTTCAATACAATTCCAAGATCTATTTTCGATACTAACGTTGAATTGTCATAAAAAACTAAAAACAGAAAATTACTTTTCGTTCATTCCAATTCTATTTTAAATATAACACTATTAGTATGAAAAGAATTACTAGAGCATGGTTTTTATATTGAAATCAGATATCAAAACTTTCCTACAGCGAAGCTTCATTCAGTACGTTAAATCAAAAATTCTGATGTCTCAATTGAAAATAACCATAGTAATTTGTAGAACTCTTAAAAAGATGTAGCATGTATAAGATTGGTTTGAGTAAATTAAGCACGTTTTGTATCAAGTATTCAATCTTGGCAAAGCATCTTGAGAGCTTTGAGCCGACCATGTTATCTTACATTTTTATCATACTTATTTCTATGACGTCGGAAATTTCATGCGGCTAAAGTAATTTTCCGCGAGCACAGAGCGGAAATTACCACATAGTGTAGTGACGTGTTCGACAAACGTCACGTAGCCGGATCCGAGCGTGCAGATCCTTATATCCAATTTCCGGCCGTTTTTGTTGGAAATGAGAATTAGCTGACGTGACGTGACAGAAGGCTAATGTCAAAGTTGATCCTATCGGAGAATCTGTATCTGATAGCAAGAGGCGGTTGGCTTGTGTCAAGATCGGACAGTAATATAAACCTATTACATCCATTGATAAAGTTACAAAAGTATGACAATCGGAATTTTAAAACATCACATACAGACCGTCAGTGCGACACATTACAATACTCATAAGAACGGGATCCCCTCGTGAAATCGCTGCCTGCACTGGAATCACGCATTCAATTCATCATTCTTCTGTGAACTGTGAAACATCTTGATATTTGTTTCTAAAATAATTGATTAGTTTTCTTTCCAATAGTACGTCAAGCCATAATATTCTTTTAAATAATTATTTCAAATATTGCAACGAACGTGACAACATTCTAAAAAATGGAACGGCGACTGAGTGATGCCACATTAGTAGCATTATAAATATATCTACAATTTTTTTCAGCATCATTGTGCCGATAGCATGTTGAGCCGAGAGTCGCCTTTTGCTTTACACAGGCTTTCTCCGTGGAGTTCCACACTTATCCGTTCTGCGTTGCTGGCGTCCAGAGCCTTCTTGCAATCTTCATTAAATTATTGGTCCACGTTGTTGGAGGCCTTCGACATGAAAGGAGACGCTGCTTTTGCTATGAAGGCCTTTCTCTTCTCTTTATTATAAATTAGTAATTGCCTACATCAATTGATTAACCAGTAGAATTACTCTGGAAATAAGAAGTCAATATAAATGTATTTCTGAATATTTTGACGTTTTGGTACGCTCACAGCAGCGCCACGATGAAAGTGGCATCGGAATAAACATTTGAGCTTCGGCCGTCTTGACACTTTTCGACAATTTTTCTTTGGAATTGAGATTGTCGTGGAATTGTATTAAACTTTATTTCCAGAGTAAGCCTACAGGGTTTGTCACAAAAATAATAAAAGGTGATGTAAATTTTAGAGAATTAGGTCTCATATCCATATAACAACTCTAGATATATTATAAATTGTGGGAAAAGGCGTTTTCAAATATGCAAGGGACATTGCTCAAGTTGTCTATTGTACATATTTCGTGTAATATTTGTGAGTTATAACTTGAAGAGATCTGCTAGACTTAAAATATAATAATTCATTAAAATATTACTGATGTTCCACAACAGATGTTTCAAATATGACGGATGTTCTACAACGTGCACGTGTCAATGAACATATGAACAGGAAATAAGTACCTATAGCTTAATTTAACTATGGAGCAGTCACCGATTTCGGATGACTGTGTAATGGAAAAGCGATGTTTCTAAATATAACGCACGTGGAAAATTTAAAATCTACCTCATATTTAAAGAAATCACGTTAAAAAACAACAAATATCAAACTTGCTCTTAAATGAAATATTGCCAGATTTATCTGTCGACAAATATTGTTGATAAAATTCTATGCTTATTGGATTTATTGTTGGTATTTTTAGATTTAAAAATTGTATAAAATATACTTCCATATCACGCCATTTAATATTTTTATAATTCTCAAGCAGAAAATAAGTTTTTGAATCCAAATTAAAGGGGTTTTAAAATATTTAATACTTGTTAAATATTGTACTTAAGCAAGAGGAAGATGGGATATGAGTAAACTATTGGGAATCTCCAGGAGAACACGCTTTGTAGCCATATCTCAAATGAGCAAAGCAATCCGGGCGGGCGGGCGGCCCAATGTTTGTGTATTAATATTAGTGAAACAGAACAGGTTGCCAGATTACCATAATTTGCTTCGATGCATTTGAATAATGAGACGTACCGCTCAGCCCCAGCCTTGGCTAGCTGTGCTTGATTGTTCAACACGATAGAGATATAGCCTTATACTTTTAAATAAAAATATACACCATTTTAATGCAAAACGTTATTTGCTTGTCTCTCAACTATTCAGTACTCAACATTTATTAAAATTGACTACACTAGTTAAACTTCTGTATCTCAAGTAGTACTTAGTACATATAAAATTGTTTTTATGTTAGCCGTGTTCTGATTTTAACGTCGCTCAGGGCCAAATGCAGTCAGGAACTTATTTTTAAGAATACCTTATTTAGACTGGTTTGTAGCTTTAAATTTAATATTTTTGTTTAAAATATACCAATATTAACATATAACAAAAAGTAGCTGTAATTAATTGCTTGTTCTTCATTTTTATAGGCACATAAAGATGTCGGCGACAGTATCACAGTTTCGTAAAACTTTTATATTTATTGCTATTTAAAATTTAGTTAAGGATTTTACGTAACAAGTATCTAAAGTATTAATCTAAAAACAAATGTTTTTATTGAGTTTATTTCTTACTACGTAACTGTGACTATTTATATCGTCCTAATATCAGAGGCTGTCTCAAATTTCATATGAAGTCACCAGTTGAGTTATTATGTTATATCTAATAATTTCATTTTGCCGTCTCGTGGTGGGTAGCATCGTATGGCCGGGGTTATTGTGATATTGTGCCGTCTCATATTGCCGCTCAAATTTATGAGCGGAGAGCGCGTGGCGAGAGGTCGTTAGTAGGTCAGCACGCTGGACTGAACGACAGACCGATACTACCTGCCTGCCTGACCCGGAGTATCCTCCATCTTTATTGACTGCGTATCGGATCGGATGTGTCTCGGCCTGACAATCTGGCTGATACGGCGTGACAGCTAGGGTAGGCCTCATTTGGAGGAAATGTATAAAATATTATTAGTGCCACATTGATGTAGCAGCATGTTTTCGGTTGATCGAAGATGTTATGTTTTATTTATGACACGTTAATATATATTAACGTTCTATGACTTAGTAATAAATTTGAGTTCAATATTATTAAGTTAATAAAGGCAGTTATTTATTTATTTAACTTAAAAGTGACAGGGATGATATTACATTATTTAGTTAGGTTGTATGTTAAAATTTTAAGTTTTTTTTTTCAATGCAGCCCGGTTTAATTTAGGACACCTATCCAGCTCCCGAAGGATACCTCTTAGATCAGCTTACTTATAATATCGATAGATATTACAATTGCCGGGCTAGACGACACATTATCTAGCGACTATGTGCGTTAGTCTCTCGCTACCGCGGCGGAATGTCCCCCCACTTATATTAGAGTGGGTGCGATTTATCTCGCGGCCTTTGCGTCGAGTTCAATCGATGTGTTCAAGTAATTTGCAGAGGCCAGACGAGTAACAGTTGGATAGAGGTCTGCTTC
Source organism: Scirpophaga incertulas (assembly GCA_036419045.1). Taxonomy (NCBI): domain Eukaryota; kingdom Metazoa; phylum Arthropoda; class Insecta; order Lepidoptera; family Crambidae; genus Scirpophaga; species Scirpophaga incertulas. The sequence continues at coordinate 16,598,398 of CM071629.1, read as the reverse complement.
CATGTCTCTGTTGTAGTACGCCCACATAGTGGAACCTACGGACACAACTAATTTAGAGTAGGACCGACTCCAAAATCTTTCAGGTGGTCATCAACCACTGCACCGTAGGTACCATGCTTACTGGGATCGGTGGATTGTGTTGCAAGGAAGGGTTTCATACAAGGTTCCTTTAGGGGAAAATTTTATTGGAAAGTCTCGTGCCAGTAGAGAACAGGGGTGGTGTATTAGAGTCGTGGATGTTCAACCTTCGACTTGACGTTTTAAGCCGTGAAACTAAAGTGTAGACGAAGGCGTAACAGTGGCAAAACGTGTGAGGAGATCCCTATTTAGCATCTACAATAATACAAAGAAGCGGTTGACTGGTGATTGTAGGGGACTAGTAGGAAGGAAACACGTAGCCTTTACTTATATTTAGCTTTTTGATAAAATGCATCACTACCGAAAGTACTTAAAGGAAGAATGCCGTGCCTGAGTTGATGTTCGACGGACAAAAATTAAAAATTGTACACTCCAGAAACAAATCCATTATACTCCTGTAGTCGGATATAATGTAAGCCTCTCTTCAGGGTCGAGGTCAGTAAGCAGCCGCCAAACCTATCCGAGAGACATCAGATTGGATGTTATGAAAGTGGACCTTGAGAAAAGATAGTGTCGAACTACATGGCGTTATCGCATACCGCCCACGTATGACGGCCAAAATCTCAAAGATATTTTGTCACTTCTTGTAATATGACTAAAACTAGACCTCATAAACAGAATATTTGTCTTACACAAAGCTAGTCCGCCAAGCATGCGAAGGAAGGATAAAACCATCGATGAAAATTTGCCTAGTAATATATAGGAATATCTAAAGTACACGGAGACTCTGCGGACAATACACATAAACATACTACCTGAAGTTCTTACTTAAGGTAGTGTGTTTATGTGTATTGTCCACAAACGCCTGACTTTTGCTACGGGAATAGGCGATAGCTGTACTCTAATTTATGTTTATGTAGTGACTAATTAGGAATATCGTTTAATTATGGTCACCGCTTTATTTTCTCCCATGGATGTTCTAAGAGTGGACTATGGTATTTTATGTATTATTATCAGAACTATTATAAAATAATACAGGTGTTTCAGAGCTGGCAAAATAATATTTAGTGCTATAAGTTAAAGTATAGTAGTATAAGATAAATTAATAACTTTTTTATCTATATCGACGGTATGCAGCAACTTATTGCGCGCCATTGTGATTACAGCTTATTTTTTTTATATTAAATTTAGAAAAGCAGACTGTATCCACATACCATCAGGTTGCCCACCTGATGGTATGTGGATACAGTCGCCTATCAAATATGTCCTATAAGATTCGGAATAAATATGCAACCCTCACAAATACAACAAATGGTGCACGTCGCCAGCATATCAAGTTACATCTTATTATCTCACATTCACATTTTCTACTAGTTTCATTGCCAAACTTATCTTTAACTCTATATTATCCTTTATTATATAAATCCTAATAAAATTATATTAATATAGCAATGCTAATACGGCTATTTTGCTATTTAGCTAGGATCCATCTAATATCTATTTTATAATGAGTATCCTTTAGCAAACTTCGTTTATAAAACAAGAGCATGACGTGAATACTATTTTGTTAAACGAAAGCGTATAATTTTTTAACATTTAGTAACAACTAATACCAGTACGCCGACTTTGTAAACACATTCACTTGGCATCGTCGACGACTGTATAATTCAATTTGAAATTCGGGTTTAAAATTTTGTGTAAACAAGTTTGTGGCGTTGGTGAACATATTCTCATAGAATTATAATATCCAAACTTTACCAATAACATCGAAAACTACGGACATAAAAAGCATTCGATACTTTAAATCGGTATTAATTCTGAACTTCATACAACACATTTCATAGAGAGCGATTTTAACTGTAGTTTTGAGTTTTATTTCATAAGTATTTTGTTAGTTCATAAACATTAGTAACTTGTATAATTTGATTAGAGTTCTTATTTAATATTTTCAAGCTTTTCATTTTTCTAATTTAATTTTTTTTTCTTATCTTATTAACTAAAATGTCTGGTGCTATCAACATGTAAAGTATTTTTTTTTTCAGTTTCATAATGACAAGGAAGCAATATGTAGATTGTAATACGTATAATAATTACATACAAACACGATAACTCGTGTTTGTATGTAACGTCATTGAGGATATGTCATTGGGATCAATTTGTATAATTTCATTTAGTCGCAAAGTAATTGCGAGAGAATAAAAGTGATTTTCCTCCGATGCCATATTGGGTTAGCGCAACGCAATCTTTTTTCACACCGTATTTTCTGTATGATCTATTTCGCTGACGAATAATTTTTGTAAAACAGATTATACAGAAAATATGTATATGCACAGTGGGGGCAATTTTTAAACGTCGCATAGTATGGAGATGCGAGCTATGTAGTAAAATATTATTGGGATATCGTCATACATTAGTCAGGTGGTCAGGACCAAGATAGTTCATCAGTCTAGGGATTTTCGACAACCCTGATATTGGAACCGCGCCAACGCTAGTCACAGTCTGCATGGCCTTCGGTACCGCTGAGCACTTAAAGAATCTCGCTTATTTAAATCATAATTTTGTATATTTAATCAATACAATAGAAAATTATTACCGGGCTGATTTGGGTGATGTCAGGGTCTGATAATTATACCGTCGACTTGGTATGCTGATGTTGCAGGTGCTGAAACCACCCGACATTAAGTGCCTGTATTGCTTTTTAACTCCTTAGATTTTACATTGCTTTCATATAGCAAATGTCTAAATTTGCTCTAGTATGACGTGTAGAATCTACACTGCTGTCTTTGTAAATATTCCCTATGAACTATAAGTAATATTAAATTCACCGTAACGAGGGCCACCATAATTTTGCATATCGAATAAAAGTACTTGAATAGCATAGTTTTTGTTATTGCATGGAACGCTTTAATGGAATTTAATGATAAAATTTGGTAGATTTTCAACAAAAATTTATATTTCCTTATAACTGTAATTACAACGTACATATAAATAACGTACTTTATATTTGTCGAGCAAATAAATATATACCCATATACAGGTAAAACACATATCAAGTAAAATAGAGCTTTACTTAAATCTACATCAACTATCTATATCAAATGAGTTCAAAAACTTATTCGTAGTCGAAGCTAGCAGTTAGTACTTCCGAAACTCTGAAAGACGTCTATTTCTGTCCCCGAGTTTCACTCGTATTTAGTTGATAAGCAAAATATAGCTTGCAGAGCAGAGTAATATCGATCTTCGGAATAAAAGTTTAATTGCGAAAGTTGCTTGCAGAGAGTAGACAGTTTGCGTCGCCAAATCGGCAGACTTCAGGACAACCAAAATATTCTTGTTGTCACTTTAGGTTTGTTTGTGCTTTAAAGGCGATGTTAAGTAATAGATGTTTATCAGTTATTTATGCATATCGGTACCAATATTGTTCTGATTTTAACAATAATTTATGATTTGACGGAATTTTCAAATACTTTACGTCTATTAATTCTATATACTTATGCACAGAAGTATAATTATTCTTTTTTGTAAATGTGGTGTAAATTTCAATCATTACCGCTATTATTATTTCGGTAGCAAAATTAATTCTAATTTATATATTTGAATATTTAGATTTGACCTACATAAATGTGAGGACAAGACGAATTTAAGAATGTATTATAAAAGTCTCTTTTTTGACGGAGTTCACGCCGAACGCAGATATTATTGCACCATAGATTATTTCTTTAAGTATCATATATTTACGTTCATCTTCGTTCAGAGTTCATCACATAACATCTTACCTTAGGTAAACTCTGTTAGAAAACCTCCGACTTACTAATTCGGTGCGTTGTATGATAAATAGTTAAAATAATGAATACCGCAGCTTTTCAGTTTTGATCACAGATTGCACAAGGCGTGTACTTTAGACACCTCACGTCGGTTAGTCCTCTTGTTTGTCAATAGGCCGAATTAAGCCTTAAGATTTCTTATTTTTCTATTTAGCACTATGTTAGTAAGTAGTGTTAGTTTGCTCCAACTAATTAATATTTTAAATTGTAAAATTATTACAGAATTCCGAAAATTTGAATTAAATTGACGTCAAAACTGAGTTATTTTGTATAAACGTTTCATGATAACATTACCCTAATTAATTACTTCATTCCACCTGTTTGAAAATTACCAATGAGTCTAGCCGGTTTGATTAAGAACTCAGTGTTTTTAATTTGTTGCTATAGTCGAGTTGGTACTAATATTTAGTAGATAAAAATTATTATTTCTCTAAATTTAAAGTGTTAACTGTCAATTAATGTTAGATATATTCTTCGTATTGATCTGTACTTAATTAATCGGTTATTTACTGGAGGGAGACACTGTACAAGGTTGTCTGTTTAGGTACTTCCGTCTTATCCATTTTGCCGCAAAGCAGCAGTTTTCGTATTGCTGTGTTCCGGCTTGAAGGCAGTGAATTTACTGGGTACATTTACATATAATTTGTCACAAACGTATCACATTCTACTGTGGCTCTTATGGTGGTTGTTGATTTTTTGCGAATTTCACAGGAACATTAATATAAGATGTTGTATATGGTTCTTGTGTAAATAATAAATAATTTATAAATAAATTTGCAACGGTCTGCAAGTAAATTGGTAAACATAGTGACTATAGTTTTATTAAAATATCCAGGTAGTAATCAGAAGATGGAACTATTCATTCTAGAGTACCCGAAACGAAATTACAAATATTTTTTTATCATAATAGCAACTGCCGTGTCATATGGAAAGATTTAGAATAGTTATGTCAGTCTATAAATAGTTTGTCTGTTATATGTACATCTAAAATGCATTAAACAAAATAAATTCTCAATTCTTTTCGCTTAACCAGGCACCGTACGGTTTTATCTTGTTTACGGTTCGCGTAGGTGGCGTCGTCACGTCTGCTCCGATGTAATAAGCTTCCAGTGCGGACGACCTGTATGTTTGCACAGCATAATTTTATTTTTTCATCATTATGCGTCCATTTGAATATTAATTAAAATTGTATATTCTACAATAAATAAATAAATTTATACAAATAATTAATGAAGTATGTTTTAATATTTATTATTCGTATATTTAATTAATAATCTTAAAAATAAATAAATTGTAAACTTTTTGAACTAGTAGACTCACATTTCATGAATTAGTAGCTTTAAAAATCTACTCCCAATCTATGTATATCTACATTTTCCTTCTCAATAAGTGCTTTTTAATTATTATTTCGATTTTTTTATTTTATTTTTGTTTCATTAAAGGTAATTACATAATGAACTTTATATGTTAGTATATTGTTATTATTAAAATTTTGTAAAGCGTTCGTGGGTCACAAACTGGCTGAAAATCAGAGCTGCAGGCGACTGCCTCGGCATATGCTGAACCAGTGTCCGATTCGTCGGTGCAGGAGCACACCGACATTATTTATTGCTGCTACTACTGTCTACTAAAATATTGCATGCTATATGTATTATAGTTATTATATTTGTATTTTTTATTATTACTAGGCTTTTGTATGTGTTACGTGTGCTTTTAAATGCCTTTTTTCTTTCGTTCTTTAAAAAATTAAGTTTTCTACAATATAGATATATAAAATATATATAAATACAATAAAAAAACTTAAAACTAGTATGCCACCGGATAATACGTACCGTATAGAGAGTCATTGCTTTTTATATCCGGCCCTTGATACATCCGTCAAGCGAGAACCTCTTAAGATGTTGATTGAGACTCCATATTCCACATGGCGGTTACCTCGTATGCCAAGTCAAGATACTTACTGACTTTGTCCTGCACAAGGTAAAAACTGAGAAGCACAAAGTTTTCTCATCATGAGGGATGGTAATATCGACGATCATTGCGCGGTGTTAGGAGCGGTCGACCACCATGTTATCAGGTTTGTGGGACGCAATCGTTCTGTCCGTGATAATAATTATTTATTTATCATAATAAATATGACAGGTAGTTATATTAATAATACGTTTCAGTAGGCAAAATATAAACATCTTAATATTTTAATAGGAACTTTGAAACTTAAATGATAAAATTTACCAAGTATGTAATCTACATATATGGAGATTCTAAGAAAAACTAGCATCAATGTTTATATCTAGTTATTTAATAGATTATTATGGAAGTACTGAAAACTGTGCATTATCATTGAATTTGCAGGGATCGCGGTTTGCAGATTGATTGAGAATTTTTTATTTGTCCATGTTAATATAATGTCATTTTCATGAGATCATATCACGATTACATCCATGTCTTACTGAACAAGACCATACGATTCTGCGAGGTCAACGTCTATGTTCACCGTGCATAGGTCATCGGCGAACATGCGGAACACTGCCGTAGTACTCCACATAGACTTGTACCGTTTACTTGCATCAGATAACACACATGTGTGTTATCTGATGCAAGTAAACGGTGAATATCAACACATGTTTCAGAAAAAGAAAAGTATTATTAATTTTTACTAATGATATCAATACGGATATAGAAAAAGCGGCATCCGGATCACCGCGGGATGCTGCAAACCACTGACATCATGTCACTAAGCGTGTCGTCGTCCGAGCGGTAGTCATTGAACGAATTGGTAGCCACTGGGCTGCCCATGGCCGCATTCATTCCATTCAAGAAGGTTCTAGTTTCTACGGTTTCAAAAGCCTTTTTAAAGTCTTCAAAAATAGCTACAACAATTCTTTTTCTATATCCGTATTGATATCGTTAGTAAAAATTAATAATACTTTTCTTTTTCTGAAACATGTGTTGATATACATTTAGTTTTTTTTTTCTAAAAATGTTCCATATTGATTTAGAAAACTGTTTTCAACTATTTTATCGATACTGAAGAGCATAGCTATTGGTCTATAATTAGAACTTACTTTTTTGTCACATTTTTATGAATTAGAGGAATGATTGTTTCTTTCAGTTTTTGGGTTATTTATGGCGTTTCCCAGATAACTTTATAAAAGTTGCTAAAATAGATCATACTTGTCAGTAAATAATTTCACATTGAATATTCGTATGTGATCGCTGCCCGATGATTTGTTGTTATCCATTGAATCTATAATTTTCTAAACATCACAACTTACATTTTCACTTTTTTTAACATGCCCAACGTTACATTTAACAATTTATTTCTATACTTATTATAGCTAATATTACAGATACTTTCATTCCCTGCATGTTTAATGACTCAGTTTACCGCTGTTGCCTCTGTAACAGCGGTTTTGTAAAAATCGTCAGAACTATTGTACTCTCGAATTATGATTGTAGTTAAAGTGTAGCTGAATCTTTTATTCTTTGTACATTATAATAGCCGATTAACAGAATTTGGTCGCCTTTCATGATTGCATATTGTCGTCTGGCATTTTCCTTCCTTCCTGTGTGTATCGGATCAGTCGGCTTAAGTAATAGGCAATATTACACCTCTGCCAGAATTTTCTTTTCTTTTCAGAATGATGGTGAAATGTGGGCTTTATGTATAAGAATCAAGAATCAGTATTGCTTCTAATTTGACTAAGCAATAGGTCATTCACAGCTATTAAAAAATCTGTTTAAATTGTTGACAGGCTTTTTTCGGGACTTCGTTTCACAGCGAAACAATATTCCTTCGAAAAATGTGTTGTCGTTTGCGGTGACATTGAATATATTTATTTCGAACAGCCATCAAGTTTTTGTAATATTGTTGGTTCTAAGGTAGTTAACCCTTGCGGACGGCCACTGCCGGAGTCGGCGCGAGGGGCGCGAGCCCGTAAGCCCCACAATAGATAAAACAGTGATAGAACATGCACCGCGCCGCCGCTATGAATTATTCATAAGTTTCAGTTGCCACTTTTGTTGGTATCGGTGGATTTTCAGCGCTTCACACCGTCAAAAATATGCGTTGAGGGGCTGCTTATTGTTAGACAGAGCTCTTTACCATCTCGTTCATTTTAAATGTGTCGTAGACAGGCATAATTTATGAATTTTTAATATAATAATAAAAGTGGGCTCAGTAAATTTTCTAGCAATTCTCTTTAACGGCCGGCAGGTACAAAATACTGTCACAACGATATTCGTGGCCCAGATTTAGTAGCAAAAGTGTGTCTTTTTTTGTGCTGTAAAATGTAAGTTCCACCATGAAAAGCCGTTAAGTGAGGTGTCGCGGAGCGCTTCCTTTAGCCACCCTCGTGGATTCCGTTATAATTTACGATCATCCCAAAAATCCCCGGATTATTTTTATTCGATAACAATAAAGGTACCGCAGAGGGTTACCTTTATTATCACTCAGGGTGGAACGACTCTTTTACAACTTTACACATGTTATGTTGGCCAAAACAGATTTAGCATGCTATTTACAACTTCAGCATTGCAGTATGAAGTGCTACCTATTATTTAGTAACGCTAAAATATAGAGTAAGAAGTTATATATTTGCTATAATGTTTAGATCAAATCCATTATCTTGTATTGTAAATTTACCATTTTATAGCATCTGGTTCAATTTAGCTGAGTCTGAGCTTCTTTTTCTTTCTTTTACCTGTTCCCAATTTTATTTGGGATCGGCGTAATATGTCGTCCTCTTTCACTCTCATCTATCACTCGGTATTTTGATACTTACTCGCTTTTTTAACATATCAACATTCACACAGTCCATCTATCGTTTCTTCGGTCTTCCTCTCTCTATATCCACTTTTACGTGGCCAAACCAGGAAAGTCTCCTTTCTCTTAATATTTCAACATCAGAAACTACTTTAAGACTTCCTGATATATTAATTCCTCACTCTACCTCTTTCTTGTCACTCCACAAATTAGAGTTGCGTCTGTGCTATCCACTAGAAATCAAATCATAGATAGTGAATCATAAGCGGCCGTGAAATATCGTGGTTAATTCCGAATAAATTGAATAACCAGTCCCCAATTGTCAGTACGTGGTGGCTCAAGCTCTTTTGGATGGGTACATCCAAAGAATATATTTACTCTAGCGAGGGTACATCTATCAATTGAAAATGTCGATTTCTTGACAAGGCGTGTCAATGGCATTATAAAAGAAGCATTTCCCTAGTACGGCTAGACGCTCAATTATACAGAATCCGGCAGGGTTTTTGAACAGAAATTAATGGATGATTGGTGAAAGAACTGTGGTACGAAAAGCAAGGAGGAAACTACAGCACTAAGTAAAACACAGGCTAAAATAAAGGAGTAATGAGTGATAATCACTCATTACACTTCACCGACAAGAGTTGTAACTCGGAAACAGATAGGAAACAACGATTAAATACTATCTCAAATTAACAGATCCAGTATTTATACTTAGAAGCAGGGTATTCAATTGATGTTCTTAGAACATGATTTTTAAAATTTTCCATTATCTTTTTTAGTTAGACTATATTATTCTTTTCGTATAATTGGTAAGATTTCATTTATTTCCATAGTAATAACTAAATAATGATGACGCCCTTCCTCACCTTGATACAATATTTGAATATTTACTGATATTTTCATGAAATATTAAATATATGTATGTACGTGCAAAGTAGGGTCAGTTTTTAAGCGTTACACTGGATATGCGTCATCTATATAGTATAGTCATATATTACTGGTACTCTAACAGTAACGTCACATACTGACAGTAATGTACTGAAAGAAGCCAATGTGCAGCCGGTCCCCAAAAATGGAGACCGTTCCGATCCGGCTAACTATCGCCCTATAGCCGTCACCTCCATTCTGTGCAAAGTCATGGAGAGGATATTGAATGCTCAGCTGATTCGACACCTAGAAGGTCACTCGCTAATTAATGACCGTCAGTATGGGTTTCGTCCTAGTCGGTCTACAGGTGACCTTCTAGCGTTCCTTTTGCACAGATGGGGAGAATCTATCGACAAGCGCGGTGAGTCTGTGGCTATTAGCCTCGACATTGCTAAAGCTTTCGATAGAGTATGGCACAAGGCTCTCCTTTCCAAGCTTTCAGCATACGGATTGCCCGCGGAGCTCTGTACATGGACTGCTAGCTTCCTCCACGAGCGAAGAATTCGCGTTGTCGTCGATAACTGCGCTTCGCGGTTCGTGACAGTCAACGCTGGTGTTCCGCAGGGCTCCGTTTTATCCCCGACATTGTTTCTTCTGCATATCAATGACATGCTCTCCCTGGGTAGTATACATTGCTATGCAGATGATAGTACAGTGCACGGAGGATATCATGGAAGCTCAGGGGCCACGCGAGATAATACTAGTAGGGATAGGCAGAATCTTATTACTGAGCTCAACGGGACGTTGGATCTCATCTCCGAATGGGGCTCCAGCAATCTCGTTGAGTTCAATGCTAAGAAAACTCAGGTGTGCGCGTTCTCGGCTAAAAAGTCACCTTTCCTCCCCCTTCCCTGTCTTCAGGGCGCTACTCTTCCCGCCCAGAGCACCATCACCTTGCTTGGTATGAACATTCGCTGCGATCTGAATACCAGAGACTACATAGAGTCCGTCATAACCACTGCCTCAAGGAAACTCGGTGTCCTGAACAGGGTGCGACGGTATTTTGCCCCGGACCAACTCTGCCTGCTTTATAAAACTCAGGTCAGGTCCTGTGTGGAATATTGCTCGCACCTATGGGACGGCTCCGCTCAATACCTTCTTGAAGCTCTGGACAGATTGCAGCGGCGCATAATCGGCGATGTAGAGGCAACCAACACCCTCGAGCCTCTACAACTTCGTCGTGATATCGCCTCTCTTAGCGCCTTCTATCGGATGTTTCATGGGGAATGCTCTGAAGAACTCTTTAGCCTTATCCCTCCCTCTCCTTTCCTTTATAGAAACACACGTAAGGGTCTTCGGAGCCATCCGCACACTACGTCCCCCATTCCACACCGCACTAAGAAATTCCAAGATTCCTTCTTCTGCCGTACTTCCCGCACTTGGAATTCTCTGCCTGCGTATGTGTTTCCTACATCCTACAACATGGGTTCCTTCAAAAGAGGCGTGAAAAGGCATATTTTAGGCCGGCAGGGATAGGGCAGGTAGGAGAGTGAAGTAAAGTCACTATCCTATCTGTCATCTCATTTGGGCCTCTTTCACCGCTTAACATCAGGCGGGAGGAGGTCATCTGCCGCGCCTAGAATATTAAAAAAAAAAACATTAACTAAATCTTATTTTGTTTCTCCTGTCTTGGCACTGTTGATAGTTCAATGTTGGTATTTGAATTGACATTTGAATTTGAATTAATTTGAGCCCATACTTCCACATTTTCAACATTTCTTATAAAAATGTTGTTCAACTTAGAGACCGCCGGAGTTGTCGACTTATCTCTCGACTATAAAACAAAGAAAACGCATGTCAATTAACATGTGTTTTACGACTGTCGAATCCTGAACGTCGAGCACGTGTAAGACGAGGAACGGATTACGGGCGTCCGAAAGTGATCCGTTATAATTTGGTGGGTGGACAGCGGCTGGTAGGCACAGATTAGCCCCTTCGATAAACAATAGCATTAGTATGCGAGAACGCGCTGACCGTCGCCGATCAGGGCGGCCGTGCCTGGATTAATTTGCCTCCTGAAATTGTGGGCCGCGGATCCATGTGGAGTTGTGAAGCGTAACGGGTAACCGACACAATATTGGTTTGTTTTCATTGGAGACGGAGTATATTTGCGGTGCGACTATGATCGTGCGTACAGATTCTGTAAATGTTAGGAAATTAATCAATCAATATGATTGTTTCAGTATCTGACAAGCTTTATATAATAGACATAGAATCACTCGCGAGCCAATAACTAAAAGTGAGGTTATACTCGTCAGATTTTACTTTTAGTATAAGTTTGTAAGTACTGAATAAAACTTGGAAATAACATTAAACGGCAGGCTTGATTTGGCCCATAGCCTGGTGAGATAAGAATAAAGGCGATTATATAATTTAAACTATATATTTAACGCGTAAGTAACTACAACAATATGACAGTGCACACTGTATAGTATAGACGAGAGGAAGAAGAGCCTAGCGAGTTGACAAGTACAAGCTCGGTAGATAAAAATACTTGCTATTTATTTTGCATAGGCGTTCATACTCTTATTAAATAGTCTTATATTAAATCTATGTAGTCCTATAATCAGTAGTATTATTACAAATTTTTTGGACGAAAAAAAAAATAAGTGCTGGTAGCGTTAGTTGGTAGGTTGGTCACTGCATAACTTATATCAGTTTCTTTATATCCGTTGCCAAATTATAGATACGTAAGTTGGTGCCCCGATAAAACAATTTTGAAATCATGGCAAAGTGGTGATTCTCGACTACGCTACGAATTTTGCTCTATAGTTGACTTCGCAACAAGAAAATAATCAACGTGAAACAACCAACTTACAAATCAAGCTGAGTAAAACAAACACAAAAAAGAAGCCAGACCGCTAAAAAAAATAAAATAAAGTCTATAAGTTTACTGAGGCTTCAGCTGTAAACGAACATATATTTACGAAGGATTTGTCTATTAGCTCAGTAAAAATTTAATTCGAACTAAACGCAATTTAGCGCGATCGTATAACATCACTTAGAGTTATTATAATCAAAAGCATTTCCCATCAAGCTTAAATTCAAGAGCAAACAGACAGGAATGAATACGTAAAATTAGAACAACGCCTTATAATCTATAACGAAATAGAATAATAAAGAAATTTCATAGCACTATAAAAGTAACGCTATTGACAAGGAATCTAACGCCAGTTGGATAAAAGAAATTCCCTTAATTGTACTTGGTTTGAGTAGTTGTATGGGCGAGGACACGGAATTTAGCACAGCTGAAATACCTATGGTGCCTATGAACTATCTATACGTTTGCTTGGACATATTTGTTAAGAAGATTCAAAAGCTATCAAAAGCTATCAATATAACCAAAATAATATAAACAAAACAGATAAAAATATCAAACAAAAAAAGATCAGTGCCAAAACACAAGAGGTATAAGAACGAAAAATGTATTACTTATGAGACATCCTGCATACAGTCCTTACGTTCTCAAAAATCAATAACTAATTTTCATCACTAGACGAAGCTGTCAAAAACCATGAAAAATATATATCTGGCGTCACCACATAGAAGTAGCATAATTATTTTCAGAGGTCTAATCAGAGATCAGCCGAATATTGAATTGTTCGATAATTAATGCATCGGATGGAATTTTTGTACCGGCATGTTCATACATGGCTCGATATGCTGCATGTATTGATTCCGACATTAGTTTGTGGCGAACACACTTTTTTCTTTCATTCGTCTTTTGGTAATGTCAATATTTGCTATTGTCTTGTATATCACTTTAGTTTTTAAAGATAGACACCAGAAAAATATGGCACTATTTATGTGGAATTAATTCTTCTAGAAGTAACTTATAGAAAAATAAAATCATTACCTCCATCCATTATCAAGACTATTATATATTATATATTATCTGGTACGTCTGGACCACCTGCTCTCTTGTTTTCATTTCTTGCACTTTCTTACTGTTAATCTATAGCACAACAACTGGTTACTACGATTACAGTACATATTCTAGGGTTCTATTCCTTCAATTTCTTGATTTATCAACCTGTCATAATAACCTTTCTAACGGTTTTTAGTTTATTCCTCGTTCGTCAAAACGTTTCTAGAATTTTCTTTTAAAATGCGAAAAATAAAAAAAAATTCAAAGAGAATGAAAATGGTATACAATTAATGATACTGTAGAATAGATTAATGAAAATCGAACCTCGCATTTAAGGGTGTTCGCTGCGGATGGCAATAAGCGTTAATTTTATTTGTACGAGGTACGATATCCGGTTGCGACGGAAGTTCACGCCTACCCGCTAAGTAATGAGGCTACTGTTACAAATTCGTCCTGTAAGCAGAGGGCTCATGTTCATTATCATTGCAATGTATTTTATGCCCTATGTCTAACTGTTTGAATACATTTTTCCGCAGAACTAGTCATTGGAAGAGCTTTATCCTTACTCGTATTAAGCTCAACCACCGATGAAATGAATTCATAACTGTAATTTGTGTTTTTCTTTTTCAATTGGTTTGGATTAAGATTAATATTGAAGTGAAAATTTATTGTAAGCAATATATTAAATAGTTTCTAGAAAATAGTGCATGGTTAATAATTACGTGAAGCTTTGTTGGGTTCAGGACACAGTATTCCTTTATACATTTATTTTGAAATGTTATATGAATGCATTATTTTTTTAAATGTTCTTGGTGGCAAACGAGCAAATTGCCCACCTTATGGTAAGTGATAATCATCTCATTGGACATCTGCATTATCAAGACTGTCATACCTGAGTCACTGTCTGCCTGGAAACAAATATTATTCAAAGCCTCGTTTGAAATAGGATGTATATACATCATAAGACTTAGGAAATATTGCATTTGGGAGCTCATTCCAGAGTTAGCACATGCGCGGATGAAATAAACGCTATACCAGAACAGATGATTTCCAGATGATAAGGAAGAAAACTACTGTGGTGACGGGTGCTATGGTGATAAAAAGTTAACAAGGAAACCAATGTTAACAGTTCCTCACATCATTCTCAGTTACAGAGCCTATAAACAACACGTAGAGAACAGAAGTTTCTCTGTTGCTCCAAAGTTTTCGTTGTGATTGTAACATTAGGATCACCGATAATACGAAAAGCATGCCTGTGCAGGGAGTCAAGAGGGTCGTGCTGATATTGGGAACTTCCTGCACTGAGGTGTAAGCTTACATTTTCTTGAATCAACATTCTCAAGTTGGTAAGCTCATGTTACGCGTTTCGAAACAACTTAAGTCCCAGTAAATCAAAAGATAATTTAGATTCCGATTCCTAAGTCGGAAAGCGATGCGTACCCATAATGCGTTCTTTACATCAAAAACACATTTAAAAGAAGTTAGATTGGCTTACGGGAGTTGGCGCGCGGCCATACGTTGTTCGAGCCTTTTGAACAACCGAAGTCAGCCCTAATCTAAGAAGATTCCCCCAAGATTGTTTGCAAGCTTCGGTCCATCTAAATATGACTAAAACTTTTGCACATAAATTACTTCAACAAACAACTGATTCAGCACTGATCTTTTGCGGTAAATTATATTTTTTAAATTTGATAATTAGTTATTGATCTGACAAGATAAAATTATTGAATTTACAGGGTGTCAAAGTTGTAGCCTTATGAATCAGTAATATACAAGAAAAAAACATTCTGTATCTTATATAAGAATATAAGATACAGAAAAAAGGAAAACATTCACAAAATAAAAGATTTTTTAAAACAAGCATTATTTATTTTCATAACCTAATCACTTTTAAATATATTTACGTGTCGTAACATTTACATATTCATGTGTTTATAATGTACTATTCGTTTATTAAACAGTCAGTACAATTCTGTAATTAAAAACGCACACAATGCACTGGCTTACAGATATATT
The DNA here is from genome assembly GCA_036419045.1 of Scirpophaga incertulas. NCBI lineage: Eukaryota > Metazoa > Arthropoda > Insecta > Lepidoptera > Crambidae > Scirpophaga > Scirpophaga incertulas. The sequence goes on along the minus strand of CM071629.1, from coordinate 16,582,920 downwards.
TACAACTCTACAATCTATGTAGCATTTTCATCTTATAGTTAGCAATTTGGCAACATTTTAACGGTAATATTTATATATACATACGATATATAAACTATAATTGACAGAAGAAATTGGGTCCAAAGAATTTGACGCGTGGAAGGATTGGCAAAATAAACATAACAGACTTTTAATAAACATACCGCAGTTAAAAAAGTAAAATATTGTTTTACTACACATAATAAAAATAGTTAAATATTTAAGGAATAATTAAAAAAGATATTATAAATTATAATTGTAAGTTGTATAAAGTATCACAGTGTATAATATAAATTATTATATATGCTATTTCATGTTACTTCTTTCAATTATATTTAATTTGACTATGAATTAAAACTAGTAATAAATTATTTAAACATGATTAGCAATATAAAGGTATTTAAAACAAATTTATATGTCATGTCTGAAATGTGATCTATGTTTGAAAAATGTTTCGATAAAGTAATATAATAGTAGGTATTTATTAAAGTCGTAAAGTAGTTTTTTTAATGTCACGAGTGTAAGTTTAATGAGTGAGCATAACAAATAGCTCTGTGGTGAACTCCAGAGTACAGGAAGGGTATTAGGGTCTGTACTACAGAATGAGACTAAAACTCAAATCAATGGTTAAGTATTGTTAGGAAGATATGTTGGCTCAATAGTACAATGTTCTAACTGTCCTCAAGCAGTGATTTAAGTTTAAAGTTGATTCTAGAATCTGAGCCTTAGACTAAAGTCTAGAGTAGAGGAATTTAAACCCACTCTAGGCTCTAACTACAAGGCTCTACAAGTAAAACAATCATCGTACCACCTGTGAGAAATATTGATATCGAGAATATTATGCCTGTAATTAGTCAATTTTTAAAAGAAAAAACTACCTAAGAGGCAACGAAAACTAAGATTATAAATTAAATTATATTTTGGCGTCTATACAGATTTTTGTGCATTGCTATCACAATTATAGGAATAAAGTTAGTTAAGTACAAATTTCGATTCAATTTTAGAAATAGTTTACGTAACACTGAAAATATTATTTTTGTGACAGGTGGTGCGAAAACGTAAAACATGAGTTGTTATTAGCTTGATAATATCATTGTATTTTATTTTACTGTACTGTTTGTACTATCACTAACAAGGGTAACCTCCTATGACACAATATATTCTTCACTCAGTCTTACTCTATGTACAAAATAATCCTCTCAATACAAATGTGCACTATAATATATCATATCATTATGTGCAATAACTTTTCTAATAATATATATCAAATTTTGTGGTACAACAGAATTTGTAATTTAACTTTTTGTTTCAAATGTCTGATTTAAGTATGTTTTCAATCATACGTCTGCTGTACCATAAAATTCTACTCAAGGAACTGTTGTACATTATAGTAATTAGTTAATACGTAATTAGCAACAACGTTCATTAATTTATATAATAATAATAGTCATTTAGTACGAAAATTATATAGAAATCTAATAACTATTGTATATTGATAACAATGGTGTCTACTACAATAATTTATATTTACCTGTGTCTGGCAATTATCGTCTCATTCATGAAAAATTCATAGAATATTTCAAAGTGTTACTTATTTTCAGTACTTTCAATGTGAACTTAAGTATGGCATAAAGTAACAATAAGGATACTATAAAATTTCGGAAAGTATAACATAAGAATCAGAAATAATGTTTATTAAAACTAATTTACAAATTAAAGATCATTTCTATTGAATTAATACTGATAATTTTTATTCATGGCACTACTTGCTTAGTAGTTTTCTTCTAAAATTAAACTAAAAATGTCTTCGTTATACAGAGATCGGTTATACAACAATAAAACATTTCAGTAGTAGTACAAAAGTAAATGAATTATATCAAAACTGAAAACGCCTTTAAAAAATATTCACAGTTCAGAGCGTCACGCAGACACTTTGTTCGGAAAATACATCTAGTATCATGCAATTTACAAGAAACAAAAATAGTTCTTATAAATTTATTTTAGACTAAATGTTTTTATTTTGTAGTCTACACTATTATCGGCATAAGCTCTAAGCCTTCATTTCATATAAAAATGGACTGTGGATTTGTAAATAATTCTGTTATAATTAGAAACCTATAGTCATGATAGTTAAAATTAATATCCACCCGAAACATTTTCTCCAATCAGCACCACCTGTGAATTAATCACATCGTTAGAAGCTTATTTTTATTACAGAGTCAAAAATTATAAACATTATTAGTATTTTATATTGTATTTTTTATATATAGCTACTTTAAAAATATATAAAAGGTGTAATTGTTAAGTGTACCCAGGCGATTATTCTGTACCTATTGTGAAATTTTTTTAATTTTCTCGTTTTACTTTTTGAAACACATACAAAAATGTTGAAAGGACAATGATGATTTTACTTATTACGTAACGCAGTTTTGATATTTATTTAAAGATTTTTGGTATGACTAATAGTTAAGGTATAATCACCTGTGCACAATTATGAATAATAATCTGTATATGAAATAACTAAAGAAAACTTCCCACCCGAGTCGAGAATTGTCTTTTGTTATTTCATATTATATTTAACAGTTTTTTTTTAATTATAAAACTATTTCATTACATATAGCAGGAGAGCCATCTTAAAGCCACTCGATACAATTACGTTAGAAAAAATGTTACATTTGTTCTACTTGCGATGTTAATTAAATTACACAATATTCATTGAGATTAGTTTAATTTGAATTGTGAGCATTTTTCAGTCAACTGCTAATATTAAAATTACAAATGTTGTATATATGTATAAATGTTTTAAATCTACATACATATAGGAAACATTACATTGCAGAAAACTACATTACAATTATCTGTTTAAAAAGAAACAAAATATGCTCGGATTGAAAATTAGTGAGGATAATTTACTTCGTCAAGTCGCAAATTCTTTTTAACGTATTTTTTTACCTGTGACCTGCGACGCGCCACCGACCCAGTTGAGATGCGTTTTCCCACCTCCCTCGTCTGTCTTCTGCTTCCCTTTATCGATTTCATTCAGGTTTGACTGGTACTTTGTTCCTAAACAAGCAAGTAAACATCCAATAAAAACGTGCAAGGGCAGCACAATATACGTAGGGTGCGGAAGTGGATAAATATTGCGGACCCAAATGCGATACTTATTCGTTGAACAAGCTTTTATAATACAAATCTCACACTTAATTTTTTGACACTGAGTGTTATGGTTTTGGTATTTATAAAGCAATTGTGAAATGGTACACAACTCTCTGATTCAAAATTTCCCTTAGTTGACCTTAAATTAAATGAATCAGCTATAATAATAATAAAATTAAATAAATGCGATTAGTTAAATCAAGTCGTGGGCTTGTGAATGAACTCAACATAAAGGGTATTTATTAATTGTAATAAGCACAAACGTCGTTTCAACTGTTGTTGTATTTTTATATGCGATTCGAACATTTCTAACAATTAGCAGATAAATATGTTGAACCAATTGTTTGTAAAGTTCAAAATAATTACGTTTAACAATAGTTTCTACAATCCCCTTTGTTAACAACTTCTATATGTTTGTTTTAACTATGGTATGTGTTAAATCGATTAATAGTCATCTTTCTTGTTAATATAGACCAAGCTCTTAGTTGGGACTTGCTAAGTAAATTAAACAGAATAATCATTTTTTACGTTAACATTGAATAAGTTCCTTCTTGGTTAGATCAGGCATTATTCGTATTGAGTAAAATTTTAATCGCTTTAGTTAAGTAACAATAGTAAGAATAATCAATATAATGTTATTTGAAGTATCTAACATTAGGCTCGTATGGAATCAAGATACACGATCGAAATGATCGCTACCTTTTTAGTAGCAACTAAACTTTTATTAGAGTTTAACCGTTTGAGTGCTAAGCAATTTTTGTAAAAATCTATTGGAAAATGCTATGCATATTTTGATTACTCTAAAGGAAAAAATTATGGTGTCAAATAAAACACTCTCATTTAGACAAATATTAATCAATTTCAATAAATCTTTTTGCGTTATACAGAAGACAGTGCGTCGCACTTTTCGATACAAATCGCCGCAGCGCAGAAATCGCTACTTAGCACTCTAACGGTTAAGAGTATAAAGCTTAAAAAATAAATAGAGTTGTTTACAATTTACTAACGCGTTCTTAAATTCTGAGAGAACAAAATAAAAAATAAAAACATCTTTTGCGTGGATAAACGACAAAGTTTCTTAAAGACACGATGATACTCGTCAAGGAAAAGAACCAATATGGTCGAGGTCGTAGCGGGCGGCTGGCGAACAGTTATTGAAAAGTTGCGCAATATTGTCGAGTAGCCGGGCAACCCGTAAATTCGTAATGGGTGCAAAAAATAAAACAGAGCGGTCGTCGATGCCCGCCGCCGCCGCCGCCGCGTCGCCCGTACAAAAACAGCCCGCGGCCAACTTACGCGGTGGTGCCATCTCAAAGTAATGGATTTTCCAAGTTTACCAATGCATTGGTTTGGCATACCTACCTTATTCATCTTTGAATGTTACGATGATAATGCTACGACTAGAACTTATATGTATGAGCATTCTAATATAACGCGGTTTGCTTTGAATATGTTAATTCTAAATAAACAAGGAGGTTATATTGCCAAATATTTTTTCAGTTTTAATTTTATATTCTTTCAGCCACTGTCGATAAGTAATAAAAAAATATGTGTGAATTGCCAAAGAAGGATATCAGGGAAATTGTATCCTATGACAAAACTATAACTAATCCGTCTAATGTCGTGTTTAAGTAGATTGTGTTTGTTGATTATTGAATATATTTGGGCAAAGTCTCTTGATATGCCATCAGAAATGCCTCATGAAATTTACAAACTTAAATCGTTGAAAAGTACAAATAGTACTCTGGTCATGATAATATTAATTGTTACGTTATTAATGTATGCATTTGATTCTGTATTTTACCACATAGTTTTAAGATAACAATTATCAAGCCACTGTTTAAAAAAAGAGATAAAGTAGATATCAGCTGTTACAGAAAATTGGTACTTCTGTTATTAAGCACAAATACCAATTTTCTCTAATCTATTCGAAGAAGTCATAAAAAACAGTTTTAACTTAAGAAAATTCAAAACCACACAAATTAACATAAAAATTCATATTATTTTTTAGAAACATAATGAAATGTTTAAATAATAAAGATCTTGATGTGGATAATGATCTATCATGCATGGAGTTAACTAAAGCTTTTGATTATATTAACCATGTGGTTTTGTTTTATATATTGGAGCTCTATGAGCTGAGAGGTAACATGTTAAGTTGTTTGATATCATAACAAAGTGATGAAGTTCATTGCACATGAATACATGTAAATAAAAATAATGACCAATAATAATAATTATGTTTGCATATATACAGGCATTACAGTTGTTCTTGTATTACGCATGTGTCACACCCGTATTCCACCGGACAAATCGTTATGTTGTTTCAAATTGACTTCATTTTACATTTCAAGTTATAAAATCTCTAAATACAGCTCAGATAATCTCAAAGACAAAAAGTTGACTTTCTCATCTCAATATCAAAAAATAATCCGAGGAGTATATATTAAAATAATTGACATGTATACAAATTTTAATAACATATATTTAATGATTATGAACATGTAATTTATGAAGTTGGTGACATAACATTCTTGTTTAAAAATCTGGACAACTACTTCATTGAAAGAGAGAGAGAGATATAGAGAGTGTTGATTAACATGTACATCAAAAAATTGTAAACGGGACAGTTGTGCTAACTGCCTACCACGGATACGTGAAATTAGCTTTTAGATATGATGTTATTTTTTGGGGATATTCGGTGACTATAGAAGTATAATTCTTTTATTTTGTAGTCATCACGAAGTTTATATAAAATAATATTTCAAATAAATTAACCATTTTTTATAAAAACCTGTAATATAATATTATAATAACTCTTGAAATACCGACATCTTCTGCATGTCACAACTCACGTCATTGCATTGACTGTTAGGTCATATGAAATTAGTTTTATATAATTATTAATAATTATACAATAAGACCTATTATTATAGTTCTACTGTCCCTAATATTGATATTGGTTCATATTTCTTATATAATTCATCAATAATCCCAATCTAGTCTTGTTAAAAATATTCTAAATAATGGACGTAAGACAGTTTTCAGAATCGCAAGCAAAATAAAATATAGGACCATCCATCACCATCATAATGATGTGCATGCCCTATCCAGCCTTCATAAGGTTAACATCATATTACTTTTAAAAAAAGTAAGACTATTTGTGCTTCGTCATCTAATGATAATATAAGTTATTATGACAACACGTGGTCAGACCAATAATCGTGTAAGGCAAGGGCTCCGTCGCGCGCTATTACTCGTGTTATTGGGAACTTGGCGGACATATTGGGCGACATCTTGCAACAACCTATTACAGACAAAGGCTATGTTACCAAATTGTTTTCATCACTTTATTTAACATTATCATATTTTAGGTAAGTTTAAACATAACAAAAATAATCACATACCTTTCAAAAATTTAACTATAAAGTTAATGATAACTTAAATGATAAGAATTTTTGGGCTTAATTTTCTTAGCTGTATATTGTCGCAAAAATGTATAAGATAAATAAATAAATATTACTTATATATACATAAGCCTAGCCTTTTTTTTTATTCATGTCTGGAAAATGCGTTACGCATATCCTGCGGCTCGGGAACACCGCGGGGTTATGTCGTACTCTGTGCGCTTGGGGACCGAGTGCCAGCCAAGTGCGCGGCCTACCGACTAAAAACCAGACAATGCCCCTCAGGGACGCCTTGGCAGGAGCGCATCAATCGCCGACGCATCCTCCCCCTCATCAGACGAGGAAGACACGCCGAGGAGAGCAGCATCACTGCCTGACAAGGTCATGGGAACACTTACGTACACTTCCACGACCTCGTCGGCATTATTGGCTCCCCTCTCACCCCCCCTTCCGTTGTGCTGGGGGGGGCGTTGATCCCCGGGGCATCCAGGAGATCGTCGACTGACGGCGACCTTTGAGTAGCAGGAATCAGCCTTCCCGGGCCCGGTCCCCGTTTGTCACCGACAGGAGGAAGGAGGCGAGCGAACTCGCGCCTCTTCCGCCCTGCGCGCCTGCGGCGGCATGCTGGGGCCTCGGGATCCGCCTCCCTGGCCCGCTCCGTCGCCTCCTTCTGCGTCATGACGTCGGCGCAGAAGGAGTTCACTAGCGCCCACGTCCTCCATGATTGCGCCCCGCCATGATTACGTGGAACGGGAGGCAATTGAAGGCGTTGGCGATATCGAGTGACACCGCCAACACCTGCTCGCCCCCGTCACACGCCTCCCTGACTGCCGCCCGCAGGTCGGACAGTGCGTCTAGGGTCGACCGACCCGCCCTGAAGCCGTACTAAACCGGCGACAGGTCGGGACCCACCTCCTCGAGGTGCTGGACGAGGCGGGAGGCGATAAGCCCTCGAACACCTTACCGACCTCGTCCAGCAGCACTATGGGCCGATAGCCCGAGGGGTCCCCTGCAGGTTTGCTTATTTTCGAAAGAGGCAGAGGAACCCCTCCTTCCACGGCTTAGGGAACCGTCCGGTGTGAAAACAGGCACCGAACAGTTCCCGCAACCTCTCGCCCAGGTGCCCGAGCGCCAAGAAGAGCACCCTGGCTGGGACTCCGTCAGGGCGTCCTCAAATTCCTCGACTCCTATCTGAAGAGGAGGAGGACTATCCACATCAGCGCCCGTGTCCAGGGCGCACGGCTCCGCAGGAGGGAACAGTTGCCCCATGATCTAGTTCAGAAGTTCGGGGTCCATGGTCTCCGTGATCGGAGCCCCCCGCGGAGCCGGTTCCTGGCCGCCTTAAATGGGCGCCCCCGTGAATCCCGGTCGAGGCCCTGCAACATCTCCTCCCGCGCATTCTCCTTGGCGTGGGAGATAGCCGTCTGCAGGGCCTTTTGGCGCTCCCTATACGCGGCGTATAGGCGATCCCCTTCGTCGGCGCTCCGCACCCGGTGCCTGCGGCATCGGGTGTACGCTCGGCGGCTAGACGTGCACGCCGTGCGCAGCGCAGCAATTTCGGCGGTCCACTAGTACACCGCGCGTCGACCCTTCGGGGGACGCGCCCTGGGCATGCCGGTGTCGCAGACCTCGGTGAGCGACTCACGTAGACGGGTCGCCGCCTCGTCTACGGAGTCGCCGCCCATTGAATGGGAACACCAGGCCTGGAACAATGGCCGCTCCTCATCCAGGAGGCTGAGGGCCCATCGTGGCCTGCCGTCGCCCGAGGCTCTTGGAGCCCGCGCTTCTGAAGTCCGAATCTGAAGGACAAAGTCAGGAACAGTGTGATAAGGGAGCGATGCGGTGTAGTTGAAGATATAGTGACAAAGATAGAGAAAGGGATGCTTAGATGGTTCGGCCATGTTGAAGAAAAAGATACACAAGGTAAGAATGATAGGATGAATCGGTGCAGGTCTACCTAGGCGGACATATCTCGATCAAATCGAAGATGTGCTAAAGAAAGGCCGGTGTAGTCGATGGATCGCTGGCGTGAGGAGAAGGGCGAATAAAAAGCGAAGATATAAGATTTTTAACAGAAATTAGTAGCGAGCGTACGGTCTCGGTCAAAGTCTTTTCGGCACTAAAAATTCGTCGGTATGTGCAACTTATTTTGAAATTTTTAACGGGTCGCGCAATACCGCTACTGGAGGTAAGTGTTTATTTAAAAATATGCAAATATAAGTTTTATGCTAGTAAGCATGTACAGTATGTATGTATGTACCTTTATCATATTTAATTATATATAATTTAATTCTTAAGTCTATATAAACTTATTTTATATTTTAATTATAAATTATAATTTTCCGAAGCAATCTCCTTAGACCCCGACAGTAACAAGTATTATTCCTTCACATTTGTCGTACACGAATGGTCAGAATCTAAGGAGGTTCCTTCCATAATATACATTATTTACAGTATATGTTTTATTTTATTTATTTTTCAGGGCAGCAGTGTGGTCGTCGCCAACAGCCGGGTCAAGAGCACTCGTAACCGACGAGCATGCATGAAGACGCTCATGAAAGTGGAGGAAGCAAGAGAAGTGTGCCAGGATCGTAGCAAGTGGAGAGAGGTGGTCTCTGTCTACCCCATTGGAAACAAGGCGTGACGTATGTCATTACACAAGCATCTGTAATGACATACGTCATCATCTCCACCGGGACTCGAACCTGGTACGTCAAAAGTGGCGACACCTTGAAACCGGTGTACTAACCACTTGTATCTGATATCTCGGACTAAGCATCTCGTATTACGAGTATTACAATAAAACTTCAGTAAAAGTAAGACAAAACAAAAGGCGTCGTAAATACTTCACTTAAGGTAAGTTCGTTTAATTATATTCTTTATTTATTATAAAGGTAAGGCACTGTCATAATGTAATTGCCACTCAACGGATATGTGAACAGTCACTAAACGAATCCTCAATATTTTAGATCATCGAGATATTTTTTTTTTCCTCCTGAGGAAAATGCATTAAATTGCATACCCGGCTATGGCAGGCCGGCGGTTATGTGGGGCTCTCCTCCCCAGAAGGGGGAGGCCTACCCACTAAAAACCTCAGGGATGGCCTTCCTCAGGCATGTAGGGAGCCCCCGGGAACATAAAGCCACTTCCGGGAACCCCCAGCCTTCGCTCTCCGCCGATACAGGGGAGCCCTCCTCGGGGGAGGCTCACTACCTCCCCCGGTCTCCTCCACCGATGACGCCCCCCGGCCACGGAAGGGGCGTGGTCCATCCCGGGTCGCTGTAGCGGTCGCGACTTCCTCGCGCCCGCCGGCGACCCGCGGCGGCGCCGTAGCTGTGCTACCGAGCCGGCGCCGCCTTTTTCGAGCGGATCGGCCATCTCCCGACCCCGCTCGGCGGCCTCCTTCTGGAGCATCACTGCTTCACAGAAGGAGGCCACAGCCCTCCAACCTCCCTCGTCCGCCAGCATTGCCGCAATCAATGCCGGCGGAGACAGATCTCGCCCGATCTCTGCGACCAAGACTCGGCGCTCGGAGGCCCACGCGGGGCACTCCGCCAGCGTGTGCTGGGCCGAGTCGAGGTCGGATGCGCAGTGGTGGCAATGTGTCGATCCCTCCCGTCCTATTCGACACAGATACTCACCGAAGCAGCCGTGCCCGGTGAGTATCTGAGTTAATCGGTAGGTGACCTCCTCCTTCCCGTGGAGCCAAGCTTCGAGGTGCGGGAGTACGGCACCGACGGCCCGCTGGCGCGCGCAGATCCGTAATTCGAGCTGCGCACGCCAGGCCGCCACAATCCGTCGGTGCCACTCCCGCTTAGGCACTTCGTGCGCGGGTTCCGGGGCACTCCCCCCATCGCTCCCCCGGTCAACACGACGCATACGTCGCCGCGTACATGTCGGCCAGGATGTCGAATGGGGGGGAGCGTCCCAGAACCGTCGCCGCCTCGTACGAGATTGTACGGTAGCCTCGTACGATACGTATGGCCATTATCCGCTGCAGGCTCCGTAGCAGAGCTCTGCAACGGGGGGACCTCGCGCAGTCTTGCGACCACACGGGAGCCCCATATTACTGATTATAATCATTTTCACGTAGAAACATAACCGGTTTCATTATTTTGGTTAAAATCGGTGCATCACTAAGACCAAATGTGATACAGTTAAATTCATATATATTGTAAAAATAAATGTATATATCTCTGCGTATAAGGGTTAACAAATTTTGTTCTTTCATGCGGATTATGTATATGTATTTATTTACAGTAATTAATTTGCAAACTGGTCATATATCATCAATTTGAGTTTAATTTATATTAAAGTTGAAGCCTGATATTTCCTATTAGCTACAGTACATAAAATATTTTTAACAAAAACTGACCTTGCAAGGGTTTATATTTTAATACTAGCGGACTCGACAGACTTCGTCCTGTCAAAAAGATTTGTCAGGGCAAAAAATTCTCCTGTAGAGAATCGTCACCCTGGTGGTAGGGCGTTGTGAATAAAAAATAATTATTTGCAAAAAAGGTCTATATGAACTATTACATTTTGTGACTATTTGACAATTTTGGAACGAAACATTAAATCCTCCAACGATATTTTCTGTTTTGATAGATATGATTGAATTTCAACTTCATATAGCGTTATTAAAGCGCAAATTGCCTTTTTGATGTTAGGTACACACCTACATTGCTTAGACAAAAGTGAGTGCTTGCAATATGAACTTTATACAATAACAATAAAGCTCAAATTGACTGTACGTTTTAGTTAGAAAACGTTTGTATGGGAAAAAAGGGCTGTTATTTTGGTTTTTTCGATAATTATTCGAATTTTTCTCGCCGTAAAAACCATCCTTGAACTTGAACTTGGAATTGGCCAAATTGGTCCAGGCGTTGTAGAGTTATGCGCTTACCAACACATTTTGCGATCTATATATTTTTATATAAACTCCTACATAATTCAATCTGATTTGATTGATTTCTTTTATAAGAATAAATAGCATGTTCAATCTTTGAAACTTTGGAATTCAATGAAATAACAAATTGATAAGGAGTTTCAATAAATGGTATCTGATAGTCTATAAGTCATGGCAATACAATAATATTATTATTTGTTATTTTATGCCAACAAACATAAAAGTATTTTAGACAAACAGCGAAAAAATTTACCTGTAAATTTGTCACCCAAGCTTCTGGTTATAAGATTTGTTATTTTATTGTTATTTGTTTGATATTGTGTTAAACTGAGATCTGATGTTATTTCACTGCTCTCCCTTTCCTCTTGTATTGGTACTGTTATTATCGCGGTAACTTCATTGTGAAGATCGCTTAAGAGTCTTGAACAGTCAGTGTTTATAAATAATAATGTTGTTTTTCAACATCGCATCCATAAGTTATAGTAGTGAACCTAAAGTCCTTCCAGCTTTATATTTATTTTTCTGCTGTCTGCTGTTTTAAAGCCATCTATCATAATATTGTCTATCCATTTAATATTTTCGGGATGAACTCCATTTCTCGTTATTAGTTTTACTAAATATAATAATAAAATATTTACAAATATACCAAAAACATATAAATACATATAAATATTTTTTTTAAATATTAAATATAATAAACGAATATAAAATTTAGTTTATTGAAACATTGATCGCCGTAACAACCCTTTAGGCTTATTAGATTAAATAAGTGAATAATACACGGGACACTTTTGGCTTTTTATTAGTAAATAAATAAATAAACGAAGCAAAATTATTGAACGTTAAAATGAAGGTGTCATTTTTAAGATTGTTTAATTACAATATAAATATTAAAATTGTGAGATTCTAGTTTAAGGTTGAAATGAACAATCAAAATAAACAGAATTCATAAGACTTAAATGAATAAAGTTGTAATGTTAAATATACACACAAAAATGTGAATTTTCATAGATAATACCTAAATATATGATAATTACTTATTTTTTAGTTAAAATATGCATAATGTAATCGGAGGTGACTTACAGCGTGTAAGTACATTCCAAACACCTATCTTATTTATTATTTCTATTTCCACATCTTGTTGTTTCAATTTTTAAATATCCCAGAATTTGGTTGTTACTTTTTAAAAATGGCTAGAATACATAACTTATAATGAAACTATAACTAAAATATACTAAACTAATCGTAAAACTATGCATTCATGCACCGATCATTATTAAACCATTTCGCAAGTCATACATGACATGTATGTAGTTTATGGACCCATAACATCGACGCAAGTCTACAAACTAGCTGGCAACGAGGAGATTGTCGTGGCTGTTTACGGCGTATAAACATATATAATGGCCACTAATAATAACAGAAACATCAGCAAACGACGAAAACAAACTGCACAGTGAACGATCCGGAGGGAATACAACTCGTAAAGGTAATATTATCTCTTAATAAAAGGAGTCGCAGAGGTAAAAGCGTTATATCGCCCATTTACTAGCGCTTTGGATCAAATATTAAGTCTTTCATTGTTGGTGCTAGAACATTTAATTTGTATATGACGTTTGACTGTTTTATTTAGAAAATAAAAATTCCATCTCATAAAAAGTTATGTTTATTATATACATATGTAAGACAGGCTCTTATATTAGATGAGATGAGACGGCAAAGACTGGTATTCTAAGGAGATGTGAGACGTAGAGATAAATGACATGTTATAAGAAAGGCTATTTGAAGAAATATGATTTAATGGAGAAATAAAGGAAGACGTACGAAGCAATGGATGAATTGCATAAACCTAATTTGACGTGAAAGTGGGTGGACTAAATGACAGAACACAGCGAAGAGAGATAGGTAACAGATAAATGTAAAAGAAAGGCGCACAAATAAACTGGAAAATGGTAAGTCTAATAATAATGATGATGATTTTTGTTATTATATGTATTTACAAAAGTACAGAAAAGCAATTAATAAAACTAACTTTACCTTTCTCTGTCAGTGGATTCTCGCGACGGGGTGGGCGTGATGGAGTTGGCACGGTAACTGCGCGTGGGTCTGGTGTTGTAGTCGGTGGAGTGGATACTGTGCACGAAATAATTTAATAGACATAATTTATCTTGCGCTTAGTACGTCCTACAAAATCCCATTTATAACATCATTACGGAATTCGGGACTATGCTTTAAAATTACTGCATTGTTATAAGAATGCTGGAACATCAAACAACAAACACCGTAAAAATTAATTGATGCATTGTTTGAATACTTGTAGCTGTTGAGAATGGGAATTCCACTGGATTCGCTTTTCGGTCTTCTATTTTTTATATTATACGTAAATGACCGGCCTTTTTAGTTGAATTATGTGAAATTAGTAAGAAATGTTAAAATAGTGTAATAAATATAATCTACAAATAAATGGAATGAAAGTAAATCGATTTTTTTACATCTATATTTTTAAATATATAATTAGTTGACACAGCATTCGCACTGGATAAAAAAGAAAAGACTTGCCCTAGTCGCGTACTGTACAGAAATACAATTAACTGGATACCGTTAGATCAGTTAACTCTAGATAGTTTCACAGTTTAATATCATATAGAATATGCGTTCGGCTTAAATAGAAACTATATTATATTACTCAAACAAGCTAACCACACTATTCGCAAATTAAGTTAAAGTACTTCTCTTAAACAGAGGATTAAAGATATGGTTAAATTGACTACTACTTAGCAATAACTTTTTAACTGCTTTATGTATGTCATTTATTAAGCGAAGTGCCATGTATACATAAAAGATACGCAACAGAGATACACTTGTCAAGCTACTAATTAGATTATTAAACGTTATTACAACACTTGTAGGGCAAGGCATTCAGTACTACAATAAATTACCAAGAGTATTTAGAATTATTAATAATCAACTTTCTGATCAATATCAAAATAATCTTTGTAAATGATAACTCGCTCTAGTTGTTACCCCTAATTGCACCTTGTGGAAAGATGATCTTTCCATTAGTTAATAATTGTCATTTTAACTATACATATAAATATGTTTTATACTCATAATTGATATGAAATCTCAGCACATGAAATGCATTGTACGGTTTGTGCATTACTCGTATTTATCACAATAACATCTGCCTTCATTGGAACTTAAGGTTGAAAATTCACAGATGGCGATATCTGAAAACTTATCACCACGGAGATTGTGAAATCTAATAGTCTAATAATTTATGCACTTACTGTATAAACGAATTGTTCCATCCGACTCTCCTCTTGGGTTCTTGGCGACACATTTGTAAGTCCCGTAATCTTCGTTGGTAATGTGTCTGATGAGCAATCTCATGTGAGTTTTATAAGCAGGTGTGCCAACGGTGTTATCCATATGGTATTTAGACGTCTCATGAATCATGTGACCATCATCGCGCGTCCAATAATTGAGTGAAGTCGGGTGTGCTTCAGTGAAACATTCCAAGGTGACATTATAGTATAGCGGCGCTCCAACCAGCTGATGTGGAATCCAAAGCATTGGTGGAACTGTAATCGATATTTTTGATGAATTTTTAATTTATATAATATATTTATGAACTAAATTTATTTCAAGTTTAACTTTTAAATTAAACATTATAAATAAAGAATAATTTTGTTATTGTGACATCCATGAATATCTAATTAATATTGCCTTATAAATTAAATATAAATAATTACTTTTTAGTTACAATATTAACCAAGGATTTTGAGTTTAGTGAATAATATTATTATAAACTATTGCTGTGGTTATTAAAATATATATTACGATATGATATTTATCTAATCTTGTTATGAAATTTAGGTTCAAACTTTTTGCCCTGAGACACGCCTTCAATCTATGATTCTGTAATAATATGGGAAGGGAGAAAATTACACTGGTTGACTGTTTTTAATTTTGATGGTTCCGTCCAGTACAGATCTACCGCTATAGATTTGTCAACCATTGATGTAATTTGTTTGACGAGTAAAAATTATTGTTGTGCGTCTAATTTAAAAATAAAAATTATTTGAATAATAATTATGATCTAAGTGTATGAATCGAAATATTTATCAAGTAACTAATCTTCTTGCTATTAATTTCACAACAATTGTAATAATTGACAATGTTTTGTGTTATTCATCTTCTTCTTAATTATCTACCAAACATATTCAAAATATGAAGATTTTATTTTTTTGGTTTTCAGACTAATCGTTCAATCAAGAGCGTTAAAAAGAATATTGGTATGGGGATACCCCAAATGGGATAAGTTAGAACACGGTCACTGCTTTGCTGTACCGACATATGTACATGACATACATGGCCCATGTGTCCTTACCTTAATGTATTAACTTACAGCTAACGTACTTACAATCAACGCTGACTTTGACTCTCTTCGAAACGGTTGGTGGTACACCATTACTAGCTATGCATAGATAAGCTCCCATATCTAGCCGTGATATACGCGCCATTTCCAAAATCTCGCCCTCCCATTCGCTAACTGGAAACAACGTGACGTCAAACATCGCTTGGATAGTAAAATAGCAATATTTTTTGCGGCCATTAACAAAATGGACTTCTAACCGGTGTGGCCTTTGCTGATGGATATTTTTGAGTTGTCGTCCCGTTTCCATTTGATAGTAGGCTTAGGGGAGCCATTAGCTCGGCACGTCAGTGTGACGTTGGCACCCTCTCGGACGATAACGTCGCTCGAGCTCAATGAGTCGTCGATTGTCGGTGGCACTGAAAACAAACGTTAAGAAGACCACTTTATCGGCCTCCGTACATTGTATTGTTTAATAACAGTTCCAACATGTGTATTGCTAATTTATTTGCAAGTTAACTCTTGTGACTTAGTTGATTTGGTATATTACTCAACTTCAGCCATTTGAGATATTAATGTATTTAAGTTTGATCAATCATCACAGCTCATATACGTCCCCACCGAGGGGCTCAAGCCTACCCTAACTACGTTAGGACGATTAGGCCTTAGTCAATCACGCTGGCCCGGTGCGGGTTGGTTGACTACGTACACCTTTGAATGTACGCAGGTTTCCTCACGATGTTTTCCTTCACCGTAGGAGCGTCGGATAAATGTACATATGAAATTCGGAACGAAAAACACATTGGTACACGGTGGGGATTAGATCGCGGACCTCCGGATTCTATGCGGCGCACAAACCAGTGCCAAGACCGCAGTTAAGTTTGATATGTGTGTTAATATTATCGTTCCATTATTATTTTCATATGTAAGAAGTAAGTAAATAAATAAATATATTATATAGCTTTGTTACTTTGTTGGTATTGGCGTCTCATTGAAACGCACATAGTGCTTTCACATACGTCAAGGACATTTTTCTAAACTAGTAGAATATTCTCATAAAAAAGCTTCACCTCTTTTTTTTAATTATCTTAACAGAATAATGCTATGAGCGTTTATGAATACCATAATAACGAAAAATTTGTATCTGTAAGTCCATTAATGTAATTCTTCCGTCTCAATGCGGCAGCAATGATTAGACAATCATCTATCAAACCCCGGATCATCAGAATTCAACTTGCATGTACTAACCTACAACATGTAAATATCCAAACTGTGTTTTAGCAGTGACGGTGTTGATTTGGCACATGTAACGCCCGCGATCCTCCTCTCGGACGTCCGATATGTGTAAGAACCATGTTCGGTGTTTGTCATGAGTCACGCTCACTCGAGGATTTCGTGTGATCACATGGTTGTGAACAGTTAAGATGGCGGACTGTTCGAAGTGCATCCACGCAACCTGCGAAAATACAAACATTTATAATTTCTAAAATATCAAATTAGACTAGGTAATCAAAATTTTAGTTGATTGCGTCATATTGCTGTTTTGTACATATTGTTCAGTTCCAGGATTATTTATTAAAATATTTTCTCTGATGAAAAACAAAGTACAACGTAACTTTTAAATATGTTGATAATATCTAGCTGAAAATAAGGTAACGCTTATTGTGTGGTTTGTTCGTCATTATTATTTATTTATATAGTTATTAAGTTCTGATTAATAAATTTACGGTTTTGTGTTCATTCAGTGAAGTTTACACAATGAAAATGATCATATTAGGAATTGTCGTATAATTCATCATTATCATTATCGCATATTCGCATTATCGTTTCCCAATTTATTTGACGACCTCGTAGTCGAGTACACCGATTTCAAGGTGTCGCCATCACTGAGGTCCCGGGTTCGAGTCCCGGTGGGGATATTTGTGTGATGAGTGCGAGCATTTGTTCTTTAGAGATATATACATACACTAGCTGGCCCAACAGACGTTGTCCTGTCAAATGTCTCAAATGTCAAATGTCTCAAATGTCACGTTGTCTCACGTTGTCTCAAATGTTTTTTAAATAAATAATTTAGCTGAAAAACAATATCTATATGACCGTATGTGAATCTAAACATTCTCAAGCCCCCTGGAATACACACAAAAAATTTCATCAAAATTGGTCAGTCGTTTAGGAGGAGTTCAGTCACATACACACGCACACATATTAAGATATATATATATATATATATATATATATATATATATATATATATATATTATATATATATGTATATATATATATTATGTACATCTATCCGTTCCTGTAGACAAAGCCTTATAGATCTTAGTCTAGACTAGGCTAATTGGTGTGCGTGTAAGAATTATTTATTATTATCGTAGAGTTATCGTGTAAATATATCACTCTAAAGTCACGCATTACGCAGGTTCAATATTTATTTCAGTGGCAATTTGTGTTAAAGTAATGATTTCATGTATGTATTATAACTAAATATAATTTTGATTTTATCTTGCCATTCAATGCAATTTAAAGAATTGCTGAGTTCTCACTCAATAGACTGTAACCTGCTGATCTTTTAAATTAATTAGCGAGGTAATGCCTGTATGGAAATGCTGTCAGAGTACAGCATCGTCACCAACCTGAGTAGCGGGAGGACTTACTACCATTATTCCAAAAAAATGCTTCCTTAAACCCTTCCGTTATTAGATCTTTATAAGATTATTATATGCTCCGAATTCGGATGTTAATTTTGATGTATTGTTTTAGAAATAATATTAAAATTGCTTCCGCTATTCAGATCTTGACTTGTGCTTCTATTTGATACACAAGAAAATGAAAATTTTTGTAATGAGATTGGTAGATCATTCATACAATTACAAAATGAATATACTTTTAACTAGTATAACGAAATTATTATAAAGTGCACACACATTTTAACAAGCTCAAGAGTTGATTAAGCAAATTTCCTAGACAAGTTACGCGAAAAATAAAAGAGCAACCGATTTCTGTAAGTATAGACGCAAAGATAAAGGCGTCGGTAAAAAAACAAGGGACCGACCAAAAATTCGATTTTTCCTTTTTTATTTTTATTAACATACCTAACATACTAACAGTAACTAAACACAATCAAAGTTATTTTTATTTTTTTCACCAATTACTCTCCTACTCCCTCTATAAATCCTTTAAAACGTATTCTGAGTAGCGGCAGAAATTATTATCTAAATGTATCATACTTTTGAAACGTACATAATTGCGGGAGTGATTTATTTCAAACATACGTTTGAAATCATCTCGCAGAACAGAACTCAAAACGGGGTAGTATTTAAAATAACAAAACACGAAATCAACTGTCATAATCGTTACAGCATCTCAGACATTGGAGATTCTGAATACTGGTAACATTTCGATATACGCAGCGATGTTGTAGCTATTTTTACACATTCTACAATAAATAAGATTTGTCTTTTTGCCTCAGATATATAATTTATATCACACAAAAAATATATAATTGCTACTAAAATCACATAAAATTTTATGAAATATAATATTAATAAGCATAATTGTTAAGTTTTGGCGTACTCTCAGCGAATGATACACCCCGACTGGCAAGGAGTGTAGACGCAGGGGTGTAGAGAATGTCTTGCTTCAATGATTTCCAATCGTATTTCCAATTGGACCAGTGACGTTAGCGGAAATTAAAGAAAGCGTCGTTTCTTTTCAAATACTTTTTTGTGCTTGCTAAATATAAATATCTTTGCATTGGAAATACTGACATAAGTACTGCTAAATATGACAAAAAGGATTAAAATAACTATTTTTATTCGATTATGTAACGCGCCTGAGTAATAGTCATTTCGCGTAACTGACAAACTTGTATGTATGTATATATTGTAAAGTGCTATTAAGTTTATCATGTGTTAAATGTTTGAAAAAAATAATATAAAAAATAATCTCCATTTTATGATGCGTTTGTTTTAATTGTACTTGCGAATTATTAACTAAGTATTAAAACTACAATATAATTATAATAACATAAATAATGTTATCAGTAAAGTTATCAATACAGATACAGATAAACGATCGAAAGCTACTAAACAAAAATAATAACTGAAATAATTTCCAAAGATTTGCATTGGAATGGCAAAATAAATGGAACAGTTTTAAAGTGAACTTGAACTTTTACGAGTCGTCATTAGTTGTTAGTGGGGTTCGGCCGCGACATCTGTGTAATTGCGCAGCCCGTCGCGTCGCTTCGCACCAATTTCCGCAGCATTAACCGCTCCAAATGCATTTCGCTGAGATTGCAAATTCTTTTATTTTTATCAGTTTCATTCCAGGCATTTGTGTCTGTGGCATTATTGAAAACTGTGATTTATATTTAGTGTCATAAGTGAAAGTCATCAGTAAGGTTGTTCTGCCTTTATATATTTATGAAGTGTATATAGTATGCATCTTAGTAAGTACAATCAAACTATGTAGCCTAATAGAACTTACACAAATAAATAATAAATAAAACACTGAAATTGATATTATTGTTTCATAAACTGTAGCCACAATGACATTCATTGACAATATGGTCGTAAACAATAATGTTTTACTTTTGTATATAACGTCAATGTTCATAACAGTCCATTTAATGTAAATTTGTTATTGTTGACAATTAGTATTAAGGTCAGAACCATTTATCGTCATGAGTATGACACTTATAGAAAGATTGTTGATTGTTAATATATTTGAACGAAAATTATCCGGTGGACTCTTCCTTGCCTCTGGAACCTCGAGTGATAAGTTTCTATTGAAATAAATTATATTTAAAAGCTTAGCTTCTTTTAAATAACGCTCAGAGTTCAACTTTCCACTCTTTAAGTTTCGATAGGATCAAAAAGCGCCCCAGAGCACCGGCGCTTTATGTAAACTTCTTATAACAAATGTTATTTTAACCGATTGGCAAAAAAGACTGGCTATTATGTAGAATGGAGTTCAAAAGTTCGACGTGCATGTTTTATCTCCTAATCCGGCTTTGAGTTTGAATCATGGATACGGTTAGTTCTTTTATCAAGATTGTGGCATTAATATAGGAGAAGTTTTGTAGGAGTCGTGCCGGGTCACATCCTACCTATCTTAAGTGATGCGGCTCTCAGCCGCCGTCTAATTTATAATGGACTTGAGGAAACTTGGGCCATTTTATTATGCAATGGGACGCTAACCCCTCTAATGACGCCGACCTGACTTGTCGCCGTAACCTGGGGCTCAGGGATATTAAACAAGGCTTAATATTTCCACTGATTTATGTTGAAATAATTTCATGTAAAAGTCAAAATTACTTTACTGAATCGCCGTCATAAAAGGTATTTAACGAAGTAGATGTATTTCAAGTACATTTTTAACTTTTAAATGAAATATGTATATACTTTTAAATGAAATACATTTTCTTGAAAGGCAGAATATATTTGTTACAAAAATTCGTTGCAACGTATTCAATTTATTATGATACCTACCATAAATTATAAATTCTGTGTATGAGCTTTTGAACTACAAAAGATCAAGGAATTAGTTGCAATTAATTATTAAACAATATTTTGTTTTATCTAAAAACAATCGGTCCTTATTAAGACAAGCCAAGGGACGCGCAAGGGCACCACAACCTACTTTTTCTTGAAGCGCATTATGATTTTTTGTACCTCCATAATTTGGGTTTACCCTATAACAGATAAAGAACATTCTTGAAATATGTTGTCAATAACGGACTTAGTATAAGTACACATATACAGTTTTAACTGCATACCTCTTATACTTTAAATTTTATAGACTACGAGCTCTTACAAGGTTTTACGTGCTATTACGTTTACCACTTTTTGTTTGTAGTGTTTAAAACTTCGTATTTATAAAAAAAGCGATGCTGAGATCGAAGTTTGTAGCGACAATACAATTTAGCACCAACGCCGCTACCGAGAAATCCCAAACCCTAATCCTTTGATGCGGCTCGCTTAGATTGCAGAGCATTATAAACTACCGTCCTGCTTCTGGAAGTCACTTTCAGGGTGTTATTACTAAGTTGTAAGTTAACATTCACCGTATAACTATGGTTGGAATAAAATCTTCAAAATAGCAATAGTTGAAAATACATAATAATTTATTGTGATCGATTAGATTCATAATGAATCTATCACAATATATACACAAAGAAAACTTTGCAATTAAAGTTAGATTATTCAAAATAATAAAAAATAATTTCAAACATATTCGTTAATGAACAACTACAGATTAATCATGTCATATCATTTAAAATCAGTTCATACTTACTGATTGCCGTTTCGTGACTAAATTTTATTATCTGTGTCTGCCTCGATTTTCCGAAGTATTTACAATGATTTTTCGTTTTTTGAATTCTTTTAAAAAAATTTTACTTTGTTTTTTATTTTATTCGACATTTAAACAACTTCAGTTTTTACATTTGATACTGGCGTAGCGGTTATATTCTCTTTGTTTGATACCGAAGATGGCATGCACCGGATTAACTATTACCTAATCGGTGCCCGTTTGTCTTAGAATTTTTATTTTGGATTTTATCGTCAATTTTTGGATTGGTCGGCTGTTTCGTTTCACAAGACAGGTGTTACGATATTATAATTGATAAAGAAGATGAATAAAATATTATATTACAATGATTTGGTTTTTGTTTCTACTAGGACTTTCCCCCCGTTTCTATCGATAAATCGTTCATATTTTCCTTTATTGTTGACTCACGTTAGTTATCACACTATAACCAAAAAAGAAGATAAACATAGTAGATAGCATCTTAAGGAAATAAAGTCAAAGATTGCAACATTACCTCACTTTTACTAAAACTCCAATATATCAGGTTTTAGATTATTAACCTTAAATAGCGTGGGACTTAAGGCTTGACCTTTCGTGGATGGACCTTGAATGACTAGAATTTGATTTTCAGACTCCCTCTCCCACTCCCACAGACTCCCACAGACGAAATAATTACAACATTATTTCGTTAATTACAAGAGATTTTTTAATGTGAGAGATAACATTGTAGAAAAGATAAAGCCGTTTGACGATTCTATACACTTATTTATAAAGCTTTCACAAAGATAAAATCCATTGGTACAGGACATTTTATGTTAATAAAATGACCCTGCTTGTAATTTCAGAGTACGCAACATAATATTGGTATGCTGCGCACTTACAGAAAAATAAACTACAATCATCGTACTCGTAGATTACATACGCCTCCACATGAAAACAAGTTTATCCTATTTAGATGGAGGCATTGTTAACCACCATGCCAGCTCAGTAAAAATTTGTCAACTGCACAATATAAATTGATACATGACAGGTTCGAACTGCGGACCTTTTGATTTGAAGATGTCAGTTCAGATAGCACATCATTTTATTTCATTTATTTTGCATTCCACAATGATATTTTTAGGTATTACAAAATGATTAGATACATTATGAGGAAAGAGGATGACTTTTAAAAATACTAGTAATTAAATCTGTTATTGCCTAATTCCCCATATATTCTTATATTCTTTTTCTTATAGTATGTATATTGTCAATATTATTATATATGATTATTACCTTCCAAAATCACCGGCGCTCTTAAACATAAGTCTCCAGAAGAAATGTTTGCCCTTAAAATACATACAATACTACATTAGTAACTGATGTTTGTAACATATGGTAAAACCGGTAAGCGAGCAGTGATAAGAGACATGGCGGTCCGACGGAGACGCCGGCGGACGCAAATCCGATCTGCCTAATTGTGGTCGGCGTCTAATCTAATCCCGGTACGGTTGTCCCTTCGCGCGCTCATTCAATTACAGGCCACAGCTTGCCCGTCGCGCTTATCCACGCCCGCTCGTCGACGCAGGTCGCCGTCACAACATTATGATTAGCTCATTGCCTACCAAATTAATATATTTATTAATGTTAACTATCACTTGCTTTTACGACAAAATTATATAAAAGTTTTCGGCAAAAGTTCGCGTATTACTAAGCCTAAAAATAAATACTTCCTACTGAACAAATTGAAATCAATCATGACAACTACAAAAATACAAAATTTCTTTGTAATCTCAATTTAATGTAGTGATAAAAAACCAAGTAGTGATAATCGCAAAAAAAGATAAAAATGAGTACAATAAATATAATTTTTTGTACTCTTTGTTTTGTATTTTTTTATATATCTTTTTTTTATTTATTAAACTAGGTAATATCATTCAAACTTCTTAGTGATTATCAGTAACATTGGTTGGCCTAACTGTAAGTTAAGGTTAATAATGCAAAATATTCCATCTAAATTAATAATATCAAATTCATTCTTCAACTCTCTCTGATCTGATTTAATTGCTACCTGGGTTCAATTGATGTTAATACTAATAACGTTCATGACTGGCAGTAAGCATATGTTACGACCGATTTAAATTTGTTCGTTGGCCATAAATCCACTTGGACCTCTCTGAATAAATCCTATATCACAAACGAACTTGCTATTTTGTAAGATCATAGAAATAGCTTTCTCTTAAGCTCACGCAAATAAATGGTTATCTCGAATCCATAAACCATAAATGATAATCTCAAACTTTACTTTCATTGTTCTAAACGGCAAAGATAATATTATGGGCTAATCAAAATGAACGCGCCAAATCAAGAGTTATAAGTGTTAAGGTTCTGAAGCTCTCTGCGCAAGATTTCTTAGACGGTGGGTATGTAATATCTTAAATGTCTCAAGTTTCATTCTAAAGATTAAAGTTTGACTTGGAAAATTGTATTTTTATAACCACAAATCTATTAATTAAGTTATGACGCAATGTAATTTATTTAATATGATATAGATTAATTTTTTCTTCTATTATAGTTTATCATATAGGTGAAAAAGAATCGTTGAAGCATTGCTTTGCTCTGGTGAATAGCGTCAAATTGGGCGATTGGGTCTCCGGGGCCCTCACTCACTCGGCGAAACACAGCGCAAGCGCTATTTTACGCCAGTTTTCTGTGAGGCCGTCGTATCACTCCGGTCGAGCCGGCCCAATTCGTGCCGAAGCATGGCTCTCCCACGGTAAAAAGTTAGGTAAAAAGTTTGTAATGTTAATTGGTATATACTCGTATAAGTGGATAGCTTTATATTAAATGATTAGATAGTTGCACTATCGCATTAGGCTAAGCCCTGTAAAGATAGCGTAAGAAGAGACATAAATAAATAAACAATTTATAAGACTTCTACTCTTTGTGTATCTATTGCTGTTGGGACTTCAGTCTGGTCGGGCAGTTAAGTCAAGTCAAAGGCGGGTGGCATACCGCCGCCTGGAGCATATCGTCTTTTTTTTTTGTATTACTTAAAAATTGGAAAAAAATTCAAGATAAATAGGCAAAAAAATGTAAGTCTAGTTTAATTTGTAATATACTAGAAATATTCGTAACATGTTACAAACTTAAACTAGACTTAGATATTTTTCCACCTGAAAAATTCACCACTTGTGTTAGAATTTACGCGATGATCTAAAGTCAGAACGCGATGTTAGAATATTGGGATTGACGGCAAACTTGGGGAATCAATAGTAATTTATTAAATTTTGGTATATGTAAAACTTGTTAAAACAATTTATTATCAATCAATATAATTTCAGTTATTTATTTTTGAATTGACTACACTACGAACTAAAATAGTTTTAAACTTTTAAGCAACCGACATGGACTATTAGTATAAGATATTGTATAAAGAGTGTACATGAGCTTTTTCCAAAAAGATATGAATCAATTGCAATTATGAATAAAAATCTGTTTCGCAAGTTGATAAAAACTTTTTACTTTTTCTTGTAATTATATAGTTTCATTATATTTTGTAAATATTTTAAGATATATCATGAGTTGTGGATAAAATAAGATTCTAAGTCGAAACACAATTCTTCTACATTTATTACAGGCCTACGTGCCATATTATTTTTTTCTCCGTTTGACTTTCTTATATAAGACATGCGCAGCAAACATTTCAGGCTTTACCTTGAGATAGGTCTTATGTTATTCCTAACAGTGTTTATTTTTCATGTGTAGTAGATTGACGTGTTGTTTAACAATACATAATACAGTCGAAATGGAATCTTACAGATTGCGTTAATATAATTTGTTTTCATTATAACAATACCATTTGTATTTTTTATAAGTGAGTCTACTCTACTATAATATTATTTAAAGAGGGAAAGGTTTTAATTGTTTTCTTCACCTTTACAATGTTAATGGGTGATCAATCAATTGATTTGGAATGAAGCGTAGCGTTTACACCGACGAACCAAATTAAACAGATTAACCTTATCTTTGTTGAATTTTGAAATATATAATTAATATGTCTTTGTCGAATTGACAAATTTTAAATATTTTTAAACACTTTATTCGTATTTAATAGATGTTAGTGATTCATCTTCTACTATACACCTAACAAAGCAAATGAAACACAGACTGAATTATTAAGTTGAGTGACTAATGACAGTAGTAGATGCAAATATGATATTAGTAACGGCGGCGAGGCGGCGGCTAACTAATTTCATTCGTCTGCGGACCCTAAATGAGTTAGAGCACCAGCAACTTGTCCCTCGCCGGTCTGCGCTATATCTTCATTAAATATACCAAATCAACCACAAACGCTACTAATTTAGAAACTAATTACAAACTATTAGTCAATATTAAATAGTTATTCGTATTATCTTATTCCATGAATACAAAAGATCAAGAAGAGTAATAGCAATTTGTAATTGATAATTGTACGTACTTTGATACTGTGGTAAGAAATAAAATGTATTATCGAACGCTATAAAGGCAAATGTTGCTTAACAGAATTATGTTAAATGAAAATAATAATATTTGAAAATATTAATGTAAAATAATATAAATACACAAAATAAAATAAAATACACAAAAAAAAATATTTTATAATCTTTCAAATTTCGCAACATTTTAATACTCATATTTATGAATATATAAATATAAATCAGACATGACATAAAAATTCATGAATTGAAATTTAATTTAAACTCTTAAAATTTGAAGCTACCGCGGAAAATCCGTTGAAAAATTAAACGTAACCACAAATTTTAATTACATCGTATTACTCTATTACTGACACAATTATTTGGTTCGGACTTTAATACAAAACTGCCTCGTTGTGGTTTAAATAAACATTGGGTAATAACAAAAGAACCATTTGAAAAAATGTCCACGTAATAATAATTCATTACTATATATCTATTCCTACAAATATTACATTATCTAACATAATATATTGCTTAACAAGTTTCTAAGATTAGTCAACACTTGCTATTAATAAGAGAATGCGATAGATTAAAATCAGAGTTAACTGAAGTAGAGTATCATTAGAGTTAGTACATTTTAATTTATATAATATTTGATCTTTTAGAGAAAAATAATTATGATTTTCCTTCGGTAAAGTTAGAGCGGCCTATTAACTCGTTATCTTTTAACCACCTTTAATTTAGGCGGTTCTTTCTTTTTATCTTAATTGTTGAGGCATTAAGGAGCCAAAGTTGAAGTTCGGAGGCACCACGGGAGGAGCTGCGTCCCTCAGGACATGCCTCGGAGGCGTCGTTTGATTTATAATGGACTCGTTGCAAACTTTGCCCATTCTGCCGCGCACCGCTCGAACCTCTTTAACGACGGACCCATAGCCGGAGGAGATGATTCGTAGACGTGTTTAATAATATTACGACAGATTTAATTATGAAACATTTAAGGCGTCCTGTCTCGTGGCGCGTTGTTTTGTTGTAAACGGGAACTTTGTCGGCGAATATTGTATCTCACTACATTAGCCCCTAATATTAAGCTCAAAAGCTGTGACAAATTCACAATATATTTAACATACTTAATTTGTTGGGCAATCCGTACAAGTCAACTTTGGATGTTGCAGAAATATTGTAGATGTGTCGGTAACAAGATTAGGAGGTAATTATTTCACTATGCCATTCCGATGAAAATGTTTCCTGAGTTTATTTTTAAAGAGGAAAAGCGAAGAACCGATTATACAAAAAAGAAAAATTAACTTTACAAGGATGGGGTGGACATTTGATTAGACAATTTTATTCTTGTATATTGACAAACAAGCAGACTGATCATAATTGGTTATGTTCGTCTGTAGTACACATGGTTTCCATAAGATTAGCAGCATTTTGCAATTCTTATAAAAAATACAGTGTACATTACCAACATGAAACATAAAAAGTACCTAGTAATTTTATTGCTTACCTTACCGGTCACATTGCTGTTTTGAAACAGCAGATACCCAAGCAGATCACATAAGTGTAAAGTCTCACTGCAGTAGCTGTACTCCATACAACGTATAAGGTTTAGGTATTGTTAAAACTATATCATTACGAGATATTAACCGTTCGAGTGTTATGCAATTTTTGTAAAAATCTATTGGAAAATGCTATGCATATTTTGATTACTCTAAAGGAAAAAAATATGGTGTCAAATAAAACACTTTCATTTAGACAAATATTAATCAATTTTAATAAATCTTTTTGGGTTATATAGAAAAAAGTGCGTCGCACTTTTCGATACAAATCGCCGCAGCGCAAAATCGCTGCTTAGCTCTGTTGTAGACAAAATAAATTAAAATGTATTTTGTATTTATTTGAAACGAAAAACTTATTTAAAATAATGATATTGTGTAATAATTTAATAAAATTTGAAATTGCAATGATAAAAGATATACAATGAAAACTCAATGACAACGCCAATCAATATATAAAAAGTATAGTATAACAATGTCTTGTCATAGACATAAACTGCGCCCGCGCAGAATGTGTACAATTAAACATTATTATAATTAAAACTAAAAGAAATCAAACTGTAACCTTATTGTTTGGAAATCGTTACGACATTTCATTAAAATTTTTAATAAAACTGTCAATTCATTTTTTAAATTTAAATCAACACAGAAAGTTCCTTGTTTGACTATAAAATAAAGTGAAATAGTATTTACATAGTTATTTAAAAAATCAGGAAAGGTATATAGCATATAATTAATCATCATCATTCGGAACTAAAACTATTTTATTGATCTCTCGAACAAGCTTTGCGCCACCTGCAACTGTTACTTCAACTACACGAACTTTCGAGTCTTTTCCGAAAACTAATCTACTTATTTGACCTAATGTCCAATGCTGAGGTGCAGAGTTGGCAGTCTTCAAAATAACTAATAAATCTGTTTTACAGTTTGGGTGATTTACCGTTCATTTAGATTTTTTTATGCAAAGTACTTAGGTAGTCCTTTGACCAGGCAGCCCAAAAGTGTTGACGAATTTGCTCACATGATCTCCAAAACCGTAAACGGTTGCTGGGCACAGGCGCTAGCGATGGCTGTGGATAAGACGTTAAAGGACATCCGATTATAAAGTGCCCAGGTGTCAAATAAGAAGACTCTGTAAGTGCGCAAATTGGACGCGAATTGAGTATGGCTTCAATTTCGTATGTAATTGTAATAAGTTGTTCAAACGTAAACATTTTGGATCCTAGAACTCTTTTGAAATGAAATTTGAAGGACTTTACGAGTACTGCTGCCTCCCATAAGCCTCTTCGATGAGGACTGTAAGCTGGAATGTAATGAAATTCCTTTGAGAGAAACGTCGTTTTAAATAAGGTTTTGAAATTCTATAGAACTATTTAATTGATAGAGTTCTTTTAATTGACATTCAGCACCTTTGAAAGTCTGCGAATTGTCACAAAAAATATCAGTGGGAAGTCCTCTGCGTGCTGTAACTCTTTTTAATGCAGCGAGAAAAGCGTCACTAGTCATATCTGAAACAACGTCCAGGTGTATTGCCTTAGACCAAAAACAAACAAAAACTGCTACATATGCCTTAGTAATAACGCTTCATCTAATAGTGCATTGCTTCGCATCGAAAGGCCCACAATAATCAAGACCTACCTTTTCAAAGATTCTTGTTGTTTGAGACATTCTTTCTTTCGGAAGCGAGCCCATAAGTTGTTGAGCAGTTTCGGCTTTGAATCTACAGCATACTGTGCATGAATGTATGGGCATAATAATGGACTTAACCTCCCTAACAGCGTTTAAAATGTAGTAACGTTGTGATAAACTGCTGAGAGTTACGTTTAAACATTACGAATAATGAATTTTGTAAGATGACACTTTTTTGGAACGATAATTGAAATTTTTTTGTCATAGGGAATATCAGCATTTTGAAGTCTACCTCCAACTCTTAGCAGCCCATTAGAATCAATGAAAGGATGCAATGATTTTAATTGGCAATTAGTCTGAATTTTATGTTCTTTTCCATCTTTTAAAGCATAAATTTCACTAAAAAAATAATGCAATTGAACTAATTTAATAATAATACACAAAGCGTATTCGAGTTCGCTTACTGCAAAGCAATTTGTATTAACTACTTCATTTCTACATCTTTTAATAAATCTAATGATATATGCCATAACACGTTGCATCTTTTTTAAACAGGAATATTTTGTTAAGAATGGCAGCAATTCATTTTTGGATTTTTTTGTCATATGGCAAACTTGCATTGTATTTTCATAATTAAAAGGAAGTTCAATCTCCATTAAACTAAAATTATAAAATTCACAGTCACGTAGCAAATCAGGACCGTGCCGCCAAATGTTACGATTTTGTATCTCTTGTGGTTCAGCACCTCGAAATAAAATATCAGCTGGGTTAATAGAAGAGGCTATGTAACACCAAGACCAATCATCAGTATTTTTTTAATTTCTTTGACCCAGTTTTCCATGTATACAGGTAATTTAATAGCATCAGATTTCAACCAACTTAATACAATTTTGGAATCGCTAAAAAGAAATATTTTGGTAATATTTGTTAACACAGAAGTAATTTTGTGCATCAGGTTAGCTAATATTACAGCACGATTCAGTTCAAATTTAGGAATGGTTAGCTTTGAATCTTGACTTGCAATACGAGATTTGGCACACAATGAGTTTACAAAACAATTGTCTTTTGTTTTAACTTTTACGTAAATGCAACAGCCATAAGCTCCCGAAGAGGCGTCACAGAAATCAACTAATTCGGTTACGCTATCCTGTTCCTGAAAATGTAAATCGCGTGTAATACAAATATCATTCATATTTGAAATAGAATTTTGAAATTTAAACCATTCTTCTTTAAGGTTAGAAGGAAGAGGCGTGTCCCATTCTAGATTACGCTCCCAGATTTTTTGGAGCATCATTTTACCTTTGACTACTACAGCCCCAACAAATCCAAGAGGGTCAAATAACTTACTCACCGAGCTCAAAACGTTACGTTTACTTGGTACTTCAGGTGAAGAAACAACGTGGCCACTGAATTTAAATACATCGTTTTTGGTGTCATAACAAAGACCTAAAGTTTTAACCGTCAACTCCAGATCGAGATCTTTCACAGGATATCCATATCTTTCTTTCGGTATATCCCTCCATATCCCAATACTCGCATATCATTTGAACACCATATGTGTAATTCAAAGTTACCGTGGTCTAATAGTTGGAAAAGTTCTTTTTTCAAAGCAAGAACACCTTCGAAAGTAGAATGACCATGCAAAATGTCATCAACATATGACCCATTTAAAATAGCTTCGCTTGCAAGCTTGTAATCGTCGCGATACCTATTAGCTAGCTTTACTAGACAACGTGTAGCTAGAAATGCTGAACTTGTCAGTCCGTATGTTATAGTATGCAATTGTAAGCATTGTAATTTGTCGGCTTTATTTTCTCGTCATAGAATATTTTGAAGTACGCAGTTGTCTTTGTGCACTCGAATTTGGCGATACATATGTCTTATGTCACACATTAAAATGTACTTGTGTGTATGTAATTTAAGTAAAATATCAAAGAGAGGTTTCTGTACAACCGGCCCATTACTAAGAATGTCATTTAGTGACGGACCAGTTTTTATACGTGCACTCCCATCAAACACTACGCGAAGCTTAGTTGTAATTCTTTCTGGGCGATAAACTCCATGGTGTGGAAGAAAGTACATAGGTTGCTCTTCAGTAGAACAATTGTCCATATCAATGATCTTAGAAAAATCTTTTCACTGTACTCATGTTCCGGCAAAGATTCATAAAAAATTTCGGGTTTTTTTTCTGTCCCCCATAATTTACGTAAATAAAAATCAGGATCAGGAGTTTCAGTTAAATGCATAGAAACGCAATTAAAATTAGAAGATGGGACGATCTCACCAGAAATGTTGTATCCAAAACGAGTGTTCAACAGTATGGGATCCTCAGGGCCTGCCTCCACCTTCCCATCCTTCAGAACTCTAAAAAAGATGTCAGAAGCTAAAAATAATTAACAATATATATTGTAAAATTTTCAGTCAATGAACTTAATTATAAATTTACAGCTTTGTTGAGTACCTTTACATCCTTTCCTAGAGTTGAAATACTTTTTGACAATTCAAAAACTTTGACACCTAGCTTTGAAGCTAAACTTAAATCACAAAATGACGTTTGACTTCCAGAGTCAAGCAATGCTCTCACAATGAATTTGTTATTATGACAATCGGAAACTATCACTTTAGCTGTAGGTAAAAAAGAACATGACAATTACTTATCTTAGCAGAATGTAGAGATTGTTCTGATGTAATATTGGAAGACTCTATTTCATTATTTTCTCTTCTGTGCGATGTAGTAAGCTACTATGCTTCTTTTTACAGATGAGACATTTTAAAGTATTTAAATATCTACACGTCATTTCATGAAATCGTAGACAAAGCTTACACAATCGTTTGTTTCTTACGAAATCGATGCGATTTTCAACGAGAATTGATGAAAATTCAGAACATTTGTGTAATTGGTGGTCTTTTTCACAAAAAGGACAAACTGCTTTTATCTTGCTTTCGCTGCTGACCATACTGACCGCTGACCGAATCGGGGCTGATGATGTTGACGGAGCAGCTTCTAAATATCTCGCTCGAGTGTCCAGATAATCAAATAATCTATTGACATCCGGCAAATCAGTTGTCTTTAAGCCCGATTGATACAAACGTACAGCCAAAACATCAAGTTTGCGTATTAATAAGCATGAGAGAATTGAATCCCAGTGTTCGATAGGCTGCTGCAAATTTTCTAACGCCTGTATTTACTGTCGTGCTTTAGCTACAAAATTGCGTAACTGGTCTGCTGTACCACGAACAGAAGGTAAATCCAGAATGGTGTTAATGTGGTTGTTTATCAATAAAGAAGGAATCTCAAATCTATTTTGTCAGTATATGAACTATATATGAACTGTTTGTCAGTAGTAAATTGTTTATGATTGTCAATGGCACATTCTTCAAATATTGCTTTAAATAATATAATTTTTGTACTGGTTGTAATTTTTCATTATTATGAATAAGAGACTGAAATAAGTCAATAAAAGGTAACCAATCTTCTATAACTCCACTAAAAATCGGTATTTCGATTCTGGGTAATTTTACAAATTGAGAATTTCGATTGATTTTTTCAAACGATAACTCTTCAGATAATCTTTTATCCTGAGTAGGCGATAATCTACTATTTATGAAATCCTGAGCTTTGCAAATTCCAGCAAAAAATTGATCTTCAACCTCATTACGTTCGTCATACCTCTGTGCAAGCTTCCGCTCTTCAGGTTCAAGATATTCAAGCTCAGATTGAACTCGATCAAATTCTTTCTGAATAATCAAAATATTATCTTAACGTGTCTTTAGCTCAGTGAACTGACTTTCGGTAAATTTTGAAAGAAACGTCTGAAATTTCGTTAGCCTACATTTTATAGAAGATTTGATTCTACTTAACTTATTGATGTTTTCTTCTCGATCTCGACACTTTCGTTGTTGCTCATTTTAATTAGTAAAACTTTTTATATCTGATATTTCACTGAAGGTCCCTTTATTTTAGCTTAGGGGTTCCGGCACCATTTTTGTTGTAGACAAAATAAATTAAAATGTATTTTGTATTTATTTCAAATGAAAAACTTATTTAAAATAATAATATTGTGTAAAATTGAATAAAATTTGAAATTGCAACAATAAAAGAAATACAATGAAAACTCAATGACAACGCCAATCAATATATAAAAAGTATAGTATAACAATGTCTTATCATCGACACACTCTAATGGTTAAGTAATTGAGAATGTCTGGACCGTTAAGAAAGACGAAAAGAGTAAGTGAGTAAGTAATGTTCTAAATGCACTGCTGAATGGGTAACCAGTACAATCGCAGTCAATATTTAGATATATGGTGTATGATTGAGGTTATTCAGAGTCGGTCAAGTTTGCTGAGTAGGTTTGCATTTAAGCTAAGATAGATATATTATCTTAATCATTAAAAGTAGATTCTACGTCATCGATACGTCCATACGTCTTATGATATATTGCTTGAAAATTATTAGGCATAACTGAATAATAGGGATCGAAACACACTACTATATCATGTAACAAAACGCACTAATGCAGTGGCAGCGCGGTGATAGAAAATGAGCGAACATTTTGCTAGGGACGGCTTATCGTATTCTTGCTAAAAGCTCACTTAGAGATCTCTTCGGCGTGGATTTGTAAACACGTGAAGTTTTCTCAGAATTTACTGCCAATAAACCATTTTATTAGTTTAAACAAATCTATTTGGAAATAGTCTAATGTATGTACTTTGTTTCGTTTCATAACTACTGTTTCAAATGTTTATTATTGCAATGAATATATAGGTGGGATATATTAAATCTATTAAATCTCTATAACAAAGATATTTTAAATCTATATTAATCCGAATAATAATATAGTATAATAATATCAACATACTTCAATAGCATAATAAGACGAGTAAGTTAGCTATGTTGTTAACATAATTGGACCGCTTTAATTAAAATATGAAATGGCATCGACTGTGCAGTAATTGCGATCATTCCATGCGCAGCAGCAGCGGTGGCGTGCGGACGTAGGGTTCCGCTTCCTATCTTGAGCTCGCACGTATTAAGGAACGACAAATATGCCAGAATTTGAACAAGCGGCGCACATACGGCGCGAGTGTAACATTGCTACCCGTTGCGGCATGTTATTGCAAACCCACATACGTGCTACTAGCAACTATCTGACATTTCATACCGATGAAGCGTCTACGTGCGCATACTTCCTGACATTTGCATAAAATTCATTGGGATACACAAACATTTTGTACACGAATTTGGATAAATTTTATTGTTAATAACCTTTTTACTTCTGCTTCATATAATTATTCACATATCGTCAGCTTGCAAGAAGACTATCATAACTCAAAATATATAAACTTTCAGGGGAAGCATGTAAACATTTTACTGGATAAAATGTACTTAGATCTCGATCTCATTAAATAATTAGAAACCATATTTTTTACAGGTGGCTTTATTATTATATAGACATTTATTATTATTATATACAAATTGAAGTTGTTTCATTGCGAAAACATAACAATGCATTTTTTTTGAGTTATGACAATCTTTTTCCAAGCCGACGATATGTGAATATTAGATATTAAAATTCAAAATATAATATTATTACAATGCAATTACAAGACACTATACATATTTAAAAATATTTAGAGAAACCCTTAATACAGTGAAAAACAAAAATTAATAACTAAAAACAAAACAATATCACTAACCCAAATATACACATAACTGATCTGCCCGTAAAAAAATATAAACTCTGTTGAAATACTATAATTTAAAGTCACTATATGAATCAATTATATTTACTTATTAGTTACTACGACTACTACTACTATTCATACAGAATTATAATTTAAGAATGGCTATTTGAATCTTTAAAATATTCCATTCAACGTTCTTTTTATTCAAGCACACGAATATAAAAGAAACGTATCTTGTTGTTCACTGAAATATTTAGCAAGATTCGATAATTCTAAAAAATACATCAAAAAGGCAAATCTTTTTAAGCGACGCGGGAAACTAATGGAGGAGGCGAGGCTTTCTACAAAA
Organism: Scirpophaga incertulas; assembly: GCA_036419045.1. Lineage (NCBI taxonomy): Eukaryota > Metazoa > Arthropoda > Insecta > Lepidoptera > Crambidae > Scirpophaga > Scirpophaga incertulas. The sequence continues at coordinate 16,547,073 of CM071629.1, read as the reverse complement.
TCCGTTTCTTGTTGTCAATACAGGGTACCCGTGATGGCTTTCTCCGTTAAGCCTTTATTTCAAAGAACACTATTTTGGCTTTTTACTCTCTTACCAAAAACTGATGTGGTGTAAGTAAATATAACAGATGAAATATTCGGTCATGTGTTTTTAAGGTGCTTATAAATTATACAAACACTACATAGATTATTATAAAATTCATAAACTATTAAAATAACTATAGAGGTGCTCTTTAACCTGTCATATTGTAGATAAAGAGGAAACAATGAAATAATATCAAAACAGAAGTTTAAAAAGGCTTATAAACTTTGTTAAAAGGTTCTAAATCTTAGCATAAAAATAAATATCTATATTGATGATACAATTTTATAAGTATTATGTCTAGTAAGAATTAAAACTAATTTCTAAGTTATTCCCATTCGCCTTATTATGGAAATCATTGTGATTTCAAACAAAAAAGAAAATAGAAGAAATAACAATAAATATATAAAGAAACAAGACGATTTGCGTTAAGTATTCAATGGATGCACCGCGCGAGTGCACAGTCCATAGTCTACGAAAAGGTAAGCCAGGAATTTTTGACTCAGATCTAGTTTTAGTGTCACCTACGATGCATCAACAACACGTTACAGCATATTACGGACACAAATTTTGTAAAACAATCTAATGAAATTAACGTGAATGTCACAAATGTTACTTTGTCTGGGCCCAGGGTTGTTACGAAAATTCTCAAACGTGAATTCAAATACTGGATATGAACATGCTAATGCGGCAATATATGCAATTATTGTTAAGGCATTGGAAGGTATCAAGTTTGTAATCATTTATTAATATAAGTGTAATAAACTTAATATAAGTGTAATAAAACTCACATATTATGACATATACATAATATGTACATATACATATATATACACATACATATACATAACACGTATGAGTCTTTTTTAAGGAAGTATAATCTATTTCAATTACCAAAAAGACAGATGATTAAGCTGCCTGTTTGAGTATGCATTAGGATTTCGATTACAGTCTGAGTCAACTACATTGGCTGAGTGTGGATTGGCTTTGTTGATTTACTATGTAACATTTATACTTTGACTGAAATTTACGAGTGTGAGTATGTTATGTTATTTTACACATGTGTGTAAAAAATTAATCTAAGTTTGAGTTTTTTACACGATTTAAGTTTATCTGTTTTGTATAGTTAATAGGTGTGAAGAATCTATAAATATGAAAAACCATAAAAGTTAGTTATGTTTCACAACAACAGAATCTGGATCATCATTGATTAATAGATATAGGAATAATTGTATTCATATTTGGTCAAAAATATTATAAAAATGCAAGAAATTAAAAAATTTAAAAAAATGGATTATTATGTGAAAGACTGACCAGATTATCACTGTCCTATTAAATGTAGTTTAAATAACAGATAAACATGTAAGTAATAAATACTCGTAGTCAAAGCACAGAATACTTTATAGCACAGAATAATTAGTATCACAGTAAGGTTTTGTATTATAAATACTTATTGTTTTGACAAACCTTCATCTTCCTACGACATTCTCCTCTCTATTTTGTACATTCTTAGCAAAAAATAAAACGATGTTCACATGTGTGTAATCAAATCAATATATTTGATGTTTGATGAGAATCACAACTTTCACATTAAAAATAGAGTTCACTTTCGCCTGACTCCATCTCAGATTTTAAACCACCTCAGCTATGCGCGAGGTGCAAACTCAGCGTAGGGGTTGTAAATCATATCCTTCTCCATTTATATGGACACTTTATTACGACGGCGCGTTCTAAATCAAATGATAAAATGCTTCTTATTTTATGTTTCCTTTCGGCGCGCCACGCATATTGTCGTCTGCTACCGCAGTCTGTCTCTTAAGTGGTGTGCTTCCGAGACGTGATTTCGTTCCCTTTCATCAGGAATAAAGTGGTTCCTGATATTTCTAATATAACTTGAATAAATTGGAACTTAATATCTCAATGTATTGTGTTAGGGACAATCGCATTTATAATTTTAGATTTTGAAATGCAAAACATGTAAAAATTTTACTTTCTTTTCAATGTATTGTATGTATGTATTCTATAAAATAGAACTATTACTGTAACAATGATTTTGACACTGATTTTAAGATTACTTACCTTGTACGATCCTAAGTTTTTAACTGAGCAAGCCAATCGAACGCTTCGTCCAGCGGGTACGGTTACATTCTGAATCACGTCCGTGAATTCTGGCTCTTCTATAACTGAAATAAAAGAAAATACATTTATAAAGTATACATTGTGAAACTAGTATGTTTGATGCAATTTCAATATTTATCAAAGATATGCTTTAACATAATGCTTTTAGATAAATCCTTTATCGGGAATACTTCAAAACTTCAGTTATGAGGATATTTTTACGTCAAAATACGATTTGTAATTTTCAAATTATCAAAGCAGAACGCTTTTAAACAAATTGAGTGGGCGATAAGGAATAATGTCGTCGTTTATCAAGCTCCAAGATAGATGGCTGCCGCTCTGCTCTGCCCATTTTAAATGCGTTTGTCTTCGACTTGCCAAATTGCCACTCTTTGTTTTCCTCTTAAATTTTTATTCGTATCGAGCGGTACGGTAAATGGTATTTAGCTTGTTGCTCGAAATATACCAGTGCGGGGTAGAAATAGCCGGGGTAAACTTTGAATGACACTGAAAAAATAGAGGTTATTCGAGGGTGGCGTATGTAAACATTTGTCATTCAGCGAGCGGATTCTGTCGAGAGAGTAACCCCGACTGCGGATGCTGTGTTGCAGCGAGACGCTGCGGTGCAATCCCCTTAGCTTTTTTGGCACAGTTCTTTAAAAAAGTTAAACTTTAAATTACGTAATCTTGAGATTTGACAAAGCAAATGTTTGTACCAAGTTTTAAACTTTTTATAACATTAATTAAATTTAAAAATTTATGAACATGATTACTTTGTTTGTGAGTTTACATTTAATAAATTGTATCGCTGGCACACGGAAGATTTACAGCCTCGTTCGATGCTTCGTACGGCGCGGTGTGGTGCTTGTAGAATAAACTTACTGCGATGAATGCCGACTCCTCGGTCAGTTCACACTTGTTTACGTATCACCGTATCCGCAGACAGACCCCAATAGATTTATATATCCTGCATATCGACAGCTAGGACTAAACAGAAAAACAATATTAGTCTTATGTTCTCTTTTTGGGATACTTTCTATTTATTTGCACCGTACAATTTATTACTTAAACTATTAGAAATACCTGTTGTATTATGATAAATATTATGATTTTAATGTGAAGTGTGAGGGCTTATGTAATAAGTAATTCACATATTGATTCTGTAATAGCTTAGGCACTTCTCAGAAATACAAATACGGTTAACTCCCGTAGTCGGCTCTTACGACATCCGCGAGAAGAAAGGGAAATAAGCCACGTGTATTCTAAATCCATCGCCGCAGACACTTTCAACGTTGATGAACAGTGGACGTTTCGTTTTGATTGAGTTGCGGAAACATATAATAAGTAATTCTACAAAATAAGGAGGGGTTATGACCGATGCAAGACGCTTGCCTATTGCGTATCTATGCGTGTGCTCAATGGAGACACCTCACTGAAGATGAAAGACTCCCGCTCATTCAGGTGATCGCATTAGCTGAGTGCGTCTTCTAGCCCGGTGCTCCCTGCTCACTGATGTAAATTATATCTCTAGACAGACGAGATATGAATGAGTTATATGAACAATATTTGTTTTTTGTATTAACTTACGAAACAAAGGGTGACCTAATGTCTAAAGGAAGATTACATATTGACAGTAATTGACAGATATTCCTTAAATCATTTTTTTGTTCATAATTTATTGATCAATTCAATATTTAATAATCTTAATATATCTTATGACATTCATAAAGTAATAAAATCTTTAAATAATACACAAAGTACTGGATATAATTATATACATATATATATCTAAGTATTTAGTAGTAAAGTTTGAAATATGTTTCGTATGTAATATTTCCGGTGCTCTGCTATATTTTTAATTTATATGTCCTGAATGGCGTTATTCTTATCATCAAAATATTATAACAAACAAGATAAACAAAATATGTTTTGTTATAGACTGCCTACTCTTGTATCCGTCTTTTTTAGAAAAATCTATTACAATCTATGAACACCTCGAGAAGTATATACCAGCTGAACAACAATCAGGATTTAGAAAAATTAAAAATATTAATATGGCTCTATTGAAATTCGTTTCAGAAGTAAAAACACATATGGATGGTTATATGTGCACTGTACATGAATTTTGTAAAAGCATTTGACTATGTAAGCCATGATATCTTAAAATATAAATTACTGAAATATGGAATTAGAGACAAACGTATTGCACTTTATAACTAAGTAACAGAAAACAGGCAACAGTAATATCCAATATGTCCAAAACCAAAACCTGAGCTATGTCATTTGTCTATTTATAGACAGGTGCGTTATGGTGTGCCTCAAGGTTACTATTTGTTATTTACATCAATGACGTTCCTGGAATAGTAACTATGATATTTTCTATTAAAAGACTATCAATTTTAAAGATGCCATTAATAATGCACTGGCCAAAAAAAGTGAATAAATATAATAACTATAAAAATCAATTTAGATAAATCACATAAAATGGCATTTCAAAATTAGTTGTAAAATGTGTGGTAAAAATGTAAAAGTAGTAGATAGAAATAACAAAGTTCTGAGGATTAAATGTTAATCATAACTTCAGTTAGAAAGCACGTGTTAAGAGTATATGTTCTAAGCTGAGTCGATTTTCCTATGTTCCATACATTCTTGCTGGCTTTGACAACATCACTACAGTGATGATTGCGTATCACGCATTTGTTGCATCTACGAGTATTCTGTGTTATGGATTAGTATTATGGCGTACCTCGGCTGAAAAATATTTGACATTTAGATCTGAGTAAAAATGTGTAAGGGCTGAAATTAAATCAAACTGACAAGTTTATTCAATTTTTACATTACCACCTCTCTTGTATTTAATGTGATTTGTTTTGAATAATTATATGTGATAGAATTCCTTTGATTGCTTAAATTAAGCAACACATCTTAAAATAATACTTTCAATCTATTACGACTCATCTTGTGTTACATTACTGTAGTAGATACAAATTGACTTGTATGTAAACAACAAACCGACTCGTAAGCCCAATAATGACATAAGTATATGTGCTTTAAGCCAATAAGACGTCTCTTCGAGATGTCTATTTGTTTCAATAATACCGTACATTAGAATTAACAAGGGAAACGTTGGCAATAATCTTACACACCGCACGACATGCTGGGGCATTTAGGGGTTAATTAAGAAACCGCAACCTGGGGGAGTGTGGGACTAATCCTTTTATCGGATGTGGCAAGATGTAGCTGTCATTACTGCAAATACACAACAATTTTGACTTTAAATATATAGTATTTACTGATAGTCTTTTGCAATTCTAATTAGAAAAAGGTTGAAGTTGAACTTCTAACCTCAGTTATTTTCGAACTAGTTTAAAACCCGAGTAAGAAATATAAATTCTATAGAATTACGTGTCCATTCCACTTGTCTTGTAGAAATATTGTCTGAATGTACGGAGAATATGAATACGTTGGTAAATTCTAAGCTTGCTGTCATTTCAAATAAACTGGACTGAACACTTCCTTCCGAAATGTGGTTTATTTTTCTTTAAAGAATAAAGGTTTATTTGTATGCATGTTTCATGCTGTGAGACTTACATTTCTTACGATTTCACCGTAACTGAAAACCAAAGACCTTAAGGCAATTTAAATGATTTAATTACGTAACTAAAATTCTTGATATTAAAGTTCTTTTTAGGATAATTACATGTATCTTAAATATGAATTAATATATGTTATATTATGTATATGAACGTATAAGGGAACGTATAATATACTTAGTAAGGTAATGTTCAGCAGAGGTAATACTTTGAATGGAAAGAAATTGTCTTACTATAGTAAGTAGGTATGTTATGTTTGCAATTTATCTTTTTTTATGGAGATGTAATTAAAGTACACCCCTAATCAGGTTTTATAACATTCAAATATATATTGTAATGTCACAAGAATAAAATTCAGTATACTGTAAAGGGAAATTGACAGCTTATAAATCTTCCCGATTGCTTTAACATAATTGAATGGCAATTGAGCCGAACTCGAGTGGCAATACTAATAACATTCTGAGATTGGGTCTACTAAATATTCCAAAACTAATAATGAATGGGACCGCTCCAGCTCGGCGGGTGCGCTTAACTCGAAAATAATCTCATATTAAAGCTGGCCCTTATGCAAATCAGAAGCGGTCACTCGGAAGTCATCGGGCCCGCAAATTGACAGCGCCGCCCGCAGATTGATTGCGGTTGCGGTTCTGCCTGTACTCGTTAACGTGTCGTCGTATAATTTATAAATATTGCAATTTTTATATGAACGTATAATTGCAAAAAAAAATATCCTTTTTTATTATTTTGAATTTTCACCTTTATTGCATATACATATATTTATAAGTACTTTTGTATCAGTTTGTTCTGTTTTTTGCTATCCAACATACATATATATCGATGCTATCCAATCATTCATCCCCGTCAATACCGCCTTCAGCGGGCCTATCCACAAACAACAGTTCATATTGGCAGAGGATACGTAGACTGCGACATGTCCTGAGCGACCCCCCCCCCCAACCCAATTAACGCAGGGCCTTCAAAACCTGCAAGCGGCGGTGTCTGAGCCGTCGCCTCTTTTGTCTCCCCTTATTCGGCAGCCTTCTGCTCAGCCACGAGTAGGTTCCCAGTCAATACAGGCCGGTCCCACTTTGGAGAACCGTGCCTCTTCTAGCGTCCTCTCCATGGGGCAGCGCTAACCGTACCTCTCCTGAGGTGCGGCCCCCGTCAATACAAGCCAGTAGGGTCATTAGGACCAAAGGCTTAGGCTGAGTTTAGTCGGTAGGTCTCTTGGGTCGAGCCGCCTCGATTCACCAGGAGTCCGACACAATCAACGCATCCCTGCTTGCCTGTTGCGTTGGTATCCATGATGGACTCTCAGCCTCCTCTCCTGAGGAAAAAAAAAACAATCATTCATCCACTTTATCAACGCGCTCTTCTCTGAAGACATCTCATCAAAGAAACATTATACTAGCGCCATGTGCTTGGGTATCTTCGCTTTCGATATTTCTGCCGTAACTGGAAACTGCAGATCTGAAGAAACCAATGTTTCTATTGCTTACTTCTGGTTTTAAGGAGCAAGTTATGCCAGTGAAATTAATGTGCACTATGATTTTTTAAATCTTATGTTACAAGTTGGTTACGTACACTATGGTTTTGATTCGAGGTGCAGATTTGCTGTGAATCTTATAGGCAGTGCATGTACTATATATAGGTCACAGTAACCAACAACCATTAGTTGGGCTATCGGCTTGTTTGTCGATAAAGATCTATTAAAAAATAATTATGCTATAACTCAAATAATTTTGTTCATTGTTATTTAAAATGTTTGTAAGTCTTGGAATCCCAAATACTCTACGTAGAATACGTATTGAATTATTGTTTCTATTATAGTTAATTAATGTCAAAGTACTCCTTCAATTTTGCTAACTAATATTACTAAAATACACTAAATCGTCGAGGTGGAGACCACCTTATTTGTTACTGTCCCTCCTATGTACCCTCCTATTGCTTTATAACAAGGTGACCGCAGCACAATCAATCAAAGTAGCACTGTCAATTGAGAACCCTTTTTACGTGAACTATAAAACATTAATTTTGTTCCCACAGAGCCACAAATTACCAAGTGCTTTAAACCTTTAATGATAGTAATACTTTAACTATTTTTACTATAACAACGATAGAAAATTAAAACTGTAAAGTTATTATGTTCTGTTTCAAATGTTCGTTTGAGAGTCAACAAAATTCAATAACACGATAAGGTTTGTACAATATACAGTTATGAGGATTTAATATAATATATACTTTCTATAAATGAAATTGGCAGAGAAAATATTAGTACTCAAATAATTATATTTAAGCTTATTTTAATATCTTATAAAATTAAATTAAATTATATGCTAAGTTTAGAGATACTGTTTGGTCAACGAATAAGCTTTTATTTTCAGTATAAGCACAGTCAGTTTTCAGTAACCTTAAATTTATTCGCATATGAAGTGGAATTTAGAAGATTATATATTCGGGTTCACCTTAGTAAAATTTTTGTGGGTTTCTTAAACCGCTCCATATTTTTAGGGATTGAATTAAACGATCGACCACCCTTCTGTGGTTCTTACTTTTCCAATTTACGACGAGCTTCGGGCGCTAAGTAACTAATTAAGTTCCAATTAAAAACTCTTTGAGTGTTTTAAAATTTATAGCTCTTTAGTTCAGGGTATCTTTCGATTTCTCGTTAATTATGCAATTACCGATTAGCACTTATGTAGGATAAAATTAAATATTTGCAGGTGTTTTCAATGATATGTATTCATATTACTATTTAAAGTATTCATTGTAAATATTTTCTACTTTACTATATAATATGCTATTTTGTTAATAATTTTCATATAATTTATTTTATTTACATATTTATACTTTTCCGATTTTAAGACAAATAGTCTTACATATTATAACTAATAAGTGTAATACTGGGTCAAATTGAGACGGACCGCTGCATTGCCCTAATTGATTCCATCTACAAATTCTAACAAAGGAAACCATTGGACAAGATCCAAATATTAGGTTTTGTAACCAGGACGTACGTTCAGTACGCTAATAGACTTAGCTCTGCAGCATATGCAGTAAAAGACTAAGACACTAATATTGAAACGGCAAGATTGATTTATTTTAGTTATTTTCATAGTGTCATGTCATATGAAGTGTTATTGTGGTGTGTATTTTTACAAAAAGAACAGTTCGCGTTTTATAAAAATTAAAACCAAGGAAATGAATCTCTGAAAGACTTTTTAAAGAAATTACTATATTGACTTTAGCAGGTCAATTCATTTATGAAAATATAATTTATATTCACGAAAACCATAATTATGTTGATTCTCTTGGCTCTTTTATGTGGAAATGCAAAGTCTTTTACAACAAATTTACACAATGTTACCGTTTTCCCTTTGGCAGATTTAAATCTTTCGTATCGTTGTCAAAAATACTCTTATAAAAAAAGGTTATACTGTCAAGGATTACTTAAGTGATAACAATGTTTGGGTTTAATTGTAATGACTCAATAGTTACGTTGCCAAATATTTCGTCATGTTATAGTAAAATTTTGATTTGATTATGATCACCAACAAGACGGACATGGGTTGCTTAATGGAAACCTATAACCAGCAGTGGGTGCTTATTGGCTGAAATTATGATGACGAACCAAGGTTCCTACAGCATCAGAGACACAAAACAAAACATTAAGTGAAATACTTATTCACATATGAAGGAAAAAGGAAAGGAGAATGGGGAACTCAAAAAAATTGCAATCATAGTAGAACTACTAAACAAGATTTAGGTATTATGTATGTGATAAATCATCTAAATCCAGGCACACAATAATTCTTCTTTGAGACTGACATTAACTGTACTTTCTCTTGGTAAACACCACACTCTTTCAAACTTAAAAATTATCCACTTTTCACAAATTATAAAGCTGTTTAATAAAAACAGGAAAACAATATCCAACTAACAAACATCAGCCGATATATCACGACGAAATCACCCCGTCCAGTGGCCAACTGTTTAACTACTTAATATTTTCAACAAAAATAAAATACGTAAAAATTACGCTGAAAATTTAAATAGATTATATATATAAAAGTAGGAGAGTAATATTCCTGTAAAAATTATAACGCAAAGGCAAAATTAAAATATAAATAAAAAGAATTCCTTTAGATGCGCGTTATAACTAATGTAGACTCTTTGCAATCCTAATTTTGCTACCTGACCATGTTCGTCAATATCTTAACACGTTCCTTGATTGACCAGACGATATTTTTTACTATATTAAGTGTAGCCCTTGTATTCAAATATTTAAGTTTATACGTCCCTTGTCACAGATGTTGCTCGTAATATTTTCGTATGCGATCAAATTCTTTTAAGAGATCCCTAGATAAAGAACATTGTGGGGTGTTTGGGTTTTCGGACTTTCACTTATTTGTATGCTTCACCCTGCACGGGAGGGACGTGACTATTCGAGATACATAAACCCTCAGTGAATACAGAAAATAGAAATAAAGTAACATATTATCTTATAGTGGACGGATTGTGGAAAATACATATTTGTTTTATTACCTACCGCGTCATGCTTTCTATTTGAGGGATATGAGTTTACCATTCCCCAAATAACGCTGATATTTTTTGTGTTCGATTTAGTATTTATTTTCATGGATACTTGAATATTAACAGAATTACTTTTGTTCAAAAAGTGTATTTTATTAACAAATATAAGGTCTTGTTATCAATACTTACTAGGTATCTAATTTAATTGATTCAAACAATCTCAAAGAGAGATATGCCCCTCATTATCGCTGGCGAACAGAATGCCATAAAAATGTAAAACAATTTGAACCGAAAACAGACTCTGTATAATTAATTACAAATACAATACGATCAAATATTTACAGCGCAAAATGCTGTAAAGTGGACCCTTGTCTAATACTTGTGTAATACGCATACGTGTCGGACATTATGTTATAAGCAAAAGTCAATTTTACAAAGTAATAATTGTATTGAATTGAAACAACTTGCTTGTTTGAAGAAAATGTTATAATAATTGTTGCTAAGATACCAGCTATAGACATCGTGCTTAAATATAACGCATAGTAAGGATCTATTGTACATATATTGTTATATACAAAAACAAATCTATTAGTTCGCCGCCCTCTTTATATGTCAACTTTGATGCGTTGACAGAAATAGAGACCGGCATTTTGATTATGTCTGATGTCAATCTGAATTTTATATAACACTTTGAACAATTTTGAAGACCAAAAAATCAATGTCTAAGTTGTTATACCTGTACCTTGTAAGACCTTCTGCGTTGTCAGCCACTTTGCCAGCCCTAGTTTGCGATACCGGTAGATGGGACCAATGTGAACAATGTCGACGCAGGGCACGTTCTACACCAAAGGCCGCCTAATCGTCTACGGTATTAGAGTATTAATACCAACCGGTTACTTACCGTCACTTCATTGTGATCCAAAATTTCCGCACAGTTAGCTATAGTAAGAGCCTGACGGATGAAGTCATTAAGACTAGCGTGGCCAGAATTGGCCTGGTAATGTCCAAGTTGGTTGAACCAAGCACGACACTGGCAGTGGGGCAATGTACAACAAGAAGCACCCAAGCGGGAACTTGCAATACGGAAAGTTGTTAAGTCCAATAGGGTTACCGTATTAGGTAAGGTAATAATTAACCTGCGACCATAAGCTAGATTCCAAGTACATACTCAGAGTAACAGTGAGACGAAAATGATATGCCTTCATAACGAAAAACATCTTAAAGGTGTGTAAATTTTGGTACAATTAAATAATAGTGAATTTTCGTAAGTCATATTTTATTTTAGTTTTGTTAGTATATCTGAACACAACGAAAAATTTAGATTTTAATCCTCAACAAAATTTGGAAAGGATTCGTCTAACATAGGTGAACCTAATAAGAAGAAAGAAGTTGTGCTTACAATATTTATAATAGATCCTTAACTCTGAAAGCTGAAGCGGTACTTTCGCTTGTAGTTAAGACATAAAGTCTTTTTTAAATTTAAACACCGTAGAATAAATTAAATCCCCGAAATAGAATATTTCAAACTAAAAGATATCCTAAAAAGTCAGAATTTTTTAACCTTATTAACTTTAGCTTTATGACAACATTTTTTTGCCTTATAAACTGTTATTGTTTAGTTTAATGCTTATTAACGTGTGTATTAAAATGTAGAGTACATTTTACTATGTGGTTATTAAATAAATAAGGAAAACATTGGTATGGAATAAGCAAAATTCTTTGAAATCTCCACACAAAATTGTAATTTCATATTATTAATAACCAATATTTATGTGTATCATCGAGCTGAATCTGTTTATCTTAAAATCTGTCAGGAGTATCCCAAATAGATAAATACTAATAAATTACTATAAAATACTAAAATTTGTAGAAAATATAATGCAAGCTGATATTGTTATGAAGTATTGGGTGCTTTGACCGTGGCTACATATCAAAATGATAAATTTTCGTATATAAATATCAAATTGTCAAAAAATATAATTATCAAATTGTCTGAAATCAAATATAATATTATGTTTACTGATGAACTTGGGAAATCCATGGCGTCCATTGTTAACTAACTAATTGTCTGGGACAAACTGCCACAAATTTTTGTATGCCCGGTTTAAGCTATTCTAATATAATAAAAAAATCTTAGAACACAATTTTAATAAAAACACCACACTTTTGATTTTAGTGGGAAATAGGGGAAATTTAGAAAAAGGTGTTTTTTTTATGATTTGGACGGACCTATGCTGAAGCCTCTGGGGCGAGGCTACAGAGAAACACGGCGAAGCTCTTGCCGTGTCCCTAGATATCTCCAAGGCTTTTGACAGGGTCTGGCATGAAGGACTTTTAAACAAGCTTCCCTCGTACAGGATTCCTGCTGGCTTATGTACATGGATATCAGACTTCTTGAGAGGTGGATCTATTAAAGTAGTAGTCGACGGTTGCTCATCCGAACTACTGGAGATCAATACCGGAGTCCCTCAAGGGTCTGTACTTTCTGCCACTCTCTTTTTGCTGCATATAAACGACCTGTTAGCAAATCCCGGAACCTTTGGGTATGCCGACGACAGCACCGTGTCAGAAAGGTATATGTCCAGTGCACGGGCCAGCTTATTAGAGATTAATTCTCTAAGAGAGAGACTGATAGGCAACGTAGACTCAACCTTCCAGGCAGTGTCTGATTGGGGCGATGCCAATTTGGTTGAGTTCAATGCCTCTAAAACCCAAGCGTGTTTGTTCACCGCTAAACGGAGTGCCTTTCACCTAACTCCGACTTTCCGAAATGTAACCTTGCCGATAACCAACTACATACAGCTCCTCGGCATGGATATTTCGTCCAACCTAAACTTCGGGGGATACATTGAGTCCTTGGCGAAAACTGCAGCTAAAAAGCTTGGCATTTTATCCAAAGTTAGGCGCTACTTCACTGCAGAACAGGTGCTCAACCTATATCAAGCCCAAGTTCGATCCTGCATGGAGTACTGCTGCCATCTTTGGGACGGCTCTGCCCGCTATCAGTTGGCTGCCTTGGACTCAGTAGACAGGCGAGCTAGAAAACTTATCGACGACGAAATACTTATAAACTCACGTCTCCAGAGTCTAGAACACCGTCGAAGAGTTGCTTGCCTTTCGGTTTTCTATAGGTTGCATTTCGGAGAGTGTGCATTGGAATTACATGAATTAATTCCACCCGCTCCTTTCCACCACCAGTCAACCAGACGTAGGCTTAACTACCATCCTTACGTGGTGGACTATCCGCGTACACGTACAAAACGGTCTTCGTTTTTAATACGAACAGCTAAGATGTGGAACTCTTTGCCGACGTCTGTGTTCCCGGAACAATATAATCTTACGGTCTTCAAGTCACGAGTGAATAGGCATTTGCTAGGTAAGCGTGTTCCATCCTAGTCCTCATCGTCACTTACCATCAGGTGAGATTGTGGACAAACGAAAACCTATTTTTAATAAAAAAAAAAGCCTAAGATGGCTATGTTCAGCTTTGCAATGAGTCTGTTTGTGGAAGGCGCACGAACAGAAGGTCGACTAACGATACCGTTCCGGAGTCGTTGGGGTCGAGACAAAGGGAGTCGACGCAACTTGAACGCGCCGTGTAATGGCTTGAACGCTCAAGTTCGCCGTGTAGTGGAGGGTGATAATCTACCCGGTACGTGACGGTACCGGGTATATATTTGACTAAAGTGTGGCCCGGGTCTCGCTCACTCACCGCGCTCGCCGTCGAGCGCGGTGAGTGAGCGAGAGTGCGTGGCGTGTGGACGTGGGTGTGTGGTGTGAGGGGCGACGCGGTTGGTGGCCGGTGGGAGGGATTGGTTTGCGCGTGTGATGGGGTCGGGATTATTAAAATTGTTTAGTTCTTTATGTTTAATAGAGGTAAAAAATATAATTTTGTTTACACTTCCCTATAGTGTAAGTTTACCTCCAAAAAAAAAAATAATTTAAGATACAAAATGAATAACATTTGATCAGATGACATTTTATAATTCATATAAATTTCATAGTATTGACATAAACAAAATTGGTAAAATATAAATTATTATTGACGAAAAATAAATATTATCTTGATAAACATTTAAAAAGACAGATAACTTGTTCGCTATCATATTATATTATTTATACAGCCAAAAACTTGGCTACCCTAACTGCTTCTTTTGAGCAGGTTGCCACATCATGTGATGTGACCTTAAATAATCAGCCTGCTTCTATTGAGCAGAGCTATAATCAATCTGACTTAATTTGTTTTGAGTCTTTGGATATTTGTCCAAATAATTTAAATTATATATTAAGGCAAAAGACATCTCTTGCAAATCCTTTTCTATGACGCCAGGCAAGGCAAGTAGTATTGTTAATTTAGTCCATCAAAATATTCAAGGCTTTTCTGGCAAAAAACTAGAAGTGGGTTTATTTTTAGAAAGTATGAATGTACATTTTTTTTTTTTTTTTTTTTTATAGGATAGGGCAGCAAACGAGCAACCGGATCACCTGGTGGTAAGCAATAACCGTTGCCCATGGACACCCGCAACACCAGTGGAGTCACAGATGCGTTGCCGGCCTTTTAAAAGGAAATAAGAGGAATAAGGGGAATAAAGGGGAATAAGGGGGGTTGGGCCTCCGGTACCCTCACTCACTCGGCGAAACACAGCGCTAGCGCTATTTTACGCCGGTTTTCTGTGAGGCCGTGGTATCACTCCGGTTGAGCCGGCCCAATTCGTGCCGAAGCATGGCTCTCCCACGGTAAAGCATGGCTCTCCCACGGTAACATATTTTGTGTCTAACCGAACAACGGTTAAAGCGAAATGAAATGTTTAGTTAGTATAGATAATTTTAGAATAGTAAGTTCATTCATGAGAGAATCTGCTATTCGCGGTGGATCACTTATATATTAATTCACAACAAGTTTAGGTCTAAAGAACGCAAAGATATAATAGCGCTCTCTATTGAACAAACTATAGAAGTGTCATGTGCAGAGCTAGAGCAATATATAATTATATGTATCTATAGACCACCATCTTCAGACTTTTTAGACAGAATTGACTATGGAAGAAATTAAAAAAAATCATAAGAAGGTAATTGTATGCGGTGACTTTAATATTAATATTTTAGAAGATTCACAAACCTCTGTAAGGTTTTTGAACCTTTTTAAATCCTTTAATTTACACAATACTTTTAAGGATCCAACTAGAATTACTCCTAAATCGGCTACTTGTATACATAATATTTTTAGTGAAAATGATGTTATTATTAAGAATTCAATATTAAACTGTATACAATCAGATCACAGTGGTCAATTAGTTAGTTTTAAGCAGTGTTTTGCATTTAAGCCAGTGGACATTGTTTGCAGACTTGTTACTGAGAAGCGCATGGATAGGTTTAGAGAAAAAATAAAGATAATATTCTACAACTACCCTCCAGAAATATTGATTTGAATAATAATATGAACATTTATTTCCATTAATTAAGAATGAGTATGATTCTATTTTTAATAAAAAAAGTTAAGAATTGATAAATCAAAAATCAAATTTAGTGAGTGGGCTACGCCAGGTATTTACAAAACTTGAAATAATTTATATGAACTTTATTAAGGTTTAAAAAGTATGTTAAGATTTATTCTAAAATATTCAGAAAAGTTTGTTATAATGCAAAGTCTATATTTTTATGCAATAAGATTAGTATGTCTAAAAACAAAATTAAAACCACATGGGATATCATTAACAAGGAGACCTGTAAATTAGAAACTCAAAATCAGGGCTTTTCTCTTAAAATTAATGATAATGTACTCACATTAGACAATGAAGTCGCAAATGCTTTTAAGACATTTTTTTGCAAATATACCTATCGTAACAACAAGCCAGTTAAATTCTAACGAACGTCAAGCTGAAATCCTCCTCGCTTCCAGTGTAGATAAATGTACTTTTACCTTTAAGTTTGATCATATCACTCCCTTAACTATTATTTAAAGAACTCAATATGAAGAAAACAGAGGATTTATGGGGAATTTCAACTGAACTCTTAAAGTCAATTATTAATGTTATCTCACCTCATTTAGTCTACATTTTTAATTAATGCGTAGACGAAGGTCGATTCCCTGACCTAATGAAATATTTAGTAAAGTCAAACCTGTTGTAATACTTACCTTTTTCTTTTGATGTCATTCTGTATTCAAAATTTCAAACTTACTTTATGTTAAATGTCTAAGTGACTACTAAAAGTCACTTCAATATAAGCTGTATAAACAACAAGTCAATATATTTATTTTCACACCTATAAAGCTCTAAAACTGACTATAATTCTAAAAGAAACACTACAATTCGTAATCAGCACGAATAGAATGTGTATAAAAATGTATATATTTTTCAAATAGTGTTGTATTTGCTTTTACAAAAGTGTAATGACGTCAAGTGGAGATGGAGCTTCTCGCCGATCACATCTTTACCTACCTTTTCCTTAAATAATAGAGAGGAATATCCTATCTGGAAATTCAAGATGTGGAACTATCTAATGCATGAGGAACTGTGGGAGGCAATAGAAGGGTACACTGCTGGAGAGACTTCTCCATCAGCTGCGGAACAACTTCGGCTGGATAAAAGAGCCTTAACAAAATTTTGTCTCACTATTGATGGTCAAGCTATTACGCACGTCCGCAGTGCGAAAACTGCACTTGAAGCATGGACAGCATTGCAAGATAAAGGTATGGGCAGAAGACTATCACTAGAGAGGCTATATCTGCTATGGCTATACTGTCATAATCACTCAACGTTATAGTTGAGTGATTATGACAGTTTAGAAACTTATATTAATACTGTGTTATGTACTGCTCAAGAACTTGCTGACATTGGCAAACTAATAGACGGCTCTAAAAAAGAGTAATGTAAAGGTGTCAATTCAACTCGTAAAAATTAAATTTTGGAACGAAATGTCAAAAATCAATACTAGTGATGATGTTACTGCGTTACGTACAAAAAGCAAAATATGTTCTAATAAACGAATAGTTTGCTATGGATGTAATGAGCCAGGTCATAAAAGACCAGAATGCCCAATGAGGAAAAAGAATAGTTTAAAGAAGAAGAAAGCCGAGAAATCTAAAGATTCTACTTCGTTGTGTGCCTTAGGAGCTACTAGCTATTCTAGTGTGGACAAATGGTATGTAGACTCTGGTGCTACTAAACACATGACCTCAAATAAAGATTGATTTCAGAATATAAAACCTCTCGACTGCGAAGTTACTGTAACTGTGGTACTAAAATTAGTGGCGAAAGTATTGGTGAAATTAGTATCAATGATGCAGTAAATCAGATTAACAATTACTGTTGTTATCTATGTTCCTAATTTGAAATCGGACCTTTTATTTGTAAAGAAAGCTGTAGAAAAAGGGATTTTCAGTTGTGTTTGACAAATCTGGTTGTAACTTTTATGATTCATCAATTTTTTTCTTTTACACTTGGTAAATTTGACTCGGTACTACATGGTTAGTCCTGTGGTGAACTGTACACACTTGACTGTAGTGTAAATTCTCCGCTGAATATAGCTTATGACGTGCACTCTGAATCTGTCAATAAGTATCAGTTATGGCATAAGCGATTAGGACATTTATGCCGTATTGGTATAAACCAAACGAAGAATTATCAAGAAGGTATAGATTATAAGGAAATAGATAAGAATCCGTGTATTGCTTGTATTCATGGCTCGTAAGCCTTTCAAGCAAATTCTGTATAGGAAAGCTAGTACAATATTAGAATTGATTCACGCTGATTTGTGTGGACTATGTCTATGAATTCTTTCCAAGGTAACAAATATGTTTTAGTTTTCGTAGATGATTTTTCTAGAAAAATATTTGCTTATTTTATTTCTTCCAAGACGAAAGTGAAAAATAAGTAACACTTCCAGTTATTAGTAGAGAGACAATGTGCTGCTAAAATGAATACTATTAGAACGGATAATGGAACTGAATTCGTCAATCAAGAGTTGTCACAGTATTTGATTTCAAACGGTATACAACACCAGACGACAGTACTCTATAGTCCACAGCAAAACGGGGTTGCTGAACGCACTAACCGTTCTATTGTTGAAAAAGCTCGTGCAATGATGGCTGAAGGTAGCTTACCTAAAATTTTTTGGGAGGATGCTTTTAGAACAGTTGTATATCTGAAAAATAGATGTCCACACCGTGCCTTAAATAGAAAAACACCTCATGAACATGTACATGTACAGTACACATGTAGAACAGTCAGAAACCAGACTTGAAACATCTTCGTGTTTTCAGCTGCAGAGCACTTATTCAGATTCCTGGATGTCAAAGAAAGAAATAAGATATAAAAATAAAAGAAGTAATTTTTGTTCTCTTTCTTTACTAAGATCCCAATAGCTATTTATTTAGGGATGTGACCTTTTTCGAAGACAGATTTTCTGACTTAAAGAACCCAAGTGTAAGTATACTTATAAGTGGTAATGTGCAAGGAAGCGATCAAATTTTATTTGATATTATTGATAGTTCTACATTACAAAATGATCAAAATATTGTTCAAGATCCTATTGTAAATAGATCTGCGTCTTTACAGAAGGAGGCAGCTCAGCCATGTACTAAAGAGTCTTCTGTAAATTTTTCTTTGCCGATAGATCATGAAGTTGGATTCCTTGAACCAGAAAACAGCGAAAATTTTACGGGGGAAGTAATAGAGCCTGTAGATGAAGAAAGTCAACGTAGATATCCATCGCGAGACAGGAAACCTCAAAATTTTCTTTCCTACTTAGTTTTTGGTGAAGACGAAATGGAACCAAAAACGTATTCTGAAGCTTTACAGAATGAAGATTTCGAAAAATGGAAATTGGCTATGAATGACGAGTATGACTCCCTTATGAAACTTAAAACGTGGAAATTGGTTGATAGACAAAACAAGAAAATTATACAATGTAAATTGGTTTATAAATTAAAGAAAGATTCGGTAGGAAACGTTATAAAGTATATGGCACGACTTGTTGCCAAAGGTTTTTCGCAAACATCAGGTGTTGATTATTATGAGACGTTTGCTCCTGTTGTGTGACATTCTTCGTTGGGAACTTTATTTGCTATGGCTGCCAAATTAGACCTGAAAATGCGACACATGGATGTTGATACCGCATTCCTTAATGAAGACCTTGAGGAGGAGGTAAGGGCAAGAAGATAAAATCTGTTTTTTACAGAAGTCCATATTATACGGACTTAAACAGGCACCAAGGGAGTGGAACAAGACGTTGGACTCTTGCTTATCTATGATAGGTTGTAGACCATGAATCGGAACCATGTGTCTATACTAAGTTTTTTGGCCCAGAGTTGATAATTTTAGCGATTTTTGTCGATGACATTATTTGCTTCTACAAGAGTGATAAGTCTTTTGACACTCTCAAAACAGATATAGAAAGTACTTTTCAATAAAAGATTTAGATTTTTGAAATATTATTTAGGATTAAAAATTCATAAAACCAAGAACGAAATAAGACTAAATCAACGATGCTATATTTTTTGAGAAACTTCTCAAAAAATATAATATGGAAAACTGTAAGACGTGCTAATCTCCTTTAAATGGAAAACTCGATGTAAGTACTAATATTGAAGAACAGTGTTTTTATCCATATCAAGAGCTTATTGGGTGCTTAATGTATGTTAGTATTAATACACGACCCGATATTGCCTACGCAACAAGTTATTTGAGTCAATTTAATACCAAGTATAGTAAGACTCATTGGCTTGCAGGGTAAGCAGGTAAAAGGATGTTACAATATCTCAAAGGAACTATAAATTATTCTATATGCTATAAAAGTCGGGACCGCCCTTAGTGGGTTATGCAGACGCTGACTGGGCAAATTGTGTAATTGACAGACGTTCTTATACAGGTTACTGCTTTTCTTAAGCAGGGGGGCCAGTCTCTACGGCAGCTCTTCACGAGCTGTCTCCGTGAGGGCGTGTTCCCCGTATATATATATATATATATACACTAAAAATAAATGCACTACGGACGCCGGAGTTGCACTTGCCAAACACATCTTTGAAGCATGGGAAAACAAGCAAGACTCCATAGGTATTTTTTGTGACTTATCCAAGGTAATCTATTGCGTGGATCATAGTATCTTACTCATTAAATTAAAACATTACGATATCTCTAACACTTTACTTAAACTTTTGGAATCGTATCTCAGTGACAGGGTGCAAAAAGTGTCTATTAATGATACAATATCTTCCGGTGCACCTCTACGAATGGGTTTACCCCAAGGCTCGATATTGGGCCCTTTGCTTTATTTAATTTATATTAATGATTTGCCATTTTATACGAGTGATCTTTGCGAAACAGTGCTGTTTGCTGATGATACTTCTCTCATTTTTAAGACGGATAGAAATAAAGCATTTGATGTAAATAGAACTCTTTCACAAGTACTACTCTGGTTCACAACCAATAATTTGTTACTGAATGCAAAAAAAAACAAAATGTATTAAATTTACCATGCCTAATGTTAATCAAATAAGTTTCTGTATTGAAATTAACGATGAACCAATAGAAATTGTTAATTCAACAAAATTTTTAGGCATCATCATTGACTCTAAGCTCCAATGGAGTCCCCATATCACTGCCATGGCAAGAAGACTTAGTTCCGCTGTATACGCTATTAGATTAGATTAGAAAGATAAGACATCTTTGTAACATTGAAACTGCAAGGTTAGTTTATTTCAGTTATTTTCATAGCATTATGTCATATAGTCTACTGTTGTGGGGCTTTGCTGCTGATATTCAGACTATCAAACTACAAAAAAGAGCCATACGCGCTATCTATAACCTTAGACCACATGATTCACTTAAAGAACTCTTTATAGAAATTAATATATTGACGGTAATATCACAATATATTTTTGATTGCATCAAAAGTACTACGATACGTTTTGAGGTGTCGTTGTAATTATCGTAAATTTGACGTTTATTTTGCGAATGTTCGTCTGTCAAATTCAATTCATCTTTGTCATTTGAGGCTTTCTTATGTCAAAATTAATAACGTTCGTTCAATCGTCCGTTGAAATGTTTTAAAGGATAGTAACTAAGAGTAAGATACGACACAACGAAGTCCACGATATATCGAATATCGTTTTTAAGAGTACGCCCACAGGCTACAAAAAACTAGAGGTTCATTTGTGGGTAAATGTATAAATTTTTATAACAAGATTCCACATAGTGTAGCTGAATTGCCTTTTCTAAGTTCAAGGTATATGTTAGATAAACGCTAATGAGTAAGGGCTATTTACAAAGTCAATGATTATTTAAATGATACCAATGCTTGATGTTGATTGGAAGATATTACATTCTAAATTGTAAATATTTGATTTCCCGTATAAATTGTAAACACATATGTACATTGTATGATAACGACATAAACTATTGTAAATGTTGTTATTACTTTTGATAAAGCTGATAAGTTTCTTGCGCCCATTCTTCTTATCAGCTAAAAAATACGTCCTGAAAGTTTTCCTGGTAGGGGAAAAAAATTGGTCGATTCAAAAGAGCTTTCTATAAAGTCATATTTGAATAAAATTAATTTTGATTTGATTTTATTTATACATGTCAGTACATTTATACACTCGTATTAAACGAAATTTTTCCGTTTACTAGATTGATACAACAAACTAACGAGGTTGATTGCTAATTGATCAAGTGGTTTGCAGCTCACGGGCGTGAGCCTGTGGATCTAATTAAACACCTACCGCGGTGCGCCCCAGTCGGCGCCCATTACCGCTTCAGCTCCTATTAGCATTGTCTCCTCGAGGGCGATACTTATCTTTATTTAAATTCACTTCTTGGTAATTGGGTTGACGAGTCGACAACGTGATTTGCATTGATGAAAATTGGCCGGTGCGCTCGCCGCGTAACTTACTTGGCTCCTAATTTGTTTTTATTGCGTTTGCACGACCGATTTCATGGTTACACCGATGCTACACTGTTTACTATTGTGAACCGGCATCCAATTTTCTGTTATATATAATGTCATATTAAGCAGACGAATAGACTTCAATCATGTAGTGTTTTATTTTTAGTTTTCAATTGAATGATCATAATACCATTTCTCTTCAATATTTTTAGTGAAGGTTTTAATGGACAATATTTGCTCAGTTACATTCATTTTTCACAGATCCCAAATCTTTACTATTTGACAGCAAAAAAGCTAGACACATATACAGACTGAATCTATTCAAATTCAGTAGCCGACGAGTTTTTCCAGAGGTGTCACTTGTCACATTTTTTTGCGGCGCTATACAAACGCAGTCAAAGAGGACGCGCTTGGTTATTTCTCATTATAGCACACGCGATAAAATCATACAGAGTTGTAGCCTCATTAAAATCTTCTGGTGCGCGCATCTGTAAGCCTTTTGTGAAGCGGCGCGCGCTCGTCGTGGCTTTCACGTGTCATTTCGGCACAATGCTCGCAGAAGGACGCCTGGCAATTTTTGTTCCGACACGCCAACGTTTGCTTTTTATCAGTTTATCGAAGAATATTTTATGCGGATACGCTGTTATTATATTCGCCTCACGTTAAATCCGTATTCCGCTGAGTGACGTATCTCTGCCACCGTGAGGCAACTATTACATTTTACCATGTGTACTTTATTCGTGTCTTCATATAATCGGATTTATATTTCTGAGAAACAGTCTGAGAATCTGTAACATTTCTTGTATTTTATGAATGGGATCAGAAATAATATTTACTTATGTAGTAATAATATTTACTTATGCAGGAAAAAAAAAGTTAAAAAAACATGAAACAAAGTCGAATTAGTTACATCACTTTTAGCGCAAAAACGTCAAAATTGCTTAATTTCGAATTTTTTGTTATATAAAATAACAATAGAATGTTGAGTGGAATGAAGTTCGACGGGAAAGTTCGACAGGTATCTGTTATATAATTTTTACGTCGTCTAAATTCAATATTAGCTGACATGTTGCTAGTCTATGCTGACAAGGCGATGTCAGTGATTTATAAATCATTTTGCCTAAAGATAAAGTAGGATCGGCGACGTCGAAGGAAAAACTCACCACCTGCAGCAAAATTCTTGAAACTTTTCAGATAAACGCTCGCATATTACTACAAGAACTTGAATCTAGTAGTTGTAATCGCACCCGTCTCATTTTGGAGGACCGGATACTCGAAATGGTGAAAACCGTAAAGGGAAACTTGGATTTCAAAATCAAGTTTGATCAAGATCAAAGAACTCGTCTTTGTGGAAGACATTAAACACTTCATCAATAGAGACGCCGAGTTTGATACATTACCTAAGTCTAGCCACCATAACTTCTGTACCTGAAAAGCTTTTTTGAACATATCACTGCTCAATGGATTTGGCCGTATGCCAAATCCATCAAATCCTTCAAATACATAAATGTGGGTATCCATACATCTAGGCAGGTGCTGAGGTTCCTGAAATTCAGAATGTCATGATGTGACTACGAAAGTGCGACTTCTTACGGAATCGGTGATAAGTCAAGATTGGTTACGATACATATAGCACTAATGTATAACCACGTTGTGCCAAGAAGAGCAAAAAGAGAAAACCCGGTTGACAAAGTAACCCCGTGCAGTTATGGCTACATATACATTCATTCGCTACACGGTATCCTGCCCCTACTTATATCGAGACTTGAAGGAAGACGTAATTAGCAGAAAGGCCTCATTGTATTTCCCAGCATGGCTAGAGATAAAGGAGTAAATTATAATTTAAAAAATGCGAATTAAAGATCAGAATCGCGAAGCCATCTATATAGACGCAACAAACCAAATTATCATCGTTATCGGTATTGTATTAGAAGAGGCTTATCGTTGTGGAATTATATATATATATATATATATATATATATATATATATATATATATACATATATATATATATATATATATATTATATATATATATATAATATACATTTACATCAAACCAAACTAAATGACCTTAATACAATAACAACTTTACCTCATTACATATAAAATGATTAAGACTTGAACCAAGTAATAGAAAGCAGATTACTCGTACCAGAATATTAAGAATAACAAATGGCAAATAAACAGTGTTTTACTTACATTTCTTAACACTTGAACGCCGAAGTGAGAAGTCCCCTGACATTCAGAAACGTCCTCTGTTTATATTTTCGAAAACTCACTCATGTAGGAAACCATATGGTAGCCGCATGGTAGGTTTTCAAACCGAAAGCATTATAAAACTTAACTTAGCTATTTTTATATAATACTTTGAAAATGTGGAAGTATTTCGAATATTATGATATGTAAAGCTTTGCCTTTAATGTAATTTATAACAACAATTAATATTGTGTTAAGTTCGTAATTTTTGTATGGTTTTTACCGACATAAAACCCAGACACTCAGTCCACCAATCGGATGTGTGACTCAAAAAACTAGTAAATCGGTGTACAAGTGCCTTATTAGCTTCTATAATTACGATAAACGATAACAGTGTAATAAAATAGTTATAACTATTATTAAATAAAAATGTAAGAATTTATGTAATGCATTTTTGAGACGTTTCAGAAAAATTGTACAGCTGAATACAATAATTTTATAAAAACCTTACACTACAGTATTAAGTTTAATAGGTGAGGAGTAATGGAAAAGCTTATTATGCATATGTATGTGAAAATTTTAAAATCAAAATTTAAAAGGACAACTGCACAAAAACATAAACTACGAGTTCGTGGAGAACTCATAGTTTATGTTTTTGTGTAAAATAATTTGTTAATGTGAATATGTATTAAATATGTTCAAAATTGTGCTAGTCCACATATCTAATATTATACATATTTCTTATATTATTTACCTAAATTTAATTGAATACTTGACAATCATAATATACCTATTACATTAACCTAAAATCATGACCAAAAATTTCGAAACGCCTATAAATAATCGCTCCGAGACTCCGGGGAGTCAAAGATCAAAGCTTCAGACTTAAAATTTAACATTTTTCAAAGCGCTTCCATTACGATTTGCCAAATACCTTACCTCGAAGGGCCTCACGAAAGATTACTTTAGAAGTTAATTTTATTTTTATTGAAATTCCTTTCTTGTACCTTTCTCAAAATTTGATTATATTTTGGGAACGAGGATTAATATTTACAAACTTACTTTAATAATAACATAAAATTTATATGCCCACAGATTCTAAAGCCATAGAATGAAATTGTTTGAGATAATACAATAACAATTAATTTGAAAAAATATATAAATAAGTTTGTAAAGATATTTGCCGATCAAATAGAAAATTTTAATTGTACATTTATTTATTACTTTAGAATACAAGAACTCTGTAGTGCCATTGTCTCTTAAAAAATCTTATCAAAAATCACATTTTTTGAATTAGTTTTACCCTAATCCCGTATCTAAACGTGCGAAGCGAGTCACAATACAGACTTCAATATTTAACACGGCTTTACGTGGCTCACTTGCATATTCACAAGCGGTTGGCGGCCGGCGCTTACCCACTGACTTGGAATGGTAATGCGGCCATTAGGGGCGCGCGGTGCGCTGTGCGACTAAGCTTCACCAAATCACTTATTTATTTTCATTTCAAGGTCACAAATTAGCTTGCTTGTAGGCAAATTGCTTAATTTACGTACAAGCAAGCAATAGTGGGTGTATCGATATTTTGTTCAATATCGATACACCCACTATTATTATGCTGTATTGTAGATCGTGATATATCTAGTATGTATTTTTATTAAATAATATATACACATTTTAACTTAAATATAAATATAACATGATTTAATAAAAAGAATTAAATTAAATTATAATTGAACAATTGATTTCTTTAAAAGCAAGTAGAACATCTCAAGGTGTTTCATGGCGAATGGTTGTCAAGTTAGTTAAATAGCTTTTAATTATTCGTTTCAAACTACAGCTTGTCCATTTAATACGGATTTTTGCTGAGAAATAAATAAAACAATATGACGTGAAGCATTGGCCGTGCTGGGCCCAATTTGTCGATGTCCTTGTAACTTTCTTCAACAAAATTGAGGGTACCATTTAATTTTACATAGTTTTAATTCTTTATTGAGATGAAAACATAAACTTATTACTACATTTCAACGTTTTTTGCATAATATAAATAATAGTATACAAAAGGCGGTTATCTCTACTAATTAACCTTGAGGTTAATTATGAAGAACTGTGTTTGGGACAGACAAAGATTAAAACTATTATAAATTTACTATAACTTTAATATATACTGATATATAATATTAAATAATCTTGAGTATTAATGTTTAAACAGTATAGCTTAAAACTAAATTGTTTTAAGTAAGTATTTTCAGATAGTGCTTACCACTCTCTAAAACGTGTGTCTACTTGTAGACGCCCGTATGTGGTAGAGTAGATAATTTCTTAAGTAAATAGCGGTGACACAAAATGATAGGGAAGAGAAGTTACTGCGGTGAACTGGAATTTTCAACGTTACGGTGCCTGGTGACCGGCAGTCATGACTATGATGAAATCAAATCGTGACTTAAGGTAGATTGAATCTTTAGAGATGCATTAAATATTACAAATCCCGGTGTATACTTGCTACTCAAGAATTTTCAGAACTAACGGTCGTCAGTCCTGAACACAACGTCGTTCAATTATAACATTCAAATAAGTTCAAATCTCATTTGAAGTTGTTATATATCTTTTCTAAATCAATCCAATTTTCAAGTATATTGAAAAAATCAACATTATAAATTGGAAATAATTTGATTAATATTTATTGGAGAACACTTTAGCTTAAGCATTCAACGTACCTATCGTGATGTCGTCACAGTCACTTTCAAGAGAACAGTATTAGAGGAATGGACTCCAGTACTCAAAGTTTATCACGTTTAGAAGATACAATATTAATATCTGTTATATAAACTATAAGCATTAATATTACCAATACTTTAGCAAGTATTTAAAATGTTTTTTCCCGTGATGTTAACGTATAGTGGAGCTATGTATCATCAGTATATAACATATTATAATATCTATCATTATAGCATCAAATTGAAGAATAGTAAGAAAAACTGACTAGACAATAGATTTGGACTTCTGAGATTTCATTTAAAGATATTGGTATTGAAGTATGCCGTAATACTAATGTGTGTGGTGGACAGGACACAACTCCGAGAAAACTGTCACATCTTTTAAATTTATCTTTACTTTGCAGTAATTAATTGTAATATCTGCTCGCAGCTAGATTGCAACCACCACTATATTGGTTGATTCAGTCGTTACGTAAAACAATAAAACCGGGAAAACTATAAACTGATGAGTTGAGGATCGACTTAAGACATAATTCTCAAACATGAATGACACATGTGCATTTTATTGAGAAGGTATTCATTGGGCGTTTATGTCTCATATTTGTTTATCATACGGCTCTTACTTATTTATTATGCCCCTGTTAATTAGTTACAGTTATCTTTAAATATGATCTTATTAAATTTGTCTTCATTGTTCCTTTGAGAATATCACTTTGCATATCAATAAGGCACTGGCGTTTACCTCAAAGGTAATTCGGGCATCGGCTCCATTCTGTCATGTCTGCTCCGAAAATACCGATACCGTACCAATAGCTTCATTTTAACGTACTGAAATAAGTATTATACTGCAAGTTTTACTGCCCTGACTGTCGAGGATCTTATATTCAAGAGGGACATAAGTCCCTATTGATTTGTAACTTGAGTAGTGATTCTGGTATATTTTAAAGGTCTTTAAGCCAAAGTAAGTATAACACTATGACCCCTAATCGCTCTAATAAATCTACAAAAGCTGCAAATACTATAAATTCACAGCAAACAACTATAAAAGCTTTTAATATCGCTGAGTACTAAACATCTGAAGGAAATCCGTATTAAAAGCACATTGTGTAATCAAGCCAAAAAAATAAAAATAAAATCCTGGACAGCTTACCCGAATAAGTCGTAACGATTATATTGATTCTCAGTTATAAGAATACTAAAGAAGCTTTATTTAATATAGAAAGCTTTGCAATTATGCTTTATAGTCAAATGACTAAATAGCCATTGTATATTATGTAACCAAGATGCAGCTTGTGACTAGCTGAGCTTTTAGAGTATAGAGCAATGTTGAGCTTAATGCAAATTAGAATTAATTAATATCGATAATTTCATATCTCCAATACTGCAATTATTAAACGAATGGATCTTTATACTTAGATCGTTTTAATAACTAATTTCAAAATTGTTACTCACAATCTATGTCAACATTATTAGTCGTACTATTTAATTATCTTCTAAAGACGCTAAAACCCGATCATGTTATCCTGGGGTGGTCGGTTTCCCCAGTCCTTGCATTACCCTAGCTATGGAGAAACAGGACATCAATGCGATTTAGTACATATACCAAGACTTCCCATACACCCCTGTTGATTAGCTATTGACAAGTAAAGTACTTAATTATATTCGTAAAAAAGGTATACTATTTAATTACTACTAAAAGGCGACCCCTTTCAAATCTTGCTTTACATCAAAAAAATATAATATAGATTTGATACCAAATTTCATCACAGTTCGTTTTTGAGTCTATTCATTAGAAACATCAAAAATACTCGTATCTTTATAATGTTAGTGTACATTTTAAACCTACATATTGATAACAAATAACTATTAACACTAACAAACAAATCTATGTAATGTTTATGTCACTATATTCCTTTACAACAAACATTTAGGAATTTCAACAAAATTAAGTTTCCTCGTCAAATTTTATCTTACTGTAACAAACAAAAACACAGTTAATAAGCATATCGAATAATGGGAGCTTTTTTATCCCAAAGTAAACATACGGTCATAGAACTTCACTCAATGAAAACAAACTTTTTTCACAGGGTTCATGCATCGCCGCGGGCGATCCCTGCATTGCGATGCCGCGCACGGATGCATGACGCGGCGTCTCGGAGGAATCAACGCTTTCCGTTCTCCCCACGCCACCACTGTGTACACATCCTGATTCGATTCAGTCAGCGTACAAAAAGACTGATATTGTAGCTAATAATATGAATATTCATTCAGCTAAAGCCTTGTTTAGTTTGATAAAACGTCAGTATGTCTAGACAAAATATTTACTCCGTCGTTAGTGACAAATTACTCGAACACGAAAGTGAAGTTTGTGAAAAGAGCTATCATCACATCGATATGGCAAAATGAATGAAGCGGAAAGTAATCGTGATGACAACACTGATTGAGCACTTTCCCCCACTCGTAGTGAATCTGTTGTGTTAGATACCTTTGATAGTGTTTCGTTGTCATGTAGATCTATGCTTAGTGAATGCAGTTACGTATTCTGTCGTCGGCAGCGGATCGTTATCTGTTTCCACTAAAGGAAACTGGCTTTTCTACGAAAGAACCACCCCACCGGATTCGTCCCCCCGTATTCACCCCTTCGACTTCTTCTTTTTACACTATTTCATTTTTCTTTACTAACGTGCACCTGGTAGTTAGCTACCGCAGGCTCTCATTTCCGAACGTGGTTACCTGTACATCTTTATCAACATAAAGAATATAGTAGTGGCTCTTGTTTTTGAATAGTAGCAGTAATCTTAATCAAATATATTTTTATGTCAAATTATTTTTATCCAGGATACAGTAGTTGATAGCGAATTATATAATTAAGTAAGTATTGAATATAAGAGTACTACTCTTAAACTTTGAAACAAATACTTTATAGCTAGTATTTATATTCATAGGATATACCTATGTTGGTACCAAATAATTCAAATAAAACCATCTTAGGTGAGTAGCACTCGTTCTAACAATGATTCTAGTGAATATTAACGCTGGTCGGGCGTTGAAGTTTAACGTTAGAACGCCAGTACAAAGGATAGTTGGCGAACACAGATGGAGTTTCCTGAAACATTTGTATTCCATACAGACATGCAATCAATATCCCTTTCGAGGTTATCGAGGACAAAGCTGTGTCGTATGAGACAACTCTGACCTAACTCAATATTGCGCTAGCGCATTATCATATCTTGAATAAAACGTGCACTATGGTTATTACTATTTTCTAATAAAATTGTGTTAATATTTTTAAAAGGACTGTGGAGGTGTATTTACATCTCCATTGTCCTTTTGTTTCATATTTATCAAAAGTAGAAAAATTGACGTTTTCATTGTAAGGTTTGTTACAAACGACCTACAGTTACATCATAGCATAGCATACAAAAGTAAAATTTCCACGTTAACTTAATCATCAACCGCTTGTTGAAGCCAACCATCAACAACAGCAAACCAATGTCCACACACTATTGAACCACATCGTTACCACTAATAACGACTCAACTGCAACCACAATTTTGTTGTAAGCTATGAGAAATATGTATGTCTAATAATATGTCTTGAAATTTTCCAATTTAAGGTTTCAAGATGTCGCCTTCTATGAGATACCGGATTCGAGTCCAGGGCAGATGCTTGTGTGATGAATGCGAGCATTAGTTCCTTAGTCATGGTTGTTAATACATATTTCTGTCAAAAATATTTATATATGTATGTCTATCCGTTACCCTAGTTCCCATAACAACATATTATAGAGCTTATTTTGGGCTAGACTAATTGGTGTAAATGTAAGAAATATTTATTTATTTATTATATATATTTCTTTCTATATTTCGCAATGAAGACATATTCACGGCGAATGCTTGTCGCAGCTAAAATATTTTTGATATCTAATTAATAATTGTATTATAAGATGGTTAACTATCCAGAAGTCTGTTTGTTAGTGAGTTATTACTTATTTGGCATTCGTCTGGTATAAATAAATATCCCCAAGGAAATATGTATCTCTAACACATAGGCATGACATACAATTATGTGTACTATTATCACATAGTCAAAATAAATCAGGCATTTAGTTTATTATTGATATAGACATTTCTGATGAATACTATCTCTGTATTACCGCAGTATACGTATACTCGGGACGATATTATACTATTGTATAGAAAAAAAATAAAGCCAGTGCGGCGTCACGAGTGCGAAATAAAATAACAAGTACAACGCGGTGCGGATAGGCTTGATACATATTTGAATACATTACAGAACACGCAGATAATGCCGGAGACACGCCATAGGTATTCATAACATCTTCCCGAACTGCGTATGAATACAGATATGTTGCTGACAGCACTGTGTCCATATGCTTTCAAATTTGTGATAAGACTAGACATTCGTCAGACGAATGACGAATATACGAAATTTCGAAATACTACCGCTTCACAAATTATGATTATAGTTAGTTAAACTTTAAATTACACAATATACCATAATCTAAATGGAAATCAAACATAAAAACTATGTAGACAAGTTAATCTTTTTGAAACTGGTCAGTTATTTGAATCTGCTTCAATAAGATAAACTTCCAAGAATACGTAAAGTGCTCCACGGAACTGCGGTATTATTGAGAGTTTCTTAGACTTCATACACTTTTAAACTACTGAGATCTTCCTACTGTTTAGCGATAACCACTTTGTGAACGCTATTTACGAAGTTAGGTTGTAGATTGGATTTTTTAAAAGTCTACATCGATATTCAATCTTGCTGAAATTCTACATAATACCTTATTAGTAAGTATTTAAGTTAGTATAGTTATTTAATTAAATATTCCTGAAGTAGAGTTATTTTTAAAGTTGAAATGAATTATTAATTGCTCAATATAAGTAATTTAAATTATCAAATTAGTAAATTTATTTAGAGAGTCTGTGGTGCTTTAGTTCTCTAATCGGGAGACCCGGTGTCGATCCTAGCATGTTTTTATACTTATATGTTTTTAGTTTTTTGAATTTCATATGTATACTTAACTGATGTTTTATGATAAAAATAACCATCGTAAAGCAAACTGTATACACCTGCGAAAAAAATTACATAAAAAGGCGAACATAAATTCGACCAATCTGTACTGAGGCAGCGTGGTTCATTAAACCTAATCACCTTATAGGTCAGCAGGCACGTGGGAACATATATAAGCTGTGTAATTATATATATACTAATGTAATAAGTAACTAATCTTCTAAAAATATAACTCGACTCAAGTCTTGAATAAAGAATAAAGAAATTATCCTTACAATTTAAGGTTTACATAGTATATTTGACTCGTTTCAGAACTATGAGATAGAAGGACGAGCTTATTAAATAATTTGATGACACAAAATTAAGAAAAACACGGATTCGCAGTTTTCTTAATTTTGTGATACGAAAATAAACAGAATTTCTAATATTTTGTATAATTCAAAAAGTAACAGACTGCAAAAATATATCACAATTCTTTAAGCAGTGTCAGGTCAAGAAAAAGCCGTCAAAACAACTTGGCGCTTTTCTTATTAAAAATCTTACTACTTATAAGATGACAAATACTTATTGAACATAATTCCACATATATATAATAACTAAATGTAAAAAAACTGAACAAAAAAAAATAGTATTCATATAAAATGCAAAGATTTTTTAACCAAAATTACATATATAATTTTATATAACAATAGTGATAGGTAAGTGCTTTCATATAATTCAATTCGAAAAACATCCTTGAAACATGCCACAGTACTGAAACGGAAATGCCTATTTGATCAAGAAAGCGAAAGCTGGAAGCAAGGTGTATCGCAGGGAAAGGGTTAAGCTGCGAAGATTAGACAGGGTTGTCACCTTTTGAAATACTCTACAGGTTGAAGTGGCCCTCGAGACGCTCGGCTCACTCCTCGCTCGTCGTTTGTGAGCAAACATAACCCTGACAAAATATGCAGAACACGCTCTCAAATTAAGGTTGGGGATAGCTATAAAACATAAGCATAGTAGTCACGTGCACATTATAGTATTTCGGAGCTATCCCTTAGTAAGATGAGCTTTATTGCTTAGTAGATTGCAATAAATAAATAATTACAGGTGTTTTAATTTATTAAATAGAAGTTGTACATTATTATTGAAGTCAGTAGATGCACTCGTTGCCTTATCAAAATGTGCTGACCAAAAAGGAATGTTTTCACATTCACCTTTTATACCATTCCCATTGGTGAATCCTCTATGCTCAGTATAATTAGTTAACAATCAGTAGCCGTTCATTCTACGAACATAAAAAACGCTGAAAAATATATAGAGCATTCATTATCAAACCAATCATAACCACTTAACAACAACAACCAATAATTTGTATTTTTATTTATATTTTTATCTCTTTCTTACTTTGTTTAAATTTAGTTATTAATCAAATATAATATACATTTTGTATTTGATTTATGTGTCCATATTTTTTTTTTGTAATTACAAGCCTGAGATACAGGTTAATCCTAGTTCAGGTATGTTCACAGTTATTATAATACGTGTATACATATAATTTAAGCTAAAAAATGTAATATTGACTATAGAAGTGTTTATTAAATAAATATTATTATTATTTAAAAAAAAAACAATCATAGCATTGTGCACTAAACTATTATACCGCTATTTGTTTACATATGAACAGATGATTACATTAAAATTCAATGAAGACAACTTTATATTAAATGTTAGGATGAATCACCAATGTGGGAAGTAGGGGTTATTTTGAAATATAAAATAATTAAAATAGTTTTATAGAGTTTTGCATATCATTAACATTATCAAAGTTACCTACTTTTGCTTATGTAAACAAACTAATTTAAATTCATTAAATGAATCATAATTTTTTAAATTGTAAATAAATAATCTGCAATTATTAAAAAATCGCAAGCATTTTCTTCGTATTGTGAGCAAGTAATTTCCACAAAGATAAAGAGACCCTTTTCCAATTACTTTGTTATAAATGCTATTAATCTGTAGTTCTAAGCTCCGTGTGTACATCCAAAACATTTATAGTCAATGTGTTACATCCAAAATATTTATACTAAAAGGTATTGTTATAATACGGTCAATAAAACAACGCAAAACCAATTCTTAATAGCATCAAGATAGCTTAATACACAAAAAGGCATTATCAACATTAGCTTAATCTAAAGTTGCAAAGCGCAGCGAATATGAAGTGTAATAAATTACAAAAATACTTTTATATATATAATCCAGGCATATATTAATTTGAACTGTACGTATAGTATCATTTAGACATAATATTTTCGTAAATTGAATGAAAACCAATTAACCTAATGTTAAATTACCTGCAAATCACACATCAGGAAACAGATAAATCGAAGATTACTTTAAATATACTTTAAATGAATTGTTTAACAGTCAAACTAGCCTATACACTTACTAATAAGTAAGGAGAATTTCTTTCCCAAATATTTGATATGTGAGATCTATCCAAAGTCAATTCGTACTAATTTTTTACTAAAAATAGACTTACTTACCTTCAATTTACGAAAATTCAATAACTTTTTCTATTAAAAATGACTGATTTTGATACAAAAGTGTATATATAATAGTCAATTTGTGTAGATTTTAACTGATATTAAATTAAATTGTATACTGATATTGAGTATAAAACAATACATTGTTTTATACTCGCGTATACTCAGTACGCGCAAATTCTCTCATTTCATTCTAATATTGTTTATGTGAAATGACAAAATAACTCGGATTCTCGGCTATTTCTAGAGAAATGTTACCATATCGCTATCGCCATTAGATTACTTTAGACCAAAACGTCGTGCTATTTATTTTAGCTTGTATTGTTTTTAGTTACTTTTATTGAAAAACCAGTTTTCACCTAACTTTGTTTCAAATATGCTAGTTATGGCTAATTGGTTACACATATTTTCTAACACGACAGTTTCACATGTTTACATTTCTCAGCACGTATCCCAAATTCATTCACATTCTGTATGTCCTAATATAATATGAAGAAAATTTCACGTTTGGGCGAAGATTAAAACAAAGGTTCAATAATTTTTTTACCTTCAAAGATTTTACTAATTTATACCTTGTATACGAAAAATGGCTAATGCGAGTTTTTGTAGAAAAGCTATAAAACAAGTTTTAGTGTCCTAACCCAATCGAAAAAAATCACATAGAAACTCACAAATATAGCATTCTGTATAATGCATTTTTTATATTTTTAATTCTCGTCTTATACCACAAATATATAAACGTCACAAATTGAATATAAAAAAGATTTCCAGAATATTCAGCAACTTGGGCGTTAGCGACATCTGACAGTTACTCAGATACGAGTATCGTACAATCTTTTAATTCATTACTACTCGTACATATAAATACCTTTCTGATAGTAATATGCAAATAAGTGTCAATAATAGAAGTAACAAATGCTTACAATGAAGCATGCAAGCATGGGGAAATTTAATAGGAAATTTAATAGGAACTATCAATCCCAAAAGAGACATATAAAAATAGAGAACGTATACGGTTACTTAAAAGAGCCGTCACACTTGACAAATATATAACAAGTTAAGGACAACGTGTTAACTACACTATTCAAAAGATTCAACAGTATATTGTATTATACATTTTAATAAAATATTTATTTTTGTTACTATATTAACCATAATTTTAAAACCAATTAACAATGCCTTTTAAAGTTTACTTATAATTTGTGATTGAGCTATGTGTCAACAGTAGAATACTTTCGACAATAGGTTTGTTACGAGCAGATAATTTTAAAAGAATAACATAACTGTTGCAAGTACAAAAAAAAGAACAAGAACAAATCAACACAAACATTCCCGTTATAGCTGTATTAGGCAATAAGCATTTGAGCTGGTTGAAAGCCATGCGAATAATTAGAAATGTTCAGGGCCAGCGTCCGCGTTGATTGATGTAGTGGAAGTCGCTGCTGGGGATCCATCGCACCCCCTCACACCTCTGCGATCGCCCCGACGCGACAACTTGGAGACATTAAGAATATTTAAATTGTAAATTACTCTCCTGCAGTGAATACCTATTTGACGAAAATTTGCCTTTTTGAAACGCTAACGAAACATTTTTGGATGCAATCAGGTAAAGAATTCTAGATACTCATTTGTTTCATTAGGTTATTAAATGATAGAAACGAAGTCTACGTTCTACAATATAGTTGATTTTTAGTATACTGATTAATCGATTATCTACATTGGAATACATATATTCAAGTTTTGATTCTCCTCTAATAGTGAGATGATTATTGTATTAATAAGAGTGTAATTATCGTAATGCTTTTATTCTGTGAATAAATAAAACCAAAAAATTACCATAAATAAAAACAATTTTTTTATGGGTGTGTTTTTTTTATATATACTGCTGTTTTTTAATGTATTTAGTATATTTATAAAGATCCAGATGTACAGACAGGAAAAAACATTACCTATTGTCAAAATTGCTATTATTGTGATTAAACAAAACTAAGACGATTCTTCATGCGATATTAAAATGCTTGGATTTGTAACAAATCGCTGACAAAAGTCTTGAATAGTCCCGGTCCAAATTGGGCTGAAATTCGTGATGCTCATCACAATAAGACTAGTCTGTTACACGAACATAACAAACTAAAGAACCAGACTGATTGAATCATCCGCCGTTCTTTGTCATAAATCCGACAACGGCCGACCGTCCGACAATGCGTCCTGAAATCGTTCCATTTCTCATTTTGTTACTCCCCTTTAATCTCGCATCCGTATAAAAGTGGATCAGCTCTGCAAAAGGGCATTGCAATGCAGACGCGCGCTGATTAATCTATTGTGCCAGTATTAGCCGTTGTTACCTTGTGCTCAAACTAGTTCCAATGTCGTTTCGAATTACACAGCGACAGCGGTAGGCAATATAATACAATACTTTATATATTACAACTTTAAAGTACTTTAAATAGTAAGTGTACCTTACTAAATTCTTTTCTCCTAAGAGTTTTTATATCTATTTTTGGAATATATATAGAAATACTTATATTTTCTTACTCCTTTGAAATCTCGTGCCAGTTACGTTCAATGTGTACATGATGTAATGCACTCTGATGCATTCGGCGTAACAATATTAAATTGGAAATAACCATATAAGTAATGTAGGTTAAAACAAATTTAAAGTATAAATGAGAACATAACAAAAAAGTATATTACTATGTGATTATAAGGCATATCTGCTTGCAGGTGATTATTAACAAATATAGTTATTTGACGTTAGTAATACACATTCTGTCAGCGTGAATAATGAAAATTTAACATCCAAGTTTTTGATTGGATTAAATATTCCGTGTTTCACAAATCATTTTTATATACAAAATAAAACAAGCAGTAAAATAGGAGACAATATATATTATAAATAAGGTAATATAATACTTCTATTATATATATATATATATATATATATATATATTATATATATATATATATAAAAGATTATATATATTTACATTAGAAGAAAGCTTTGCTTCCGAACTTTTTACTCTATCAGTTGTAACTTAGTAGAAACAACGTTTATTAAACCACATAAAAGTTAGTATGGAAAAATTGTCTACTATAAATCTCCATATGATAACCAAATTTCATAGGTAACCTAATTTAACGTACTATTTTGTTGATTACTCTCTATGCTATA
This sequence comes from Scirpophaga incertulas, assembly GCA_036419045.1. Lineage (NCBI taxonomy): Eukaryota > Metazoa > Arthropoda > Insecta > Lepidoptera > Crambidae > Scirpophaga > Scirpophaga incertulas. Next base: position 16,509,210 of record CM071629.1, on the reverse strand, counting down.
TGAAAATAAGAGAATAGTCTCAAATAAGTCTAAGTAGAGACCGTTTCAATTTAGGTAAAGTGATCGAACACTTTGGCAATCTTGTTTATAAAACTGCATCAACTCTGTCGGCACTCAGTCCGCCCCTGTCACTCAGTAGAAAAACAGGGGATTTTCTCGGTCTAATTTGGGGTCGGCGCGGACAGCTGCTGCCAAAACTCACGAGGTCACCGAATCCAGTGGGTTTTCGATTTCTGGAATGTATATTGATTTAAAACCAATAAAGGAAAATGTTTCCTCAGAAGGCTTAAAGAGTATATTTTACATATGTACATTTTAAATAAATTGTTTAAAATTATCAGCTAAATGTGGCGAAATGCAGATGTACAATACAGAAATATTACTCCTGCTTTATAGTGATTAATATATGTTAAAAAAACGTGTAAAGTTTTTTTCCAAAACTATTACCTTTGCATAATAATAATATATTGAAATGAAATAAATTATATTCAAAATAATTATATGTTTATTTATAGTTTCTTGAAGACAACGAGCAATAATGATGATTTTAATTGTGAAGTTTATTATCTCATATTTATAAGCAAACAAATTTACCTGCTAAATAAGTTTTACTTGCAACTTTACTTGCATTTATGTTACAAAATATTTAGACACACGCGGTACCCTCCTACAGAAATACCAGTAGCACCAACCAAATTTCAAAAATCCCCAATAAATAAAGCTAAAGGAGCATGCGAAATTCACATAATTATATAATTCCTGCTTGCAAAGAGCAGGAAATCCGAGACAACCGAGATTACAACCGTTAACCAACTGATCCTGCCCGGAAGAAAACAAAATGTCTCGCGACTTGGATAATGTTAAATTTATTGCAGCGCTAAAATGTTTACGGATATCGTGCGGGAGTTGGAAAGGCGAGCTCAGTTCACCCTTGTAAACACGTTTTATTGGCTTTATAATATGTTTTACGCGTGACGTTTTACAAACGATCCCTGGAGAGCGTCGAATTATTTTTACGGCACGTACTCGCACCGCGTGAAAACATCGAAAAATTCTGTACACGAAGTATTTTGTAATTATACATCTTGAATAAACAGTTTTTATCCTTATACAAGGAACAGTGCTTGGGATAAAAAATACGTATTAATATTGTAAAATGGGTAATTTCATGGATGTTAAACAACAAAAGTAGACTATTTTAAGAAATCTATACCTATGCAAATATAGTGATTCAGGTCTTATAACTGGAATTGTAGTGGATCTGGAAGAAATAAATGCTCACATTATTTCAGGCTGGTTAATTTCCGTAAAAACTGTGACCACAGAAATCAAATTTTAAAATACTAGATATGGTGAATATACTAACCAAAATGCATGGCACAGGTTGTACTATTCGCATGTTCACACTTACAACGCAATCACGCATCGTAAACGTAGTAAATCACTGTCACTCGATCAACGTTATAATTAATTTCATCTTTGTTAGATTTGACAGCTCGCAACCGTTTATTGAGGCCATATCATAAGGAATTTTAGAGCGCAACGTTATCATTTACTACGGGGTACATTTCTTATACACTCCTAAATATTTGCAAACAAAAAAGGCATTGAATGAAAAATATAAAAACGGCAAATGGCAATAATCGAATTACTTCTAGGAACTATTCTATGAAGTTTGAGAGGTCATTATTTTTAAATGACATTTTTTTTCTAAATTTAATTTCATGTTTTCGTAAATTGCCATCATGGGAAATGCTGTAAAACACCTTGATTACGTTTCGCTTTTAGCCACTGAAAGTAAACAAATCGCTGATGGCGTACTGGTACAGAGAGCATAGAATGACGACAAATTTAGCTTTGCAAAATAAACAAGATTATAATTTCCCGTACTATTCACCATTGGAATACATAATCAACTTGGTTGAATATCTTTATAAACTTAGAAATCGAATCGATCAAGGTTGATTTGTAGATTAACCCTGCCGAAAAGATTACTAAACAGGAACTGAGTCTTTGGTTTCCTTACGGAATCCAGTATATAGTATAAATAAGAGACCTGCAGTGCTATATATAAACTTTCTACAAAAAAACCAGCTTGAATTCTATATTCAAAAAAATGTTTGCAACGTGTTTTCTACACAATGGTCCGCAGAAAGTACAAAACAGTCGCTATAGGCTTTGGTAATGAAAACGTTGGAATTACTGTTTTAGACCCTTTTAGTAAATATTAGTAAAATAGCGATGATTAATTACATATAAAACTCCTTTTATTGTGATTAGGAATGATCATCAAGTTTTACAATTATGAGCCCGTCTCGGACATGGGTGCTAATTTGTGAAATCACAGAATGAGATACGTATTGTGTACAGGATGTGGAATGCGGCACGGAACAATGCACGGTTTAATAGCAGTCAACCGCTTGATGAAGGTACGGGCGCCGCCCGGACCAGCCCCTCGCATCAAACTGACTATAACTGTTCTTAGAACCTTGTTGCAATATTCAAATATAAAACTGACTACTATATAATAAAAATTATATATACTGTTCTATTATACTACAAAATAAGTTAATTAACAAATAATTTGAAGGTAAATTGACATCGATTTAAATAAATTTCTCTAGAGATTGGTTACAACTTACATTTGACTGATCACAATTGAAAAAATAACGTACCTCATAACAAAGCAATAGTGTTTGAATAATACTTTTTAGTTAGGTTGATTATTAACTTTGAAAGTGTATTCTTGTGTGTTTTGTATTTATCATTTAGAATGTATTCTACATTTACATTGTGACACATTTAATCATACTTCTACATCCATTTTGATAACGTCGTTATTATCTAAGTAGGATATAGTGCACTAGATAATAGAAATAAGAAGTGGTCCAATTCCCTGTCATTAAAGCACAATTATTCAAGTTTGAAATGAAATATTCTTAAATTATACATATAAACAAAACACGTCTAGAAATAAATATCAATAAAATTATCTAAGTAAATTATCGGACATTGAACAGATTTTACCGAACCCATAACAAAAAAGGAAGCCAGCTGTCAGAAAGTGTCTGTCATGTCCAAGAAGCGTAAGGTAAGAAGCTGTTTATATAAATGCAAAACAGTTCGGCAGCTTGTCATATCGGCTCAGTGCGGATCTTGCTGATCGAATATGGATTTAGACTCTTCCCCATTTCGCCCGTCTTCGGGCCCGAGCTTCAATGGGGTCGGACAACCGAAAATAAGTAATTTGAAGCGAAACTCTTCGACTGGCTTTCACAAAAATATATAGCATGTAGTAAAATAAACGTTTCACTTTATCGAGATCGAAGAGATCAAATATATTTTGAGATTGCTTTGAAATTTTCAAATAAAGTCACTAGGTCACTAGTCATTCGACATGTTATTTAGTGCAAAAATATTTATTTTATGGTATATACACATGGACAAACAACTTTTTACCAGCTTCCTACCTCAATCTGGTAATCTTGTTCACTGCGACAAAAATATTTGGCACAGTTACATTTCCAATATACACAATTCCTGAAATACATTAAAAATCATAAAAGGTATATAAGGGATATAATCCTTAAGTTTTTATTTTACTACGAAAAAGACTCTGAATGCATATATAAAATGGAAACACTCCCTGAAGATCTATAAGTTTATAGCCATGTCTTTAAATCCGATAAGAGAGAGAGCAACGGAAATCTAGTGCCTTAGCTGATTTCCTTATCGGCATCCGCATTCCCGATGAATGGTGAAAACATTTCGTTTCAACACTGGTACCTTCCTTGCTGCTTGTGACTGGATTAGACGGGTATCAAAGTCATAGTATCACTGTATTATTTAATGCTAGTTAGTATTTGACCATCAGCAAAAAAAAATTGAGCAGTTTTCAAAAATGAAATAAAAATTGAATTCAAAATGTAAAGCACTTAAATAACATTTTTATAAATCGCGGACATTTCTTTAATATACTAAAAGCTGAAAACTAATTAGTTAAATTTTTTATTTTTTAATAGATAAAATAGATAATAAACTATTACGATATAAAAAAATTACGATAAAATATTACGAGTAATATAAACTTAAGAAAACCTTTCTAGTTGCAGCGTTATTGGAAGCCATTTGTCAATACGCAAAGTGCACTATATCCTTAAATTTTACGAAGATTTACCATTTTTATTTAAATTTTGGCGCAGAGAAGCAGTTGTATGTTCCTTATTCAGCCTGCAGCGCGTAAATAATTAAGAAACCGTTCGACGCAGTCCCGCCTGAGCCCGACTGAGCACTAATTAGAAATTACAACCGTCTTTTTATATTGTGATCCGGATAGCAAATGTAAATGAAAAGGGTAAATGAGAAGATGAATATTCAAAATTTCAACATGTAAAAGAAAATCTTTAAAAATAAACATATCGCGAAGTAAATTAGGTATACAACGTATATATATATATATATATGTTGTCGAATGTAGCAACTTACATCCAGTTCAATACTACTAATTGCTGCAACTTATTAATTTTTGTAAAAACAATTTATATCCCTAATTGTGCGTATTCAAAACAATAACTATTTATAAAATATACTACAATTACATTACTTATATGATTTTATTATCAATGTGCAGAGTAAGAGTGTTGTTAATGAACAGAGGTTACAACTTCAATTTGAAACTTTTTAGTTCAATAATAAAGTAAGCCCTGCCTATAAGAGTAGCCTGTGAAAGAACCTGTATAAACAAGCTGCTTTCAGACGTAGCTCTACCAAATCCAGACGATGCACACATTAAGTACTTTTGCGAGAAGGAAGTCTGCGTCTTAATTTGTATTCGACCCTCGACTCGCCAGAGGCGCAAGCGTGTGCTCCTCTTTTGTTGCTTCAGAAACCAATTTGTATACCAGTAAGGAAATTAAAACTTCTACAAGTTTTCGTAGTTACTTAGTTCGATAAAAGTAGTTTGCTTCGATAGCCTGTAACGGCGTCTGTATAATTTATCTACTAGTTGTTTTCGTGCTCTTTGAATATTAAACAGATGTCCGCAACGATAAGTGATATAATTACTTATTTGTTTAATAAGTATTAGACTCACAATTTAAATACAAAGATCATTTAAATTTAAATCTTTTATTGTAAAGAAGGTATAAATAAAAATATACTTCGTTGTGAATAACACAAAAAACATATTTATTTATTTACCTATGATATTATTTTTTAACCTTGACCTTCGTTTTACTGGATATCATAATTTAATTATAAAGATTCAGAAAATTCTTACAAATATCCTTATAATCACTTACATCAGTAATATTGCTCCTTTTTGATGATGATGAACCTATGAGATTTATGAGATTATGAGCTTTAACGCTTCACTTTAAACTAATTTAGGGTAATCGAGAATTGTGGTAGGTCCTCAAATCTTACAGGTGAACAATCTTGGTGGATTATTAACAGTCAGGCATCACCACAAGGGTGAACCCGTGACTGAACTGAGTTATGAAACTTCTTATATCGGAAAGAATCAGCTCAACATGGGTGTGCTTTTAAAGACTTACTGCTAGTATTAAAAAATATACTACGGGAAATGTTAAATAATGAGCCCAATAATATTCAAAATAGGGGATAAAAGAATTTCCGAATGAAATGTAAAGTGACGTTAAGACAGATGTTAAGAGGCGGTACAATAATTAAGAGGCCGACAAGGTTTAAACCGCGACGGCGAGATTTAATTACTGAGCGAGCCTCACTGGGCGCCTCATGGCTACAGGTTCTCACGGCTAACACTGCTACTCCGTATGAACCACGGGGAAACACTTCCCTGTGATAAACTGTCCACTTTTTTTATTATACTCAAGCTCAAATCTTCTGAGTACCGCTTACATTATTAAATACAGACAAACGAGCTGGTTTCGTATTAGATTAAAACTTTTTATTAATAAAATTATAAAATAATGTGGGTCAAACTGTGTATTAACTCAGTCGAATATGTTAGTTTTTTATTCTAAGTCGTTACAATACATTAAAGAAAAACACGATATATAATTCCACAAGCATAACAAAGAAATCAATTTCAGTATAAATACTGCTCCTACGTCTGTAAATTCAGACATGTTTATAGGTAGTAATAAAATATTCCAGAGCACTAAATAAAATCCTATCCGAAGAATTTAATTTTAGATAGACAGATACGTACAATTTTTATTTCATACATAAAATACATAAGATAATTTTAGCTGATAGTATACTTAAATGTATTATATTAATTGCAATAAAAAATTTAAAACCTACTAATTCATAAATATAGGGTAAAAGCGGTTACTTTTTTTCATATTATGGAGGCTTAAATTGTAAGATCCTCGGTAAGAACCTAGCTGAAAATGCGATACTATTTTATTAAATAATAAAAAGATTAATTAGCATCTATTTAATTCATTTTTAATAGTTCTATAATTTAATTAGTTTATAAGATACATATAATAATATGTGTGTAATAAAGTAAAAAAATATCCAATAATACGACACGTCTGGGACTTCTTGCAAATCCGATTTCCTTATCTCCCCATATTTGTATTCGAACCCCGATCTATCTAATATTTCCTTCCAATTCCGCCTACGCTATCTGCGTTCTTTCCTGACACTGAATCTAATCGGAATAGATATTAAAACTTTCTTACCGCAAATCGTTCGTTTCCTGACATCGGCTAAATTACAAGTAATAAACTAGATAGAAAAAATCGAAAGGATCAGGTTTGAAGTTGTATAATTAAAACCTGAATGTTTCAACAATTTTTATCGGAATTAACTTTCACTTATGAACGCCAATATATAGACGTAGTTTAAAAGTGAACCTACAAATTGAATTGTAATTTATGGCTATGCTCTGTTTCTGAGGATTTTGCAATTTTGTATACGTATGTTTAAAATCGTGAAATTGTCAATTAAATTGCAAAAGAAAAGATAAAAAATAAAAAATTTAGTACAACAATTATTACATAGTTTTTCAGATAGGTACAGAAAATATTACGTAACAAAGGTGAATATGTTAAATCAATTTGATTTTTATTTTTATTTCTGCTTAATATATGGAGTGCTAAAATACAACTAAGGTAATTTCAATTATGCATTTGCACAAATAAAATACTTTTGTTCATACATTTTGTCATAAATTATCTAATACCTTTATAAAATCCAATTAATTCCAAATAATTCGTTGTTATCCGTACTGAATATCACATTTTGTAAATCTGGATAACATTGAAAGAGTCTTCAAATACTTCGGTTGAATAAACATTCAAAGGATGAGGCCTTGATTAAATGAAGCGTCTAAGTTAAGAAATGCGACGCAGACAGTATTCAGCCCCTCAGCGCAACCGCGCAGTGTGCCGCCGCCGTGGCTTTGTAACAGTGCGCTTCGAGCAACCAATAAAAAGAAAACACTTTTTTGATTTGGTTTATGATAAATAGAACCGGAAAATCCAATCATTTAACTATACTGTTACTCTATCAGGAGTGTCTCGAAGACTACTATATTTTTTGAGAATTGGCTCTAACTTGTAATTTGCTTAACAAGTTTAGAGTCTGTGGCTGTTGTGGTACAAGTTCAGCGATCAGTCTTAATAATTTTACTCATAGTGTAGATATGGTGGGTATGGTGTCTTTTCGTGGCATCCAAAATTATACGTGGCAAAAACCAATTGCACTTTTTGGTCGCATCTGACGCGATTCGGCCTCTGTAACCGAAATATGGGAATTGTAATGGTATTAGTTCTGGGATACAGTTAAAACAATAGCGAAGGTGGTAAATTAATTGACGCCAATATATAGCAATATCAATCAAAAGGGGTAAGAAAAATATTATTGCATAATTTTTTACTTTGAGTAAATCAACTTTTCATTTAAACTGTACAAAGTGAATGGCTCAGCATTATGATTTTAAATAAACAAAATCAATCATTTGATCGACTTGAAATGAGATTTATGAATAAAGGCACTTTTATACCACCTAACATTGGTATAACGTATTCAAGTGCGGTAGTCGATCTTTAGGGTATGTGCTTCAAATTGATTCATCATGCCACTTCTAGACGAGACCGTCTAGGCGTAACATTTTTGTTTTGCGTTCGTATGCACGTACAAGGTTATGGATTCTTAGATTAATGCATTCTAGTAAGTAAGCATGGAAAGGCCTATTATGAATAAATCTAATTTTGGTTATTTAATTTAGATAATATTATAATTTAGATAAGTAACGCTTTCATAGCTGTTTTGTTCTAAGAAACTTTTCCATCCAATCAAGCTCCTAATTGTTGAAGTATGCCGACATACTGTTGTGTTCTGCTCACCCGAATCAGCTTTATACTTGGCTCAATACGGTCATGAAAGTGTTGACGAGGAGAAAACTTGTTAAGTGCTTCGTCGGCCAATCCAAGATAATCTAATTTATTAAATGTTGGGCCAATTCACGACAAAAACAACCGCGCATTGGACATGAATTTTTGTGTATGTATCATTTTCTATAACGTCTACTTATAGAAAATGATACGTACATTTTACTATTATCTACATACTATATCAGAGCTTATTAAAATTACGCACATTACACACATATTATTAAGCTAAGAATCTATTAACAAATATATATTTAAAAATATTAACAAATAAAACTTTAACAGACTGTTATTCTACCACATAATATATCGTATACTAAAAGATACGTACGAACCTTTTTGACAAGTTTGTTCGGACCGTTTGACCAATATAGACACGTACAGAGAGCACAAGTTCATGTCTTGGCGACTTCTAGAAAATGTAGCGTAACCAATGATGTTATATACAAACAAAAGGAAGACATCGCACTAGAGCAGAGGTTCCCAAACTTTTTTGTGTCGTAGACCCTTTGCCATGTTTTTCGTTTTTGGGTAGACCCTCTACTTATATTGAATGCCTATATCCTACAACTTACACTATTTATAAACATATATAACATAAATCTTATAATTAAATAATAAATCTTTTTTCTATATAAATAATGTATATGTTTTTATATTAAAAGATAGTATAATGTAAGTAAATAGGTACTATCAGTGTATGTTGAGATCCATTATCGTAACCCCTATTTTCATTTCATGACCCCCAAATCTTTTTTTGCTCATGTAGACCCCTTGCAGGCTGCCATAGACCTCTAGGGTCGATATAGACCACTTTGGGAATCACTACACTAGAGTGTCGAAACTGAGACGTTAAAGTTCGGGCAATTGGTGTAATTTCATTTAGGCATATACATGCTGGAAAGTTTCAATGGGGCAGCCAAGCCAGTACCTTAATCGTTGCAGCTACAAGAAATTGGTCTTAGCAGACTATCCATAATATTTCAAAAAAATTTCATTCCCATTCACAGATTTTCAAAAAAATGTACGGTTAGCAAGAAAATTTGCATTTTTCACAAATACTTTTTTATGCTAATCGATCCTATTTCGTATGCTGATCAAAAAGTTCTATGGAACCAACTGAGGTTTCAGTACTGGAAAAGTCACAATTCAAAAAAAAACTTTTAATTCATACATTTTAAAGTATGTACTTAATTTTTTTTTGTCAGGCCTAAGAGGCAATTTTTGTTGTAGCTACAATAAATGATTAAGAAGATGCATATGCAATCAAACAATAAAATTATTTGAAAAATAGTAATAATTTTATGATATAAGGTGCTCAAAATGTTCTCCATTTTGATTAATGCATAAATGTATTCGTTTTCATACTGACCGCGTGGCGGCACTTTCCATTCTATATATATATATATGTATGTGTGTGTTTTTGTGTGTGTTATTATACATTGCTATCTTTTTCTATGGCGAACTTTTTGTATGATCTGTTTCATTCAGTGATTTTTTTCGGAGACCTTAAAAGATGTACATACAAAACGTTATTAAACGTCTCAGAATATGTAGATGTTATCATCCATAGTAAAATATTGATCAAAACAATACATCGTTGTGATGGTTTCAATTTTAATTAAGAGTAAAGAATCGTTAAATTATAAATTAATTTGCGTTAAATATTCCGAAAAGTAACGCTTTCACCGAATATAAGTAATAACTATTTTATTAACAGTCAAATAATAATAAGCATATTGTATAGTCTGCGGCATCGGATTAAGATGTGGCACCACCCCCTAAAGGACTAAAGGAATTTAAATTCCTGTGATTAGTCCAGACAGTTTTAATATTAGACTGAGACGTGAGACGTAATAAAATTGGCAAAATGGGAATGTTAATTTATACCTCTGCCTCCCCTGTCGGAAGCAGATGCGTGATTGTATATGTCTATGTTGATGAATAATTTATGCAAAACATTTAAAACTTTTGTAACTACTTTCTCGAAAAATTACAACATATGTAGCAAGCCCAGCAGGGCATAAAATATGTATCAAAAGAGTTCTGTTCATGTCCGAGACACAGGGGACCCGGCGGTTCTTCACTCTCACCCTCTTACCGCTTTAGCACCTCCGCATAAAGATTCTAAGGACGTTCAAAACTTGTCTAAATGGTGATCAAAAGGTGGCCCCTAAGGTATTGCGTTGTAACTGACGGCAACAAATTTAACTTCCGCCAAATATTCTATATAACGGATAAAGACATTTTAAATAAAAACCTTTGTCTATAGCTCTATAAAGATAAACGACGTGCAAGCATTAATGAAGGTATTTATGAAATACTTTCATGAATGGCGCCGTAGATTGATCTAATTATAATTTGATAATAAATCATAATTTGTCACAAACAGACCAAACATTTAACTAACACCGGCCATAAAATAGCCCAATTTCATAAAGAAATCGACATTCAATACATTTGATTATTTTGTTGACTTGAGAGCTCAATGCATTAAATTGAGCATTTAAGGAGTAAATTTTACTTAGGCACCCAAAAGTGACTATTTATTTTCGAAAACCCAGTGTAGTCCAATATGTTGTTTCTAGGTTAGGTTTTAGTCTTAGGTTCTTAGCATGGCTTGTTCAATTAGACTAATAACCGCATTGAACATCACATCTTTTGTTTTATATGTATATCATTTAGGATACGTTAGTGTGCTTAACTAAATTCACACAAAATTCGAGGTGCATATCCAAAAGGCATGTTCAAATTGGATTCGCATAGAATATTTGTGCAGGTATTGATCAAGCAGACGCACCGACCAATTTGTTGGTGTGTACGATTTTGTTTCAATTTAAAGGTTGAGAGGCGGAAAAACGGCGCAGCGGTGCGCGCGGTCGCCGTCGCTTTGTATGCCACCGCTGTTTGGCCGAGCGGGCAGTAAACGACGCGTTCGGTTCTCTCATACAAGTTACGGGAATAATACAATTTAGATTTCTAATAATCATACCTAAGGTTTCGGTGTACAGAAAACAATATAGAATATCTACTAAATTCGTAATATTCGTTGTTAATTAAGGTAATTAATAAAATAAACAATTGTATTTATTGGTGCTTCAAAGCACTCGAAAAAGTATTAAGTTTAACTCGCATGTTGTATTCAATGTAAATCTCTGGAAGTTACAAAAAGAAGATAATATAAATTTACTTACCGGCCCGGAATTTTAATCTTGCATAATTATTTGTAGTGTCCAATACATTTATTCCATAAGCGTGTGTTTTTTTTAAATACCTATATCATAATATATAAAATACTATATAGAATAGATATTTAATAAAGTTGCTGATTTCGATTCACTACCTTACTTCACATTTCGGGCGACGATGCTTGGTTCGTCTCGCGAAGTTAATGATAAACCAAGAACTTTTCAATCTGTTCAACAACCATAATCGAAGATTACTTGTTACCGTAGGCAATGGAAGACTGGTTCATTATTAAGGGAATACTGATAACAGTATAATCGATATTTTAAGTTTGCAATTCTAAACTATTAGCTATTGTATATTTTGTTTATTCCTTATTAATTATATCAATCTTTATGTTCCGCTGTACTTATAATGATTATATTTTCTGTGTTATGAAATAGATACAAAAAAAAAATTATTCAGACGTAGAAACACAAAAGTTGCATAGAAACTAAACCAATAAAGTAGTTTAGAGTTCAAAGACTATAGATATTGCAGTTCCTAAAAGGACCAAGGCTAAATAGAGTTTATATTAAAAGGACAAAATACAGATTTTCAGTTAACATCATTTGGTAAAAGATGAGAGTTAAGAATCAAATAACATATACAAGATTAAAGTGGAGAAGAAATAAAAAAAACGAAATATAATGTTTTTCAATGTTGACTAAATACCCATAACACGCCATGATATAATAATAATGAATAATAAAATCAATTTATTTGTTTTTACACCTATACATTATTATTGTTTATAACATTGTTATTTTTACGCGTTTGTAATGACAAAATGCATAGACAAAACGGTTTACGACTTACTGATTGCCAACTAGCGACAACGTCTGTTATTCTGTCATAACTTTTCACCATTTATTAGCAGCAGAGTATTAATAGTAGAAATCAAATAAAACAATATAAATGTGTAAATATTAACAACACGATAAATGCAATATTACCAGGGATTGCTACAAAAGCAGTCATTCACGATATTTGTATATATTATGAAATAGAGCCAGTTTAGACGGGACCACATTTTCACAATTCAGCGATATTACAGTTACACTTTGCTTTATTCAACTATGTAGTATAGTTACAATGTGATAGAAATGTCATGTCAAAATACAAACTCCATGCAGTGGAGACATGTCTGTTTGGGACCCAAAATGTCGTTGAAATTATATTTACGATCTACGGCTACGATTGGTGTCGGCTTTGTGCTGACGTCCCTGAAAGCGGCGTATTATCTCCTACCTCTGCAATTCTTTCTATTTATTAATAGGCTCACAAAACTAACTAACATTATCTTCTCCTTAATTTGGCAAAGAGAAGATAATGTTAGTTAAATGTAAATATTAATTATGTAGATTATTTGAATCTTTGTAGGTACATATATAAGACATGATCATAGGTAGTCACGAAATGCGTAATAAGGTCCTATTAAAATCCTGCTTCTGTTTCCAAAAATTTTCTTCCACAGGGTTTTGTACTGCATTCCTGTCTTCTAGTTTAGAAAGTAGATGCGCAATGAAGTTACTAGCTGCAAAGTAAAAATAATTTCAGTTCTTATAGTTAAGTTTTAACTTTGTATCTGTTAATATTATTCAATCACAATATTAAACAGGACTAAATGTTGAACTACGTAATAAATGGAAGCATAACTTAAATAGTTATTGTCAATGGTAGTGTGATTGCACACAAAAGTAAAGAAAATAAATTAATAATAAGAAAATCTCGCTTAAACCGATACGACTCGAGTAATTGTTTTATACATAATCAGACAGCTGATCTCATGATTTTATGTGTGGTGTTAAGGGCAGCCTGGGCCAGCGGTGTGTCCACGAATGAATAGCCATTGGAAAGTCATCAGTTATGTAGGGCGCACCGCGCGCCATGTGGCCGGCGACCGCTCCTCTACGTAATTTTTCCGCGGGCAATTTTCCACAATTTCCCAAACAACCGTCAGCATGGCTTCACCCTCACCCTTTATTTAAAAATGTACAAAAAGTGCGCGCTTCTGGCGGTACGTATCCAAAGCATTGATAAACGAACAAAAGGTACAATTCTGGTTGTATGTCAACGTGCATATGTCAAATTTGAAGTCTTTTAATTGTTCATTGACGTCAGAAAAATACAAAAAAATCATAATATGTTTTGCTGTATATATACATAGTCTCAGACAAACACTCTATATAAATGTTTCAAAATGATTCTGAGAAAGAAAAGAAAAAAGTTTGCATGGTAGAAAGAAAATAAAATCGACAGGTATAAATTAAAAAATCTGTATAAATATGGCTGTTGTGAATCTCTTTTGATAAACTTTTTACAGTGTTAGTTTTTTGACGTTTATGTTTTAAAAAGATTGTCACATTCTTTGATTTTGTTTTTACTTCTCAATAATTGTAATTTCGTTTCAAAAGTAATAAAAATTGGTTTGTGATAATATACAGTGCTTTCCTTATAATAACCAACCTGAACAACAAGAACAAGTGGCGACCGTGATCATGGAAAAGTTAAATAAGGAAAGGAAAATAGCACGAATTTTGTTCACAAAAGCTAAAACGACTTTTGAAAATAAGCTCGAATCAAAGGATATAGATGAGATTATTGCTGCTTTCGGTCTGTTACAACAAAAAGCAGATACACTGTTCAGCGTAGATGAGCGCATAAAAGAACAGAGCTTTGAATGTGAAGACATAAATGAAGAGCAATTAATAGAAGATAGTTTGACGACTGATAATTATCGCTATGATTGGGAAAGAATGAAAGTCAAATACGAAAAGATTCTTCCAAATTATGGGCGCACAAGGAAGTCAAGCGGTTCCGACGCCAGTGACGTGTCAAATAATAACACCGTTAAATCACAAGAATGCAAAAGTACGTGTAGTTCTACAAATTGTCAGGCAAGATGTTTCCGGCTACCAAAGATAGAACTGAGGAAGTTTGATGGCGATGTCAAAAACTGGATTGGATTTTGGGGCCAGTTCAAGAAGATCGACAGTGATGCGACCATGGACGAAGAAGACAAGTTCCAGTATCTGTTCCAGTGCACCATTCCAGACTCACCAGCTCGTGCACTCGTCGAGAGCTTCCCTCCATCAGGAGCTAATTATCGGAAGGCTATAGAACAGCTTAAGTCCAGGTTTGCTAGGGATGACCTCATAATCGAGATATATGTACGCGAACTACTAAATTTAGTTCTTGCACAAGCAAAAGGTAACACTTCTTACACATTAGGCCACTTATATGATAAACTTAATACGCAGCTTTTGGCATTACAAAGCTTAGGTATTACTGTAGATAAATACACAGCTTTACTTTTTCCTTTAGTTGAGTCCGCCTTGCCCGAATCTGTACTTCGAGCATGGGAAAGATCACAGATTCATTTGGAGAAGAGTGATGATCGTTTGACGCAGCTTCTTCAATTCCTGAAACGTGAAGTGGAAAGCGAGGAGAGGATACAGCTGGCACGAGGAGGAATAGCGTCATCCTCAGACTATAACGTACTTAACGCTCCCACACAGCCTACAGCAGCGTGTCTCGTTTCGACGGAGGATTCTGGAGGTAAAAAAGTTTGTTGTATTTGGTGCGATAAATCTAGTCACAGTAGTATGGAATGCTATAAAGCCAATAAAATGTCATATGAAGCTAGGAAGAACATTTTAGTTAAAAAGGGTGGTTGCTTTATTTGTTTGAAGACGGGACATAACAGTAAACGGTGTAAGAACTTTTCAAAGTGTCTGGTATGTTTGAAGCGACATTCAGTATTAATGTGTCCAGACTTAAAAACGTCAACAGAAAAAGATAAAAGCAGTAAAATGGGGACATCGCAGATGCAGAACAGCGTGACATATAATAAAGGTAGTACCACACTTTTGCAAACGTTTATGGTTAAAATTATAAATGGCGATAAAACTGTAAAATTACGGGCATTTATAGATACAGGTTCGCAGAGATCATATGTACGTCATGATATAGTTCAACAACTAGGTTTGAAGTCTGTCAGAAATGAAGTGCTTTCACATTGCCTCTTTGGCGGTATAGAGACTAAAAGACAACAACATAATGTTTACGAGTTTCATGTTTTCAGCCTAGATAATTCATTTAATTTTCAAATGACTGCTCTTGACAAAACAATTATTTGCGGAAACATTCCCAGAATAAATGACAGTAATATAATTATGTTACAATTACAGAAACATGATATCGTATTTAGCGATATGGGAGGGGACACAGTACCTGACATTGGTTTACTCATCGGAGCAGACTATGCTGGCTTGTTGCTGACTGAGACTTTCGTAAGGCTAGATAACAATGTCGTAGCTTTGAAGACTCCACTCGGATGGACGTTACAAGGTACTGTAGTAAATGTATGCAATACAGTCTATACTAGCATGGTATCAACGAATCTACAAATAACAGATTTGTGGGAATTAGAAACCATAGGTATTAAAGACCCAGAACTATTGAAAGATAAAGCAAATGAAAATTGTGTAATAATGGAACAATTTAGGCATTCTATTAAAATAAATGAAGAAGGACGGTACCAAGTAAATTTACCGTGGAAGTTAGGCTATCAAGAATTACTTAACAATAGACATTTGGCCGAAAGGAGACTTCTATCAACTACGCAAAGGTTAATTAAGCTTAAGGAATTCGATAATTATAGTCAGGTTTTCGAGGAATGGCTGAAACTGTTTCATGTATTTAAGGATGATACGGGACTTATTAGGATTCGTACTAAGTTGCTTCTGAGCGATGAGCCTCATAACTTTATTTATCCAATTTACTTACCTGGTAGACATCTTATCGTTAATAGATTAATAGCATCAAAACATCTTTTATTAAATCATGCCGGAACTGGAACTCTGATAGCACATTTGAGAGAATCTTATTGGATCACGGGTGTAAGGCAACTGGTTAAGTCAATTGTATCAAAGTGTGTGATATGTAAGCGACAGTCGGCTAAACCAGTAGATACTCCGTTGCCACCATTACCTAATGATAGAGTAAAATCAGCTACTGCTTTCGAGATAACTGGAATAGATTTGGCAGGGCCACTTTTTTTGCGGTCTGGAGGGAAAGTATGGATTGTACTATTCACTTGTGCTATTTACCGCGCCGTACATCTAGAGTTGATAAGATCGCTTTCTACAGAGTCTTTCCTAATGGCTCTAAGGAGGTTCGTTGCACGTCGTGGGAGAATAGATACCATTTACTCCGACAACGGTACTAATTTTCATGGTGCTGCTAATCAATTAAAGGCATTAGATTGTGAAGAGATAACTTCCTACTCAAGCATTCGTAAGATTAAATGGCGGTTCAATCCACCAGCCGCGCCTTGGTGGGGTGGATGGTGGGAGCGATTGGTACGTTCTGTGAAAGAACTTCTTCGTCGTAACCTGGGGCAGAGGACAGTGTCTTATGACGAACTCTTTACTATACTCTGTGATACGGAATCGATAATTAATGCTCGGCCTTTGACGTACATTGCAGATGATACTGAGAATTTGAAAGTACTCACACCAGCTTGTTTTTTGAAACCACTACCAAACGGCGATGTCAGTGACCTCGATCAAATAGACAACAAATCACTGAACAGGCGGCTGCGATACGTTCAGAAGCTCAGGGACGGCTTACGAGAGCGTTTCCGGAAAGAATATTTGGCAATGCTTGTACAGAAGGGCAGGGAAAAGGACAATTGCTAAGGTCAAGACGAGCGCTGGGGAATTAACTCGACCATATCGTCGTTTATATCCACTAGAAGTGACTAGTGTTCTGTAAATAAGTGGTTTGCGTCTTCCGACACAAACGGTGGGAGGATGTTGCGAATCTCTTTTGATAAACTTTTTACAGTGTTAGTTTTTTGACGTTTATGTTTTAAAAAGATTGTCACATTCTTTGATTTTGTTTTTACTTCTCAATAATTGTAATTTCGTTTCAAAAGTAATAAAAATTGGTTTGTGATAATATACAGTGCTTTCCTTATAATAACCAACCTGAACAACAAGAACAATGGCTATGAAAAATTTTCAGGAAAAAATGTATATCTAAAAAAGTTCCGGAAAATACAAAGTGAAGTTTCTAAATTAACATTTATTGCGAGAAGTATCTAAGTAAAACTATAAGGCAAGCCCTGTGTTCAATATTAATTCAGATAAATTGCTAATTACCAATTTAATATTCCATAAATTATCATAAAAGCAAAAGGTATCAATTGTATGCATCCATAGCATCAGAAATTCATAAAAGGTAAGCGAGTTCAACCGCAGAAACTAAATGCAGGCAGTAAAAATACTCGTAGCTAAAAGCAGAGGCTCTTTGCAACGAACAAAAATTCATGCAAATTGAATGAAATGTATTGATAGCACTTTGAAAATATTTGCCATTTCAAAGCGAATCCAGGTGAAACTATGCATGCTTTTTATCTTCCTGTGATTGCTATTCTAGTAATGCCACGTATATATATATATATATATATATATATATATATATATATATAATATATATATATATTATCATAAGATTTCTATAATGTTTTTTAAGTCAAAAGTCATACGAATTAATGAAACAATTCACCAAACAGTAATAGCATAGCATTGGGGCCGTCCATAGGTTTTATAATAATATTTTGAGCACACCCCGCTGTCGGTGGATAAAGTTAGATTAGTGTAGTTTGGTCGAAACAAAATTCTCATAAAAAGTTATGCCCCATTTAGTTCCATCCAAGCGAGATATAGTTTAGGGAGCCGGTGCAACATATTGCTGAACAAAATTATTAATAAAGCAAAATGAATTTACCCTATACGATATAGCAATTGCACAAAATTCATTAGGTTAAATGATATAACTGATTAAAAATAAGAATTAAATATACAATGGGTAGGAAATATGATCGTTACCATCAATATTTACTGATAATAGGTCAAAAGAGAATTGTTTTGAATCAAGGTTTTATCGATATATTGAGATATTTAAAAATCATAATTTGGCACTCCACTTGCAATCGCTAACATTAATATAATCAAACGGTCAATCTAAAGAACTGTATTCATTATTATGAATTTCATATCATGTACTCTGTAAAGCTAGCACTAGATTAAGTAATACTTACCCACAAGCATCACCTGACAAGTTATTACTAGAGAATTTCTTGAAACGCCAGTAGCATCATTGTTACTTTATTATAAACATCCCACTCATTAAGCGCACATCAAAAGTTCTTTAGCTACAGTGTTTTATAAAACAAGCGTACTATATCCATATAGCGCAGTTTACTCAGTAATTCGGTATGCCCTAATTTAAATAAAATATCTGTGGATCCAAATATTCACAATTCGCAAATTATGATATAATACAATATGGCTACATATTGTGATGTAATGCAATAATCATAAAAACAATACATTGCGCTACCATGCTAATACAAAACTGATAATTACTTTCACAAGTTTGCTGCTAGTTGTTCAACACGCATCTATTGTCATGTAATTAATGTTAATAAATTAATCTCCTGTTACACGGGACAAATTAGACACAGGCTGCTCGCCTAACGACGGACAATTTGGATTAAATGGGGGCTTGATGTTTATGATTTACGGAGGCTCTGTAATGCGGCGCCTGGCGGTCGCGGCCGGCGCGGCGACCGACGCGTGCGACGTTTCTATCCTACTTTGTATTATAATTAAAATCCTCGATGCTATCGTTTTAATAAAAAAATATAACATGATGTGAGATTCTCATCAAATCAGGAACCCAGAATAACCTAAATAATAAATAAAGCTTTAATATTTAGGTAAAAATAATTAATTTTTATTTTTGCGATAAGCCCAATTATATTCAGCTATGAACGTATGGGTGAATGATAATACAACGTGGTACCATACAAATTAAATACATATTGTACATTAAACTAACAATATTGGTGTTTTACTATCGGTATAACTATTCCAGATTGCATTCCATAAGTATTTATGAATATTAAGTTGGAACATCTATAAGTCCAGGACTCTTCGTCTTATCATTAGTTAGTTTCATATTCACTATTCTATAAAAGTATTTTCTCCGGTTAAAATTTAAATAATTCTTAATATCTGAAGTAAATACGGAAACAAACAAAAGTTTTGTGATTTTTCAGCTAGACATGTTGCTTCAGTTGCTGAAAAATTAAAAAAAATTAGAATAAAAAGGTTTAGGAATTTTATTATATTTGTAGATATTATTTTTCATGTTTGTAGATATTAGAATTTATAGAATGACTTTATAGTCATTCAGTCAATTTATAGTCAGATCCAATAACTTTTGAATAAAAAAAATTGTACAAAACTTTATTAAAAATATAGTGAATATTTATCAACAACCAATATCTTTTATGATCTAAAAGTTATTTTTTAATATTGGTACATAACATTGCTGTTAATGATTTGGACAAATCTTATTTTTTTTTTCGAAGATTGACTATACTTTGTACTGTAGACTCAAATTTTATCTATACCACGATGAGTATCTACCAAATGTTGTTAAGTAACTGTTATAAAAGTTAATAATAGGTCATCCGAATATTATCCCAAGCCCTTATTTTATACATTTTGAAAAAAATGAAATTTTATTAAAATCATATTATCCATAAACTAACATATAAAAACAAATATTATAAATATATTAACCCTTTAAAGTTAATTTTGAAATGTTTTCCGGTGACATTAATTGTGGTCCTAGGGCGATAATAATGAAACAACGATCAAGTAG
Organism: Scirpophaga incertulas; assembly: GCA_036419045.1. Taxonomy (NCBI): domain Eukaryota; kingdom Metazoa; phylum Arthropoda; class Insecta; order Lepidoptera; family Crambidae; genus Scirpophaga; species Scirpophaga incertulas. The sequence goes on along the minus strand of CM071629.1, from coordinate 16,488,853 downwards.
TCTTCAAAACAATGTATAATGTTCCGCTAACTGCTCGCTCTATGTTGACTATTCATTACGGCATCTCGCCGTGAGCAAACAAAAGCTTCGTTATATTTTGCGGTCGTAGCAACCTATAAATTAGGTTAATTAATAATATACTAGTTATAATGCAAACAGGAGAGAGCACGTTTCATTATACCAAATGAAATTCTTAAATAATTTGAAACTATAGGCTAGACATTTTTATATTTAGTTACCCTATCTTTGACTTCTGAAGGAATAATCGCGTTCGATAAAAGAGTGTAAGGCGAAATAATATATTTTAATATCGAATAAAAATTGAAAACATACTAGCAAGGCTGTTTCAAATTTTGGAATAGTTTTAATTTTTATTATTATACATCTTGATTTTGTTTTTATTTCAATTAGCACAAGATATATAAACTAACAATATTTAAGTTATTTAACTAATAAAATGCTAATTGCATAAAACTCTTCTCCAAATCTATTTACACCAAATCACCAAAATAACTTAGGAAGAGGAAGTTATTCTGAACTCAGCTAGATACATATGTATCGTAGCGGAGACATAGCTTGTTTGTCCTGGTTGACTAATTAAAAAGTTTGTTTCACAAGTTCCCAGAAGGAAGTGGCTGCGAAGTAAGCTGGCGCTGATTCGATAGAGGAATAAATTTAGAATTAGAGCGACAAACCCACCCGACTAAAATCAACATTACAAAAAGTAGAGATTCAGTTCAAAAAAATTACAAATTATAAATGTATTAACTAAATAAGTTTCTGATAATAATGTTAACTCAAAAAGCGAGACCAAAAAATAGTGTGATGCGATTTTTTCTACTCATATTTTAGTTAGTGATATAGAGCATAAACAACTATTTTTTAGTTGATTGTTCTTCCGTACAAAATATTTAAAGTTTGTAGCTTTCACATTTCTTATACTCTTTTGATCCCTCCAAATTTAAACGCTGTTTAGGTTGTCAATTCCTACTGAATCAAATTTATTTCAAGCTACAAAAGCCTATTGACTATTTTAATTTCAAATTAATCTTAATTATTGTATTTCTATAACAAGACTAATGCTTTTTTTTGCAATTTAATTCAGATAAAAATATAATTCCCTATAGCCTATTCATTACCTGACAGAAGCTATCCATATAAATATGTAATTGTATTAGAATCACGTCATTTATATTTCCAACTCCCCTGCCACCAATTACGTCAGATCCGTAAAAATTACTTAATATTGGCTTGATTTAGCTACGCTACGAGGCTCGTCAGGAGCATGAATATGTATGGACGGGTGGACACGATCCTCCAGATAATGGAATCTGCACACGAAAGCGAATTCGATTATACTCTGACACAATTAGCGGTGGACAGCGAAAAGATTTGAAGTTTGTCATTGCTTGAACCCATGCTTGTTAATAGATAAAAAGCGTTCTGAATTAATGATAGTATTAAGTGTTGTAGTATCTTAGTATCAATGAATTTTGCCTTTTTTATAAGGTCTGTTTTTCCTATACTAAACATTTTTGATTTATTTGATAATACAAAAAACTGTATTGAAACAGTATTTAACTAGTATGACATTATTATTTAACTAGTACTAATAATGTAAACTTGAAGTCACAAAAATGTTTTACCAAATAAAGTACAAAAATCTGGCGAAAAAGTAGAAACTAAGATATTATTACTTTTAATATACTCGTAAATAAACAAATTGTAAGCTACAAAAACAATATTGCACTACTACCGTAAAATGAAATTTAAAAATAAATAATTTCTACAAGTCTTAAGTTGAATGAACTTTTTTCAATTCAGCTTCAGCTTCACATTGCCTGCATCGCTTTTTAACATCTTCTAGGGTCGTTTTCAATATTCCTAAGTAACCAATTTTCTGTTCCGGTGAATAATCTCAACATAGCGAACACAGTTGCCCTCTCCATATCTGTTCCTTACATAAACTAAAGTAACGGTCATCCGTCACGTTTTAACAAGTTAAGGAACAAGACTCATAGTACAACGAATCATGAGATACGGTATAGGCATGGTTATCGGCAAACAGGATATACAACTGTACGATGGTGATTGTTTGCATAGTGAAATCATAGTAGTAATAGTGTTCAGTAATATAAAATAATGGGTATAGTCATCAATGAGACTTTTAGGAGTTGAATGCCTAGAGACATCTCCAGTGTCTCCAGTGTAGCGTGAATGGGGCAAGATGTTACTTGTCAACGATAGGAAGCTTACAAGATGATCTAATGCGTCGATTAAAAAAGATAACCGCTTATATATTTTGTATGCCGATTTTAATCAGTTTATTTAGATATGGCTCATCCGCGTCACACACAAATCGGCGAAATGGCGTGTGGTGTACAAAGGAAACGGAAAATTGGATATGTTGTCAGTGAAAACTATTACTAATATGGAGTCATAGATATTGTTTAAAACCCCCTATCTGAAAATATAATTTCAAAAAACAAGACGGTATATGCTTTGTAACGACATAAAATAATAATATTTTTATATAATGAAGAAACTATGTTCAAGGAAATGATGATTAATTAATGAAGTTATAGATTATTTAGCTAGTAAAATTTTCCATATTTCAATAAAAAGTTCTACTAATAACAAGGCATTGTTTTCAGATTAAAAAAGCATTTATTTGATCTCGTTAATGTATTTTTATGAAATGCGCGCCGTTGTTTATTAGCTGACCATAGATGATTTGGATGGCGTAGGATTTATTATTTTCTTTATTTGCATGAAGATGATTTGATGTATTTGATTTATATGAAGCATATATTTAATGATTTAATTAAAAATCACAGTTTATCATGATTACATTATTAAATACAATAAATATCAATGATCAGATCAGATAAAATCAAACAGATATACAAAACATTTAAAACAACAATGATTCGTAAAGTAATGAATTAAGGAATTTTCCTGAAAGGTTAACATGATTTAAATATGTAGGTAAGACTGGGTTCAGCGATAGTAGAACGGCGTCGTAGGCACGTTCTCCCATATTTTTTATAGCAAACACTGAAACGTAATAGTGTCTTACTATTATATGTTAGTGAAATTGTAAACATAATAGCTACCTATTTAGGTGTCGACAAATATATTTTACATTATGCGAAACAGTTTGAGGAGTTACCGTTTAAGAATCCGAAAGCATGGGTATCTCACATCCTGAGTGAATAATAGCATATAAAATTATTTTATTTATTATTTACTAACACTTTATGTACAATGTGTACAGAGGCGGACTTAATGCCTATGGCATTTTCTAACAGTCAACCTTTAGGTGGTGCAGAAAGAAAAGTGGTAGATGTACCCATGACACAAATGAAAAACATATATGTATATACATATAATAATAATAAAAGTAATTAAACTATGTTACCGTGGAACCCATTACCCATAAGGGCCCTGCGGCTTGAATGGAGAGGTAAAAATTCTATGTTACCGTGGAATTTTTACCTCTCCATTCAAGATTATAACCCAATATTCAATTCAATTCAATGACTGTGGACAGATTTTCACGCCAACTTTCATTCGTTGTTAATGCAATGTGATAATTAAACATTTATATTAAATATACTTTGTTTTTGAAAAAATCATGATCCGCTCATATTTCTATGCCCACCCTGAGACATACGTCTACCCTAACCCTATAAGTATTTAAACCCTATAAATATTGGAGACTAATTAATATAATTTAACAATTTTAAAAAAAATTAATTAATATCATTTAACAGTTTTTTACAAATTGATTATTCAGAAAATATAATTATATGATCCACTATAAGGTACCCTACAAACTACATGTCTTCCTACAATTAACCCGGCAGTGAGGACACATACGAGCAGAGTCGCAAGCGCTGGCGGTGGCGGTCGCACGCCGTCATCGCGCTAAGCCCACTGGTACACCCTAATAAATTGCGATTTAACTTGTCTCCCGGATAACGCCAACTTTTCCGCGTTTGTTCCGCAGCCGACACTTTTTTCCGCCTCTTCATTTCCTATCTCTTACTTTTGTATTTTCCGTTCTTTCCTCGCCGAGATAAACAGGCGAGAAACGCTGAAAGGGGCTTTACAAATTCAAATTGAACTTATCACACAACTTTTTACATTTGTTTCTGGTCTCGAGTTCGAGGGAAAAGAGCGAAGAGGCATTTAATAGTACAATCTCGGGAAAGATTGATGATTTTGTATCACACCTCGCTTCGGGCGGCTCGTAACGAGTCAGATGGCTCTAGACGTGGGTCGTGCTGCGTCTTATCTGGAATGGGATACCACTTTATCTCAAATTACATATTTTACTTGAGACATTCCTGAAATCACACTTTTTTCGGTTTATTAACATGAAAAAATCTGGAAATATTACTAGCTGATTTCACCCATGGGTTGGGTAAAAGTCATGACACTTAGTATGATATTTTGATGTAGATTTGCGTTAAAAGCATATGTATATATATATATAGTATCCGTTATACCTGATGAAAAATGTTGAATTACTTGATGAATCTGTATAATTTTATAATAATTTAGCCTCCATTAGTTATTTTCTTTTATTATAAGGTTATGCAGACGCCGCCGCAGACAAACACTTATTAAGGCAAATGCGAAAGTAAACACAATTAACTTAATAAAACGGGTAAGAAAGTTTGTGCGGGTAGTAAATTGCACTCGCTTAATTTGAGGGCCATGTGTGGACATAACCGCGGCATATTTAGCCCATTATGCACGGCACGGCGAGCACCACCGCGATGCCAGTCACGTCCTCTGAAACGAATCGCATGTGACATTATTTGTGAAGATCGTGCTCTATCTTCGTCGGCGACATAGCCGAGACGTGGAGGGATTACTCGCAAAGAAGTATGATTCCAACGGTGAGATAAAGAACCGAGGAGATATACACTTCCGATATTCCACAGATTCCGGGATTAGTGCAGTTAGTTTTCTTTATCTGTCACTGAAATGCTATCGACTGTTCTTTCACAAACTTTTACAATCTATGTATACAACTATTGTAATATCAATATTTTTCAATCAAGGAAAATAATAAAGCTATGGCTTTATCGCTCCTCTATGACAGCCAGGTATTTTGAAAGTGTCTTGAACTCACTCCCAAAACACCTTGGTGTTGATAATCGAGAAACATCTGAAACATCAAATATTCACATTATAGTATTTTATTGTATGATAACTATATGTATACATAATTAGTAACTTATGACTTGAACATCTGAATTCTGAATCCTCAAACATCTCAGTGTAACCACAGTAACATATGTGTGTGTGTTTGATTGGACGAAACAGCGCCATCGCACCAACGTAATACCTATGTCACAAGCTTATTGCATTCGGGTATAATAACATAATTTGAATATCAAAACACATTACATATTCAATCAACATGTGACGGATTGTAATACATGGATCGCGGCGCGCATTGCACATCTCATTTGGCCAATTTGTATTCAACAACTAACTACGCATTGAAACGATATGAATTAAATTAATTACATGTGATTGAGTTCTTTTCCAGAGAACATATTTTAGTTTGAGAACATATTTACATTTTTATACTCTGAATCTAAATATTAACCCGTCTGTACGTTAAATTACCAAAAAAATCGGATACTACAGATTTTCACATGTTAATTTCATAATTCAATCTCTACTAATATGATAAATATTAAAGTCTGTTATGTATCAACGTAGGAACGGCTGAACTTGTAGGAAAGTATTCTTTAAAAAAAAGCCGCTTCTTATTATCCCATGTATGTAACAAGAATATTAGTATTTCTGGTTAATCAATAATACAACTTCTATCTTCGCAAAATCTTTATGACGATTATTACTGGAGTAAAAGACTATAACCACGCGGTGCCAAAATAGTTCTACCCCTTCTAAAATTCTATAAAGCACCTTTTATGAACAAGCCGTCTTCCACTATTTATTAAACCATAAATAAGTTTACACTAAATTACTAAAATTAATATCTAAATTTCATCATCACAGCTCATATACGTCCCCACCCGAGGGGCTCGAGCCTACCCTAACTACGTTAGGGCGATTAGGCTTTAGTCAACCACGCTGGCCCAGTGCGGGTTGGTTGACTACGTACACCTTTGAATCGCTTCGGCCACCGACGCTCCTATCTAAATATAATTAAAGTTAATATCTATTTGGATACTTGTAATTAATATTATTGTCGCTTATATCACGTGTCTTTATAAGACACGGTCCTTTATAAGGCGTGCGCGGGGATACAGATCCAACGCGTAGAGATCATTTAAGCGAAATTCAATGAAAGTGTGCATGGAGTGTATCAACTGGTTGTAATCACTATCTGCACTATGAAAAATGCAGTTAAAGACCCAGTGAGATGCTCAGAAACTATTGTCATTAGTGATCAAAACGTTTGTGGACTGCAATTGATTTTGGTGGTAATGAAAATTGGTCTATGGCAGAGACTCCGGTCACCTGCCTTCTCAAAGCCTCCTAATTCATTTAAATATGACAGGTGACTCATCGTTCACTAAATGGGCCCTCCAAAAAAGCAGACCAATATTGGTGTGAAGAGAGCAACATGGTGTGAACGACTAAGGGTGTAGAGAGGTGTCTGCGACAGCGATCGAGACGCCCCGTCGGCGTTATGACATTATTACACTTCCACCTTTCGAGCATCTGATCTTGCGACTCCACTCTGTCTCTCTCCTTTATTATTATTTTTGTGGTGATTATAATTATAGCCAAATTATAATTATACATTATGATTATAATATACCAACAAAGTACGCACTAAGTCTGATAAGTGACATACTTGCACAGCACTGTGATATTGACATATTTGCACATTCACCAAGACATCTTATCAATTGTTTCGAATTAATTATTAATGACATGTCATTTTAAATTGTTTGACATATTAATATTATTATTTAGATTTTGACATTATTTAATTGTATAATTTTACTATTCATAATTTTTAGATGTATTATGGTGACTATCTTATTAATTCTATTTAATTATGTTTTAAGTGTTTGTTCACATTTTAAACTTGACAAGCATGTATATGTTCTTATTATCATTTTTTGTATGACAACTAACTTGTAAGCGTATTGGTTATGTACTGTAAGCTTGCTTGTATGTATAAATAAATAAATAAATAAAAATACACAGTTTTGGTGTGGTATTTAATAATTCACAGAAACACACTTGCACTTGCCCCATTCTCATTTTACTATAATATACATATCTCAATGAATATACAAGTTATTATAGTCAATCCCATCTCGAAAAGCTGATTACACAGATCTATTCACACATTACGGATACACTACAATATACAATAGATTAAAATGGAACGCACGAAATACGGTTATGGGATATGATTTGATTGCTATGTCAGAATATAAATATCAGAATGTAATATAAATATTTGTATGTATAAAATTTAATAATGCTGCCTATGAGATCAGGTAATAGAAATTTTACGTATAAACCGTATGGATATTATTATACATAATTATGAAATCGTGAACAAATCGAACAATGAAAAACATAGTAGTCAGTGGCCTACACTTATTTCCAAAAATACATACAGTTATCTTATTTTAATACAATTATGTCCTCTTCTTAGACACGTAATCATTAAACGTGTTATCGTGCAGTGATCTATGAGAACCATATGACAAGTAGCATATTCATCTTTTAAATATGTACTATTGTTCATCTTTTAAATAAGAACTTAGTACATATGTGTTACTCCATTCTTCCACAAAAAAAGAATGAATGAGTAAGTACTCACTTTCCGAATGAGTTGTATAAAACAAAACTAACGAATTGCTTTGGTATAGTTTCAACGAACGAATTAGTTTAGTTTAATTAAAGATAAAGTAAAGTTTGTTTCGAATATTTAACACAGGGTTATTTTTGAGTTTTTGGGTCTATATATATTGTTTTTGTAAAGGATGGCGGAAAAGGATTGTGAAGGAATGGCATGCTAAAAATAATATATTGAGAAGTATTGTTTGTTACTTATACGCCATCCTAGATCAATTAAGTAAAAACCAGACACATTGCAGTTTTACCACTATTTACTTTTATATTCTATCGTATAAAAGTTAAAAGATTAGACTTTAGACTAGCACTGTGTTGTGAGATCGTATACCCACACTCAGTCTTAAGCAATCTTAAATAATTTTATTTTTATTAAAGGTCCAACTCATATTTCATCGTTAATAGAGAAAATACTAATGTTAAAAAATATTGTTGATGCACTGTAGCAAAAGCGTACCTACCGACTTCAAAAGTTACAAGTTTTGCAACTAAAAGTGACATACTTAAAAGTTTAAAAGAAAATCACATAAAATCAGAAGAAGCGAAGTGAGCATAGTATTACGTCTCCTTGTCGAATATCAACTCTAGCAATTGACATCTTCTAATATCTATTTTACGTTTCCTGAGTTGACATTTCAAACACATTAATCCATACTTATGTTATAATCGTGAAAATAAATCTGTCCCACTATAACGTTTTCATGTTATAACAGCTGGACCAGTTTTGTATCAATCTGGTATACGAATAGAAGAACATATAAGAACGTTTACTGTCTGAAAATATCTCTTTCGGTCATAGAGGACCGGCCTACCCACTAAAACCCCCCCGAGTTCTCTAGGTCCATACGGGGCACATGGCGGGGTGCGCTTTTGCGATTCGACCGCCATAGGCATAGACCGCCATAACTAACAAATAAACATAACAATTCCGTAACAGCGGTTTTAAAAAAAATTTGAAGATACGCCTGGTATACTTGACAGAAACGGTTTTCTCACGCAAGGTGGCTCACGGAAAATAATTTACACTTAAGAAATCAACATCATTTGTATGACATGTGTTTTTATAATCTATTAAAATACTTTGGTTTTATTTAATCAGTTTTACCGTATTATGGAGTCTATTGTTCTTGTGTCGAATTTCATAACCAACAATTTACAATTTTTCCCGTCTTATTAATATATATAGAATAGAGAATTGAAAAATAATTTTCTATCTCAACATTGGTATAATGTTGTTCAGCAGTGGCGGCAATTATAATAAAACACTCATTCATTTTTGCTGAAGTGCTGGAAGAGTACTCAGTCATGCGTGATTTTTGTTTTCGCACTTTTACCCATGTCTGCTTTTCTGTGGTCGCTTTGTTTTCCGGTAATTTCTGATATCACTTAGTTTATGTCCAAAGTGATGATGTTATTTTCAACCTTATAATATTTCAAGTGTGCATTGCTGATTGAATTAACGTTTAATAAGACTAAATTGACAAATTTTCCTGGACAACAGTCAAACTAGATACGTACATACATATATACACTAAAATACTATTTAGATTTAATAGGTACCATACGTACAAGGTATCTCAATATATTTCAATGCAATTTTTAATTTAAATGTAATAATTAATAAGTAATTATTTATGTTATTGTTGGAGCAGTATCACAAAACGGGAGCGTGAATTTATTGTGAACTTACGACATAATTCTATAAAAAACATTTTATACACACACCCATAACCAAAAGTTTCCCTATGTATGCAAGCGTGCTGATTTTAGCTATTTCATTTGTTAGCATAGAGTACACTGGTCTAACAGTTGATAGTACTGTGATTGTTCCGAGTTAATGAGACCGAATCTCTGATACAACGCTTTTTAATTTCAACGAAAGTATGATCTTGTTTTATGGTGAACTTTGTGAGGTTGGGCTTTTACTACACAATATAATAAATATTCGAAATTTAAGTAAATATATAACTAAAACTAATAATACTGATGATATAGTGAAAATTGTAAACTTTTAGGTTTTTTTTACTAAATATAACATTTCTAAAGAAACGGGATTGTTAGTAAGTTAATTAATTATAAGTATTAATATCTCAAAGTTAATTTATTCTATTTTATAATATTCTATTATATTACTGTATTAAACAATTTTAAAAAATAACACGAAAACTAAAACGTTATTATTTGAATAAAACGCTGTTAATAGAAAATCTTTTTATTTACCTATACCCAGTAATCACAAATATAAACAAAACATATATATTTATATATATATTTTTTTCAAAATACATGTGTCGAAAAATCATGTTTTGACATTTATGTTATTTTATGTCGTAATCAGGCTTGCATCTCATATGTGAAAATAAACATTTGTAACATACAAAAAATATAAACAAAAACAATGACAGCGTTATATTTATATAAGGTGGGGAAAACAAACCGAACGATAAAACAAATAAATTAAAGGTTAAGAAGTAAATGTAGTTGCAGTAAATAGGTTAAAAACGTTAACAAGTACATTTTCTTATTGTTTGGATTGTTGAAATATGGGTTCTTATTGAAATATGGAAGTTATATTCAAACTTGAAATACTAAAATTCAAATATATATATAAATATACTTGCAATATGACAACATGAATCTAAAATTTAAATTTCACTAACACGAATGTTCTATATTTACTAGAGATGCTGAATGCTAAGCCTTTGTTCAAGGTAAATAAATACACATAGGTAGAGAGCTACGTAAACAAACGAACGAACGGCCACGGAATATACGATGAAAAGATTGCACGATTCAATAGATTCAATACAACAGATCCCTAAGTCCCAAATTAAATCATGAAACATCTTTGCACCTGGTGGAGCCGGCGGCGCTCTGACTGACGATTTGTTTTCATTACATCCCTGATTCTAGCCAGAAGCGGTTCCATGTTATTGCTCTTTGATGGAAAGCCATAATAAAAAAATCTATTTTTATTGTTTTTTTAATGTTACAAACCTAGAAATTAAATACTTGCAGCTTTACCTGAAAGCAAAAGAAAAAAAATTAGTTAAATTATGTTCTACGTATGTATATGTAAATATAGATTTTAAGACAACATCACGTGAATTTATACTTAGGTTGACGTTTAAAATTAATGTATATATAATATATTTATCACACGTAATTAATATAAAAAATATCGTTTTGTCTATAGCTTATTATACGATATGATAAGGTTACGATAACAAAACTGATAGACCCAATTTTATGTTACTCGCCATAATAAGATATCTGATCGAGCCTAACCAAGCTACACTGAGTGTTAAAGACTTATACGGTCCCGAAAGGGACCACTATCTCCATCCATCGGATGTGAGAAAAAGTTGTGGCTTAGCGGACAAATTCTCTACGATTCGGTCACGTAACGGTCAAATGGGCCTTTTAGCAGATTTGGAAATCGTGTGTTTAGTTTCCACAGTTTATTGAATGGAATTGTAAGAAGCCGCTGTATATACGCCGGTGGTCATGACGTATTTCGTGGTTGATGTTACCAAAACCAAAACAATCATTTGAGATATGTATATTTTATATTTTCAACTAGGGACAGTATTAAATAATTGCTCAGAAAAGAACTAACTACCAACTATTTGTTTAAAAAAATTATCTTATTTTTATTTGATAATTACCTTAATCTTAACTACATAGTTCTCAAGACTGATTTTAATTATTAATCGCGGCCTGAGAGTAATACTAAGCTTTTAGTCTGATTAAGGATATGTAAAATCATTATTTCATATTTGCTTACAATTTACAAAAAAATTACAATTGTTATACAATACACTAAAAATGGAACTCTTCGTGAATATACTGTCATATCATGTGAAAACGTACTTTCGTTTATTATAACACTGCCGCGCACAAGATTACTAGTTATGTGTGTCGTTTGATATAATCACGACACACGATACACAGCTGACACTGTCATCACGTGCAGCCTGCTAGGAGCTACGAGTTGCTACGGCGTAGACTTGGTGTAGCAACTACTGTCTGTTATTTGCATCACATCACATTGAACTCATTGTTTTTTTTATCAAACAGAAATAGGTCAATAATTAATTCACTATGACATATTATAATTTAAATTGAGCAAGTGCTTATTCAAGAATAGCAAAATTACAAATAAAATATTTATAAGAGCAAAGAAAGAGCAGTTTTGTATTGCGCCATCTCATTCAGTTTAGACCTCATGTTAATTCATGAACTATTAGATGGGATAAAGTATGCCGTTTGCTAACTACACATAAAATAATATATGTATATATACATATATATATATATATACATATATATATATATATATAGGTACTGTTTGTTTTATATAATTAAGTTGAATTTATTATCTATTATTTTAAGTAATTGTGACTAATAATTTTGATAACCTAAAAGTTTGATTGTCAATATGAACCAATGTTCTAATCTTATAGTTCTACGTAAATTGAACTGTAACAAATTACCATTAATATAAATATTCTTTTATTTAGTAAAACTCCGATTTATAGAACTATAAACTATTATTGCAATAATATTTTTATCACTTTAAACGCAAAGTTTTATTTCACACTATCATACTCGTAGGTACATAGATTATTTGAATGTACCTAACATGTGAAACTTTCCGTGGCCGTACAAATATAGATAATTAAGGAGCATGAAACCAGTTTGAATATTTTATGAATGTGAAATTCATATGTATGAGAACGTGGCTACTAGAGGGAGGAATTATACGATTTACATTACTAATTACCCGATTTATGTTTAAAGTTGAAACTTATATTAGGTTTCATTTATTTTTAATGTTTCAAACAACTCTGCTTTCGTAATATAAAATTTAATATAAAAATATGGCATAATTATATCAAATGTTTATATTCATGTAGCAATATCTTTTTTAAATCTTGTGAGGTCAAATAAATCCTTATGCTGAATTACTTAATTCTGATGGTCAGTTACAATGTATTCGGATCGTATTTTTGTTTTATATAAATAAAAGTATTTCGTTTAATAGAATATCTCTTATCTCCTTTCTTGTTAAATTTACCAAATGACAATATATATATCGCTGCTTTGAAAGAATACTGTTGTAACTCAAATTGAGTGAATTTTTCAGTAGCGCACTTTAAAGTTTTTTTCAAATCTTCAAATGCTGTATTTTTTTTCTTACTGCGCAAATGTTGATGAAACTCGAATAAAACACGTGAAACATATTATAGTTTATGTTTATTAAATGTTTTTAAGAAAATGATACTTACTTAGTACTAATTATTGAAAATGACTACTAGATCTCAGACTTATAACAAAATAACACAGACAAACTTATGAAGATTACTGTCTCATTACAAAAAAATACTAGAAAAAATAAGGTTATTTTTAATAATAGTGATGTTTTTAGAAATAATACAAAATATTCATTATGTTGTTCTCAGTGATACTGATACATTTTGAATTGTGACATCTTAGCATTATTTATTTTAATTCAATAGTGTTACAGCAGCAATTCGGTCGTTCTTTTACAGAAATGCATACTGTATGGAACATGTTTTGTGGAAAAATAAAGTATTAACTAGTTTTACAACAAATAATAAACATACTAAAATTAGAAAAATAATAGAAAATGAGAAAGTTTAACATCTTTAAAAATAGCTAATATTATTAAGTAATTGTTGTAGCATAGAATCTTATAAATTCTGGCAACAAAACATAAAATTCAAAAAGCTCAAAATTGAATATCTTTTATCAACTTAAAAATTAGAATAATTTTATAAATTCTAAACAAAAAAACAGAGTTTACATCAGTCTCTATTTTTAACAGTCTTTTAAAAAAACTATCTAACTATAACACTTTGAGATCATAATAATCAGTTACTAATACGCAAAAAAAACTTTCAACGTGTCATTTATTATTATGACTAAACCCCTTGTAAAAAACTCTAAAGATTCTCATAGAATAATGAGTAACATTTTGGAATTGTATTCTTTTGTAGTAAACCTAATAATCCTCGTTTCTTCTTTTCACACACTTCCATCTTATTTTTGTATGCTTGTGTCAAAACTATATTATTATTATATTGTGTTTTCCTTGTTCTCCCTATCTTATCAACATTAACTTTATTAAAATGTTCTTCTTCGTATGATGTTTTATAGTAGAAGGCATAATTTTGAGTGTCGTCTGGGTCAACTTTCAAAATTTTTATATCAGTAAGTTTTACTGATTGCTTGTTTGCATTTTTAGAAAAATTCTTACCTATAGCAGTTGCTAAACTTTTGACATCATAAAAATCGGCATGGGTCAGTTCATATACTTTATAGGGGGTACCAGTCTTCTTCGCACTTCGTATTATCTGTGTGTATTGATCAGGTGTATAGATCGCACCAGATTTGAGGCTTCTTTGAATTTGACGCTCAATAACAGAGTGAACACTATCGCCCTCATTTTGTGTATTTCTTTCCACATTTTGTTCTGTAACTTTTTCTGTACCTTGTTCTGTAACTTGTTCTACATTATGTTATCTGTCTGGTTCTCTATCCATTTCTATATCCTGTTCTGTATTTTTTTCCATTTCTTGTTCTGTAACTTGTTCTACATCATGTTCTCTATCTATTTCTGTATCTTTTTCTGTTTCTAGTCCTGTAACTGGTTTTGTACCTTGTTTTGTATCTTGTTCTCTATCCATTTCTATATCCTGTTCTGTATTTTTTTCTATTTCTTGTTCTGTAACTTGTTCTACATCATGTTCTCTATCTACTTCTGTATTTTTTTCTGTACCTTCTCGACTCGGCCCAGCACACGCTGGCGGAGTGTCCCGCGTGGGCCTCCGAGCGCCGAGTCTTGGTCGCAGAGATCGGGCGAGATCTGTCTCCGCCGGCATTGATTGCGGCAATGCTGGCGGACGAGGGAGGTTGGAGGGTTGTGGCCTCCTTCTGTGAAGCAGTGATGCTCCAGAAGGAGGCTGCCGAGCGGGGTCGGGAGATGGCCGATCCCGCTCGAAGAAGGCGGCGCCGGGCTCGGTAGCACAGCTGTGGCGCCGCCTCGGATCGCCGGCGGGCGCGAGGGAGTCGCGACCGCTACGGCGACCCGGGATGGACCACGCCCCTTCCGTGGCCGGGGGGCGTCGTCGGTGGAGGAGACCGGGGGGGTAGCGAGCCTACCCCGAGGAGGGCTCCCCTGTATCGGCGGGGGAGCGAAGGCTGGGGGTTCCTGGAAGTGGCTTGATGTTCCCGGGGGCTCCCTACATGCCTGAGGAAGGCCATCCCTGAGGTTTTTAGTGGGTAGGCCTTCCCCTTCTACTATTCTAGGTACCTAGATTATCATAGCTACCTAGAATAGTAGAATCGAATAGTCGATAAGTAAAAATAATACTAGGTACCTACTAAAATATAAGGTTCTGTAAGCTCATTACGATTAGTTAGGTAGGTACTCGTATCTGAAATTTTATAAAAATTTAATACGTTTTCGAGTACCTTTTTATCTGAAATACTGTGTCAAGTACACTGAATCTGTCGATTGTTTAATAGATAAAGTCTTATTACGAAAAATACTACCTCAATCACGAAATATCTTATCTAGAAAAACGTTCTAATTTTAATTGTACAAATACTATCGACCCTATTTTTTATTATAAACAGTAATATGTAACTTTAATACATTTAAGTAATACTTACTTTTTGTAGAACAACGTAGTAATTCCAAATGATATTTTGTTTATGAGAAGTGTCTAAAGGTTCTTGTAGATTTTTTTGAACAATAATGTTACATTTCGAAGTAATGCAGTATTCTAGATAAATGCGCACTCAAAATTTGTATTATTTTGTAATATGACCATATTCCAGAAAACCAACCGCGTGTTTACTTCTAAGGACAAGTTGCAACTAGCGATACAACGCTGTTTATAAAAGATGGCTGCCAAAATTGACCAATAGGATACAGTCTTTTGGTGGCGCCACGGCCGTAAATGTTGTTATAGAAATATAATCTTAATTATGTATACAAAACAGATCATTTTACGTTGAATGTTGTTGAAAACTTAATTTTGTAGTATTTGGTAATAATACGCTATTCTTCCAAAGCAGCGATATATATATATATATATATATATATAATATATATATATATATATAATTTAATAAAAAGATTGAAAAGTAAGTCCACGAATTGTAAAAAATTATTTATATAAATTATATGAATATGTTTTTAATAGTATCGTATAGTAGTGTCAGTAGTGATCCTTTATAATTACGATTGTGTGATTTTGGCATTGCATTACTCGTATGGCCAGTGATATTAGGTGCGTAGTTTTTATACCTAACAATCAAAGCTCACTAAGTGGAAACTTTATAACCTTATTTTATCATATAACATTTAACGGTCCAGCAGCAAGAAATTTGGCTATATCTTACCTTTTAAGCTAAAACACAGTAACGCCTACCTGTAATCTATCACGTTAGCCTACATATGACTAGATATTGGTGGACCTCACATATACATTTGAGTTTCCTCGCAGGTGTACAAACAAACAGATTTCCTTATAATATTATCACCGTATTAGCGTCAGATTTTGGAATATTCAATATTTTTATATATTCTACCTATTATTTTCGTGAGAAAAATATCAGTTCAGGAGATTCCCGGCGCTATATCGCATTCATTGCAACTACTAAATTGCTCCATAATCTTTTTTTTGTTGTTAGCACTGAACAAGACACCATTTACCTCTCATGGACGTCTCTTTTTTCTTGCGGACAATAAAGAATGAGCGAGGAATAGTGACGTCCTATCGCCTACTTATACTTGTGACTGACAAACCTGTGATTAATTTCGGGTTTAATTCTATAATAAACACATGTTGGCAAAGCTGGATGGAGTCGGGATCATCGGACCCGCATACGAGAGGTTACGCACGTCACTCTCTATCTGGGTGGTTTGATAAATACGGTCTGTTGAAACAGCCCGGTCGGATTAAAACCTGAACTACCCGAAAAATCAACGTGCCATGTCGCCAACCGACCAAGTCTAAGACTGGAATTACAGAATGAGACTCAAGCTCAAATCTTTATTTACAGTTTGAAAGGGATGGTGTTATTGAGCCTAAGTAGCGTCATTCCTTTCTAACAGTACTCAAGCAGAAATTTGTGTTTTCAGTTTCGTTCTGTAATAAGGGCGAAACTGGTCACAACCCTATTTGACCCTACTCTAACCTAACCTTTGATTTATGTTTTGTATAATTATATACAAAACATAAATCGAACGAGCGCTTAAAATGTTAGCACTAATATAAAATATTGTTCCTACAATAGGTCACAACGGCACATTGGTTGTCATAATCGTAATATTACCAATTCAGTCATGTCATTCACATATTTGAATTCTGTAGAGATTGTGTAAGGTTAGATCATGATTGAATTTATAAATAATTTATTAAAAAGATGAATTAATGAATCGCATATTTAAAAATTTGTCATACACATCATACACGAGGTGTGGATACATATTTATTTGTATTATCTTATCCATTTATAAAAGTACTAGCTTTCTGCCCGCGGCTTCGCCCGCGTGGATTTCGGGATTGGGTCTATAGAGGGTTAAGGGTCATAGCTTTTGCCCACGATTACATATGCGCGATAGTCAGTTTATGCCGCGAAGGTTTTATCGCGCTTCCCGTGGGACTATCTGTTTTTCCGAGATAAAAAATATCTATTGATGAAAACTGCATGAAAATCTGTGCAGTAGTTTTTGAGCGAAGCCTTTATTACGCATCCCGTGGAATCTGTAATTTTTTCCGGGATAAAAAGTACCCTATTATTTAATCTGGACTTTTATCTTTATGTCTGCAAAATTTCAAAGCAATCGATTAAGTAGTTACGGCGTGAAAGCGGAACAAACAAACTCACTTTCCGATTTATAATATTAATAAGGATTTTATGTCAAATAAATAAACTTTTGTAATTTTGTTTTAAAGATTTCAAAATTTGTAGCTTTGTATTTTTTATTTGGGTCACTCTAAGAGTGTTTAACGTGACATCCAGAGGTCCTAAGGACCTCTGGATGTCACGTTAAACATTACTTTAAAATTAGTATTTTAATAAACTGTCTGTTTGACTATCTAAAAGACTAAAATACAATTTTTATACGGTAAAAACTAAAGTGAATAATAGGCCATTACACAACTTGCTCCAAAAGATTGAACTTATTAAAGGAATTCGCATATTTACAATAAAGCATGGTAACCCTAGCAACAACAAAACCATGTAGCCGGCAACTCCTGCCACATTGCGCGTGTAATTGCCACGAACGCGCGACAAGCCGCCATTAATCTCACCAACACTCGATAAAACGCAAGTCACGGTATAATGTAATACTTGCGCAGTATCACTGTTAACGTGAATCCAGAACCGCATTCTTGTACTCACGATATTTTAAATTAAACTAAATTCCATCATAAATGAAACCAAAAACTTTATCACTACAAAAACTCATATTTATTGATCTTCATAAAGTTATTTTTTTTATATATTTTTATATTTATTTATTGTAGGGAAACAAACAGTGTGTACTAATGATTAACATTATGTAACTTATAAAATTAATTCATATACCAATTAAGTTTCCACTAATAATATTACATTATTGCAACAGTGCTCAAAAATACAAAAATATTATATAACAAAAAAAAATGTTATAATAATATTGATATAAAAAAAGGACTAATGTTGACACAAAAACAAAAGGAAATTGTTCATTTTTTTTTACGTTCAACGGCCAGCAATATCCTTCACTGCCTTTTTATACGCTCCTATCCTACAACAAAATAAGTCAACACTTTCAAAATATTTATTATAATTACGGCACGTACGCAGTAAAAAGGTGTTACTAGCATAATTTGTGGATACTACTGGCACGCTGAATGTCAAAGGATGACGCGAATTTAACCGAGGACACCTCAAACAAATGTTACTTAAAAGGAAGGGAGAATCAATATAGTTGTTCAAAATTTTGAATAAGAGCAACTGATCTTTTTCCATTCGGCGTGATGATAACGAAGGTAATTGGAGGGAGTGCACTACGAGACATATTCTGTTTATAATTTAAATGTTTGTTAAACTTACGTTGTATTCTTTCAATTCCATCAACATATTTTTGGAAAGAGGATTCCACACTACGGACCCATATTCTAGAATAGATCTCACAAATGTAAAATATAGTAACTATAAAGTTGATGATTGCTTAAAGTCTTTGGCAGTTCTTAAAACGAAACCTAATATCTTGTAAGCTTTTGCAATCATTTGCTCAATGTGATGACTAAAATCAAGCTTACTGTCCATAAAGACACTCAGGTCCCTGACCTCGCTTACCCTGTTAAGTACAACACCAACTGATAATTATGAATATAGGGTTTACTTTTACGATTGAATGTTAATATATTACATTTATTGACATTTATATCGAGTTGATTATCTGAACAATATGCACACAAACTATCCAAATCATTTTGAAGTAATAAGCAATTTAACGGTGATTTTATTATACGAAAAATGTTCATATCATCTGCGTATAAAAGTATGTTTGAATTTTGAAACTCTACATAAATATCGTTAATGAAAATGTTAAATAAAAGAGGGCCGAGGTGAGATCCCTGAGGTACACCGGAAGTAACAGGCACAAATGAAGAGCAGTAACCTTTAATGGTAACCACTACCGCTTGACTACGCTCTCGTAGATAAGAATCCAACCAACCCAGCAGATCACCATGTATACCAGCCTCCGCAACTTTACAAATTAACAGTGATTGTGAGATTCTGTCAAATGCCTTGGCATAATCAGTATACACCACGTCTACCTGGCATCCCTGATCCATAGCCAAAGCAACATGATGTGTATATTCACAGAGATTTGTTGCTGTTGATCTTTTACTAATAAAACCGTGCTGTTGTTCGATTATGGTTGGGCGCAAAAGAGGTTAAATACTATCGTAGATAATTTTTTCAAATAGCTTTGCTTTGCTGTGCAAAGCTTAGAAATCGGTCTGTAATTTTTAAAATTGTGTTTATTGCCAGATTTTAAAATTGGGACGACATATGATTTCTTCCAAAGTTTAGGCATCTTACCTGTTTGAAGTGAAATATTGAACAGATACCATATCGGATACGCTAAGCATGTATGGCAGCTCTTTAAGAAAATTGGTGGCAAATTGTCAGAACCTGATCCTTTAGTGATATCCAGATTTTTTAGATATTTTTCTATGTTTGCTACTGTAATTTCAACGGTACCTATTGAAACTGATCCATTAGAAGCAACATTTGATGTGTCATAACAGGTGTTAGAATTGTCTGCATTAGATCGAAATACTGTTTGAAAGTAACCATCAAACATATCACTTATTTGTTGACCATCGGTTGAGGTAACTTCGTCGCAAAACATACTACTAGGAAGGCTGCCTGATGACTTTTTGGACTTAACAAAGGACCAAAAAAAATTACTATTGTTTTTGATTTTTTCCTCAGAGCTTTGTATAAATGCATCGTAACACTTGACTTGCATGAGTTTTTAGCTATTTATTAATAACTTAAAAGTCTCGAAATTATCATATCTACCGTATAATTTTCATCTTTTATGAAATTTCAGTTTTTCCGATATTATTTTTATTAAAGATTTGGAATACCAGCTAGGATATCTTGTGTTGGTGACAACCTTTAATGGTACATGACGGTAAATTATGTCATTTAAAGTATTATAAAAAAATTCTAAGGCTTTATCAATATCATGATTCTGAAATATTGCCAACCAATCAATAATAGCAAGCTCAGCATTAATTAATTCATAATCGGCACATTTATATAAACGAATTTCATGAGTGGAGGATCGCAAATTTTGAGTTCTGGTAAAGAAAAGTAGTCACCAATGCTGGATGGTGTAAGTCCTCTGATACCCTGATACACTGTACATTTTTTTGAACTTATTACTAAGTCTAACAATCTAGAATTATTATTAAAAATAGAATTAAATTGTCATAAACTAGTAAAATTTAGAATGCTATTAAGAATAGAGATTTGGTTATTATTTATACTATTGCCATAACTTAATATCATATGTCCATCATAATCATAATCACCTATGATAAGGAAGTCAGCCTTAGGTTCCGCGACAACACTATTAGAAATCGAGTCAAAAACAGCGTCTAAGGCATCCTGCTGCAAACGACCTTGAGGAATGTAACAACAATAAATATGGGTTGTTGAAGGAGAAACCCTGGTGAGATTTAAACTCTAATGAGATCCAGTAGATAGTTCACACTTTACTGCAATTAGAATACCGCCACCCATTTTGACTCCGCACATGTTATAATCACGATCGCATCTATATACATTGTACCGATGATCAAAAAGCTCACATATATACCATCCAAAAGCCACGTCTCCGTCAAAATATATATATATATATATATTTATTTATTTATTATATATATAATTATTTATTTTATCTTTCTATTTTATATATAAATGAAACAACCTCTTACCATTTTGATTGTACGTTTTGTCAAGAAAAGAGGATTGGACTTTTACTAGAATCTTAACAGACATCTGTCAAAGTAAGCAAACAAGAAATAAAGTTCGTCAATTTTTGACAGCGGATGCTTTTACTATAATTGTTAAACGAAATCCATTCTGTGCAGCCTCACAGATATTATTCAAAACAATTTGTGAAAACACTTTGCATGAGCCGTCACTAGAATCATAACTCGCAGATAGATTGAGGAAAGAGTTGTATTAATTATTTATATGAACGAACGTTCGTTGAATGAATGAACGTAAATAATTATTTACAAACATAAAAACAATTATTAATTATTTTGGTAAATATATTGGTGGACTAAATTTCTTATAAACGGATGTGACAATTATTGAAAGAAACGGGCAGTGGGGTATGGAGCCGGGCCGGGCTCTCACCGAGCGTTCTTCGAAAATTGAATTTGCGCGAACGCCGGCGACGAGCCAGTTTGCGCTGCTAACTAGCTGAGACGTGAACGCCACCCCTGTGCTCATATTATATATATCTAAAGATCCAGTCTTCTTTGCCTCTAACATATTTGCTACGTCGTTTCAACTTTGTACAAAGAATATTTTGTTAACATGTCACGTCGACTGCTTATGATATGATACTCATACATCTCTTATACATGATTCCGTTATCATCATTTTAATCCAATTGATTTCTAAAGATAATGTGTTAAACGTGTTCCACGAGATTAAAAAAGTTACAGTAATTTCAAACAATTAGCATTTAGTAGCAGAAGTGTATAGTAGATAAGATAGATGTCAAATAAAAATTAAATTCGATGCCTATGTAGCACCGTATAGAAAAAAAACCGATCAAGTGCTAGTCGGACTTGCGCAACGAGGGTACCGTGCAAATTTGTCAATATGTAAATTGATTTTATTTTTGAAAAAAGTACAAAGTAGATGATACTGTTTATATGGCCAAATGGTTTTCGGGACCCAGGTCTACATTTTGGATATGTTGTTCTCCTGGTCGAGCTGAGCAAAAAATTTAATGGTCGCAAAAAAGTTAACGACTCATTTTCGCGTTAAGGGGCTCCGAAGAAAAAATAACTTTTTCTAAAAATATTCTGAATCAGCTCGTCAAGAAGAACAACATATCCAAAAATCAGCTGATACTACCGTAAACCACGATTTTCTAATACAGACTTCAGAGCCCCCTAGCGGGAAAATGAGTCGTTAACTTTTTTTGCGACTCTTTTTCGTAGGTCTTATTAAAAAAATATTTTAGGAATATAACTCTAGGTTTATGTAATATATGTTTAGATAATCAACTAACTTGTAAGTTGCCGCTCAAGTCAAAAAAGTTGTAAGTATTTTAAACATTGTCTTATTGTAGATCATTAATGACCAGCTTCTTCAAACTGTCATCTCCCATCGTAATTGAAATCAATTCTACTTGAGTTGATAGGTATTATTACTGATAAGCAACGACGATATTTGAAGAGATTTAATGAAAAAGGAAAATTGACTACTAATACATAGTACTCTGGTACTTTTATTTAGGCCAAGATATTTGATAATTGTATAATGAATTGATGCTCATAAATTGTTATTTATATGATTAATTGGAGTATATTTCTATTTTAATTATAAAAAATTGCACATATTTAGAAATTCACCTATTTTGTTAAAAGTAGACAATTGCTATTGTAACATTGATTTCAAAGATCCTGAATTCGTATTTTAATGAAGGCAAATATTTGTGATGACTATTTCTTTGTATTTATACGGTGTCACCTTGGTAGAAGGTTCAAATGAAACTAAAAGTATATATATATAATAAAATTTATTTATATTAAAATTAGGCTAGGTATATAAAAATATAGGTTATGTTAGAAAAAAAAATAAATAAATTAGGTAGGTAGGTCCTCTCAGGGTGTGAGAACGTTAGAGTTTGTAGTATAGGTTTGAGATATAGATTTGAAGTAAAGATTTGAGGTAAAGATTTGAGGTAAAGATTTGAGCTGTATCGGCTTACACAGTTAGATTGGAATACCACTTCCCTGTAGTGCGTCTAGTTCTATAGCTGTAACTCCCAGGGAAGACCGGTCCTCCAAATGGCAAATCTTCTAGTTTGGAGTATGCAGCAGTAGACGACCAGCCAAACGTGGAATATTGATGGTCGACGTCTATTTGTTGTAATATCCTAGAATTCCAGATATTGAAAGTTTTAGGAAATGTCTGAATTCGTGTTACTGACTGCAACATCCTTTGAAGTTGGAGATGGAAGCACAACTAACAGGGTGGCAACCAAAACATGAAGCAGTGATCAAGGATGTGGCAGTAGCATACAGTATCAGCATATAAAAATCTACATAATTATAGGTACATGTGAAATATACAATTAACTAGATTAAAACAATTACATCAAGTTTGACAATTAGGTAATCAAATTAAATTGTTTAGGACTATGTTTTGGTATATGCAATTACCACAATAACATTTTTATCTACATTAACTTAATACAAATATACCCATACTTATGATCACAACTACCTTCAAGTAAATAGTTGCGAACCATAAGTTATTTAATCAAGTCATTTTATTATTATTTAGTAAACATTAACAAAAGATATTGTCTCAAGCTAGACTCTTAAAATTAATTAAAAACTTATTAGTTTAGATATTTTAAGAAAATAGAAAATTATTTTACCAACGTGTGGGTATTTGAGATTTGTAAGCGAGTTGAATTATAGCTAAAAACGTCTAGAAATACATAATTACAGAAAGCAAGCATATTTAGATTATGGCAATTAAATGAAAATAAACCAATATAAGCTTGGACTACTATAAAAAGCACTACTTAATATGAAATAATAAGTTGCAACACTCACCCAGTCAGGATATCACAAATCACTTATTGAACTTTGATAAATAGTGTAGTTTTAGTTTAAATAAGTAACTACTTATCCCTACTAGAATACAAAAGCTTAGTATGACATTTAATTCGACAACAGTTATTCAATTTGTTGAATTGATCTTGACAAGTCACGGTCGTAGGTCGAAGTGCGATACTTCTTTTTGCAACGCAAAACCTCCACACAGTGACGTGAATCAATGTCAATTTGCGCTCAGCGCCTACTGGTTCTTGATAGCAATTTAGCTAGACATTCAGTTGGCTACAACTTTTAATAAATCTAAATAATTATGTAGGTATTAAAAAGTAAAAAAAATAATTTATGTATAAAAAAGTAATTAATTTTATTGTGTTTGTAGGACATTTATTATAAAATAAAATAAAATAGCTTACTTAGAAAGACTATACGTCTTTTTTAGAAACGGTAACGTTACAACGGTCTAAGGTAAATTTGTTCCTATCGATAATAATTTCAATTATTAAATTTTATTTTTTGTTATTATAAGAAAAAATCTTCTTATCAGCAAGTCTGTAAATCAAACATAAAGAAAAATTCAAATAGTAGAAACAAATCTCAACACCAACGATAAAAATCATAGCATAGTCATGGACACTGATATTGTTACAATGACAACGTCATTCCATATTAAGGCATTGTTTTCAATCAAGACTATGGACATGGAGACTGGAACAGACGTGTAATAGTGAGCGGGAAAAAGCACATTTATCTTGTCCCTGGCCGTTAACGTATATTACGTCGTCGAGACAGTGCCCCTTGTCTGACATTTTTCATCGTTAACAAAAATTAAAAATACTTAAGTAAAGTATTTCATATTTAGCATTCATATTAATATGATACTTTTATTTTCCTTAAAAATATTTTTTCTACATAAACATAGAAAATTATTAGTAACGAACAAAATACATTTATTAATTACGTTCATTGTTCTCTTAGGGCACTCTAATCGCCATGTCGAACTTTGTTAGTATAGATCATTAATAAATAGGTAGTTGTTGCACATATTACTCCGTCGGAATATACATACCATCATTATTTCAACTCTCGAACAGATTTTATTTGACTAAAGGTTTAACAGATGAGTCATTTCTTTTCCTACACAAACTGTCCTGGATCATAAAAATGAGCTCGAGTGCCATAACATTATACCATTCGAGTAGACGTTCACATGATTTACGAAATACCATTTTAATATTTGATAATTAATATAGTAACTACATTTGACTAGTAAGTTATACTGAGTTCGTTATAAACAAGAAAAGTCTATTGAAGATGTAGACAAAGTTAAGTCATTAAATACAATAACTTCATTGATAGTCCTTAAGCGAAACTCTGACTTATCAGAAATATTGACAAGCCACCGCTAACTAGACGCGCATGTCGCACAGCTTATTAAAAGTTTGTTTCGCAAATAAAGGCAACGCGTCTAGTGGTTAACTTTGTGACAACAGCTCGCTTCAAGTGCTCTTCACTGTAATGAGTGGGTATGCTAGGAGGCTACGACATTTAATATACTTAACAATGAAAACTTTGCAAGTCTTAATTTATAGCTTTCGAAAACCCAAGTGGATTAAAGGCGGAGCTTACAATTATTAGCAATTTTTAATTCTATTCCTAAGTTATTTTCCATAATATTTCAATTAGTACAAAAACATTTATTTAATTTCTAATTTAACTCTGTAGTTATCTTTTTTTTGCAAATGAAAATGTAGACACTACGTGGCGCCATCAAGTCTCCTGACTTTTGTCCCCTCTAAATCTTTTAGCAGCATGGTGTCATAATGCAAGCAAGACACAAACATGTCTACATGCGCCAAGATGGTTAAGTGGTTTGGAAGAATAACAACACAAAAACTTTTTTATTGTTGTAGGCCATTTAAGCTTTAACACGGATGATTAAGTTTGTCATCTCTTGTCCACTTACAATAACGATACAACTTAAGTAGTGAGTAATTTCACTAATCCCACTGCTGGGCAAAATGAAGAAGCGCTTAGAAGTTTTCGAGAGAGAGAGAGAGAGAGAGCAAAGACGCGTCCGGTATTGCGTCCAAAAGTTATTTAAGCATCCCTCTGCTAGCAGTCGTTTTTTGTGGCCGTCCCGGCCGTAATAATAACCTTTGTAATTCTTCAAGTAAAACTTCAGAAAGTTTTCAACTGTACAGCGCCTCAAAGCGGGCGTCCCTCTTCTTCATGCGTAGGCAAATTACCTATCTTACTGTCAAATTATTATGGTGTATTTATTCAATATTGCAGCATTCTTTCTTGTAAGATATTGGAAAATTTCGTCTTCACTAAAACTAATATAATAGAAGATTACGAAAGTACACGGAGAGTCCGTATAAAACTAAATTACTCATACTCAATTTTGAGAATATGCTTTGTTAAGATCTTACGACTTTAATCATGCGATCTATAATTTAATTGAAATATATAAAAAAAATATTATAACTAATCATATAACGTCAGTCATGTGTTGGCGATAATTAATAAGCTGAGGAAGCTGCTGTAGTTACACCTACACCTGATTCGTCGACGATAAAAAACGCGACTACATTCGCTGATCCCCTTATTCCAACCCTGGCCTCGCTACACGACGAATATTTTTGTGGGGGACATCATAATAATAGCTCTGTATTACTTCAGGAGAAATTCCAAGAAGTTTATAACTCGAGATGAGTTTCGTGTTCCTTGTCATAAATAATAAAGCGGTCGTCGACTACAACGTTGTGCAGATTTTAAGTGAAGTAAAAATCCAAGAAATAATTTTTCACTTTCGTCTGAGGGAGTCAAAGGGAAATTGTTGGAAGTTTCTTAAATTAATGAAGATTTCATGGAGATTGTGCTGCGCCTATGAAAACCTGACTGACTGTAAGAACTTATTATTTCTCTTGGTTTCTTTAGTTTATAATGGTTATACAAGCTGGAAATCTTTAATGGCTATTCAATACTTTAATTTATAACAGTTATTTAAGCTGAAATACTATGCTTTTTCGATTTTCATTATATAACAAAAAATAGCTTAATAAATAAAGTAACTAAACATTAAGGTCACCACTACTTTCTTAAATCAGGAAAAACAATTGCTAATAACCGATATAATGTATACGTCTCGATTCCACTAAAAGAAAGTCAAACATGTAGTGCATAGTGCCAACCTATCAATCTAACATCATAAATTTCATTTAACGTTCAAACTACTAACACGAGAAAAGCACTATTCTCCCTGTGCTGTCTACAGATTCTACTTAAGCTAATGGATAAGTTGCGAAGGCACCAAGTTTACTTTGTATTTTCAGGTAGACATACTTGATCGAGAAGTTTTGTTCGTTAATTTGAACTAGTAAGAAGTTTCACAAAACTGTCAAGAGAGTTTTAGAAACAATGTTCCCAGATTGTTATTCTTATCATAACAAAGCCTTTTAATTTACTAATGAATTCATTAGACTATCAAAATGGATTAGGAACTAGCATAAAATAATGCATGATTTTATTTCAGATGTTTAAGTTTACGAAGAAACAAAAATTGTGTTCTGATTAAATATTAAAATGATATTTCAAAATACATTAAAAACACTTGGGAAACGTTGGTCAAAATATTGCAGTGACTTAAGCAAGTATTCAACGGCATAACAAATTACGACTGAATTACAAGTTATTCACAAAAAAGCAACTTGTGCGAGACTTCACCGCCTAAAGAATTATGAAGATTAGCATAACAAAGTAAGCTGAAACTGTGTTCGAGGAATGCGTCGCCTTTTGCAACTTAGAAATCTCGCACCCGTTTTATTTACGTATTTTGAAAGTTATTTAAAAAATTTATGGTAAATGCTTAATGGCATTCGTGATAATAAAACATTGAACACGTTGTTATCTTGCAATGATAACCTTATTTTAGTTTATTTTATTTATTTAGTTATCAATATGGAAATGTATTATTAATATAATTATATTTTTCGATAAAGTTTATTATGCCTAAAAGTTTTAGATATAAATGTAGAATACCAAAAAATATATCGAGCCATTTGATTTCAGTTACAATGTGTCTAAGTGCACTCCAAGTGCACATTGCGAGCGGAGGAAGGTTTCGGGACGAAATAAACTCCATTAGTGTAATTGGTAGTCGTAGAGAGTTATCGACTCTCTCGTTTCGTGATGGTCTGGTGTACGTAGCTGGACGCCAAATGCACAGGCATGGAAATACAACATTTTTTTCATCAAAGCCATTTTCTTTGCAGAACATCCTAGTTTGATTTTATATATGCTATATCTAAATATGTTTGAGTATTTATTTCTGAGTCATAAAAAATGTAAGTATTGACTACAAAAGGAGTGTACCTTATAGTTATAAAAATATGATTAATTAATACTACGTGTATAAATTATAGTTGCCTTAGACTAATTAAAATAAAAATGAGTATTAATTTTGAGTTTGCTTATTAATACCGTTCAGTTGCACTATGATGGAAAACAAAAAGGAAATAAGATTTCTATGGTTCAAGATTGTTTTGAGTAAGAAAAATATGGGCTTATTTGCTGCCATATCTAACTTAATAACTTGTTCACAAACTCATATTTTTTAACATTTCTTGGCAACGGAAATAACAAAAAAATTATTTGGAATGTCTTGTCGGATCTTGTGAATGTGAAAGGTCCCACACTAGAAGAATATATTTACTTGAAACTAAAACTCATAAAAGTAGGAGATGAAAGAGCTTCCAGACAGGTACTGAATTCAACTTTTTGTCTACGGCAAAGTAAAGTTTTGTACGCATTTTCAGTAATTTGATATGAAAGCGCATCATAAAAGTTACAAACATAGTAGACCTCAGAAGTTACGTTTAAGTTTACGTGGTCGAAATACGTACAAATAGAAGCAGTATGGATCGAAAAGGTAATAAAGTGGGTCAATGGTTTTCGGAAGAACATATAAGAATTCATGTCGTTAAAAATGAGAAGGATAAGCTTAAGTCAAACAAAAAAAGCAAGGCATAAATGTAGTGCAATGGATGTCGGTATAATGCTGCGTACAAGTTGAAATGTAATATACTAACGTTTATATATAAATTTATTAGTCGACATTTTCACTCTAATCAATATTGATTAAAATAATAACAGAATAATTTATAATGATATTAAAATCATTAGGGAGAGATTTTATTATTACTGTTGATATTTTAGCACACTGTATCAACCGAAATACATACTATATTACTTCAAAACGTAAAAGCATTCACTGACAAATAAATCACTATATAAAGCATGTATGAAATGAAAAGTATTCTTAGAATGCACCAGGAATATTCAAGACAATGCACAGCTGTAATTAAACTTTTAACATAACACTGAACAAGTGAGTATTCAACAAAGTAGCAATATTAAAACTTTAAAAGTGGCCCTTACAAGCCTCGTACGTGTTCTTTGTCTAGAATTTTGTTCACCTCTAAGGAAGTTACCCTCGCAACAACTAATATTAGTAAATTAGGTATTCAGGACGCGCACAGGGCGCCACGGGCTCCTGCGTCGGGCGACTGTGGTCCAACGCGTTGCAGTGCCGTCAATATTACCTCGACCAGCCACAATTTACTAGAAGCCCAATAATTTTTTACGACCGCCGCAAAATTCAATTCATTCGTTATTATACTACATATTACAGTAAATAATACAAAACAAGTGACATCTTCCTACTTGTTTATTTATACGTATAATTGACAACAATCTTTCAATACCTTCCTATTCGACACAGAAACCTTGTTCGACAATCGTTTAGTTTAGTTCTCGTAAGTCAGTAATCCAATGATGTAGTGTACAACCCCCAATACATCTACGTCGGTACTCACACATTCCGGACCGTGATGAGGTTCTTAAAATGCAGTATGGCATCGGAGGTTGGACTTCGAAGGATTCATTCATATAGTTTCTTCCTTACCGTTCTTCAACATGAGAAAGCCGGCCGCGTATATGCGAGGGTTGAATTCACCACCAGCTAAAGTCTAAACTGTTGACAACCCACGAGACTAAATTACAATTACGTTATGAGCGCTCAAGAGGGTTTAATAGAAAACACGACCACACGAAGAAGAACACGTGATCATGCGGTATGTAAATCCACCGTCCTCTTTTAAGAGGACTACATGATTAAATGCCTTGTTACTGTTCAGAGTATATAACGAACAAATTACGCTCAGAGCCCTGAATTTGAAACAAGTTCGATGCAACAAAAATGAAAATCAAAAGAATTTACCATTTGAAGTTCAATCCCATTATTCACATATTGTCAAAGCATTCGCATCAACCTTGCACGGAATTTTAAAGTAAAAAATTGTTAAGTGACTATAATTTCCCTGCCTGCCACTGTCAATGACGTGGCCAACATTAAACAAGGTGGTAAGCTATAATCGGTCATTGTAATCAGCTCCAAACTCGTTTTATTAGAAGATTATAATTTTCATTTAATATTTGAAAGTGCGTAATATATTAGGAGGGTTCTAGTTTCATTCTTCGCGATTTATTTACAGAATCCTACAAGTTAAAATATGAAGTAAAGGTTAAAGAATATGAAGTATTGTTAAATAAAGATTTGTATTTTTCTTACAAGTTATAAAAAGGAAATTGCTATCATTTTTAAGTAAATTGTTGTTTTTGTACGTTTGCAGATTTCGAGCAGGACAAATACGCGGGAATTCATTAAAGAAAGTCAGTTTTAAAAGTGGTTGCAAAGAATTCCCTCTAGATGTTTTTATTAGGTCTTAATAATTATTTCAGTGTTACTAATGTTAATATTATCAAGTGTAATTGGAGGAAAAGTTTACATTCTGTGTACAGTTAGTTTGTAGAGTTAGAGTTTTCTCTAAAAGAGTTTTAAATTCAAAATAGCCTAATGAAGATTGAGTCATTTTTGCGCTAAATAATTTTAAATAATATTAGGATCCCACATCAAATCATATTTCGGTTTTGTTCACATTTAGCATTACTGTTAAAAATGTCCGTTATAAAATAAATGACTATCACTATAAATAAAACTAATTATGATTATGTGTGGATTACAATATCAGTTTCTTAGTTGCATCATCATTTTTCTTATAGGTACCAACATTACTTTAATTAAGGAGAAGTCTTGTCCTCTATTATTTTACCAGATCGTTTCTACGGCGAACGATTTAGTATCGCTTGCCTGATATTCTCGCAGCAACCAATTGAAGACACAATAGAGGTAGTGTGGTTGACTGAAAGACAAATTTAAAAGATTTATATCTGGGCCAAAATAAATGGTACTATTGGATATGCTTAATTTCTTGAAATAGGTACCAGGCTTGGGTAGGCCAATCTGGTACAACGATAATTGCTTCTACATTAACAATAATACTTTTTGGTATGTAATAAATTTATATAATATATATTTTTAGTACCTATTAGTGAAGCGGTGGAAAAACATAAAAAAGAAATGTATCGTTCCAAAATGCTATAAATACATTGATAGCCCATTCTTCGAGGTCAGTTTTCTTCATTAAATCAACTTCGAGGAGATATAAATCATAAACATTTTATATTTTGACGAGTGCGAACAGATCAATTTCTGGGAAGCCAAATTTAAACGGGAAATGAACGGAATGCTAAATCAGCTAATTACCATTAAAAAAAAATTAAACGTTTTATTTGACGGTAAACTATCTTTGTTATAAATATATAAAGCAATATTAAAATATTATCAAACCTGTCTTGTAATATTAATTAAGTGAGAGAACTACACGCTTTCCATTCTATTTAAACAAGCTGTCATATAGTGGATTCTTAATAAAATCACCCATTTTCTTACATTGTTTGCGAATGCTTTTTTTAAAGTCATCCATAATTCTAGCTCAATAATATGTTGTTTATACTTGTTATCTTTTTCTTGTCACTAAGAATGTATATTTTTCTACTTAGAAATAGCATACATTTTTAATAACTGCTTTATTCACGTTTCATATTAGAATGCTTCTTGTTAATTTTTAATAAAAATATTTTAATTATGATTTTGTCTTGGGGTAGTGATTTTTCTTCCATTTTTTAATATAATATTTTAATAGGCTTGCATAATTTATCTCAATATCCAATGTCTACCGCCGGTATTGTGCGCAGTGAGGTGTTGGTGGCGGCGGACGAATCCTGCCTGACCATATTTCTGGGATGCAAGGATCTGCATCCCTGGAATTAAATTTATTAAAATTAAATTTATTTTTAATTCATAGTGTTTATTCTGATTCTTTAAAGTTTCACCTGAATTTTGAATACTTTTTATAGATTTAAACTTTTCTGTAAGACTTTCAGCGAAAAGATACTTGACACAATATTTTTTTCCCTCAGGAGAAAGGCTGAGAATCTTCACTAAGGAGCACGAAATGTACCCAAGATACCACCGCAAAGACAAGTGTCACGGTGGTTATGTTGGACTCCACGTTGCCAGAGCGGTCTGACCCCGTGACCTACCAACTAAACTCAGCCTTGGCCTTGGCCATAAGGGCCCTACGGCTTGAATGGAGATTTCGGCAATATGATCAGATTATGATATAATACAATCAATAATTAGTAATAGATTATTAACTCTATCTGAGTATTGTGTAACTATAATGAATTACAAGAAGGAATATTTCACATTTTAATGTTGAGCACAATCAGTCAAGAGTAATTTATTATTAAAAAAACATGAAAAAATACTATCGCTTACAATATTTGAAGAGATTAACAATGAAATTAAATCGTTTCACTTTATTCATTTAATCTCACAAGATCTTGTCTGTGCTAGTTTGATTTGTATCTAGGATAACACACCACATCACAGGTGTTTTTTAAAATTTACTTTTTAAATAAACCTACTATTTAAAGAAAGCATGTAGTGAACAATATTTGTTCCAGACATCGACAAACACAGACAATAGCGGGACTGCTCGCATATTATAAATGGAATATTGATGAATATTGAAGAAGAATTGAATTATTAGGGTCTCTTTATTTTTTATGTTTTAAGACTAATGAAAATACCTGATTTATCTACATGAATAATGATTATAACAACAGTATAGAGAGCAGCAATAAATTTTTATCGCCCTAAAACCTCTTTTCTGAACACTCTGGGGTGTTACGACTTTTATCGTTAGGAAATCTCTACTCCCTGCATAATTCATCACTATGAAGTTGAAACCGAAGTCGTAAAAGAAATCGCTCTATGATTTCATGTCTTCGGCGTAAAACTTTTACCTTTTTTGAATCTATGGCTTACTAAACTGAAAGATACTTAGAAATATTGGATTAGAATATTCTAATTAAAAAGCTAATAAATATTGGATTTATATTCCAAAATCAATAAGGAAACGAGAAAATGCAAGAGTAGTGTCAATTCTTTTTCATTGCAAATCAATAACAAAGAACAAACTCTGATATTGCAGTATAGTCTACACTCTTAGTGTCTTCGTGTCTTCCTAATATAATAAAAAATAGCAAATTATTACCTCTATTTAAATCTGGAGACAGATATGGTCTTTGAAATTATAGTCTTATTTCGATAGCACCTGCTAAAATTGCTTCAAATATATCGCACTAATAATACAATAGTGTATCAACTCAAAACGTCGTACTTGACATAATACTATAAACACACGCAAAATTTGATTCCTCACGCGTGATCAAGACCGTCGTTCGATTAGTGCAAAAACAGAATAAGGATAAATTAAAAAACTTATGTGACAGTTATTCAATTTGCAACTATTACATGAAGTGAGTAATAAGTTTTTTGTTGATTCTGAAAAATGTTCGATTTTGAGTTGATACACTATTGTATTATTAGTGCGATATGTATTACTTTTGTTAATATCAAATATATATATTACTTTTGTTATTTTGAATAAGTTAACAGATTATTTTACAAACTTTTACACACTAATCGATTTGGATTTGCATTGCAATTTGCATATGACAGTTTATTAATTTTATTTAAATTGCACAGAGAGAATGCAGATTCGTTGACAGAGACCTTGTGAATAGACATTGAATAAAGTGAGAAAAGTGAACAGTATTGTAAAAATGATAATGAAATTGCAAAATTTAGTAATTGTACAAATTTTTTTGGGTATTACACTCGACTCACGGTTACAATGGGAATTCTTTGTAAACAGACAGTTCTGCTACATTTAAAATAATGCTGTACATGCAGTAAGACAACTAACTTATTTAGAAATGACAAATCTGTTCTAGTTATTTCCATTGTGTCATGTCGTATTTTTTTTTTTTTTTTTTTTTATAGGATAGGTCAGCAAACGAGCAACGGATCACCTGGTGGTAAGCAATAACCGTTGCCCATGGACACCCGCAACACCAGTGGAGTCACAGATGCGTTGCCGGCCTTTTAAAAGGGAATAAGAGGAATAAGGGGAATAAACGGGAATAAGGAGGGTTGGGCCTCCGGTACCCTCACTCACTCGGCGAAACACAGCGCAAGCGCTATTTTACGCCGGTTTTCTGTGAGGCCGTGGTATCACTCCGGTCGAGCCGGCCCAATTCGTGCCGAAGCATGGCTCTCCCACGGTAAAATTTATTGACTACTGTTATGGAATTCAGCCACCAATTGTTATTAAAAAAGAGCAATTCGCGCTATTTGTAATTTAAGACAGAGTGAACTCCTCAGAGATGTATTCAAGAAAATAAATATATTGACATTAGCATTTATATTTATTTGTATATTTAAGAAAAGTTTATTTATATTCATACTCACGAACTATAAGAGTAATGTATAAGAAGACAGATAATAAAAATTTCTAATTCACCATTTGAACACGAGACATAAAAATAAATTTTCTGCTCATGAGAAAGATTAGTTTATTTAATATTCTCTAATTTTCTACATCACACTTCAAAAACTGTTACTGCTTTTTCTTTTTAGCAATTTTAAAGCACTTACAAAAATGTCTCCAAAAATGTGTATTACAAGGTTAATGATTATAGAGTTTATTGCCTGTTTTTCTCTGGAAGTCTCTCCAAATTTCCGAAAGGTATAGAGTATATTTTTCTTGTACGGTCATGCAGTTCTTTGTGTTCTTTATTTTTATATTTGTTTTATACTAAATATTAATATTGTATTATTATTGTTTCCTTAAATTGATGTCTGTTTGGATAACATCGCTAAGCACAGGGCTAAGCAATAATTATAATTTGTAGCAATATTTAAAAAAAAAAAGAATATAAATATCATACCATATACATATATATATGCAAGAATAGTACCGGTGATTATTTAAATTAGCCGCCTGTATTTTTGACAGATCGATAGAATTAATCATTAAAGGAAAATCTATCAAATAAACTTACTTCAAAAGTATGAAAATAAGTACCATTGCTCTGTGTATCCCAAGCTTACTCACAAACAAATCATTAGATATTAAAAACATATTTAATAATTTATTTATGTATTTAATCTTTTTCGTACTTCATATAATCAAGGGTATAAACGGCTTAATTTAATTTAATTTCTGAGGCATTTTCTACTAGTCAACCCGTAAAATTACAAAAAACCAAATGTCTTATATTCTCTTACCATTCTGTGTGCCGCGTTCATAGAGTTACTAGAATCAGTGCCTAAAATCAGCACTGACCATTACCACCTTGACTCCTAGCCAAATCCGATACGATTCCGCGATAACTGTCTTTTTAAGCGTTCGAGTATAAATTTTAGAGATAATTATGAAATGTTCTTAAAATAATTTGAATTCCAATTTGAATCTTTTTTATTTAGAAAACATATATAATCTTAAATATTATTTATACGATCTCCCTTATTATGATTAAATAAGTAACCTGATTAAATTAAAACGATTATCACTTACGTTTTCAAAAAAAAGATATGTAAGTTTTTATTTGATGCCATTTTAGTAAATAATTACTTCAAAAATATGAATATTGTAAAACAGACTCCACATCTAGATTATTTTTTACTACACAGCTAAGGTATTTCTGGCCCTACACGGTATAGTCCAACTAACTCCGAGAAACGTCGGATGTTTCCATAAGAAATGGCTCAGAATAAATTCCAAAAATTTCCCCTCAACATTTCGATTCAAAGAAACAAACTTATTAAAGTAATTTAAATAGCGTCTTTGTTATTCTGTATTCAAAGTTATACGATCTCTTCGAAATGTAAAAAACATTATTTTGAAATACTTTTTGTTTTGCTGTTATTAGTAATAAACAGTGTTTTGCACTTGAAAATTGAACATCGGATATATCTTACTATCGGTACTATCCATTATTGTTTCTGTCATTATTATGAAATGTGGAATTTACCGATTTTCGTAGCTATTCCACTCAAGAAGATTATCACGATTTCCAATCAGGTGATAGAATTGGCTTGTATTTGATATAAGTAAGTGCCTGCAAAGGTCTCTGTTCACATTTTTTTACTTTGAATTTTATAGCGTATGAATTCTATAAAATTCACTCAATCTGCCAGAAGTTATTATTATAGCAAATTTTCGTAAACAAATTAAAAGACTTGCTTTAATTATATTGTTATGTTGTATAGTCGTCTTCAGGAAAGGTTAATTTGAAATTATAATTTGATTAACTTTGTTCTGAGATAGAACCCGGTTTAACAATTATTATTATTACCTACAATGTACAACTCAGGGGAAGTAATTCCGGTGAGTTTTGTGCCGCTCACTTTGATAAAAATTAATTTTGATTCAAAATTATGATAAAGAAAAAAGCATCCGTCGTCCATTCAAGCAAGC
This sequence comes from Scirpophaga incertulas, assembly GCA_036419045.1. Classification (NCBI taxonomy): domain Eukaryota; kingdom Metazoa; phylum Arthropoda; class Insecta; order Lepidoptera; family Crambidae; genus Scirpophaga; species Scirpophaga incertulas. The sequence continues at coordinate 16,451,760 of CM071629.1, read as the reverse complement.
TGCTACCAATATTAAATTCTTAAATCTTGGCTACAAGGTAATATGAAATTGTATTTTCAATGTGCGTTAGCCCCCTATAAAATAAGATATAGTGTTACATATTTATGTATTGATCGTATTACATTTGTTGTATTCTATAAATATATTACGAATAATATGATAACGAGAAGGAGGATAACTAAATTCTTCAATAGAACATAACATAGCTTCAGTTTTTGAATTGCTTATATTTTTATGGTTGCTTATAAAAATAAGGCGAAAAATTTAAATTGCGTAAACTTTCTGCATGTCGTGTTTACTACGAAAAACCAAACATTTCCAATAACAAATAAACGAACCAGCGTTACCATTAATATTCAGTAAATCCGTTTTCTTTCTCATTTAATGTGAGGGTCGTATTACAATATAAATAAAGCAAATTCCCCATAAAATGGACCGTGTGCCTGCCTAATCCTGTAATAAATCATCATTTAGAACGAATAATCATCATAAACCTTACGGTGGTGGTGAGTGAGCGACGAACGACGGCAGCCGATCGCTGGCATGATGTATGGCATGCGCCGATTACATGTATCAAATAAACATTAAAGCAGACTGGCCGCCTCGAGCCGCCGTCGGACCGCGTGCGGTTCGCCAATAACAATATCGATGGTTTTTCTCCAACAAAATTGATTTACGATTAGATACGTCCACGCCTTATTACAAACTTGTTACGTGCGGGGAACGCGCAAACACCGCGCCCCTTTGTTATCTCGTTACAACTACTTGATCATTTAGCTTATTTCTAACTTGTCAAAATTCTGCAACGATTTCGTAGAGTAGTAACATAATTGAGTATATTTAAGAATGTTTGTCACAAAACTTCCTATGACAAAGTTTCGCTTTAAATCTAATGGATAACTAATAATATATTCACTCGTTACTTTTGACCCATTTTAATATAAACTTAACATTCATATTTAAAACCATAATATCATTCGTCAGAATGTCAATGCATTATTTACTTTTAGCACGAAGTAGTATTTTCAAGGATCAAATACAAAATCTTTCTTGTTTATGAAAACGAACAAGAAACTTTAAATATAGAAAAGAAAAAGTTATCATAATAGAGCTATTATAGCGTTGTTCTCTTCAACTTACTTGACGCCGCTAACTTGAATATTATAGCGGTACAACAAAGGCAAGACTCCCTTCTCACGTAGTATTTTGTCACAGGGCACTGCACTGTAAGTCAGGGGCGTGGAGGACCCCTGCTCATGGTGTCCCCTTTTGTATAAATTTAAAAATATCATCATTGTTTTTTATATGAATTATAAATGATCGGATTTTTTACATACATTAGCTTTTCTCACAACTTATGGATGTAGAGTTATACCACGTTGCCTATAAATAATTGTAATCCATTGTTATTGCACAGCAACTACCTAATTATCATGTAGGTTTCTCAAATAAACTCAAACCTCGAGCCTACCCTAACTACGTTAGGGCGATTAGGCCTTAGTCAACCACGCTGGCCCAGTGCGGGTTGGTTGACTACGCACACCTTTGAATCGCTTTCGCAGATATACCCAGGTTTCCTCAAGATGTTTTCCTTCACCGTAGGAGCGTCGGATAAATGTACATATGAAATTCGGAACGAAAAACACATTGGTACACGGTGGAGATTAGATCGCGGGCCTCCCGATTCTTATGCGGCACAAACCAGTGCCGAGACCACAGCGCCACCGAGGCTATTTATACGAAATCAATATCTATCTAATTCTTATGCACAATTACAAACGATGTCTTACATATTCAACAGAACGTATGTACTTCGGTATGTGATTGTGAGTGACTGATGAGACATTGCGAATAAATATTATCAAATTTTCATAAATTATCGAAGTCATGATATACATTTAATATTAGTTATGTTAAATGCATACCATGTCCAACTGCATGTCCATGGTAGTCATACAGATATCAAATGCACATTGATCAATTTCTTTAGTGCTCAGTATTTCTAAATTAAAAGCAATTATTAATTCTATAATTTACCTGACCAATAGAGCTGCATATAAAACTCATAGCAAAAATGTATTTTGATTTAAATGGTTTGATTTCTGACTCCGGTAAGAGACTTGACAGACGTTGTTTTGTTTAAATGACCTTAGTTTGAGTTAGTCGATATATTAGTATTTATTGAAAGATTTATTTTCGAAATCGGCTTATTAAGATTAGTTCAAAATCTAGCTTATCTATATTAGCAATCAGTGAAAAATAATTTACGACTACATAGATATATTTACGATACATACAGTACGTTATGAATATTAAATTGACTTGGGGTGCATCCATGTCGCTGATTTCCTTCGAGCAGCCACTTTAGTGTACTGTTGTTATTACATTCGCCAAGCGACTCGCATTTTTTTTCGATATAAAAATGTATATTAATTATAATTATAAAATCAAAATACCTAAAATACTACATATACTTTTAGGACCTATTCCGCTAGTAACTGATAAGTGATAAAATTATGAAAAAACGTAATCAAAATATTAAACTCGGTCGGGACTTGTCCCCGCGTCTTCTACAAACAGTGTCAACGCCTTAACCATTTAGCTACCAAAAATTTAATAACGATGAGGTAGATTTTAACAAATATATATTTTTTAAATTTTAATCATACTCCTTTTAGAATTCAATTGGTGTGTTCAATTGGAAGTGTGGAGGTTGATTGTTACTACGAACGTAGGCTATATTCTACTCGAACCCGCAGATAGCAACAAAAAGCAATCATTTTGGTGCAATAGGTTTCAGCTGGGGCTGGTTAGAACAAAACTGACAAAGTCGTATCATTAAAGATTTCATGATATCGTATCAGTAAGTAACAAACTCGGATTCACCAATTAGACAACTTTAGTACCGAATGTCCTCTAAAAAGTAGAGAGAATGCTTAGACTAACATGTAACTGAACCTTGTCAAAATGAAACCAAATTGAAAGAATATTTATGCAAAACTAGCTTTTGCCGCGACTTTCGTTCCGCGTGGAATAGTGACTTCGGCAGATTTTTGGTTTTTCCCACATAGTTCCCGTTCTTGCGGGATTTTCGGAATTCGAGTTTCCGCAGAATTTTTTACAAATTTGGTACCATAAAAACGGTCATTGTGACTAAAACCTTAAAAGATAGACATATGCCGTCGCGGACTTTTTTTAGATCATGTATAGAGGAATAATTCTTTCATACATATTTTTTGTGTATCTTGAACCGTTTCTCGCAGCGCACGCAAAGAAAAGCCTTCAAAAATGAATAATTTTCCCCGTTTTTTACACATTTACCGCTCTGTCTTTGCTCCTATTGGTCATAGCGTAATGTTATTTAGCCTATAGCAGGGTAGGCGAACCAATGGCACGCGTGCCATTGATGGCACGCCGACACAATATTTTGGGCACGTCGCAGAATTAGGTATTTAAGACGATCGAACGCGATGCTCCTACGCTGCGGAGTGTTCGGTGCGCGGGGTGGGGGCAGCGCGGCGGCAGTAAGTTTTGTTTTTATAATTTAGAAGTCACACTAATTTTACTGAAATTTAATATAAACATACCAAAATGTACCTCTTTTGCTTACTTTATTTAATAAAGAGTTTTGATAGTATTTATAATTAATTTTTGCCAATAATCAGAAAGTCAAAATTATTTGATGGCACGCGAATGACCCCATTAAACTTTTTTTTAGAAAAAATGGCACGTTGGTGCATACAGGTTCGCCTACCCTGGCCTATAGCCTTCCTCGATAAATGGACTATCAACAAAAAAAGAATTATTCAAATCGCACCAGTAGTTTCGGAGATTAGCGCGTTCAAACAAACAAACAAACAAACAAACTCTTCAGCTTTATTATATTATATATTATGCAAAAATTGTTTTTACAGGGACTTATTCAAAAGAAAACAAATCTTATAATAAAAGAATGCTAAGAGCTAATTAACCTTGTATGTTTGTATGTAATAGGAAATAATTACTCTACACCTGTTCGGAAATTGCCTTCTCGAGAAGATGATGCATTGTAACTATGAAGGTCTATTTTATCTTCTCTTTTAAATCGTTATATACAATAATACTACAGACATATAATATAATACAATCATATTTAAATATCAAACGAATATTGGAAGATGGCCTCAGTATATAAGATTTGAGCCCAACTTTCGTTAGGATATTATTGTCAGTTCCCTTTATATAGTTTTTAAAACTCCATGGTCGTCGCTGGTTTTGGTCATTGATAAAATAGACGGAAGCCTCAAATCGGTTTAAGATAGAATAAGTATTAGTTTGCCTTGTGTCTCTGAAATTTTAAACACAGTAATAAAAGAAAATCCAGGAAGCATGATCTTAACTCAGGCGTTTTGGTAAATATTATTAATAATAATATATAAGTAAATACCCCACAGATACTAGTGGGATTCCCCTTCAGTGCAGTCAGTCACACTGAGAGTATTGTGCTCGAGCTATCAATGTTGAGAAGGCAGCTAACCGAAGTCTCCTCCCATAGTCCAGTTTGCACTACCATCAAAATCAAAACATAATAGCCCATAAACGCTTGGTCCGCAAGCAGAATAATTCTTGTACATTTATCTATTTATGGTTTTAAGCTGCATTTTTCACTATACACATTATTTTGACTTACATTCAAAATGGTGAAATCCCTTAAAAAATATGAAGATAATCCCCATATAGACTCTATAGTAAAAAATAGATGAAAGACTTTATATACGAGGGTAATCGGTTTGGGTTCCTCCGTTTTACTAATTTTCGCAAAATGTCTTGCTGTATACTGACTTGAAAGTTTTGATAAACCATTGTCTAAGTAACTTCATTAAGTTACTGAGTACTATAACTTTACCTGATGTTACATGTTGGCACCGCACACTGTGGTTTTTATTGGGGTTGCAGACACAATATACTAGATGACACTACCAGATAGGCCGTCTACTTTATAGCAAACATATCACATAAAAAAAATCAAACAATAAACAAAAAGAGCTTTCGCCATCATGGATCGTAATATGGATATCGTATTTGAAATCGGTCTCTTAATAATCCCTGTAAAAATCAAGTTTTGTATTCCTATGGCTCAGGTCACAACTAGTCAACGTGGAACTGAGCAACCAAACAGAATCATAAACGGATTGCAACCTAGAATATTCATTAGACTACTCTGAGCAAAACAAATATCTTACAAACGAAAAGGAATCGCTTAAGATAGCAGTATTGAGAATAAATGAGACGGATCTCACATTATCAAAAAACCTCTAACAGTGTAAAACCTTATATTGCGTAGATTCCGCTGCAGCATCAACGGAGTTTAATGAAACCAAATTACTTTCTATCTTGTTGCGAAAAGAATGAGTAGCTAAAATGTTAAAGTATTAATTATATGCATAATAAAAATAAAATTTGAACATTACATATTATACGCATAACATAATAATGACTTTGATATATTTATATTTATAAGATTTTTGTTAGTTGAGTATTTTCACTGATTGGTGAATATACCTTTTTGTATAAAACTTCTTTTACTAAAGCATTTCTCTTAAAAATTCTTTCAAAGGACACAGCGGTAGCGCATGTGCGTACCCATGCCACGACTCACCCCTAATACTTGCAAATTAAAAGGCCCGGTAGTCCCCCGGGACCACAATTTCGTCGGCAAAGATTTGCTTGGGGCTCAAAATACATTCATTCTCTATGGCCGATATGTACAATCGATCATTAATTACGCTTAGTCATATTACGCGCCACATGTTAACATGCGTATACTCTCCCTAATGAAAAGCCTGACTATTATAGAACAGTCAAAATAAACTGTAATTATAATAATAATAATAATGCATTGTTTGACGTACACAATAATTAATTTCAATATTTTACGCCAAAATATACAAAATATAAAAATTATTTTATGTTTATAAGGTAATTCTAATTATAGTTAATACATTTAATGTAAATCAGTTTAACGTCAATATGTGCCTGTAAAAGCCTATGTGAAGAGAAATATTATTTTGATTCGATTTGCATGTTATTATGAAGTTACCGCAATTATTTGATAAATTCAAAAATTAGTTAAGGGCTATACATGTAGTTAGTTATACTGTATGTAACTTATTACAGGAAATAAATCTCATAATCATCGAGTGTATAATTCAAGTAACGTCTAGTGAAAGTGACTTAGACTCCGGAAACCGAATGTTGATGCCAAGCGAGTGTAGATAAGCATCTGCTGAGTGGTCCCCTTCTGTTTTTCGATCGACACTGTTGCTATTAATTTCTGCGCCCCGTCACAGAGCTAATACGGTATTCGACGTAATGTGATTATATTTGCAAGTAAAATTCGTACTCTTTCATGCGATCTCATTATAGTGTCTGAGGAATAACTTACAGAGAACTGCGTTAGATGTTCATGCTACTTCGGAAGTGAGGAAAGCGCATTTGCACCTAAACAAGTTTGAGATAAATATCAGGTAGAGCCACGAATTTTGAAATTTGTATGCAAGACTATTTGTTCTAAGACGCTAAACATAGGAAACTAGTTTTGGCGGGAACTTTTCTTACTTGGGAGTAGTAGGCAAATGCAGTGCAACAAATGTCAACACAGCGATAGCGGTCTCTAGAGTATAGTATACATGAATAAAAAGCAACTATTTAGTTTGTTATAAATACATTGTTTTAGTGCAATTGCATTGATGTGCAGGCAGAAAAATTATGCGACTATTACTACAATTATGTATAACTAGCTTTCTGTTCGCGACATCATCAGTGTGAAGTTTGGTTATATGCGAGTGCATATAACTGAAGGAGTCTTCAGATTACCTATTTTTTTCAAAATCAGTTTAAAAGTTTATGCTTAAAAAGGCCACAAGCAGTCAGCATATATGATGATGAGATGGATTTCAGCAGTCTGGTTGCTTGTATGCGATAGAATACATTTTTATGCTTCTCTATCAAATTTTATATACATTTCCTTACACTTACTGACCTAGAAACCAAGGAAACCAACAAGATTAAACATTGCCTAACCTACTCTTGCCAATAAGGCCCGCGTTCTTAAAATGTAAAGTGAGGGGAGACGTTAATAAAAATTCCGCTCTGAAACAACAAATTAAACGAAGCCGACCCACTCGAAAAGCCATAAGTACTCATCTCAATTGCCACCGATAAGAAATCCAAGCCTCTGCAATGTATTCGCGGCACGTTTCGGCTCACGGTTTTTTTCTCGCTATGCTACTGTGGCGTTTACAGCGAATTGACTCTTAAATTCTTCAGAATGAAATGTTGAAGGAGTTTTATTAAATCGAGTGTAACCATTCCTAACATTACGCAAATGGCGGGTCCTCCCCTACATCTGTCGCAGGGATGCACCCCCTTAATAAGTGTTAACGCTCGCCGGCTGCGATGAACACTCCGCACGGCTCAGGCTAAATCTCTACAAATTCTTGATACAAATTAATGTCGCGGGAGCGAATCTTCTCTCGTAATTTCATTCCGCGCCCCCGCGAACGACGACCAAATGCGATCACAATAGATGCACGATGTGTTCACAGTATACGTTGTAGCTTCACTATACGCACTTCAAACAACTCTTTAATGGATGGGTGTAATCTTTATTGTTTTGAAAACGACTTGTGATTCTTCCCAGTGACATTTAATTGCTACAAAGTGTTTTAAGAAGTTATGCTTATTTCTGATAGTGGTATTCAATTATATACACGTAATACATATTTAGAAAATATACGTGTGAATTAACAGTCATGACTAAGACACAAATGCTCATTCCCATCATACAAACATTTTCCCATCCCTCGTCGGAACTTAGAACCCATAATCATGAAACAGGTGTACTAACCACTCGGTAATGTAGGTCGTCAAATAGGTTTTACAGAATAGCAGTAATCATTTTGTCTTTCTTTCGATTTATTCGATTCTCTTAAAAATGTTGTACTCCATTTGCTAATAAGATGAACATAAGACCTTTCCGCAATCTAAGGCATTAACTAATTAAGAATTACCAATAACTCATGTAAGTAGTACCATCATAGAGATTGTGATTCATTTCTATTTTTCAGACCATTAACTCTGAATAACACCACGGTAGCGGAACGGGTACGAGTAAAATAAACGTCCGGCGAAATAGTTCCGAACTGGTATCATCGTTGCAAATGTAAATGAACAATTAAAGCGCTCGCCGTGGCCAGGGACAATGATGATAATTATTTTAGTTTGCTGTCGGCGAGGTCGTCAGTCGGCGAGTCCCCGCCCTGCGCCTGGAATGCTCCTCGGCCCCTATTTTCGCCATTAAACAGCGACACTTCTGCTGTTCGTAAATTATTATCAGCGTTTTCATTACTCCATCCAATAACAAAGGATCTGTGAATGTACGTACTGATTCAACTTCGATTCTGAGTACGACCGCGGCTTCTCCGCTATTGTTGCCGCCAGCCATGACTCATATTAGGCCCGAGGTGAAATTTTGATTAATTCGTTACACTGTTCCCAGTTATCCTTTAGTTCCACCGAGCGAGCTTTATTGAAAAGACCACTGAGCTGCGGAATAATTGCAGTGCCGTGATTTCCAATGGAACTGCATGGGCAATGTCACAAAGTCAGCTATTTTAGATTAATTGAAAACCAATACAATATTTGCTTTCAATTCTCTCTCCATTGCTTCAAGCTCGACGTGTATAGTTTGACGTTTTCTATGGTCGTCAAAAATTTAACTCAACAGAGTTACTGGTAAAATATCTTTTTTATTTTATGACGACCTCCGTATTCGAGTGATTGGTATACCGGTTTTAAGGTGTCGCCATCTCTGAGGTTCCGGGTTCGAGTCTCGATGGGGTCAGATGTTTTGCATGATGAATGCGAGCAAAAGTAGCTTAGTCATGGTTGATATAACATATTTCTACCAAAATTATTTATAAATGTATAATATACCCATCAAAAACAACACTTTTCAAAAAAATCAAGTCTCGCAACTTAGTTGTTTCTACGGTAAAAAATTGTGAGATCCATGTAATGCCAAGTCTGTTATTAATTTATTCAGTCCCTACTTAAGCGACTTTCTGTCTTAATACGTCCAGTCCCTAAGATTAGATACGATCGTGGTCCATAACAATTGAAAATCAATTGTGTCTGGAATCTCCGTACTCGATGCATTAAGTTGTTACCTACGTAATAATTAACAGCATCTTATAGTGACGCATATCAATATTAAAAATCTTTATTGTTGTATATAAATATATTGACTTGGCCATCGCACTAAATAATTTAATTAACACTAGTTTTCATGCGCTGTCCGAGTCTAAAACTTGTTTATATTTGGTATTAACCTAAAATTATACAATAACGTAAAGTTGAAACCATTTTATGTCATACGGATACAACCAGAATTTTTTTTTTTTTTACAACTTGTAAAGATTGTAAATCCCAAGACTCTCATTTTAATGTAACTTAAGACATTTTTGATATTTTATAAATAAACATGCTTTGGAGAAACTTATATCAAAACTGTTTAATCCTAATTTATTTATAAATATTCCGTTCTAGCTATGCCATTACTATTTGTACTCGACATTTGAGAATAATTATAAGGTTCATCATCAAATAGTATCTTAGAGTACTTCTAGACATAGTGATGCCATTTATGTAAATGGTAAATAACAAAGTATACAAAACACTCCCTTGAATATTCTACGTTCAGAGTTATTTTTTATATAAATCTAAGACAGTATATTGGTATCTTTCACTTAATTTTTTCACTTATATTTTATTATTTTCACTAAAATTTTAGTTCATAAATATTATTACGCGTTCGCTTCGTATTAGCCAACTTATTCTCCCCGACTAAGCGGACTACGCTCTATAAACTGCAAGTATACTATATCTCGATTTATTTTCATTAATAGATAATTATCACTTTTAGTTTCGCGTTCTATTATTATGCAGTTAATTTAATATTTACACCATCATTTTGATTTAAACAATTTGTAGAAAAATGACATTGTAACCTGGTATACTGGTTTATTTACGTCTAGACAATATTTAATTTGTATTATAATATCAGGTTCAAAAGATAGTTGCAAAATAAATGCCGTAAAACCATCAAGATTTTGTATACTCTTCGTGATATGATAGGTGAATGAAATCTTCCAAGATAATTCCAATAATCCACTGTAATACGCACAAACTTGTCTTAATTACATTATACCTATTGGTACTAATCTGTAAAATTATATACTACTAACTTAGATAATTTTAAATACGATAAAATATTTCAGAACAATTTTAATTGCGTGCATATAACACACTACAAAAAACACCATAAAGAATCAAGCTGGTTTCGAGATGCTTCGCTCACAGCTGAAAGCAGCACTTCACGCGAGGTCTGACTTTCGGTATATAATATCAATCTTTACTTCGAAGAGAAGTATCATTTCATTTCTTTTAAGTACAATTTGGACACAAATTTAACTCAGCTGTATTCGCAATTGGATCAGGTCCATGTCATATCCAATCCCGATTACAGCTGACAAGGCCGCATCTAATCGGAGACTAGACAGAGTGATCTACATTTAAGACACAACTTGTTCATGACTTTTCGATATATGCGGGGTCGCATTCCGCATCGCATTTGCATAGACTCTTGAAGAGTGTACGATTTCAATTTCGATAGAAGACCCATCTGATAAATATAGCGAAGGCATTTGATCAGGCATTTGATCTTGAAATAAGACGGCAGAAACCCTACGATGTGTGAGATACACTAAAAGAGCACCAGTCGAACGATCATAGCAAAAGCCGTGGTAGTGGCGGTCACTGATCAGATCGTGCTCTTCTAGATATCTGAGGAGTTTCACACAGATCACATAGTCTGTCACCTTCGAAAGAAGTTATGCAACGGGTTTGGTCTATGACGCTTTGGGCACCGGGTGTACATTGGCAGAGTTTTATGAAGACATAATTTACTTTATGTCGTAAGAAATCGTGAAAAGCCGCGTTAGCACAGAGCACAACTCAGGACTATACTGTTTTAGCACCACAGTCGGTGCATTCTGGATTACTCGAATTTTGAGTGTTAAGAATGAGCTGCCCCCGCCTAAAAACACATCGTCGAGTTTAGGTGTTCAACCAGTTGGATAAAAATAGTCCAAATATTTAGGTCCGACTTACAGAAAGTGACTAATCGACGGATCCAACTTGGCTGAGCGGAATACCAGAGATGACATATGGAACCAAAACCTGGCCACTCACAATTGGCCTTAATAAGAAAATTCGTAGTCGCCAACAAAATAGCTATGCTCGGAATTTCATCGGATCATATAAGAAATGATGCAGTGCAGTGATCTGCAGAAGAACCAAGGTCACCGACCTAGTCCGAAGAATTACAAATCTTAAGTGGCAGTAGGTAGGGCACATTGCTCACTGGACTGACGGCCATACGGGCGGAAAGTTTTGAAGAGACAGGCACTTGCCAAACACCACAGCATAGGTCTCCACAAGATGGGCAGACGATTGGATGAAGATCGCAGGAAAGCGACCGGAGATCCTATGTCCATCAGTGGCGTCTATTGGCTGAAATGATGAATGATGATACATATATAATATGACACAATCTTAGGAATGCTACATACAGAAATATAAATGTCATAAATTAATACGTCAAAGAAGTTACTAGACAGAACCAACAAGAAAATTAGCAAATTCTATCATATTTCTCTCTTTGTATTGATACAGTCCCATAACCTCAAAATAGCCTCAAAACAAAAAGTTGAGCTAAATTAGCCTAAGTTTCAACAAATATTACATAAGTATCAATACCCATTATACATTTTTAACAATTCAACACAATTATATTCAATACAATTATAACAATTGCACCATTTACTGACATTACATGCATCAATGCCATAATTTTTTTTTTTATCTTTCATATTAAATATTAATGAAGTTTCACCTGCAAATAGTAGTGTATCACACAATTTATATAGATTAAGAATAATTATGGATGCGCCAGCTTATTGAGTAAAACTCAGTCTGCTGTTTAAAACTATAAGACAAATTACGTCACCAGAGACACCATAATACGACAGCTTACTTGACTAATCGTGAACTAACAAAAGTTTGAGAACAACTTTCGAAAATTACAAATAAATTGCCCTAGTTGGTTTACTTACTGGTTCAATCCAATACTAGGTCTCCAACTGTAGACTTGAATAACTTGCACAGCTTCTTTGACATTTTGAAGTGATTATATAAATCTTTCTGTTATTTACATAATTCTATTCAATTATGTAAACAATTGAATAGAATTATCATTATCTTTACCAATTAGAAATACCTGTTGGAATGACCATTACCTCGATTTAAATTAATAACGATTTGACTTAAGTACACCACTTAAGAATGTCAAATCGTGAGAATTTTATTCAAACTAAAGCATTTTCTTTTCTCATCATTTCTTTGATATATTCATAATCCTCTTCAGATAGACATTAGTATATGTTTAAGATATTTTTCTGAAATACCTCAATAAGCAACTAGAATAGAAGAATGAGACAAATACGCGAAACTGTGTAAATTACAATAGAAATAGTAACGGGATGCAATATCGATCTACACTTCCGAGGCAAATGACTTGCTAATTAAATTTCATTGATTCAAAGCTCATTTGTGAAGTGCGTCGGATGCCTACATATCAGTGGCCGCTGAAGTTGCTCGAAATGGAAATGGCGCGTATTCGCAGGACGGGAATGCTTTCAGCTCCCGTAATTCAGTTAAACGAGTAATTTATGACTGACCAAATTACTGGCAGCACTGTATTCAGCTATCTGGTATACGACCCGAAACAATGCAATTCATACAACATTTGTCATCAATATATTTGATGATAAATGTCACGAATAGAGATACCCAGTACCCGATACCATATACCCAATAGTATGTTAAATAAAAAACATCAAGTCAATTTTAGTAATTAAATTTAATTTCATAAAATATATGCAAATAATACGTTCTTTACCGATGTATATATATATATTGCCTCTTGTGTTTGTAAATCTCGAACTCCTATTGACGGTCGCAGTAATCGGTCGAGAATTATCATTACTACTAACACACATGCAAAATTCATATTGAGCGTTGAGCGAGCGAACTTATTGTACTACAATTACGACCCAATACGGTTTGCACATCATTATCGGGTATACGTTTCTACTGTGTTATTATTCTGAATTATGTGATCGGAACTACCAAAGGGAACAGCTATGAAGTATGTCGAGGAGACTGCAAACAACAATCTTACATTTTGTTCAAGTCGATTTGGTAAATTCCGCCTAATCAGATGTCCAGTTAGTTGGCACCATACCAGGTTCCGATGAATTTTCAAATGTTTTAATTTTATATGTACATACAGCAACATGTTACGCGTTACATATTGACTTTGAGATGATTCTTTTGTTACTCGTAATAAGCTCTGTAATTTTAGTGCAAATGTAAATATTGTCATATAGCTAACAGTTAGTTACAAAAAACAAAGTGGACAGTTATCCGATGCTCCAACAGTAATAGAAAATATCGCGAAAAACTTAAATTTGCAAAGCAACTCGAATAGATGTCAAGTCGTCGTTATGAGCACAGACTTTATTTTAGTAGCTCATATTTACCTAAAATCAGGAACTCACTTAATGTTGAATTTTTAAAATGTTGAATGCCGATAAATAAAAGTTCAATTTGTAAAAGTAGAGCTTAGCGATGTTGTGTTACTTACATTGACAAAATTCCTTCCAAAATCCCCTTGCCTAAACACAGCAGTGCTCCATGATAACTTTGGCATCGATTTTTTTCATTATTGAGATAATAGTTAATGTGTTCTCTATTATACAACTATCCCCAACTACTAGAAGTAACTATGTCTTTTTATCACTTGATGTTATTTTTTATGTTACTATAAGTATGTCAAACTACTCACCAACTTAATACTGACTTTAACTGGACATTTAATAAAGAACCAGTCACGTCAATATTTCCGAATTTATAATTTGATTAGTCATCAACATTTTCTAAATACGGCTTTCTCTTATTTTAAGTATTTTTAGTCCATTTGGAGCACACTCAGACATTTTAACCCACTAATATTAGTGAAATTTATAAATTAGTTTTTACAGATATTACAATTTGGGTGGTATCCTAAAACATGGTGTCTGTGATGGTGTCTATAGATACACACATCAGAAACACTTTCGCATGTTCAGTTTTGTGCTAGTGGAGTAGTTTTGGATCAATAGGGCCCAAAACCACTCCATTAGCACAAAAAGACTGTCAGTACATCCTTATAAGTAATGGTGACCACTTCTAGAGTAAATGACCTATAGGATTAGATGTATATACTTGTTTAGTTGTAACTTTGCCAGAACACTGGCAAACTATTAATAAATTATCATTTATTTCTGTTAAAACATTCAAAACTAACCTGATACCTGAATATAATCAGCACGTTCTCTTTTGCTTAGCCCTATTATTATCCATTGAAGTAGATACCGAATATGCAATTAATAATCTACAAAAAATACACCGAAACTAAAATGAATATATATGCCTGTAAATGCTTATGTAAAATACCTAAAGTTTTTTTTTTATTATATCTAGAATATGTATCTAGGTCCTACGAGTTGTCTATTGGCTAACTTATTTCGAAATTTTCGAAATGTTCAAGTACAAAATGTACGAGATAAAATCTTATTTTCATAAATAGAAAAAATATACTTATTAAATAAGAATATAATTTAGTACATCAAAGGTTACTTATGCATTAAATAATAATCAGTCACATATCTGATATGTGATATCGACATGTCATCGTAAATTTGGAATACTATGTTCCCGTAGATACATATACTATGCGCAGGTATTTCTGATTTAGGGATGTTTATCATATATTTAATTAAAATATAAATAAAATCTGTCATGACTAAAATTAGATCTAAACTTCCATTTATGCTTCCATTTTAGTTATAATTGATAGGCGGTTAGTATTATTATTTTGATACAGACTAGATTCCTGTGAGCGTTATACTATTGCAGCACTGACACTAGATCAAGTCTATATTGCAAGTGCCTGTTCTATTTACACAAAAAGTGACTCTAAATTGTGTAAATGTATTAAAATGTTCTGTATATACTATGTAGCAGCAGAACTTAACAATCAAATTAACATAGGTACCTACATTCTAACATTTTGCGTTTTAGACTTAACATAAATTATTTTCCATGGTAAGTACGCTTTCAAAGTATTTTGTCGATTTGTACTTTGCAGTTAGTCTCAGAATTATCAAAAGCAATCACGTATATAGACAGATTTAAATCATGCTATTGAGCAATACCTACATTTTAAATCTTCAAAACTTTTATTAGAAATATATTAATTTTATTTAGAACAGTTACATAATTGAAAAGTCTATTTTTTTATTTTATTTACTTTATCAATTCACAGTTTATGTACTTTCAAACAATTACCCACAACAACAAATTAATCAATTAATTAACTACTATCAAAACAAAGTTGATATTTTCGATTTTATAGTTATTATAATACCAAAAAAACTGAAGATATTGTAATCATATAAATAATTCATCTTAATCCGAATAAGATTATTTTAATCTTTTTACTGTGTAAATATGTGTTAAAGCTTCAAGTAAGTAGGTGTTGTTCTATTTCGTCAACGCCCACCCGCCACTCATAATAAAATAAATAACAAAGAGAAATGACAGTTCAAAACCATCAAGCCCAGTCATCATTTTTTGTAATTTGTATTATACCAATTTGATACTAAGAAAAATGAGTGTAGCTTAATAGTTTGGTTATTGACTTATCAAACATTAGTAAATATTAAAGCATTTTATTGATTTTAAAAATTGTTTTTAATGGTAAGATTCATCCATACTTTTTTAAGCAATCAATAGACTTTTAATCTACAACTACATGTAAAAGGGCATTATCAACCGCTTCTCATAATGTATTGTTAAACTAATTCACTTACCTGAATTAGTTAGTGTATTGTCACCAAGGCCGGTTGATGTATCAACCTCAGCGTGAGCTTCAACAACGCTAATTGCGAAAAACAATGCGCATGCCCACGCGCAGCCCGCCCTCACGAGCCACGCGCGCTGTCCACGAACGCATCCCCTTAACCTCAGTCTAGCCATATCACATCACAGACTTTTTCTCTATACTACACTAAACTCTCTAAAAGTTGTTTAGAAATTAAAGCTAGCAATCAAAAACTTAGTTAATATATGTTATCTTTCATTTGAATACCGCCGACGTGTATCAGCTTGCAAAGTTATTGTTCGTATAAGTTCGTGGAGTGCGCGGGTCGTTAAATGTACGGCGTGAGCGCGGTGGCGGCAGCGTGGTCGCGACGGCACTGTCCGTGAACATTGCGATCGGCGGTGGTCCGGCTCCAGCGAAGTCGCTGGATCTCCGGCTGCTGCGAGGAGGGTCGTGCGCGCGCACCGCCCGCGCCGGCCAATCGCGCCAAGGGGAGGGCCCGCGCGTAAGACGCACGGAAGTATATGCGAAGGCCTATGTACGAATGATAGCGGACAGGTGGTTTCGCGGCTGTAATTAGGCCTCCGATAACTTATTGCTACATAAATAAGCTTAAACTCTGGACGATTAAGATAGCGCTGGAACATTGCGGATTCTCGACGATCTATTTGCTTACATTCCCGATTCATGAATACTGCTGAAAACGAAACACTCTTTTAAAAAGTTTTTAAGAAAATTTGCTGTGAAATAAAACAGAGCTTTTAATTTAAAAGCTATAACAGCTTCTCTAATAGGTAATCGTCTTAAATAGATATTTCATTTAACTTTTTTGCATTGGTACAAATAAACGTATAATTTTTCTATAATTTAATAAATAGATTTTTGAAGAATATAGAATTTCAAAGAACTCAATATACCTATTGCGACTGGTATATTATTTTGTGAGATTACAACGAATAATAATTATAAAATGAAACTGAGAATAAAGGAAAGTAGAAGTCGAGGATAAAATTGCACGTGACCCAATACAAAGTCGCTTGTATTGGACAAGACTGCGGGTCTTACCACCAACCAACATTTATCCAGCATGATATCAGTTAGACCAAACCGCTTATAATGAAATTTGACCATTGAAACAGAAGTGGATGTCCAACTATGGGTGTTTGCGCTTAGTAGTAATGATATATAAACCTTAATGCATTTGTTCCCTATGGTACCTACTCAATGGGATTGCTATCTACACCATTAATTAAATCAGATTACCAATTTAGATAAAATGGTAATCCTGATCTAGTGCGTACTCTAAGCGTCACTTCCTTATGATCCAAGAAACCCTTCGAATAACATAAATAAAAAAAAAAACGCTATTTTTATTACGACCACAGTTTTCAACCCAAACATTACTGTTTGTGTGGAAAATTCTCAGTTGGATTTTTATATTATGCTTAAAATATGTTTATTTTCAAATACACACCAGAGGCTCGGCTATTATTAAACTTAAAAGAAAAATGTATAAATTGTAACCTTTAAATTTATTATTATATATTTTCAATTCTTGTATTATCTGCAAGTCCTCAGGGGTTTGCCGACTCTCGGGAATCGGCAGTCTTCAGATTCTTGAGAAGCTCGGGAATAAATGATTTTTATTAGGTAATTATGCGATATGAAGGCGAATTCACCTACAGTTAGCGATATCCTCTCAATGTTGAAACGAGCAAACATCCACGCAAACATCGTTTATCAGCAGTCATTACTGTCTCTCAAAATCTCAGAATATGGGTGCGTATAATCCGCAATTAGAGTGTAATAAGTTAAAAACTATGTGATCTTCAGGATTATCTGGTAAAGAACGTAAATGTTTCTGATTACTGGCCTAAAACAATATGGACGATGATGAGGCAAACAAACAAGTTACTACACTTGTTTGTTTGGTCATCACTACAGTTTTTATCAGAATTACTAATGATTTTTAATTAAGTTTGTGTCTAATTTTATTAGGAACAAAAATTATTAATTTTGAAATAACTATATTATGATCAATGTAAACTTGTATATTCGTGATCAGCTCGTCAAGGAGAACAATACTATCGAAAATTTTGAGTCGATCGCCGCTCGCCAAACTGCCATATAAACTGTGCCATGTACTTTATTGATTATATAAAAAAAAACACTCCTAAGTAAAGGCTATTATCAAGTAATCGATTCTTAAAATGATTAAATTGTATGGAAATAGGAACAGTGTTAATTTAACAATATTTGGTAATAATATAATATTTATTTTTAGTATACAGTAAATTATTTATATACAAAAAGGAAGTTCAACACTACCTTTTTGACACATAATTTTTGATATGCGTACATACTGTCAAAGTTGTTAACTATCAGTATATTATCTAAGACTGAAAATGTTTATTTTTGTATGAGTTGTATAAAATACTAGCTTTCCGCCCGCGGCTTCGCCCGCGTTATATTCGAATTTCCCACAGGAAGGATATGTTTTAACAATACTGCCATACAACCTTTCACCCCCTCCTTTCAACCTTTTACAACCCTTTTCTGCTTTAAAAGGTAGCCTCTGTCCTTTCTCAGCCTCTAGACTATCTGTGTACCAAATTTCATTTAAATCGGTTCAGTAGTTTTAACAATATTTCCATACAACCAATAATCCCTCCTTTCAACCTTTTACAACCCTTTACAACCTTTTTTGCATGAAAAAGTAGCCTATGTCCTTTCTCAGGCTCCAGACTATCTGTGTACCAAATTTCATTTAAATCGGTTCAGTAGTTTTAACAATATTTCCATACAACCAATAATCCCTCCTTTCAACCTTTTACAACCCTTTACAACCTTTTTTGCATGAAAAAGTAGCCTATGTCCTTTCTCAGGCTCCAGACTATCTGTGTACCAAATTTCATTTAAATCGGTTCAGTAGTTTTGGTGTGAAAGCGGAACAGACAGACAGACAGACAGAGTTACTTTCGCATTTAAATATTAGTATGTATGTATGTATAGTATGGCACAAAACAATGAGCTTTTCCACAAATACTGTTTTCACAGTACTTTTGATTAAAATTTCACCGTCTTCAATTTTCACAGATGACACTCCAGTTTTATTTATTCGAGTTCATTAAAATGACGATAACTTTTTTTTTAATGAACCGATTTTGATGAAACAAAGTTTAGATATTATTCTGAGTTAAAACAAAGGAAATAGTGAAAGTTTCAAGCAAATCGGTTCAGTACTTTCGGAGATAAACGTGAACATACATACAGACAGACAGACAAAAAATTCCAAAAAATTTTTTTGCTTTCTAATAATTTTCTATTTAAGTGCCCCTCTATCCATTTCAGTCAAAAATACTAAATGTACAGACAAAATATTTTTACTGTCTTATTATATGTATAGATTAAAGTTTTCTACCCGCTAATATCTAAAATCTAAAAACGATATCTATCACACTAAAATTTTAGTATGGTATCTTTTCAAATCGTATCTTAATCTTCTACAATGTTGCCCTTAGGTAATATTGTTGCCTTAATAATATCGTGGCTATTCATGAATATGAGATTTTGCTAAAATGCTAATACCAAAACATGACACTTAAAACTAAAATATTGATTCTAGTTTTCTTCCATTGTTGGGAAGTGCCAGACGACTGCTTTACTATCGCGCATAGACGAACTTTAGAACATTGTAGAAGATTAGACCTAATGTAGCTGAAGTGGATATTTCAGCTAGCGCAAGGTTTTTTTTGGCGCAAGAATTCAAAAATTTTGAAAATGCAACGTTACTTTTCATTAATAAAAATATTAGCGATCATACATTACACACGGTAATAAGGCTATAGAAGTCAAGTAAAGTGTGAGAAGAATTGCATTGTAAAACACAATGGAATCTATGATACTTACGATATGTTAGACACATTACCTGAAACCTTTTTCACTTTTAAAACGGAATGGCTGTTAAAGTCAAAAGCATCTCAGATAGTTAATAACTTTTCTAGTCAATTGTGCACTCACCTGAAGCTAATTAACTGGAAGGATAATGGTGGTAGTACTGAAGTGTTAGCTATCTAGTCAGTTAACAAAAATAAAACGATACAGGTTGACGTAGCAAGTACCTAGTACAGTTAACAAAGAGAAGGTCAAATGCTTTAAATGTAAACAAATTAGACATCTTAAAAAAAAACTGTCTTTAAAAATAAAGTAGAAAATCACCAATGCCAGTACAAGCTTGATGTTGATGCTTTGCTGTATGGATGCAGATATTGACACCGACAATTGACACCGACAATTGATATGTAGACAATGGCGCAACGAATCACGTTACAATTCTTAAGGGAAGGACTTCTTTCAAGACTTTGAGCATTTTAGACTAATGCAGTTACAACAACCGCAGTTTATTATCTAAGCTACAGGTAAAGTTAAAATGAACACTGTGATTGATGGAAAAAGAGAAGATGCTACTCTGAATTGTGTTTAGTATATACCACAATTGAGAAAAAGCGTATTCGCAGTACTATCCATGCAGGACCGAAACCCAAGAACTTTGTAAGAATACGATTGATGAAAAAGTGACTAATAAGACAATATTGAAAAGTAATATTTACTAGACTTCATGGCAATACCTCGGGTGAATGCAAAAGCCAATTTGATAGCTGGTAAGTTGGATACTGTATACTTATATCATCACCTCATGGGTCATCGAATAAGCTTCAAGTCAGTATATTTAAGAACGTGAACTTGATATTAAAGTTTCTCCAATGAACACTTGTGTGAAGGTTGCATTTTCAGTAAGGTACACATAGTTCTGAAGTTTGGAGTTCAAAAAAGAACAAAACAGCTTGGGGCTGTCATGCATTCTGATATATGTGAGCCATTTCTTCCGTCGAAATCAGAATATCGCTATTTATTGATAATCAAGATTGTAGACGAGTAAAGCGGATAATGCGATATTTACAGTATGCTTCGGATATTGGTATCTACATAAATCTACAACAGAAACTACATTATAATCTCTCTAATCATCTAAATGCACTCTGCATTATAGAAAGTTTTCTCACACTGATCACGGTGACTATAGCGGTACTGGAAGATTCACTTCTGGAATATTATGTTTTTATACTGGAGGTACAGCATCTTGCCCTAACCAACAACAACAAAGTATGGCAATACCTACTACAACAGCGGTAGTTTAAGCTGCGAGCGAAGGTGCCATAAAATGTTTCTGGTTGACTCGTCTGATAAATAAGATGACTCGTAAAAGAGCATCATCAAATTAAATGTTGATAATAAAGCTGGAATCAGACTTGCAAAGAAGTCTAAATTTTACAAAAGGACGATGCGTATCCGGATTTGCCATTTCCTCTTGAGAGAGCAACAACAACTAGACAGCTAAAAGTGACAAAAATTTGAACAACTGGTAAATATGTTTACAAAACCTCTATCTAGATCAGCATTGTTCAAATACATGCAGGTCTACACAATGTGAAAAGACATTACAGTTACTGCCAGGCACGTTGTAAGAACAATCACATTGCTAAACAACGGTTGTTGATTGTCAGTATATTATTTAAGTCTGAAATTATATATGTTTATTTCTATACACTAATAATATTTGAATAGTGATTATTATAGACATACTAGCTTTCCGCCCGCGGCTTCGCCCGCGTTATATTCGAATTTCCCACAGGAAGGATATGTTTTAACAATACTGCCATACAACCTTTCACCCCCTCCTTTCAACCTTTTACAACCCTTTTCTGCTTTAAAAGGTAGCCTCTGTCCTTTCTCAGCCTCTAGACTATCTGTGTACCAAATTTCATTTAAATCGGTTCAGTAGTTTTAACAATATTTCCATACAACCAATAATCCCTCCTTTCAACCTTTTACAACCCTTTACAACCTTTTTTGCATGAAAAAGTAGCCTATGTCCTTTCTCAGGCTCCAGACTATCTGTGTACCAAATTTCATTTAAATCGGTTCAGTAGTTTTGGTGTGAAAGCGGAACAGACAGACAGACAGACAGAGTTACTTTCGCATTTATAATATTAGTATGTATGTATGTATAGTATGGCACAAAACAATGAGCTTTTCCACAAATACTATTTTCACAGTACTTTTGATTAAAATTTCACCGTCTTCAATTTTCACAGATGACACTCCAGTTTTATTTATTTGAGTTCATTAAAATGACGATAACTTTTTTTTTAATGAACCGATTTTGATGAAACAAAGTTTAGATATTATTCTGAGTTAAAACAAAGCAAATAGTGAAAGTTTCAAGCAAATCGGTTCAGTACTTTCGGAGATAAACGTGAACATACATACAGACAGACAGACAAAAAATTCCAAAAATTTTTTTTTTGCTTTCTAATAATCTATTTAAGTGCCCCTCTATCCATTTCAGTCAAAAATACTAAATGTACAGACAAAATATTTTTACTGTCTTATTATATGTATAGATTTGAGTGTATATGAAGTGTTATGCTCCGTAGGGGCATCACACAAATATCGATATAAAATTCGAAAACATTAGTAACACAGAGCAGGAACGACCTCGGGCCTCACGAAGTTTCTAATCGTGGACCAGTGCTAAGACCGACGCTCCTATATTCTATATTCATCATCCTCATATTGTGCTGTTGCTATCAATTGCTATTGATTAAGAATAAAATGATAGATTCATTGTTTCTTAATTAAGTTTGTTATAACTGCAATATTACAGTTGCAAAAGCCATATGTAAGACAATATGCCTTAATGTATTGACAAATGAGGAACCAATTGTGTGATAGTTCTATAATCTAAAACTTTGCATAAGTACACTTCTAAGAAGAAGCTGCTATTTGTCTGATATGACTGTACAGCTTTTCAGATTAGAAAAACCAAAGCTGCAGAAGTGAATGAAGACGCTGACATTTCTTTTACTGCCCTGAACACTTTGACTACTTCAAATAAAAATTTGTAGTATATAGAGTCCGATGCTACATATGTCCTCTCGAAAGACAGGCAGGTTCAATGAAATTGACTGAGTAATGTTGGAACGGCAAGATTGGTTTGTTTTAGTTATTTTCATATAGTCATGTCGTATTATACTATTGTGGGGATATGCCACGAACGTTGAAACTATTTTTGGAGTACAAAAATACTTTAGAGTAATTTGCGCTATCTATCGATATCGATCGATATCGGGTTCCTTAAGATAGAAAGAATCCCTCGGATATTTATTTAAGAAAATAAATATATTGACTGTAGCCGTATATTTATGAAATGAAATTAAATATTTTTATTTGCAAATAACAATGGTTTGTTGTTACATATAGGTAATTACATATGAGTAGTCGGTGCATTACAAAATTTGTATGACTACTAATAACACCAGAAATTACAACTGTTTTAGCAACACTATAATATCACCGTCCACAAAGTGAGAGTAATGGATGCTTATTCACTTAATGTTAGACAATAATTAAAGTAATATAAACTATTTATAAGCAACTAAAATATGCTTTATTTATATATATTTTTCACATATATTGTCCTATCATCCTTAACAGCCAAATATTGTCGATCTATTAACATAGAATGTATGCTAACGCATACATTAATTAATAATACTGTGCAGTGGTGCCTTAATTATTATCTAATATTAAGTGAATAAACGTCCATTACTTTATTTATAGGGTACCAATTTATATTATGTGATGATTTGTTTAATTATTTATAGGTGCCATGTAAATACTATTTGTTTTTAGAATAAATAGTACGTATTTAAGAAGAAACAAACAAAGAAATAGATTTATATATGTAATATATTGGTAAAAATTATTTATAGGCTAATTAAATCTGCAATTTCATAAAATTTTCTGGAGCTGTATAATCTAAAGTTAGCACATGTCTTTGACAAGCAAAATAAGTCATGTTTCAAAGGGAGTGATTTAATTGACTGATATTATACATAGGCATGGATAAAGATAATTTATAAAATATCGTAATTTTACTTATTTATTAAACATCTTTAAAATAGGTAGTTTTGCAGCTGGGTGTTAGACAGCAGCAATCCAGCTTTTTGATATTGCCAGCTGCCTGACAGTCAAGACGCAGAACTCTTTATATAAATTTAGTGTAGGATATCGAAAACTTTTATAATAGAAGCAAAACTTTTCAATAAGCTTATATTTTAACCTTACTAAAAATAAAAATAAAAGTAGCTGTCTGTCAGGTGATTTAAATAAAATTTACTATATAGATAGGTTATTATTTCAATGCGAAAAGGGACTTTAAGGGGTGGAAACAGGGGATGACAATTTGTATGGGAAATACGTCATTCTTAAAACTTATATTTTACAGTATTGATTAGATATAAATAAACACTTAAAATTAGTAACAATTATACAATAAAAGAAGTTAAAATAAGGCATTAAAGTTTTTGTTTGAATAGGCTCGGAAATCATTGAAATGCTGTAAATTGATAGAGGGATAGTTTGAGACCCGCAGAAAGAAATAGGCATTTTTTGCCACGGTTAAAAATACTTTTATTGCGGGATAATCTGATAAAAAAAGTGATACGAATTTCACATTTATTGTTCTTATTGTTACTGTTAAGAAAAATATATATTTTGAGACATTAGTATAAAATAAATAGGTATGAGTAGATATAAAATCTATCTCATCTAAGGATGATAAGGAATATGTAAAAAGTAATATGTTTACTAATATCTTGCATAATAATAACGCGTAAGTGTAAGTACTACTCCAATAACATTGGTATATAAACTAGAGAATGATGGATGATCGATTAGTTGTAAAAGATTTTCATCAAATGAAAGGTGGAATTATGTTGAAACTTTGTCTGCTATTTTCTCACTCCATACCGCAAATTGTTTTGCATAGTCTGCTCAATTAATACTAAAAAATTAGGCAGTTAGATGTAATTGTTCTGAATAGTGAAATTGAAGAGTTGACGATCATTTAGTGTGACGTATTTAAATTCAAATTCAAAATCATTTATTCAGTCTGGGCTGTTACAAGCACTTGTGAATGTCGAAAAGCTACGCCATCGGTTCGCAAATCTACGGCGGGAGACCTTGTACTGAGAAGAACCGGCAAGAAACTCAGCAAGAGCTTTTTTTTTCCCTTTATTAAATAGATACAGAGTCGTCAATTTGGAAAATGACTTCAATATTGATAATTCATGAAGTCACTTTCCATTACATAATATAATTAATAAAAATATAATTTGAAACCATGCCTATATTAGGAATGCCGTGTCATACAGTTTTAAAAAAATATATTAAAGTTAAATTAAAATTATAATAAATACGAGTAGTACCCAGTATAGCAAAGAGCAGACTCATCTCCGCTGGCAGCACCCGTTCACGAGCATGACGCATCAACCAGCCATCGCTTCGCTTAACCATGTTTTAGGGAACGTAACGACCCGCCTCACACGACACTGCCGAAGAGATTTTAATGAGAGTATGACTACCCTTGAGCCACAAAAGCTAGCCCCTAGCCGTGTAAATTATCACAACTAAAAAAAAAACAACCGCAGGACACGCGCATACAATCATTTAAGAACTAGAAATCATTTATTATGATACAAGTAACAAAAGTGTTATTATAATAGGTACAGTTAAATATACATATTATTATGTTACACAGTTACCTAAGAATTTATTAACAATTTGTTTATTTCAACGAGCGAGGGTTTTTTAGTCCCAGACACTTCGATCATCTAAGTAATCCTGCACTCGATAATATCCTTTGCTCATTAAAGTTTTTTTTACTCGAGTTTTTAGTTTATTAAAGTAAAGTATATAACGTAACTTATAAAGGTGATATAAGTAACGAGTAGGTATAAATTCAAATTATAAAATTAATGTGAATTTAAAAAAAAATATTTCCTAGAAACAATTAAAAGGCAACATCGACAGAAATGAAGTATAGTTATTTGTAAATTCCATTGCTGCCGCGCTGCGCTCGAATTTAACAAACAATCGAGCTGTCGGTGGGTTAGTGGGGACTGCCCGTCATTTTGACTGGTGGTTTTATCCCGAAACCAAGATCTTTTACGTAGCACCGTTGCACATTTGAGAAGAATGACCATTATTTTATGTCAACCTGTCTTCGAAATCATCATTTGACGGGTGTCAACGTCCAGCAAAAGCTCAAAAATGGCTTGAAGGGAGGATGAATCTGATATATTGAGGTGATTTAATTTATAGTATAGCGACCTTTCAACACAATCAATATATTAAGTCAGAAAGAGAATAAAACGTGGAGTAACTAAGTCAGACTTATATTAACTTTATTAATATAGGCCTATTTATTTGTTATTGATTACTAAGATTTTAATTGAGATTGTTAATTTGGCACCAATACAATAGGCTATTTGACAGGTTTTTAAAATCCATTTTATATTATGCAGTAGAGTCTAAGGAACCCAGTAAAAGTTGTTATTTTTAATTCTGGTATATATTAGCTGAAAAACATCGAATTAAAAATTCAATATTTAAATAGTGTGCCAAAACGCTACTTTGACAATATGGCGCTGCAGTGAGGTCGGTGACGTCACTTGCCTGTATTCTGATCTGTGACAGCTGGCATATATATTTGTTTGTTGTAAACAAAAAACGAAAGTGCGATTGGATTTACTTTTTATCAGTGATTTATGTAACAAAATGTTGCAGATGGTTAGGTCAGTTACAAATGGTGTGCAGTTCCAAAATGTACAAATACGTCGTTAAAAACTCCGGAAAAACTATTTGTAAGTGTTCCAAAGAATATCGAAGTGCGCCGAAAGTGGTTGCTACTTTCTCGGAGGGATCATAATGACATAGCGAATAGTACAAATATTTTCTTTTGTGAAGATCATTTCGATATAAGTAAACATAATATTTATATTTTGTAATTATTAATTACATTGAAAATGTTAATATTTTCGTTATTGATTTGAGGTTATAATACCTCTAATGTTTTTAACAGAATGTCTCTTGCAACTCACTTCGAATATTTCCGCTGTTTTCCATAATATTTGTTAAAATTTGTAGCTACAGAGTCCTATGATTTCAATATGCAGTACACTAAAAGATCCCGATTAAAACTTGTTTGTTCGTTACAGATGGAAAATAACATGGAAAATTACTATCAGTACAAAATGGGTTTCAGTCAAAATAATTTTAAAAGATAAAGTTCTGCCTTCTAAATTTCATTGCATTTCGATCTGCATTTGTCAAACGGCAAAGAACGGAACTTGTTAAACAATGTGAAGACATTCAATAACCGACGTAACGTGAATAAATTATCGTTTATGTTCTCGAAATTGTGCCAAAAAAACTTAATTATTTATAACCTATATAAGTTCTTGTGGAAGTTCATATTATTTCACTTTCTTATGATATAATTTAAGTTACCAGTAAAGTGTAATTATACTTACGAGTACTTTGCTGTTTTTACATTTTTTAGCTCCGAAGCATAAAAGTCAGAATTATTTTTGAAAAATAATCCGACCATGATTGCGTCGACTTGCGGTAGGTTTCTGCTGTCTGCTTTTACAAAATCGTTGTCCATGGTTGAAAGTACTTGTAAAATAGTGCAAATAAACAAAAAAAAAACAATGCATAATAAAGAAAATCTTAATGTAACGGAGATAATCTACCACAACTAGGCGCAACACAAGTAGGCAAACGAAGTTTACAAGCAAGTGACGTCATGATAAATTCGACCAATCAGGAGCGTTTTGTGTCACGTGACAAACGTTTAAAAAATGCAATTTTTATTTACGGATTTTAAAATAAATTAATCATTATTTTCAACTTACGTTAATAAATAATCATTTTTTAACTCTTAATTTATACTGTTAACAGTAATTGACACTTTATTTTTCGCATTGTCAAATAGCCTATTACGGACTACGGGGAAGTAAATAAATGTCAATCTATGTGTCAATCTGAAAGCCAAAAGCCAAATATGTTGACTGACGACTGACGTCAATCTATGTGCGACGAAATGAAATGATAAAATAGAAAAATAAATAGAAGTATTACAAGAATATGTGAAACAATATTTTATGAAATAAAATGGATTCTAGCAATCGCTTTAGACGTAATGACTTGGATATAGATAGTTTTAGAAATGACGAACCTGGCTTCGATCGAACAAGAATGAGACGCCAATCGGGCGGATTTGTTGACTTGGGTAATGAATCACAATATGGTTCAGGTGGTCACCAGGCATCTGGTGCCAATGAAATATTCGCCGATATACAGGTACACTATCGCGTATTTTATTTTCAAATGTTTGGTAATCGAATGATGTATTATGATCATCCCAACTAATAGATATATTCCTAGCAAATTGCATGTGCTTACCCAAAGTTAGTATTGATAGGGCTATAGTCTACCACCCGGTGAGAATTGGATTCACCTCATACATATTTGTTTTTTTCGAAGATGTTTCTTCATAGTGGGAACAAAGATTACATGTTACACTGTATATCGATAAACATATCAGTACCTGGCAAAATCGAATACCCGATTAGAAAGAGACGATAATAATGGTAATGTTATGTATGATACGTATTGTAGCTCTGCCCAATTTTGAAAATAAATACCTATATTCGGGTGGCCCACCTACTTTATTTTAATTACATCTGCCTACTTTGATTTTTATCTAGTAGTTTTGTGAATGTTGTTCTGATAGTAAATATTATTTTTTTAACTTTATCAGAAAATTTAATAGAACAAAACATCCATATTTAAATTAAATACAATTTTAAATAAAGTTTATTTAAAATTGTAATTTAAATAAAGTAATTTAAAATAGTATTTAGACACATGGACAAGGAGCAGAAAAAGGAATATCTTTAACTTGTTTATTTAGTTACCTGCAGCTACTTCACAATTCTAGATCCAAAGTACTCATCAAGACAAATGAAACGAGTTCAAACTCAATGGGCTTATATTATTAAATTACTGAGTTCCCTTGGTTATCGTAACTTCTATTGCATGCCACTGCAGCTTATTCATGACTTATACCCAGCACATACCGACATACAAGTCACGTGGGATAGCTCAGCTTTTGGTCCATTTATATGAAATTAGAGTATTCTATATATATATATAAATACTCTACCTTCTGATAATGTTACAGTATTAACATAGTCTGGTTAAGTTAATACTTTAACATTATAGAAGTTACAGTATTTTTATATACTAAAGTGCTGCCAACAAATCTTTTAATTAAACAATACCCAACTTATTAATTCAATAGTGGACTTTACAACTAATAATTATTTTCCATTGCTTTATCAATACATTTAGATTGATTGCCTATATGTGTTAAAGAATTTTGGTAAATATCTGTTTTCTGTATTTGCTCAAACATATCAATGAATAAAAAACTCAAACTCGCACTTAAATTTCATCTCACCAGTAATAATATTGATTTGATTTATTTTAGGGAGATGTTCCTTGGTGGAAGTCAAACTTTTTTATATCACAACCAGTCTTATTTGGGACTTGGGATGGAGTTTTTACATCATGCCTTATCAATATTTTTGGAGTGATTGTATTCCTGAGATCTGGGTGGATTGTAGGTCAAGCTGGTGTTGTGAATGCAGTTTTTATAATTCTATTTACAGGTTAGTTTAAATTTATTATACAGTATAACAAAGTATACAATAAAATAGCTACTTTTCATAAAATAAGTCTTACATATTTTTATATAGTGGCAGTTTTGAAATATAAGAAAGTATGTTTAATTTTATATATGAAAATTATGATTAAAATTTTTAATTTTAAGTTTTAATTTGGTAATGTAATGCCTATGTAAAGAAATTCTTTGTCTTTGTAATTAAGTCATAATTCTCAATTGGACAAACTTTTAAATTATATATTTTAAAGGATTTTTTTATTTATTGGTTTTATACTGAAAAATGTATACTTGTACATCTGGGATGTTCTATTTATCAACATCATATGTAAAATCTTTTTTAAACACAAACTAAATACGTCTGTTGGTTGGAGCAAATACAGAATGAACTCAAAATAATATGGAAAGTAATGTGTAAAGTAAAAATAGAGTAATAAAGTCTTGCAAAGTAATATTCATTACTTCGCAAGACTATGTTTCACAGTAAGTATCATTTTTGACAATATTGATATATTGCAATTCATATATTATTGCTATATCTCAATATTGATATATATAATTTATTGCGATTCAAATAATAAATTCAAATTTTTTACAATAAACATGAGGACATTCTGAAAAATTTACTTTTAGTAAAAAAATATGACCGGTTTTTATTAAAAAAAAACATGTTTAATAGAGCATGGTTTTCTTCCATGATATTAATTTTATGAGCTTGCTCTATTCAATCATTTTTATGGTTGTTACATTGTAATTGACCACTAATATTTAAAGATATTATTAAGAATCCTAAAAAAATATTTTACATGATTTTTTGTGATATGTTGACAAACAAGCACAGTGCCCATTTAATAGGAAGTGGTTACAGTGGCACCTTACGAGATTTGCAGCATATCTGCAACCCCCACAAAAAGTACAATACATTGCCAACATATGACAAGTCGCTGTGTGAATAGAATATGATATTTTTTTAAATAAAAAAATAACATAAACATGTGAATCGACAGGAGTTTGTTACACATAATATCCATGCAATAAATCTAAGTATTATGCATATTATTGCACTTTTGTTAAAAAGAGTTCAAAAATTTATTAAGATGGTAATTTTAATTGAATACTAGATTAATGTGTGTATAATCGTTTTTGTTTTAGTATTTGTGGCCTTGATCTCAGTTCTGTCAGCAATTGGTATATGTGACAGATGCAGGATAGAAAGTGGCGGTGTCTACTTCCTTCTAGCTCATACCCTTGGATCACGCATGGGAGGAGCTTTAGGCATAATATACTGTTTTGGACAGGTATCCTCATTATTCTGTGCAATTATGTGTGCTTTTGAAAAACTAGGCAGTGACATGGTTTATGCCCATTATAATGTATAAATTTAATTTATATTATAGTCAATAGTTCGACCTATGCATAGAATAAAGGTACATCTGCAAAATCACGACTTTACAGGAGAGCGATTCGAAGTTTGCTTTGTACAAAATTTGATATAACTTTTTTTTCTCTTGTACTAGACAACTGTTTTTTTTCTGAAATACATGAAACTGTATAAAGCAATGTTTTGTATATAAAAAGTAAATATTAAACTATTATTTCTGAATTTGGTATTGTTTATGTGCATAAGTGACCTTTTACTTCGGACATATCAACGTTGTATATACATTTGTAACTTTATTTTAGGGAGAAAATTAAAAAAGTGTAAGTATCATGTGTGGTTGTAGCTTTTTATTTCGTAATTTAATTTTTCCCAAGCAGTTATATGTGTAAAAAAGTATATAATACAGAATAAAACAAAGTAGTAGTAAATAAAACATTTAATTTTCATAATTCTTACTGTGTAACAATATTAAATATACTTAATTTCCATAAGTTTAAACAAAAAAATCAGTAAGATAAGAATATAAGGAGTTATTTATTGTTACACAATTTAATTGATTTATAAAACATAATGTTTTAAATCTTCGAGTAATCAACTAAATACAACGTCAGTGCATATTACTTGAATACTATATAAAGGTAAGAGTACGTAGAATAAAAATCAAATTATAAAGAAAAAGCTGCTTTATTATTTAACACTTAGCAGTTGCTGTTGTATTATTTAACACTTTCTGTTTTGATAAAAGGTTCAATATATGTTTATAGCGTGTATTTTTCATGTTGGCTACCCTTATTACAAATACTATTAGAAATAATTGTTAATATATTTACTGTGAGAGCGTACACTCGAGCGACCGACTTTACTAAGAACATGAACGTGTCAATGCATCCATGCGCAAGGTACGTGGGAGCGCCGTTTCAGACGGTGAAAAACGTTACTTGTGCGGACAGGTCCTTACTCGTTGGAGCAATAAAACACATGTACCTTTATTCAATTGCTAACTTGGTAATTATAAAAAATATAAAATTGTAGATTTTACTACTGTAAAATATAGGTAAATTTAACACCATTTATATAAAAAAAAGGCATTTGGTGCTATAATCATATGTAACCTTATAAGGTATAAGGTCAAACGGGCTGGTTTCCGCAACTCGACGTCTAAGCGCCTATTTTGCGTGTGTGGGAATGATGTTGCTATTCTCGCCAGCTTAGCTCGTCCAGAAATTTCAATAGGTTTTTTAACTTACCGAAAACCTCCGGCAGTGAGCTCGGCTGTCCGAGATGTCTTACCCGGTAGTCCACCACACCTGGACACTCCATGATCACATGTGCGGCCGTTTCTTCTGCCTCCAAGCATGCTCTGCACATGGGGCTGTCAGTGAAACCTAGGTTGAAGAGGTGTTTGTTAAAAGGTCCGTGGCCAGTTATTGCCGCGGTTATCTGATTGAGTTGTTTCCTGTTTAGTTTAAGGATGTTCTTTGACAGTTTTGTGTTTATTTCTGGTAATGCAGCCTTTGTTTGCTTGCAGTCTTCAGTGTTTCTCCAGTTCTCGCTATGGAGCTGCTTAGTTTCGTTTCTTATTTGGTTTTTAGACCATTGTTTGGGGAGAGGCACTATTGGTTCTGGTCCGTAGACCTTCATTTCTGATCCTCTTCGAGCTAACTCGTCCGCTTTGTCGTTACCGCACGAGTTGCTGTGACCTTTTATCTATATAGGGTGATGAGGTTATCCCTCCCTGCCATCATCAAGACGTGGTGACATTCGTGGATTAATGTAGAGTAGCATTGGTTGTTTGACAGTGATTGAAATACAGATTTACTGTCCGTTAAGATTCTTATGTGTTGTCCTTTTATGTTCCTTCTCAGTATTTCTTTGGCGGCGGTAATGATTCCCACGCATTCAGCCTGATATACAGTGTTATGAATTCCCATAGGTATGGAGATGTTCATGTTAAAGTCATATGAGAAAACACCACATCCTGATCCCGAAACTGTTTTGGATCCGTCTGTGAAGATTCTTAGATCTTTTATGTTGAGGCCTTCCTTTCCGTCATCACGGAGCTGGATTTTGTACTTCTTGTCAAAGCAGTATCGGATGTACATTCCGTCGTTTGGGGCTTCCATCAAAGGGAGTTCAATCATGGCTTCCTTCAGGGAGCGCGTGTATGGGGTAGGGGTCTTGCTGAGAAGATCTAGTTCCTTTCATTGTGAGTGTGGCTTCCTGTTGTATAAAGAGGTGAAGTGGTGTTAGATTGAGTAAGGCTTCTAGTGCAGTAGAGGGGGTTGTTCTCATACAACCCGTGATTGCCATGCTTATCAATCTTTGCCAACTTACCTTAATATGTAACCTACCTATAATAATGTAACCTTATTCTATGCATAGGTCGAGTTGTACTGGAAACTTAATTTTTTAAATATAATGCTTTATCGTTACAGGCTGTAGGATGTGCTCTAAATGTTGTTGGATTTGGAGAATCAATGGCTAATTTAGTTGGATTAGACAATGTGTGGGCAGCCAAAGGGTTTGCAATTGCTGCGGTTCTTTTACTTGGCACTATAAATGTGGCAGGAGTAAAGTGGGTAGTGAAACTACAATTTGCACTGCTTGTAGTTATTTTATTGGCTGCCTTAGATTTTTTTGTAGGATCTTTTACTACAATTCCAAGTAAGTACCATCATAGTTTACACTGCATTGCTTATTGTACTATAAAGTAAACATGGATAACTCACTGATTATACAATATATGCCAATCACCGCACCTAACATAGGCTATGAGCCACTATTTATTTATTTTTTCATTGTTGAGCTACAGGTCAATAGTTGGAGGCTTAAACTAATTCTGTGTTGACTCTTACTTACTCTTTTATGACACCTTTTACTTTTTATTCTGTGTTTATTGTAGCTAATGATTTTCTGGGATGGTCTAATAGTTCAATATCAAACAATACATGGTCAAACTATGAAGAAGGATATTCTTGGTTTAAATGTTTCGGCGTTTTCTTCCCAACAATAACTGGAATATTAGCAGGAATCAATATGAGCGGAGACTTGAAAAATCCGTCTACTAATATACCTAACGGGTCTCTCGCTGCTATTGGTACTGGGTGAGCAAATGATGTAGTCTTTCTTAATATTGTATTTGTATTAATGATATTTCTACAATAAATTATCTCACTGTATTGTAAATTTCAGAACTTTCCTGTATTTGATGTTTATAATCACATTGGCAGCCACAGTTACTCGTGAAGCTTTACTAAACACATACTCAATAACAGCAGATATATCAGCCGTGAGAGTACTTCTCCTTGCAGGACTGTATGTGAGCTCCATGAGCTCATGTCTTGGAGCTATGTATGGAACACCTAGAGTCCTACAGAGCATCGCAAATGAGAAAGTCATACCAGGACTAGATATACTTGGACATGGGGTAAGTTATTTTTACTTCTAATTTACCCATTTTGAATCACAATTCAATCTGCTTTAAAAATATTTTTTTATACTAGACATTATAAATTTTTTATATGCATAAATTTTTGTCATTATAAAATATGTTTCGTTCTCGTAATCTTAGTTTTGTCTTTTATTACACAACCACATTGATCCCATATCGTTTTTATTTTCACAGAGGGGGCCCAATAAAGTACCAATTTATTCTATGGTTGTGGTAGCAACCGTAACAATCACTTTTATCATCATCGGTGGCATCAACCAACTTGCACCAATCGTCACTATGCCCTTCCTCATTACATATGCTAGCATAGATTATTCTTATTTTGCTCTTGCCCAGACATTTGATTTGCAACATCGACGTGAAATGAGGTACAGTTTCAAGCACATATTGCACTTAATTTTCCCTATAAAATATTTATTGAACCTATAAATAATATAATATATATATTTACTAATACTAAATATCATACATTATTAAACTTTAATCTTACTTTTTAATACAATAAACTAAATTGTATTGATTACTGAGACTAAACTGTGCAAATAAACAATCATATTTTTATTTGAGCCAGATCTAATTTGATACATTAATTAGATTTTGTTAAATAAAACTTATTTATTGCAATTACACTCTTTGTACAGCATATTAAAAAATCTGTATGAAAATATTTTAACATTTTTAAGTTACATCATATAAATTATATCTTTTCAAATTTTTGATATTTATAATTTCCATTATATGGTTGTGCAGTAACTCATTAATTATCGTTAATATGTATGTAATAAATAATATTGCTTTTACTTTAAGTAGGTATATAATTTATTCATTTCAAGCCTTTACCTTTTTTAACAGATTCCTAGGTCATTCACAACGAGACATGCAAGTCTATGGTGCTACGGGTAGTGATCTTGATCTTCTGTTTCCGGAGAGAATACGACACAAAAATATTGGTGTAGGTATACCATATGATAAAATTTATACATCATGTTATTATGATATTCTTATAGCCTAAAAATCTCTAAATGAGCCAGAGAATAATTTCGCATTTAGTATTCTTTGCAATATTTCCAACCAAATTCCTTAAAGTAACCTTTCATTAAAGCAATTGACCTTATCATTAAAGCTCTACTTAATCTATTGTGCTCCAAGTATAACTGTACTAATTCTTACTAGACATATTCCAGCTTCGTGGAAGACTGCTTATGTATTTTCTATCCCATAAAAGGAGGACAGTTAACATCGCCATATTACAGGCTTATTACTATTACTTACATTTTCTTAAAAGTCTTGGAGCAAGTGATCAATAAACAGTCTCTTGAGTACGTGAAAGATCATAACTTATTTAACAATCGTTAAAATACAGTTCGTCGACAACTGATGTATCTCATTGCTGGGCTCTTGAAAGCCAAAGGTGCCATTGGGTGAAAGGGCCCGGTACAGAGGTCTTCTTGCAGGCTCATCTTATTTCGACTACAGACGGATTTATGGAGACATACCCACCCCATCCCATAGTCCTACTAATTCAATTCAGCATTTATTGGCCGAATCGATGGCGACGCTTGCGAAACTTGCGTTTACACTCAGTGCTTAACTTCCTACAAGTCCTTTTCGTCCCTATAGTTCTTCTGCCCATGCTGAAGTCATCTTATGGTCACTATACGTGGTATCGCCGGCTTCGTATTTTTTCTTCCTGATTTCTTTCTTCCTCCTAGTTGATAATTCACCTGCCACGTACGTGAATAACCTATACGTCTCCCTTCCCTAAAAATAGCTGCAATAGATGTCGATTGACAAAAATGGAAAATAAAAACTGATTATAACCTTAATTTCATATTTAGTATAAATTTTTATTACATCTATCGTGTTGTATAACTAAAAAGGCAATCTTACTCTCAAAAGCTATGCAAATCTTGTGCGTTTTCTACCATTGTACAATGGGATGTATTCACAGAAACAGTCTTACATGATGTTAGCAGCCCTATTCTGCCAAGCTTTCAGATGGTTAAGAGTTTATGTAAGAATCTTGCTCCATACAATCTATACTTAAAAACCTATCACCGACGGTTATGGTACAATCAGGATATTACTCCTCACCAACAACGATTATGTTCCTCGCAGTACATTATCTCGCAACAACGATATGTTCCTCGCAGTACATTCTCTCGCAACAACGATTATGTTCCTCGCAGTACATTATCTCGCAACAACGATTATGTTACAGGATATTACCTCTCTCCAACAGTTGTTACATACAGAATATTACCTCTCACTAATAGTTGCAACTTGCAGGACATTACTCCTGACTAACGGCAATGATACTTATATGAAATTACTTTTCACTAACAGTTATATTACTTTCAGGACTTTACTCCGTCGCCTACGACTCCGGCGATAATGAACGGCCGCGCAGCCGGTGCCGGCGGGGAACCGCGACGGCCAAGTGTCAGCGTACACTCCAAGAACAAGAATTGGTATTCACCACTGTGTAACCGATGGCTGTCATTGATTGGAGTATGTATCTTTTTCTTTTTTTATTGCCTTACCTGAACTGAAGTGTTAACCGCAGCTCATGGACTTAGCAATCCCAAGGGTGGACACAGCTAGGCCGCTGCCTAAACTTCGTTCTGTTTGAGCTGTAGCTGATTTTACAAAAAACAAGACATTAAATAAAATCCAGTTTTAATTCTAAATAATTAATTTTAAACTGCAATTTACAGTTACACTGCCAATTATTAAACTTTTTTGTGTTTTATCAAATATCTATTAGCGAGTAATAAATTTTGAATATTACTTGGTAGTATTCAAGATGGCCAAATTTAGAAATAGTTTAAAATGAATTGTAATGTCTATATCTCTACTGAAACCTATCGCCATAACATAATGTTAAGTATTTTTTATTTTCATTGCAGGTTGCAATAAAATTACTTTTGATGTTTTTGGTAAAATGGCCGTACGCCCTTGGCTGTTTGTTCATCCTGTGGCTGCTGTGGCTCTACATCGGGGCGGCGAATCCCGCCGTCAAACCTGGTCGAGCTTCCGAATTCAGATTTTTCCATTGGCTTAAAATATCATTTCTACATATGATTGGGTTAGTATTAATATATACTTTTAAGATCTTACACACATATGAACGGTGTCTTTGCTAGTAAACGTGGAAAATATTTTTGCGAGTTACAGGGTTTTTTTTTTCAAGCCGCATAAATGATTATTAAGTATGATAAAGTCTCGTTCTATATCGTGCAAACTCACTCTAAAATAACTCATTTAGACCCTTGGCGTGTTGTATTGTGTATTAACTGGATAATGAGATATAGAAGTGTCAAATCCAAATAAAAAAATTGCACAGATCAAAGAAAAATATGTTCTAACTTTGAACTCCCGAAGCTTAATTGATAGTTTCATGCTTATGGAGAAAATATGTATAATGCTGCGAATTTTAAAACTTTCATGCGAGTTAGATATTGCGAATTCGCAAATCCAAAAAATACAATCTTTTTTTTTATGGTTGTGGAAACTAGAGTATCGCTTGCTCAGAGATTAACTTTAATATTCTTCTTTATCTTTAGGATTTGACATTCTTAAATCATATGGAGAAGAGAGAATACGCACCACGGATTACAAAATCTTTGCTCAAAAATGTTATGTGCAAATAATATCATAATAATTGCTTAGGATTAAACATACCGCACGTGACTCAGAAGCTCAGTTTATCTAATTCTCTATCGGTCGAGACTATTTTCGATCTGTATAAGAAATAATAATTAACAGTAAAACTGTATTTATATAATTACATTTACAATTTTTACCCGACTGCAGAATAAGCATTATGTTTTTCGATTTATATGTATAATTGTTTAGCACGTTCTACAGCCGGAACGGCTCGATCAATTAAAGCGTGAGAAGTCTCGTTAGATTCGTATGCAACGTGACACATTCGGTATATCAAAATAAAAATGAATGATTTTTGATGATGAGTTCAAATATTTGGCATGCTCTGCATTCTGCATAGCTAGATGGATCTAGACGCATCTACTCGCATCTAAATACAAATCTATCCTATCTGTATAAAATAAATTTGTGGCCTGGAATTATTGAAACAGTTCACTTATTTTGTTATCAAATACAAATATATACGCAATACATCACCGCATTATCATAATCGCATCCTTAAATTTCTTTCCAGGCGATCTAGAATTAAAAATTTCTAAAAATAATTTTTCTCAAACATGCTTGGATATTTGAGCATTATTTTGACAACCTTCTAATTCATATCTATCGTGTATTTTAAAAATGGAACGATTTGTTGCTCCGAAAAATGGCAAACCAAGGAGGCAACTTATCAGAGTTTTATTTAAATATCAAACTGGCTTGCAAAAAAAAAACCTGTTTTATAATGAAAAAAAAAACACAAACGAATCCTTT
This sequence comes from Scirpophaga incertulas, assembly GCA_036419045.1. Classification (NCBI taxonomy): domain Eukaryota; kingdom Metazoa; phylum Arthropoda; class Insecta; order Lepidoptera; family Crambidae; genus Scirpophaga; species Scirpophaga incertulas. The sequence goes on along the minus strand of CM071629.1, from coordinate 16,412,765 downwards.
GGCACGTGAAAAATTTTGTTCATTGTTGGTCATTGAGTTTGAAAAGTTCTGCTTGGTACTACTTAGTTTTAATTTCTGCGCATTATTTGAGAAAAGTACTATACAAGCCTTGGCCACAACTAGGCATTGATGGACTTACGTACACGTTCGTCCATCAATGCCTCTATTGCTGGCCGACGCAGTAATGTTAAAACGGAATTTTCAGGAAACGGCCACTTGAATACGAACAGTTAGTAGTTACTCCGGTGCACGCAAACATCCCGGTTGAACAGGAGCGGTTGAACGACGACAATGAAGACTTCGCGTCGCGCCGCCGTTACCATCAATCCACATTGCAAACCCATTTGGTTAATGTTGACAGTTAATCCACACTGTTCTACCTAGTCAGTCTTAAGAAATCAAAAACGACGAAAGCCTTTATTAGTCTCTGTATTTCACAGCAATGCTCTGGCTATATTATAATTATGGCAATATTTGGCTAATTTAAATACTGTTCGCTATTTCTAGTTTCGCATGTAACCATCCATGTTCACATAACAATTCAACCTGTATATATAATAGATTTATCATACTACCAATACATTGTTGGCAATGCTAGAGAGGTATAACATATGATACTCGTGTGTTAAAGCGCGATGGAAAGATGAGAAGATTGAGAGAGAGCATATTTTTATCAAATGAATTACACCTGTAAACGATATGATTTCGTATTCAGTGCCTAGTTATGATTCGTCTAGGTAAGATAATTCACAAAATTATTTACTCCACAAGGAAGTTCGATTGAATGATTTATTTCTCTAAATGCAATCATGCACAAATGGATAATCCTTAATGTTGCGTTCTATTTTGTTAATACCTAATTATAACAGTTCCATACAAGACTTTATCTACAATCATGATGTGAATCCTCTATAAAAGATTCTCATACCATAGGGTGTTGTACAGTGTTGTAAGAACTATGTAAATTCAAGAAAAGTCTAATTGCGAAACATGTAAAATAAACCTTAATAAGTAAAAAAACTATTAATCTACAATTTATTGTTCTTTATTCAAAATTTTTGTGAAAATGTCAATGCATGAGAATGTTCTTTTTTGAAATTCATAATATCACGCGTTTGGATGATATAATGATCATAATATCATTGTGTGTTTTAATGTTGGCAATAAGCTAATTGTTATAGGTTCTTTTATAGAGGATTAATAGCATGGTAGTAGATAATAGTGGTACATTATGGTACAAGTGTGTAATGTTGGTGATTACCGCTGAGGCGCATTGAGGCCCGAGCCGTTAGGCGAGGGTTTTAAGGAGGTAGGACGGTAATCATCAATACACACGTGTATCATACAACGTTTTTCAACACACTTCTGAATAAAATAATACTTAAATAAAAAACCATTTTACATAGTAGATAAAAAGTTTATTTAGAGAAACAATTAGTAAATGTGCAGTTAGTAAAATTATAATTAACTATTTTTGATGATATAGCGGTCTCATCAGATAGATTATCAGGGTGTCCACATTCTGGAAAGTCAGGGAAAGTCATGGAAAAGTCAGGGACGCTTGAGGTGGTCAGGGAAAGTCAGGGATATTGAGGAGCTACCTGGAGAGTCAGGGAAAATTTAAGATATTTGTCAATAAAAATTTCTTGAACTGTAAATTGAAATCCATGCAAAAATTTCCCAATGATTGTAAAATGAGGAATATATTTTATGCTCTGGTTTGATTCTTAATCCAGACCATTGAAGCATTTTTTTAGGTCCGGAGAAAACTACGTATTTTTTTGCCATTACCTACTAAAATTACTCCTTTTTTGTTTTGAAATAAATGAGTATTTAGGTACAATAAATAAAGAGTTTTACTTTGACAGGGTGAACTATCAGTCGTATTGTGCACATGGACATGTATCTTCAAAATTGGAGTGAACTATGTTATAATTATAGGTTATAACTAGTTTACTCACTTTTAATATTACTTAATTCTTCGTATTTAGAAATCTTCTATTTCTTCATACAAAACAGCTCATTACTGTTATCTACGAGGAATTATAGAAATTTTACAACACTAGAACTAAAATGAATGCCAAAAAATGTTCATTTAATAAATTGTGGCTAGATCCCAAAGTCAGTCCTGAATTTTTTTGAATGGCTGAATGATGTTCCAAATGATCCAGGATTAGCATTCTGTAAGATATGCTGCCAGTCCATTAAATTAAGTAACATACGTTGGCATTAAGTAACAATTAAGAAAAATGCAACCAAACATTTCTTTCTTTACAAAAAAGGTTGAATCTGATGAACCATCAACTTCGACAATTGCAAGCGCCACAGAGACTTCGTCCCTCAATATCGAAAGTTCTTATGACTCCCATAAAAGTAAAGTTACGAAAATGTGTATACCTACATACAAAGACGATGATGTGACATCAGCGGAAATACTTTGGGCATTAGAAATTATTTTTAACAAAATGTCCCTTAATTCTAGTGATAGAACCAGCATGCATTCAAAAGAATGTTTCCTGACAGCAAACTTGCCCTAAACTTCACATTGGGAAAAACAAAGCGTCATATGTAATAAACTACGGAATAGCACCTTATTTAAGAACATGTTTGCAAAAATATTTAGAAGATTGTCTATTTTACGTAATTTCCTTTTAGGCCAGTCATTAAAGCCCGAAACCCGAAAGAAATTAGTAACTCGCTAAAATGTTGAGGGGTCATTAAGGAAGGTGAAATACCTTACCGTGTGATTTTGCAGCGCTCTGGGGTGTACGGAAAGGGTTGAAAGGGATGAAAAGTGATTTTTGTTAATAACATTGTCAAAAAAATTAGTAACACGCTGCAAACTTAGAATTAGGTTGTTCTCATTGTTTTGTAACGTGTATTAATTTTGCAGCGTTTTGCAATGTACGGAACATTGTTTATTATTAAAAAGCAGTAAAATTTGTTAATAACAAGGGTTAAAAAATTAGTAACACGCTGCAAATTTGGAATTAGGTTGTTTTCATTGTTTTGTAACATGTATTCATTTTGCAGCGTTCTGTAAAGTACGGAACATTGTTTATTATTAAAAAACAGTAAAATTTGTTAATAACAAGGGTAAAAAAATTAGTAACACGCTGCAAATTTGGAATTAGGTTGTTTTCATTGTTTTGTAACGTGTATTAATTTTGCAGCGTTTTGCAATGTACGGAACATTGTTTATTATTAAAAAACAGTAAAATTTGTTAATAACAAGGGTAAAAAAATCAGTAACACGCTGCAAATTTGGAATTAGCTTGTTCTCATTATTTTGTAACATGTATTCATTTTGCAGCGCTCTGTAAAGTACGGAACATTGTTTATTATTAAAAAACAGTAAAATTTGTTAATAACAAGGGTAAAAAAATTAGTAACACGCTGCAAATTTGGAATTAGGTTGTTTTCATTGTTTTGTAACGTGTATTAATTTTGCAGCGTTTTGCAATGTACGAAACATTGTTTATTATTAAAAAACAGTAAAATTTGTTAATAACAAGGGTAAAAAAATTAGTAACACGCTGCAAATTTGGAATTAGCTTGTTCTCATTGTTTTGTAACGTGTATTCATTTTGCAGCGTTTTGCAACTAACGGAATATTGTTTATAATTAAAAAACAATGAAATTTGTTAATAACAAGGGTAAAAAAAATAGTAAAAATATAAACAATTATTTCAATTAGTAACAATGGTCAAAGAGTCGGCTAAGAGTTGCAATGTAGAGAAAATGTTGCCAACGCTATTTAGAAACACTTGTGGCGGCATATCAAAGCGCTGCACACAAATTAAAAACACGGTCGGTGTCCTTTGTAACGCCGCCAAAGAACGCCGCGTCCCCTGTGCGCCTCCGAGCCAGCGCGGCTCCCTTTGTCGGCGCGGTATTACAAAGGGGAATTACCTTGGCGGCAAAACCAAAAGAGATTTCGGCAGCAAGAAATCGATTGATGTCGGAAGAACAACCTATGTTCTTACCAATTCGTAATGTCTATTTATGTTGCAGCGTTTTACAACATACGGAACATTGTTTATAATTAAAAAACAATGAAATTTGTTAATAACAAGGGTGAAGAAAGTAGTAGAACGTTGCTAATTTATAATTAAGTTGTTTTTACCGTTTTGAAATGTCTATTAAATTTGCAAAGTTTTGCAACAAATTGAACATTGTTTATTATTAAAAAGCAATGAATTTTTTTTAATAACAAGGGTAAAATAATTAATAATACGCTACAAATTTAGATTCAAGTTGTTTTAATCTTTTTGAAACGGCTATTATATTTGCAGCGCTTTACAACAAATGGAACATTGTTTAACACTATATAAACAAATATTTCTGTTAGTGACAATGGTAAAAAATATAACAATTTTTATATGAAATATAAAATTTAATTATGAATTAAATTTTAATTATATGTTATAATTTTGGATAAAATTACCAAATTATAGAAATGAAATTATAATTATTTACAACAGATAAGTACATCAAAAATTAGTAATTTAAACTAATAAAAAATAAATGTGGTAAGAAATTTAGAATAACTTCTTTGGTGCTTCGCTTGTCATGTTCAGGTCCACCAGGAACAACTGCAATTTAAGAAAATAATATAAGTATAACAAATTTAGCAACACTTTGATAAGATTCAATTTCAATAAGCTGATTTGAAGAATATGAACCTCACGCAAATTATTCGTCCTCTAATAGTCTCCTTCTTTTTATAGTCGTTGGTCCAGACGGCCTGTCGTTTGTAGATAATTCGAACTCGCCTACATTTTCCTCGGGTGAATTTATTTTGGGTGCCGCAAGCTGATCAAGATCCATTTCATCGGAATTGTTATCAGAAAGAAATACATCTTGCGGCTCTCCAAAGTTATTATCTTCGGCATTTAACACTGTTCGTAACTGCGTGTGTTTCATTATCGTCCATGTCATCAAGTTCAATTTCCCTGACGTTAGAGCAAGTTTTACCATGACAAGATAAGCAAAGCAGTGTGCATTTAAGTCCACTTTTACTGCAGCTGCATGCTGCGGTTAAACAACCTTTCTCACATCTACATGAGACAAGTTTCAGGACTTCTGGTGGTGCAGCTTCAAGGGTCGTCAAAGTTGGAGTTAACCCGTGCGATCCTCTCATCCATCCCCATGATGTTGCAGGTAAATCGTTACCTATAACAGAAAAATCAAAAGAAAATGTTTCAGAAATTCATAAAACTTTCACGAAAAATATTAATCAAATTAATGTTCTGTATCAGAGGATTTTTCAACTCACCTAACCATTGCTGAACTTGATGATACACCCGAAAAGAATGTTGACGTGCTGCAGCTTTCGTGGGTGGTAAACTGCAGAGGTTGTACTTGCTCTTGGTTATAGACCGAGCAAGTCCTTCGTAGCGCAAGTCATTCAAAGATTTTGGCAACTTTCCTCCGTACATCTTGACTAAGATTTTTTCTCCTGCATCATCAAGGTCGTCTGGCTGCGCATTTGGAACTTTGAAACATTCAGCAGCTTCCCGAATTTGCGAATCTTTCAGGACAAGCGTGGTTAATTTCGTTTTGCCTTGGGTGAAAAGAGCAGAAGTTGTGGCACATCCGCAGCACGCATGACAGGTTAGAATATGTGCAGTTAATTGTTCTTTTGTAAGACTGTTTGAGGAAAAAATGTATGTTGCCGATTTTCCTTTTCCAGGCTTCATAAAATACACATTTTTGTGTCTGTCCTGTGCCACACCAGTTAAAATGACGAGCAAATCGACATCTTCTCCCACAATTATCACCGTCTCATAATTTGCAACAACAACAAATTCACTTTTCCGTCGTTCCTCTGCACACTACATTTTTGTAGCTTTTCAGTTCCTTTTTCTTTCACTACGTTAAACACGTCGGTGGACAACAATTTATCACAAACAAAACACACTTCTTCGATCGACATTTTGTCTACAACTGACCCCTTAGTAATACCGCGCGACATCAATCGATTCCTTGCTGCCGAAATCTCTTTTGGTTTTGCCGCAAAGGTAATTCCCCTTTGTAATACCGCGCCGACAAAGGGAGCCGCGCTGGCTCGGAGGCGCAAACAGGGGACGCGGCGTTCTTTGGCGGCGTTACAAAGGACACCGACCTTGTTTTTAATTTGTGTGCGGCGCTTTGATATGCCGCCACAAGTGTTTCTAAATAGCGTTGGCAACATTTTTTCTACATTGCAACTCTTAGCCGACTCTTTGACCATTGTTACTGACTGAAATAATTGTTTATATAGTAACTATTAAACAATGTTCCGTTTGTTACATAACACTGCAAATTTGATAGTTACTATACTATAATTACAAATTTACAGTGAGTTACTATTTTTTTTACCCTTGTTATTAACAAATTTCATTGTTTTTTAATTATAAAAAATATTCCGTTAGTTGCAGAACGCTGCAAAATGAATACACGTTACAAAACAATGAGAACAAGCTAATTCCAAATTTGCAGCGTGTTACTAATTTTTTTACCCTTGTTATTAACAAATTTTACTGTTTTTTAATAATAAACAATGTTTCGTACATTGCAAAACGCTGCAAAATGAATACACGTTACAAAACAACGAAAACAACCTAATTCCAAATTTGCAGCGTGTTACTAATTTTTTTACCCTTGTTATTAACAAATTTTACTGTTTTTTAATAATAAACAATGTTCCGTACTTTACAGAACGCTGCAAAATGAATACATGTTACAAAACAATGAGAACAAGCTAATTCCAAATTTGCAGCGTGTTACTAATTTTTTTACCCTTGTTATTAACAAATTTTACTGTTGTTTAATAATAAACAATGTTCCGTACTTTACAGAACGCTGCAAAATGAATACATGTTACAAAACAATGAGAACAAGCTAATTCCAAATTTGCAGCGTGTTACTGATTTTTTTACCCTTGTTATTAACAAATTTTACTGTTTTTTAATAATAAACAATGATCCGTTCATTGCAAAACGCTGCAAAATTAATACACGTTACAAAACAATGAAAACAACCTAATTCCAAATTTGCAGCGTGTTACTAATTTTTTAACCCTTGTTATTAACAAATTTTACTGCTTTTTAATAATAAACAATGTTCCGTACATTGCAAAACGCTGCAAAATTAATACACGTTACAAAGCAATGAGAACAACCTAATTCTAAGTTTGCAGCGTGTTACTAATTTTTTTGACAATGTTATTAACAAAAATCACTTTTCATCCCTTTCAACCCTTTCCGTACACCCCAGAGCGCTGCAAAATCACACGGTAAGATATTTCACCTTCCTTAATGACCCCTCAACATTTTAGCGAGTTACTAATTTCTTTCGGGTTTCAGGCTTTAATGACTGGCCTATTTGATGAATCACTAAATAAAGTCTCCCAGAAATGTCAAATGGATATTGTTATAAGATTTAATTGGATTTTTAAAGGGTTTGTTAAATCTAGACCATGACAAGTTATTGCAGTTCGATGGATGGACCCAATGTTAACTTGAGCTTTCTTCATAAATTGAAAGCAGAACTTGCTACAGAAAATTCAAAATCTTCATTAATAGATATCGGAGTTTGTGGCTTATACACCGTGAATGGCGCTGTTAAAACCGGACATAAGCAAACTGATTGGGAAATAAACGAACTCTTAAGAACAATGTATAATTATTTCAAAAACTCACCGGCACGTCGAGCTCTGTATACAACAATTACTGGCAGTACAGAATTTCCACAGAAGTTCACTTCAATAAGATGGCTTGAAAATGGCCCTTGCATTGACCGAGCTTTGAAAGTTTATGATAAAGTATTGGAATTCGTTACAAACGCATTTGTTCCAGATAGTCATAATAAGAAAAAGTTAGATAAAAGATAGACTATAAAAACGAAATATTATTTGGTTTTTAATTTGTTTTAGCAAAAAAAGTGTTTGATTTTTTTGTACAATTAAGTTTTACTTTTCAGTAACAAAAGTCCGCCTTTTTGATGAAAAAGTCATTCTATTTGCTGAAAAAGTCCCACGTCCCCACTTGGGGGCCTGCTATTGTTTTGTTATTTTTTAATTGCCAACACTTCTCATTGTGGTATTAGAGCGAGTGAATGACTTATAAAAAAAAAATGTTTTAATTAGTTTGGTCAGGGAAATTTGGAAAAATGGTCATGGAAATTTGAAAAAATAGTCATGGAAATTTGAAAAAATGGTCAGGGATAGTCATGGAAAGTCAGGGATTTTCTTTAACCAATGGCTGTGGACACCCTGATTATTTACTGAAATACTTTCATGTTCTATTGTTATTTGTGATGGTTCATTATTCGTGTAGGTAGGTGAAATCTAATCAAGAATCAAGTTTAGTTCTTTTTGTGATTTTCGCACAAATTTCCTTCTTGTTTTGTATGGAATCTTCTACGTATGATTCTGCTACATTGCTAGATCGCCACCCGCCATGTCGCTTCATAGTCATTATATCAGCTCCTGAATTTGCCAGCAATGTAGCTGAAGTTCTTCTGAAACTATGTCCAGTGTAGCTTTCAGCATCTACTAAACCCAAAAACTTTGCGATTTCTTTAGGCATAGAACCAATTTTATATATACCTATAGGCTGACAGGTACATTTACCATTCTGGTAATTTAGAAAGAAACGGTCATTTTTTGTTTTTGGTGAACGCAAACTTTCATATACGTAATTAAGCCGAGCATCATAACGCAGTAATATCGTCATGTACTATTAAGCACTATCAATAGGTAATAAACTAACAAAATAAGTTTGAAAAAAAAAATGTTTAGAAAGTTGCAGCTAATAATAGGAGTTATTTTTGAGAATGGTATTTTTCTATTATCAACAATAATCAATTATTGCACGATAAGGTTGCAATGAAATCTAAAAAAATATAGTTTCTATTGTCTTTATCAGTATACATATATATAAACAAAAACACCAAATTCCGGCAATTTTATACATAAATACCTTATATATGCGAGTACTAATTGATCCTTGGAAAATAAGAGTAATAATTATCAAGCTTATTATTAATTTTCATTTATTAACTGACGAATTTGAAATATTGAGGTTCGTATGGTCTAAATATATTTTTATATACTTTGTACCATCAACAAATTCTTCAACAACTTCAGGAACAGATTCGATGAGATAAACATATATTTTATCTCCTGCTTTAAACAATATGAATAAAAGCTTTCACCTGGGCAACATTAGTGATTACAAAAACATATTTGGGGTTTTTGATATTCGAATAAGACGCCAGTGAAATCGACCGTGCAGTTACATGCAGCGTTTCTTTTCAATGAAATGACGTCCCCAGATGCCATCTTGCAGTCACATTTATGCTATTTGTTTTTGGCGCAACACGGAACGCGACTAATATGAACGCTATCAATCTTAATGTTTAAACCGCGAATTATTTGTAAGTCACATATTAAAAGGGATAAAGTAATCATTATTATACGAAAAAAATATATTTTAAATATCAAATTGAGAAAATCAAACTAATAAAAAGATAGCGATCGAACCATTCTGATGCTTAAAACGATTTAAAAAGCATCCGGTTACATTACTCTGTTGGTGAGATCGCGCCTCATTTAGAATCAATAGTTCCGATAGAATAGAATCCGATATTATAATACTGATATTAGGTATATAAAGATAAAAATTAATTTGGATCCGGGTAATCTTCGATGTAGCATCACCCGATTTTTCTTATTTGGTATGGGAATGTTGGAGACCACGTGATAATAACTTGCTACGGAAAATATATAAGGCAGGCAAGCAGGAAAGCTAGTAGCTTATAAATGAAGACAGATATTTTTACATGAAATTAAGAAACTAAACCCTTATGAAATTTTAATTACACTCTCACAGCTTTATTATGTTTTTAACTTTTCAAAGTATTGATCTAAATCATCCAGGCACATTTACTTTATAATATTATTTTCTAATGTCTTGACTTAATTACATTATCCACAACATACGCAACGCTTAAAAACGACCAATATTTATTATAACTTAAAAGCTTTATGAAAAATGTGCATTTAACTTTATTGTATTTATTTCTTATTAGCTATTAAGGTAAGATGTTTGTAACATAAATTATTTTTGTACATAAATAAAACATTTTATGGATGACTACTTAATTAATTAATCCACTATTTACACATTTTCCCTACATTATATCTACCTGAAGAATCGTTTTATGCCAATAATGTTAAGTGACCTGATTTTTGTTGTGACTAGTAAACTTACTAATATTCATTAAGCCTCGATTTTTTATTTGTTGCTAACCTATGGTTATGTCGCGACTGTATTTTGTCAACGAGAACTTCCAATGTTCATATAGTCAAAGAAGGGTTATAATGAAACTAAAACTTTCAACTAATAACAATTATATCGGTAGACATCTTTCAAATCAGGAATTGTTTGCATGCTGGCAGTACTAATAACACGATAAGCACAATTCGGTCAACAGAGACTAAAAAGTCAAATACGTATATGCAAAATTGGTTGCAGAAATCGTGTAGTTAATAGGGGATCCATCTCAACTTGATTATACGTCACTTTATTTATTAAAAAAAAATACTATGAATTTGTATAATGCATAGAACCGAATGTAAAAATTAAAAGTTACAGAAAATATCTTAATTAACTTAATTCATTTCAAGGAAGAACTTATATAATTATGCAATAATATTAGTCGTAATGACAGCAACCACTCCTTTGAAGATTGATAATTCCATAGGATAGGCTGAGAATGGTCGTGGATACCGCTACAACAAAGGACTACGGTGCTTAAGTCAGAAGTCCAAATCGATTAAGGCGGATCAATCGGAATGACTTGCCTACTAAACTCAGCCTAAGCGTTGGTCTTAAAGTCTCAACGGCTTAAAAGGCTTTCAATTTCACTGATTCGGTATTAATTGCAAGCGCAACTCGCATCCTTAGCTTAAATTAAAACGAAAAGGGAAGATACGGCATTAGCATCTCGTAAGTGGACCGCTAAAATTGGGCTTATGCACACAATTTCGCTTAGTCGATCATGGCGGAGCGAACTGACAACACATTGATGCTGGAGGACCAATATCGCCGATTTGTTACAAAAAAAAAGTAAACAGTGCCTACGTGTATTTAAAAAAAAAGGATTAATAGTTCCGGAACCTAAAACAAACGCCAAGACATCACTTTTAATTTGCAAATACGTGAATTTGAAATTCGAATACGAATACAAATCGTGCGCGAAATTATTTTCTATTGCTTACACTTTTATAATTTTTTGAATCACTCGAATTCAGTGCTGTCAAAAACAAATTCTTAATTAGATTCTGTTTAAGGGAGAAAAATTTTAGATCTAAATTATGGAGAACACAAAGGAAAAGATGAAAGGCATAAATAAACACATATTGTGCCACTGCGCTTTAGCAGAACAAAATCTACAGGGGAATCTGATATTCAAAGTCTGCAAAATACAGTACCGTACTACCAAAGGACGTCATTAAGCCTTTGAGCACAATTTATTGAACTACTTTTGGATACATATTGACTAAAGCGGTAGGCTAAGATTTTGGGTAAGCACAAAAATCACTAATGGGTTGAAATGCAGAGGTTCTAAATACTCAAGAGGTTCAAATACTTAGCGCCAGCTATATTGTTATATAGCTAATTAAAAATCACAACAACAAAATCAAAAATATATGTACTCAAACAATATTTACTTATTATTATGTACTTTACATTAACCAGTAAGCTTTACATTAACCAGAGTAAATTTATCACTGTCAACGTCACTTCAGCGTTGTATATTCTACTAGTACCTACTTAGAAATCAAAAACGAGTGGGTTGAACCACTCGTTGCACAACGCACGAAATGAAAGTTCAGAAATAGTGAATTCGGTAATTCGTATACGAATCTCACGATTTCGACTGCGAATTGATTTACTATTGTTTCAAAAAATCTATTGAAAGATCGACCTCGCACGATCTCAATACTACGTACATACTTTTGGCAATATTCGTTCATTATTCGAAACACATTTACCGTATTTTCTGAAGTCTATCTTTTATAGTGTGCGTTATACCAACAGAAAAGTACCTCCTACCAAGAAACTAATTGTGTCGCGACTTGGAGTAGTAAACATAGAGTTTTATAAGTCGCTAGATTTCTACCTGCTTAGGCAAATAATTGTCACATAATTTAAAGTTTAGTTTTGACAAGGACTTTCTATGTCACTTCTACTTTTGAAATGTTTTTAGAATCACAAATAAAAATTTTAATATAGTCTCTTAATAATATAAAAAATAAAAGTTCTAAATCCATCATAATATATTTCCGTTTATTAACTATCCATCTTCGAACCTAAATACCTACGAAATACATCCAGTTAGGTACATAATGGCGACCGTGACTAATGAAAATATGGATAGGCTACAGTTAGAGCGGAAAATTGCACGAAGACGATTCTCAATAAGTGCCAATAAATTGGAAGAATATTTAACAAAAAAGGAGACGTCTAACATCTGTGCTGAACATAAAAAGCTAAGTATGCATCACGATCATTTGGTAGTTGTTCAAAATAAGTATTTTAATTGCTGGCTAGAGAGCGAGATCCGGGAGGAACAGCTTATAGAAAGAGAAAGTGATGATGCTGATGAGTATGAGTCGAGATGGTATCATTTAGAACAAAAAGTGAAAGAGATGATGGATCTATTAGACTGTGCAGTGAGTGAATCAAAGAAAACCGTCAAAGACGGTTATGCTTGTAGTAGTGTCTCTTCAAAATCTAGTTGCGCAAAACGTTATTTGAGACTACCTAAATTAGAGCTCCCACAATTTAACGGAGAGATACATAAGTGGCTTCCTTTTTGGGCACAGTTCAAAAAAATAGATTCTGACGAGACTATTGATAATGAAGATAAATTTCAATATCTGATTCAGAGTATGGAAGTAGGTTCGTGCGCACGTGAGTTAGTAGATAGCTTTCCACCTTCAGCTGAAAATTATCATAAAGTCATAGAGCAGCTGAAGCTAAGATTTGCTCGTGAGGATATTTTGATAGAGCATTATCTTAGGGAGCTACTTAAAATAAAAGGAACGTCGAACACTTCAATCAGAGCGTTATATGATAAAATCATGACTCAAATTTTAGCGCTCGAATCACTTGGAGTCACGCAAGACAAATATGCAATTTTTTTGTTTGCTATGGTTGAGTCTGCATTGCCAATTGATATTTTGCGGGCATGGAGCAGATCACATTTGAGAACAGAATCTGGTAATCAGCTGTCAGAATTATTAAGCTTTATGAAAGCGGAAGTTGAAGCTGATGAGAGAATTAAGTTAGCACGAAATAAGTTTGAGTTTAATGGACCGGTGCATGGATCGGAGCCGACGGCATCATGCTTTACAACCGCCAGTAATAAAAATAAGAAATTTGTAGAGCAGGCAAAGGAATTTCAGACCGAGAAAGCAAAAACATGTATATGGTGCGACAAGCCAGCACATACAAGTTCTGAATGTTTCTATGCTAATAAGATGTCATTGGAAGAACGTCGTGAGTTTCTGAAACGTAAGAATGCGTGCTACATTTGTCTGAAAGCTGGCCATATGTCAAACAAATGCAGAAAACACATTAAATGTATAATTTGCGATAGAAAACACTATCCTATAATGTGCGAACGTGTAATTAAAGACGACACAAAAAAGGACATGACTTTTAGAAGTAATGATGAACAGACGATGTCAAATCAAGCAACGTCATCGTCTATAAGTCCGGTTCTTCTACAAACCTTGATGGTCAATGTTACGCATGAAACTAAAACAGTTACAGTTCGTGCATTGCTAGATTCAGGGGCGCAGCGTTCTTTCATAAAGAAAAGTATTGCACAGCGTTTGAAATTAAAAGCGATTGGACAGCAAGAGATAAGTCATACGTTGTTTGGGGGAGTAGTTACTAAGAAGCAGAAACATAATATTTTTGAAGTAACAGTTTCGAATATGGACTGCACTTACCAAACAAAAATTGAGATGCTTGAGCAAGAGAACATTTGTGGGTATTTGCCAAAAGTGAGACAGGGTAACTTATTAAATAAATTGCAGCAAAAAGGTATAATATTAACTGATTGTATTAATGATATTAATGAGGTCAGTTTGTTAATCGGTTCTGACATTTTAGGTGCAATTCTAACGGGACGGTCAGTACGAGTAGATGACAATTTGTTTGCGATGGAGACACGGCTGGGCTGGACAGTTCAGGGCCCTGCGTTTGGTATTTACTGCTCCAATAATCTATCCGTAAGTACAGTTTCCTGTTCGTTTGATGTGGAGGACCTATGGAAGTTGGAGACCTTAGGGATTAGAGACGATTCTGAAGTTAAGTCCATAGGAAGTATCGAAGCAGAGGTACAGGAATTTTTCAACCAAACAATTAAAGTAAATGTTGAGGGTCGTTACGAGGTTAAACTGCCGTGGAAGGCAACAGTTGATAGTTTACTGCCAAATTACGATCTAGCTAACATGAGGTTAATGTCAACTACCAAAAAATTAAAAAAGATAGGAATATTAGTCGAGTATGACCAAGTATTTCGTGAGTGGTTAGATAATGGCATAATTGAAGAGGTTATTAACGATGACGCTCAAAAAGGTCACTACATGCCCCATCACGCAGTAGTGAAAGAGGCGAGTTTGACCACAAAGATAAGACCTGTTTTTGACGCCTCCGCCTCAGACAAAAACAAACTATCTTTAAATGACTGTCTTGAAAAGGGTAGAAACTTAATAGAACTTATACCTAACTTGCTGATTAATTTTAGAAAAGGAGCCATAGGCATAACGGCTGATATAAAGAAGGCATTTTTACAAATTGCGCTAACACCTGATGACCGACAGTTTTTAAAGTTTTTATGGTGGAACGATATTAATAACATGGGCAAAGGATTAAAAACATACAGACACTGTCGAGTTGTTTTTGGTGTTACTACCAGTCCATTCGTACTGTCAGCTACTATTCAACACCACTTAAGTAAATATAAGACCAGTGAAGTAGTAGAGAAACTTAAAGATTCATTTTATGTTGATAATTTAGTCATAAGTGTAAATAGTTTAGATGAAATGCAACATTTTATAGAAAAGGCGAAACAAGTGATGTGTGACGGGAAGTTCGAATTAAGATGTTGGGTTACGGGTCCTGTTACCACTGAAGGAGAAGACAGTTGTATTTCAGTGTTGGGTATTATGTGGGATCCCAAGAATGATAATTTGTATTGCAGAGTACCGTCACCATTAACAAATAATATTAGTAAGATATCGAAAAGAGTTTTGTTATCTTTGGTACAGAGTATATTTGACCCTTTGGGATTTGTTTGTCCAGTAACAATAATTCTTAAACTGCTAGTACGGGAATGCTGGGTTAAAAATATTGAGTGGGACTCGGAGCTTCCGATTGAATTAGCAGAGCGTATACGCGTTTGGCTTAGGGATGTAGACTTTCTAAATGAAGTCAAAGTACCACGACGCTTAAGTCAATCGGATTTATCGACAAGCAATAATTCTTTACACATTTTTTGTGACGCGAGCCAATCAGCGTACTCCGCATGTGTGTTTCTGCGTTCAGAACTAAACGGATTGGTATCAGTACAGTTGATATTAGCAAAGTCTAGAGTGACACCAAATAAATCAGTAACAATCCCAAGGTTAGAATTAATCGCAGCCTTATTAGGTAGTAGATTAGCTTTTGAAATAAAGAGAGGACTAACAATTAATTGTGAGGAATATTACTGGACCGACTCAAGCATAGTTCTAGCTTGGATTAATAAAAGCGTCGGGTTAAATGTATTTGTACACAATCGTGTATCGGAAATATGTAGCAAAACAAACGTTAACAGTTGGCGTCATGTACCGGGCGAGATAAATCCCGCAGATTTGCCATCACGGGGTTGTAACGCAAAGCAACTTCTCAAGTCGAGATGGTGGGAAGGTCCATCTTGGTTAAAGGAACCTCAATCGGAGTGGCCAAGTTCGTTTCCTATACCCAATGAAGACGAAGTTAATAAAGAATACAAAAAGATTGCGCTCTTGGTACAAGACGAAGAGAAATTAACTGATCGGTTGCTGTATTTTAGTAAATATTCTAAAATTGTCAGGACGGTTGCTTGGTGTTTTAGATTTGTGAGTAATTGTCAAAAGATTTATAGCCTGAGAAACGGGACAGATCTAAATAGCAAGGAGTATGAAAATGCAGAAATAAAGTTGTTAAGATTGATCCAGAAAGAAAATGAATGTTCATTGAGTAAAATAAATATAGAAAAGATTGTTAATGACAATGACTTAATTTGTATAAAAACTAGATTGACGTTAGCTAACGACTGCAAAAATTTCATGTTTCCAATTTTAGTGCCAAGCAAAAATTTAATAATAGAAAGACTGGTTCGCCAAAAACATCTTACGTTACTTCATGCTGGCACGCAATCCTTAATCAATGAATTAAGAGAAAACTATTGGATCGTAGGTATCAGAAGGTTGGCTAATAAAGTTATACGGAGCTGCGTAATTTGCCGACGTCACAGCGCAAAATCATGTAGTTTGCCTACTGCTCCGCTTCCGCTAAACAGAATTACTTGTAGTAACCCTTTTGAGGTGACCGGTGTTGATATGGCGGGACCTTTGCATCTTAGCTCGGGCAATAAGTGTTGGGTAGCATTGTTTACATGCGCCACGTATAGAGCAGTCCATATCGAAATAACATTATCGCTGTCTACTGAAGATTTTCTTCTGGCATTTAAAAGGTTTGTGGCCCGAAGAGGTAATGTTAAAATCATTTACAGCGATAATGGTACTAATTTCCATGGAGCTAGAAATGCACTCGAAGAATTAGACTGGGATGATATTGCATCGAGAACTAGTGTTCATAAAATAGAATGGCGCTTTATACCTCCTCAAGCGCCATGGTGGGGAGGATTTTGGGAGCGCATGATAGGCCTAATGAAAAATATTTTACGACGAATTTTAGGTAGAGCGTCTTTAAATTACGTAGAGCTTTACACTGTATTGTGCGAGGTGGAATCGGTTCTCAATAATCGTCCGATTACATATTTGTCAGACAATACAGAACACTTGAAACCGCTTACTCCGTCAATGTTCCTGAAGAGTCAAATAGGGCCGAGTAACATAGACTTTCTTAATTCATACATTCAAAATTTAACAAATGATTTAAAATGCCGTTTTCGTAAAGAATATTTATAATGTTTAACAGAGAAGCGGAATTCAAAATTGTCTGATGTAGTTAGTATTGGGGATATAGTTTTAATAGGATCCGATAACATAAAACGGATGAATTGGCCATTGGGTGTTATAATCGATATGTATACCGGGGTTGATGGCTTGGAACGTGTTGTTCGAATTCGAACAGCAAATGGAGAGTTAGTAAGGCCTATTCAAAGACTTTATCCTTTGGAGGTATCCACATCAAACGCACAAGATTTAGTTTCAAATGATAAGAGAAATCATAAGCAGTGTAACGTGCCAGGGAATGAGACAGCAATACCGATACCGCAGCAAACGGTCTCTCGTACTGGTCGTCTCATCAGAATTCCTCATAGATTAAATTTGTAAGTTGTGTTTTTTATTTTGTTATGGTGTACGTTTATTGCAGAATTATTAATGTTTTTTCAACATTGTATATCTGCAACGGCGGGAGTATGTCGCGACTTGGAGTAGTAAACATAGAGTTTTATAAGTCGCTAGATTTCTACCTGCTTAGGCAAATAATTGTCACATAATTTAAAGTTTAGTTTTGACAAGGACTTTCTATGTCACTTCTACTTTTGAAATGTTTTTAGAAGCACAAATAAAAATTGTAATATAGTCTCTTAATAATATAAAAAATAAAAGTTCTAAATCCATCATAATATATTTCCGTTTATTAACTATCCATCTTCGAACCTAAATACCTACGAAATACATCTAAGTAGGTACAAATTGAATGAATAATAGAACAGCATTTTCTAGAAATGATCGCAAAATAAAAATGGCTAGTAATAGTAATCTATTGACAGATCAACGCTTTTTACAAAGATAACTTACTGAATAAAATTATAATATGTACGAAAGAACATAACCTATCAAATCAAATATTAAAACATAATTTAGTACTCACATTTGCTATTAAAACGTTATGATCGTTTGCAGGTACCTATTTAGTATGTATGAACGTGTTAACAAATTAGATAGGTCAATACCCAAATCTCAACATATGGATACTGATAGTAACTATCTTTAATTATTTGAGACATATAAACCATAACCACATTGAATTTTTTTATTATTAATAAATGAATCTACCACTTCTTGTAGCGAAAAATTGATGACTTACAAAATAAATACCATTATTACTCTCATACAATATATTTCTATCAAACTTTTACATACCTAGTTACATTATAAAAATCCAAACCCCACTTCATCTTCTAATAAAACTAATAAACATCAAAACATTCTTTCAATCAATAAATATATAAACAGCACACTTCATTCTTTTTAAACTCATAATACTATATTTAAATTTTGACAAATAGCTAATCAAAGACAAAATTCCAACCTCTAACACCACCAGCTCGGAATACATACTTCTCCGAATAAAGGCGAGAAACTCATAGTTTGATTTTAAAAATAGTTATAAAGGTGTCTCTTTTATAAATACATGTATAATAATAGATTAGAAATACAAAACAACGTGTAAATAAATATGGCAACTGAAGAGTTAATCACTAAAAATAACGTTTTTTGTAAAGACGAAAGGTAATAAGAACTTTCACTACTACTTGTTTCACCATTCTAACCTTACATCAGGACAAACTTATTCCCGAAATTTTAAAGACTAATGTTACTCGAACAATAATAGAATCAACAATGTCCTGGTTTTTTTGCCTCTGGAGAGAAGAGGCTGAGAATCCTCTTGAACATTGCATTGCAATCAAGTGCCACGGTGATTATATAACCTACCGTCTAAACGTCTAAAGTCTTAGATGGAAGGGTCTACATCTCAAAGTAACTCTGAGGTATAATAATATATGCAGTCACCTCTCGGATCCCTCAACGAATTTGTAGGTAATATGCAATTTGTATACGTGGTACCTCTAACTAGTCTGTGGTTTGTATATAATATCATTGATCATTAACACTGTAGGAAAATTCTAAAATAATTCTAGGATAATTATCATATTATTATAAGTATATACAAGCACTGTTATATAACGTGTTTAAAATAGTAATCAGTAATGATTTAATAACAAAGCTATAATTAAACTAAACCTTAAAAATACTTAAATTAAAAACTTAAAAATAAATAAAATCTAATAAATACTAAATTAAATAAAAAATGGACCCCAAATCGCTGCGGTCGCATGGTAGAGTGCCCAATAAGCTGGCGACATTTCCACGTTGTATGGCAAGGCTCAGACGTTGCCCAAAATGCACGCCAGCTCACGCGGCTCACGCTATAAGTTAACTTACGTTCTGTTAATATCTAATATTAAAATGTATACGACTGAAGGACTTTGTATCCAAGGTTAAGAATAAAGAATATTAAAAAAAATTGATCATCTGTGTCCATAGATTATCTGTGTAAATATTGTTAGGTAAAACTTTAATTAGGTCTCCATAGCAACGGTTTTAGTATCGGCTCTCAATAATTTTAAATTTTTATATAGTTTTAATGTTTTCTGTGTGTCTGGGTTAAGTGTTTGTTACAAGTGGTAGTTGTTTCAAGTTAAATAATATTTTTTATTTTCAGCTTTCAAAATTTTGCTGTAATACCCTGCTGGCTGAACCCATTAAGCATCGGTTAGCCCTGTAAATTTTAATGTCTGATCCTCTGGATCCGGGTAGAGGAGATTGGGGTGACGCTGATTCATCGCCGCCTCTTTTCTCGCCCCTAACGGACACAGATGTTGTAAAGCGCATCGGTAGAAACCGTATTTCCGTCGAGTTTAAATCGTACAATGATGCTAATGCCTTTCTAGATCACCCAGCACTTGCATTAGCCAAATATGAGGCTCTCATCCCAAGCCATCATATTACGAGAATGGGCATTGTTCGTCAAGTCCCGGTAGAATGGTCTTTGGAGGAAATCGTAGATGCCATTGAAATCCCGCAAGGTTTCGGATCCATTGTCAGGGCCAGAAGACTGAACAGGAAAACATTTACAGATGGCTCTCCAGTGTGGATCCCCACTCAAACTATTGTGTTTACTTTTGCAGGACAAAAGCTTCCTCCCTATGTTTACTGTTTTTACACCTCTCTTCCGGTTGAAACCTACATTCTCCCCACTATTCAGTGCAATAAATGCTGCAGGTTTGGTCATATCCAATCGCAGTGTCGTTCTCTGCCTCGCTGCTTTGTATGTGCCCAGCCGCACGACGGATCTTCATGCTCTCAGGTCACTCCTACTTGCCTCCTTTGTTTAGGCAATCATAGAGCTAATAACCCAATATGTCCTGAACACCATAGACAAAAACAATTAAAAATTATAATGTCCCAAGAAAACATAACCTACTCGGAAGCTTCGGTTAGAGTTCCCCGAGTAAGAAAATCCTTCACAGATACTGTAAGATCTGGATTTATCGAGCCTGTTCTTTCTGACTCATCTCTCCCTCCTTCAACTCAACCGTCTCCTTCCATACCCACAAGTTCTTCTTACCGCAAAACTGTTTACGTTACAAAAAATCTTCCCAAATCAGCTGCTAGCCCAGGTTATGATAGACAGGCCCTCTTTAACATTGTTAGGTCTCCCAGCTTTCAATCCCCAGATGGACATTGTCTGCAGAATGGTAACCATAGACATAACAACAATGATCACTTCATTGAAATGCTTTTGGCATCGGCCATAAATATTCTTAGTCGTTTTGATGATATTGAATTACCGTACAAAATCCGTGAACAACTGACTCAGCTCTCTAAATTTATTACTCTTAATGGCTCAAATTCTTCAATGGAATTGTCGAAGCATTAAAAATAAAAAAAATGAACTACTTTTTTTAATCAATAAATTCTCTCCCGTCGCTTTTGCCATTCAGGAATTGAGACTTAAGCCAGGTAACCATTACCGCGTTTCTGGTTATTCCTGTCTCCGTGACGATAGAAGTGATGGTCACGCGGGTGCCGCGTTATTTATTTCCAAAGATTATACTTTTAGTCAGATTCTGTTACCCCAGCACAGTGAATCTATTAACGCTGTCGCTGTAAAAATGTTGAATTTTTCTATTATTTCGGTGTACATCCCTCATCCAAACCCCTCGTGTGTTTCAGAGCTCTCCATCATTCTGTCATCTATTCCCCCTCCGCTTTTAGTTCTCGGTGACTTTAACATTCATCACACATCATGGGGCTCACACTATTGTGATCATCTGTCATCATCGTTCTTAGAGGTGTGTGACAACTTGAACCTCTGCGTCCTAAATGATGGATCTCCCACTCGTAGGGTCCTTCCTTCGCAAAACCCGAAAAGTGTAATAGACCTGTCACTGTGCTCCCCGTCTCTTTCCTTAACGTTATCGTGGGCTGTACTTTCAACTTCACATGGTAGTGATCATTTTCCGATTGTTCTCTCTATGCCTTCTAATGGCAGATCGCGAGATCTTCCCTGTCCTCGTCTTAAGTATAGTCTGTGTAATGCTGACTGGGACTCATTTAGTGCTGCATTAGATCAAGAAATTCAAATTCTTCCTCAATCTAATTTAGAAAATGTGCATTCTGTTTATTTGAATTTTAGACAAGCTCTCTTGACAGCTGCTGATAAAACGCTCAAGATCAAAAATATATGTAGGAGAAAGGTTTCCTCCCCTCCCTGGTGGGACACCGAATGGCCCATTATATGTAAGGCACGAAAAGTCGCGGAATTGGAATATGCAAAAAATATGACTAAATCAAACTTTATCAAACTTCGTGCTTCTGCTGCAAAAGCTACTAGAGTCTTATCTTTAAAGAAAAAAGAAGGTTGGCACAATTTTTGTGAGGCCCTCTCTCCCAGATCGCATCCATCTTTAGTTTGGAGAAACATTAAAAGATTTAGATGCTCACTTTCCACTACAACTAATATTACATCTAATGATTCATCAGTTTGGTTTGATAAATTTTGCCAGAAGATTGCCCCTCCTTCAGTCCCCTCCCTTGGTGAGATTGAGACATATCGTAACGATTCTGCCCATATTACTTTGGAGGAATTTGACTCTCCATTTTCTAGAGCTGAGCTCTATGCTGTATTGGAAAATCTTAAAGATTCGGCCCCTGGGGTTGATGGCATTCCTTACTCCTTTATTTTCAAAAGTAGCAATTTCACAAAGGATTTCTTTATCAATCTTGTTAATAACATTTTTATTACTGGTATTCCCCCTGATGACTGGAAAACCCAAATCATCATTCCTGTATTAAAGCCTGGTAAACTGGCATCTGATTACAATGGTTACCGTCCTATAGCTCTTTCTTGCACTATGGCGAAAATTGCTGAGCACCTAGTCAAGAACAGACTAGAATGGTTTGCGGAGAGTAAAGAGCTACTGGCAAAAAGCCAATTTGGGTTTCGCAAAGGAATGAGCACCATGGACAGTTTGAGCATCTTCTCGATAGATATGTGGATCAGTCTCTCCAGGCGAGAGAATGTTATAGGGGCATTTCTCGATGTTTCAGGTGCTTATGATAACGTGTTACTTCCTATTCTTAGAAACAAATTACTGAGTTTTAACATTCCTGTTCGATTGGTGAATTTTATTTTCAATCTTTTTTCTTGCCGTAATATACAAATTACTTCTAATAATTTTATTTCTTCACCGAGAACGATATGGAAAGGTCTCCCTCAAGGATCTGTCTTAAGTCCGTTTCTTTATAGTCTGTACACATCCGATCTTGAGCTCTCTGTAAATTCATTCTGTAATGTACTACAATATGCTGATGATCTAGCCCTATATGTAGCTAACTCTAATGCTCAAATTGCTTCCTCTCGCCTTAATATGGCTCTTTCCTATCTTTCGGACTGGTTATCAAATCATGGTTTATCGCTTTCTGTTGAGAAAAGCTGTGTTGTAACTTTCTCGCGTCTAAGGAATATTCCTAATGTATCTATAGAACTTATTGGTAAACCCATTTGCAACTGTAATTCTGTGAGATTTTTGGGAGTATTTTTTGACTCAAGGATGTCAGGTGCCTTTCACATTGCTCATATTCTCAAAAAATGCGAGAAAAATATTAATATTCTTCGCTCTTTATCTGGTGTATGGTGGGGATCTCATCCGTTCTGTACAATACGATTATCCGCAGTCATATAGATTACGGATCGTTTTTATTGGATCCATGTCTTAAATCAGCTCTTAATAGTTTAGATCGGATTCAATCCCGTTGTCTGCGCATAATTTTGGGTGCCATGAAATCGTCCCCCATTAATGCTCTTCAAGTAGAATGTTGTGACCCCCCTTTGGCAATCAGAAGGCAATATTTGGCGGATAATTATTTTTTCAAAGCTATTCAGTATTCTAATCACCCTCTTATCGAAAAACTGCATCAACTCTCTGACTATATATCAATTGACAATTACTGGCATCATAAGGCGCCTCCGTGCCTTTTTAATAGTTTCATCAAATTTCTCCAGCTACCTAATCCAGTTTATCAATGTTCCTTGATCCCATTATTTAATAAACCTTTCCAATCATTGTCTCATCAACCAGAGATAGAAATCGATTTTGGTCTCCATAAGGATACAGTCAATACTCAAGCTGCTTTTCAATCTATTATTGATCGGAAGTTCAGTGATTGGCGTCTAATATTTACAGATGCTTCGAGATTGTCGCTAGAAAACTGCGTTCGTGCTGCGGTGTGGATCCCATGTCGTCAAATATTTTTAAAATTTAAATGTCCTCCCTCTTCTTCTGTCTTTTCGGGAGAAGCTATTGCAATCCTGGAGGCTCTTCGTTTTGTGGAATCACATAGGGAGCTGTCTTTAACCCTTATTTTTGTCAAGTGCACCGGTGTACTTGCATGCCCAAGACGTAACCGACATATAGTAGATATGCAAATTTTAGAGGCCTGCTTAAATTTAAAAAACCAAGGTTTAGAAGGAATTTCCTTTTGAATTTGAGCAAAATGCCTTCCTACAACACTGCTGGATTGTCTCCATTTAATATCCCATGAAGAGGTCATTCGCTGTCTTGCCAGACTTAATAGGTCATGAGAATATGTTACATAGTGACTAAGACAGCCGCTATGAGTGGCATCCTTAGCAACTCTGTCTACTGTGTCATTGCCTTCAATGCCCAAATGACTTGGGATCCAAGCAAGCACGACTTTTGTTCGTTGGAGATGACAGCGATATAAAATTTCTCTAATCTCTAAAATCAACGGGAATTTGGATTTACTCTTAAATGGATTTGATTTAATTGCTTGTAAACAACTTTTTGAATCTGATAATATGACTGAAAAATTTAGATTGTGAGATTGTGGTTTGGACGAAGGTTCGGCTGATCATATATTTTTCGATTGTGCAAAATATTCATATTCTTTGTATGATGTCATTCCCCCTTATATCCCTAAGCCGTGTCAATTTAACTCTCTTCTTTCTTATGTTAATTCACCCTTCATCAATATTCTTTGTCATTATTTATTCTACAATCGTATTAAACTTTAATTGGTATCTTTTTATTCTTTGATTTGGTTTCCGCTCTTTAACTTTTTTATATATTTCTTTATAGACAGCGAACAGGGTATATTATTTTTTATTTGTCTTGTTTAATTTTAATTTTGCATTCACTTGTACTTTCACGGCCTGGATAATAACATGAGTCGCGCATTCTTTAATTAAAAAAAGTATTCTAAGCAAAAAAACTCGAGGTTGGCGAAATCCTATGGGCACCGCCATCAAACCCAAAAGAAGAAGAAGAAGAAGATTATCTGTGTCATCGATTGATAAACAATCAAATAAAATTTGTGATGTGTATTTCTCGTGCCTCCTCGTTTTCCTTGTTTGTACCTTTTGAAATAGAATATCTAATACGTATGTAGCACAAATTAAGTGGTTGTCAGTAAGAATTCTGGTCTACAATTTGGTATAAGATTTGATTAATTCACTTAATAGTCTACATAATGGCGAGCAATCCAAAGTAAACCTTATTAAATATACAATTCATGTACATAGAGTTATTTGTAGGATTTATCAGTACAAAACTTTTCTTTTTGCAGTTATGGATTAATAGTGCCTTCCAAAAATAAAACACAGAAGCCAGTCTTTGAAGCATCAAAGAATATTTTTGGTAATGATTCAGATTCTGAAGAAGATAGTGGTAAAAAAATTATTCCTCAGAAACCAAGTGCTATGATAACCAAACAGGTCAGTTGCTTATTTATATTTTAAGGTTTTACATATCTTGATTAATCGTCTTTATCTATATCACATGTTTCATGAAAGGAGTAGAGTCATGTATCCCAATATTCACAAGAAATATAACACCCATTTTACATGATTATTTGAGTATGTTATGTGCATATTGTCTTACAAAAATCATGTGCATATTTCATGCTTGATGCTGCTAATAACTCTGGATAATCACTGGATAACAAATTAGAAAGCACTCACATAAGATAGTTTCTAGAAAGTAAGATAGATCACCACTAGGGTTGCCAACTTTTTTTAACAGTAATAAAGTATATCTGATTTTAAAGGAGGTAAATAAAGAGTATGCACTTATAAAAAAGAGTATCATTTATTTTTATCTTTTAAAAAGGTATATTTTAGTACTTCTTGCGGCACATAACAAATTTTCATTATTTTTAAAGGTATTGAATGAGTCTAAACATTCTAACTCTAATTTATATATATCAAGAGCTCATTTTTGATTAAATTCAATGAAGCTCTGTTTCTCTCTTCTCGCCACTTCACATTCATGACCGAAAATACTCTTTCTGTAAATGCTGAAGTGGCGGAAACAGAGAGTATATAGGTAATAATTTTTTTTAAAGAAACAAATTCTTGAGGACATTTTTTAAAAATGTATTGCCATTTTTCAGCGGTGTATTTTTGTATAAAGTCTGTGTTATTAAACAATTCGGCTGGGAGCAAATTTTAAAATTGTTACTTCTGAATATAAAGTATCCATGTCTATGTTTAGTCTTTTTAAATTAAGTTTTCCTTCTATAATTTGTTCTAAATGATTAAATTCAACAGTAGTCTGTAAAGATATTGTATTAAGTGAATACAGCCAGTTATCATTACTAAAATCAAACCATTTTTGTAAATAAGTCAAACATTTGTTTATACACAATAAAAAAAGTTAGTGTTAATTTTATTAATACAAGTCCGGTGATGATTTTCAAGAGGTTTCAATTTCTGTTTTGTTGTATAGCCAAAATAGTTGACTTTCAGTCTGTTGTAAATTCTGATTTAAAATTTTCCATGATACCAAAAACATCTACAATTGTGACAGGAACGTTCGAATTTGGATTGAGGAATCGGCGATACCAATATAATAACAGTAAATAGTGGACTTTTTTTATTCTGATTAAGGTTTTTGCGTATTATTACAGACGTGCACTAAACATTTTGTAAAAAAGAGTATTTCAGTGTACTTTATTAGTGTTATAGATTATAGAGTACGACCACATGATATAGAGGACAATACTCTATTTTAGAGTACGGTTGGCAACCCTAATCACCACCCACATGCATTTGCTATAAGATTGTTATCAGTGATTTGCTATTCAATGTATATTTATTGGTTTGTATAAACAAAAAACAGTAAAAAAGTAATAATGCAAATCTAGAAAGATGTTGATGGAATGTTGAATCATGCTCTCCAGTTATTTCTACTATAAGTGTGAAGAGATACATGAAGAAATATGTTTTCAAAGATATATTCAATTTTTATCTTTCAGCAGATATTGCATTTGGATTCACAGTAAGAACCCTATTTATTTCACATGATGACACAAAATGAGTTGTTTCCGACTTAATGAATTTTGACCATATTGCATACACAAGGGCAATAGGAGCGTGGAAAGTGGTAGTCAAGTACAAATTAATAATCAAATGTTCTTTGTGTACAATAAACTCTTCTGAAAAAAATATAATTAATATTGAATATTGACCACATCTTGGAATTTAACTAAAAAGTACTTTTACCTGCATTTGAAATTTTTACAATTTTACTCAAAAAATTATGTTCATTTATTTGGCTACACAGTAAAACTTTATACAATCGGTAATATCCAAAAGTTGATCAAAACAGTTACAAAACAATATAACATGAGGATTCGACTTTATCAAATTATTCAAAGGTCAAACCCAAAACTTCCAGTAATTTTACACTGTATAATAAGGAAAAACTATGATTATAAACTCTAAAATTATCATATGTCTATGGATTCATTGTATCAGCATGAATTTTCAAACTAACAAATAAGAGGATAGTAGATTTTAGACAATAAATTTTAGAGGTTCAAGCTCTAGTTCACTGTTCATGCAGTTGTGTTCATTGTCAGTTATGCAGAACTGATCACCGACAGATTTTCTATAATTATGATAATTCGTATTAAAAAACATTAAGAATTATACAATATAATTAAAATCTGTAGAAGTACACAGTTGAAAAGTAATTTTAAATACCTAGTAATTTAATTTATTTCACAACAATTTCACTACTTTGAAATGTTACCAACACCAAAATAACAATATCGATATGAAATTGCACTTGCCAAGTGAATTTATTACATCATGTGTAAGTCGTAACTAGTAATCCCTATTATTCGTAACTAGTAATTCCTATTATAATAAATAGTGATGTTATATATATGATCATATTTTTTATTGATGTAATTAGGTATTTAACATTCGATTATCGATACCGTTAATCTAATAATGTTATTATAGCACTGGCAACACTAAATAAAACTTTTTGACTGTCACGTCAATGTCAACAAGTTTTATCATTTCTTCCACGAAGTAATTTCATTCCATTTTCAAATAATAAATTGTTAAAAAGTATGACATGTTGTTTCTTTTTTCATACATTTTAAAATTATGTAGGTAGGTATTGTTGTTTTGTGTATATTTTTACTATAAAAAAACATGTATGTAATTATAATTTAACAAGTCATTAATTTAATTAATCATTAACTATTTAAAATCAGAAGTATTAAGTGAATAAATGGTAAACTTTGAAGAGCTATAACTTTTTTTGGTGTACTTTTAATAAAAAACTAATTAGGTATACTATTAAATTTTATAATTGTTATCATTTTTTATGACATATAGTTCAACTTTGTTGGTTCAGGCCGAGTCTTGTAGGGAATCCTGGCATTCTCCTTTGTCCAATGATATTCTTATTCCACTGTAGGATTTTGAAATTAAAAGAGGTTCAATTTGCAACATGTAATAAGTTAAATTAATATTTTAACTACAAATTATAACTTTATTATTTATTCTAAATATAGGCAAAAATTGCACAAACAAAAGCTGTTATTGAAGATCCTTCAGTATTTCAATATGATGAAATCTATGATCAAATGAAAAATGAAATAGAAGGGCAAAAGCAAACAAAGAAAGAAGACAAAAAACCAAGATACATAGAGAAACTGCTTAAAACAGCAAATAAACGTAAAATAGAAAATGAAAGGCGTCTTGAAAGACAGGTAATATATATTTTTTTTAATATTGGTGTCTTAATTTGTTTAATTTCAATTAACATAAATGGCATATAAGTGATAATGCTCTGGAAACAAATATTAGGTATTTAGGTAAATATAATGATATAGTTTGCATTGTAGAAGACTATTCCATAATAAGTTATAAGTATTGGATAATATTGAAAGTATAAGTACTAATTCCATGACATGCAATGTTGATGAAGTTGCTAGTCGTGTGTAATACTCCAGTAAAAATATTATATTTACGATTGCTGCTCGGAATATTTGAAGTAATTACATATCACATTATACTTACGACTTTTCATAAGTTACCTAACTGAATGAAAGCAAATTGTGAAAATCTAGAATTTGCTTAAGAAAAGAGACCAGTCCTCGGACCAACCTTGTCTTCTGGTCAGGTGTCTCTGTTTACCAATCTTTCCAGTGTCTCGAGAAGGAAAGATGTTAGACTTATCGGTCTGAAGGATTTCTCTGATGTGTAGTCTTCTTTCCCTGGTTTGGGTAGGAATACTTTTGGTTCTCTCCATTGTCTGGGTATATACTTGAAGGCAATGCATGCTTTAAATATCGGTTGTAAATGTTTTATTGTTAGTTGAGGTTGCCACTGTAGTAGTGCTGGGAATATTCCATCTAGTCCTGCGGATTTGTAGGGTTTAAAGCTCTTGCCCATTCTAGTTGGTCCGCAGTTACCACTTTGCTAGCAGCTTGTGTACATGTAGTTTCCTATATATTTATATAATTTTTTGTTTTGTGTTCTAATTAATTAATTACATTTGCGTAGTTAATGCATGCCGTGGCAACCTTTAATTAAGATAGCACTTAGCATAGCTTTAAGTATTATAGTGTCGATGAACGTTGTCTTAGTGTATGTCTTGTTGGTTGTCCTAAATAAAAAAAATAGAGTTAGGCATGTAAATGCAAGTTCTCGGTCGTTCCACTGTTGTGTTTAACAGTAACTTACCACTGATGTTGTTCAGACTGCAGATTCTGTTGTTCGTGATCAAGGCGATCAAAATCAAAATAATATTTATTCAACATAGACCTTTACAGGCACTTATTGACGTCAAAATAAACAAAACAAAAAAAAAGCTAAAAAAAAACAAAAACCTTGTCCGTACGTACGAATAAGGAAAAAAAAATATTGACTCTACACCAGTTCGGAAATTGGGAGAGCCTTCTCGAGAAGAACAGGCAAGAAACTCTGAAGGTCAATTTTATATCTCCTCTTTTCAATGTTAATAATTATAATAATACAGTATAATATACTCGTAAAATACAATCATACCTAATACGATTACAGTCGTATGTATGTTTACATACACATATAAAAATAATACAATATTATAAATAATGTTGTTACCAAACATGGCTCTATGAATAGTGTCCCTATTCCCAAATAGTGTGATCATTTAGATAGTCACTTACTTTATAATAACCTTTACATAAAGGCAAATCAATGACACTTTGCGGAAGCTTGTTAAACATAGATATACATTTCCCCAAGAACGAACAGCTAGTTTTATGGGGTCCTGAACATTGGAATGGCAAGTTTATTTTTGTTTCTAGTATTCACATTATGTAGATCACTGTTTTTATTGAATTTATTATAGTTTCTATATACAAAAACTAAATTTTATCATATATATATTGACTAGCTAAAGTTAAAATATTAATTTCTTTGAACAATTCTTTTAGGGATTCTCTAGCCCGTAAACAGTAAATAGCACGAATCGCTCTTTTTTGTAAAAGGAAAATACTCTCAATGTAAGCCGCTGATCCATAGTGATGGTCTTGTTATTTACCTCCAGCATCCTGTGCAGCGAAGCCGCTATCTGCTTGTGCTGGAGGTTTGTTTGGATGAATTGTAGGATGTTAGGGGCTCCGCTGTACTCCATCTTCGTCGCTGATGTCTCCCTTCCCCTGTTGATGGCGGCGAGGTTATCTCCATCTGGTTCGACCCTTGTTGGGGAGCCGAGGTGGAGGGTACCGGAGAAGAGGTCTCCCTCGGTTGCGCACACCCTGCCGCTTGATTTGTAGCCGATGGCTCATCTGATTCCTTCGTTTCCTCGATATCCTCTTGGTTTCCATCTCCGCCGGTTGGGTGGTGGTGGTGGTAGTAGTGGTGGTGGTTGTGTCACGGACGACCCCTGTATTTCTACAGGTCCACGATGTGTTTCCACCGCTGCGGTGGCCGTCGCCTTCCCTTGGGGCGACTGCGTTCCGATTGGCCCTTTGGCACTTGAGTATGTGTTTGTGTGTGCGTCCTGGTATGGGCGGCAGCATCCGCACTCCTTTTGTAAGGGCGCTTGCGCCCTTACAAAAGGAGCGCGCTCACAATTGTCCAGGGATTTGCGGTTGGTGGAATGGCGGTTGTTGATTTGTCAACCGTCTTGATGGCTTCTGATAGGCCAGTTAAGTTTAGACTATGTTCAGGACGTGGGCCTACATTGTCCACACTTGTTGGATTGTCAACCTGAGGAGTAGCCAGTGTTTGTGTTTGGGTCGGCGCTGCACTGTGGCTATACGCCACAGGAGCAGCTGACGTGTATGGGATTATGTGTATGGGGACGCCACAGGAGCAGCTGACTGCACTCGGATTATGCATCCGAGAACCAGCCGTTGTGGGGGGTGGCGCCGCTGTCGTGCTAGCACGAGAAGCAACTTTGGGGTTGGGTTTTCGATTTGTTAAATCCATGCGGTTGTTATAATACTTCGTCCCAGGGTGTTTCCGCCCGCCTTGGAGCCCTCAATTGGGAACGTTGCGGCGAAAGGCACACAAACGCTAGAACTCACCCTGAGATATAGAGCCCCCAAGCCGACAAGTCATTTGCCCCCACTGGGTAGGAGCTCTCGCCGATAGCCCTCTGACGGGATATCACAGCCGGTTGACAGATGGTGGCTAGCCTTCGGCCGCCCGTGTTGGAGGAAATTCGGACCAAAGTGATGTGTTGCTTAGGAGCGTACTACCGCCGACGCTCTTTCGGCTCAGTAACCAGGATTCCTGCATCCCCCCTTACGGGTCCCCGCGCACGGCACAAACACAAAATGTGCAAAATTGCGGATTGGCTAAACTGTATACAACTAAAAGTAACTTCATATGAATTATTATTATCATATAATTTTGTTTTTTTTTATTCTTGATAATGTATTTCTAGTAACGCGATCGTATCGCGGAACCATGAGGGGGAAAGTTGGCGTGTAGCGCTGACAGAATGCGACATTCGTTTACAAAATGCATAATAAACAAAATACGCAAAATATATGATTCTTATAAATTTAAAGTGTATATAATAAATGTATATTTAAATTTATGATTTTACGGAAAATCATGCCGGAATCTTCTCTGATGTCACTGCTTAATTTAAACAGCTGTTCCATCTTCGTTAGAACGGTACTGGAACTCCAACACATGTATAACACATTATGTGACCTCATCGAAAAACATCTAATGGGGTGCAGTCGGATGACGTGCAGTACCAGACCCATTTCACAGACGCGGTCTATGACAAAATACGTCTTAAACTATATCTTCAGTGCTACATTACAAATCATAATAAGAGTAGATTAGTAAACACCAGTTAATACACACAGTGAAGTAAGAGCGGGACGACGGGCGAAGCGACGATGATATATCGTATGTTCGTAGTTCTTACGAGTACGGGCCCCAGTGTCTTATCAATCTATTTTACGTTTTTCAATTTATATCTA
The DNA here is from genome assembly GCA_036419045.1 of Scirpophaga incertulas. Taxonomy (NCBI): domain Eukaryota; kingdom Metazoa; phylum Arthropoda; class Insecta; order Lepidoptera; family Crambidae; genus Scirpophaga; species Scirpophaga incertulas. The sequence goes on along the minus strand of CM071629.1, from coordinate 16,380,379 downwards.
ACGCTCCTCCAGTGAAACATCATGAGGCAAACTACATACACATGCGATGAAATTAAAAGTCAACCTAGCTTTGCGCCAGCGTTGTTGAATAAGACCTAATCACTTTAACATACTCGTATTTAGAGGAGGCAAGTGCCCCACGATGACGACAGATATGAGCTGTGATGATTATTTTTTATGTATTTACTAATGTATTTTGCAGAATATGATTTGGTGATGTCAGTTAATGTATATTACACAAGAACATATAGAATCTTTTTCTCTTTATATGTTTCTCCAACATATTTTTTTTATGATTATGTTCAAATTATTAACTCAGTGTTTAACAAGAACTGACACCCATTATTAAGTATTATACATATCTATATATTAATGTACAAAACTGTATATTTTAAAGTAAAAAACTGTATTTATTCCAAAAAACTGTTTAAACTTATTATCTACCAACGGTATCTTTAGATTGTACAATCAGTATAATTTTGAAATAATTTTTTTTTGTTACACTTTTAATGGCCACCTTGCAAATTAAGATATCAGTATAGCAACACCTTAAAAACTAATATAATTTTTGATGCTTGTTTATTTTATTGTCATAAATTCTAATATGTTTCAGATTCAGAAGGAACGAGAGAGGGAAGGCGATGAATTTGCAGACAAAGAAGTTTTTGTAACATCTGCTTATAAAAAGAAATTAGAAGAGATGTCTTTAGAAGAAGAAAAAGAAAAACGTGAAGAATACTTAGAAAAGATTGGAGATGTTACAAAACAATCTGATTTAGGTAATACTATGATATCATGATCATGATACACTATTCAAGTAAAAAATATTTTTTTATATTATTTCATATTTGTAACATTTTCTTAAAATTTAACAAAATTAACGAAACACGTGTAGACTGTGCCAAAAAAATACTTTAGGTTAATGTTAATGACTCGTGAAATAAATATATAAGTAATTACAACTGAACTGTTGGAAAATCTCTTATACAAAAATTGATTTCAGGTGGTTTTTATCGCCATTTATATGAACAAAAATTAGGATCTGAGAAAGAACTAAAAAATAATGAATCTTCTGAACCTTCTGAACCTCAGAATCCCAGGGATAATATTTGCAATGAACGCACTATAAGTAAAAATGAAATTTTTAATAATGAAAAATTAACTGTGAAAAGCCAACATAAATATCCTGAAACATCGATTAAAAGGAATTACCGAAAGAGAAAATCTTCATCTGATAATCAACAACTATCAGAAGGGGAAATAGATGACTCTGAAGAAGAAATAAATCGATTAAATCTTAACGATATTAAAATGGCGAAAAAGCACAAACACGAAGATAACATAGATGCAGACTCTAATCTTTCAAGTGACCAGTCCAGTGATGATGATAGTGCAAATGTAAAGAATAGCAAAGATTCTAACGAAACTGAAAATAAAATAGAAGTTAAAACAGTCACAATAGAAATAAAACCTACGATAGTTGAAAATGAAAGTGATTCAAAAGATGTTAAAAAAGTAATTGAAGTCAAGTCAAAACTCGATATATGGAAGAAGCGAACTGTAGGCGAGGTATTTGATGAAGCTTTGAAAAGATATTATGAAAGAAAAGCAGCTAGGTGTGGTTAAGTTAGATTCTTGACTGCATTAGTTTACGATGTTTATATTAATGAATTCTGTTAGTAAACAATATAAATATACAATTTTTATATGTATTTTTAATGCCATTAAGGCTTTGCCAACGTCGTTACGTTACTGTAGCAGAAAACAAATCAAATTAACAACAGTTATGGCAACCACAGCAGAAATAAAAATTATACTTACACTACGCAATAATTTCACTACTATAGAAGATAGTGTGGGAATGCCGGAGCTATAGAGGGGTGGGGGAGGCGAGCTCTATATACATAATACAGCGGCGTGCACGCCTCGCCGGCCCCGTCAACACCACCAACTGTGAGCCAATCTCAAGGCAACACTAGTCACTACCGGCAGAGGATACGTAGACCGCGACATGTCCTTAGCGACCCCCCTAATCAACTCACGCAGGAACTTCTAGACCTGCAAGCGGCGGCGTCTGAGCCGTCGCCCCCCCCTTGTCAACCCCTAATCGGCAGCCTTCTGCTTAGCCACGCGTAGGTTCCCGTCAATACAGGCCGGTCCCACTTTGGAGATTCGTGCCTTCTTCTAGCGCATATGCCCTCACCATGGGGCAGCGCTAACCGAAAAAAAAAAAGCCTCGCCGGCTCGCCCTCACTTCTGCGCCCGATCGTCGTCGACTAGTACACGCGTCACTCGTCTGACATTTCGTTAACGCCACATAATTTTTGTATCGTGCATTTCTTTTAGTTTTGTTAATTTCAATTAGTTTTTGTTTGAGTCAGATCATTTTCTTTAAGTATTAAATTTATTTCTGTTTGTAACATTTTGTTTTTAAAAAAAATCATTTCTACCCTGTTTTCCTAAGGTCAGAAGTGGGAGAGGATCTGCGTGATTCTATCTGGTTTTTTGGTGTTAGTTGAATTTTATTGCAGAAATGTTGGATAGTGAAAAACGTGAGACTACTCGAAGCAGGAGTCGTCTAGGACGTAGCAGGAGTCGCAAGCCACGTCATGTTTTACGCTGTGACCGAACCTCGACAGTCGGCTGCGGCGCGAGATGGACGCGATGCTCGCCTGCCTCAGAGCATTGGAGGCTCGGAGGGCGGACATGCCACGAGGCGCGGCGCGCCAGACACAAAAAGATGCCCCGTCTGAGCGCGCTGCGTCGCGATCGCCGGTCAGGTCCCCGTCGCCTGTGCGCGGCCGGTCGGGTTGCGGCACGCCGCCCCTGCTCCCGCCGCCGCCGAGCGAGGTGTATGCGGCGCTGCCGGTACCAGAGTCGGAGCGTGTCCCGAGCGATACGAGCGCCCCGCCCGTGTTCTTGCACTCGACGGCCACGGATCGTATTGTTGACGCGATCCGCTCAATTAATACAGCGGTAAAATCCACCCAACACTATTATATTTTCCACTTTGACCCCAGTTTACATAATATCGAGACTTGGTGTGAGGAAGTAGATCGCGCAAAGCAATTAAATAATTGGAGCGATCATGAGTGTCTATCTCGTATAGGTAACTATTTAAGGGGCGATGCACGTACGTGGTTGAACGAGTGGGTGACGAGCGACCGCACTTGGAACTGTAGGGTAGCATAATGCACCCACGTTAATTATATTGTGAATGTCGTGGGTATTTTGATAAAAAAGACATTTAAAAGTTTAAAAAACTTTAAAAAGGAGTTCAAGCCTTTGTGTCCTAAGACTCCGGATATCGCTAACATTTTGTTCGAAGTAATGAGTATAAACTCGGACAATAGGCCTGTTTCCACTAAGAATGAATCGGATGTCTTAGAGTTTCTAATGATTAATCATGATATGTAGTAAACAAAAAACATATTTTTTTTTTAATTTAATATAAGATTACTAATATTTTTGGAAATTAAAATCGGTAAAATTACTTATTTAATCACGTGACATTAAACACCAATCAGAGAAGCGTGACGTCACGCCTCGCGAAAGACTGGTTATAGGGTAGCTGTACATACATCATCTATCTAATCTGTGCTGTCAGTGAACACTGAACAGGTTATTTAGATACACTTTGTTTTCAGAGACTATTGTTAAATTAATACAGTTTGTTTTAAGTTTAATCTTAAAAGACACGGACATTTGCCATGGAATCAGGATTTACCAAAGCAAACAGCAGTAATTTTTCCAAAATTGACGCCGTTATGCTTGGGAAATTTTTTCGCAGCAAACACAGATTTTATATATAAATAATTTATTTGGCGTTTTTATCGTTGTGCTTTTACATTGGGGCACTACGATCGACTTTATTTATAGTATAAATACTGTAGTATTTATTACTATAAATAAAGTCGATTGTTTCGCGAGGAGTGACGTCATTCAAGACGCCATGACAGTCTTGGCCTTTTTCGAAGTCAATTAGAAGTTCATTTCTAAAAAAGCAAAACACTTATGAAAAAGGCCTATTTTTCTAAAAATAATATATATTAGGGGTAAAATAGATACTAAACTATAGTTTTAAATGAATTTCAAATTTTTGTCAACTAGCCTATTACCCTACTTATGCCGATTATGCTCGTCGCTCACTGCTGCGATTGCGTATAGTGCGGGGTCTTTCCGATGAATTGATTTCAGCGATAATAATACGTGGTGTAACTGACCCCCAAATACGGGTCACACGTCTGACATTTCGTTAACGCCACATAATTTTTGTATCGTACATTTCTTTTAGTTTCGTTAATTTCTATTAGTTTTTGTTTGAGTCAGATCATTTTCTTTTAGTATTAAATTTATTTCTGTTTATAACATTTTATTAAAAAAAAAATCATTTCTACCCACTTTTCCTAAGACTACATATATATATATACCTATTCTTCTATCAGAACATACAAATAAAAGTGTATTTATAGATAAGTTGAAGGTGATTTTGATACAGTTATTAGTTTCTTTCCACCTACAAGGTAAGGCAACAGAACAAACAAGTTTGCTCAAAATGTTCGGGTTAAAGAACCTATAATTACGCTATTACATTGAGGCACTCAGCGCAATCTATCGTTTACACCACGGTATTCTGAAGACATGTTATAATTAGTACCAGTCTCTTCCGTCTTAAAACCACTCATGGCTTGTAGTGTAAAAACTGAAGCTATCATTCCAAAGCAAACAAATAAATTTGGCAACTCATTAAATTCTTTACTAGCAGCATGAAACAAGAACAAGCACCTTTCTGATCAACAAGGAAAAGTAGCGACTAATTTTCTTTCTCTAGTTATCTTCGTATCAGAACTCCACAAATTTTATTCCTGTTAAAATAATTTGAATAAAAATAAAATTACTATGTTTATACTTCCATATCATAAGAAATTGTTTCAGAACGAAAATAACTTAAGATACAAATTAAATTTGCCTTTGGATTTGCTGAGTCTGAAAAATGGCATGTGTTAATTTTTTTTATACTACAACGGAAAAAAGACTTACGACCTGCCTGATTTACTCCCTTTTTGAAGAACCCCATATATTTTTATGTTAACAAACTTGTTAACATAAAAACAACAACCCCATGATGATAACAAACTTAAAAACAAAATATTTGCAAAATGTTTTTTTATGACAACAGATAGACTTTATTTGCCAATGTGTGCAAACAAACAATTAGCTGTTTCGCTAAGATGTTATTTTACAACTTTAGGCAAGAACTTGGCTATTAATCCACAACTTGACAATGCTTCTATAGAGCTATCAAATCTCTTGGAACAAATTCCAAGTAATTTAAATGAAGTAATATAACAATAGAGGTAACCTCTTGCCAGGTTGCGACCAAAAGTAAGCAAAAACTTTTTCGACTGGTCCACCAAAATATTTAAGGCTTTTCTGGTAAATACCTAGAAATGAACTTATTTTTTAACTCTGAATGTAGAAATGCACTTTGTATCACTGAGCATTGACTAAAAAAGGATAAATTGTTGATAAGTTTAGATAGTTACACTATAATCAGTTTGTTCAGTCGAAAATCAGTTATTAGAGGTAGATTTATGATAATTTTACATAACAATTTGCAATAACCATTGAAATATCTTGTGTGAACCTTGATAATTAAATTATTGTGTGTATATAGAACTCCTGGAAATTATTCAGAATTTGAGTTTGCTTTGGAAGATGCTCTTAGAATAATATTCCCAAAAAATAAAAAAATGTGGGGATTTGAATATATTAGAGGAATCACCTTTGTCTAGTTGGTTTATTAATTTATTCAAATCTTTTTAATTTAAAATAAGTATTTCAAGAACCGACTCGTAGTGTACTTACATCTGCCACTTGTTTAGAAAACATTTGTTGTGATTTTAATTACGTGACAAGCTTATCATAAATTGTATTAAATCTGGTATAACCATAACAGGCAACTGACATCATTTGAACACCATCATGTTTGTTCTAAGCGTGAGATTACTTATATTCTGCTTGACTGCAAATTTGTTTACAGAAGGATTAAAAGCCAATAATCTATACAATAATTTACTTAATGTAATAATAAATGAATCTAATGAAAAAGTTATAAAACTAAAAAACGGGAGAAAGATATTTAGTGACTGGGCTACTCTAGGCGATACAAAAGGCGCGAGACTATATGATCTATAAGCTCAAAAAGTAACTTCTAGTGACCCCGCATTTATAACTTGAAATTATTCACAAATATTTAAGAAAGTGTGTCTGTGCGCAAAATCTATGTTTATTAGTCACAAAATTTGTTAATCAAAGAATAAAATAAACACCACATGGAATAACATTGACCATGAAATTGGTAAATAGAAAAAATCTGTACATTCTCTCTCATTAGTAGTCAATAACAAACAATTAAAGTCAAACAATGAAGTTGCCAATGCATTTGAGCACTTTTTTCTCACATACCTATAGACACACATACCTACAAGTATTCTCAACTCTTGCCCAAGCGAAGTCAGCCCTCTTAGGGCAGAATGTAGAGTAGTGCAACAAGGTTTTAATTTTTTGTCATATTGATGCTAATACTATTTTGAAAACATTCCGTCCGATTAGTATCTATAGTATAAAAAAACTGAAGACTTACATGGTATTTCGACGCATATACGAGGGGTGATCAAAAAGTAATGATAAACGGATATTTCTAAATATAATAAAATTCTGAAAAAATATTTGTTCAACTCCCTGGCCCTGCACAAGTTCCCGGACAAAAAATGGTATAAATAGGACGTCATTTATAAAAGTTACATTCATTTGAATACGAGCAGTCGGAGTGATAACATCAAAATGGAGAAACAAGAAGTACGAAGCGTCATCAAATACTTCTGCTTGAAAAAAATGTTCACCAAAGACATTCATACAGACTTGGTGGAAACATTAGGGGACTCTGCGCCTCCATATTCTACAACTGCACGCTGGTGCAAGGAGTTTAAGATGGGAAGAACATCCACGAAGACGAACACCGCGAAGGCCGCCCATCCTGTTCCCTCACTGAGGAAAACGTCAAAAAAGTTGAAGATCTGGTTTTGGCAGACCGAAGAGTGACCATTCGACATTTAGCTGAGAACACAGGCATTTCATTTGGTAGCATTCAAAGGATCTTAACTACCGAGATGAACATGAGAAAGGTCTCCGCGCGTTGGGTCCCGAGAATGTTAACCGACGAACAAAAGAAAAAACGACTTGACATTTCAAGGACCAATCTTGAAATGTCTGGAACATTTCAAGGCTGATCAAGAAAATTTTTTGGCTCGATTTGTGACTATGGATTGGTATCAATGATTGTTATACTTACATAATGGAAGGTACTTTGATTTATAAATAATAATGAATGTGCAGGTACCGACACACACTTGATTTGCTTGGTGTCAGAAAAAACTGAGTTCGTCTTGTATGTCGTTGTTATTACACGTCTCCTATATTAATTGCTCATTAATATATACTATTTGGCGACGAGGTGTGAGTTATTATCAAAAATAAGTGTCTTACGTGTGGTTTATAATGTCTGATAAAGGAACACCAAATTGTGGCAGTATCAAAGAGTTTAAAGTACACGTGGATAGGTGGTCGACATACATGAGTAGATTGAGGGCGTGGTTCACAATCCATGATATCAAACTTGCAAGTCAATCAAAATATTTGGTCGCTGTCGTGGGTACCGAAGCCTTGGATTTAATAATCGATTTGTGTTATCCAGAAAAGCCTGAAGACGTACCTATTGACAAAATAGAACACCTGGTGGAAGATCATCTGTCACCGAGACGGTCGGTCATCGCCGAGAGAATGATATTTCGATCATTTAAACAAATCGAAGGTCAATCGATTAGCGACTACTTGGTTGGTTTAAAGAAACTCAGTAAGGCGTGCAAGTTTTCAAACAATGTGGCATTAAAAGAAAACCTACGCGACCAATTTGTGTACGGCCTCCTTAGTGACAAAATTCGACAACGCATAATGACAGAAAAAGACGAAGAGTTATCATTTACGCGCGCCACGGAGTTGGCGTTGTCGCTCGAGGCGGCGGTACAAGACAGCATCGGGGGAAGGCCGGCGGCGGCAGCGACGCACGGCAGCCGGCCGCTCGCTGAGTCTGTGTACGCGATGGGCGGCCCGCGCGGCGCCGCCGAGCCAGCGAGCGCGCGCTCGCGACGCGGCAGAGGCCGCGGCCGCTTTTTCGGCGCCAGCGGCGTCGCTGCACCGAAGTGTTACCGCTGCAAGGGCAGCCATCCAGCAGAAAAATGCTCCTTTATTAATAGTGAGTGCTACGTGTGTGGTAAAATTGGGCATATAGCGAAAGTATGCCGACTTCGCAAACAAAAAGTTGTTCACCGAGTGAGTGATGACCAGCCGTTGGAATCATCGTCCGATTCAGATTGCAGCACTTCGGTCGCCGTGTACCAGTTAACCGATGAGGACCCAGACGACCGTTGGATTATACCGGTAAAAATAAATAATGTAATGATTCAATTTGAGGGAGATACTGGTTCGGCGATCAGTATAATTTCTTATAAGACTTTTAAGAAATATTTTGATAGAATCGTGTTCTTCTAATTTGAAAATGTATAGTGGGGCAAAAGGTAAAACCGAAAGGTAAAATAGTTTGTTCAGTAGAAATCAACGGCAAAAAGATGTCGAATTTAAGCTTAACGATTATCGATAACGATTTCAGTCCGTCACTTTTAGGCCGTGATTGGATGCGATCTTTCGACATACAATTTCCACACATAAAATTAATTAACAGCGTACAAATTGAGGTACCACATAATTCACAACAAGCGGTGGACTCTTTAAAAAAATATTCCCGGAAGTGTTTAAGTCAGGAATTGGAACATTCAACAAATGTACAATCAATTTGGGGTTAGTGGAGGGCGCTGCGCCTGTGTGGCGGCGCGCGCGCCCCGTGCCGCACGCGCTGCGTCCTGCTGTAGACGCGGAGCTGGCGCGGCTGCAGCACGAGGGTATTATCTCCCCCGTTGACTGGAGCGAGTGGGGCACGCCGGTGGTGCCAGTCATTAAAAAAAATGGGCGTGCTGTCGCAGCGCGGCCCCGACGGGCTCGAGCGGCCAGTGCTTCACGCGTCACGAACGCTGAGCGCCGCAGAACAAAACTATGCACAGATTTGTAGGGAGGGGTTGGCTGTCATATTTTCGGTAACTAAATTTCACCACTATATATACGGTCGTGAGTTTACTTTAGTCACAGATTGTAAACCTTTGGCATCAATCTTCAATCAAAATAAGGGTGTTCCTTTAATGGCTGCTAGTCGCCTCCAACGATGGGCTGTAGTTCTCGGTGCGTATAATTACAAAGTTAAATGTATAGGTTCTAAACACAATTGTGTAGCCGATTGTTTATCTCGAATACCGATTGGAAATGACGACGAGTCAATTAGAATAGATTCGTACATAAATTTCGTGAGAATGAGAAGTCCGTTAAATTTTAAGGAAATAGCAAAATACACACACGCGATAAAGATTTAATAAATTTAATTAGTGCTATAAAAACGAATTGGAGATACTATAAAAACGATAATTTACAATCATACTACAAAATTAAACAGTTTCTCAGCACTGAACAGGGATGTATACTTTACGGTCATAGAGTAATAATTCCCAGTGAACTACGTAAATTAGTATTAAATCAAATTCATGAGACGCATCAAGGTATAGTAAAATGTAAAAATTTAGCACGTAACTATGTGTATTGGCCCGGCATTGAAGAAAGCTTTGTATCAGAATATTGACTTAGAATCCGCTTTACAAAATTTCTTATTTACATATAGATCAACCCCTCACTCTGTCACAAATAGAACCCCAACAGAACTGTTATTAGGCAGATCAACGTACTAAATTTGATTTACTACGCCCGGATACAAAACAATTTATTAAGAACAAACAATTAAAACAAATAAATTATAAAAAAAAAGAAAGAAGAATTTAATGTTGGTGATAAAGTATTTTTAAATTATATAGAAATAATAATAATTTTACTTGGGAGAAAGGTATAGTAACAGATCGTTAGGACCTTTAACATATTACATAAAATATTCTAAATGTTTAAAAAAACACATTGATCAATTGCGTAAAGCATATAATAGTCAGGATGATTTGGGCCTACTCGATGATGATGGTTTTGGTAATGTTTCCACTCATGATCTTTCTAACGATAGTGAGAAAGGAAACATAGAACAGTCGTGTGAGCGGGAGGAGGATGCGCCCGGTCTCGAACTTGAGACCGACGCGCAGTCCGATCTCGAACTTGAGAGCAACGCGCAGCCCGAGTCATCACCAAATCCAATACCGCGGGTGGATGATGTCCAAAGATCGCATTCAAAAAGGGTCCGAAAAGCACCAATAAGATATGGTTTTGAAAATAAACAATAGTATAGTTTGCAAGTGATGTTACAGTATTAAAAAGTATGTTAAGGTAATAGCTGTAGGTATATCTATTAGATATAAGTAGTTCAATAATTGAACTTCCATTGTTATTTAGTGTATTATGTAGTAAAAATAATATATCTATGTATAGTTTTTAGTGCTTTCAGATACATTGGTAATATTACTCGTACATTGAAATAGTTTTATTACTGTTAAAGCTAAAGTTGTTAAATACCTACGTTGTGTTACATGAGTTGTTTTTTCTTTATTGTCTTAGATTAATGCTGGGAGAATGGTATCAATGATTGTTATACTTACATAATGGAAGGTACTTTGATTTATAAATAATAATGAATGTGCAGGTACCGACACACACTTGATTTGCTTGGTGTCAGAAAAAACTGAGTTCGTCTTGTATGTCGTTGTTATTACACGTCTCCTATATTAATTGCTCATTAATATATACTATGGATGAAACGTGGATTCATCATTTTGATCCCGAAACAAAACAACAGTCAATGACAGTCAAAAGGCCATCCTCACCGATACCAAAGAAATTCAAAGTTTCAAGCTCTGCTGGCAAGGTTATGGCATCTGTTTTCTGGGATGCTGAGGGAATAATTATGGTTGAATACCTTGATAAGGGAGCTACAATAACAGGCTCCTACTATGCTGAACAAATTTAAAAGATTGCGAGAGGCCATCAAGGAAAAAAGACGAGGTAAACTGCGCGCAAAAGTGCTGTTTCATCAAGACAATGCACCTGCACACAAAGCTGAAGTTGCAATGGCTGCCATTCAAGAAAGGTTTCCAGCTGGTGGAGCACCCACCCTATTCTCCAGATCTAGCCCCCAGCGACTTTTATTTGTTTCCTCGGCTCAAGGAACACCTCCGGGGCAAGAAATTTGAAGATAATGACGCAGTGATGGCCGCTGTAGAGGCATTTTGGGAGAGTAAAGATAATTTTTTTTAAAGGTATTGTTGGTTTAGAAAAGAGAAGGACTAAGTGTATCGAACTGTTAGGAGATTATGTAGAAAAATAAATTTAATTTTTAAGTAGGTATATAGTTATTTTAATATACCTATTCTCATTACTTTTGGATCACCCCTCGTATACTTAAATCCATAGTAAAGGAACTTGCTGCGCAACTCGCGTTCATATTCAATTTATGTCAAGGTGTTTTTCCTAACCTTATGAAAAATAGCAAGTCAATTCCTTTATTTAAATCGGGAAATAAAAATGATCCTGTATGTTATCGACCGATTTCCATTCTACCAGCACTTAGAAAAATATTCGAAAAAATTGTATGCAATCAGCTAACCGATCATTTAACAGGAAATAACATTATACATTTATATGTAGTTTAGCTTCACCAAAGGACGTTGCACTATAGATGTTGGAGTTGCACTTCTCAAACACATTTTTAGCACTTAGGAATGAAAACAGAATCCGATTGGTATTTTTTGTGACCTGTCGAAAGCTTTTGACTGCGACCAGACCTTATTAATTAAGCTGAAGCGTTATGGTGTATCTGATGCAGCGTCTCAACTAATCGAATCTTATTTGTATAGCAGAGTCTAGAAAGTTGTTGTTAATGGGACTCCCAAGTAACATTTTAAACTGTATAAACGCTGTACAATGAAAAATTTCAAGAGTTTAGGCTGTACAAATGGCTGAATTAGGACTGTATATCCAGATATACAGTCGATATATCCGCAAAAAGGGCCCCAAATTATACAGCACAAAGTGTAGAACTAGCTGTATAACAGCTGTGAAATAGCGCAATATCTGATTAGGCAAATAATTTGATACCAATATACAGATACTGTGCGCAAATCTTAAGTAGTTGTTTTATTCTTATATACAGCCACAGGCTTGCGAACGTCTGAATATAAGTCTAAAATTGTTAAATCCTTCCATACTGAACTTAATTCATAGATCATTGACAAGCGGCGGCCATAATAAATATCTGTTGAATTGTGAAGTGATCAAATATTATTTTGCTATAAGGTAAATACCCATTACTAATTTCCTGGTCATTAATTTGCTTGCAGCTGCTACTTCTTCGTGATTATATATACCAATATTAAGCTACAAACTCACGCGCTCTCGAAATAATAGATATTACCTACTAAAGACAAACATTTTCGCTAATCACGATAGCTTTAAAATAAAGTAAGACTAAACCATTATTCAGCAGACAACATTGTATGACACTCTTGTACAGAAATTAGCTTTTTAAGGGTGTCCTAGCCAACCATTATGAAGCCTTATACGAGGGCGTTTGTCGAAAATCTTTGACCTCCCAAGTGCTTTTGTAGGTTAGGGAACAGAAAGAAGTCTGATGGTGCCAGATCAGGTGAATACGGCGGATGCGGTAACAGTTCAAAGCCACAGTTGTGAATTTCAGCCATTGACTGTACTGACGTGTGAACACGGGCGTTATCTTGATGAAACAGGACTTTTCTTCTGAGCATTCCTCGACGTTTTTCTTTTCATTTCCTCTCGTAAACGACGTAGTAAGGTGCAGTAGTAATCAGAGTTTATAGTCTGACCCCTTTCAAGATAATCAATCATAATCACACCTTTCGAGTCCCAGAATACTGAAGCCATCACCTTATTTGCCGACAAAATCGACTTAGCCTTTTTAGGGGGTGGTGAACCAGGTCTTCTCCACTATTTTGATTGTTGTTTTGTTTCCGGTGTACAGTAATGAACCCATGTTTCGTCCATAGTAACAAAACGATTAAAAATATCATCTGCATCGACTTCTAATAACTCCAAACAGTCGCGTGAAATAGTCAATCGTGTCCTTTTTTGTTCGACTGAAAGCAGTCGCGGAACCCACCTCGCAGACACTTTGTGGAAACCCAACTCGTTGACAATGATGTTCTGAGTTCGTTCATAAGAGATGCCTATAATCTCTGCTAACTCTCTAATTTTTAATCTGCGGTCTCTCATTATTAAATCAAGTACTTTTTTGATATTTTCGTCAGTAGTTGACGTCGAAGGCCTTCCAGAGCGGGGTTCATCTTTCACACTCTCTCTACCACGCTTAAATTCTGCTATCCATTTTTTGACGGATGAATATGACAGAGCACAATCGCCTAATGTACTGACCATGTCATCATGGATGGCTTTTGATGATAGCCCCTTCTTATGGAGGTACTTAATGACGGCACGCTGCTCGATTTCCTCCATTCGCGGAAATTATGTCCGATTACTTTGTTAATAAATTTATAAAATCACAAGTAATTATCGCACACGTTTCGAACTTCACACAATGAACTAGTCTGAATTGAACTAAATAATGTGGGTAGATTTGATTTTTAGATTTGAATGGATCTGTGTTAGGCCGAGTACTTTTCAATCCACCCTCGTATGATTACTACAGAGTAAGTATACACCGTTATTCAGAAATAGCAATATTCAACAGAACTAGGCTGCAAAAAGAAATAATTCTAGAGCACTATTCAGTTGATATACTGCCCTAGTCTTATAAACTTGCTTAAAGCTGCTTTTTATACCACGCACTGTATTTTGGAGTATTTCCGTGCTACTTAACAGCCAAAAGTAATAATTTCGGCTTTGTACAGCCCTAAACCAGCCTTACTGTATAAAAGAATACAATTATGCTCTACTACAGCCTAAAATATATTTGTACGCTTTTGTACATCGTTTATAGTCTCATGCTGTTATCCTACTGGTTAAAATGATTTTTGCTAAAATGTTCCTTGGGCTGAGTCTGCAGGTACTTCTATTGTTATGGGCGTGCCCAAAGATCGATATTATGACCCTTGTTTTTCTTGATATATTAATGATCTCCCACACTTCACTGATACTGTGTGCAATACTATACTGTTTGCAGATGATACTTCTTTAATATTTAAGGTTGACAAAGGAACGGCAAATGTTGACGTTGTAAATAGTACTCTTTCTAAAGTATTGCACTGGTTCAGGATTAATAATTTATCTTTAAGCCCCAAAAAAACTAAATGTATCAATTTTTTATTACCAAATGTAAGTAAGGTAGATAACTATTGTTAAAATGAATAATGAAGTAGAATTTGTTTATTTCATTAAATTCTTGGGTATTCCTTGATACGATTCCGATTTTGCAATGGGATCCACATATTAAGACCCTATCAAATAGACCTAAGTTCAGCAATACATACTGTAAAAAAATAAGACAACTTACAGATGTTAAAATGGCAAGATTACTTTAGTTATTTTCCCAGTGTTATGTCCTATGGTTTACTATTATGGGGGTCGGCTGCTAACATAGAAGTATTTTTGTTTTTCAAAAAAAAGAGCAGTCCGCGCTATTTATAATTTACGAGCAATGAATTCTCTTACAGATGTATTTAAGGGATTAATATAATGACTTTGGCGGGCCAGTATATTATGAAAATAATATATCAGCTAAAAATATGTCCTGAATGGGTGGTAGAAAACAAAATATTAATATTAAGTCTTATATTAAAAAAAAACATTAAAGGATAATCTTTCTTGGAGATTTACTTTTATAAGTAACTGAAATGCTTCAACTTTTCAACTAGGCCATTTGAAACTTACAAATTCAGGTAATAATAAAAATCGTTAGTCAATAAATCAGTCTTTATCTTGTAAGATAGAAATTGATGAAAAAAGGTTATATTATACTTACTCTAGCAGTATCTATCTACACTTTTGTCTTTGGTTATCCACACCGTTTGTCAGCCCAGCCTTCTGATTTACTGGCATTCTTGTATCCAAAGAATATATTTACTCTAGCGAGCTTGTATCAATGTGGGGCAATGTGTTTTGTCTATTATATAAAGCTGACGTGACGCTGGCAAAATGTTTTTATAAAAAAAACGACTGCCATCAACAAATTGAAAACTGTACCAAGGTTTCCGGGCTAACGAGTTACTTCAATCATTGATCTTATGTCTTTACAATGCTTGATTTCTTGCCAAGGTTTTATTAATAATACAATGAATATTTTGAAACAATAGTTTGTAGTTAGTAATTGGCTTAGCAGGTTATTTTTTGGTTGAACTCAATAAAAACAAACGTAATGAAATAATTATTTTTATTCATTATAATTTTGTATCGTCTTAATAAATTAATTAAGAAAATATAATGTTAATTTTCGATGTACAACTTCACTTAAACTACCACATAATGTGCCTTGCAATGAACTGAAAAGAAAATAATTGATTATTAACTTACATAATAATGAAAAGGCTATACAGGAATTTTATTAAGAAATTATATTTAATAGAAGTTGTTCCAACAAGAGAGTAAAAATATGTTTGCTGCAAACACTTAATTCAAATTAAAAGGTAACTAGGTTATAAACTTTTTACCAACGTGAAAAACAAAATTGTCGATATTAGGAAGCAATTTAAGAAATAGTTAAAATATTTTGATATGTACTGAATATAAAAAACTGAATACAAAAAGAGGCTCGAAAGTGTGCCCTTTTAGTCACAGCAAACAACAGCAGAAAACGTTTATTTACAATACTTGTCACACAATGTATCTAATTACCTATAAACTCTGAAACGGGATCGTTCTCTCCTTCCGCCCTCATTGTGCCAGTAATTTCTTCATTCTCAACCATAGGTAATACTAGTTGCACAAATTCTGGAGTATAAGGAGGAGCAATTGCATCTAGCACCTATAAAAATACAATCAAATACCTAAATATCGTATCAGAAGAAAAGCATTTATAAACACATCAGCTACAACTTTTTAACTAATACTTGAACATCCCCTGCGTTATCAGCTGATGGCGTTGGAGGATTTCTGAAAAGAACAGCAGATAAAATTGTAGCCAATGGTGATGATATTTCGGATGTTCTGCAATTTTATGATAAGATGAATAACATCTGCCGGATAAAACTTTATTTAATCAATGAAAATAAAATCGATGACCTACATAAAGCCTTGCCAGTCAATATTCCTAGGCTTGTAGGAACCTTAAAAGTTCATCAAGTATTTTCGAGCTGTTATGGTAAATTAAGATTTAGGGACTTAAGCTGTTTCTGTGAGACGGGTGGTCCGGAAGGAAGAGGATTCTGTTTGTGTCTGAATCCTAAGGCATACGATATCGAAGTGTGTTATGGCGCGCAAGTAATAGGACGGAGTTTTTTCATTTCTAACATGACAAATGATGAGACTGTGCCAAACAATACGACAGAAAAAATGGATCTCATTGCTACGAATGATAATTTGGAGCTCACAAATCGCAATCTTTCATCAAAAATACCGGATATGGAGACTGCAGATCTGGACAGCATGTCAGATGATGACGATGAGCCCTTATGCAACCTAAAACTTGCAAAACAATTACAGGATGTAACGAACAGACACCGAGGAATATATGATGCCATATATGGAGACTCGTCATCGGACGAAGAATTACCATGTGGCAGTCATGACCAAAGTATGAAGATTGGACGTGGAGATTTTTCCTTAGTGAAGGTGTACGTTGACGCATCTATAAACAAATTCTACACCTATGCGTGCAAAACATTGACTGATATTGAAGAAGACGGAGAAGTAAAAGTAATGTTTTTACGAGTAGTGGATGAAAACGCCAAACGTTTCCGTTTGGGTGCAAAGGATGAAGCACCAGACATTATACAGAAAGGACATCGCTCGTATTACCAATTTGAAAAGTCTGTACATGTGTTCGAAAAGAAATAAGACTTAATTATGTGATACTAGTATACTACTACTTCAATCGTTCCTATTAGATTAATCCAAATTACCTGTGATCTCGTTAATTTTATGTATTTTTTTAATTTTGTAGATTTTTTTTTAAAAAATAGTGTCTACCTTTCAAAAAACTAATTAGACAACTTGATTTATATTGTTATTATTATGATTACATACATTATATTACCATAATGTCCCTTAATTCTATTAAGGATTTTTGAATATAGCTCGTGTCAAAATTTTATTACATTATTGAAACCATTTGCAAACCTCACGGTTAGAATTTAACTTACAAATATGTAATGTATAACTGATTGCCTAATACAGCGATTTACCGAAAAGTTTAGCATTAAATTATGAACAAAGTACTGTCAACTGTCTCTATTTCTTTTTAAAGTTATTATAAATGAATGTTGATTATATAGAAGTCTGCATTTTAAGTTGAAATAAATATATAAGTACTATTTTAGTTTGGCAGTTTTTTAAGTTTTATTTTAAATTACCAAACCTTCAAAATCGTAACTCAGGGGAGAGTTTTAAGGCATGGTCACCAGCCTTAAACTCAATTAAAAAAAAACATGAATACTAAATCAGATGTCGTGGCAAACTACGAAATCTAAAAATTAGACAAATTATTTAACTTATAAAATTTTAATTTTGTAAGATTTCACAATTTTATTTTTTATTTTTACTATTGCAAAAATATTGCCAAATGAGTCTCTTAAAAGTTGATTCGCCCATATTCCTTTTAGATTTTTAAATAACCGACATATGACAAGTAAATTTCATACAAACAAAGAGACAATGGAGCAACTTAGAGGTGGAAACATTAGTTACCACGGCTAAATAATAGTCGATTACATGAAGAGAGTGAGAATATATACGATGAACGCTTTCTTCAAAAAAACGACTACACCAAACACCTCGAAAATTTTGGATTACATTTCGGATATTCTAACACCCATTTTCATTAAAATTAATCATGGTATAAACTAATCAATACGTATTCACTAAAATTAATCAAGACGTAAAATTATGTTATTCTTATTCTATTCAAATCAAGATATTCTTATATTATTGTACATACCTTACGTCAAATTACAACTAATTATTTTATTATTAGGTATTAAAACTAAAGTCTGATCATTAGCATCACAAATGAACAATTTTATTTCAATATATTCCTTAATATATACCTTATAAACATCCCAACCGACCTACCTACGACCCTATGTTGAGATGATTAGACTGAATTAGGATGACTAATCCACGTTGGTCCAGTGCGGAATGGTCAACTTCACATATACCTTGATTTTCGTCGCAGGTGTATGCAGGTTATCACACTATATTCTCCTTCGCCGTAGAAGCGTCAGATAATTTTACGATATATCTCAACGAATGAATCTCACGATAGAAAAACCAGGACTGAGACCACAGCACCGACGATATAATTTAATAAAATGAACTTATTTTAAGCACCACGTCTAAATGCGGTTCTTCGTAACAACGTAGTAGAGCTTAAGAATTAATTGTGGTGAATATTTTGGTTTGGTTTAATTGTGATGATCTTATATTCAACAGAATTGGCACCAATGGTTCTAACAATTAAAATGGCATCAGCTTATATTAAATAGGTTCAAACTATTATACATACCTCTGTTATAAAATATCTTATCAATGAAATATCTGTATCGCCACGTTGCCAACATTGCTTGATGTAACGGAGTACAGGAACGACACATCCACGACTAAGTAAGTTTACCATTCGGTCGAGAAGCATTTTTTTTAGCTCCAGCTGAAATTGTTTGATAATGAAAATAATTGAATATTATTATTGAAGGATAACAGTTATATGTTTTAAGATTTTCACACTTTCATGTGCCATAAATACGAGGGCTGCTACTTATGTATCCGGAATAGAAAAATTAAACAAACGTATATGGCTAAATATGGATTTATGGTTTTTCAAAGTTTTCTCAGCGATGATCGATACACTTTTGCATACGGTGAAACCAATTTTTATAGCAGGGCTGCTACTTAAGTTTTACGTAGCTTACTTAAGTTTTTATTTTGAAATACTGGCCGCTATTTTTTTTCGTTATGTACGCTAGTGTTTTGTTTCTGATGGGTTTAAAATGTCATATCGTTGAAATGATGGAACTCACACGTGAAAATATTCGTGCTATGATTTATTACGATTTTCGACGTGGTTTAACGCAACAACAGTGCGTAGATCAATTTACTTCAACTTTTGGTGTTAAAGCTCCATCAAAAACCACTGTGTATCACTGGTTTAGTGAGTTCAATCGTGGACGGAGTAAGCTCACCGACGAAGTTAAGGAAGGTCGCCCGAAATCAGTCGTTGTGCCACAAAACATTGAAGCTGTACGAAAACTAATTATGCAAGACCGTCATGTTACGTGATATCGCGAGATAGAGGCTACTCTGGGCATATGTATGACAAGCATTAATAAAATATTACATGAACATTTGTTCGTTAAAAAAATATTTGTTCGCGTTGGATACCGCACAACTTAACTCAGCATCAAAAAGAAGCTCGCGTCGAATGGTGCAAGAATATGTTGAAAAAATTTAACGGAGGTGACTCAAAATCTGTATATAACATCTACACAGGTGATGAATCTTGGATCTATGCGTACGATCCCGAAACTAAGCAACAATCTACAGTTTGGGTGTTTCAAAATGAGCCGAACCCTACGAAAGTGACTCGTGCAAAAAGCACTTTAAAGCAAATGGTGGCCTGCTTTTTTGGTATTTAATGGTCATGTGGCTACAATACCGCTGCAGAATCGTAAAACGGTCAATTCGGAGTGGTACACGACCATTTGTTTGCCGGAAGAATTTGAAGAAATACGTAAAAACAACAAGCGACGCAGAATCATTCTACACCACGACAATGCCAGCTGTCACACATTACGCGAAACAAATTTTTGGAGGGTCAAAATATAGAATTGATGGGTTATCTACCGTAAAGCCCAGACTTGGCACCTAATGATTTCTATTTATTCCCAAATGTAAAGAATAAATTATGTGGTCAACGATTTTCGACCTGTGAAGATGCCGTCGACGCGTTCAAACAGCACGTTTCAGAGATACCGCAATCAGAGTGGAAAAAATGCTATACGTGTGCACGAAGTTTGCTAGGACATTCACAGACGAAATAAATAATATTAAACATAATTGTAACATAAAATTTTTGGATCGGAATACTTATAAAATTAATAGTAACATTTCATTTAGATATAAAAAAAAATTCTTCAAATGAGATAGAAAAAATTATTGATAATTTAAATTGTGGTAAATCGCCGGGGATGGACGGTATAAGGGTCCAGGACCTAAAATTTATTAAAAAAAGAAATTAGTCCAGTCTTAGCAAAGTTCGTGAATATGTGTGTCACAACCGGAAAATATCCGCATGAACTAAAACGAGCTATAGTACGACCAATATACAAACAGGGTGATCACATGGACTTTACAAACTATAGGCCTATTGCAATATTGTCAACGATAAATAAAATCGTAGAAAAATGTCTAGTAAGCCAAATAAGTAAATTTCTTGAAGAAAATCAGATAATAACTGATACTCAACATGGTTTTAGGAAATCAAGAAGCACTATTACAGCCCTTAGTTAACTTTCAGATGATGTGAACGAAAATTTAGATAAGAAAAGATATGTTGTAGCCTTGTATATAGATTTTAAGAAGGCATTTGATACGCTGGACCACGGACTCTTACTGGAAGCTATGCGAGACTGTGGAGTCCGTGGTCCGGTGAACAAGTGGTTTCAGAACTATTTACACAATCGGACTCTCAGTACATTGATTAACGGGACGATGGGCGAAGAATCACACGTAAAGTACGGTGTGCCGGCTGGTTCAGTATATGAACCGGTCGGGTATATCATGCATGTCAATAGCATGGCTAAGGTAGTTAAAAATTACTCTGTTTATATGTACGCCGACGACACACGCCTGATGTACGCACACCGGGACTTAGAGGTCGCAGAAAGTTGCATACAGGAGGATTTCGAAAACGTTTTAAAGTGGGCTCACGATAATGGAATTATTTTGAACCTTTTCAAAACAAAGTGTATGCTCATTCAGTCACCATACATGCAAAAACCAAATCACGGGTTGCATATTGTTGGCCACTCCTACGAGTGCTTACACAATAATAAAAATATATGTAATTGTAGTGAGATACAAATTGTAAATAAATATAAATATTTAGGATTAACGGTAGATAGTAGACTGAATTGGAGTAAACAAATTGATATTGTCTGTAACAAACTTAAATGTATATTGCTTAAACTAAATCATTTGAAGTACGTAACTAGTAGAAAAATATTGTATATGTTGTACCATGCACTGGCAGATGCTGCTCTAAGCTATGGCTTAGGAGTATACGGGCGTACGTTCCGTACATATTTAGACAAAATTCGTAACATACAAATACGGTTTCTTAAGCTTCTCGTTGATAAGCAAACAAAGAAAACTTGTAAAAAAAATAATTATAATACCTTATTCAAAAAATGCAACATACTGCCAGTGCATTAAAAAGTAAATTATTTGATTGCTGTAGAACAATATAATTCTCCAAAATATAAAACAATACAAACATACAACCGTAATTTTAGAGTAAGCACTAGAAAGAGATATATAGAACCGACTGCATGTAATTACTACCGTGAGAGAACAAGAAAATATATAATACCTAGGCTGTACAATAAAATAGTCTCAGAGAATAACTTTAAGAGTTTGCGCATGTTCAAATCCAAGCTAAAAAAAATGTTGATAGATGCTGTTTTGGCTTGATATACCTAAGTAATAACTGAAATTTAATTTTTGTTTTAGATACGGCGTAGCTGTGGAGTTGTAGGGCTAGAGCGTTTGATAATTCCATAGTTATGTCGAGCTGCATGTATTTATTAAAGGATCCTTACATATAAGTATAATTATATATAAATAAGTGTGTGCAAATAACTTCGCCAACAAACTGTCTTTACAGTTTGGCGTATATGTAATTTATGTAACATGTGGATATTTGTGGATAAATAAATTAAAAAAAAAACTGTTCAAGCTCTAACATAATTATTAGATCACAAAACTCTGTCGCTCTTTTTCATTTAAAACTACTAAGAAAGCACATAGGCCACTTTTTAATGCAACAAAATTGGTTAAAATAGGAGGATGAAAATTAGTATGGAAAGTATATAATTTTTAAGGCTAGAAGTATGAAACTTATTTTATACGATGATAGTAAAAATGTTGCCCTAAAGGGGGTTGAAATAGGTGACAATTTTTTTTTGAAAAGACTTACTAAACAGATTTTATTGAAAATTGATAATAGGATACCATGAGACCCAGAGGACATAAAGGCATTTTTAACATGGATAATACATTTTCTACAAAATTGGGTAAAAACATCTGGGTTTCATGCAATTAAGTATTATATTTGGAAACTCGGGCTTAAGATAATTTATACCGCGGTAAAATATATCTTTTCTTAGGAAAATCCGATATAACACGGTCGGAACGGAAAGTAGTGTAATAATAACGTCAATCGGCTTTCAGATAGATCCCGATTTTACCTGCACTAATATTTCCAACTCGTCTTGCGGTGACTCGAACAATTGCACTAGCAGACGTAGTAATCTATGGTGAAGTAGATGGTGACATGATGCAACTTCGTCCAATAGAGCCAAGTGCACTGGGCAGTGTTCAGTACAAAGCTTAAAGTACGAAGGTTCTGTAACCACGCATTCCACCCACACAAGTACTCCCATTCCAACAACTGGAAATCTGCAAATGAACATTATTATATTATCAATAATTATAGTTGTCAACATACATAGCATTGAGAAAGAAAGAAAGAAAGAAAAACGTTTATTTGGTAAACAAAATAACGGTTTGGAAAATAAAGAGACAAACATGCATACAAGTTTTGTTACCAAAATGGTCTCCGCTCAGCATATGTCGGGCGTACACCACGACGCTGATCTTCCGCGGACGCCATTTACAAAATTAAAAAAAAAATGAATGAAATAACATAAAGCAAAGAACACAAATAATAAACACTAAACAATAAACTAACCATATTTTCTGTGAGTTATTTTTTTATATATATATAATTTGATATTAATATACATATAATATTATTTTAATATATAATTAAAAAATTGGTTAAATGAAAATTTGACTGTACAATGGTGATTAATCAAATAATCCGAATACAAATAAACAAACACCAAAAAACCCCAAATACACAATAACTTCATAAATCATATCTACGAGTATAACAGCATAAAGTTCGTAATTATATACCTAAGAAAGTTGACATAAAAGCGCGACTGGGCTGGATCCATAGAATATGCAAAATAAAATATATACAAATGTTAAAGTAACGCTTTTTGGGCATTAAAGACGTATGACTTAAATCTATTTTTAAAAGACATGACAGACTGTGAATTACGAATAGGAGGTGGACATTGCTTGTTATGAAGATAACAGGTGAATATGTGATTTAATATATCCCCACTAATAATATTTATGTGAAAGTAACTATTTGTTAAGTTTTCATAACGAGACCCGTTTCAAATGTATTTTTAGAGAGATAGTTCGACCTGAATAAAAATAAGGATTAATTCAGAAAAAATATATTTCTTATGGGAACATCTAGTATAACGCGGAAGAAGCCTCGGGTCGTAAAGTAGAATCGACTATCAGATGTTTGTAAATAATCGAACAACAAAGTGCACTAACTGCATCCCCCGTAAACGGCGTGGGTGTGCGTAAACGGCGCGGTACCCTGAATCTGCCATAACTGCCCTAAGTCATGAGAAATCTCGACCTTACTCGTGGAAAAAAGAACTAAAAATCATATTACTCATTAATGCTACGCTTCTGTTGCCATATGGTGAATATACGGAGACGGCGAATTGATATTTAAGGACTATGTAAATTACACATTAAATGGACACGAGGCGTTTGTGTAATATCTGAAAAACAAACACTATCGGATTTAAATTCAAACAAAACCTGTAGTTAGCTGTTAACATAAAATAAATATATATAACATATACAGTGTGTCCCTGGATAAAGTGCAATCCCGAAAGGGGATGAAACTAGACCATGAATCATTGACTAGAAAAATATAAAAAAAAATTATAAAAAATTATTGTAGGATTTATTGGTATTTTAAGATTTTCATGTTTCATTAAGGACTCTATGTACAAAAGTATTGATTTCTTCCAAAATAATGGGTCTATTTCTTTGAAATAAAAAAAAAACAGTATGCCTAATACCTGGCGATGACCATGAAATAATAAATAGTCCGCAAAAAAGTAACTATCTTGGGTAAAAAAATGTATTTTTATCAAAAAAATTATTTTTTAGACGTTTTTTTTAAAAACTTCAAATTACTAAAAAAATGTGCCCTATAACTATATATTTATAATTATAGCTATATATATATATAATTTTATAGCTTACTTTTATTCTTTACCATTTTAGCTTCCAAATAAAAAAAAACACAATGTTCTAACTAAAAAAACACGCACGAACTTTTAAAGTGGAGCCTAATCGTGTTATCGTGCAGGTAGAGACCGTTTCTTCCATTGTTTCCGTCCTACTCTGTGCCCTACTCCACTGCCAAATGATGCTGCTTGACCGACTCTACCTTCATGCTTTAAAGATACCCCTCCAGAACTAGCCCCTGCAGCCACAATTCCATTTGAATCAACACAAATAGCTCCTACTGTGTCTAATGGACTAAATTTGATATTATTTTTATCTATTTATTTATTTCATAAAAATGTATCTATTTATTTATTTGATGAAACCACAAGAAATGCTCGCTCATCGCTTATTACAAGAATCAATTCTCTATAAAATCTAAGTGCAGTTAAATCACGAAGATATTTGTATGTAGGTGCAATAATCCTATACACAAAACTCATGTGTAACATTGAAAATCAAAAAAATAAATAACGAGATTTTACAATATAATATAGAACCTTCATATATCTTTAACTTCGTTTGAAGATTTTTGTAGTTAATGTGTTCTTGCAATAAGCTGACGCTATATTAAATTCTCGGTCGATAGCCGGAGGCTGTCTAAGACTAGGAATTTTTCAAGTTGAATAGATAATTCCCGAGATTAACACGACTAACTAATAACCTCTTCAGCATTATTTTAGAAAGTATAGTATAGAAGTATTTGATTTACCTGATACAATGGTACAAGGTTGGCAGCTCTGCAATAAGTTCACTTGAACTGGCAGAGCTACAACATACGGCGTGGACTTTCTCAATGGCCTGAACGGTGGCTTTGAGTTCATCTTTGACCGGTCTTCCTGGAGAGTTGGATTCACAGACACTGGCAGCATATGCCAGAAGATACATATATTTTGACTTATGTTCTGGGTTCAATTTGCTACCTGATTTGAATAATGCATCAACTAAAAGTTCTGTAACAAAATTGCAATGTTCATTTAATAACAATAATGGTAAATAATAAAAATGTAAAAGTTTATAACTCGAACGCCGAGACCTTCCTTACAGGACTATCGAGGTATTTCTTACAGAACGTCAGTTTCTTATGCCTAATACAGTACGAAAATGAACCTTATTCCGTAAACTTAAGAAAGAATTCTGTCAGTGGCTCGTCAATATTAAAATACGTTCTTTTCTTTTAAATCATTTTTGTAAATATGTGTACCTATTGTATGACACTGATGTTACGATCTTTGTAACTTTTGGAGACATTTCAATAATATTTCAGTGCCTAAAAAATGTGTGCATGTTATTTATTGTAAGCATTGGGTGTGTATGGAACAACCAACCAGTATCTGTATTTTAATCTAACAATCTGATTACTTAGCGTGAATACCAAAACACGACATGAGAAAGTGAATATCATTGAACTGTTTTGACAGTACTGACAACACTTTCTCTTGACAATCTATTGCTTTTCATAGATTTTTTCGTTCTTTGACGTAGTTCAGCGTTTAGTTTTAATTGATATGGTACTTATAGATCATAGAACTATCCTAAAAGAATTTTTCATTTCGAACCATTAAGCAAAATCAGCCCATTCAACCAAAATATTTGATAACTTGGGAAAATAGATGACAATATAAATATCTAAGGTGGTAAAATATATGACAAACACCTGCACTTCGCAAATTAATAATATCTCGTTGTAAGAGGGCACTGTCTTATTATTAACCACAACAGACACTTCGCTTTGATATAATTTATGTAAACTCCCTTGGTCAGCTCTTATGACACAAATAATTTTCTTAGTAATCAAATGGATTGATATTATATTACGCCAAAATATTTGTCATAATTAATATTTCACGCATACCACGGGCCGAAAGTAATTTACGTTCCAAAAAATCTGATTCTGCTGATTCAAATTTTTAAAATAACTGACATTATCTGACCATTTCCACAGATTTTTTTTGTATATTTGTATATTTCCATCTTTGAATAGACACCTTCACAACATGAAACTTAAGGACACTGACACATGCAGAGTCTGCGAACAAGAGCGTGAAACACCAATACACCTCTTGTGCTACTGTGAACCGCTGATTCACAAAAGAAACAGACATCTGGGGAAACACATCCTTGACCCAGATGAAATAAAAACAATCCGAACTGGGAACATCCTATCTTTCTTGGTCAGTGCCAAGTTAAGGGAGCTACTGTAGGGCCTACATAGAACCTACATAGGAGGCTGGTCACAATAGATCTTAATAGGTCGCAGTGACGCACATCAGCCCCGACTTACATGAAATAAAATAAAAAAAATATTTCCATCTTTGGTACTTGACACTTGCAAAATGCAATTCAGAAACTGACAACCTTACATTTCTCTTTATGTTTTTAAGTTGATGCATGTCGCTCAATAGCTTCCTAACTATATCATGATGCATCAATATTATGCTGCTTATGCCCACAACACAATTAAGCATCCTTGGCAGTTGCCCTCAAATCATCACTGGGCACCTAATGATCAAAGCAATGTCCGCACTTGGGCGTGCATTATGTTCACACTAAAAGAAAACGACGGCTAGTCAATGATTCATAAAAAAATAAACCAGTTCGTCAAAAAAACTGACCATTTTCCAAAAAACTTGACTTTGTCTGATTTATCTGACTAGTTCGGACCCTGTCATACTCATTTTGTTAGTAATGATATATTCAGTGGTAACACCTGTTACTACCAAACATATAGGTACAAAAATATATAAATGCAATAATGTATTTGATTTTTTAAATATATGCAATTCAATTACTGTAAATCTCTGTTTGTTCATGAACAATTATAGATTTTTTGTTATTCGTACTAAATACTAGTGATGTGCTGAGTACGGTTTCATTCGAGTCAGACTCAATTCCTGTTTTGGACTCGCCTACTCGAATACCAATTTATTTTGATTCGAGTACGCCGGACTCGATTTCGGTACTCGAGCCAGTACGGTTTGTACTCGCTAACTTGATTCTATTTATACGAGTCCTACTGACTCTGTTTGGTTAACTCGCTTGTACTAGCAAACTGTTTACATAAGCTTATATGCTCTATGTCTTGATTCAATGTTTATTATCTTTTAATAAAAATTACAGTATTATTATTTTTGTGTCATTGTGCTTAACCTAACCTACACGCTGTTTAAAGCTTACTCCTTTCTATTTTTCCTTTTTGTTCTAAAATCGGACACTAGTTCTGGACTGGACTAGAATTTCCAGACTCCAGAGTCTTATTATAGAGAAATATTGGAATACCAAACATAGAATTCGAGTACTGGGCTCGAATCAGGGAATCGAGTCCTGATTCGAATACCGTATAAATTGACTCTAATCGACTCGATCCACCAAAACGGCAACTCGGCACATCACTACTAAATACTGCCTTCGTACCAGAATCCTGTGCTTACCTAAGAATTGAGGTATCCGCAGTAAATGGACTGGGGGTGGTTCCGCCTGTGTGTAGGCGCGAAACAGCAACGATATGTCTGCTGGGTTGAGGGCGCCGCGGGACAGCATAGCCGCCAGCGCGGTGCGCGCGTTGCGCCACGTCTCCCCCGCGGTCAGCGCTAGGGTGATCGGCGTTACGTCGTGACCGCTAACAAAAGAAATTATTTTTATTTCTAAAAGTATTCATTTTTCTTGATAATATTTTTGCAAAGTAAATGTTTAACATAAGAACCTTTGTTGAGCGCAGCGTGTTATTTCTTGTCCTAGTCTTTTCATGATAGCTCCACCTCTTGGCTCTTGTGCTAATATGTGTACAATTACTTGACTGTATACATATGTATGAGCACCATGACAAACCATTTTCTGCAAAATGTGTGTCACATTAACACATTGTATGCACACTAGATACACACCTAGACCAGAAGACTATTTACCCACAATAACATGACAGACTTTATATATTGACTTTGAGACATAATACGGGCAATTTTCATAATGCAAATGTAAAGTTTGACATGTTGCTAACCATACAGTACTGCATTAGAACAATGTCAATGCACCAGTCTCATTTTCTCAGTACAGCATTCACTGTAAATAAAACATATAGTGCATTGCATTCAACATGTAACCAATATATTCAAGTTTATCTGTATATTTATTAGGACAAAATGATTTGAGAAATGTAAATATCTTACAGCACATTCATTAACACTGTTTTGCCAATCATCAGAACTCTGTAGGAAACCAACTATGGCAGACTTCAGAACTCTTGAGAATACTTCAATCTGTTGTGCAGCAGTTGATATACTAGTGATTTCACCTTGGAATCCAGCATCAGAAATAAGCTGAAATAAAAATTTATTGACAAGAAAAATATAGGGGTTGATTTCATTGACAAAAAATATGTACTTTTTGATAGTTTTACCTTAATAGTAAAATTCAACATAAGGCAATCTGGATATTCTTCAGCTAATCTATAAATTAGTGACCGCCAAGTTGGATGTTCTATCATCTCTGTTAGCCATGCAGGAGTCTGAAAATTAACATTATTATGTTACAGAACTTTTATAAAAATAGGATAGTAAAATACAGCAAATACTTACTTCACCTTCTTCTGTAAATATGGTATCAGCCTTTTTAGGATCAAAAGTTTTCAAAATCATGTCTTTTAAGTGATTTTCCACCATAGCTTGGACTTCTGTGACCTTAACACCTGAAACAAAGCTCTAAATGTTATCTATAAAGTTATTATTGTATGGTATGGTATGGCTTTCATACTTTTATTTACATGGTTTTTAAAGTTGATTTAGTTTTCTGAAATGAATTCAAAGCTTTATTAGAAGAAATTATTATTTATTATTATTATTAACTCTAGTCATTTTCTGAAAAATTTAAGGAAGCCGACTGATTACTGACAGTCAGATTCAGTGGAATTAAAATGCCATGTAAATAAAGATATAGGCATTTATAAATTAAACCCTAAAGAATAACATATGTTGTGGGGTTTTTTTTAATAATTATTTAGGAATAAAGAGAAAAATTGGAAATTCATGTATTGTCAGTTAGTGAAATGCAAAAACACAATTTGCAAAGTTGTCTCCAATTTTCATCAATCAATGTATACTCATACTTTTTGACCAAATATGATATTATATCATACAAACACACAGCCTCAATACAATAGATTTCATGTTTACAAATGAATGAATATTTAGTAATTTTATCACCATTGCATACACTGTATTATCTTTATGAGCTGTAATTGAAGAATTAATAATAAATGTTTCTTTAGGAAGCAAACATAAAAGTGATCAAGCAGCAGTAGCTTTTTATAATTACAGTGGAATGTTGATTTTTGGAATATTAATCAAGTGAACGAAGCAGCTTTTGTCTATGAAGATGAAAAATGAAATGCAAAATGGAAAGTCGCTAACATGGCACAACACTTCATAGTATTAACAGATATTACTCTTTCAAAATTTAAATTTGGTAATATTTATTTAACAAATAACATTATTTATATTTAACTTTAACACAGACTGCCGACTGAGAACTAATTGTATTTTATTAATACAGTTTATTGAAACTGATTATGACTCTGATATGAATAAGTAGCAATATACCTATAGTTCTAATAACATATGCCATATGTATTAGATCACTAAATAAGGTCCAACAAATATATAATAAGTAGATTACCTCCTAATATAAGCCATTCTGCCAAGAGGTTAGCCATTTGAGCCACTGCATTGTAATTAATAGATAACTGCTCAATAACTTGTTCTGGATTTCCACCCGCTTGAAAGTACCTTTTTAGTTGGCTGAAAATGCCAGGCTCCATAATATAATCAGGTGTTTTGAACTTTTCCAAGCATTCGTGTAAAACTTCTTCTGGATTCTCAATAACATCTTCACCACCTTCTTCCTAAAATTTAACATAAAAAATATACATTATTTTTTTGTAGCTTGAAAATGAAAATGCATCACTATTCACACTGCAAAACTTACTTCATATTGGGTATGATTTGCAGATTCCCAAACGCGTTCTTCTTCATATTGGCTTGGCATAGTTGTGTCTTATTTATCAGGCGAAACAAGTTGCACCCAATTCACTTTGTTTAATCAACAATAATAAAAGGTTAGGTATTAACACTTCTTTTTTTTTTTTTTTTTTTTTCCTGTATTCTGGCCTGGTTGCAATGACCTTTGAGCCATATCTTATTTATTATTCTTGATAATCTAAAAAATCGTTTCTTCTTCATCTTTAATTATATTTTTTGTATAGTATTCTTAATATAATTGTATAAAGGTTTATACGTCTTCTTATTTTTAAGCAACTCGATCAAGCGGCGGGAGGAATTATTTTCTATATTCACTTTAATTTCTATTAATTCACTGGCAAGTGTTAGTCTGTGAATTAAAAAAACAGGACAGTCGAAAATCACATGGTCGATGTCACCAACTGCAGAGCCACAACTAGTACATTTATCATCATTTATCATTTTCAATCGTGCAAGATGTGCTGGTACGTTACAGTGGCCAAATCGAAGTCTGTTGACAGTAGTAATAAAATCACGGCTAACATTTTTTGCTATGGAATACCAAGGCTTGCCTGGTAAGTCTTCTTGTATGTTTCCATACCATCTTCCTTTCAAATCCTGGTCTTTCTTCCAGAAATCTCTCCACAAAGCGAGTGTATCCCTTTCAATAATCTCATAACAGTCACTAAATTGTGTACCTACATAATACCTTACATCTAGCGGATTAATCCCCTCATATGCAGTTTTATCAGCAATCTCATTTCCTGTAATACCTTTATGTGATGGAATCCAAATAAATGAAATGAATATTCCTTTTTTAGAGTATACAGATAACTTTTCTTTAATATTATGAACTAAATAGTTAGTTTTGTAATGAATCTTCAAACTTTCTAGGCTTTTAATTAAACTTAATGAATCTGTTAAAATTAAATAAGAGTTATTACTTTGTATATCTAAATGTTTGATTGCTTCTAAAACTGCATATGCTTCTGCAGAAAATATGCTAAAGCTATTATGTAGAACAAAGCATTGAGAGATATTTTTTTGCGGATCATAAATAGCACTTCTTACATGATGCTCTCCTTTACTACCATCAGTATAAATCCTGTAATACTGTTTATTTTGATCAATGAAATTTAATAAATCGGTGTTGGAAGATATTTGATTACTGACAATATGATTATTATGTATTAAACTATTGTATGATTTACAGTAGAGTGGCCATTTACTATTTTTATATATCTCACTAAAGGTGTTTTTCATTTTCAGGAATATTAATGATAGTGAAGGAGACTCATTTCGTAAAAGGCGGTCGACAGATATTAAAGAGGGAGGACATTCTATTGGAAATGGTAATATCTTTTTGATCATTTCATGATTTTCTGAAGCAATTAGTTTAATACAAAATCTTTCCGTAAGGAGTAATCTTCTAAGTATAAGCGGCATTATCTTAGTTTCTACCTCCATGGCTCTAATAGGAGTAGAGCACATACCACCAGAAATTATTCTCAGAGCCTTGTTCTGAACTATATCTAATTTATTTACATGCTTACTGTCTAAATATGCTATACAACTATAATCAAAATGACTCCTTACTATGGATTTATACAGTAATGTGAGTGTCTGTGGGTCTGCACCCCAGGACACCCCTGCTAGGCATTTCAGTATATTCAGTCCTTTAGAAGCATTTTTTATTAAATATTTTATGTGATCTTGAAAAGTTAAATTTGTATCTATAATGACTCCTAAAAATTTATGATGTTGAACGATAGGGATTGGTACATTATTAAATTTAACTATGGAATTTGGAGTATCTTTAGACAATATTAAAACTGTACTTTTAGCAGGGTTTATGTCTAATTTAAGATTATTGTAGTAGGAATGTAATTCAATAAGGGCCAAATTTACATTATTAATTGCACAATCTATATTTCTATCTATACTATATATAACTAAGTCATCAGCAAATTGTAAAATATTTATACCCATTCTATTTACATATTTACAAATTTCACATGTGTATAAGTTATATAACAAAGGAGAGATGGTAGCACCTTGCATTGTTCCTGCAGATATTGTTTTCGGTCCATATATAATATTATTGTATTTAACATATAGAGTCCTGTTTGTCAAAAAGTTATAAATCCACTTACAAATTAATCCTGGAATTTTAAGTCTAGAAAGGACTTTTACTAATACACCTGGTTGAACACTATCGAAAGCGCCTTTGACATCTAAGAAAGTACATACAGCATTATATTTATTTTCTTTTGCATTTTTCAGGTCCACAATCAAAGATGTAAAGCTATCTGCACAGCTTCTACCTCGTCTGAAGCCATACTGAATACTTGGAATAATATTATTGGATTCCACAAAGTGATCAAGACGAAGTTTCACCATATTTTCAAATAGCTTTCCCAGACAAGAGGATAATGAAATAGGCCTGTATGAGTCGGCATTATCTTTAGGTTTATCTTGTTTAAGGATAGGAATCACACATTGAGTTTTCCATGATTGTGGAATTAATTGTTTTGACCAGAGAATGTTAAGAATTTGTAAAAAAATTTTTTGTGCATTTACATGTAATTTTTTAATTAAAATATAAGTAAAATCATCTAATCCAGGAGAGGTGTCTTTTCTTGTTTGTAGACTTATTAGAAATTCGGTCCATGTAAAAGGTTCAAGTAAATATTTGGAATTTGCATTATAATTATTCATACCATAAAAGATTCGACATCTAAAATATCCTCCTGCCCTGTGTTACATAACTTATCTATAAAAGGCTGAATAAATTCATCAGAGTAAGATTTATCATTAGTTTTAATTCTCTTAAATTTTTTATATTATTCCAAATAACTGATATTGGAGTTGTTCTATTAAAACTGTCACACAAAGTCTTCCAACTATTCTTTTTTTCTGTTGATATTGTCTTTTTCTTAACAGCTTCTAGTTTTTTGTATGCAATAAAATTTGCTATGGTTGGATTGTGTCTATAAAATTTTAGGGCCTCATATGCTTTAATGACTGAGTCTTTACATTTATCATTCCACCAGGGGGTGGAGGTTTACTTTTGTATTCCATAGTTTTGGAAAATTTGGGAATACATTCTTCTTTCAATGATTGGAGCTTATCACAAAATATATTATATGTTTCTATGGGACTTTCAAAGTTAAGAGTTAGATCATTGAAACAAGATTTGGAAATTTCATAATACTTGTACCAATTTGCCCTTTTGTATAAAAATTTTTCAATGGGTGGATTTATTTGATAACGCTGTATAGAAATTGTAATATCTGTTATTGTAGGGTAATGATAGCTTCCCATATTGTCATCTAATACAGACCAAGTCGACAAAGGAGCAATGTTAGGACTAGTAAAACTAACGTCTATTGCAGAGGGATGACGATTGGGGTACTGTAAAGTGGTAAAATTCCCATCATTTAATATGCATAGATCTAACTCATCAACTAAGTCGTATAGTTGTTGACCTCTGCTTTTTGTTGAAATGCAACCAAAAGCAATGTGGTGGGCATTAAAATCTCCTGACATAAACAAAGGTTTGGGAAGGTCTCTCACTATATCACGTAATTTATTTATTCTAAATCTTCCACTAGAGGGAGGGCAGTATACACATAAAATAGATAAGGGACCAGATACTGTTGATAAGGTTAAAGCTATTGTTTGTACATCTTCATAAAAAGTAGTAGCTCTAGTTTTGTATTTCAAATATGGCTTAATGAGGATTGCTACTCCACCATGTTCATTGCTTGCATTTTTACAATACATGTTATACCCTGGTATATAAAAGGGCTTATTATCTTTTAGCCATGTTTCGTTCAACAGGCATATATCTATGTTATTATTTTGTAAAAATTGTATTAATAAGGTTTTTTTATTGTACACACTTTGTATATTAAATTGTGCAATTCTTAATGTTGAAATCGAGTTGGGATTAGTATAATCCATTAAGTAGATATATTTTTTAAAAGTAATTCTTTAATCGATGCTGTTGTAATTGGGGTATTGTCACCCTTATTAGCAATATTTACCAGTGTGCGGACTATCGCCATAGTAAGATCATTATTAGTGGCTAGTAAAGATTTAAGCTCTTCGATAGAGAAAGATTTTTGTGTGACTGTTTTGTTTAAGCTTTTAACATTATTAATTTTGTTGTCTATTGTAACTTGAGATGAAATTTTAGAAGTAGTATTTGTGAGAGGGGGAAAATCAATATGACTTTTTGTAGCGGCAATACTTGAATAAGTTATTTTATCTTTTTTCTCTTGTATTTTTTTAATTTTTATTGGGCATATTTTTGATATAGCCAAGTGAGGTCCACTACAGTTGGTGCAGCAGAGCTCACTTGGTTTATCACAGTCTTTGTAAAAGTGATCACCTGCACAAATACTACATCTTTGTTTATTGTTACAAACTTTTGCAGAGTGATTAAATTTAAAGCAGCGATAGCATTGCTGCAAAGGAGGAATGTATTCAAATACTCTAAATGAAAATAAATCATATTGTACAGTATCCGGTAGAGAATGAGACAGAAAAGTTATACTCACTGTTTGTAATGGTATCTTTTCATTGCCTACTTTTTTCATAAATCTACGTATTGCTATAATTTCATATATTGATGACAGTTTATAATATAAATCTTTATTAGAAATATTGCTTGGGACATATCGAATAATTCCTGTTTTTTCAATTTGAACTGCTGGTATGTAAGCCTTGAGCTTGTATTTTTCCAAAAAAGCCGTGTTCATTAAGAAGTTGTTTGCCGTGTTGTACTGTTTAAAGACAACTGCAATTTTGTTGGCATTAACTCGATGTATGGTTATTACACCTTTAATATCCAATGTAAAAATGTGATTTAAATAAATCGGGCTTTTGTTGCCCAAGCGTTCATTTGTTTCACTTTCAACAAAAACTTTAAATTCAGAGTTTGTAGAGTTTTCCGGATATAATCTTTTGTAGTTTGGTTTAAAGAAAGGCATAAATTCCTCACCGCCGCTGTTATCACCATTATTACTGCAATTTTCTCCTGAACATTCTCTTTTTCGCGCTTTTTTCATTGAAGTTGCAGGTACACGACCGGCCGGGGGATCATCACCCCCGGCCTGAGTGTCTAACATTCTGTTTTTATAACAATAACTATTATTTATTAACTATTATACTATATAAATACAATATATTCATAAGAAGTAATAAAATATAAAGTTTTAAACTTTATAAAAAATTTGCGCCCTTTCAGTTCAAATTCCCGCCAAGAAACCTTAACTTAACAAATTAACACTATCGATCATATTTCTCTTCGATCATATATTCTGTAGATACACAATTCCATAGAAAATCAAACAAAATATCGACCCCGCGTCTATACATAGAAGAATAAGATGTATATTATAGTACCAAATTTTGAAAAAAGTTCTAAAAGTGTTTCATTATAATTTAAGCAATTTTAAATTCTTAAGAACGTGTTATTAAGGTTCGAATTTGAATGTCGCTTAGATTTCACGATACGAATAAAATAAAAATACGATTTCTAAAATAAACAATTTGTTATATTCAA
This sequence comes from Scirpophaga incertulas, assembly GCA_036419045.1. Taxonomy (NCBI): domain Eukaryota; kingdom Metazoa; phylum Arthropoda; class Insecta; order Lepidoptera; family Crambidae; genus Scirpophaga; species Scirpophaga incertulas. The sequence continues at coordinate 16,344,115 of CM071629.1, read as the reverse complement.
TCAATACATTTTTCTTTTTATCAAATCTAAAAATCAATGACAGCCCAATATCCAAAAACAAAACAAGTTAAACCAATCCAATGTCATTACAGTAAAAAGTTCTCAACATCCTCAACACCTCAGAGAAAAGACATTACTTTAAAGTGGTTTATTGTACATAAAGTTTATTTATATGAATTGGTCAGTCTGAAATAAATAATTTTATTTCATTAAAAATATTTTCATTAAATTCACAAATAAATCAAGAAATCAAATCACTTTCATTAACATAAAAATAAACAACCAACGATGCATATGTAAGTATGTATATACTTATGGAAAAAAAATCAAATAAACATTAGCTTCCCAATTAAAAACTACCTACCTATATATCAGGGTTATAAAAGGAAAAGAAACCTATCCTACTTAAACCTACTAGGTAACCTAATTACCCGACCTGTGCGAGTTGCACGCTCCTCAACCGGCCGCGATGGTTGCGCAGACGTGGCTCTTTGTTTAACCTTCGAAAGTTCTACATTCGATTCTGTCACTCCATCGGGGTCTAGGGTAGGGGACTGCAACTCCACGTTTGGATTCGACAGTTCTAAATGATATAGCCGTTGAACCGGCCGTAATTTATACCCCCCTGATGTTTTTACTTTTGCTGTTCTACAAATGTCATCATTTCCTTTATATATTTCGACCACTATACCCAATGGCCATCTTACCCTCTTTTCTTCAGTTTCCAGCAAAACTACGTCTCCTACTTCTAGATTTCCTCGCAACTGTTTTTGTCTTTGTACCAACTGGGTTAAGTACTCATTTACAAATCGTTGTCTGAAATCCTTCCTTAGTTTCTGCATGTAACGAAATCTCTTGTTCATACTCTTAGCATCCAACTCGTCTAAGTCAGTGACTGATGATTCAATTAGCGGTTGAACAAAACATGACGGTCTGAGAGGCTCTAATGAATCAGATTTTCCGTCTTCAATATATGTTAACGGACGATTATTCATTGTTGCTTCACAGTCACATAGTACTGTCTCTAACTCCTCATACGCGACAGATGAACGGCCTAAGACTCTTTTCAGTAAGTCTTTCAACATTCTTATTAACCTTTCATAAAATCCGCCCCACCATGCCGCTGTTGGAACATTCAGTTTCCATTTAATACGGTGGACTGTAGATTTCGAGTGAATTTCCTCCCAATCTAATTCAGATAGCATATTCTTGGACCCGACAAAATTGGTTCCGTTGTCGGTAATAATGGTACTCACCCGGCCTCTACGTGCGATAAACCGCCTCAAACACATTAAAAATGATTCCGTCGACAATGCTTTGGTCAATTCAAAATGTACAGCTCGATACACCGCGCATGTAAAAATAACTATCCAGCACTTCTCTCGATTTTGTAAGTACAATGGACCAGCTAAATCAATCCCTGTATTTTCAAAGGGAACAGAAGCCACCGTGCGCTCTTTAGGTAGTGGTGCTGTTGGTGGCTGAATAGACTTTGCTTGGTGTCGTTTGCAAATAATGCACCGTGAGACTACCTGTTTAATAAGCCTTCTAGCTCCTATTATCCAGTACTTGGTCCGCAAATCTGTAGCTACTATGTTATATCCTGCGTGTTGTAGCTGAACATGACGATACTCAATTAACCTCTGTACAATAAGGCTAGTTCCTGGTAACACTGCCGGCGATATAGTTGTTTCTGGAAGATTTGTATATATAATAATTTTGTTTTTATTCTTATTATACCATCTGTGTCTATGTACTGTGATAATCCTATAATACGCTTTTGTAAATGTTCTTTATTTTCATGCTGTATAAGCTTTATAATTATTCCTTCTGCTCTTTCGAACTCTTCATAACTTAGTTCATTAAATATTCTATCTCTTGGATGTTGCGTATTGTATAAAAATCTCATTAACCAAGCTGCAGTACGAATTATCTTCGTATATTTCGAAAAATATGTAAATTTCTCTAAAAAACTTTCTTCGAGACTTATACTAGTATTACAAATTGTTTTCTTAAGTTCTCGGTTGACTTCTACCTGATCTGCATTATAGTGTTGACGTCGGCCATTCGTCATGTTTTAATAATAACCAATTAGGACCTGCGGCCCACTGTGACAAATAAAGTTGCTTAGCATCACATCCTCGAGACGCAAGATCTGCCCAATTCATGGTGCCTGCAATATGATGCCAATCATCAATATCTGTGTTTTGTCTGATCTCTCTTACTCGATTTCCTACGTAAGTGTTAAACGGTAATTGTTTTTTAATCCAACATATAACTACGCCCGAATCCGTCCAACAATACTGATTACACATAAGAGTTAAGTCTTCCCGAACCTCCACTAGCAGCCTAGAGCCAATCAAGGCCGCCAACAACTCTAGCCTCGGAATTGAAATATTTTCCGGTGGTGCAATCCGTGACTTCGCAACTACTAATCTCAATGTAACTTCACCGTCCTTCTCGGATCTTAGAAATACGCATGCTGCGTACCCGTTCTTACTGGCATCACTAAACATATGCAGCTCAAGGGTACATTCATCAAATCGATGTGAAGTTAATCTACGCGGAACTTTACAACTCTGTAAATAATCTAAATTTTTATACCAATTCAAAAAATTCTTTTGTAAATCATATGGAAGCTCACTATCCCATGTAAGGTTTCTACGCCATGATTCTTGTAATAGCTGTCTAGGTACCAATGTTACCGGACACACAAAACCTAATGGATCGAAAATTTTTTGAGTAAGCGATAGTAATTTTCTTTTAGTTAAAGTACCTATTTTAGATAGTGGTTCTAATGCATTGAAGCCACATCCTAAGTGATCGTCTACAGTGTACCACCGCAAACCTAATATAGACACAATAGAGTCGTGGTGTGAATGTTGTAGCGGAGATATCACCCATTGCCTTAAATCAAATTGACCCAACGCCATCACTTTCTTCGCCTCAAGCTCAAATTTCTTTACATCGTCCTCGGATTCCAAGCTGGTAATACAATTGTCGACATAGAAAGATTTTGACAGTATATCGGCGGAATGGCGTAAGTCACCTTTGATGTTTGCTAAATGATGTTGGATAGTTGCTGAAAGCAGGAAGGGACTCGATGTCAGACCAAACACGACTCTACTATGTCGAAACGTCATAAGATCACCCGTGTTGTTCCACCACAGAAACCTTAACATATTTCTATCGCTGGGTGTTATTGATATTTGTAAAAAAGCTTTAGCGATGTCAGATGTAACACCTATGGCACATCTACGAAATCCACATAACAATTTCGGTAATCTATCTATTAAATTCAGCCCTTTTTCTAGATAAATATTTAATGATTTACCACATCTATCTTTGGCAGATGCATCAAAGACTGGTCTAATACGTGTAGTTGTACTGGACTCTTTTATTACCGGATGATGCGGTAAATAATGTGATAAATCATGATTTCTTTCAGGGTCAGACACAATCTCAATAATTCCTAATTGTAACCACTCTTGGAAAACTTTGTCATAATCTTTGAAAAAACCATTTACCTTTAACTTTTTTGTGCATGATACTAATCGACGTAAGGCTAGCTCGTAATTATTTAGCAAATCATCGTGACCAACCTTCCAAGGCAAGCTTACTTCGTATCGTCCTATTTCATTAATCCTTATATTCTGTTCAAATGTAGACATGATATCTTGCTCCATCTGTAACTTAGTCTTATTAGTTATTGAATCCCTAATACCTAAAGTTTCTATGTCCCAAAACTGTGTTATATCAGACGAAGTTGTCATACAAATATTATTCATGACAGGATTGATTGACGGGTAACCTTGTGATATTTTCCCTTGCAAGCTCCATCCTAACCTAGAATTAATAGCAAATAAAGAATCATGCAATTTAATAATTTCACCAGTCAATACTAAACCTAAAAAGTCAGCTCCTAACAATAAACCTATATTATTATCGGTTTCATTATTGCCAAAGATAACAATATTATGCTTGTCAAGTAACTTTGATAAATTAACAATATTATCATAAATTGGAACATTGTTACATATGCATGGTTGTCCAACTGCTGTTATTTGAAAAGAAAAGGTATTATTCAAATTTTGAACTTTAACATTGTATAAATTGTAAAGTTGAGCATTTAGTTCTATACCACTAAAAACTGTGTGTGACAATCTCTCTTTTCCTACTACTGGTATCTTTAGTTTGAACGCTACGTCTTCTCTAATGTAAGATCGCTGTGATCCACTATCAAAAAGCGCACGTACAGTAGTACGTCTATCGCCATTGACAAGAATAACTGACACTACTTGCAATAAAGTGACTGAATTTCCTATCTGAGTTGGAAGCGCGGCGAAATTTGAAAGATGTATACCTTTGTCTTTCTTTTCATCTTCGCTTTTCTTGCCGTTACACAGTATTAAAGTATGACGTCGCCCGCAAACAACACACTTTACAAAAGCTCGACAGACTTTTGCATGGTGACCTTTCTTCAGACAGATTAGACACGCTCTCTTGCTCTTAAGATATTCACGCCTTTCATCTATGCTCATTTTGTGGACCTTAAAACATTCGAGGCTACTGTGGCCTTCTCTATCGCACCAAATGCATTTAGGTTTTCCTTTTATATTTGATAAAAGGCATCCAGCTGTCGGTTCTCTAACTACAGTATCGGGCTTAATAGAAGTCAAAGTTTCTCCTCTATTGAATGTCTGTCTGGCTATGCAAATTCTTTGTTCACTTTCCACCTCTCTTTTCAAGAATAATAATAATGAACTCAGTTCGTCTTCCATGTGTAATGGTTTTCCTCGTTCCCAGGATCTTAATATTTCTAATGGTAACGCGGATTCTACCATTGGTAATAAGAATGCCGAGTATTTGTCTTTAGTAACGCCTAACGTCTCTAAGGAGCGTAAATGTGCATTCAGGCTGTCATACAATTTTGTGAAATCTAGCTCCTCGTCTTTCTCTTTACGTAATATAAGAGATATCAACTCTCTGACGTACACTTGTATGAGTAAATCTTCTCGTGCAAATCTTGACTTTAATTCTGTGATACATTGTAAATAACATTGACCCGACGGTGGAAAACTCTCAACGAATAACTTTACTTCAGTATCTGGCATCATTGCTTGCGTCAGGTACTGAAATTTATCAGTATTATGTATTTGTGGATCTTCATCAATTTTTTGGAATTGACCCCAGAATGATAGCCAGTTTTTAATATTTCCGTCGAATTTTTTTAATTCTATTACAGGGAGTTTTATATTTTTCTGCATTACAGTAGATACTTCATTTTTAAATTCGCAATTTTTTATAGCTCTACTATGTTTCACTTCTAAATCTAACCATTTTCCTCTATATTTTAATGCTTCTTCTACTTCTTTTTCTAAAGTTTCATCACTACAATCTCCGTCTAGTAATAAACTACGGATATCTTTATCACAACCTTTTAACTCACCCTGTATTTCTTCTATTTTCTTAAATATTCCATCTACATCTTGATTATCTTTCTCTAGTAAATCGTATTCTTTTAAGTATTTCGTGAAAACGGTTCGCAACGTTTTTCTTTCCTTTTTACACCTTTCTAAATTCATTTTAATATTTGTAGTCACGGTCGCCACTTATTAAGGTTCGAATTTGAATGTCGCTTAGATTTCACGATACGAATAAAATAAAAATACGATTTCTAAAATAAACAATTTGTTATATTCAATCAATACATTTTTCTTTTTATCAAATCTAAAAATCAATGACAGCCCAATATCCAAAAACAAAACAAGTTAAACCAATCCAATGTCATTACAGTAAAAAGTTCTCAACATCCTCAACAAACGTAATGAAGTATGAAAATAAATCCTTTGTTAAGGTCGTTAATATTTTCTTCTGGTTTTCGATGATATAATGATGCCGTGAAATCAGAAATAACAAGACATATTAGAAAAACAAATATATGGATAATAAGCCCTTAGTCCGTTGCAATTAAGCACAAATTCATTTCATATAATAATGCTCCTACGTTCCATTTGACTCCGAATATTGTGCTCGCGTCTTATCGCATCCTACTTGAACATAGACAGCAGTGGAGATGCTTAGTTTTTTATTTACACATATCTTAACAGTACGGAAACTTTTTAAAGGAGATAATTTTTTATTGTATAGAGAATAGGCCCACTACAAAATGTAACGTTTATTAATGAGACATACGTTAAATAATTTCTTATTAACCCTAGATATTATAAAGAACATTAGCTTGTTTTTATCTAACGGGATCAATTAAAACATGAAGATTAAATAACCTAAAAATTCTTAGTGGTCAGTAGCTTTATTTTGATTTGTATTCAAATTGCTTTTTACGTAAATGCTATTTAACACTTTTTTTTATTCTTGATAAATACAATCAAACAAAAAAAAAAGAAAATCACAAAAAATGGTATAGACGACTCCATCATTCCACTGACCTTTTTCTGAAACATTAGCTCTGTGCTATTTTTTCCTATGAGTGAGCCACTCGAGACAGAAAGAGATAGATGCGATGCGTTACGTATCGTGGCATGGTACGCAAGCGTTTTAAATTGATATTTTAGTAATACATAATATGAATAAAAGTGTTTTACTCATAAAAAATGCGCTAATAAATTAAGATAAAGATATACTTATTGGAAGTATGACATTCCATCCTTTTTGCACTTTACGTGTGTCATTTTTACAAGTATAAACTACGCATTTCGGCATCGCTGACGTTATCAATCGCGCGCGGCCACCGAATGAATGAGAGCGAAACAAGGCACATTTACTGTTTGTGCCTTGTTTCGCCGGTGCCACTTTTTAGACGGTAACTGTGTATCTACAGAAATATATGATCGAAGTATTAACAGCAATAAATAGGTAACAAAACTAGACAAGTAGACAACTTTCTTGACAGTAGACTTGACAATGTTTGACGTTAACAAGTAACCTGTGGTCCAAATGCAACACCTGTACTTTACGGACATTGAGTAGGTATGACTTGGAACTTTATTGCTGTTGATGACAAATTACTTCACTTCAGCGACGGGAAGAAATGTATCACTGATCCAATTGGAACTTTTATCTCTGCAAAGTACAAAGTTCTAGTTCACAGACTAGTTAGAGATACTTTCTAGATCAGTAATTTATTTTAGAGGTGTAAAAGTAACGAAAAAACACGTACCCGTATGTATTCGTTACTATTACAATCAGTACTCGTTACTTTCCTATCGTTATTCGTTACTTCTATTAGGCCTGTGTCGATCGATCATTTGTTGCGACCCGGGTCGATCGCGACCCATTCGCTTGGTGAATCGATCACAATGATTCGATCAAATGATCGATTGATTGAGGTAGCGGGTTGGGTGTTCAACAGGTCTCGGGTCTATGATCGGGTGGCTATTGTACGTTTTGGGTCACGCTCGTTTGGTTGGGCTACGAGAAAATTTGGTACTCAAATATTTTAGATACGATTATTACATGATTATGTTATAATTATATAAATAGATAACTTTTAACACACATTTTATATCTCATAGTGTTCATTGCTAGACGTAAATTTTATAAATGAAATAAAATACGCGTCTGTCATACATAGTTGAATTCTGCGAAAAACTCACTGAATTGTTATTGTTTTTTTGTATCGCTTAAAGACTTTCGTAAATGGATATAAATCCATCACGATTGGTCATTTTGCGAATTTAATGATTGATTTGCTATTAATTATTAACTTTTCATAATGTGGTAAGTAAACATTTACAAGGATAAAAACGAAAATGAATTGTAACAATTTGTTTTCAATACACAGGTACATAAATGGTCGTGACTCAGGACCGAGTTACCGTGACCCAGTCGATCTCGGTGATCGAATCTTTTCGTGGGTCGTGACTCGATCATTCATAAATGCTACGCGATCGAATCACAGTGATTTGATCAATCGCGATCGACTCAGGTCTAACTTCTATAAGTCCATTTCAACTAGGATGATCTCTGTGACAGTTCATCGTGCTCCGAATTACGCATTTTTCGTTTGACAAACAAAAATAATTTTATTCTTTAATATTTTTTATTCATAATAGCTTCATTGTAAAAAATAATAAAATAAAATATATTTTAATTATAAAACGAAGAGATTAGATACGAAACATGCGAGTAACGAAATGTATTCGTGAGTAACGTTTCGTTACTCGGTACTAGATGGCGTAAGTACCCGTTACTCGGTAACGAATACATATGGTTTGCTACAGCTTTAATTTATTTTATTTCGAATAATTGGAGCAGAACGATATCATATGACAGATATGATAGTGATGCACTCATTCAGACTCGTATTAATAAAATTAAATTAAGCCGGACTTAGTTAATCCAAGTTTTTTTCTCTTTTTAACTAACTATTTGAAAATTAATTGAAATATGCAACGAAAGAACAACGTAGATTATTTAAACTGAATTTTCCAATATTTCTTAACATGATAATTAGAAATTAGATGAATAGATACGTAGACATCTTCTTCTTCACAGATCAGTATAATTTTCTTCTTCTTTGTCTGTGGCGTGAAAGTGTTGCTATGTTGCTATTTACCATATTCAAGTTTCTTTGTCAAGATGACTCGATTATGATGCTGTTATGGATAATTATGGTTACAAATAGGATTAGGAGTACAATGTAAATGAACAGCAGGAAACGATTTACAAATACGTAGGTATGTTCGTATCGGAGATTAGATTTTTTTATTTCATTTCAATGTCGATACATAAAACAATACTAAACTCAAACTAGTAATTTCAACTACGAGGGTAAGTCAAAAAGTTCGCCGAATGGGGGTAAAATATTTATCATTGTCGTCAAAATAGGCCGAAATTGCACTCTTCACTTCTTCATCGCTGAAAAATTTCCTCTCTCGAAGCTCTTTTTTCATGTTTGGGAACAAATAATAATCACTTGGGGCTAAATCTGGGCTATAAGGAGGATGTTCCAAGATTTCGAAGCCCACTGTTTGAATAGCAGCCATCGCAACTTGCGCCTTGTGTGCGGGTACATTGTCGTGCAAAAGGAGCACACCTTTAGTCAATTATCTCCGTCTTTTTTTCTCTTACAGCATCTCGCAGACGTACTAATAGTGCAGCGTAGTACTCTCCAGTGATAGAGATACCCTTTTCTTTCTAATCATTAAGGAGGATTCCCTCTGAATCCCAGGAAACAGTAGCCATGAGTTTTCCAATCGACGGAGACACTTTGACTTTCTTCGGAGGTGGTATGCCCTTTTTATTCCACTGCATGGAGTCTTGTTTGGACTCAGGCTCATAATGATGAAACCAAATTTCATCTCCAGTCACAATACGGTTCAAAACTTCAACCGTTTGTTCAGTACAGAGCGCTAAAAACTCGTGACTGCACTCAACTCGCCGCTTTCTGGTGTAGCGTGAGCATTCTCGGCACCCATCTTGCACACACCTTTGACATACCAAGATGGTAGGATCGGTCGTGTAGGATGTTCAAAATGGTTGTAGCTGATACTCCAATCATTTCTGCTGTTTCTTCATTAAACGGGCATCTTCCAATATGATTTTTTCATGTTTCCTGCCGTGGTTGCCACGACAGGCCGCCCTGGCCTCGGATCATCTTCAATCGAATCCCTGCCTTGCTTAAACAGGCTGTGCCACTTGTAAACCATTGTTTTACCAGGGCAGGAGTCCCCGTAAACACTTCTGTTTACGGGGATATCTCTTTCAAAATACATAGTCTGGGGAAGTTTTCCTTGTTTAGTAAGGAACTTGATGACTGCGCGAAACTCAATTTTCTCCATGTTGCATGTTGCAATCTTCCGTATCGATTTGTTGATTGATGTGTAGCTCAGGTAATTATGACCTATTTTTTTAAACTTAGTATTTCTACTCTTAATGAGTGTCGCAACTAGTGCAGATAGAAAAAAGTCACCCTTCCCCCCTCCATACCTCTCATTCCACGAACTTTTTGACCCGCCCTCGTATATCGATCTTTTATTATACAGTCTTTATAAAATGCATAAACGAAAATGGGTGAAATTATATTAATTTAATCGACAAAAACAAAAGCAAAACGAATTTGATGCCGTGGTTTTAACATGATTGCCCTGTATTTTTTTTTTGCAAGCGTTACCTTGCTGCCATAACTTTTTAGAGATGTAACCTATTTTACTAAAAATTGAAGACAAAATAAACTCTATTAAAATACTAATTTAACCAACATCAAACCAATATCAATTATATGTAATGTAATGTGTAATAAGTTTATTAATATTATCGACAAAATTATTTCATAAATCGCTACATACTTAGTTGCCGAAAGTTGCAGTTGCTAACCTTTCATTTCATTCTCGATCACTCGCGTCGTGTCGTTCTGTATCATTATTCTCCTTCACGTGGTTGCGTTGGGCAATTCGGATTGGTGGAGCGAAAGTCAAATCAAAGAGAGCAAAAAGTTCAAGTTCTAGTGTCAAACAAAACTTTTCAACCAGCAACCATCCAAGCAGTAGAGCTCTTATGGACAAGGCTCAAACTAACTTTAGGTCATCCCGGTTGATCCGCCTTCGGTTCAACCGGGATGACCACAACAATACTGCTCCGAGAATCCGAATAACCGAAAATGTCCGGTCGCTTGAAGCAAAATGATCTCTAAGTCAATAATGTGTAAGTTCATTTGAAATAGACGCACCTATGCGTCTGTTGCGCCCTTTGACATAGCCGTCTGGGCGCTCGCACTTAAAGAGAAACGATCTCTAAATCACTACAATTAGATGTACGTTCATTTGAATTTACAGCGTGGCGCGCGGCGCCTATGTAAGTGTCAGTCAGTGATTGATCTCATTTCTTCTTTTTAAGTAATTTAATTCGTTAGCTAGTTTCATTTGTGATAACCGGTGAATTTGCAGGGAAGTTCTTAGAGAAAAAATATCAATGTAAGCAATTTTATTTTTTAAATGTTGGTACATTACTATCATTATCATCACATCACTAGTCTTCTAAATGTCTCCACTGCAGGAACAGCCAGCCAGCCAGCCAGCCAGAGAAAATTTCTAAAACTTCTACGAGTTATCCACAAGTTCCAGCTGACGTTATTCCGCGTCAGCGTTACCTGACGCGATTCGGGAGAGTCCTTCCATTGCAACCTTAAAGAGGCAACTTAAGTATCATATATTTGTAGCTGTATTTTTATTTTATTTTTTTTTATTTAATATATATGTATATATAGATTTATATATTATTTTATATATATTAGTGTATAAGAATATGTATTCGTGTATGGATATATATGTATATGTTAATCATAATCCCCCCTGCCCATTTCAGGTCCTTTGATGTGTCAAAGGTTAACTGGAAGAGATCCCGCCAGGGATAAGTTCGCCTTTGCATATAATATGTTAAATGTATTATTTATGTTTCTGTGCATTATTTTTTATTTATTTTTTTTTATTGCTAAAGCTGACAAACAAGCAGGCTGCCCACCTGATGGTAAGTGGTAACAGTCGCCTATAGTACATGTGGTTCCCACGAGATTCGCAGCAAATCTGCAAACCTCATAAGAACCACAGTGTACGTTGCCAACTTGTAACATAAGATGTAAAGTCACAGTACCCAGTAATTTCACTGCCTATCTTACCCTTCACGCCGGAACACAGCAAAGCGAACCCTGCTGTTTGGCGGCGGAAATAGGTAAGACGGGGGTACCCATGCAGACGACCCTGGTACCAGTGGCGTAGCGTGCCTTGTCGGGGCCCAGTATAAAATTTTTTTTGGGGGCCCTTATATGGAGGTAAAGATTTTTCACAAAAGAAAAAAAATATTGTGAGAAGAAATATTTATTTATCACATAATTTACCCATTTTACAAATAAAAATCGAATTTTAAATATTCACTCTCCTTGCCTTTTTTTCGGCAAACTGATTTATTAAATCATTCATGGCTGATGATGATTTTAGTTTTTCTAAAGTTTCTGCCTCTATGGACAATAGTGACATGTCTGACAGCCGTACTTGTCCCATCGAAGTTCTTAAATAATTTTTTATTAGTTTTAATTTTGAAAAACTTCTTTCTGCCGTTGCGGTTGTAACTGGAAGGGTCAAGAATAAAAAGCATGCTGTGATTACCTCGGGAAAACTGGATGCAAGACTATTGAATTTTACTAGCAATAATTCAATGAGTTCTTTAATGGAATAAATTTTTTTAATTTCAGAATTTAAGCATGTTTTTAGAGCCTTTAATTGGTCACAAAGATTAAGTGAGATGTCTTTACTGTATTTAGCAGACAGTTTTATGGAAGCGTTTAATATCTCTTCGCTTGAAGAAGATAGGAGTTTCTCCGGTTGTAATATTTCGAATATACTACTCAGGTTGCAAATGCTCTGAAATCTTTCTTTAGATTGAGAAATTAATATATCTAAACAGCAATAGTATACATTGACTTTGAAATATGATTCCGGGTCGGAAATTCTTTCATCTTGTGATAACTCATCAAAAAAACGCTTCGTTATCTTACGCCTACTGTTTTTAAAAACAGTTGTTACCCCCCACTCCTTTGCTAAATCTTTGGATTCATTTAGCAAACTATTAAATGAATTCTGATTTCTTAATTGGCACAGTCTATTCAAAAGATTACTTAATAAAATACTAGATTTCTGTAAGTCATTATTTTCATGCTGTAGAACTTTAGAAACAGGATTAATAATTTCAAATAGTGAAGAAAAAAATGTAACGAGCACTAAGAAATCAAAACTTTCTAAAATTTTAATTATACTTTTACATTCTTCACGTTCATTTTTTTTATTTGAAATTAAATTTAGTTGGTACAAAGTTTTCATGATTAGTAAAAAATTTTTCTTTACTGCTAATAAAGCGTCGTTCCTAGAAGACCATCTGGTAGGACATACCTTTTTAAGGGTAATCAAATATTTCTCAGATGAATCGTCACTTAGCATAGCCCAGCGTTTTATACTATTGGCAAAAAAAGTATATATTATTTCTAAATTATCGAAAAATGTCGATACTTCACGAACATGTCTCGCAGCATCGTTCAAAACCAAGTTTAAAGCGTGCGCAGCACAATGAACATAATCGGCATTTGGAGCATGCTCTTTTATTAGGGTTTGTAATCCTCCATACACACCCGACATAACATTTGCTCCATCGTATCCCTGTCCTCTACATTTAGTCAAATCAATTCCATATTCTTTAGTCAAATTTAAAATGACAGTTTTCAGACCTGCAGCACTGCAATCGGTTACTGCTATGAATCCTAAAAAGGACTCACAGATTTTTATTTCTTTAGGCACATTATCATCATTTTCTGTAACCGAGATGTATCGAAAAACTACAGATAGTTGGTCAATTTTTGACAAGTCTTGTGTTGTATCCAGAATTATTGTCAGAAATGGAGCTTTTTTAATTTCTGAGATAATACTGTTCCTAACGTTAGTACCAAGCAAACTAATAATTTCGTTTTGAATCGTAGGGCTTAAATAATTTATTTCACCTTTCGGTTTTAGAAGAAGTTCTTTTAAAGTTGCATCATAGTTAGATAGCAGACGTGAAATTGCCATAAAATTGCCAGAATCAGAATCATGCCCCCTCAAAGGTAGATTACAAGATACTAAAGTAATTATAACATTAATTATACGATGCAGTACATCTCTCCAGAATGTAATTTTACTATCGATTTCACTTTTCAATAGAGTATCGATGGTATTTCCTTGCAACCAATTATTATAAGAGAGTGAGGCACTAATATGCTGCTGTGATTTTTCATGGTCAAGAATAGTTTGTGTGAAATTGCTTCTAACCGAAACACCGTTAACCCAAGCAGAGGAGTACGAGTACGATTTGTTTTGACGATCTGCTAATAACCAACAGAAGTGACAGTACGGTTTGTTTAAAACGTTAGAATAACATAACCATGGTCTTATAATTTTTATGCCTGCCTGATTGAAATATGAATAATAATAAGCTGAAAAAGGTCGGTTATTATCTGAAGCTTTTGGAAATGGTCCTTGTGGTTTAAATGGACCCAATTTAAAAATTATTTTTCGTTCGCATTCAGTTAAATTGTCACCAAAATTTCCTCTATCTGATGAAATTATATTACAATCTGCATTATCTGCAGATATATCAGAATCGTTGACTTGGGGTTTCTCGCTTTCTGGATGGACATCCGATAAAGTATGTGCTTGGCTTTCTTCTATTTCCGGATGGATATGTGACGAAGAACATGCTTCAGAAGAATCTAAAAATAAACGAGTAATTGTTAAAAAATAAATACGAATGCTTTGATACTAAACTAAAAAGAGTTATATATAAATAAATAACGTGACGGACAGATGGACAGACCGAAGTTAAAATATTTCCTTGTTTATCACAACGGGCTCCTAATAAATGGGTTGGGTAGTAGTGTAGTACTTACCTTTCCAATCTAAATCACTCACAGTATCTTGTCTCTGAAAAAATGAAGAAATTTTGGGCACTTTTTTTATAACCTCGTCCCTTTTCTGTTTAATTTTTCTTTTCTCAGCGCCGCTGGGATAATCTCTTTTCCTTTCACTCATTTCTTTTACAAGTCGCTACTAATACTGCTAAACCAGAACAACAATATTGTTTGTACTGAATTACAATGTAATGCACATTTATATAAAGCGCGTAAATAAACAGTGCACTGTACTCCGTGGTTTAACATCCAATGCAAAGTACAACAACGTACACGTACATCGCGATATCGATAAAGGATTCCCGGGGATTCCCCGCTGAGTTGAAGATGAAGTAAGTAAAACGGGGAAGTCCCGCAGCCCGTCATAACGATGTAGTGTTGCCAACTTTTGAACGCACGCTTAAGGCGGGAAAAAAAGGAATTACTTTATAGAATTTTGTCATTTGTAAAATAAAATAAATTAGAAAGTTTTTATTCTTTTTCCTTACACACTTTGGGGGCCCCCGTGGCCCGGGGGCCCCGTATAATTGATACGGCAAATACGGCGGTAGCTACGCCCCTGCCTGGTACAGAGTCTACCTCCTAGAAAATTATGTGTTATAATTTAATGTGTATGTGCAATAAAGAGTTTTACAAACAAACAAACTAGTACCAGTACCTTGTCTGGCTCGCCTACTCCAAACGAACCAATTCCAATTGTTAATCAAACAGCAACAGAACTAAATGTACGATTTTGTGAAAATGTTGCGAATGATCTTGCTCTCTGGCAGCTAGTAATACCCTATAATTTAAGATTATTTTTAACAGAACATGGACCGATTCAGATTAAAAAAAACCAATAATTCTCAGATGATGTCGTTTTCGGATACATATTACAATAAAAAGTTACAAAACAACGAAATTATTCATCGAATTTAGCTTGTATATTCCACATTTACTGATTCTGTATTTTGTTTTCACTTTTTTTTCCTCAGGAGAGGAATCCTCACAAGGAGCACGAAACGTGCTCAGGATACCCCCGCAACGGCAAGTATCACGGAGGTTATGTCGGACTCCATGCGGCCAGAGGGGTCTGACCACGTGAACTACCGACTAAACTTAGCCTGTACCTAAGTTCAAGGAACTATATAGGCAAATCGTGAGGGCGACCGTCCCTCAGGAGAGGGGCGATGCAGCGCAGACCCATAAAAGGGGTCCGAAAGCGCTAGAAGAGACACGGGAAGCTAAAGTGACGCCGGCCTTATCATGAGGGAACCTAGTCATGGCGATGCTAAAGGCTGCCGAACTAAGGGATCATGGAGGTTTTGGGTATTTTGTTTTCACTGTAAGCTTTTTAATATTAATGTCACTACATTTAATGCCCTCATTGGTTATAAAGACTGGGGGCATTTGTACTAACAGACAAGGGTTCAAAAAAAATATTGGACATGAATGCTCGTGCTTTTTACGTATACCGTGTGCTGCTCAGTCCCTTAATTTAGTACGAGGGCTGCACAAAAAGTATCGGGAATGGAATAGTTCCACTATTCCTGTCGTATTAAAACCTTTCTAATTAAAAACTTCTTGGTTTTAAAAATTGAATACCACTTATTTACTTAATTTAAATGTGGACGTGTCAAGCTCAGTGATAATTCCCGTCAAGGTCGTCCAAACAATTTTAGTTACCCACCAAAACGGTGATGCTATGCGTTAAGCTAATTAAGGAAGATCGAAATGTGATATACCGCCAAATTCAGGCAACTTTAGACATTGGCCTGAGTCAAATAATCTTGCATGAGCAGTTAGGTGTAAAAAAGTTGATTCCCCGATAGATACCGCATTCGCTCTGTGAAGAGCAAAAAGCGTCTCGCGTTACTTGGTGCGTCAGAACTCTCGAAAGATTCCCCGCAGGTTCCTCAAATGTTATATACAACATCGTATCAGGTGACGAATCCTGGATATACGAGTATGAACCCGAAACAAAAAACCAGTCACAAGTTTCTCAGTGTTCTCGGCTCTGTAGGTAATGTGACCGCACATTCCTTTCTGTCATTTGCAATTTACGTTAAGTAATTTCTAAATAGCTTATTAACTAATTACTATTGTACTTAGTTTTCCTAGTTATTCGATATCAACTTTCTAATAACTTTATTAATTACTTTTTGATTACTTTTGTTTGATATAAAAGACACTGCACCTCTTCCAATCAGATGCTATATAGAGTTCAAGAAGTTACTACATAGTTCAACAGTAAGTTAGTAAGTAACTCAGTAAGTTACCCTTCATACATAATATTAAAGAAGAAACCTATTCTCTTGTGTGTATAATTCCTGTGTTGTATTTTTCAACTAACTCCTCGCTGTGATCCATTATATAAATTTTGGCGCAGTCGGTAGGATCCTATAAGAAGTACATACGGTAAATTCTGACCGAACAAAGTACTATAGGATCAAGAAATCTATTTGCTCATAAAGCTAAATAAAGCTTGCAAATATCAATACACATTGTTGCTGTCCCACCGAAGCCTTGGGTCTTCACTCTACTACGGTCGTCGAGGTGCAGAGTATCCTCTACCGAGTCGTGTGCAGTGCCAGTCCAGCTGAGCCAGTCCAGCCAAGCAAAAAGGAACAGCGGAGCGACACATCAACGGGTCCAAAAGACAGAAGGAGCTAACTTAAGGAACAAGTAAGGGAACAGAAGAGTCTTACTCACCACTTTATCATTTTATGTACTGGAACGAACTACCATATTTTACAATGTCTGCATACATTCCATTAGAAATTGCTGAACGCATGCTAATTAAGTTCGATGGAACGAAGACGAAACTTTTTGAATTTATAGATAATTGCGACAAAATCATTAACTTAGTGAAACCTGAATTTAGAGAAATATTGTTTAACATTATTGAATCAAAAATTACTGATAAGGTTAGATCTAATATAAGGGATAGAGACTTTGTAAATTGGGAGGCTTTGAAATCCCATTTAATGGATGCATTTTCGGAAAGGCGTACCAATGGGCAATGGCAACTAGAATTAAATTCTTGCAAACAATTACATAAAGAAAATGTTATGAGTTTCGCGAATAGGGTAGAAACATGTTATATTAAAGTAATTAATTCTTTAGACATTTCTTTGGACAAAATTAGTAGAAACGCATGTGTAAATTTAATAAAAAGCCAAGCACTTAATATCTTTTTAAACGGTTTAAATAAAGACCTCACCATTTTAGTTAAATCACAACGGCCAGATACTTCAGAAAACGCGATCGCAATAGTTCTCAACGAAGAGCAACAATTAAAAAGTAAATTAGAGACATATAAATATAATAATGGTCAAATGCTTCACAACAAAGCTATTCAACGTAACTTTAATTGATCCTGCAAATACTGTAAGAAAAATGGACGTTTAATGGAGAATTGCTTTAAATTAAAAATAAAAATAATTTTCAAAATAATTCAAATCAAAACAATCATTCTAATAACTTTAGACATCGTAATTTTATTAATAATCCCAATAATGCTAGTTCCAGAAATCATAATTTTAATCGTAATTCCCCACAGTCCAGGCCTTTAACGAGCAAGGGTCTCGACAGCCGGCTATGTCGAAGAATACCCAATAAATCCATGTCGGATATTTAATATTAACGCGAATGCCGTAAAAATTAATACTTAATAATAACATAGAAGAAATTAACGGAAATATCTGCGATTCGATTAATGGAAATATTTGTATTCCAATTTCATGTGATCTAGAAAATTCTGAAATTTTAAAAGAAGTCAATAATAAATTCAATCACTTGAAAAACATTAATCCTAAAGATATTGATGTATGTGACTTAATAATTAAAAGTTATAGTGATACATTTATTTTCTATATGTGTATTAAACAACACTATTGGGACAAAGCTGATTATCAAAACTATTTCGACGCTTTAATAAAAGTGCGGGAGCACTTGTTCCAAATTAATAAGGAAGAGAATACTCTCAAAATTCCTAAACTAGGTGATTCATATGATAGACTCAGTTGGCCTAAATTACGGTCAATGATTAGATTTATATTTAAAGATACTAAAATTAAAGTCGTTATTTTTCATAATGAGCGTATTCAACCTAACAATGATGAAATCTGTTGTTATGGTCAATAAAAGATATTCTTGTGTTCTGATTGTCAATAAATTATATTCTTGTTTTCTGATTTGTGGTTTTATTGTTTCTAAACTTAGGACACACCTTAATCGTTACAAAAAGGCCGAGGAACAAGAGAGTTACCACAGATAATGTATTAGATGTTTTATAATTCAACACCCTGCCTCATCTATTACATTATCATACTTCATACATTATAAGTATTTTCTAATTCTAAATATGAAGTTACTTGAGCAAAACAAAAAAAAAAATATATGTTTACTGAAAAACATTACATTACTCCTAACTTTTCTCTAAAGTAACTAAACAACATACAAGTGAGAGGTTTGGTTAGAATATCAGCAGTTTGTTCTTTGCTAGGAATATACACAAGTTTAATTGTATTATTACATACTTGCTCCCTAATAAAATGTAACTTTACATCCAAGTGTTTCATTCTACAGTTATCCCTATTCTGAGCTATATGAATACAAGCCTGATTGTCTTCATAAATTATTACTGACTTTACATAAAAATACATATCCATGAGAATACCTTTTAGAAAAATTGATTGACAAACACATACACATAAAGCCTTGTATTCAGCCTCACTAGATGACAATGATACAGTGGTTTGCCTTTTTGTTCCCCATGATACAATGTTACCAAACACAAATAGACAATAGCCAGTAACAGATTTTCTATCAGATGGGTCGCCAGCCTAATCAGAATCTACATATCCATGACACATTTCTGAACTATCTGATTTGTAGCATAAACCCATATTACAAGTTGTTTTTAAATATCTGAGAATTCTTTTTAAACCTGACCAAAACTCAAAGGAGGGATTCTCCTGATATCTACTAAAATAATTTAAAGCAAAACATAGATCTGGTCTAGTTCCTATCATTAAGTACATTAGACTACCAACTAATTCCCTATATGGGTAATTATTAACTTCTTTTAATTTGTAATCATTTTTTCAATTGAAACCTTTTTCAATTGGTATCTTAACACCATTACAATTTTGCATTGAAAATTTACATAATAATTGTTGGATATAATGTTTCTGATGTATAAACAAAGTTTTAAGTTTTCTATCTCTTTCTATGTAAAAACCTAAAAATAACTTTACATCATTTAAGTTTACCATATCAAATTTTTGAGTTAATGAATCTATAAATGAATTGATTAAATTGTTTAAACCAACAATTAATATGTCATCTACAAAAAGAAACACATAGGTACAAAACATTCTTGTTTACATTCTTAATATATAAACAGGTATCATAACTGGAATTATAAAAACCTAATCCTATCATATAATTATGAAATACTTCATTCCAATAACGAGGTGCCTGCTTTAACCCATATATGGAGCGATTTAACTTACAAACAAAATTTTCATTTTTCATTTCCTCTGGAAGATTCATATAGATAGTTTCCTTAAGCCTTCCATGAAGGAATGCTGTTTTCACATCCATATGTATCAATTCTAAATTATACTGGTTAGCAATAGATAATAAGGTTCTAAATGTAACTAAGCTTCCTACAGGTGAGTAAGTTTCTGAATAATTTGTTGTTTGAAAGCCCTTCGCTACTAACCTAGCTTTATAAATTTCTTTTCCATTACAATCTTTTTTTATTTTAAATACCCATTTACTATCTATAACCTTCACATTTTCTGGTCTTTTTACAACAGTCCAAGTTTCATGCTTTTTATGACATTCTAGTTCATTTTGAATAGCCTTTTCCCATAGATCACATTCTAACCCTGCCTGAGCTTCAGCTTTAGATAGTGGGACATTTTCACAAAACATAGCAGCATGGTAAGTCTCATAATCTATATGCCAGTAAGGTGTTTTCCTTTCTCTTACAGGTCTATCAGAAACAGGTAAGTTTACATTTTCATTATTTGGTTCTACGGAGACAGGTAAGTTAACATATTCATTATTTGGTTCTACGGGGACAGGTGAGTTTACATTCTTTTCAATTTCTACATTTTAATCCATACATGTTACATTATTTTCATCAGTAAAACACTCACTCTCTGTTGTTATGGTCAATAAAAGATATTCTTGTGTTCTGATTGTCAATAAATTATACTCTTGTTCCTCGGCCTTTTTGTAACGATTAAGGTGTGTCCTAAGTTTAGAAACAATAAAACCACAAATCAGAAAACAAGAATATAATTTATTGACAATCAGAACACAAGAATATCTTTTATTGACCATAACAACAAAATCGAAGATATTTTAAAAGAATACCATTCTAATAATTCTATTGGTGGACATACAGGATTTCACAAAACTTATAAAAGAATTAAAAGTAAATTCCTATGGTCTAATATGAAAAATGACATTAAACAATTCATTAAACATTGTACGTCTTGTCAAAAAAACAAATTAGTTAGAAAGAAAACTAAATTACCTATGGAGTTAACTACAACTTCATCAATGCCGTTTGAAAAAATTGCTTTAGATATAGTAGGACCTTTACCTTTAACTGAAGATGGAAATAGATTTATCCTTACTATACAAGATGACTTAACAAAGTTTTCTCAAGCTTACCCTATACCAAATCATGAATTATTAACCATTGCTAACATATTTGTAACTCAATTTATTTGCAAATACGGTATACCTCAGTCGATCCTTACAGATCAAGGTACAGATTTTACATCATCTCTTATGAAAGATGTAGCTAAGTTATTTAGAATTAAACAAATTAATTGTTCTGCTTATCATCCACAGTCAAATGGTGCTCTAGAGATTAATAAACTCATTCCTCATTTGGTTGTTAAAGACGAAACATTAAAAGATTTGGTTGGACAAAAAAGAGACAAAAGAGACAAAAGAGAGACTTCTTTATCCAGACAAAAGAGAGGATGGTTTGATGGTCTAGGTCATATGTTCAAAACTGTTTTTGGAACTCTTGACTCAGATAATGCTCAAGAATATAATGATGCATTTGAAAAAATTAATAACAATGAAAATGAATTCGCTAAATTACTAAAACAACAAACTCAAGTTGTTAAAAGCACAATTATTAATTTTAATTCTTCTCTCACTAATTACAATAACAATCTAAATATCTTTAATACAAATTTAAAGAAAATGGAATACTTTATTTAATCAACTAACAATCAAACTTTAACATTAGAACAACAAATGATAATGATTGAACATTTAGAATTACTTAATTTAATTACCAACGAAGTAGATAAAGAATATTCAACTTTAATAAATACTATTTTATTTGCTAAATCTGAAATTTTACATCCAACAATAATTTCGCCTTCAATTTTATTATCTAAATTGCAAAAAGTTGCTAGTTGATATTTATAAAGCTATCAGCTTACCTGTTCATAAAAATGATGATTATTATTCATTCATAATACCTGACGAAAATAGTAAATTTGTCGTTGTTTCTGAAAGTAGAATGTATTATATAACTATGAAAAATTTAAATGAATGCAAAGCTATTTCTGATAACGTTCAAGTATGTAAAACAAACAATGCCATATACTCTACTCACGCTAAACCCATTTGTGAAGTTGATATTTTACTAAATAATAATATGCCTGAAAATTGTGATATAAGAGTAACTAAAATTATTAACGAATTATTTTATAAATTAAATGCCATTAACCATTGGTTATATGTTGTACGTAAATCTACAACCGCAACTGTGAAATGTGAAACGCATAAGATATATTATTAAAAGGAGAAGCTGGTATAATTAGTTCTTCCCTAAATTGTAAAATATTTACGAGTAACACTATTTTAAATACATTTGCTACCAAAACTTTAGAAAATCAGATAGATATAAATGTTTTTCCTACTTTTGATATTAATGACTGTATTAAATCAAAGAAACTTAATCTTACGAAATTAAATCTTATTCCATTAGAATCTTATAAATTAGATTATGAAACTATTAAACTGACGAGTCATAAACTTGATGATGTAGATAAACTTACTCAAGATTTTGAAGACAGAAATAATGTATTTAAACAAATGACAGGGAATAGTATATACCCTCATATATTTTCACTATTATAAAATTAATTACTATGTATGCTTTATATAGATTTTTCAAACATCTGTATATGTTATATAAATATGGTGGAGAGTATAAAGATAAAAAGAATTGTTGTTCACCTATTACTAACTGTATTACTTTTAAGTTTAAAAATAAAGGATTTTCCAATGTACCTTCAGCACCACCTTCACAAGAAAGGTTAGAGTTAAGTACATTTTCTGAAACTACTCCTATATATAGAGATATTATTGTAGAAACCCCTCGTAGAAGTGTAAGATTAGCTTCTCAACTAAAAACATAATATTGTTATAATTTTATTTCTTTTGTATTCTTTTTATAATCATTTGTAACTATTTTAACCAATTAGTTCTTAAATATTGTTTTACTTTTTTGTTGAAGAATAATTTTTATTTATATCAATTATTCTTTAATCTAAGGGGGAAGGTGTAATGTACCAAACCACAAAAGTACATTCTTTAAGATATTACATGTTTTGTCACATTAATGTGGTATGTAATTAATTACTCGTCAACACAAATATTATTGTACTAATTACTTATTAATGTATTTTATTAGTATAAAAGATCATGAATTGTATCTGTTAGTCAGTAAGTAACTCAGTAAGTTACCCTTCATACATAATATTAAAGAAGAAACCTATTCTCTTGTATAATTCCTGTGTTGTATTTTTCAACTAACTCCTCGCTGTGTCCATTACAGCTCCAAGAAAATTAAACATTTCAAAAATAGGTTTGATTTTGACGGGGAGATTTACATAATCAATTTTTTTACAATGCATTAACAAGTACTCCCACTGATATTTTAAGCTATATGTATTCCACAAATAACATTTCCTCACTTTCTAATATCTCAACAACAAGCTCTGCATATATATTTAAAACTGCCTGTTATAGTAGTAGAAGGTGAAAGATCCCTTTCAAAATTAAAACTAATAAAATATTATCTTCGCTCAACCATGACCATGATAAACTGACAAACAAAGTAATATGTATGTAATCCAAAATTGATATAAAATATGATTTAATTAAATCTTTGCCAACTCAAAAGCAAGTAAAATTGAGTTTGTTTGATGTATGTGTAGGTATGTATATGTAATAAATAGATATTTACTAATCGAAGTTTTAAGTTTAATTTTGTATTTTAGATTAATAAATAAATAAATTATCAATATTACGTGTATTGTGTTTTCTTGGTTGACTAGGAATGTGTCGTCGGTCGCGTGCCACGCTGCAGTGTTAAAAAAAACAAGGGCGCAGGCTTAGTCCCGCATCGCGGCGCAGAATAGACTTAAGAGCCATATCGACGGCGAAGTGCCAATATCTCCTATCTAACATTTTTCGGCAAAATGACATTTTAATGCCATTGATATTAAGGTATATTTCTGCGTGTATTGATGAAACCACCAATTCGTATTCTTAACCACAACTGCAGAAAATTTAATGTGGCAATAGCTTCTAAGTGAATTAGCGTATATTTTTCATGGCAATAGCTTCTATCTACATACAATGCGACTATACCTCAGCGCATAACATTGCCGACTGAGTTTACCGGGCGGCCGCGTCGAAGTTACATTTTGATTAGTTTTCTTTTTCTTGCACCAATTAGTTGTCATTAATTTAACAATAAACAGAACTACTTAATTCTTGTTGTTGTATAAGATTTCTACCTATAATAAACAAAATTTGTTTATAATTATTCTTTTAATTAACATCAATATCTCCTATCGTATAATTAATTTAGTAAAATCACTGGAAATGTTTAACCATTACCTCCTATCTAACCACATATCCACTAAGCTATTCATAATCAATCAATATTTCATTCAAACATTAGCTTTGTATGTTTAAATATTATCTGTATGCATTGGTTTCATGATTTAAAAGTTCACAAGATTTTAAATGTTTTTTTCACTTCCTGTAAAACTTTGTTTTTGTTAGTTAGGAGGTATTGGCACTTCGCCGTCGATATTACATCTCGAACGCGATTTTTACGTAAAATGGTCAATTTCGGCGTTCTCGATCTCAGAAACAAAGATACATTAACAATTTTGACTTAATGAATAATGCAGAATAGACATAGTTCGTAGCGGCCTCGCTTTTTGTAAATTTTGCTTAACTTTTTAATAAAACCCAAAATTGTAGAGAAAGATTTTCATAAAATGCGCACTTTTTTGAGCTCCTGGATTGAACTATTGTTCTACATAAATGAAATTAAAAAATAATAATTTTATCTCTTGTATAGTCATATAGTTCGGAATTTTGATATATTATTGATTTAATATAGAAAAAAAAATCTTATTCTAAACAAAAAAAAAATACGAAAATCGCTTTAAGTTGACTGTGAATATCTTCTATCTACGATAGTATTTATTAATAAAATTTATACCAGAATAAATGTCACTTTATGAGGAATAAATATGTTATATTTTTTAACCATGAATTTATTATCTTATTTTAATAAAAACGATAAATCATACTGCAAAATTACTACAAAATGCGATGCACAGCACAGGCCCTCCAAATTCATTTTAGCTTGAGCGCTCCTCAGAGTCGGACTTATGTTGGATTTATTCGCCCCAATATCAATAGAACCCGAGTAATCGTGCCGTTGAGTGTCAGTGTATAGCGTGATTATCAGTTTAGATCACATAACTAAAATTATTTTTTTGCGACTTTTAAACTATTATTTATTTTGAATATCATATTTTTTTTTAAAGTTATTCTATTCTATATATTATTTTTGTCTATTATTTCTAAAGCTTTTTCACACTAAAACCATTGGGTCGATTTGATGGAAATTCGGCAAATAGGTGATTCTGCTTTATAATGATTTATACTCCTATGTAATTGGTAAATACCTATTTCTTTTCTAATCTGAGCCATTTTTAATTTAAGACTAAAGCCGTCTTTTGCTAAATAACATACTAGGTAATATTTAATAAACATTATTTTTAACAATATCATCTGTCCTATTAATAATATCATCTTCATATAATGTGTTTCTTCATATACGATATATATAGCAATAACGAATTATTCCAAAAAAAAATACAAATATAAAAATTTTGGGAAAAGTATCAAAATCGCTTAGTCGTAGCGTCAACACAGTATTTTGGACGTGTGACCTTCAATGAGTTGTCGGGACGCTTCGAAATACCTAATCTCGCAGAATGAAGAATTGTAATAGGCCTCTTAAGACGGCTCTGGTTATTGGGGTAGTTAACAAAATTTGGTCTGTCGTTCTTATAATCGTAAATTGGTATATCTCGAATATAATAAATGTAAAAGTCAAAAGAGGATGGGTCGCTTCATTACTTTGTCAATAGATTTTAGCATGATATGTAGGATTAATGTATATTTCATCTAAGAATGCTATTGGCCGTTTGTCATTAAGTCAATTCTTTCTCATTCTATCAATATATATACTCAATACAATATATAATACTCGTTCGTACCATAGCAGAGAAACTGAATCTTTCCACAATATTAATTGGCGTAAATCAAAGATATTATAGTAGTTGAAAAATAAAAATATTCTATGACAATTCAACAGTGTGACATAATTGACATTGAAAAACCCTATCAGAATTCCTGTAACAAACAGCCCATGAAAAAATAAAATTGTCGTACAACTCTTTCTATAAGGCATTTTATTTGATTTTACGTATTATATACATTTACATATATTTTTGTGTTGAACAATACACTATTAAATCAAACACTTTACGTCGCTATGCAATAGTTTATTCATCATTTAAAATTTAATAATAACATAAGGATCTCGCTTAATCTATAGACAATTTCTTGGACAACAAATAACATTTTAATTGCTCGTTATTTGAAAGCGTAGCTTTATATTTATGTACTTACTTAAAAACAGATCATATATTGCACCCTTTGTTTATCAGATTGTAATGACAATAATTGTACTGTAAGTTATTAAAGTAGTTGATTAAACTAGTTTTATTCTAATCGCAGACGGAGTTAACGGATACAAAAGGTAATTTTTTTATTAAAATAATTTACTTAAATTTTACACAAATTAGGTATCCAGTCACACAGTTTTTTCACTGAATAATTTAGCTTTTGACTCTGTTGCTTAGCTTTGTAGACAAATAGTCATGCTGCCATAACAGTAAGCTAATTCTGTATCGCTGTTGCTATCAAAATTTGATTGAAATATACAAATAGCTCAATTACATTGCTACTTTATGAACATTAAGAAAATAAGCCGTTTTATGAATTAAATGTAACAATTATTTGTATTAAGTAGCAATGTAAATGTAGAGTCAGTGTCACTTTCAATTAAAATTTGATACTGGCAGAGATACCTACATAATCCGGATGCTGATGACTATGAATAGTACTAGTAATAAACTAAGCATTGTTTTATATTTCCATTCGAATTAAATAATCTGTCACAGGTCAGACTGTGTGTGTATGGGTTACAATTACTAATTAATTTTAATGTTTGGTACCTAATAGGAATTTAGAAGAAAATTACTTTTCGACAATGTATTAATAATGATACGAGGTCTATGAAATTAAAAAATAACAAAAGTTTAGTCGTTGATGCCTCCAACTTTAAAGTTGAGGCAATGAATATTGAAATATTTTAAATAAGATATGGAAATTAAGTAAATATATTCGAAGCTGTTACTAAAATTATCTATTAGTAGTCTATCTGGGAAAAAATACCATAATTTTTTAAACATTTAACTTGAATGCAAGGTGTTATTTTTTTTTTTGGAATGATCTCTGGTGCTTAGCAGAAATATTATTTTTAATTTTATTTATTTTTAGAGCTACTTTCAAAGCTCAGCCGCATAGTTTAATCTAAGTTGTATGAATATATACAGATTTACATGCCGTGAGAATTTCATAAAGCCCAAGTCGTAGCAAAGCTACAAATAGATAAATAAGTATATGGTATACGTATGTAATGAAACGAAGAAGTCTGCGATGTGACATTGAACAAATTTTGAAACGTTGACTGTCTCTATATAAAGGTGTAAATCGTGTATCTTAAATAATCTTTTGAATCGTTTAAAAGTGTCTACTTATTTATTTTTCTTTCACTATATTATGAAAAATCTTAATGATAAATTGTTTTGATAAAAACTTTGATGAAAATTAGAATTGTTATTCACGTTTGAGTACTGACCTGATAGTAGGTATAGTAGTTTACCGTATTGACAGTAATCAATAGTCAATACAATATAATTACATATAACTGATACTTCACTACATGTTATTTCATTTAGGTATTGTGTCTACTATTCTACACAGAGTGCTGATGAAGATATTGTGCTAAGAATCATTATTAATCAATATCACATCGCAGTAACTCACATTTCTTGATGCATCATTATGTTACTTAATTGACTATTAAGTATGTTTTAGTACATTATTATAGATTACTTTATATGCACAATAATAATTATCTAATAGGCAACAGTAGGTCCCATTGTATGTAGATATTATCTTCGATCGTATATTTCTGTAGATACACAATTCCATAGAAAATCAAACAAAATATCGACCCCGCGTCTATACATAGAAGAACAGATGTATATTATAGTACCAATTTTGAAAAAAGTTCTAAAGTGTCATATAATTTAAGCCAATTTAAATCTTAAGTAACGTAATGAAGTATGAAAATAAATCCTTGTTAAGGTCGTTACATATTATCTTCTGGTTTCGATGATATAATGATGCCGTGAAATCAGAAATGAACAATACATATTTGAAAACAAATATATTGGATAATAAGCCCTTAGTCTGTTGCAATTAAGCACAAATTCATTTCATATAATAATGCTCCTACGTTCCATTTGACTCCGAATATTGTGCTCGCGTCTTATCGCATCCTACTTGAACATAGACAGCAGTGGAGATGCTTAGTTTTTTTTTACACTTGTCTTAACAGTACGGAAACTTTTTAAATTTTAAACATAAACCAAGAAGTATTGTTACAAGTTCAACTTCCGGCACGCCGCCCCGCTAAATCATAAATTGTATCTATATTAATCAATATTCCTCCATATATTAATCAATTATCACATAATTATTTTATTATAAATTATTAATAAATTATAAAACTAATCTAAAGCCAATACTGACAGCCGTAATCAAATTTTTAATCATAATCTAATATACTGAAAATGCCACTTCCGGTTTACGGAACCTAATTTAATTTAAAAATCTATACAATGTTTAATTATATAATTATACTGCTTAGTTATAATTTTGATGCAAATTAATAACTATTGTTGTATTGCATTGTATTAATATTGTTATAAATCGATTAATAAGTTGCTTGTGTAAAATTATAAAAGCCAGTGTCCGCCATTTTTAGAGCATTATTAAACTGCCTGCTGATAACATAACATCGCAACGTTTATTTATCCCTGTGCCGTGTACAGTATGTTGAATTAGGTGCTAAGGAAAGTACAGACTTTATTAAGACAGGGTTTCTCAACCTTTATTTTACCCAGCCTTACAAACAAAGAAAGCGAAAAACTAAAAAAAAGAAATAAAATCACAAAAAATAGTATAGGCGACTCCATCATTCCACTGACCTTTTTCTGAAACATTAGCTCTGTGCTATTTTTTCCTATGAGTGAGCCACTCGAGACAGAAAGAGATAGATGCGATGCGTTGCGCATCGTGGCATGGTACGCAAGCGTTTTAATTGATATTTTAGTAATACATAATATGAATAAAAGTGTTTTACTCATAAAAAATGCGCTAATAAATTAAGATAAAGATATACTTATTGGAAGTATGACATTCCATCCTTCTTTTGCACTTTACGTGTGTCATTTTTACAAGTATAAACTACGCATTTCGGCATCGCTGACGTTATCAATCGCGCGCGGCCACCGAATGAATGAGAGCGAAACAAGGCACATTTACTGTTTGTGCCTTGTTTCGCCGGTGCCACTTTTTAGACGGTAACTGTGTATCTACAGAAATATATGATCGAAGGATATTATTAATTTAGTTAAATCTGGTGGCTAAATGCCGCTAAAATAAAATAGTTAAGGCCAACTTTTGGTTCATTTTTGTTAGGTACCTCATTTTAGTCATATCTGAAAATAATATTGAAATATTTTTTATTTTATCATACCAATATAATAATTAAATATTGTCTTGGATTTTTAGTAGCACTATACTGTAGAATAAAAGTACTTTTTAATTGTACTCCCTTTCTAGTTGTTAAAAGATTTCCATTTAGTCGTATGTACTAAAATCTTATATTTTACGTTCTCAATATTATGAATGTTAAGCAAATATTTACCCTGCTTTTAAAGTTAGAAAAGTTTTAAAATTGGTTCAGTAGGAGTTGACTACAAATGTATAGGTCCTTAATACCTAGAAAGAGTTATTGCTCCTGAATGTAATATAATTTAGTTTGAAATCTCATAGAAAATTGGATTTAACATAATATTTTTTCTATCACAGGCCGTCAGAGAGAAATATCTGATGCAAACAAAATTTACCCTTTCATCAGATAAGGTTTCATGGAAATTTATACAGTAATCTGTACTGATTCTGTACAAATGTTCTGTATAAATCTAATTCTGTACAAATTTTCATGAAACACAATTAAAAATTGGTTAATCTTATTATTTTTGAATCAAATCTCAAAAAATGACAACAAAAAAGCATTGAAATTAAACTGAAGAAGGAATACGATTACGGGGTCTAATTTTATCGCAACTATAGACGAAACTGAAGAATAATGGGATGGTAATAGTTCCCTTACTGATTATTGTTAAACCTAGTTACTGCGACACATTTTTGTCAAATAGCGTTAATGTATCGAGTATAGAAGATAACAAAAAAAATGTTTGTGACAATTTAAGTAGATACACATGAAAAATGGAAGTGTGTAAGTATTTGCTTTAAGTATAGCAATGTTATAAATCAATTATCTACGCACTATTGGTACCTATAATTAGTACCCAATTTATAGCGTTGTGATTGACCTTTAACTTACAAATAATATATACATCTTATTCATTACATTAAAGATAAGTCTATTTATTTTCTAAAACAAAAAGTAAAGGTAGCAGTCCAATTTATTTCTGAATATTGTAAATATTCATAACATGTGTTTTTACATTACAATCTAGTTTTGATAACGTATGTTTGTACTGAATATTAAACAAATGTATAATTAAGTCTTTCCAATCTTTAAAATTATCGTCTAAAATACAATAAAATAACTTTTCGGTTTACTGTCATTGCTGCTAGTCCATAAAAGTGTAAGTATATTAACGTACACAATTATAGGAATTATAATGATAGACTACATAATAAAATTTCAAAACCACTGTTTTTAGATAGTAGGTAGTTATTTTAGTAATACGAGTAGTAAATAAACATAAAAGTTGTTTTTTTTTCGGAGTAACCCATATTTCTCTTCTTCTTATAGTTTATATCTTATAGGTCTTGTTATACTTTGTACCATATTTTTTTAAATTTAAATTTTTATATACACATTTTATAACATTGTAGGTGTGTAAACGTAATTATCAACAGAAACAAAAAATATTTAATCAATGTATGTTGATAAGTTGTCTTAGCTCAATATTATTTCGCAAAGCGATAAAACAAAAATATATTATAAGCGTAAAATTGCAATACCTAACAATAACTATACATAAGTAAGTTACTTAAACTCGAATCTTTGGTCTTTTTACACACGTATAAAAAAGTGCAATCAATCTCATTGTCTACAAAACCACAATAATTTAATCGTTGTAAGTACATATATTAAATATTAATTGGAGCAGAATAAGTTACGATTTAATCTTAATTCACTAAAACGAATTAATAACTAATGATTGCTTTTTAAATTTTATTTAAGCACCTATCTACTTATAATTGTAAAAGAGGTTGAATTCAATCTAATTATTAGTTAATAGTTGTGCGTAAAATTCAAATAAATACGACGACGTAAGCGACAAAAATAAAATTATTAGTTGAGGTTAAAATAAAAACCTATATATCACATTAATTCGTTGAAGACAATAAAATAACTTTCTTATAAAGAGCACAATTATTTTATAGGTAATATAATTTCATTGCCGTTAAGCAAATACACTTGCGACTGGTAACAAGTTTTAATAAGACTTGATTATTATTTTGATAACGAGATAGATAGTGTGCATCGGAAAAAGAAAGAAATAGTCAGAACTCAACATTATAGTAAATATTTATAAATAGGAACGATTGTTGTAACATGAAAATAATAAAAACATATGATAACACATTAATGTTTGTCTTTTTCTTTTCGTTTGACTCCTGTACTTGCTCTACGGCAATGAAAAGTTAATATTGGATCTACTTACTGGTTTCATTCTTATAACTAAGTAATTATAGCAGATTATAGTAGTTGGTGAAAGTTACAATTTTGAAATGAATTACAAAACTGTAAAATAACAAACTCATTCTTTTATCTATACAAAGTGCACTGTAAAAATTTAATTATTGCATAGGTATGAAAAATACTCATTTAAATTTTGTTCACCATAGTCACATAGTTTACCCAAATTGTCGTGAGTTGCACCAGTTTATTGAGGTGTCTCACGCATCGGGATGTAATAGATGCAAGTCAACCGCGACGTCGCGACGCTGCGCGCGCGCCAATCGCGTCGCATGCGTTGCTGCGGCTTCGCCCAGCAGCGCCGCGTCCTCCGCGAGCGAATCGCCGTCACCAGACCCGTAGCCACGCTCTTCACCACCTTCACACCATGAAGCTGAGCCTGAACTGCCCGACCGAGAGCCCCCGCCCTCCGCTTCCGTTTCTACTTCCACGGAACAGCTAGCACACACCTCTGTAGAGAAGTAATTATTTTTAAATATTTAATATGATTAAAATAGATTCATAGAAAATACAAAGTAATTTTTCTATTGTTATTTACATTTATTTATAAAACATTCTTAAATTAAAGTATGTTACAATACATATAAATAAAACATAAATATTATAAAAAAAAATTAACCTAATTTGCCGCCGGCAGCGAAGCAAGGCATGTCATCGTAATCCTGTGAGCCTCCGACAAGCTCTTCCAAACAAAATCAAAATCCAGAAAAATGTGATATATTATATTACTATTAAAATATTTTTTGCATAATGGAAATATCCCAACCCAAACAAAAACTATATCTATGACAACTCTTGGCATGTCAGGAACACCGTTCAAAGTATTATTCAACACCATAAAGCACAGAATGCGACCTATAACTATGTTCCTCTTACAGGCACAAGCTACCGGTGATTAGGGCTGCAGAGAAAGAGAAACCTTCGGCTAATACATGCCGGTGCGACGTCAGATAACCTTCTCGTGGTGCAACCTGAGCAACATCTTTTGATGGCTAATAGTCTAACAGAGGACCTCCGGTGGGAGGTCCTCTGTTAGATATCCGGAGGATATCCAGAGGATATCCGGTGGCCACCCTCGTGGTGGCTTGGTGCGGACGCTTGTCGCCATACGCCGACGGGGTCGTGGTAGTGTCCGCAAGGGTTCCCATGGCCTCGTCCGAGCGCGATACAGCCTCTTTGCTATCAAACCATTAGCAGACTAAACCATCGGTACCAATAATAGTCGCATCAACATCCTACAAAGCGGTTACCTCATGTGCCAAATTCAGGTTCTTACTGGCTTTGTCTTTCTCAGCTTTCACAAGATTATCGTCATGAGGAATGGTGATGTCAACTAGCACCGCCCGTTGTTAAAACTGGTCAATCATGTCGATATCAGGCTTATTGCAAACAATAGTTCTATTCATAATAGTTCGGTTCCAATAGAGCAACGCACGACCATTTTTAAGAATTGGCGCTGGTGGGTACTTATAGTACTGTGTTTCAGATTTGATAATGTTGTATCGAATGGCAAGTTATTTATGGAAAATTCTAGTCACTAGATTATGGGGGTATAAGTACTTCCCATAGACAAGATGAGAATGACATGATAGATAATTTGCATGATTGACTCCCCGGGGCGCTACTATACCCGACAGACGTTGACCGTACCGTCCTTCAGGATATATTTTCTTTAGTTGTTGTCATCATTACCTCTTCTGCAATTCCACAAGCAAAACCCTCGGTTTCACCAAAGAGGTCGTCAAAACACAGCCAAATCAATGAAGCAGTATGTTCTAGATCAGGGCCCGTTAATGTCCGATAAAACCTTCCTTATAGCTTAAGTTCAAGATGACAGTTTGAACTGTCATCTCTCTACCTGTCTCAATACCAACTAAGGACTGGTTTTCATTCGCAGACATGGTAAAAAAACGTCCATTCTTCGAACTTTAATGCCGTAGCAATCTTCCCTGCAAATAAAACGAAATCCAGCGAAGAAATTAAACTTATTATAATCTTTTAAACTCAATTTAACAGAACCATAACATAGTTCTGTAATAAACACATTAAAGTGGATCTAACTTACACCATATACTACTAACTTATTTTCCTAAAACCACCTTGGTTACTAACTAAGAAATAACAGACATATAAATGTATTGTTGACCCTAAAATGCGAATTATCGGATTCGAATGAATTTATGTAGGTAAGACTAAAATTTATTTTCGAATACTGGTGCATAACTTTCGTTGCATTACCTTGACTTAATTACGATTATGCTGATTTTACATCTCATACTAAATAAACAACGTAGAATAAACTATATCAAATAATAAATATAATGCACTTTCGAATAATTAATAAAAACATCAATATCAAGCCCGGATTGGATTACCCCGGGAATGTTATATGAAAAATCTCATATTAAGGTTAAATTGAATTCGTTCAACTCTGTAGTTGTAACGTCATATAGAAAGTACAGATTTCTTTATGATCTTTCGAAAAAAGTTCATGTAATATAATTAACAAGAGAACACATGCCTTAACATCTTATGGTAGAGAGAATATTAAAATACAAGTCGCTCTGTTGCTAAACGCTGTGAAAAGTTCGCAGCCCGGGTCGCAATGGCTCTCTGTGGTCTCCACAAAAGAGTGGCTATATGGGGAGAGAGGAGAGGCACTTTACCTAAATCGAATATACGTCAAGTGACTTCGATCGTATTACCCCATAAGTATTTCGTTACAAGGCTGGAAGTATGTCAAAACTGATAAAAAATGTGCATTTCCCTCATCATATCTATCCGAAGTCCGTTATTTAGGTCTTTTTCTACTTCCATTTTTTTTTAAATTAAAGAGTAATAACAATCATTTTCTAGAAGAATATTCATTTAATCACTTCTAGAGCCATCGTTAAGTAATATTATTTTGTTGTATCATTTATCATCACTAAATTTTATGTAAGGACAGAGAATATTCTGAGTAATATAGATTACGACGTTTATATATAAACATATTTGACCTTGAAGTTCACGACGGGAGTTCTAATTCTTGTGGCATATCTGTACCAAAAGTGAAAACGAAGAGATGTCTCTTTTCCAAAATAGGCAAATCTGTTCTTTTACGACTTTTGTAGAAATACATGATTTTTGGCTACCGCAATCTAGTTAAAATACTAGTTATTGTCGTCTACTTTATACTTATATGCGAGCTGTGCAAGTTTGTAACATTATAAATGACTTTGCCAAATTGATATGTATCATTTTTCTTGTGATAGTTTCTGGAGCTATATCAGGACAATTGATCGCGATTACGTAATCCACATTTTGTACATTGGCATTTTCTTTTTGTTTCACAATCTTTAGCTTTATGTTCTTCCCCTAAGCTGTAGTACCAGTGGTACTAACCTTACTTTACTTTGTGTTAAGTTTATAGTTAAACACTTGTCATTAAAATTCTTTAATCTTTGTCACGCTCACGAAACATACATTTGAGTCTTAGCCGCTTCGGTGCGGGTTCGTTTTGTGACTGGATTTATTATTTTTAAAAGGTATTTTCCTTGTGTTAAGCTACACGCTTTTTTTACGACCCCCGCAAATATGTGGCTTCCGATGTTATGAATTCTGTTCTGTTTGTTTATCTGCTAAACTGATTATACTGATGCATTTGCCACAGCGGTACTCCAAAATTTTATATGGTAGGTATTTCTTATTCTAAACATCATACATCATACGAGTAAAAATAGCAATATAATAAACAAAAGAAAACTTACCAGTGACACTTGTCAAACCTACAACTCTGTTTCTTGCTGTTCGTTCCCAATGTATGTACCGAAAAAATGTATGCACTGTGCTATATTTATATATCATTTAGGTGATGATGTGCTATATTTATATATGACTCGGTGATGATTGATTATACATTTTATTTCGCGTGATTTCTCTATAGATATTTAAGATCCGATACTTAAGATCGAAAAATAATTTATACACTTGGTAAGGGATCAAAAGTAATTTGATTAGCGCAATTTTTTTCTACAGAATCTTCATTTCTTATAGATATATCCAACTAAATATTACTCGTATAACGGAATATGTATGTGAGACACGCTCAATGTCATAAAAGCCACCTTGAAACACATAACAAAGGAGATGTTCCATTTTTGTATGGAGGCTGGGCCTCTCTCAGCCTACAGTAATAATATAATATTTCATGGAAAGAACAAAAAATAAGGAACCTTTACCCGTAAGAAGATATTTTTTTAAAACCTGCAAAACATTGTAAAAAAATAAAAGGTTTTGAAGGTAAGATCAATAAAACAGCAACCCAAAGCTTTTTTTATATTGGCAACTTCGATGTTGATTGTCACAATGAGTGACATGACCGATGTCAAAAGCTTTACCGCCACTACCAAAATAGAGGGATGTCACTGTCACACTGACAATGACATTACGATGGTAGGAGGTAACTCTCATTATTTAATAAAAATACAAAGGAACTACCCAATACAGCCAGAATCGACAGTTCATTTTCAGGAATAAATCTGCAGTAAGAGCATATATTTACTATCAGAATTTATTAATAGTTTCCGAAAAATAATATAAATAGCTTGACGCCTTCATTGAAACCTATAAATATAAAAAAAGCTTTATGAAAGAAACCAATATTCGAGACTTTAAATATTATTTTTTAAAAGTTCGCAGGTTTTTATATTATTTTTCTTTTTGGAAACTTTGTCTTAGAGGGGAGATCTATCAGAAAAACATCACACAGTAAGTGTAGAAAAATAATAAAAAATGGGGCCCAAAAAGAAACGTCTCCTTTAGCTTCTTAGTGTGTATTGTATTGTCTGTATAATGGAGAATATCAGCTGTGATATGATGCACACGTTCACCAGCATTACATGCTGCGTATTGATTACGATCGGCGAGTAGTTTAATCTCACACTATTACATACACACAATAAAATCGCAAATGAAATAAGGCAACGACGAGACATGGTTTTATACATAACGTTTGAGCATGTTATAGGTAGGGTTGGATTACTGTTATGGGTATTAGCATTCAATATTGAGAGCCTTTTTTCAGACTCATTTATTATAAAATATTCGGAATTGAATTGTTGTTATCGTTCGCCTGATTTATTTGGTAGTATTTTGTACTTCTTTTGTTATATTTTACCTAAACCAACTACCTAACCGAATAAACTAGAAAAAGGTAAAAGTTTGGAATAAACAATCATGCGTAGCCCTGTATAACAAAGTCCGCCGTACTTACCTTATAAATTGGCCGTGTATTAAATTTTAATACAAAATTTACTTTCACGACATGTCTTAGTAATTGAATTTCGAAAATTGATTGATCGAAAATTATCTTAGTTTTATCCTATAGTGACATTTCAAGAGTACTATGATGAACAACCTCCTGAAAGCTGTCATTTTGAAATTCCAAAATGCATTATTTTTATTTTAACTTTAAAAACTTGTATAAAAACGTGTTTATCCTTAGACTTGCAAAATTATACTGTGCACGACTGTGGCTTTTTATGTTGTGTACAAGTCTTTTTCCTGTTTTATTTGTTGTCATTGCCGCTGTACGCCCAACTGCACACGGACCACAATCGGTATCGATAATATCAAATATCGCAACTTTATCAAATTGCTGCAAATGAAATACTGATGATCCATATCTATTGAAGTAAAAGTTAATTAAATATGGGATATTGACAATAGAGTTACCGGGGATATCTAAGAAACTGTTCATTGTTGTGTATATATTATACATATATTAAACTCACCGGTAAAATTAAAATATTATATTTTCCGAGTGAATCTTTGATCCGTATATAAATATCGCAAGCTTGTCGATCAAACTGAACGATTAAACTAATTCAAATAATAAAATCGCTCTATCAAAAATATATTTAAAATTTATCATCAATCTTTGAAAAAAAAGAAATAAATAAGTATATTATTTTTACTCATTATTTAATTTATTAACATTTTTTTAATTCAAGTTTAAAAGTACCTTCACGGCATCACCACATATCATTTTATATCATCGATATAAAATTTACCAGTACCGTAATTTGATAGAAATATCTTTATATTCAATGCGATACATATCAATTAGGTATAGGTATTTCTATCAACTGATTTATCACCGCTGTATGGTTGATTTATTGAATGGCGGTTGTCACAGCTAGAGTCAAATCGAGCCAACAATTGCCAGCTAGTTTTACCAATATCATCCCGAATATTAGAATGTTTTTGAGGAGGGTGCCTTTCTAACAACAACAAGTTGCCGTTATCGGATGATGATGGAGTTACAGCAGAGCTTCTGAAAGCCATTTCCATTTAGTACGGGTGTACTGAATGGAAAGGGCTACCAGTTCTACTACCAGTTTAGGTGACACTTCAGAGACTCTTCAACTACTTCATACTATGCAAGAAAGTAAAACTGTTCTACGTAAAAAGGGACAGAACTGAATTGAAGAACTATAGACCTATCACGCTCTTCAGTCATGTTTATAAGCTGTTCTCAAGAGTGATCGCGAATCGCCTTGCACACAAGTTAGGCAACTTTCAGTTTCCCCAATAAGCCGAATTCCAAAAAGACTACAGTACCATACTCATAGTTTAAGCTACCACTATGGTTGATATTTGTACAGACCTGTGAAGTGTTTCTGTCTATCTGACACGTTGTAGATTATCGAGATATCAAAGTGTTGCAGTTACTATATCAAACCGTCACCATGTCACCTTTTTTATAATGGAATTCGAGATCGATACGTCTCCAGCGGTGCGTGAGAAAAAGTCATGTTGTTTCGTTGAAATTGTTCTCAGCTGCACTGGAAGACGACAACTTGATGCAGCTTCGCTTAACCGATGACATCGTAATCATTGTTCAGACCATGGAAGATTTGAATAATGCCCTAAAGTCTCAATATAGATTCGCAATAAATGAGTTTGAAAATTATGTCAAATTTCCATAGTAGAGCCCACTCTTTTGATAGCTAAAACTACTGTAGCTTAATCAATTTAGAGATGGTTTTGTAACTGTACCGTACTAACTTCTAAGCTGCGACTGGTTAATTCCGGTATTAGATTTGCACTTGCGCTTGTATAAGCCTCAGCGCTGTTGTTTTGGCACTGGTTATCTGATTGGCGGAGATCCCGATAATAAAGCCAGTGAATTTGAATCCGCTATGTATCATCAATATGCATTCCACATTTAAAAACATTGTGATACTTCTTGTATACATAAACATGTATGTGAAGTCGTACACCTAAACTTGTTAGGTTGAGCTAGAACGCTTTCATTGGGGGCGTATATGAGCAACCAATGATATACATATTTTATCGATTGCTCATATGCTACTCTTATTATTTAATAAAAATACAAAGGAACTACCCAATACAGCCAGAATCTTATAAATACTCTAAATATTTTTATAAATACTCTAATCAAAGTTATTATTTAATAATTAAAAGAATAGTAGCTACTTAATACAGATAGCTAATGTCACAGTTTCACAATACTTTACCAGATTCCCAACGCACTTTAGTAGACTTTCAAGTGCCTTCATAAGTTTCAGTGTCATTCAGAGCTGTTACTCAAATATTTGACTACGTATACTGAACTCTGCCGTAAGAACACTTCAACAACAACAAGAGTAAATTGCTCGTTTTTCTTCGAATTTTATATGTATGTTGAATTGATTGATAACTATAAGTTATTGTTTCTGAAGGAAACTTCTTTAGTATCGTTGTTTCGCCTGTTGTATTTAAACTATACATAACTGTATTATGTCACTGGTACAATAAGGAAAATATTCCACGTAAATACGAACTTTAATCCACTACTTTTCTTTCAATAGTCGTTAATATTTATCTAAATATATGATAAAAATCTTTATTTCTAATATGACTAATGAAAGTATGGCGGACGAGAGAATAGAAATTACAGACTCTCACTCCGTTGCAGAATCAGCGTTTCATAAGAGCTGTTATTGATTTTCCCGTTCACCTTTCTACACGACAACAACACGAATATTTTGAAACTATATCTACCCTCTGTAATTATCAAAGTTGTTAATAATTGAAATAATAAATAAACAATAAAAAAAACACACATAGTAAGACATACTAAAAAAGCTTATTTAAATAGAATTTTCCGACCATTCTACATAAAAATCTACATTACAAAAAACATGCGGAACAATTGAATTAACGAAAATACCATAAACCAAGAACCGGTAAGATATAGAGTTAATAAATACACAATATATTACAGTACAATAGATAAATACCATTCTGAAAATGTATGCAGTAATAACAACACCTGTAACAGATCTAAGATTGGAACTCATAAACTATGCATATTACAAAAACTTTATATGAAAAATATTACCCACATTTACAGCATATCTTTCGTAAATGACAAACTGGTTTGTCGCGTCTATGTTGAATAGTAATTACTAAATAGGCAGGCATACATTCAATAAGATGTAGATGAAATAAAACTAATTACAACACCTGCATTAGGAACATTCAATGGACCGGAGGAATTAGTGGAAACAAGGAGTAAGGCGGACATAGAGACTATTGTATACATTCCACACATCGATAGGGCAGGATAGGACTCACGCAGTCGGCGGTGACCGATTAGAATGGGGCTCTCCCAAGTTGGCGGTCAGAGAGAGGTCGACGACGAATAGTCTTCATAAGATGCTGCAATTTTGTAATATTCGCATATTTATACCTATGGCAACGACGATCAATTGGTTAAAATAGCTTTCGACACAAAAATTACAAAATGTTTTTCTTTTGTTTGTTGTGATCGATATTGCAGTGCAGTGCATATGTGCAGTGTTCCAATTATTATTTTTTTAAATAATTATCCAAATGTTAATACTGTTAATAATTTGTTTAATATTCATAAATTACTGAATTTGTTACCTTAAGTAGAGCTTTTTCCTAAAAGCAAACAAAATCATATGATGCGCAAAATATTGTTATAGTTTTATACGAATGTGGTTATTTTAATGTAGAGTGGTAATGATAAATATATAACAGTGTACCTATAACTCATACAATAGTACCTGAGCTATCAGTGATGAGTCGGGGTGGTGTGTCGTCTCGGTCAGTAGGCACAACTATCACTACTTCGTCGTCTCTGGGTGACTCACCGTTACGACTTGATGATGTTCTGAAAAACCATATAATTGTCACTGAGCAAGTGACAGTAGGTACATTATTTTTTAACCAACAGCGGTTCGAGTTTCTTGTCAATCAAAACACAAAATATTTATACTCTACCTCCGAATACTGTACAGTATTCGGAGGTTATTGGGATATCTTAATATAATAACACATGCGTCACGAAGAGCATATAATATATTAATACATTTTATTGCTAAAAACATACTTGCTTCGAAAACATTTTCAATATACATTTTATTGAAAAGAGTCAGATTGAAAGTAGTCAGCGCTGCTTTGATAGAAGTGAAAAATTACGGAATTGCAAAGGCAACATAATTTCTTTCAAGACGATAACATCCGAATCGGCGCGTTAACAAAAAACCTTGGTTTGAGCAAGTCATCTTTACAAATAATGCCTATTTATGACTGTGAATTTACATTATGTTTTGTGTTTGAATGAGCTATTGATTTATCTGTGCTTATGAGGCACCACACAAGACGATAAAGAACGGTTGACAAATTAGAATGATATTAAAACTGATGCTGTCCTGAATAGTAGATGAAAAAAATAATCGTTTATTTTTGTTCGATTGCTGAGATAAGTTATTGGTCTTATCAAAAAAATGATAGTGAGAGAAATGAAACGATTAGAATTATCTTCAAGTCCTCTATGAAAACTTGAAGAGAATATTTCATCTTTTAAAATTTAAATTTAATTAGCTAGCATACAATTATTATATTTAAGTATACACAGCAACGTGTTAGACTATTATGTGTTATCTAAATTACGCCAGATTTTGTAGTAAAAATATAATTCTATTCGTCTTTTTGAATATAATATACGAGTATTACTCGCTCTATTAACGATTTCTGTTTCAATTCCTTAGTAAAGGTGGTGGAACTTCAATTATCGTAAAATTTTTAGGCACTGTTAGAATACTTACTTCACAATAACTTTTTTGCGCATAAATCTTGTGCCAAGATCAGAGTATCCTCTATTCATGGGTCTTTTGTGCGGGAGCGGCGGCGCGCATGCAGGCGCAGGCTCAAAGGTACGCGATACTGGTGAGTTAGGTTCCGAGCACTGCTTATCGGACAAGGCTGGTCGCACGCGTAGCGCCAGGGCACCTCCGCCGCCACCGCCGCCGCCGCCGCCGCCATCTGTATTGTTAGATCCAACTCTCCTCGATATTCTTCTATCCTCCT
Source organism: Scirpophaga incertulas (assembly GCA_036419045.1). NCBI lineage: Eukaryota > Metazoa > Arthropoda > Insecta > Lepidoptera > Crambidae > Scirpophaga > Scirpophaga incertulas. Next base: position 16,301,714 of record CM071629.1, on the reverse strand, counting down.
CATATAGCTCTAATAAATGATCCAACTTACTTTCTATATCATCTACCTGAAAAATCAACATGTAAATATTTGAATGACTTTATTGAAATATTTTGTTCTCTGGGATTTTTTTTTGTTTTTAATGTTATTGTTATTTATTATTTGCAAGATAATAAGAAATGCGCAACGTAATATAAAATAGAAATTACGTACCTGTCTTTCAATTTTAACTACTCTTGAAGCTAGGCTAATTTTGGACGCGTAGACGTCTTTTGCTTTTGAACCTTGCTTACCGAGTATTTGATCTAACCTGTGTTGGACAATAATCAAAAATTACAATTTGTGGCCAGAGTTATATAATATTAGTGTATATATATAGTTCTGGTGTCAATATAAGACTAAATAAATGTTGGCTATATTTTTTTAAATAAATCAATACAATATTGCGATGACTAATATTAATATACATATATAGGTCTGAAAACAAATTAAAAATTGTATCAACTCTAGGTTTATATTTGTTAATATCATTCATTAACAATTGAAAAAGTAGAGCGATTGTGTCGAATCGTTTTCTGCAATTTTATATGTTTAATAAATTCGCAAATTCTTAAAGTTAACAAGTAAGCTTATTTTTGCTCTTGGGCACCTATGTAATTTAGTAATGCAGTTCAATATCCAATAAAAACATAATTAATTATAAAAACAAACAAATATTAGTATACAAATAAACTATTAATACATTAGGTGCTGTAAATATTCTGGTTTGTATACGTGACTAACTGTGAAATAATACCTATCCAATTAAATATATTCACTTTCATAAAAGCAAACCATATTCTTGATGATAGAACAGACACATGCTCCATTTGCAAGTATCGTAAATAACGTATGATTACGGGTAAATGATGGTGCTTGCTATGCTAATAATATTCCATTAGTATGATAGCTTATCAGGAATGAATGACACTGTAATTTTTACAGAAATATGTATCTGTTCTCGCAAACAGACATTCACATACATTATTTGCAACATAGACGTACACATGTCATGCTGGCTTTGTGAAATAGGATATTTATGATGTGCAGTTTGCGATTACTATTAGGAAAACATTTAAAATGAGGAGTAATGATAAAGTGTTTCATTATTTTTTTTCTCATAAATTATTTGTTTAATGATTAATGAAGTACTGATAGAAATAAATTAACCTAATTAAAATTAGAAGCTTATGATGTTGTAAAAGCAAATAAGTACAAATATTCTATTACTATCTAATAAAGCTCCATAACATATGCGAACTAGAAACAAATTTAATTAATGTAACTACTCATCTGTGCCAAAGTTATAATTTAACTTTCGAAATATTTTTTTCTAATAAGTAAATAGTGGAATTTGTTTTGAATTATTAATGCCAAATTCTATCAAATGTGGAGTTATTTGATTATTTCGTACGTGTTTAATTTATTCTAAAATCTACTTGTGAAATACATTCTCATGGATAAATGTAATATCTATATTTCAACTAATTTTATGATTGGAGGCTAATTTTGTTAATACATATAAAATAAATAATTCTAATGTTCCATAGCATGACATTTGTAGTAATTTTTTTTCATGATATGGAATCCATTTGTTTTACAACTTTTATAGCGCAATACCAGCTTCGGTTAAAAAAAAACACAGAGATATATTTGTCATAATATAGCTATCTAAGTCAGGAAACTATGCAATTTTATATTCTTTTAGTACTAAACAAAATCTAGTGGTATTAATGAGACTATATTTTTAGATCATTGTTGTTAAATTCTAAAATCAACATTTTTAATTGAAGAAGAACTGAACAAATATAAAACATCCATTTATTACTCAAATCTAACTAAATTCTACGCGTTTGCAGTCATTAGTTGCCACCTAATAAACCACTGTACTGTACCAGACTACAATTTAATAGCCGACATGTTAGTGTATGCGTCGTCGAGTATGATGATTGTGTATATCTTTACTCGAGTAGGGTGGCTTTACAAGATACGAGCTGAGTGATGGGTGTGAAGAAGCGGTGGCTGCAACCCAGCGCGGGCGGCGCCCTCTCGCCTCACCTGTACTGCAGGTTCTTGGTTCGATTTAGGAGGTCAGCGTGCCCCGACGAGTATTGCTCTATCACATCTTTCACGTCGTAAGGTTTCAACGCTTCTCTAAATCTCTTGCGTGCGACAAAATACTTGAGCTACACGGAAAACAACATACAACGTGGTTCAATACTACTTTATTTTTGCTAATGGTTTGACGCGTTTAGCTATTTAATTAGTCAAGTTCTTGTAAATTTCATAATGTCCAAATGTTTTCAACTCATGTATGTGGTGCTATTAATTTATGTGTATTAATTAGATTGTGAGAAAATGTAATATTATCACAATGGCACGGTTTAATAATTGGTTACCTAACCATGCATACATGAGGATGCATTAATTCAGTAAAAGATGTATGCATTCTTTCAGATGTCTATGTAAGTATAAGGTAAGTGAACTGAACATATCACTAAATATTTGAATTATTTTGTAATGGTAATAAATCGCAAGTGATATGTTCAAGACACTAATTATAAAATAATGAATAGCATTGCACACACACTAGCTACATAAGGGTAGATTAAGTTTGATGCCAAACTGTCTACAGTATCACATTGCACGACATAAGTAGTAGGTAGGTACAGTCCAGACGAGAGGAAAGTAAGAATGTAGGTATAAATGGCAGTGCAAGAAGAGAGGGTTCTGCGTCTGTACTACCTAGTCTGGACGTTTTTCACTCGGCCCAGCAGGTCCACGTGGCCCGCGGAATATTGCTCAATTACGTCCTTTACGTCGTATGGCTTTAGCGCTTCCTTAAACTTACGTCGAGCCACAAAATACTTCATCTGTTAGAATTTCACAATATTTATACCTTAATCAATAAACTAATATTAATAGGCCAAATAAAATAAAACCTAAGGTACATCTTTATTATACTCGTACTATGAAATATCGTAGCATTTTAATGCTGATATGTCAGTGAGAAAACACTGAGCGAAAATTATATTTATCGAAATGCTAAAGGCATCGCCTCAAAGGTCTAAGACTAAGTACTTACTTCTCTAATATTTACAGTACAGAATACTAATGTTACCCAATCATATTATTATGAATATTACGATGACCAGGGATATATCATCCTTAGTAGTACGGAGGATATTGGACCGCGATAGTGGCTGGTACTAAATTTATGAAAAATTCTGGTTAGCAAAATATATAGAAGTTCAATTAACTCGTTCGCGTCAAGGCAAATCGTTTGACTTAATCTTTGCATTAGGGAATAATATTTGAACAAAGAGAAATTTTCACGAGGTGAACTTTGCAAACATTATCTATTATTCGATGTCTAGCCTTTTAACCTTCACTATTAATTATGTATAGTAGTATTCGGTGAAAGCTTTTGAGATTAAAATATGTGTATGTATACCAAAACATGACAAGTTGTCACCTTGAAATATGTAGGGATTTGATTCAAAATGCCAGTTACGTACGAACGAAATAATATAAAACTGAAATTGGAAACATTTTATCATCACGGTTGAGCAATGTGGCCAAAAAAATGTGGCTTTATATGTATCCCAAGCAAGTAACGATACTTACATAACTTCAATGTGGCAAATCGTACAGTTGCTGAACGCAAAACTTTGATTAAATTTATGACTGCAGCGATATATTTTTAAGACTTGTTATTTGCTATACATGTGCTGTATAATGTATACCTAGCCAAACCAATTGTGGTTACAAAATACTATTAAACAAACAAGTAAAGTGTACTACTGACATTTATTAACATTGTTTGACATTTTGATGTAAATGTTTTTGTATTAAATATATTAACTCACCTTTCTTATAAAACGAATAGCTGCTTTGTGCCGTGGCGTAAGTGTAACACAACGTGGCTCCTCGTCTTCATCTGGACAAAAAGGGAGACCATATATTTTATTCATGTCTTAAAATATCAGAATTATTTTATTGATCTAAAATATCTGATTGAATCATTGTTCCGATTTTTCTCGTAGCTGCGCAATGCGTATTATGTTTGGAGGTAGGTATGTTAATTTGTTATTGGCGTGGCTTCCGTAGGTGAAGGCTAATTTACATAGGTTCCAATGCTCCAACTTTTCTGTATATTAAAGAACTGCTGTAATGTCAGCAAATTTACTTTATTAAAACTTTACTTTCTCCACAATATATATATATATATACGCGGTACAGTAGACAAATCAATCATACCTTTTGATCATATAATTATTACTCATATAGGACGATGCGAATTGGAAAAAAAATTGGAGGACGCAGGTTCTCAGGTTTTCTTTCTGGTACTTAATATTAGTGTCAAATTCCGAAACGTAATAATTATATCACTTATTAAAGTACTCTCTAATGATGAAAATTTGTATCGTAATTTTTCCTAATTAACGCTATCTAAACTAATTATCGATAATCTACCAGAAGTTACCAAGGATGATTATATATAATATAAGATATAATATAAATAAGGCCTGTTACCGCATATTATGTCCATGCCGTTGCACGTCAGATATCAATAGAATACTAAAGAACTTAATTACATAATAGAAAGTATAAACCCTTAGATTTATTATGATCATGCAAAGACTTGCAAGCTACAATCAACACTCGAAATAGGCTTGTGTACTTGTCGCATTGTTTACTCATACGATCATAACCAATTAGCACAACGGCTTATTATGTTCCACATATGTATAAACCTATGAATTAATATGAAAGACAATAAGTGGCAGTATTGTATACATAACTAGCGCCATAGTGGGGGCTTACTGTATACCCTACATCGTTTTTTTGTATCGTTTCTACACTGTCGTCTGTCCACTTAAAGTTTGAGGAGAATACTAAGTCGGTACTTAGTATTCTCCTCAAACTAACACAATAATAAAATAAAACCGGTTTTTGAATAAGTGTTCAGTGATGAAATTAACTCTCAAGCAGTAAACTCTAATATTTAGCAGATTTGTTGTAAAATAAATTGACATTATCACTGTTATGTTATTGTTGTAAACTGTCAAGCTATATGTCGTTAAAGTAGATCTCAAAAATGTTGTCCATGATTGTCCCGTGATTGATTAGGAAGAATATCTCTAATCTCCTTGCGTGAAATTATGTATATCTATATATTTTTAACAACATATCCCTGTCCGTTTTTATACAATTATATAACAAACAAGCAGAAAGCAGAGGTAAGTAGTTGAAGTTGCCTATTGTACATGTGATTGCTGTAAAATTCGCAAATTCTGGATTGTCACGGCACCAGCTAATTTCACAACCATATACTATCTTCAAACCGGAATATAGCAATGCAAGCGCTGTTGCTTTGCGTCAAAAAAGTAAGACGGAAGTAATCACCATTTGGTAATATTAAACAATAACTTTTACCGAAAAAATTACTATTAGAACTAGTTTTGAATTTATTATTATACATTATTCTGAATCTTCAACGAGGGAAATAATAAAATTTTTATTGCTTATTTTTTTAGAAACCATATTAATCTCTACAAAAAGAAATAATAATTACATTGCTCTTCATCGTCATCATTTCAGCCGGATTTTCCAAGGATCTCCACGCCGCCGATCGGTCCTACTACGATGTTAGCGTCCTGCATTCTCTTTATATTTTGATTATATAAAATTATATATATATATAATATATATATATATGTGTATATATATATACATATATATATGTTAAATTTTAAACTTTTCTTTTATCTCTTTGATTATTATATGCAGCATTGCATTTTCACTACACATATTTACTATGTACATACTTATGTTTTTTTTTTTCAATTAATAAAATAATTTTGTTTTCATAAACTTAATTATTGAAATCATTTAATTTATCAATAAAATATAAAACCTAATCTGTGAATTCTATGTCTTAAAGGAAGTAAAAATGGTAAGAAACATTTATTTTTAACAAATTCGTCATTTCAGTACGGTGCATCTTTGCAAAGCGCTTTCAATATGAATATTATCCACACCTCATTAAAATAACACGGTAAAGTCAACGCGGGGGCTTGTAAATTATAAATATAATATTAAAATTATCTTAAAAATAATTATATATCAAATGAAAAAACCGGTCAAGTGCGAGTTGGATTCGTGCAAGAGGGGTTCCGTACAAAGGGGAATGGCGATTTTTGGCCCAGAATGCACAACAAATTGAAAACTATAGAAAATTATTAAATATTCATATTAATTTTTTCATCCTATTTAGATATCGCTATAAGATTGCATTTTTTTATTATCATTAAATAACATTCAAAGGATTACATCCACGGAATTGACCATTGTTGTTATTAAAAACTGAGTTGCCCGTAATGAATATTTAAATCGTTACAAACTGTTATAATCGATGCAGAATCGATAACCTTTAGGAAACTTATTACATTACAATGCTTTCCTTCATTTGTGGGCGCATCAAATAAATGTAATCGGCAGGCAGGATTGATTGTAGGCCTCCAATTCTAATTAGACAACAAATCAGTGCCGTAACCACAGCACCGCTGACGCTATATGAATTAAGTATGACAGTATTTTATTTAAATAAATGCAGTTGATAGATAGTAGATAAAAATGAAATATTTGTGTTGTCAAGCTGACCACGCTGTCTCATTGCAACCATACTGTCACACTAGCTGAAATGTAGACGTAACTAAAAACAAATTATTTACGCGATCGTTACCCGTTCCGTTATACGAATAACGAATCGTGTATTCGTGAATTCGATGTTTTTATGAAATCATGAATTCTAATCGTGTTATTTTTAATATCAATATTAACTGTTAAAGTTAAATAAAGTTCTGTTTAACGTGAACAGCGGATATGGTTTTAATAAAATTAATCGTTGAATATCGATTATGATATTGATCTTATTGATTTTTGTTTATAATGGCAACACCAAAACGACGCCATCCATTCATCTCTTTATTATACATAGTTATCTGTGCTCTTTGGCATTCCCGATTTCTCCGTTGACTGTTATTGTTCTTCCGTGTTCTGTGTATACCAAATACTTACGAAATGGCTACGAATATTGACTCCGACGATTCATCCTTGCTCGATGACCCCAGCCTGAATATTGACTCCGCTGCTGCTTTGAACTATCATTCATTCAACCTTATAGATTTCATAGCGGCCCGCCCCAGCTGATACAAATCCAGTGCTGATACAAATTAACTACAGAATGTTTTTTAATGTATTATACATATAAACCTCCAACTTGAATCACTTTATATATTGAAAAAAACTGCATCAAAATCCGTTGCGTAGTTTTAAAGATCTAAGCATACATAGGAACAGACGGCGGATAGCGACTTTGTTTATATGATGTTTAGATAGTAAATATTTAAATATGCCAAGTTCTTTTGAATTTTTCTTTTTACCAATCAAATATTGGTATTATTCACTGTTACTTTCACGAGATTCTTTAGGTGTGCGTTCTGGGCCAAAGTTACTATGGGGATCTGCCATTCCCCTTTGTCGACATGTAAATTGTTCGTTCGTTACTAGATTTAAGTCTCAAAGACATTTCCTATTTTTATTATTTTATTATAATTTTTTGTGAAATAAATACAAATTTATGGTTTTCGGAGTTTTTCCTTTACTTGTGTTATATGACATTGCTTCTTGCCAAATTTCATGATTCTAGGTGTTGACCTATAGATTTTGATTCCCTTACAAATGTCAAAATTGGCATTGATTTAGAAATTTTATTTTTTCACTACTTTGAGAGATAGAAGACCTGAGTATGTGATATTAATTTCAGCTTGATATCTCGACGCGTTTCTGAGAAAAAGGGTCTTGACAGACGGTCGGACGGACGGACAGCAAAGTGATCTTATAAGGTTCCGTTTTTACCTTTAAAAAGATACTAATTTTTAAGTGTTATAGAACATTACTTGTATACTCGTATGTAATGCTGATTAACTTGTGACATTTGAGGGCATATATGTGTAGCTAGTAATCGTACCTAAATATCTGCAACTTTGGGGTCGAGTAGTTTTACTATCTTGACGAAATTGAAACGAAAAGTGCGTGCATTGATAGGAGTCGCATTTTGTTATTGTTGCAATAATTTTTAAACAAACAATTCAGTAGTTATTCTTATTATTACAGCTAACTCCATGATTAACATTGCCAGATAAATATAAAAAATATGAGCTAGCCAATGTTCGTTTCTGTAGACAAAATGCCATTGTCTAAGTTTTTAATTAACAACTGGACAGTGGCACTTTTTATCAGAAAAATTCTAAACAATTTATAATTATAATATATATCTTCACAAATAAATAAAACATATTAAATTATTAATTCAAAAAGTTCCTTGTTACTTGAGAAATATTAACAATGTTAACTAGAAAATCGACTTGCGAAACAAAGCTTTTATTTTATAATAAAAATAATAAATAAAAAACATGCTACTTGTACGAGACAGTGTGTGTTTGAAAAAAAGAGAGTACGACGATAGAAAATCTTACGTACAATTGAAATTGACAGGAAACTAACCCTAATAATACTACTACTACAGACAAACAACCTAACAAGTTTCTTATCGTCTCAATTATTAATATCAGATATAGTGAAATGATTGTAAGTCGGACCACACATCTTTTTATCACGAACACAAATTCATATCTTTAACAAATATAAACTAAATTCAAAACTCAAGATTTTCAATGTTTAACATACTTTCCACTTTCACTATGTCAATTATGAATACGTCCAAAAGCGACCCATCTTATGTCTGAACTATATAATGTACCTATATGTGTACCTATTCATTCCAGCTAACAGTTAAGAGGGTACCAAAATCGTGTAACGCAGTGTTATCGATTCGCTATGTAAAAATTATGCTCACGACAAGTTTTTGAAACATTTTCACTTCAAGTCGTGCTTATTCAGTAGGTGGTTACTTTGCAAGTTTTGCGGGAATTGAATTGATTAAAAAATATTTGTCTTATTTAGTATTTTATTTAAGGTAATTTACGTTTATTACAACACAAGTTTGATGAATAAAGAAATGATCAATTTATTAAAATAAACCACCATAATTTTGCATTTTATGTGAATTTTAAACTGCATGTGTCGCTTGCCTGTAATCATGGCCCTATGCGAAGGCATTTCATCAACAGCAACAGTAGATTCCGCATGCAGTATGAACTCACTGTTCACCGTAAAAAAACAGTACACCGTTAATACCACCTGATATATTGTGACTCGTACGTGAAAATGAATAAAATGAATCATGAGAGGCGTGGTGAAACATCTAAATTATTGGTGCCTTCTATTGTTCAATAAATTACACTGCGTTTCAAATAAAAAAAAATTGAGTATCCGCTTTGAAATGTCATGATTTTTTATTTATACTACTAATACACATACATACAAATCAACATACTACTAATAAACATGCATACAAATTTTCTTTCCATCACGTCTCATTTTTTACCGCAAGAAAGTGCCAGATTATATTAGAAATTAAAACGTCAAAACATATTTTAAAGAAATAAAATCAACCAAATTTTTTTAAAATTAATAAAGTCTAATTTTATCATTTAAGTAAAAAAAGTCAACAAAAATATGTATGAAATGTTTATAAAAAATATCGTGAATCTTCAACTTTTTCTTTTATGCTCATCTCGTTTTAACTGTTAAAACAGTAATCACCTAGCATAATTGTGTTCAAACGGCCTTGAAATCGTTCTTCCATAGCATATCATCAAGCATATCAATGTTCCAAACATATTATGTGGTATCCATCACGTCTAGTTTTCGAGGTAAGTACTATCGGGGTCTCTCGCGCCTTACCACTTTTTAGAAATATTCGTGTGCAAGCGGCTCGCACCGGGCACGACTACGCGATCCGTAGCTATCCCTGACTGGTTACGTATTTTACTACGATTTACTACGACCATTCATTATACCAAAAGAGATTTCAAACTACCGATTTTGAAATCTCTTTTGGTATCAGTCATAGAGAAAACTTTTCTCTATCTTTTCTCAGAAAAGTAATATACTGGGAATCAGTCTGCTTTACGCCTTCGCGGATTGTTGACGTCTCCGCTGCTGTTAGTTTCTGTGCTCGCTACGACCTCTGCTTTCAAACCGGACTAATCGATTTTGTTTTGTGTCGACTTCTGCTAGAAACTTTACTGTTTGATTGCCTTTTACTGACTTGTGCACGATTAAGGACCATGGCTCACGAAATCTTTCTGTTGAAGAAAGAGCAAGAATATAGTTGCTCTTCATGAACTCGGCAGGAATATTACGCAAATTTCGCAAGAACTTGGTTTCTCGGTAAGTTTTATTTAAATGTAATAACATTTTTAAAATTAAATCTTATAAAGATGTCATTACTTTTTTATTTAACGTATAGATATACTTCTACGAGTAGCTATTAGTACTTAGCGGTCAAGTGGCGTTTTGAAATTGAAACCGTTTCATATACAAATAGTCAATATCTACGCAGTTAATATGTATGGATTTTTGTCCAGTTAAAAGTTGGTCCCATAATAATAGTGTTTGTATTCATGAGTAGAATCTTATTTTATGAAGCACAGACTTCCTTACTCTTAATACTTAAATTATATAATACACTGCTAATTCTTTAAAAATTACCGCGGGCGGTTCTCATTGATCTTATTATTAAAAGATGCCGCTTGCCGATTTCGGCACATGTCATACCGTTCCAATGTGCAAGTAAACTTCACTCTTACCATTACGTCTTAAGAATTTAATTTCAATCATTCTATAAGTGCGGAATTTAATTCATTCTATAAGTGCGGGCCGATATAATATGCAATTGAATTGGAAAGTAATGCGCTCCTTTGACATAGGCGATTAGATTTTTAAGTTGGAGTTTTAAAAGATAGGTAACTTTAATATGATTTTATTGATTCTATTACAAATACTTATACCTATTTTATAAGTTAAATTAATAAGTTTAAGTATTACTAAAACTAAAACTAGGTATTTAAACAGATTTTTTTTTTTCAGAGACGAACAGTTCGTCTTTGGGTTCGTAGAATCGAAGAGGAGGGTGATTTTAACGATCGACCACGCTCGGCGCATCCATATTTAATTAATGCTCAACAAGCTCAAGAAATGGTCAACACACATGCAGTGGAGCCATTCACGCCCACAAGTGTCTTCGCCCAGCAATTTGACTGCAGCTTGAGGACTGTAAGGAGAGCACTTCATCGCGCTGGGCTACATCACAGAAAACCTGCTAGAAAAATTATTCTAAGCGAAGAAAATAAAGTAGCGAGAACCCGGTTCGCTCGAGAGTATAGGGACTTCAATTTTTCACATGCTATATTTGCCGATGAAAAAAGTGTTAAATCTAACCACACAGGTCGTCGGCATTTATGACGCTTAGACAATACACGTTTTGAGTCTCGTAATGTGAACCCAAACAATAATTCGGGCAGAATCTGTGCAAATATGTGGGGATGGATGAGTGCCGCTGGACCCGGAGAGCTGGTCAAAATATCCGGGAGGGCTACTGGTCAGTCCTACCTCGAGCTTCTCCAGGAGACAATGGTCCCTACTGTGCGTGTGGTGTATCCAGGGACAGAAGTTCCGGAATTTATATTTATTCATGATAACTGCCCTATTCATACCGCGCGTGTGGTGCAAGGGTGGCTTGAAGCTCAGCCGGACATTCGAACGGTGCGATGGCCCTACCGATCTCCACATCTAAACCCTATTAAAAATCTTTGGGGATTGATGGTTCAGCGGTGGGACACACAAAATGAAAGGTCCAGAGATAATTTAATTGCACATTGCGACCGAGTTTGGGATTCACTCCGAGGCTCAGACTTGTGTGAAGTCCTTGTGCGCTCGATGCGAGCTAGGTGCGACGCTGTCATAGCTGCCAATGGGGCATTGACGAAATATTAAATTAAAAATAAATATGTATTTTCTAATGCAAATAAAAATTTTTAACTTCTTCAATGTTGACGTCTTAACTATTCCGCCACCGGCACTAGCCGCCCCAATCGAAAATTTAAACAGCATTTGTCACTTTTCAACTTTTTTTTACTTTGTCAAGCCAAAGTAGACTTTATACACTATTCATAATGCGGGTTCGAGTCCCGGCCGAGTCAAACATTTGTTTGCATTTTTTCTAATATATTAATTTATCTTGTATTTTAAATAAGATTTAAAGCCAACAAACACAATAATATTAATATGATTATGTAACACCACAATTAATACGTATTTCAGTGGACACGCGTTGTATCTACTTTAAAAATATTAATATTTAGTAAAAAGTTCTGCTCAACATTAATTAGTTAAATGACTATAAAGACTATACAAACCGCGTTGTAACGCCAAAAGTATTCTAACTGATGTTGAAGTCCATTGTATTTTGTTTTGATTGGCCCATGGCCGTATACTGAAACGCCTCTTAAATGTACATATCCATTATTATTTTCTATCACCTTCACTTTAAGCGTAAATGACCGTTACCGTTTTTTATGTATTTTACTAATTGATTCATGTATAAACCTGTTAGTTTACACCACTTAGTATTCGTAAATAAATTGTTGCGTAATATTGCAAAGATTTATGCAATGACCCATTATTTTTGTGTTTTGTTTAGTAATCGTTTATATCCCAAAACGTCAACAGTAAGAAAGTATGCGCAGATCTCAAAGTTACAGCTATTTTGCTCGGATTACAGGGTTTGTTATGTTGTTTTCTTTATATGTGCGATAGCAGAGCCACAGAAAAACACATACATTACAAAAGTACATTACAAAAGTATGGCCAGAAAGATCAGAGTTTGTAAGCGGAAAATCTAATGTGAAACATGTACCATTGATAGATCCTAAAAATGTCATTTTACCACCACTCCAAATAAAACTTGGATTGATGAAAAATTTTGTGAAGGTTATGAATAAAAAGGGAGATGGCTTTTTATATTTGAAGACAGTATTTTCAAAGTTAAGTGATGCCAATCTCAAAAAAGGAATATTTGTGGGGCCACAAATACGTACTTTGATGAAAGACCTAAATTTTCACAAAAAGCTTACCAATACGGAACTTGATGCCTGGTTGTCACTGAAAGCAGTTATAAAAGGGTTTTTAGGGAACCACAGAGCCGAAAATGCGGAACAGCTAGTAAATGACATGTTAAAAACATACGAAAAGTTGGGTTGCAGAATGTCATTAAAAATTCACTTTCTTCATTCTCATTTTTCTTTTTTTCCATCTAATCTTGGTTTGGTCTGTGATGAACAGGCTGAGAGGTTTCACCAGGTTGTAAAGAAGCTTGGAGAACGATTTCAAGGCCGTTGGGACACAACTATGCTAGGTGATTACTATTGACGGTTAAAACGAGAAGATCATTCGAAGAATAAAAGTAAAAGTTGAAGTTTCACGATATTTTTTATAAACATTTCATACATAATATTTTTGTAGACTTTTTTTACTTAAATGATAATATTAGACTTTATTAATTTTAAAAAATTGGTTGATTTTATTTCTTTAAAATATGTTTTGACGTTTTAATTTCTAATATAATCTGGCACTTTCTTGCGGAAAATAAAATGAGACGTGATGGAAAGAAAATTTGTATGTACCTTTATTAAACGATACGTATAAATAAAAAATCACGACATTTCAAAGCGGATACTCAAATGTTTTTTTATTTGTAACGCAGTGTAATTTATCCAACAATAGCAGACACCAATAATTTAGATGTTTCACCACGCCTCTCATGATTAATTTACGTACGAGTAAATTTTCACTAAATCAGTTAGAATGGTTGTCAAAATTTAATATCATTTGAATAATTTTAATAATAATTTTTTGAGTATTTGCTACATAACAATTGCAATGTGGCGGATTTGTAAATCAAATCTAAGTTCAAGTCAATAAAATACTACTACAATTAGGTATTGTTAAGTAGTAAGTGTAATAAATTAAAATAACCTTAGATTTCTTAACGTAACATATGAAGAGCTGATGTTATAATCAAACTACATAGATACATAAAACGTTTATTCAGACACAAAAACACATATCACAAGGTTCAGGGGGGGTTCTTCCCCTAAAAGGGCAATACATTGATTTTCATTTGAACTCTATTAAGAGCGACGAGGTCATAGAAACAAATTGATATAAGATCTAACTGTAAAAGAGAAAAAAAAAAACTAAGAATAAATACCGGCCAAGTGCGAGTCGGACTCGCGCGCGAACGTTTTCGTACCATTATCTACAAAACGGCGAAATCATTATGTCTGTTTATTTAATTATATATTTTAAAAGTGAATATATAACTAGATATTCTGGAAAAATTGCAAGTATTTACCTGTTGTCGTTATCAATATCGATATTGATAATGGCACCATATAATATTAACTCGAGTAAATCACCTTAGTTGTATATATCCCTCTAAAATATTTGTTTTATTCTGTTTTTTTAGTATTATAGTAACAACAAAAATAAATCATTTGAGAAAGTGTCAACTGTCATGTTTCGTGGGTTACAGCCAGGGGACAAACGGACAAACAGACATACGGATGAACAGCGAAGTCTTAGTAATAGGATTCATTTTACCTTTTGTGTAGTAAACTTGGTTGGTATAATCATCAATTACATACTGTGATATCCCTGTTACGTGCAAGTATGTATATAAAATAAAATCAAATAAAAAAGTTACACTCTAATGACATATACGATAAATAACAAAAATATATATACATAAAAATAGAAACAATTTAGCTACCTATAATAGGCAGTTATCACTATCAAGTAAATTAAGCTTTCGGTGCTGGAATAGTTGGTATTTTAATTTATTGTTTAATGTTATTCTGCATATGAAAGAGCTATGGCAGCTTCCCATACATCATTTTATTCAAAAATAAAGTAAGCGTCTATGAATGAAATATACCTTGTTTAAAAGAGCATGTATTGCTAATTAATAAGAAAATAAAATCGTAATGTAAGGAGTCCAGGTTTATGAGCAATTTTGCATAGAAGTTTTAAAGGTTATACCTTTATTAACCATATTATTTTGCGCAACAACAACAAAAACGCAACAGATTTAGTGTATTAATACATATGTTACAATTAACACACAAAATGCGTGTGCTCACAGAGGATCTGCCGTGTCTACGACCGCGACCACTCATTTTGGCTTCAGAACCTTATAAACAACAATATCCAAGAAACAGGCCAAAATTAGAATCCTTGAGCACACCCAAGTCACAAAAGCAATATCACAGTCCGAGTCGTATTATTAGTGGCGAAAACAAGAGTCCTTAGGCAGTCCGGGTCAAAAATTATAAAGAAAACGGGGGAAAAGCAGCGAAAACACACAAAAGGTTGGCGCAAGGGAGCTGAGAACTTGGTAACTTACTAGTCTGTAGAGCTGAGTGATATACTAATCTGTGTGAGTGATGAAAAATAAAAACGAAATGTCAAACGTTGTATTTTTTGAGCTCTGGATAAGAGTCTCTAAGACAGCGCCCATTTTCATGTTAATTGCCAAAAAAGGTTTTTAATACTGAATTTCATTGAAATAATTTAAAATCTGTATAAACATAAATACACTAAACCAAAAATTACATTAGCTATAATGTTAAACAATTTAAACCTCATATTTTACAGCAAACATTCATGATTTTAAATATTGCAAAAAATATTTATTTAATAGTCTGGCAACCTTGTACTAAACCATTGTCATGCCGGAAAAGTAAAATAGCTACTTTTAATTAATTACTTTTCAACCTGGCCTTACCTAAATGTGCCAAAATCATCAAAAATAGTTTATGAATATTTTATAATCATTGGTTGCTGTGAGTTCTTAAGACGCTTTCAAAAATAGTGAATAAAAATCTGCCATAGCTCTTTACACAAATACTGCGTAATTTACCCAAAAACATATATTAAAGAAATGTAAAAACCCTATGGTTCACCGTCAGTTAATTACATTCGATATGGCACTAAATTAGTGCCGTTCAAGTTATTTCCGCCACCAATTACTAAGATCTTAACTATTAACATCAAGTAGCTATAATTTTTTTTAGCAGTACTAAATAAAAACAGTCCGAACTTTTGAACGCAACTGTGAGAGTAGTCAAGTACTGTCAGTGAACCTTTTTAATGTACGCGAAAATGGGCATATGGGTGCATGGGATATGTTTGGAAGTGGATCGAGAGAACGCAGTGTTAGACTTCAGACTGTATTCAGTGCTGAATGCTATTACTGTACACAAATAATAACATTTTCCAACAATTATATGACGTATAATATTAGAATCTGCTATTTTAGCTATAAATATTCAAAATATACATAGAAATCATTCATATATAAGTTTTAGTTATTGTTCACTCAAACAGTGATGAAATGAAATATTGATGGTATCCACATCCAGCTACTATAGGTACTTATAAACGTGCTTTATTACGATTTTGTTTATCCAAATTCAACAGCAATGGTTGCAGAAAACGTTTCACAAAATTAGTTGATGACAAGGGATGACCCACATCAGTCCATTTGGGAATGTTTTTTATTTGAGTTGACGCGATGTACTAAATAAAAATGAGGTTCCTTTTTATTTCGTTTACAGGCAGGTATTTCAAAATTGATAATTTGCTGACATATATTATGTGGATAAATATACGATTGTAACTGTTATTATTGTTGACAGGCAACATAATACTTATAATAACTTGAGAAGTTCACAATATACTTTTTGGTTACAATATAATATATTCGAAGTTGTCACGTAACTCTAAATATCGTAAATACGGTCGACATACATAATAATTATCGACTAGTAATTATACACTTTGAATTTTATCTTCAAATAAAAGATCTTTCAGTATTCTTATAACTTTTCTTTCTTAATATATACATTTTGCATACAATATTTAATACCCAATGCCCGTAACGTAACTTTTTAATAAAATTAGTAAGAGTAAACAGTTTACCCCAGATCCACCATAGATACCTGATGATAGCATTACTGTTGAGATAAGAATTTATAACATTAACGATGTCGCCAATTTAATGTTACCTTTACTTTATTTTTATAATTTTATTCTTCATATCGTTACAAAAATCTATATAAAATAAAGCAAGATTTAGTTAACACTAGTAGCCCGAGTGAAATAATATGTTTTAATGTTGAAATGACACACGAAAAACGCGCGGAAATGTTGCGGAAGTGCGTTGCGTCCATACTAAAAATGTCTCAGCCTGTGTGTTGCGTGTGTGATTGATTACTTACCGTTCTTATTAAAACTGTATGGAATGTGACATTATGACACCACAGTTATGCGATATGCTTATGTTTGTAACTTAATTACAATGTAAAGATAGAGCGAATGTAGGTGTATTTAACCCAAGAGCCTATGTAATGTTCATTACACCGTATCAAGGTATATAGTGCATGTTGATGGGTACATTCATTAATGATGTATGTATTAATTTTCACAGTCCACACATTGCATTTCCATTAAACTGCATGCTCAATATTATTATATGAGAACAAAAACATGCTATTGAGTGAAAATAACGAGTAAGGAGTAACTAATAAGTTTAATTGTGATTGAAACATTTTATATTATAATACTATCCTGTAGTTCGTATTTTATAACCGATTTGAAGTAATTGTACAGTTTGAATAAAATATAGTATATACAATATACTAGAAACAAAATAGTGATATCACTTACGTAGCTTACTTCAAATGATTGAGTTGACAATTTTAATTTAACTAGGCACATGTGAATGAGAGTGCAATTTAAAACCATCAAGATCTATTTTTATCATTTCTAATAGTGAATTAACTAAAAGCTTGCTGACCTACTGTTTAATACAACACACCTAAAATCTCAATTTTAGTTTTGGTCGTGTAACATTCAGAAGTAGGTATCACACTATAGTCACAAACATTTATTCAATACTACACAGAAGCAACAAGAAGAGATGTATGAACAGACGGATAGTTACTAGGACGGATGGCTAATTGGAGATTGTAAGACTTTCTCAAAGGCGTCTCACATCTTACCGTCGGAGTTTCTCTTGGAGAGCGCCGTCTCGGCCACCGAGTCCTCGGCCTGCGAGTGCGATGGGTTGCCGGGTCGGGCTCGCCCCGAACGCCCGTTGGTCGCGCCTGCCAACCCAATCACACTCATCACCGAGTACATCTTTGGAACACCATGGACATTGGGACCGAAAGCTTTTCAAGTTGCTTAATCTTTGTCTGTGAACTTATTTTTCTTTCATATATTTATTTTAATTACTTTAAGTCTTTTAAACGAGACTAGAATTTTAAAAAGTTTGTCTGTTTTTATTAATCACGTAGGTATATACACTTTTAATTTATATTTAAAATGTAAGTAATTAAATAAAATAAATTTAAAACCTATTTCATTTGGTCATTGTGCTATATAGCTTATCTACTACTACTATAATTAAATAGTAGCCTATGTAATATATAGTATTAATATGTAGCCTACCTACACGAGAACTGCATATACATTTTATATGTCAAAACTAAACATTATTCATTTCGTCATTCATCATCTTATTAAATAATATAAACTTTTCTTATTTAATTATTTGTGATAAAAAGAAATAAATTAAGCTATTAGTTTGAATCATAAATATAATTAAGGAAATTGGTGTGTTATATGGAAATGCCCGTGGTATAACTGCTTAGTTCATCTAAATCGACCAGAGATAGGTTTTCCAAGCCCTGGAGACCTAGTTTTGAATTACGTATGCGACTTCGAAATCACCGATGTGACTAATATTACTTATGTGACTACCTTGTCACGGATGTGATTTCATAACGAGTACCCTCACCCACTCGTAATCAAGTCATAATTGTGGAAATGTTATCTGTGTTTTGTTTAGAGAACATATTGACAAGAGTCTGAAATTGATGTGTTGATTGTTCAGTCAGTCTTCTTAAATAGATTTTTTTAACTCTGTTATAAACTTTTTTCTACTTTTTTTTTTGTAATTCAAGCATCTGAAAATATGAAATTGGTTGTTAAGTAACTTTTACGGTTTACTGTAAGCATGTAGAATATATTGCAGTAAACTATAAGTATTTATTAGAAAATAGCTACTTAAATGTAGGTACGGTCGGCCAAGAAAGTGGTCTACCACCCTAAGGTTGAAAATCATTCGCGCGCTATAAAGTAACAAAGTTGATTTTCCCGTGCAAAAATATTCTGACAAAATTGACAGATTAATAGCTGTCAGATTATTTTAGGTTCAAATGTCATCACTCTGCATAATCTTAAAAAGGTAATAAGTACAGGAGTTCAACCTTATCGCTATTTTACTCACATATGAAATTTTGTCAAAACTGGTAGACCACTTTCTTGGCCGACCGTACAGAATAGAACCAGAAGTACTTACATTACTTACTCTATTGTAGCAGGTGTTATTTTGCGGAAGTCCATTGTATTACAAAGGATATTGTTTTTTGCTGATTCCGCGCAGTTCATGATGACTTGTCCAACAAGCAGACAAGGTCGACACGTGTTTCGTCTCTCAGCGAGACATCTTCAGGATTTGTTGCCCGCTCGATGACTCACCAGCGGCTGAGCCGCTGGTGAGTCATCGAGCGGGCATCAGCAAAAAACAATATCCTTTGTAATACTTACATTACTTTAGTTTTCTTTTTTCTTCAGTTGGATTTAAAATTAAATAAGGAAATAAATGTTTGAAATCTTAAATTAATTAAGGAAATAAGTTTTAAATCTTGTTTTTTTTTTTCTCTTTATCAAGCCATACACCATAATGGTTAAGCCGGCAATAACCGGCAGCGGCTACATTCTGCGTGGATCCGAACTCTTACATATGTGAGTACTTTATCTATGCTGGCAGCTCTGCGATCGACTTTCAAAAATTGGATGTCTAGGAATCCGTGACCTCAAAGTCACCGCTGACTATTTAGTCAGCGGTGATTTCGAAGCATACGTAATTCAAAAATAGGTCGCCAAGTTGGTATACTTCACTTAATCTACAATGCATTATTTTAGTCGAAAAACATTGTATGGTAATAACTGTAACAACGACAATATAATTATTAGTTAATAGAGATCAGAATAAAAATCCGATTAGTCCGCCTGTCCTTTAATTCATAGGTATATAGATAATATCAAAATATAATTGATATACATGTCAATACCAAGTTACATTTTAATGAGAAGTGACCCAGTATACATATTAATAGACGCGACCCAATCAGTGCCTTTTTTTTTTGTTCTAACCTACGTATGTAAAAAATGTGTTTTTAATATACAGAATGGAAATTCAAAATAAGATGCTAATGGAAGGGGAGACGTTCCGTTTATATGAATAAAATAAAATATATAATTTTATGTTAATTTAATCACTTTTATATCACGAATAAATAGTTTTTTTTAATGTACGACTTGATTCGTGAAATCATATGATGCACACCGAAAAGTTAATCGTGGGTATATCATAGTATCTAAAAGTAACATCAAAGAAGATAAAACAAGAAAAAAATATTCGATAAGCTTTACGTTTTATATAGAACATATTCTAGTAATTTCACCTATAACAAATACGCTGTAATGATGATGAACATAAAAATTACTATTACGTCAAATAAATTAAAAAAAAACTATGTTAGTCATTATGTTTGTCCAAATAAGAATAGTTGGTCCAAATGTTTCTAATAACCGGTGTGTGGTATTATGTTTTTCATAATAAAATGTCACAAGAATTATTCTATTAAAAAAAGAAACTGTAAAGTAATTTACAAAAGTCCTAATTTCTATTAATTCATTTCCTAAGTTACAGATTAACTCCTTTTGAAATGTCACGTAATGCAAAATTGTCTTGAATAAATAAATGGCAGAGATGAAATTTGTCGTACCCCATAGCTTATGCTAAGTAGAATTCTTCTGTCATAATGTTTTATATTACAGGGAAATAGAAAACGACCGCTTATGTTTTATTTTCGCATATTTTCTGGACCGTAACGCCAGTGTATTAACGTGGCAATCAAATCTCTTCAAGGCATTAACGTGGTATGTATACTATGTAGTTTAAGAGACAATCTACTAATACTATAAAAGCGAACGAAAGCGGATGGATTAGCTATGAAGGCTACATATATTTATATCATCCAAATTATTGTAATTTCCACGAGTTTATGAAGTTTAATAAAACATAAGATTTCCATTTATTAAAACACTTAATCGTACAGTACTATGTAACCCCATGAAACATAAAAACGATGGGAGAAGCTGTAACACATACATATGTGTGCCAGGGTCGTACATAACCAAATAACAAATTACGCCAACTATGATCCCGACATTAAAAATTATAAATAAAAGTCACCAAGACTTGATACGTAAACTTTTTAGTTGAATATGTTTCGGGTGAAACCCCCACGTGGAAAACCAATTAACCCAGCTACATTTTAAAATTTTGTACTTGTCATGTTTTCTTAAAGTTTCACATTGCATTTTCACGCGGTAATAGTACTCATGTCTCAATTTTAATTTTATTGTTTTTACTTATACATCCAAAGTGGTATAAATCAATTTGTAAACGTTATAATATAAATCAGTGACTGATCTAAGGTGCATTATTCCATCTCTATGTACATGCTGTTCACCGTTATCAGCACGTTATAAGTCTTTAAAATCCAGTCAGTGGTGCAAAATTAGTGAATGGAAATGTGGAATTTCAGGACTGTTTGCGTATCCGATCCTGGCAATTTTGTTCCAGTTTGAGGAAGATATGTTATATCACAATTTAGTAACATACACTGTAGTTTTTATATCTATAGCCAATTCGATTTGATTTTCTAAATACCTATTTTTAATGTATAGGTATCTGTGTTTATACATTTATGTAAATCTGTGAGTGAACGCGACTGTCTTCTGTTTTACGATTTTATTTGGTCTACATACACAAAAGTGGCCTTATTTCAAAGTTAATGAGCTGTGCTAGCATTTAACAAAAAAATATTTTAGGTTTATTTACAAGCTCAACTCATTGCCAATAAATTAAAACAAAAAAAATGATATGTCAAGGGCCCGGAATTTTAGGTAGAGCCCAATAACTAAAAAAAAAATAGATAATTTTACCCAGTTTTCCGTCTAAATCAAAGGATTTTGTTTATTATTGTAAAGGATTTCTTAACAAATTTATTGTTAAATGCTAGCACATAGCTCAGCACTCACGTTGCAGTAAAACAGCAAGATTTAATAAACTCCTTAAAATACGAGAAATAAAATTTTAAAATAGCTCTCATTCATAGGGGTGAGGGATGCGACCCCCATTTGTATAGGTTTTTGTCGATAAAACTTAACATACAACACGTTGGTAAAGTATCGGAAGTCCGATCCCTAACAAACTGTATATATATATACCTAGTCTTGCCATAAATATTGAAATATAGAAAAAACATTTTTTTTATCTGCTTAAAACATTTATTACTTTTACACTATGTTAGTTTAGTACATAAATATAAATCAATTAAAAGTATATAAAGCTTATTCGAAGTGGTCTCCATTGGCTGCAATACAGTCCTTTAAACGTTGAGGCCAGTTATCAATAGAAGCACGCACTCTTTCCATGGGAAAATTCTTCACTGCCAATCGTATAGACTGTTTTAGGGACTCCAAATTATCATGGCGTTTAGAGCAAGCTGTACTCTCTAAAATTGACCATAAATCATAATCTAGTGGATTAAGATCGGGACTAGACGACGGCCAGTCTTCAGCTCTGATGAAGTCCGAAACGTTCGCTTCTAACCAAGACTGCGTGGAACGAGTTTTATGACCTGGCGCCGAGTCTTGCTGGAAGGACCATACTTGGTTATTGAACATGGTGATGTTAAGGGGCTTAACTACCTTCTCCAGAATGGTATCTTGATATACTTGTGCCGATGTTTTGATACCTTTTTCACAAAAATATGGCTCAGTCACTCCTTCATAGCTAACACCCCACCAAACCATCACTGAAGTCGGATAATGTCCACGTTGCACTCTGTCGACTAATTGGGAAGCTTCCTTAGAGCTTTGAGCATAAATACGGTCATTTTGTTTGTTAAAATGTTGCTCTATTATAAAAATTTTCTCATCCGTAAACAAAATTTTTCTGTGACCTCCCTTTGCGTACCGTTTCAGTAGTTGTTTCGATTTTACCACCCTATTCTTCTTTAAATTATCAGTTAAGAAGTGACCAGTGCGTCTCTTATAGGCTGCAAGTCCTAAGTCATCTTTTAAAATACGTGACATGGTTCTAGGTGCTATCTTCATTTCCCGAGATAAAATCTTTTGCTTTCGGACAGGATTTCTTCGAATTCTTTCCCTTACTGCTTTGACCGCCTTTTTCGTACGAATACTACGTGGACGGCCAGATCTTTTTCTATCACAAACAGAGGAAGTCTCATTGTACCTATTAATAGCCCGGTACACAAACATTTTACTAATACCAAGGGTATGGAGAGTTTTAAAAATTGCATTTGGCTCCATACCTACTTTGTGTAATGCAATCACAGCGATTCGGTTCTCTTTATCACCCCACACCATTTTAATATGGCAAAATATTATAAACAATGAACAACCGTATACAAATGACAGATTCGAAATTCAAATATAATTTTTTTTTATTTTTAAGTGTAACAGTATTTATGGCCAGACTAAGTATATATATATATATATATAATATACATTAGTTGGTAAACAATTAGGCTCATCTCATGGTACATGACTACATACATTAAATTCACCAATAAGTAAATATATTGTCTGTAGCCCCACAACAATTAGTTTCTGAGAGATTAACAAATAGTCTATGTTTGATTAGGGAATAAAGGCGTCTTTCTTATTTCACTAATTTCAAATACCAACAAAATAATACACATATAAAACGTAGTTATGACCTTTTATTTTATCTAGATTCATCTTGTAAAAGATCAATATGTATTTGCTCCTCTGTGTAGCTATTGCAAAAAGATACGGGATAAGCAATATGTAAAAATATACTTTTACCAAATATCGACAATTTTAAAGTATAACGCATGGCCGATTTTGATGGTAATGACGTCAGCACCGACCGTGTCTCGTGCACATAACTACACGTTGTGACGTAAATTTATATCCACGTAGTAGATTTATACGTCACGACGCGACATCTCAAGTCTCAACCTGTAAACGCGTGGAAACCCTCTGCGCCAGTTAACTGTCATTGTAGTTTAGCTATCAAATTACTGTCATATTACGGACGGCTAGTCGTACCTTAACAAATCGTAATCGATAAACGTCCAAGGTCCGATGACCGAATTCACAAAATATCAGTTATTTAAATTACACACAAAACAAATAAAAGATCGAATTAAATACAATATAATATTGTCGAGATGCCTATCTAGATTATGATTTCCATAACATTTAGAAAACAGGCACATACAGAAATCGGCAGCCATATCAATAAATACAAGGTCCTATAAGAGTGTTTGTGTGAAATTCTAAATCAATATCGTATAATCATTGACTGATGTACTGAACTGGCATTAAATAAACACTTATTAGAGCAAAATCGAGTTAGTAGTTATTTATATTCAAAAAATACCCTAAAACATATTAGAAAATCCAATGCAGTTGACTATATGTATAACATAGTAGCTGATGTCTATTCACAAAATGTAGAGCTTTTCGAGAATACTAAAACGCGTAACGATTTTTTAAATTAAATATTATAGATAATATAACCTGTGACATTTTTGACATTATGTACTAATTAAAATAAGTGAAACGGATAGTTAAAGTTACATTTTTTAACTTTTTCGTAAACAGATTTCATAAGTTCTAACATTAGGTACCGCAAATGGTCTTCTATGAAGAGTCACTTTCTTGTACGAAAAAGTATTCTCAGGTAAATGGAAAAATAAACAAGGGCACATACTGTTTCCGTTAATGTTGAAACTGGAACAAAAGGTTGAAAAGGTGTAACATAAATTTCTCTAAATGTTCCATATAGGCTCAGGTAATATTGCAGTGGATTACGCTAGAGTATTTCTGTCTTTCAGAAGGTAATTACTTGTCGTTAAAATATTTTATTACTAGGATTGCACTGAACGAACTCCTAAAATAAGGTCATTGCAGCGCTTGCCTTAAATGCCTCGTCAAACTATCGATCGATTTGTTATCTCTTTCTTTCTTAGGTGCAAGCTTATTGTATTAACTTCTTTGTGGGTTCTCCTTAGAATTGTGTATCAACTTCTCATAGATTTCATACTAGAAATACTGCGTTTCTATCATTTATTTGTATAAAGGTCAACAATCAGCAGGTATTTTTCTGCGTAAGCGAATCTATACATTATTATTGTTCCATAGCGAGTAGCTTAAAACAGAATATTTGATTGAATGATACAATTAAATATTCAAGAGCTCGGAATAAAATTAGTAGATTATCATTAAAGTTGCCACGAATAAATAAAAGTATCAAATTATGACTTGCTTATGTATATATTTTTTATTTTTAGATGTGCGCTTCAATATAATATTAATTATTTCTTTTTATGTGATATGTTGACAAACAGTAGACTGCCCATTGGAGGGTAAGTAGTCACAGTCGCATATAGTGGTTCCTGTGAGATTCGCAGCAAATCTGCAACCCCCATAAAAACTACAGTGTCCAGTAATTTCACTGTCCATTCTTTCTTTCTTTCACACCGGAACACAACAATGCATACAAGTGCTATTTTGCGGCAGAAATAGGCCAATAGTCTTCCTGTGCAAAATTGTTAAAACAATCTGGTAATATTATTTTTTGAATTCTAACACTAAAAATGAAGACAATAATAAATAAAAAGCGAATTTTAAGAATAGTGTATTGATTTAGATTTTATAGCAATGTTATTAAATGAAATTCAAATTTGAAAAAGATTTATTTGCATAATCACATTAAGCAAAAGTCATATTATACTCGTAAATACTGACAAAGATTGAAATGACATCGTATTTATCTGTTACTACTGACCATTAACCATGGTAAATTATTACATTATCATATTTCCTGTGTATAATTTTGTAATCTGCTATAATTTCGTTAATTAAATGTCTAATATTATTTTTAAAATACCTATATGTTTTAATGCTATTATTAAATTGTTGTACGTGTACATAAAAATCACTGCATTACATGTTTTACCATGGACAATATCTTTTTTATAAATAAGAAACGACAGGCGGACTGAAGCCGTGATGGAAATAAATGTTTAAAATTTATGTTGAGTCAAATGCATTTTTCTTATACAATTACATAATTTTAAATTACATGATTCCTAAAACTATCTGGCATGCATAATAAAAAAATGCAAAGCAGTGTTAATAAAATTGCTTATATTTTATATTTAGATAACCGTAAGTTATATACAAGCCTTGAATGAAGCCATTCCAGTAACTTTACATATGCGAAGTTTTATGTCATATCTGGAAATTCATTGTGTGAACCGCGCTCTATGATACTAAATCAACTCAACTTTTGCAGTTTCTGTAATAATATTATAAATTATTCATATCCATATTCTACCTAAGCAATTGTAATACGCGGAAGCGATCATCACTTGGATAGAAGCCACTCTGTCAAAAATACGTGAAGCTTCTGTCTGCATTATGATAAAATTATTTCGAAGCTATAACTCATCTACGCGGGTGCATTTTATTTCAAAAAGTGAAAAAAAAACAGAAAGAAGTAGAAGGTAGGTAGATGCCAGCAATCGTGTCTGGAGCTAAGGGACGTAGCCATTATCGCCGGAAGGCGGAGCGCGCCCGGGCTCAATGGTCCTACGTCGTAAACATACTCGCGTTTCGTGTATTCACATGTTTCTGGAAGTTCGTACTAAATAGAATTAATAAGAAACGCAGCAGAAGTTTATCGACTGTAACTGGTCATGCCATGTGCCGTCTAAAAGATGAAGAATAGAACCTTTAAAGCAGCTTTTCCAACAATGAAGTAGACAACACGCACGGTCTCCACCCGATGTGCGATTATCTACGGAACAGGGCGAAAAATGACATCACACTCCATCCCATAAAAGTATAACTAAATAAGTATTGTGATGGTAAATAACGTACGTGTTCAATCAATATTCAAGTGCGGTTTGTGATGTGGCTTATTCGATTACTTAAGATCATTTGTCTGAATCAAGTGTATCCATCTTATATTGTGAAATCAATGTATTGTCTTGTATTTTCAGTCACAAAAATAATGGAGTGCCATGTTCGCCAGGTGATATTACTCCGTCTTTCTCTTCCATAACGGTTTTGTTTCGTGTATCAATGTTCTAACGCCAATTCACATTTCGTTGTTAAAAATTTTGTCAACTTTTGTACCTGAATCAAATCCGAATAAAACGTCACAATGTACTACCAGCGATTGGATTATGTTGCAATAACGCGAATACGAACGAAAAAAACAAAATATTTAATCATTTATTCAATTTCGTTAACAATATTAATGACATGCATCAAAACTGTCTTTAGACTCGCATTTTAAAACACGTGATTACGTATTATTGATTTGGAAATGTAGATGTGAAAAATTTTAATAGATTATAGATAAGGTACTTGCTAAGGTTGCACACTAATGATAACCAATTGACTGTGAGTCATGTGTGCTGTAACAACTTAGGGTACTTATGGCAGGCTTACCAAGGTTTTCAGCGCTGGCGTTTACATCGTATCTGTGAACTGGTTTGGAGTGCGGAGCAGGGGAGTGTAGGGAGGTGCTCTTGTGCCGCCGGATAGTCGGTAGCCGCGACACAAAGGAGGCATTATTCTTGAATGATGCGCTCATCACCCTACTGCAAATGTAACATACTTATCACTAATAAATCGCTTATAAAATTTTAAAGGTTTCGACGTAATTTTATGGCAAGGTACTATGTTTTTTTTTTTAATTTCAATAATAAGAAATGATTAAATCAACGAATAACATTTTTTTAGTTTGAAATTAATCAAAATAATTCTACTTGTTCCATCTGACAACCATTATTATACATTTCAAAACTTTTGGGAATAGGAAAAAAGGGTAACCGGTCAGACCCATCAAACTACAGGCCGATTGCGGTGACGTCTTTGCTTTGTAAGGTGATGGAGCGGGTTGTCAACCAACAAATACTCCAGTACCTTGAGGATCGCCAGCTGCTTAATGACCGTCAGTATGGTTTCCGACACGGTCGTTCGGCTGGTGATCTTCTAGCGTTTCTCACGCACCGCTGGGCGGAGGCCTTGGAAGGCAACGGTGAGGCTCTTGCCGTCAGTCTTGACATCGCCAAGGCGTTTGACAGGGTCTGGCACAAAGCCCTTCTATCGAAGCTACCATCTTATGGAATCCCCGAGGGACTCTGCAAGTGGATCGCTAGTTTTTTGGAAGGTCGGAGCATTAAGGTCGTTGTGGACGGTTCATGCTCCGATACCAAAACTATTGATACTGGCGTTCCGCAAGGCTCGGTGCTCTCCCCAACACTGTTCATTCTGCATATCAATGATCTGTTATTAATTGAGAACATGCATTGCTATGCAGATGACAGTACGGGTGACGCACAATATACGAGCCTCCAAAGGGTTCCTCAGAGTACTATACAGGAAAGACGGTGGCAACTTGTGTCTGAAGTCGAGGACTCTCTTGGGCGGGCCTCGGAATGGGGAGAAAGGAACTTAATTCAGTTCAACCCTACAAAGACACAAGTTGGCGCGTTCACTGCCAAGAGGGACCCCTTTGTCATGGCGCCTCAGTTCCAAGGTGTACCCCTTCATATTTCTGAAAGTATTGGGATCCTCGGCGTCGACATTTGCAGCAAAGTCCAATTCGGGTGTCACTTGGTGGACAAAGCCAAACTGCCGAGCAAAAAGCTGGGCGTTTTGAACAGTGCTAAGCGTTACTTCACGCCTGGTCAACGACTTGTACTTTACAAAGCGCAGGTTCGAATACACGTGGAGTACTGCTCGCATCTCTGGGCAGGCGCTCCCAAATACCAGCTCGACTCACTTGACTCCCTTCAGAGACGGGCTGTGCGAATCATTGATGATCCCAATCTGACGGATAAATTGGAGTCACTGGAGCAGCGGAGGGACTTTGGAGCCCTTTGCGTGTTCTATCGGCTCTTCCACGGGGAGTGCTCCGAGGAACTGTTTGACTTGGTACCAGCGGCACCATTCTATCACCGTACCACTCGACGCCGCAATAGACTTCACCCTTTTTACCTGGATCCGTTCCCGTCTAGTACGGTACGTTTCCAGCGGTCATTTCTTCCACGGACATGTAAGCTGTGGAATGATCTTCCTGTTGCGGTGTTTCCCCTGCGCTATGACATGTCCCTCTTCAAACGAGGCTTAAAGAGAGTAATCTCATCACGGTAGGCAGCGGCTTAGCCTGGCCTGTATCCACCCCTGGAATTGCTGAAGTCCATGAGCAGCGGTTAACGCTTAACATCAGGTGTGCCGCTTGCTCGTCTGCCACGTACGGTAATAAAAAAACTTATCTTTAGAAACTTTAGAAAACTGGTGTTATTCTCGATAATCAATTTCTCGGCGGAGCCTGCAACCCTTGGAGAGTGCGTTCCCAAGTGGCGGTTAGGGGAATGCTCGTTGGTGTTGGAAACAACGTCAAAGAGTAAGAGGGAAATAAAATACCCCTCGCGGACAAACAGGAAACCCCTCCACAGGGCCACTTGATGTTTAATCAAGAAACGGCCTGTGAAGAGCAGTGACGTCAGGCAGGGCGTCATGCTGGGGATGATTTACTTTATGAGATTTTACTTTTGATCATGAACAGTACAAACAATAAGAGAATGACAACTACTAGGGCGTACCCCTTAAGCGACGACACGAATGAAGGACCTGCAGCAAATATTAGGGGTCGCGAAGCGACGGCATGCCCTTAGGGCACAAAAAGTACCAGAGCACTATATAGTTTTGGTAAAGGACATGTACCACAATATAAAAAGCAAAGTGCAAAACCCAGCTGGAACAGGTGATGAGTTCGATGTGGCGGTCAGAGTCCACCAAGGTTCAGCATTGAGTCCCCTGCTCTTCAAGATAGTAATGAACCATCTCGCAGCGAAACTGCAGCGCCCTCCACTATCGGATATTATTTATGCTAATGATACCATATTCATCAGTGAAGATCCCAACAACCTACAGCAATTATTGAAAGAGTAGCGAGGAGCATTCGAAAGAGCCAGACTGCAACCTGAAAAGTGGAGAACTAATCCCACACGACCCAAGACAGATAGTCCTGGCGAAGATTGACCAGAAGGGCCGACCCCAAGTAAATGGGAACAAGTTTAGACAGTAGAAGATTATATTGAATCAATATAGACAGTTAACCGTTTTATTAAAGGAAATTATTAGAAAAAAAATTTAGTAAATAAAATAATGTAAATTAACTAGGTACCAAGCAAAATAAGACGATTTTAAAGTGAACAAACATGTTACCTAGTTTGTGGGCTGGGTAATGGAACTTGGTGAATCTTCCAGGTGGCCACACTCATTGAATGTTCATCTGCGGCATAACATCTCCATAATGCTTGTATTAAAGTCGCTGCTGGTTGTCGTCTCCTTATCATATGCTTTTGCCGCTGTTGCTGTTGGACTTTCAAAGCAAAACCAGACCCAAGGATACCCTATAACATTCAATTATTAAGTACAATCGCACATGTACACAAATCTAATTAGTGATAAATAGATTAAGTGTTCTCACAGCAGGGAGAGCGAAGAATGAAATTCCGAGAAGCGCACAGAACGAGGCTATGAATTTTCCCTGCCATGTCTGTGGCACCATGTCGCCATACCCCACAGTGCACAGCGTGATCTGAAATAATGAAATTACTTGTGTTACTCTGTTTTATGTAACATTGGTCGATCTACATCTGCTTAACTATATATGAATACTCACAACACCCCACCATAATGCTTCTGCGAAATTTTTAAACTTTGTATCTGCGACATCTTTTTCAGCTAAATAAACTAGGAATGATGCGAATATAAGTCCAAGAAATCCTATGTATAGAGTAGTGATTAATTCCTGAAAACAAAAATTTAATTCAATTTTTATTAAAATTTACATTACATAACATACAGTAACAATATTAAGCAACAGTTTTCAAATAGTAGGATGATATTATTTTATACAAAATAAATTTTAATATTAATGGAACATTACCTCAGACGGCAAAAGAGACATGCGATTTATTATTACTAAATGAGTCGCCAGCCGCGACGGAACGCCGGAAAGACATGCGCCAAACAATGGCGGGACTGATTTAAGATAATAATGTTTTACGAGCGAGGCAAGAACGCAAAAATAAAGCCATCGGTGAATGACGAACAAAACAAATTCGACAATGACGGAGAGAACAGCTATCCATTTTGGTGCTTCCTGGTAAAAGTTTTATAAAAGATTTGCAATACATTCATTTTAATACATTTAATAATGTTAAGAGTATAGAACATGATAATAGTCGTACGTTGCAAACAATATTAATATAATAATTAATAAATACATATATAAAAATAATATAGTACCATTGACAGTACTTTACGTCGTCGTGTTTAGTATGTAGTTTTAGCTACATTATTCTTAAAGTTTTTGCATATGCAACGCATTTAGTAGGATAGTAGCCGAATTCCTATTATTTGTTCGTGCTTCCATATGTTGTCATCACATCTTGTTGTGAATAAATTTCAGTCACTGACTTGCGCCCCTTTTATACTTCTGTAGCGCACACAATTTAGGTTGTATTGAGTAATTGTTATGTTTATATATATTTTAAGCCAATATGTGTTGCTATGTTTATGAAGGTTAGTGTAAACAAAGATTTGATTTATCCATCTTTTGAATGTACATTTTTTGACGGCCTCCATTGTAGTAATCGGTGTATTTTATTTAGTGTAATAAATGGGACCCGATTACTGAGATTCCTTTGTTACAGAAGATATATTTTTATTGACATAATAATAACATAAAATAAACTTTTTAAAGGGGTGTCTCATAAGAATAGATGATTTATTGCCTTTTTTCGATATTAATAATACCAACACCGGAACAGATGAAAGTAAAAAAATGTAAAAAAGGTTATAATATAGCACGGTGCAGAACCCTTAGCGTACGACTCTGACTTGCAATTGCCCAGTTTTTTATTTATGTATCGGTCACCTTGCTATGGGCTACCTGATATACAATGCGACAGACAGCGTAAATGACACACCAAGCTACCACGGATTATCATTTTTTTTAAAGAAATTAGACTAATATTAATGCTAAATTGATGCGTTGCTTTATAATTAAAAAATATTTTATTTACTAAAACTTTAGGGAGAACCTTTTTATTCTTTTTTTTAACTCATAGACCCACTAACTTGAGTAATGATGGTATTGTAATAATTTTATCAATAACTGTAAATATATTTATTAATACATTAACTTATCAAACATGAATATAAGTAGTTATTTTTTTTTTCAGTAAAGGGATAAGTAAGCCATTAAATCTGCTCTCCAGAAGTTGAAGGACTTTGCGAGGGGTGTGTTGCCTTCCTTCAAAAACAAATGAACGGGAACTTCCTTAGCCTAATTAAACTTTTTCACGAGTAATCATTCAATTGAGAGAATTGAAACTGAAATTAGGGTAGTATTGGTAATTATTATTATTTCATGTGTTTTTTTACTACATGCTAATAAAAGTATTGTGTAAAACCAAGCCACAGAACTCTACCATTACTCTATTAATGTGGTGAAATTAAAATCAAAATCAAAATAATTTTTATTCAACATAGACCTTATTAGGTGAATTATTGATAAACTAATAAAGAAAATATGGTGAAGAACGTTATAATATTTAACTTTGGGTAATGAACCAGTATCTGCAGCAGAAAATGTAGTAGTAGTAGTAGCCTTGTAAGGCTACTACTTATTTTTAACTATTTTCTGAACATTACCTGTAATATAAACCAAACTATATAAATACCTACTTATATTTCAAATAAAAAGTATTCAATTTAAAATGAGTCTTTTTCTAACTTAGCGAACTTATTTGCAATACTTAATATCATTTGAATGAAAACAAAGGACAATTTTAACAATTGAATGGTTGTGTTTAATATAATTATTTATAAATAGCATTATTAATCGGTAATGACAGTGGTCTTATCTAGATAAATAATATATTTATTTTTACTCATCTCCTTCACACAAACATACTTCATTTTACAAAATGAATTAATATTATATAAACTTAACAAATTTGTAACTTAAATATATTTACTACTTAATAAAAAATAAATTGTGTGCGCCGCAAAAGTGTAAAAGGGCTGACTGGATTTTCACACATCAAAATGTAAGTATTCTGCTACAACCTGACAGTTTCTTGTTTGTCATAAAATAAATAGTACATTTAACATTATATATGTATTATAAATAAATGATGTATCAAGATTTATATCATTACATAAGCCAATATAAATTGTAAAGTGTATTAATGAAAATACGAGAATTAAAAATATTATATGTATCATAAAACTTACTTATAATTTCATACACTACCCTTATCAACACGAATAAAACAGCAACACGTAAACCATGACCAACTGTAGACTATGTAACAGTTTGCAGTCTAGAGTTGCTTTGATGCCAGTGTCTACTTATCATAGCTACTTGCGTTCTATAACTCAATATCGCAGATGGTAGTCGATCGCTATACGTCCGCAATTTATTTGCTCCGCATTGTGATCATGCGACTTTAACATGAACCGATTGGTAGTAGATATTGAGTCACGCCTTGTATTATGTTCGTACCTACTTCGTTGGAGGAAATTGCGGCCTGCTTTGCTTACTCAGCAACTAGACTAGGTTATGCAAGAAGCAAAGTTTGTGCGAACGGATGTTCGGACAGCGATCGTTCCCTCTATTATTAAACGAAATGGGTAGTATTGTTGTTGAACGTAGCACAGATTATTAGTTTCAAGTTTTGTTATCTGTAGTGTAGCACAAGTAATACACCGGCTACTATGCAGTACTTATCTATATTAAGAATTGAGTACAAACAGTAAACGTATAAAAACTGTGAACTGAATTTATAATGTCAAATAACATAGTTATTTAAATGACTATTTCATATTCAGCTCTATCATACGGAAAAGCTAATTAAGACAACATACAATCACAGTAAACCGAAGTATCTGATGACATGAAAATTTAATAATCTAAGTACTATAAGTATCCATAGTTATTACGCTTCAAAGAGCTGCCTACGTCTGACGGGTTATTACATCCTTTGACTGTTTAGCACAAATTACTTACTACGTAACATAATATTCACATACAACCTAATCTAGGTCTTACTACGAGTAATAAACAGTGTATAGCGGGGATTCTTTTGTCTTCTATACACGTATAATGAATCACTTTAACTATCCAGAATAAAGCTGGTGAATAAATTCACCAGCTTTATTCTGGATATTAATTTAGTGGGACACTTAGATTCTTAATTAAAATTCTGAATACTTGTTAGAAAAACTAGTATTGATCAATTAAATTAAAATTTTCAATAACACATTAACAAATGCTATAAAGCTTACATTTTGAGCATAATTCCTTTGTAGTTTATTCATAAAGAATGCTGACTTCATATCACCCGACAGGAAGGAGTTTTGTAAAATTACCCAAAAATATGATCCCAGCGATGGTTTCACGTCGCCGGCCATCGCACGCAATCACGTAATGCATAAAACGTGCTATGAGCTCTAATTTAATATGATAATATTAATAAGACTTATATAAATTTTAACTATGGTCCTAACTACGCTAACGATTTCATATCAAGAAAACACTTGATCATCAAACTTATTAAATAACATAATTACATTTTCCATATAGATATGTAAATGTCCAGTTAATAATAAAGTTAAAGTATAAATTAGGAGTATCTATTTATTATAATGTTTATATTTATATTATAATTTAATGTTTATATTATAATTTATATTTATATATAATGTATCGCTTTATTAATTAATAAAATATATTGATTGCACATGCGATGCTATCAATAGCTAAGCTATTAATATTTACTAACAGATAGCTTCGCAGCATAGTAGGAGTAAGCCGTGCCTCCCGAGTCTCAAACCAATGAAGAGATAACAGTGCTGCTGTTGCTCGTTGGTCAACATGTCTGTAAAAATCTTATTATCCTTATTTCTTAATATCATGCGTAGGTATATAATATATAATGGACATACGCGCTGCACAAAGAGACAATTCTAGGAAATTGAAAATAATCATACGTGGAACATGGATTTAACGAAGACTGTCTTATTATTATTATATGTTTATTTTTATCATCCTTCTATAATATATGGTCCTCTAAAAAGCGTTCCAGTGGATATAGATTTAACGCGTAAAGGCCATTTAATGAATTTAATGAAAGTGGATCTCAAGTCAACTGTGACCAATCACTATCTGCGTAGGATTATATATATATAGTGACTTACAGGTTAAAACGTTTATAGGCTAATTACTTACTAAGACTACTCTCACTCAATGGGCCCTGTATAAAGCAAACCAATATTGGTATAATGAGGGCATTATACATTGGTGAAGGGCAATGTGTGGGTGGCTAAGGGTTTAGAGAGGTATGTCTGCGGCACCGAGTGAGAGGTCCCCGGCGTTATCCACTTCCACCCTTCAAGCATCATCTGTATATGCGATTATTAAATAAATAAGGACATCAGAGGTACTTAAGCAGTTAAGCCTTTCAGAGTTTCTTTCGACTTCCCTTCCGGTTAAAAATCAATATGTTGGTCAAATTATGAACATTTACGATTATATATTACTAATAAAATATTATAATATATAGATAACTGTACTTATATAATAAAATATGTATAATGTCCACAAACACCTGTACTTGTAAAAACCTTTTAGCTCTAGTTTTTTGCTAGGTACGAGTATTATGAGTTTTTAGATGAACCCTTCGTTATACGAATAAAGAATTGAGTCTATATTTTTTGTTCATATTAATTAATCGTTAGTATGATCCACGTATATTTCATTAATATTTGCTAAATATAAGAGTAAGATATCAGAGATTCGAATGCTTACACTTGTAGGTGACAGATGATCTTTTTTTTTTGTAAAAAAAAAAGTGACTGATGATCTAATAACAACTCGGTAACGGACAACGAAGTTATATTATAGTGACGCGACGCTTTACATGTACATTCTTATCGTTTAATGGTTAATAAGATTTTTGGTGAAACAGATCATATAAAAAGTATAGGGCGGAAAGATAGCGTTGGGCTAGACAAACAGAATCGCTGCAAGGAACGACGCAACGTCTTCATTCTCTCGCTATTACGACCTGATTAAATGAAATTACAGTAATTTGATTGCCTAAGTTTCGTTTGAAGCCCTAGTGTGATATCTACTTCTTGTTTCTATATTTGATTACACGTTAATCTAGTGATTACATAATATCTGTAAAAGAAAGTCAAACAGTGAATATAAAAACCAATGATAAGTTCATTGCTATTGGTATTCAGTTAAGTAAAAATAAAATACATAACTTGCATAGTTAACAACATCTTAGCAAATGACCAGGTTCTAACTAGCTCGAGGAATTTAGCTTTTCATCTAGAACAAACTTCATGAATGAATCCGCAAACATTTAACATTTGAATAGTCACTTTAATTGATGTTAAGTAAACGTCAACAGAAGAGCTCCTTGCTACATTCGATATCAGAATTCGATATGAATTTAATATGAAATATCAACTATCTCTATGACAAGCATTTTTTTATTATTAGTCTTGATATAATAAATTCTTTGTCGGTCAATCCTCCTTGTTTTAAAATAAAATTTATAGCTGTGTTATTTACAGTATACTACAAAATACTAAAGTTCATGATTTTGGTCCGCTTGAAACTTCTTAGTTCATTTATGTTGATTGTAGTAATTTAATTTTCCTTTTACTTATTATGCTTTTGAATTGATTTATATTGTTGTTGTTTTTTTTTTTGTAAACGTAGATGATCTTTGTGTTCTGTAGTAATGGTTGTTTAAAACAAAACAAATAAATAATTCAACAGGAATGAACAGCTGTTTCTAAATTTTGTTTGTTTTACAGCATATCGTAAACAGTTTGATGCTCTTCTGTGCATACTACTGGGGTAATTAATAAATAGCTGTCGGTACGCCTAAAATATTTATTAGTGTTTGAGAAGCATAATTATCGGGCAAATTTACCTTACATTTAATTTATGACGTAGTTTATGTCTTACATATTTTCACAGACGATTATATTTTTTACACAATACTTTAAACGTAACGAGAAGCATGATAGAGTCAAGACGTCCATTTATCATTTGGTCGTTCTCATGTTCGTTGGAGGTCTTTGTGCAGCTTTTTTTATTTGTATTATATTTTAAATATATGTTGCTGTTACAGAAACATTAAATAAGTTTATCGTTTTATCAAGTAAAATACGTAAAATTAACAAGAAATTATTAATATTAATCGACTAAATTAAACTAATTAAATAAAACACAAAGTCGTACTATTAGGTTTCATTCATAATTCATTTAATTCATAATACAGAATGAATTAAAGAAAAACGTAATCAACAAAATTTGCCAAATTCAATATTCTGCCTATTTTCCCTCCAGCTTGACGGAATTCGTATAAATGGCCTACACATTTTAGATTTGTTATTGGTTCGTCATATTCTAAACTGGTCATTTGCTAATCTCGTGATTTTATTCGTCATAATTCATACTAGTAATCATATCATTATAAATAAGCCCAAAACAAATTTAAGTTGTGTTAAGTGTAATTTGAGTTAATGCTTAAAATCAAATCTAATTTGGGACATTTCAAAAACAGACACCTTTCTTTTCATTAAAGTAACAAACACATTTGCAAAAAACAGTTAATTGAAAATCATACCACTATTGATTTTCTGTAATTTTAATTTTTTTTTACAAGATTCTTATTATTTATAATCAAGAATATTTGTAATTACATATTTAATATGTTGCTATGTAAGCCCTGCTAAAATCTACTTTCGCCAAAAGGCAGTACAACGGACAATCGGCCTATTTATATAATAAATTAAATAAACTACTCAACATTTTTGTTGTTAATATTGTTTGTGCTCATAATATAGGAATTAAGCATACTTTCTTAGCCAGATTTTATGTATTCCTGGGACCTTTTCTATATAATAGATTAAACGCCAAGCTACGTATGTTTAATTGTACCTATCATAAAGCTAAAATACTTCTTCAAGAAGCACTTCAAGTTATGTCGTATGACGATACAGAAAAACTATTACTAGTTACCAAATAATTTATATTATTATTTATATTTAAATCTCTTTCTTTGTTTGTTTAAATTTAGTTATTAATCAGATATACTATATATTTTGCATTTGATTTAAGTGTCCATATTTTTATTTTGTAATTACAAGCCTGAGATAATCCTAGTTCTAGAGACCTATTTTTGAATTACGAATGCGATTTCGAAATCACCGCTGACTAAATAGTCAGCGGTGACTGACGTCACGGATTCCTAAACATCCAATTTTTAAAAGTCGATCGCAGAGCTGCCAACATAGATAAAGTACACACATAAATGTAAGAGTTCGGTTCCACGCAGAATGTAGCCGCTGCCGGTTATTGGCGGCATAACCATTATATATATATATATATATATATATATATATATATTATATATATATATATATATATATGGGTCATACACAAAACGCAGTCAAAATAAAATTAAAATAAAAAGTTCTGAAAATGTTTCGAAGTCTTATTTATTTATTAAAAACTAACAAAATTAATAAGAAAAAAATGAGAAACAAGATCGTTTTTGGGAATAATAGTAATTATAGAACTTTAATTATTTTTCCTGCTCACAGAAGTGACAGGTATGCCACAGAAGAGATCAATATTAATATTAAACATAAAAAATCATTGTTAAATATGATTTAATCAGCCTTTTTTCTTTGATTCGGTATGATTCGAGACACGCATTCTAATCATATTATTTTCACGTCATTTAAGCACATTCAAGCATTCATAGACGTGGGTATAATTCTATAATTAGTTTGTTTGTCCATAATTAGTTTAATTTAATTTAAATTATTTATCTCGATATCCTTTAACAACATAAAATTATACATTTTAAAAATCAACTTTGTTACTAAAAAATATAAAAAACATAATTAAACATTAAAAATCACTGTATCAACAAAAAATAAAGTCCACAAAAGAATAAATATTGTTGTTGGACATATTTGTTTAAAAAATGTCTTCATCGCTCTCCTCACAGCCCACAGTCGGTGGTTTAGATATTTTAGGAGGTGAATTTTCTTCATCACTGTCATCAAAGAATGCTAAACGTTTTTTAGACTTCTTAGGTGGTGAGTTATTATTTTCACTGTCATCAAAAATCGCTAGACGTGGTTTGCTTAAGTGAGGAGGTGGTGAGTTGTCACTATCACTAACGAATACGTTAACTGACCTTAGTTTATCTGATGTCGCAGAAGCGGAATCATCTGAGTAAAAATCTTCAAAATTACCCCTTTTCCTTGGTGTCAGTGGCTGACGTACACTTAAAATGGAATTTGGGGATGGTGTTTCTCTAAAAGAAAACGGTGTTCCCGGTCCAGTGTGAGTCGATGCTGATGCAGTTCCTGGAGAAGAAGCTACTACACTTTGCGTACTGGCTTCTGATGTTGACCTTGATAAAGGTCTTGGTAGCTGTATGATTTGCACTGGAATTAAACCGATTTCGAAATGAGTACATTTTGTATCAGCGGCGCAAACCATACAACTCAGTCTTCTTGCGTGGAGTATGTTTGGCTCACGGTTGCTCCAACTGATTTGGTGAATTTTAAAAGTCCCTTTGAACGGGGGAACTCTAATTGCATCTACTATATTTTGTATCGCAGGTACATGCGAATTATCAATCGGTATAACTGTAATGCCTGTACAATTAGCTTTTACGCAGTCAACGAAAGTGTTAAGATCAATTACGTCTCTTCCATTTGCAACAGCTCTGTCACAGGTTCTCTTAAGGCAGCCGCCAACACCATCGGGTGCCCCTTTTCCGTGGCCTCTTTCCGAAAAATGCCATGTAATGGTTTCCGTATTACAAATTTTACTTATATAGTTCACTATCATTTGGAACATAGTTTTATTTCGGTATTGGGTTGTAGGTCCATCGCTCAATATGTGTAAATTTTTTAAATCTGGGTTGACTAGTTTTATATGTTCTATTACAGGTTTTAAATGAGCACAAATAAGTACGGGATCATGTCTTAAATTTTGAGAAACTGTGCAGATACATGTAGATTTTATCACACTTTGTGATTGTTGATAATCTTTGGAATAGTAAACACAAGTATGTAAGGACAGCTGCCCCTTAGACCCGCCGAAATGAGCAGATTGAATTTCTGCCCCATATTTACATCCATAATTTTCGGAGAAATCAATGTGCAATAGGCCATCTGTGGATGTAATATTTTGCTTGATTAAATTAACTGCTCTAAACTGATTGTATTGGTTTGCAAGGTGCTGCATAAATGTATTTAGGTTTGTTTTTAAAATATTGATAAGCAATCGTTGTGATGTTTTGACTTTTTCCTTTATAGTTTTCTTGACTTGTTTTTCTTCACCTTTAATAGTCACTGTAATATTTTTAGTGACCCATCTTTCATAACATATTGTATCACTGCCGTTAATGACATTGAAATTTACCTTTTTATCAGTACATTGTGAACATTTTCGTTCTAGACAAGCGACATTAGGCTCATTACTGCAGCAAAGGGACTTTGCAAGGAGAGAAGCTTTAGAATAAGACAAAATTTTTGCGTTGTGCAAAGCATAAACAATATAATCATTATTGGTGCATACTGAACATAAGCAGGTGTTTCTTAATGCGGCTGTGGGGAATATGACCCAAAAAGGACGATGACGCCGGAAAGTCTCATATGAAACCTTTAACCCGGACTTGTTAATAAATATCTTATGTAGATTTAATAACGTATCGTTTAAAAGCCGTATTTGTTTTTTTACTTTTCGACGGGTAATAGTTTCTTTTTTGCCTGCAGTCAATCTACTGTTCTCATCGTCCAGTAAAAAACTATGTATCTTTTCTTTTATGCTGACTTGATCAGTTGTTCTTTGGACTTTATTTTTTTCAGTCTTAATATTTGCATTCGATATTTAGCAAGTCTTCTTTCTAAAAGCTGTAATTTCATAGTTAAAAACTCGTTCTTTGCCTTCAATCGACGCCTATTTCGAGCGCTTACAGCTTTTCCACATGCGATTCTTGAAAAACTCGAACTTGGGCTTGAAGGTGGTGTATCATTAAGTATTTTGTCGGTTCGTTTTTTGATTTTCTCTTTCTCTCGCCTGAGTTTTGATTTTTCACGCCACATTTTTCTCATTTGGCGTTGCTGTCTGGGCGTGAAGTCTTTAATAGTCTTAATCAATCCGTCTTGTTTTTTACGCTGATATCGCTCCCTATCTTTCCTACGTCTCTCTTCTAGAGAAGCAACGTCTAATTTAGCTCGAGCCCTACGCATACTCAATTTTTTTTGCTCTCGTCGGCGTTTCTTCTTCTCTTCATCACTTAGATTTGACCTAGACCTACTTGATCGAGGCATTTTACCTAAAACAAACATAGTACCCTAAATATTAAATTTTATCTTTGAGGAATGAATGGGATAGGTATATCAGCGGTAGAGACTTTGTTTTAATATTTTGGGAACCTACTAATCAAATTACATTTAATAAAAAATAAGCCCTAAAACCTTGTCTAATAGTGAATTTATAGTGAACATAAACTCTTCTGTGGACATTTGTATCTCCTGTGGTCATATGAAACCACAGAAAAGATGTCCACAGAAAATACAATTAGAGTAAACTGAGCAATGGCGTTTTTATATTTGAGGTTAGAATACAAGTAAATGTAAAATTAGAAAATACTCCTTGAATGGTATTACGGATATTTATTTAATAAATATTAATTAGTATACTTACCAAGTAATACTAGGAACAGGAAAGTAGCACTGATCTATTACACAACTAATGAAATTAATATTTAAAATTCAATTAATTAGCTCCTGTACACAGTCTCCATTTAGCCGAAGCAGGCAAGTGGCCGATATTCAGTGCTACCAATATAAAAAATATTTCATGTTTGGTAGTTATGTTACAAAAATAAAAAGCTTGAATTTTTAGGTCCACAGAGAAGATGCAAAGTCGTATAACCGAATGTTTATTTGAATTTTTTTACAATATATTGCGGTAATAATTTTTGACGTGATAAAATAATGAACACTATGATATATTGCAATAAATTATGAATCATGCTCTCTAATTTTACCTGTTTAAACAAAGCAATATTCCTTTATATATTAGCATTGCTTATCTGAACAGTCCACAGAAGGGGACATTCAAACATAAATACATGCAAAAAATATAAAAAAATAAAATAATTTGACTGTTTGAGTCTACTATTTTAAAAAATGCTTTAGTGTTTGAATATTTTTTAAATTAAAAGGATCATTTATAGTTTATTTTTATAGCTACTGTACATGAACATGCGTATATGTATGACCCATATATATATTATATATATATAAATTACAAAAAGAATTTGATATTTTATGCAAATGGTCACACGATGTAGGGTTAGTATTAAACACGCAAAACACCAAATTAATGCATATCCATTATAGTCATATTAAAACATCGCACCAAATCAAGTTAATTGCGCATAATCATATTTGTCTGCATCAGGGTGGCGTGTTTTGTGCGTGTGATGGTGTTGAACAAAATTTGCTATCAATAACAAGCCCAAGATAAGTATAAAAGTATAAACTTATCTTGACTGAAATGACTTGTAACTAACTTAGATCAATTATGGGTAAATTCAAACTAGTTAAAAACAGAATACCGTTCGGTATGCTGCTGCAACTATATAACGCCCTGGCAGAGAGTGCAATCATGTATGGACTTACTAACTATGGTCGCACATTCAAAACATATATTGAACAAATTTATATTTTACAATTACGAATTCTAAAAATAATAGTACCACAGCAAATAAAAAATGAATTTAAAAATAACGAATCACAATTGTTTAAATATTGCAAGGTGTTGCCGGTCCAAAATAAAGTCGACATGTTATTACTAATGGAAAACTTTTTTAAATATCGTGATAATGTTATCAATCATAATAAATTTACTAGAAACTTCAAAACAAAATTTATCCAAACCATTAGTGCAAATATTTTTTTATGGAGAAAGAATAACAGAATACATTGTGCCTAAACTTATTAATAAACTCCCATTAATATTACGAAATACAGTAAATAAAAAAATATTAAGTATAAACTTAAACAATACTTTCAAAGTATTCAATAAATGTACCAAACACATAAACTTCAACTTTTAGTATCAACCTGTATAGCTCGCAATAAACGTTGTCCACGTGAACCGGTCCATGACAACGCAAGTGCAGGCGCTGTCGCCTGTCAGTTGGTTGTATTTCTAGTTACGAAACTGGAACCTGAGTGGCTGTTCTGTGACGCGTCGATTAGTCGGTATTATTAATAAGGTATTGTTAATAAGGACTGGGCAACTCCCATACAAACCTATAACAGATTTAAGGGGGCCAAAAAAAATGTAAAAATGTATATATATATATATATATATATATATTATAGGTATATAAAGGTTATATATATATATAATATATAAATATACAATATATATGCTACATTCATTCATATATGTATATTGTATATATAGACTGAAAAATCAAACAAAACACAGATAACATTTCCACAAGTATGACTTGATTACGAGTGGGTGAGGGCACTCGTAATGAAATCACACCTGTGATAAGGTAGTCACATCAGTGATATTCAAAAATAAGAATTATTGAAAATCGGTGATTATTAGTCATATCGGTGATTTCGAAGTCGCATTCGTAGGCACGTTTAGTGCTCCTTGTGAGGATTTTCGGCCTGTCACTCCTAACAGGTAAAAAATATCTAGTTCTTTTAGTAAATTCTTTTAGGAAGTTCTTTTAGTAGATAATTCAAAAATAGGTCTCCAGGTATGTTCACAGTTATA
Source organism: Scirpophaga incertulas (assembly GCA_036419045.1). Lineage (NCBI taxonomy): Eukaryota > Metazoa > Arthropoda > Insecta > Lepidoptera > Crambidae > Scirpophaga > Scirpophaga incertulas. The sequence continues at coordinate 16,257,445 of CM071629.1, read as the reverse complement.
TAATATGTGTATATACATAAGTTAAGCTAAAAAAAATGTAATATTGACTATAGAAGTTATTAAATAAATATTATTATTATAAAAAAAATACCCTCTCTCAACTCAAAAATTTAAGTACTCTTAGTTGAATGGTTACTAGAAAAAGTTATGACGAAATTGAAGACTTTATTCATTATCATGAGCTGTCATCAAACACTTATTTTAAGGTAACCTTACGTTGTATAATATAATTAATACACGTATAATATTCTACAAACAAACACACGTCACGTATTCTTCACTCTTGCACACACACGCATACACACACACAAACACACACAGTGACTACTACATGTTTCAGGTTTCTTTTCTTTTTATTTTTATATTTATCTTTAATTGCTAGTACTGCATTAATTTTTAACCACATTTAATTTCACCCACTTTAGAGATGATATATTTAAAAAGAACATCAAATCTATTGGGTTGGTGCATGATTATTGCGGCTTTTTTTAAACAAATTATATTCGACAAAAACAATAACAAAATTTAGCAAAGACATCTTTAAATGATTATTCCGGAGCATATTCACCATCTACTTCAATTACGGCTTCCCATTTGCATGGCAGCCGGTCGATTCCACGGGCGAAAAAGTTGCTGTTCTTAGAGGAAATCCAGTCTTTGACGGCGGCCACCAAGTCATCCAAGTGGTCGTAAACTTCGTTCGTGAGCCAATTTTTCAGCGATCGATTGACGTGATAGTCTGTAGGTGCTTCTGTGGGAGAATATGGCGGATGAGAAAGCAGTTCGCAGCCCTTATTGGCGATAGATTCGACGACACGACGCTCAACATGTGGACGCGCATTATCGTGGTGGAAGACGATATGGTTCTTTTTGCGCGGTCTTTTCGTCTCGATTGCAACATGAATGCGGTCAAGTTGAGCCAGATAGACGTCGCTGTTGATATTTAATTACCGCTTGCCGTTTTTGTCCGGAATCCGCCACTGTTGACGCTCATCGTTGTCATTCCATCAATAACAAATCCCGTTTGAGATGATATCCCAGTGGATAATTCCACTTCTGTCCTGTGCCTGGTCGTTGAAATTTGATGGTCGACCTCTTCTTTCTTCATCTGCGAGATTTGTATCGCCCGATTTGAACTTCTTGAACCATCTTTCAACTTGGCTTTTGCTGATTGTTCCTTAGTCAAAAAGTTCGTTAAGATCACGGAATGACTGTGCTGCATTCCAACTTTTCTCGAAGTGGTAGAGCATAATATGGCGAATATGGATATGATTTTCAATACGCATCTTCACTAACTGGAAACTAAATAAAGGATTATTTTCATGGGAAAAATTAAAAAAAAAAAACATATTTTAAAGAAAAAAAAGTTGCGAAAAAAAGTCGCAATAATTATGCACCAACTTTTTACTATCATATCTCTGCCACAACAATACAAAAATAAGTTTTATACCCAGATTTGTATATTTTTTCTAACTTGAAATACAGGATAGGTCACAAGCTAAGCAAATGAATATTAACACATTGTAATATACAAATCAAATTCTTTTAAATCTTAACATAGTCTGAATAAATTAAATATAATAATAATATATACCAATAATCTAACTAAGAATAATTTGGTTATGTCCTCTGTTTTTCCATTGTTGTTAACAGCCATTCTAATATCATATTTTTCGCTTTTTCATAGATCTGTCTGTAATTTTTGCATTTTTTACGCTTATAGGTAAATATACTCAAGTAAATCTATATTTTATGGTATATAATATATATAAGCATTCTGCAATTACCATTGTATGTATAACAAATTTATGGAATTGACGAAACCAGTCTTGTGCAAAAATAATGCCCACTATAAATTCAACAAAAATAATGTCGACTATTTCACTATATATTTGTGATTTCACAGGCTTTTGCAATTTCCAAAACAGATTTTCCTATTTATTGAGCTGCTATAAAAATGCAGTAAAAGTATCGTTAAAGTTGAACTAAACGTTTGCAGTGCAGCTAACTTCAAAGTCTCCACTGGTATATTTTGGTTTATAATAGTTTGATACTTCACAAATCGTGCCATTATTTACAGATTTTCAATTAAGTGCTATTTTTACAGGCGTTTGGAACGATACAGCTGCTCACACGTGGAACTTAATTGCTATGTTATTGATCTAGGTTGGCCTTTTGAAATATTGTATTGCTATTGTCTTCGCGGAGTACTATCATGGAATATTGATTAAAATGAAACGACTTCAAAATCGGATTACAATGAAATCCTATACTCGACAAAGAAATCGATACGGTCAAAGCTAAAAAAATATAGAAACCCAACTTTATCAACTTAAATATAAGGTAGAGTATATCTACATATTTTTCTAACTTTAAAAATATACACTCGGCTACAAAATATCGACTCATGGCGTTAACTTAATAAAAATATTATCAGTTTATAGCATTATAAATAAAAAAGTAAGTATTTTTTGTCAACAATTCTTTCGATCATTTATCATAAAATATTTCACTTTATCATCTGTACCTCTGCAAACATGCAATAGAAACGACCACGATTTACGAGTAGATTCCTTATAACGAGCGGTATATAGAACGTTAAAGATTTTACATAATTATTCTTTATAAATCAATCGAAAGATACTTCAAGTGTTCAAAATAGTGGTTTAAATGAATAATATTATTAAAACCATAATACATATAAATAAATGTAGAGGTTCATATCATTTGTTTTAAATAACGCCGTTGGTCGATTTGTTTGCCGCTCTGATGTTTAGATCTCGACTATATACTACTTGTATATCGTGAGGAAGTTTATTTTGTGTATAAAATAAACCCATTTTTCAAAATATCCTTTATCCTGTTATTGCTGTTATTTTACGTATTATAATTTATACTAATTCAGTGGCCTGGATATCTACTGTCCATAATTTAATAATTAAAACAAGGAAAGATATATGCAATATATTTTATGAACTACTAGTAATCACTAATAATCTTTTTTCAACGTAGACGTTTACTGGACCTTATTGACGTCAAACTTAATGTTATGTTTAACATTTAAACGGCACACAGAACTTAAGAGCTACATAACCTTGTACGTGAAATTGGGAGTGCCTTCCCGAGGAGAGAGGCAAGGAATTTAAAGTATGTATTTATTTGAATCCATTATTTTCATTGCATTATTTTGACAATGAAGCAGACTGGTGCTATGCGGTTAAAAGCCAATTGCCCAAGTAGTACACGTAGTTTCTATTTGACTTCATATCTTAATTTTATTAAAGATTCCTGTAAGATTCGCAGCAAATCTGCATCCTCCAGAAGAACCACAGTGTATGTTGCCAACTTATGACATAACATACAAAGTCCCAATCTCGATGTCATATCTTACCTTTTAAACCGGGACATAGTAAAGTTAACACTGCGAGTTTCCGGCAGAATTAGGTAAGACGAAGGTACTCAAGTAGACCCTAGTATAAAGTATCCCTCCGATAAATCCATAAAATCTCCATTCAATAAACTAGCCGTACCTGTGTTACCGACCACTATAACTTCCTATTATGCCGCATTAGACAGTAAACGAATGTAAACTACATTATGGTTCCGTTCGTTATTCCTCTGTCGTGACCTAGATATGTAAATTTCTTGAAAAACGTTCCACTTCCTTTGGTATTTATCAAGCCTACCATATAAATTACAGCTGGAGAACGTATTCTAAGCCTAGTGAAATGAATGCACTTTTAGTTTATAAAACCAAAATAATTAAGCTTTAAAGGCTTATACTCCAAATTTATATTTTTATTATTAATTTTACATTCAATCGTTACCTGATTTTTACAGAAATAGGCATATTACTGCAAAGAAAATAAGTGTCAACTTTATTATTGATATTCTAAGTAATGTATCAAAAGCTTCAATATAAAGTAAAAAAATGTAAGTAACATACTCATGTGATCGTTTATATACGCAGAAAAGAATATGATCAAAAAATATAATCATCATCACAGCTCATATACGTCCCCACCGACGGGCTCGAGCCTACCGTAACTACGTTAGGGCGATTAGGCCGCCCAGTGCGGGTTGGTTGACTACGTACACCTTTGAATTGTTTCGCAGATGTACGCAGGTTTCCTCACGATGTTTTCCTTCACCGTAGGAGCGTCGGATAAATGTACATATGAAATTCGGAACGAAAAACACATTGGTACACGGTGGGGATTAGATCACGGGCCTCCCGATTCTATGCGGCGCACAAACCAGTGCCGAGACCACAGCGCTAGCGACGCGCGGCGACGGTTCTGGGACGCTCCCCCCCATTCGACATCCTGGCCGACATGTACGCGGCGACGACGTATACGTCGCGGCGTGTCGACCGGGGGAGCGATGGGGGGAGCGCCCTGAAACCCGCGTGCGAAGTGCATAAGCGGGAGTGGCACCGACGGATTGTGGCGGCCTGGCGTGCGCAGCTCGAATCACGGATCTGCGCGCGCCAGCGGGCCGTCGGTGCCGTACTCCCGCACCTCGAAGCTTGGCTCCACGGGAAGGAGGAGGTCACCTACCGATTGACTTAGATACTCACCGGGCACGGCTGCTTCGGTGAGTATCTGTGTCGAATAGGACGGGAGGGATCGACACATTGCCACCACTGTGCATCCGACCTCGACTCGGCCCAGCACACGCTGGTGGAGTGCTCCGCGTGGGTTTCCGAGCGCCGAGTCTTGGTCGCAGAGATCGGGCGAGATCTGTCTCCGCCGGCATTGATTACGGCAATGCTGGCGGACGAAGGAGGTTGGAGGGCTGTGGCCTCCTTCTGTGAAGCAGTAATGCTCCGCCAAGTGGGGTCGGGAGATGGCCGATCCCGCTCGAAGGAGGCGGCGCCGGGCTCGGTAGGACAGCTGCGGCGCCGGAACAAAAAAAAAAGCGCTAGCGACGCACTACAAACCATAATAGGTAACACCAATTCATTTGAAAGTAAATAAACCAAAAACGGACTTCGAAATTTACAAGCGGCTTTTATTATATTTCAAATTGAATACATTTCTCTTCTATATAATGTTTTATAATAAAGTTATGGTTCACGTCTTTTGACTCGTCTGGCGTAGTAAATAATGCTCTAAAGAAGATCACATCAATTAGGGGAATTGTGGCCTTATAAAATGGCGACTTCGGTGGCAATATGCAAATGATGCTATTGGATTTACAAGCATCTATAGGTTGTGTAAATCGTTTAACATCAGTTGAAACACAAGTCTCTTTGCTGCCTTTATAAAGAAGCCTCTTAGATGTACAAAACCAGATTATTACGTGCCCAGTGTAGTACTTTTTGTAATATTATTAATTCTTTATAAAATAACGTTATCTACGTACATGGATATGTCACGCTCACCTGTCGATGGGCATATACTACGGATCCAAGCAATTTCCACGTTCCCCCACGTCTGTCCATTCGCACCATGCGCAGAATTTGGAAAAACCGTAGTCCACGTAATGCCGAAGCTGCGAACACCTGCCCTGATGACCCCATCCCCAGCACCACCAAAGAAGCCAGTATGGTTGTAACATCTGTACAATAATCAAAAGGTTATTCAGGCATACCATTTTGAATACCTCACATACCATACATAACCTTACGAATAAGAAACTTTGGAAAGCATGAACAGTATGGTTGAAACACAATTTAGTCTAATTGTCACACAAATATTTTATGTAAATATAAGACTTGCATCATTTTTTATGGACATCATTGTTAGAACTGGATTGTCAGAATTTAAATTGATCCACATGGGAATCAGCGGTATTCAAACAAAAAACGAACATGAAAAAATCAACAATCGAATTGAGAAATTTCTCCATTTGAAGTCGGTTAAAAATGATCAAGGCAGTAAAGGAAAAAAAATGAAGAAATCCTGTCACACCACGTAAGATTTTAAGCGATTATCTCGAGCGATTTATCTCACGCAACCAGAAACAATGCTCAGGGGAAAAATATTTGCGCAAGTGTAAAAACGTTAATTATTAGTTAACAGACTATAATGTGCACGTTATCTGAATTCAGTGATAGTTTGGTGGGATATTAGCTATGATGGAATAATTGAGCCTTATTTTTGTCAAAGAGGTAATATTGGTACAAGTGTACTAAGATATCATCTTTAACAACAAAATATTCCATAACCAAGAATGCCAATTTCATACTGCCATACCTTAGAATCTAACAAAACATAATATACTTTCAATAACACGCTGTTGGTTATTAAAGATAATAAATAAATAGCAAATGTTCCTTATAGCAAGAATCACGCAAAGGCTAGATTGTAAAACTCGATCCACCCAAACTTGGTTAGAAACGAACGTCCCATCTGAAGACCGTCCGTCGTGTCGTTTTAGGATCGTATCTTAAAATCAAACTCAAATTTAAATCTCTGTTTGAATATATTTAGAAGGATGGTTGATTTAAGTTTGAGTTTCATCATAAATAAATATTCTACATTTAACTACTTATGACTTGCCTATTTTATGGTGACAATAAGTAACTACCTATGTAAGCTTCAAAAAAAGAGCATATTCTCATTTAAAAGGCCGGCAACGCATCTGTGACTCCTCTGGTGTTGCGGGTGTCCATGGGCAACGGTTATCGCTTACCATCAGGTGATCCGTTTGCTCGTTTGCTGCCCTATCCTATAAAAAAAAGCGAAGATATGAAATATTTATTATGCCGATTCGTTGGGTCAGAGTCTCCTAGCAAGTTTTATTTCGAGATTTTTTCTATCTGTATCAAGTTTGTGTAATCAATTTTCTTTGGTATAATTATTAATACACTTCTCATCAAAAAAATCGAAACACTTCCGTTTTCATTGTTTCTGTCCGAATTTAACACAAAAAAGAATTCATACGATGAAAAAAAAAACATAAATGTATAGCTGGCAGTTTGGCCATTACAGTAATAAGCGAAAATTCTAAATTCAAAATTAGAATTTCATTTGTTTATCTTATAAACGAAATGAATCACTGTTTTGAGACAAATGTGTGTTTAGGGTTGGAGTACATTTAGGTTTAAAAACTAAAAATTGGCGCCTATCCTTAAACGTTTTGTTTTTTATTTCAATACTGTGACTTTGGGACGTCTGAAAAAAGATTATTTTTCTAAAACGTATGGATACTTCGCCCACAGAAGCCGCCCAAGTTGTGGCATTGCTGGATTCTGGCCTTAGTCAGCGTGTTGTGGCTGCAAGACTGCATCTAAGCCTGTCATCTGTTCATAGAGTCTATAAACGTTATCGGGAGACTGGTTTGTTCACGCGCCGTTCAGGATCTGGCAGGAATCGGGTCACTTCTGAGCGAGATGATCGATTTATTGTAACAACTTCTTTAAGAAATCGACGCCTTAACGCTTTTCAACTGCAGCAGCGGCTTCGTGTTGTACGAAGGGTGGCTGTAAGTGACTCTACAATTAGAAGAAGGTTGAAGGATCGTGGACTGGTACCGCATAAGCCAGCAAATGGGCCGAAATTAACTGCAGACCATCGAAGAGCGCGCCTTAACTTTGCACGTGAGCACCTAAATTGGTCATACCTACAGTGGAGCAAAGTTCTCTTTTCTGATGAGTGTAAAATTATGCTGTATGGTAACGACGGAAGGAACAAGGTCTACAGAAGAGACGGAGAACGCTATGCAGAATGCTGCATTGAAGAAAAGGTCAGCTATGGTGGCGGTTCGTGGACGGTTTGGGGAGGAATCAGCGCCGACGGTAAGACAGAGCTTGCTTTTGTGTCTGGGCCACGTCTGCCTGCACTAAACTGTCATCGGTACGTCGAAGAGTGTCTCGAGCCTCATGTGATGCCCTATGCACATTTTATTGGCAACGGCTTCATATTCATGCACGACAATGCTAGGGCTCACACCGCGGGCGTCGTACGAGATTATCTTAACGAAGTCGATATCTCTATTATGGAATGGCCAGCAAGAAGCCCGGACATGAATCCCATTGAACATCTGTGGGATGAATTAAAGAGACGAATTCGAGCAAGAGATCCTGCCCCAGAAACACTTAGCCAGCTGCAAGATGCAATCCAAGAGGAATGGGACAATATACCACAGCATGTGATCGTGACTCTCATCCGATCGATGAAGAACCGTATGGAAGCAGTAATTAGAGCTCGGGGAGGGAATACAAGTTATTAAATAAACGTTTTTTAGCTTTTTTTTTCATTTACGTGTGTTGTTTTATCCATTTCCTTTATACTCCATACGGAATAAAAATGACTCATTTAACAAAATACGAAACCTATGAAAAATTCATTTAAATTTAGAACATTAACATTAAGATTTGATAAGCTCATATTACTCACTATTAAACGACATTTAACATTTATTCCAAATGTACACATTTTTCTGATAATCCTGACAAAACGTAAACTTGCAAGGTGTTTCGATTTTTTTGATGAGAAGATATACGTATAATTACGTAGCAAATATTTTACGTACAAGATTCAGGCCTATAGCCGTGAATTTTTCATTGTAATTTCAATATTTATGGCAATTATATATAAATCAAATAATATATAAGTTATATTTTTACCTAATGCAATTTGATTCATGCTTAATTTTATATATATTTATACATATTTAATAAAAGCGAGAATTTTATTACTTCAATTTATCCACAAGCACTAGACAACATTGTTTGCTCAAACTTGTGCCAAAAGTGAAAAGTCAGCTGAATCATAAAATAAATAACTACAAATTAAAAAATAATTTTATATATATTTATTTTCATAAAAGCGATTTTTTTTAAATGTATTTGAAAGTTATTTGGGACATACAAACTCTAAGTACAAAAAATATACATTTTTTTATACTTGTATTTTTTTCAGTAAATTAATGTATGACATTACGTAACAATTGAGTTAAGAAGTAACAATTTCGTTACTTCCAATTATCCACAAGCACTCATCAACATTGTTTGCTCAAACTTGTGCCTATTAACAAAAACAAAAAGTAAATCAATAAATAAATAACTAGAAATTAAAAAATAATTTTATACATATTTATTTAAATAAAAGTGTATTATTTAACTAAGACATATAAACTGTAAGACTTCGTCACATTTTTTGCATTAGTATTTTTGTCGGTAAATTAATGTATTACGTAACAATTAAGATGTAACAATTTCATTACTTCCATTTATCTAGCACTAGACTGTTGTAAGCGACTGTTGTTGTAGCAAACAGTGTTTTGTTCGCTCTAACTTGTGCCTATTAACATAATGTAAAAATTCAGCTGAATCATAAAATAAATAACTACAAATTATAAAAAAAATTCGTTTGAGCAATTTGTATTTCTATCATAAGCTTATAAATATTAAAATGTAAGAAAGTTATGTAGGAGGAAGATTGCTATCTGAATAGTGTAACTCTAATTTAACAAAAAACATATGTTCGACTATAACTGGCTATCTTGTCTCATGAAAGCATTTGTGAACAGTAATTGCTAAATCCGACTTGTTTGATTCATGAGTTTAAGCACATACAATAATTCCCGTCAATTCAAAAAAAAAAATACAAGGAACATACATAATTATATCTAAGTGTTTAGTTTTGGTATAGGTACTTCAAGATAATTAAAGATAAACTTTAACAAGACCTAGAAATTGACCTATAAATATAGACACTTACATTTTTAATTAAACTGTAAATAAAATAATTAAATTTTAACAAAAAGAGACTACATGCTTGTATTTTATTCTCTTGCAAAGTAGAGTAAGCAAAATCTATTGTAATACTGTTAAGAAGCACAGCATTCAAGTTTATTTAAAAATCCTAACTTGTTTCTGCCATTTATAATCTCATCTATTTAGGAGCCTTGCTAATTGTTGTGGTGATTGCTACGGGGCGCCTGCAATATTGTCGGTCGTGCGACAGCAGAGTGGAAAATGAAACATTAATAATGAAAGCGTGGTTGAATAATTTGGGTAGGTTCATTTTATTGTCCCCAGTAGGAATATCGTGTGGCTATGTTTGGCGGTTAGTACGGTCTCGGGTGGGCCGGCTCCCCAGAGAGCAGCGGCCGCACGAAACTGGAGCCAGGGGAAGGAAAATGCGAAGGTCACAGCAGATTGGTCGCACCTGAAATAGGGTCACTTCGTCACGCTTTATTGACGGAACGTGACTTTTACTTGGAAATGAAAGTACTGAGGCATGTGAATTTCACAATATCGTGCGACAATTGTTTAGCTAAAAGATTTGATGCTCTTAACAGTATGCAATTCAACTATATTTACACTACTACCTTTAAGATTTCGAACATTGCCTTTGCCCACGAACGTATCTTTTCAGTACTATGAGAGTTGATATACTCGTATTTTATCTAATTTAAATTAGAATTAAAAAATATTTTTTTACAATTATTGCTACAACTTTTATTTTTAACGCTAAGCCGTGTGGAAAATTTTGTGGCTTTTATTTATTAATACGACATATAAATAATTATTTAAGAGCAAGGCAGTGTCAGTAGTAGATATCTGACAGTTATATATATAGGATGTCTTACGATGGTGATATTTGGTGTATCTTTTTTGATCATATTCTTGTGAATTTTACTGATACTTTTCATTGCGATAGCTCATGCGCAGTGTCACATGTAGAGTGTAAGATTAGTGATCAAATGTATAATGAAATAAAAATAACTTCGTGAAACATTGAAAGTTAATATTAAAAATGTTTAACTCTAAAGTTAACGTTAAACCTTAATTGATTAACACACGATCAAAATTGAATCTGTTATATCGTTGTAATACTGATCTACTTATTGTTGGGTTTTGTTCTGCAAGTCATGTTAAGTACCGTCAAACGTGGCAACTTTGCCCTTCAGGTATAACTTTGCCCGACAGGGTATTTTTCAGTTTATTTAAAAAATAACGCCAACGTTGTTTATTCTCTGTAATTTATAGTCTATTCTGAAAACATGGTTATATTTCTGGCAACATCGACAATCTCATGGTCTGCTACGTCACTTCAGTAATATGGCAGCAGTGATTGTATTAGGACGTGTTTTTAGCGGGCAAATCGGAGTTCAAAAACTTTTGTCGAAAATCATACTTCCAGTTATAGCAGGTATGTATTTTTTTAAAATATCTTTATTTACCATTAATAAACGTGTTTAGTTGATAATTTGACGTAAAAGCTTTAGCGGAATAGATTTTATGGAGGTGGGCAATGTTACCTTGGCTTAGACTGACACTGATTGGCAACATTGCCCATCAAAATTCTAACGTTAGGGTTGTTATATAAAGATATTTTAATTTAATAATATATGAACACTTACAAAAAGCCAAATAAAACTTAATATTAATACAAACTTATGCAAAAACACTAATTTCACCTGTCATTATTATTCGATTGATAAAATCATTAGTGGGGTTAACTATGAAAAATAGTTTTCTTTTCTTTTACATTTACTACCTATCTATCTGTTTATCAACTAGTACCATTTTAATTAAATCGATTGGAAGTATTTGCATTCACCCCGATTATCTCTATGCGTTCACTGATGCTTTTGCTTTGGGTCTAGGATATTCAATTATGAAGATGGCATGTATTATATTTACAATGGATCAACGGAATGTTGGGCTTTGATTTGCGTGCATGTGGGTGTGGTGCTTTTGAGTAGGTATTTCTTTGTTTACAGAATGAATAAACAATCCCGGAAAAATAATCAGCGCTGTAGAAGATTAGTAGGGTCCAGAAGCTATAAAAATTATTCGATACAAATGTTGGAGCTGGCTGCCGAAATGATTGAAAAAAAAAATTATATCTAGTCGGGAAGCCGAACAACAATTCGGAATTCCTCGCCGGACATTTATGATCTCGCATTATATTCCTTTCGCATAACATATTCAATTAAGTACTTACGTCTATTTTTATAATTATTTACAATATAATTTTCTTTGCGATTATTCTTTAATAAAGCGTATTTTTAAATACATATTTGTTTTAATTTTCAAGAGCAGTGTATAAATATAGCGACAACCCTAGATCACTTTAACGGTTGTATGGAGAATGCTCTAGAAAAGTAGACAACTTTGCCCACTCGCTTTTGTTGCCATTTATTTATTCCACTCGTTTTAAATCGTATACTTTGTGGAGCTTTGCTCATTAGGTAATTAAGTTTTTATTTCAAAATCTCAGAGCTTATTTTATACTGGATTTGTAGACATGAAATGTCATATGGGCAATGTTGTCATTTTTTTTTATTTTTGGCCCACTTTTTAAAATGCCTTATAACTTTATAAGTTTACTATATAATGTGTTTATTTATTGAATTTTATTTGAAAATATATATATATGATTGACTAGTCAAAAGATATCACGTCCATCGTTGACCATTTCGAAAATAAATTCGCCTAAACTGGCCTAAAGTAACAAAAGCGGGCAAAGTTGCCACGTTTGACGGTACTCGCGCTCGCGGTAGGTATGCGTCGCGCTGTATTCGCACATGTCGGTACGTGTTATTCACGGAGTGACGTAGTGCGTATCTCTTTGTTAATAGTAGATCGTAGCTAAAGTAACTGCTTTAACAGTTAACGTATTTGAGGAAGATTAACGGAAGTTAATTCGTCCGTTGATCTTTTTATTAACTTGAAATTAATCCGTTTATTGCAATAGTAGTATTTCATTGAAAAAACTGAGCCTGGTACTGACCAGGCTGACAAATAACTGTATTTGTGCTAGAAAAATTTATCTAACATTTGTCTATATTTTAAATAAACGATAGTTCACAAACTTACAAAAATGGAAATACTCGTATGTATATATATAAAAGCTTACTTGGGCCTCTTATTCTCAATTAGTTTATTGTTTGTATATATGTATATTACACAATATGTTTATTATCGTTGTAGGTATGATAGTTTGACAATATCACGATTGGCTTTATGGTGATATTTTCACACTATTTACATGCTACTGATACATATTTAGTTTTTAAAAATGTTGATGGAAGCCTGATAAGTTACCTGTATTTCAAATTAATAACGAAGCTTACCTATTATGCAGAACGGCCGCCTCAAAAACTTGAGGCGACCTATTGAACCCTGATATCTTGACCGGCATCCTGACGACCACAATCTGCAGAAAAATACACCATACTTAATATAAAAAATTGAAATTAAGACTATCATTTTACTATCACTACATAGAATAAAACAAAGTCGCTTTCTCTGTTCCTATATTCCTATGCATGCTTGGCCTTGAATCTTTAAAACTACGCAACGGATTTTGATGCGGTTTTTTTAATAGACAGAGTGATTGAAGAGGAACGTTTATCTGTATAATAACATCCATTAAATAGTGGTGAAATGCTGTTATTTTAAGGTTTCTAATGTGATGTTGTAAATAAATACATTTTTTCCGCTTACATTGCAAACGATTATATCCAACGTTTACAGATTTTCTGTAGTGTACTTAGCATCAGCATTGCACCCGAGCGAAGCCGGGACGGGTCGCTAGTCGATAATAATTTGAAGTCTTAATTTAACCTCCATTAAATCTAAGCAGCATATAAGTAGAGCGATTTATAACTAATAATAAATGTTATATCTATAGCCTGCATATGGTATTCATAGATTTGAAGGAGACCATAGGACCGTGAGATGACCGTGACCATAGGAGAGTGAGGTGAAGTTTGCGAAAAGGGAACGCCTGGTAAGTATGAAAAGTTAATCCGAGCAATATACTTTAAAATAAGTAGGTACGCATGTCTAGTCAGCTGTTGTGATTATTGAGTTTGATGTCGCTGTTAGGCCTGCACCAAGGATTGGCGTTGAGTCGCTACCCCTCCCAGTTTCTTTAGTATCTTTAGTTTTTCAGGGCAAGGGCATCTATAGCCCTGACATCGCGCCTTTTTTTTATGTCAGGAAAATGCTTTTCGCATACCCCGCGGGGTATTACGGGGTTATGTCGGACTCTCCGCGCGGTGCGGTGGGGGGACGAGTAAAAGCGCGCGGCCTACCGACTAAAAACCTGACAATGTCCCTTACTGACGCCTTGCCGCGAGAGCTATGATTGTCGATGTGTCCTCCCCCCCATCAGATGAGGGGGGGACACGCCGAAGAGAGCTGCATCGCGGCGTGACGAGGTCATGGGAACTCACGAGAATATTCGTCGGCGTTGGCCCGCGTCGTGCGGGCCCCTCTCGCCCCCCTGTTGTGTTGGGGGCGTCAATTCCACCGGGGCATCCAGGGGATCGACGACTGACGGTGATCTTTGAATGGCAGGGACCGCCCTTCCCGGGCCGGGATACGGCCGGTATTCCCGGTTCACGTGGATAGATGAACTAAGATTGCATGTTGCTGAAATGCGTATATTAAGATAGATGTGTGGAGTGACAAGAAAGGATAGCACACATCCATATTAACTCTATAATAAGGAATAAATATATCAGGATATCAGTCTGAAAGAAACTCCTATTATCGAAAAATTGAGAGAAAAAAGACTTTCCTAGTATAAGTAAGTATTAAGAAGAGTGAATGATCATGTTACTAGGAAAGTTATGATATGAATGTGAAGTCCTACATAATCACCATGGCACTTGGTTGCGGTGGTATTCATGAGGATTTTCAGCCTCTCCTCTGGAGAGGAATATCTCATTGTTCGCCATATCTCTTTATTGTCCATATGCAATGTATGGATATGTTCGGCTGTTTTTGCCAAATCCAGGACAATCCAGCATCATATGTCATACCGATTCAATCTTTGTACAATTTATTAGAGTATGTGTAGGACTGGAAATGTATAAATCGACAAAAATCCTTCCAATGTTATTTTTTACCATATATCTTGAAGATTTATGACAAAAATTTCGCAATTTTTGAGATTTATTATATTCTAACCAAATTTGAACCAATAGACTTTTAGTCTCTATACAAAGTGTATAAATTTTCTGATACTTATTTCTTTCTAATTCAAATCTGAGGTGATCCCATTAAATATTATGACTCTTACTGAAAATAGCATTCATCGGCAAAAGATTACAATTTCTCCCCTAAGATTTTTTCCTGTATCTATAAAAGTTATATCCATACTCTCTAGTCTTAATAGTCTAAAAAAATCGAAGTATATTAGTAAAACCTAACTAATATACATAAGTATATCAAAGCTATCTCCCAAACTATATCGAGAATCGAAACTCATTTAATCACTTATCTTTGTTATCTATATAACAGCAATGCGCTTTGAAGTTTGACGCATAATTGGGTAACGTAAAGCCGACACCGAGGTCGGAGGTCAGCTCCCAGCGGTTAACCTAGTAATTCGAATTTCATTTTACCGCGATTAACTGGACACTAACAAATAAATACACCTTTACAGTTATTTTTAGTCCAACAAACCGTTACATATTTAAGTTTAATAATTTCAATAGAATCTATTAAGCTAACCGGCAACATACCATGAATTCAGCTGTGTGCGATGTGATAAGCAAATACAACAATAAAATTATACATATCTAGGGTCAACGTTTTACGTAAACATCAATGTTTCATGTAAATATTTGTGTTAGACACGTCTTGCAAATCTTAGTCAAGAAACCACAAACATTATTAAAAATGGTTTGACATTACTAAAATTGGTATGGTAATTCAGAAACTTTCTGATTTTTCTATTATATAATCACAGATAGAAATTGATAAATTTTGTTGCATTCTAAGTTGATGTTAGCAACTTAGAATGCAACAAAATTTATCAATTTCTATCTTTATATATTTAACCTTAGTCGGAATTTGAATTTAATTATTAACTGTGATTATATAATAGAAAAATCAGAAAGTTTCTGAATTACCATACCAATTTTAGTAATGTCAAACCATTTTTAATATAGTTTGTGGTTTCTTGACTAAGAATCGTCGTTTCACAGCACTAAACTGAAATATAATATGGTACTAGTTTGCGAAATAGAATTGGCATATATCTGTCTTAATCAATGTAATAGGTATACTACACTATCTAATCTTGTTTATAGCAAATATTATTATAATTTACATTTGATATAATATACTAACTAATGATTGTTAATTAATGTTCCAAAATCTGACTGCACATCAACAAATTATTATTTTTTTTGAAAACGGATTTATAGATAAAAATTGACTCATAGGGATAATAAACATATCCAAATGTAAAAAGCTTTGTATAACCTACCTTTCTTCGCAAATTGATTGTAATATGTCCGAAGATGACAAAAACGTTTGATGGGAAAGTATGTATATATTTGGAAACCCAAATGTACATATTTATAACAGCTCATATACAGAACCTTTACTCTATTGTAGCAGGTGTTATTTTGCGGAAGTCCATTGTATTACAAAGGATATTGATTACGTTTGCTGATTCCGCGCAGTTGATGATGACTTGTTCAAGACCTTGTCTGCTTGTTGGACAAGTCATCATCAACTGCGCGGAATCAGCAAACGTAATCAATATCCTTTGTAACAGAACCTTTAGTCAACCATGCTGGCACAGTGCTTTGCACTTACAACTTAGAGTTTTTTCAAACTTTAGATGGGTGTTTTCGAACCTCGGACTTCCCAAGTACAAAGCTAGAGCCGAATCCACTGTACCGTCAATGCTCTTACATATATTTTTGCATTGTTAAACACTGAGTCTAAGTCATAGATTCATATAAACGAGCTTATATCTTATTTTGTGCAAATGAGAGATCTCCGATCAATGTTTGTGGTTGATAGTGTCAGGTAACCGCTCGTTGTGAATTGAGACACTTCCTTTGAATCGATATATAAATTACTGTCAATTTATACGAATAACATACACGGATCACCTATCTATTTACTGAGAGTTAACATTTCAGGGTTAACATTTTGTGTAAGAGTTAAGTATATACCTACCTATCGTCTTATAGAATGTTATATAATTCTGGTCAGTTTTATATACAAGACAAAGCATTTATTTGAATTGGATCATATTTAAAAAATATATAAAAAGTTTGTTGCATTTTTATATACTTAGACGTCTATATACTATATGTATACTCATTCCACGTCTTATTAACTCAAAACATTTATTACCTGTCCTACTACTACTATTATATGTATAACTTAGTATGAAGAGACCAGAACGATAATAAAAGAGATAACTGTGCTTGCGTTGGTCAAGGTTTAAACCTTCCACCATATCTATTTTTAGTTACTCCTTCAACTATTGGATGAATAGAAAAACTAGAATACATTAGTAAGTAAATAGAAAACAAACAGAGATCAAATGAAAGAAAGGTTCAGAAGTATGGAAGTAGTATACAGTATATATACGTAACGCCAGGGAGTACTCAGCCGACTGTCCGGCACTATTTTGAGTACCGGGTATGCGACCTCGGCCTCCCGAGCTATTATTGTCTTCTTTCTACTCTTTCCGAGTCAGTAGTATCCTTTCTTATTATAATCCTTTCCCAAATTCCACATTCCTTCACCTTACACATTTCCCTACATAATCCTTCCCTCCCCTTCCGCCGAGCCAGTGGTAAGCCGTGCCCAAGAGCTGCGTGCCCAGAGGCGAGTCTGGGATTAAGGTGCCATTGCACTGGGAGCGGGTGACCCCAGAACAAGGCTAACCATGCCCAAACATGCGGGGCTCTGTTTGGGTCGACAATGTATCCCTTGCTACTCGTGGGAACGCAATGGACATAAATATTATTTCATGCCAGAATGGCGGCAACGAGGTTCGCAACCCGTCACATCTCGTTACCCGTGGCAGCGAAAAGTGGGCTGCAGATAGCCACTTTGCTACTTTGAATGTCAGAGGAGGTATGAAAGATAAACTTGATGAAGTATGTGAGATGATGAAGGAAAGAAGAATTGATGTTCTGTGTGTGAATGAAACCAAGCGGAAAGGATGCGATATCACCACACATGGACCTTATACAGCCTACTAGTCAGGAGTCCCTGAAACCAATAGAGGCTGTCAGGGAGTTGGTATCCTGCTTTCTGCTAAAATGAACGACTGTATGACTGACTTTGATTGTGTGAGTCCTCGACTCATCTGGGTCAGGCTGAAGGTTGGCTTACCCGCATCTTCATTCTAGGAGTGTATGCTCCACAAGATGCGGGGTGGAACCGGTCCTCCAAAGCCCAAACCGAAAGGGATGAGTTTTGGCTTAGTTTGAAAGATGTTCTGAATAAATGTAAGCATAGTGAAAGAATTGTAATGCTTCTAGATTTTATTGGATGGGTTGGAGTGCAGCGTGATGGATATGAAACTGCGTTAGGGAAATCCGGTGATGAAAGAGTAAATGAAAATGGGAAGAGTCTGCTTGAGGTCTGCTTGGAGTGGAATCTTGTAGTAACAAACACAATGTTTGACCACAAAAAGATCCACATGTACACAAGAAAAGAAGGAAATCAGGAAAGTATGATTGATTTTGTAATGGTTGATAAAAGATTGAGAAAGAAAGTGCTAGATACTAGGGTATACCACGGCACTGCCATCAGTACTGATCACTTCCTGGTGATGTGCCGAATAAGGGGGGTTTTTAGGCGATGGCGGCATCGTATTTGGAAACCCATTAGTATACTAGAAAGAGTAAAAGTCGAGGTTTTACAAGATAACAAAGTGAGAGAGAAGTATAAGAGTAAATTGATTGATAAGTTTGACAGACTAGAAAGAATGTGTGAGGTTGAAGAGGTATGGAAGTCGTTCAAGGATGGGGTCGTGGAAGCAGCTAGTGATGTCTGTGGCGTAAGTAAGAGAAGAAACGGAAGTATGTTGAAGATTATAAGTGCAGAAGTACGAAAGGCGGTGTCTGAAAAGAAGAAAGAGTGGCAGGATTGGTTGGCAGCAAAAGCTAATCAAAGAATGGACAAGGCAACGATAGAAGATGTACAAAATGCGAAGGATAAGTATAAAAGATGTAAGAACGCAACAAAGGATGTAGTGAAAAGAAAGAAAATGAATGATAGAGATGAATTTGAAAGAAAGTTATCTGATGACTTCCGAACGAACATTAAGTTCTTCTGGAAGTCCATAAGAACAGCCAGAACTAATAATACAAACTCACTTGACAAAATCAGAAACCAGGATGGAAGCATTGTGGCAGGTGAAGAATGTATTCTAAAGAGGTAGAAGGAATATTTTGAAAGTTTATTCGAGAAAAAGGATATGCAAGTGACAAACCCCGCAAGGGATCAAACAACAAGTGGGGATGAAAGTAATATCTGTATGAAAGAGATTGTAGATACAATGAATAGTATGAAGTTGGGTAAGGCTGCTGGGTATGATAGGATTACGGTCGAGATGCTGAGAGCTGGACAGGGCGTGGTAGCTAGTCAGCTGTACTGCCTTTTCAGCCTTTGTTGGAGGAGCGGGAAAGTGCCAGATGACTGGTGCAAAGCCGTAATCGTTCCATTATATAAAGGAAAAGGGTCACAGCAAGACTAAAAACTACCGTGGCATTAGCTTACTGAGCGTCGTCGGCAAACTGTATGCAAAGATACTGACTAAAAGAGTGATGAATGAAACTGAAGAGAAGATTTGGGATGTACAAGCAGGATTTAGAAGAGGAATGGGGTGCATGGACCAGGTCTTTTCCTTACGTAGCATAACCGAAAAATGTTTGGCACATAGCCAAAAGGTCTATTGCGTTTTCGTGGACTTGGAAAAGGCCTATGACAGAGTGGTGAGGAATGAATTGTGGTCCATATTGTCTGTTTATGAAGTAAACGGCACGCTGATACGAGCACTGAAATCACTTTATGAGGGTTCCAGTGCTTGTGTCAGGATAAATGGAGCTTACTCAGACTGGTTTAGCATCCGTCAGGGTGTTCGACAGGGATGTGTGGCTCGCCGTGGCTGTTTAACCTATTTATAGACGATTGCTTGAAAGATTTGAAAGATAGTGAGTATGGACTACGAATGAATGTTGATCATCAAATGCCTCCTCAAGAGAAAGAGTTGCAAACGATGGTAGACATAATTCATGGTGCTTTAACAAGCAAAGGAATGAAAGTGAATGTAAGCAGACGGAAGTAATGGTTTTTGAAAGAGAAGAATGTATGACAAACTGTGATATTATGATTGAGGGACAAAAAGTAGAACAAGTGAAAGAATTTGTATATTTGGGTTCACAGTTTACGAGAGATGGCAAGTGTGATGGTGATATTGAAAGAAGAGTTTATTTTTGATTATTGAATAGCGAGAACGTATCACAAAGAGCACTACTGGCTGTGCGTGGAGGCGTGTTGATCCCCACATTGATGTATGGTAGTGAATGTTGGGTGTGGCAGAAGAAACATGAAAGTAGGATTAATGCTGTGGAGATGAGAAGCTTGAGAAGTATAATTGGAGTGAATCTGAAGGACAATGTCAGGAACAGTGTGATAAGGGAGCGATGCGGCGTAGTTGAAGATGTAGTGACAAAGATAGAGAATGGGATGCTTAGATGGTTCGGCGATGTTGAAAGAATGAATGAAGGAAGATTAGCGAAAGAGATACACAAGATAAGAATAATAGGACGAATCGGTGCAGGTCGACCTAGGCGGACATATCTCGATGAAATCGAAGATGTCCTAAAGAAAGGCCGGGTCAAGAGTACTCGCAACCAACGAGCATGCATGAAGACGCTCATGAAAGTGGAAGAAGCAAGAAAAGTGTGCCAGGATCGTAGCAAGTGGAGAAAGGTGGTCTCTGCCTACCCCATTAGGAACAAGGCGTGACATATATGTATGTATGTATATATACGTATATATAAAGTACCGAAGTAGTACAACAGAAGTATCTTAAGCTATTAATAACTACTAATCTAATAGGACACTGCAAATTTTTAGTTAAATATGGTTTATTCATTAAAAGGCCAATGCAATAATCTTGGTGTCATTAATGACCTGGTAATGCTCTACGCGGATCCATTAACAACACAATGATAACTAGTTTGAGGAAAGAGAAAGGCATTACATCTGACATTAATGTCGAACAGTTACAATTTAATTTCAGTAATAAAGACATGTTAGAACCACTAAAATCTTGGGTAGAGAGAGCGAACAAAAGTGTAACGAAAACAAGCAAATGATTTCATGGTTAATTGCTTTACCTTTGAAATCAATGTATACAAATAATTGTGTGTTTCTGGAACTACGAGAGTAAATAAACGGCTTGATTGAAGAGAGATATTGCTTACCAAGCAAAACATGTAGGTATATTAAAGGTGTGCGATTGAATATATGTAATGGTTTGTAAGCATTAATGTCGACTATTATAATAATTATTAGTTCCTACTTCGTACTTATAACTCACATTTGACGAAATATTTTTAACGATCTAACAGACGATCGATCTTTCGTTTTTCAGAGTATCTAAAGTGATTTGAGAAAATTTATGATTGTTGCACTACAACTTACTTCACCATACAGAGGTTGATTGGTTATCGAAAGGTAAAGTACGGGCGAGTGTTTCCAACTTTGAAGATTTGTTTGTGTTCTGACCGGAATACTTTACGGCTTTCTTTATAATTTGCTTAAGCATTAAATACGTAGAATAAAATCTTTCTTAAATGAGATGAAAATTTCATACTACAAGGGAGAAAATGAATGGCTTTACAAAAAACGCATCCATGGCAAATTAGAATCACGTACCGAGTGCTATGTACAAAACTTACAGAACCCTCAGTAGTCAGTTTAATTTATGTTTTCTCTAATTTCATGATTCCAGGTACCGTTTAGGTTTCATTTCTTTGTAAAATCGGTAAGTAGACGATGTAAATAACCAAAACTTGATCATGTTGACTTATAACTTTCATTTTTTTACAGCTAAAGGAGACCCGAATGATATTATGATATTGATTCATAATGATATTTCTAACTGTACCTAAGCAGAGGGATCTTGACAGACAAACACCGACGCTATCTAAAATATTTATAGTTTATATACATATTTTTAATAAATGGTTGTGATTAGCTCTTACCTTACCTCATCTATCAGTTAGTAAATACTAATGTGTAAATATATTTTTTTTTCTTTATTTAAGGTACATAAATAGATTACTATCGAAATAACATCAATATATCTAATTAAAGTAATAAAACAACATAGCTATCCAAAAATAGAGTACACAGTATGATGGCAGTCCTTTTGTATGACAAATATGACTTACAATTAAATTTATATTATTGTATTATATTATTCATATTCTATTTGGCGAGCTTGCAAGACAAACATTCTCAAAATAGATAATCTCACAAAATAATTTTCTACCGAAATGACATTTACGCCATATATATTTAATGCATTATCTCTGCACCCATTCGATGCCATTTACCTCATAGTAAGGAGGCCAAATGGGACAACAATACTCAATTCCAAGAACACTTCTGAATAGACTATAAAAAGCCCTTTAATGATTTTGGGCTTTTTGAAGTCTTAGCTTTTATTACAAAACCTTATTATTAAAAGTCTGTGACTCCTTTTAATGATATAATTGTAATGAGGACGAATGTTAGCTGTTCCTCAAAAACTACTCCAAGATCTTCTTTCTTAGACTGCATTTGGCCATTTTTTTTGTTCCCCCTGAGGAAAATGCATTAAGTTGCATACCCCGGATGTGGGGCTCTCCTCCCCAGAAGGGGGATGCCTACCCACTAAAAACCTCAGGGATGGCCTTCCTCATCAGGCATGTAGGGAGACCCCGGGAACGTCAAGCTACTTCCGGGAACCCCCAGCCTCCGCTCCCCCGCTGATACAGGGGAGCCCTCCTCGGGGGAGGCTACAATACCTCCCCCGATCTCCATCACCGACGGCGCCCCCCGGCCACAGAAAGGGTCTGGTCCCACCCGGGTCGCCGTATCCGCGGGCGCGATTTCCTCGCGCCCGCCGGCGACCCGCGGCGGCGCCGCCTCTTTCGAGCGGGATCGGCCATCTCCCGATCCCGCAGACTGCATTTGGCCTAAAATATTTTAAATTAATATTCTTAAATTATATATTGCAATTAAATACATATTTTTACTTGCTTCACTGTGTACATTTACTGGTTACATCTGATACTCGTACTAAACGTTTTACATTGGTAATAAGTAAAGCATATTGAATTATAAAGTAGGCCTTCACTAAGTAAGCAAAGGAGTACCTAGTGTTTTAAAATGTGATTAAACATTGTGCTGTTATAAATTGAATTAAATAGAAGAAGAGGCGATAACGAACACGAGTGACGTGCGCGTTTGCGTAGGCACTTATTTGCGCGTTCTGAACGGCGGCGCACTATAGTAGATAAGCCATGAGAGCTTCCCGCGCGTGAAGCAATTCGTCACTCAATGTAGACGGATCGGCTCGCTTCAACAGGCTTACACAACATTATTTATTTCTTTTATTCGTTGTCTTATTTTTAGAAGAGTTGAACGAGATATTTTTACGTTTTCTGTAATAAATAGATATAAATGAAAGTGTTTGAAGATTTTGAAAGTTTTTGAAATATTTACATTTTTATATAATTTAACGTTACATACATACGTAAATTTTACATAATAAACGGTAGGGTAGGGATAATAAGGGACTTGCCTATTGCCACTGTCCGCATATGTCACAAATATTAAACTGCGATAAACTGCCACAGTACTATTCCGGCAACCGCGGAAAAAAGTTGCTGACAATAAGTTGACACGTGTATTCGAAGTCCATCACTACGCCGATTAAAATATTATACTAATGTTTTCATTATATTATCTTACATGGCTAGTATTTGACACATAATAGGATATTAAAAAATACATATGAGACCGGTATTGGGCACAAGCTGCAGGTGTGTGCTTAATTTATAACTTGACTATACTACGATGATTATTAAAACCTTTGAGAGTAATTAAACACAGCATTTTCACGTAACAATACATTTGTTTCATAGAACAATTATGAAAAATATAATAAAACAGTATGTATTAGGTTTTCCACTAGAAGTTTGTGATATATTTTTATTGTACATTTTTTTTACTTATAGATGTACATTCGCCGAGCGATATTAGTTATCGCTATAAAATTAAAAATAATTTTACACATTAAATAAATTACCTTAAAAAGAACTCAATAGCAAACCAGATGACGACGACAGTCTCCATGTAGAACAGTACGATTCCTGCTTTGGCCTCGTACTCTTCAATCGTGGAGAACACAGACAGCGACAGACACATAAACACCATTAGGAACCTGCGAAAAAAATATACTATATTACGATCAATTATCACAACTATTTCAGAGAAAAGTTACCCACTGCTAGCTATAGGCCTCGCCAAGGATCACCGAAAACTTCACCAGAATCAAATTTCTTTGGGTTACTTAAAATACATTATATAATAGATCTTAATTCTTGTATTCTGCCTATTTTAACTTATGGATGCCAAACATGGAGTTTAACTGAAAGTAACATGCGCAAACTAAAGACCTGCCAACATAGTATGGAAAGAAGCTTACTAAATGTTAAACTCCTTAATAAAATAAGACTTGAAACCATTCGTAAGCAGACCAGAGTAACGGACGTAACATACTGCATAAAAAAACTGAAGTGGAGATGGACAGGTCACATGATGAGGAACAAAAAAGACAAATGGGTTAAGGACGTTACTGAGTGGTATCCAAGGCAATACAAAAGAAGAAAAGGAAGACAGCGTCGTCGGTGGGAGGATGACATAAAAAGAATTGCAGGAATTACATGGAGAAGGAAGACGCATGATCGCATGTTATGGCAAGCTTTAGGGGAGGCCTATGCTGGGAAGCAAGACAATCTTCGTGGAACCGGTGTCAATTACTGAAAACATGTATAAAATAATATTATTTTGTAAGATTGTTAAATAAAGGCTATTATTATTATATTATTATATAATAGATCCATGTACAGGGGTTCGCCTTTGTATTGACTTGAATGTGAAGTAAATATATTTATTTAAACTACATTAATAACCTATCTACATATATAGCCATACTAATTTTTGTTTGTAATTGTTGTCTCGTACTGAATCTGGAATCGTTCCGTGGCAACTAGTCAGGAGGGGGTCGGGGGTCTCGCTCAGTAGCTTCCCTCGAGCAAACAAAACACTACGATATCCATCGTAATGATGAAGAAGATGAAGGTGAAACCATAATGATGATATTATTATAGTAATAGTTCCTATTAGGCTTAATTAAACTTGAGTTCCTTGAAACTTGTAAGTGGTGAAATCACTGAGTGTAATTCATGAGGTTCAGAGGTCGATCCCCCACGGCCAGACGGTTTTCTGTTCAATTTGGTTGATGGTAGGGATTCTGAACCAACGTAAGCTACAATTGTCTTACCATTTGTTAACATATTAATCATTGTTATGATTTTACAATTTGTCGTCAGTTGCTGACAAGTCTAACTAGACATTCAACAGTATGTCGGCATCCATCTTTACATAAAAATTAATTACTGTCAACAATAATCATTATTTTAATTTAATAATTACACAAAATAAGCAAAATATTTTGAAAAATTATTTAAAACATTAATTCTATTCCATTCAATTAAATATATTAATTTGTTTACGTTACTACCAAAGTGTTAGCAATTTCTTAAAGTCTACTAACATTACGTCCATTCAAACAATTTTACTAGCAGACACCAATTGTCTACCCCATCATTAAAGGTAAAATAGCAGATACAACAACAGGTTTATTAAGTCCATTTATGTATAATTATCACCAAAAGCGACCATTTCATGTAGGTACGTTGCCAGTATCACAGAACACAGAAAGAGGTCATTTTTTTATTGCGGCAATATTTATACATATCTAACTAAATATGATGCTTGTGGAGTTGTATTAATATCTAGACTAATAAATAGTAAACTTGTAAATGTTATAAAAAATTTAAGCTTTCATCGTCAATTTGATCATAATTTAGTGAGAATGATCGAGAACTGAGTTGTACGTTTATGTAATATGGCTGATACCGTAGAAATACCATAAATATATCACCCAGCTACGCTCCTTTTGATTTCATACCTTTATTTTAAAGATAATAAATATATTTATATAAAATTACCTTAATAACCTATATATATATATAGCTATACAAATTTTTGTTTTTATAACTTATTGTCTCGTACTGTATCTCGAATCGTTCCGAGGCAAGCAGGCGAGTGGCTGGTACGTGGCGACGTCTTTACTTTATTATTGTTCTCATAAGGTCTCGCCCAGTAGCTCCGATCGATCGAATAACACATATCCATCGTCCTTAGCGCTCCCGCACACGGGCCACCGGCCACAGCCACAAAACGCCGCCACTGGCATATTTCCTGTAATTTTCATACATTTTATACGGACTCGCCGCACATGGTTGGCGCCGGTGGCGGCCACACGCCACAAATCGTCGCAGCTCGCTTCTTGTAGCGCGCACCGGCCACAAACGCCCACACAAAAAACCGCCACACGCCATCGCATCGCGCGATTTTGCGCTCCTCTCTCCCTTTCCTATCAAATAACTACGGTTTCGTCTTCTACGACGACGTCTTTTTATCAAAAGTGTCGCAATTAAACCTTCTTAATGCCTGGGTTAAAAAAAAGTAGCAGCTACCGACCACAAGTGGCGACCACCGGCCACAAGTGGCTGTCGCGCGCTTCTGTTATTTTTGTAGCTGCGTCTAGCTTCTCGTGGCGGCGTTTGTGGCTGTGGCCCGTGACTTGGATGCGCAATACATATAAATAAATTCGCTCAAAAACTACTGCACATATTTTCATGCGGTTTTCATCAATAGATAGAGTGATTCTTGAGCAAGGTTTTGCGGTATTTTTTATCTCAGAAAAACGGATAGTCCCACGGGAAGCGCGATAAAACCTTCGCTTCGTAAACCGACTTCCGCGCATATGTAGCCGTGGGCAAAAGCTATGACCCTTAACCCTCTATAGACCCAATCCCGAAATCCACGCGGGCTAGCCGCGGGCAGAAATTATAGTAATATATATTCTTACCAATATTAGATCCCATTATTTTTCTTAATCAGGTATTTTGTTTTTTTTTATTTCCAGTAAAAATTTATAGGGATATCGCTTAGTAAGCATTTGCACAAATACGTCAACCGCGTATTGATTAATAATAATCTAAACATCATTGCAATGTAGACAATTTTATGTCGGCGTAATAGTAAAATGTATAGGTATACAAGTAAATCAATAGCGCGTGATCAAATTAATAGTTTGGTTGCTGCCGCCAGAACAAAGGTACAAACGTGCCTCTACTTATAGGCTTTCCATTCATCAATCATGTTTCAATAAGTTACCTAATCATAGATATGGTATCTGTCTTCGACGTCTTATTGACTTAATCACTATAAAAATCTATTTACTACATAATTTCAGCAAAAATTCCGTGAGTATCTACTCCATTTCTACGAAAATAAGAAAACTTGTTTTAGTCAAAAAACTTAACTAACCAAAATGTTATCTTGAAACGGATATATAAAGTAAAAACCAAGTTCTAATATGTTTTACTTTCTTATAACTTTACTAATGGTACACGCAACATTCTACAATAAATTTCCATTATATAAAATTTCCCTGTAGGGAGAAAAAATTGGAAAATATTCCAAGAGTAAAAATTATCTTATATCCTTCCCCGGGTGTCATAGTGTCACTATACCAACTTACATTAAAATCGGTTCAGCAGTTTCGGAGCCTATACTTATTTTATCTGTTTCCTAACATGTGGTCACCAAAAGGTGAAATGCAGTATAAACTAACACGAAAACTTCACCAATTATTATTAAGACTCAGTGTAATAGGGAGAACCTATTGGCACTATCCCAGCACATTATAAGGTAATAAAAATTTGTATCAGCTGACATGCACTCTCTAGGCCGAATCTCCGAATGGAGTACAAATATGTTTAACTAAGACCAATTTCACATATATTCAATTCAAGTTCAATTGCATCTGCATATTCGCATCTTCCTTTATACATTAAGATATATCTTTGTTAAAATTGGAAATATTTACTTATTATCTGTCTTAGTTCAGCTGTAACACTAATTTTCACACTTTATGTTACAACGAACATGAACATCCGAGACTTTTGATGCGCGCCCAAGCTGCGTCGATTTTTATTCGATTTGAACAGCCTGGCGACATTATTTGGTATGACCAAAGCTGCTCCCTCAAAACCTGCCCAAGTAAAATTCAAAATTGCTATGATAATACCTTCTACTCTAACTTATACAAACGGAGTAAATTTAGAACTAGGCATGTAGTTGGATTAGGAAGTTGGATTATAAGAGTACAGGCAAACCATATTCCTTAAACCCTCACTAAGATCGTTTACCTAGAAGACTGGAGGGATATACAGATTGTTTCAGGACCGCCAAAATAATAATTAACAGGAATGTACGTTCGATATTAGAAGGACCTATGTATGTTTAAGACGAGAAATACTTTGCAAGTTAATCGACTTCAAAAATATTCAAATAACACCCCATATCAGCTGGTAACACAAAGAATGCTAACTGGCTATAGACACAATGGTGCTTCATAAATTACTGCGGAATATTCTTCGTAGTAAAAAGTACGCTGGTGTAGGGCTTTTTATACTTAGGATCGAATATTTGATATCTATTTAATTTAATTAATAATTAAATATTTGGGAAGTAATAGTTTGAGCTGAGCTGAGTTGGATAAGAAAGTTCGTCAAGAAATTACGTGGAAAGTTTTATCGGACCTTAACGGGTCCTGATGTATGACCATCCTGCTTCGGTGAACTGGCTATACATTGGTGACTTCGTTGGGGAAACCGAAGATTTTACCAATACAATTGACGGTGCAAACAACAAACGGAGTAATGATGACTAACAATTACGGAAAATATATCCTGTAGGGCGGTATGGTTGATATCTGTCGGGCATGTTGTCGTCCTAGAGTGTCACTCAGGCATATTATCCCTGGTTGTTCGCATCTTGCCAACGGCGAGTACTTACACAGATATAATATAGTGGCCAGTATCAGCAATCAACAACTCGCCATTCGATATGTCATTATCGTGTCTAAAACACTGTACCATAAGTACCAGCCCCAGATCTTGAAAATACGCGTTGCTTTATTCTCTAGCTAGATCGAGGACAAAGAACTATGCTACTTACACAATCATATGATAGAGGACAGCCTTCACACCTCTTGGCCGCTCGAGGAAGTTGTAAAACTTGGACTGTAGTCGGCGATAACGCGCGTCGCGTCGCGTGGCGCGGTAGCTGAGCGGCTTGCCGAGCAGCGACATCCGCGGCGTCGCCAGACGGTCGCCGCCACTCTTGCTCTCACTGTAATCAAACTAGTTTTTTATAGTACCTTCCAAAGCGACTGCTTGACATGATCACCAACTTCGATCAGCTAGTTCCTACTAGCCTATACCTATACAACTTATAAATTAAAGCAGCATTGCACTCAACTAGTGAGAAGCCTTATTTTACGACATTAAACTTATAAATGATTTTGCTCTTTCAGCTTGGTTAAAGCTTTATAAGCATTTCTTGAAATACACATTCCACTAATAAAATCTATCACTACAATTTTCATATTTTATGACAGTTTAACCTATTCCTTGAAATACAAAAATACTCGTATAATGTCCATTTTAAAAACACTTCCACCGACATTTAATATTATATCGAGTATTAGAAATTTCAACAATTTTCTACAAGTTATGGTGGATACGAAAAATACCTAATAAAGTGGGCCGCATTACTTGTTTGTATTTTTTTTTTATAAATATTTGCTAGTCGAACTATTAAATCAAAGAACTTTTGAAAAATGCATTGACAATTAAAGGAAGCCGACTGAAACATATCAATTTTATGTTAATACCGAAATTTCATTGTATTTGCTCAAGCTCCAAGCTGTCGTACTTAACATTTGTTTGAGTAATATTAATACCGCCGCAACATAAGTGTCCTGTGTCACAAATAATGCTACATATTATCTTAACACTCTGATACTTATGCGTTTTAATATATCAAAGCGTAGTTAAGTTGTTTGTACCATTTGAGTAGTACAATACAAATTAGAGTAAATACGTTAAGGAGCATAAAATTGCAGGTTTTGGCGAAAGGATATCATGTATGCTTACGAGTAGGAGACATTGAAGAACAAATTTTTTATATTTATATATTTATCTATCCGTAAATAGTTAAATGACAGTTGTTATGTGCCAACCACCGCACCCCATCTCTTATCATTTAACTCCGTTTAGCATTTACTCTTAAGTATCATAAGTCCTTAGCATTATATCCATATTTACTCTTAAGTATCAAAAGCCCAGTCCCATGTTTGTATGTTCCATACCCCTCACGCCTCCACCCTCGCCATCCTAAATATAAGCTCCAATCCTGCCCTTCCTGTATCATTCCAGTTCCAACTCTCTTAGTATATAGTACTCTAAATCATAAGTATCTAATTAAGTTATAATAAAAGTAATAATTATTTTAATAAAGACAATTTTTACTGCCATCGCGTAACACAGTGCGGTCTCGGTACTGACTGGCATACAAATCGAAAGGTTCGGGGAACACGTAGAGTGCCTGCCATGTACGAATGTGCTTTTCTATTTTCGAAATACATAATACAGTTATCTGACAGAGCTTGGCAGAATAAAGAAAAGTTAATTTGTATTATTTTTCAATACAAATACACAAATAAAAATAATGTAGTTGTTTATATATCTTATTAATCTAGAGTATATTTTAAAAAATCTGAATCTATGTGGAAGGTGGAGTTTGTCTTTTTATTAGGTGTATTGAAATTCCGCCGGCATTGATTGCGGCAATGCTGGCGGACGAGGGAGGTTGGAGGCTGTGGCCTCCTTCTGTGAAGCAGTGATGCTCCAGAAGGAGGCCGCCGAGCGGGGTCGGGAGATGGCCGATCCCACTCGAAGAAGGCGGCGCCGGGCTCGGTAGCACAGCTGCGGCGCCGCCGCGGGTCGCCGGCGGACGCGAGGATATCGCGACTGCTTCGCGACCCGGGATGGACCACGCCCCTTCCGTGGCCGGGGGGCGTCGTCGGTGGAGGAGACCGGGGGAGGTAGTAAGCCTCCCCGAGGAGGGCTCCCTGTGTCGACGGGGGAGCGGAGGCTGGGGGTTCCGGAAGAAGCTTTCTGTTCCCGGGGGCTCCCTACATGCCTGAGGAAGGCCATCCCTGAGGTTTTTAGTGGGTAGGCCTCCCCCTTCTGGGGAGAGAGCCCCACATAACCCGGCTCGCCACAGCCGGGGTATGCAATTTAATGCATTTTCCTCAGGGAAACAAAAAAAAAAAAAAAAAGGTGTATTGAAATTATATTAATAAGCACCTGAAAATTAAAATATGAGTTTCTTTTAATTATCGGATTCAACGTTTTTTTCGTAACATCCATTAAGGGGATTCCCTCAAACATGGGAAAGATTGTTCACTATTATTCGTTGATATTGAAGTTGATTTAGTATAAAAGAATAAAAATTTATATCAAGATATTTGCGCAATATTAAATAATATTTTTTCTTTTAATCAAAATGACAATGTGCCAATAAATTGTAGCGACTCTGTAAAGATAGAATTAGTTACCTAGACCTGAAACACCCAGAAATAAAAAATGTGTGTGTTGTTTGAGAAAAACAGCCAATGTCGAGTAATTCATGCAAGTGATGTCGCTGGGGAAGGTATACCTAACTGCGCCTTAAAATGGTCCGGCGGCCACCCGCAGTGTATTCGCGATAAACGTTACATCCAACACGAATTTATCCCTAATTACGTAAAAACCAATGAACCAAGCCCACTTGAAAAGTAACTCCAGTTAACCCTGCTTGAAATTATAGCAAAATAAAGATGATATATGTATATATATACGATAGTTAGGTAAAAGAATATTTAATAACTAGCAAAAGAATACCCATCCAACTATTCCGTATAACCTAGAAATAGATAAAGTAGATAATTAAAAAGGAATATTTGTAGTCAATAAAAAGTCACTTAAAACTGACCGCTAAAAAAGAGAATATTTCAGATATCAGATCGTTTACTCATCCATTTTATTTAAAATGTGCCGAACGCCGGCCTCGTTTTATAACCATTAACGTTCAATAAGTAAAAAGTATTGGTGTATATTTGAATTGGCTCTGAATAGGAAGTGAGTAAGGACAAGTGGCAACGTAGACATGGAATTGCGCCAACATGCCGCACATTTAGTGTCTAAGCTGTGTCATCGTTGCCGAAGACATTTATCGTGACGAATATTTGTCTCTCTCTATTTAAGTAAGTATTTACTTTCTGCGTGAATTCAAAATTAGGTTACTATCGGGATTACTAATATTACTCTCATAAAGATATAGAATTAATATATCTAATTGAATTCAAAAACATATCAGTTTCTCAGTATAACCTACAGAACGAACAACTAAGAAGCACAAGTGTGTATCATGTTACTTTTATGTAAATTGAGGATAAGTATTACTTAACAGTCATATAAAATATTTTCTTTTATATAAAATATCCTTTTAAAAAATCATATATCTCAAGTCTTCGCTTCCTTTTATAAGAATACTACTAGCTTTTGGATCGATATCGGAAACTATCTTATGTTCTTCCATCTATCCTCATCCCAAATTGCATAAAAACCCGGGCCACTATTTTTATCAGATTATCCGCATATCAATTTTCATCAAAATCGGTTAAGTAATTTGTGAGCCTTGTTGCCGAGCCGCTACTGTAAACCTTTTTTTTTATATACCTAATTTTTAATTACTCGTTGATATTTTATAATTTATGAGAGATTCTATTGTCTTTGTTGTTAGGTTGCTAAGTTACTTTGCCAACTCTGTATTATTGTGAATTTTATTATTAAAACCTTTCATTGCCCATTAGTTCGCTTTATCATTTAAAACATTAGGAAACAACCATATTCTACTACTGAGCTACAAGCCTACTTATACAAAAACGTACATCACGTATTTTTACCCTCTTTAGGGTAATTTTTTTTACAGACTGTCGTATTTATTTATATCTAATCAAAAGACTGATAATTTACCTTCTGACTTCTAGTTGTAAAATTTACGTACCTTTTATACAAACTTTCATCCCATATTTCAACTCCTTATAGCCAGTTATTCGCATTAAAAATGTAAACCTACTACAACTGCAATCTTCTCCGACTCTATACTATCTGTGCACCGAATTTCATTTAAATACTTAGTTACTATCACATTAATAATATTAGTCCGGATTAAAAATATTATTTTGCTAGAGTGGAACTATCTAGTATTTTAAAATAAATCATCCTACTAATCGTATCCATTTAGGATCTTATCTACTACTTACGACCAAGAGATACATACCAATGTTGTTGGTTAAACAAACTAATATTGCAACATAATTCATTAGCCCGTGAGCGTTTTAGATTAATGCCATTACTTACCTCTTAGATGTAAGCAAATAAATTGGTACAGTAATGGTTAAACCAAGAAATACGATTTGATGACTATTTAATATCAATTAAACAATTGCGTACCACGCATTTGATTGCTGTTGAAAATTATACACGAAATACACGAATTAAAACTAAGCTGATCTGATCGGAGAATGTACTAGAACAGGGTAATAATAGTTCTTTCATTACTTTCATAGTGTGTTCAACGACATTTTGCTATGGGGTAATATTGCCAATATTCAGTTTATGGAGATCAGACTTGAGCAGAATTGTTCAAGCAATTTATTATAATATAATAATAAACTACACGACCCTTCGAGTGAAAAATTTTAACTAAATTATTATTAAAACAGTGACACCATATATTTACGTGAACTATATGTATATATATTTGTAAATATATAAATTTGTTTTCACAAACATATCTGAAAAGAGAATTTCATGAAGCAAAGGAATCCCTCCGCTCCATGATAATTCAAAAATGTTATAAGAATGTATTAAACGAGAGAAAACTCTAAACTTCCTTGTTCATAAGAAAAATGTACCAAAGACTAATTCCCACAAAAAAAACACTTCTAAAATAATAATATGATCAAGCATTCCTTCCTGCAAGAAGTGACACAACCACAAATAAAAAACCGGCCAAGTGCGTGTCGGACTCACGCACAAAGGGTTCCATACCATTCATTTATGAAATCAAAGGAAGCGGTTTACGATTTACGAGGTAGTAAAAAAAACTACTTACTAGATCTCGTTCAAAACAATTTTTATTGGTAGTTTTTATAGTAATGTACATCATAAGTTTTTTTTAGATTTTTCATTTTCTTATTTTAGAAGTTAGAAGGGCCAACTTTTTTCCACCAACTTTTTTCCACTTTGAAAGCGTCTTTCACGCAAACTATTCGGTATTGAAAAAAAATATTTTAGAAAGCTCGATATGATTTTTAAAGACCTAACCATAGATACCCCATACGTATGTGTTAGATGATAAAAAAAATTTGAGTTTCAGTTCTAAGTATTGGGTACTCCCCAATATTTATTATTATTTTTTATTTTTGCAATAAAAATCTTAATGCGGTTCACAGAATACATCTGCCTACCAAATTTCAACAGTATAGCTCTTATAGTTTCGGAAAAAATGGCTGTGGCATACGGACGAACAGACGAACGGACAGACATGACGAAACTATAAAGGTTCCGTTTTTTGCCATTTGGCTACGGAACCCTAAAAATCCGATGCCGACTTTTTAACAATGCTG
Organism: Scirpophaga incertulas; assembly: GCA_036419045.1. Taxonomy (NCBI): domain Eukaryota; kingdom Metazoa; phylum Arthropoda; class Insecta; order Lepidoptera; family Crambidae; genus Scirpophaga; species Scirpophaga incertulas. The sequence goes on along the minus strand of CM071629.1, from coordinate 16,222,766 downwards.
CCAAGGCCTTCGATACTATGGTAGACTCAAGCAGAATGCTGGAAGATATCATTAAAATATCCCAACAAGTCACAAAATTATCAATAATACCATAGTCTATCTTTTTCGGTATGTTGTATTAGCGTGCTGATAGTTTTTCTCTTTAAGCTTTGTCAAATTTTACATCTGCGCAACAAAAGCTACGAAACCCCCGCTATTTCAAACAACATAATGGGCTAATTAATATGTTAAATTTTTATTTTACTAATTTTATCGAGATCAATCTGTACCACTATGGAAACAAATCCCAAACAATAAACATTTCGAATGGGTACGCAGTAAAATAGTATCATCAAATAGTAAATCAAATCTAATTTCAATACAAATTCTTAATTTCCTTTTTGCAATTTTTTCTAGTGTGTATCGAGTTTTTTTTTTAATATCATTAAAATAAAAATGGCAATAATTTGGTACTTTTATATACTTTTATATGTATATCCATGCTGGTGTCAATCTAAAATTTTCACTACTTCATAATCGCATTTACAAAATCAGAAAGGTAAAAATCAATTATATTACAACTAACTATAACTGGTTGATTTGGGAACGGCAACCGTATTTGACCGAATAGGAATATTTTCTCTTTCGGCTCAAGGTTAGACTCACTAAGTAGGGCAATGAGGATACTAAAACTAATAAAGTAGCAACGCGATTGTGTGAAGGACCTCAACGATGTGGCCCTTACTTTGGTTTATGAGATAGTATGAAAATACTACGACCTACGTACAATACCATTTAGAACTGATGAGGAAATTCGTTATAGGATAATGGAAATTAAAATGTAATAGATATGATTTCGAATTTTGTTTCTTCATACATCATAATCTAGACATATTTTACTTTCTTGGAAGTGAATGTCAAATTAATTTTAACGTAAACATGGATGCCGATCTTCAACTAGACTCGCCAATAACTGGTTCACTAGGAGAGAATGCCCATGGCATTCATTTGTATACTTTTTTAAAATGTTGTGTATAAAGTTTTAATAAATAAATATACATAAAGTAAAAATAAAATAATCGTTTGTGAAGTTGTGGTCCATCCTGTCATCTACAGTCAGCAACACGAAATGCTTTTACATTTGCACTTGTAAATTTTCTATTTTATTTTTTTGTTGTAGTTATAATGTGATTGCCACCATTATATAATCAACTTGTATTACATGAGTAATACATATTTACATAGTATAAATCGAAGTCGTTTTCGCTATCTGTTCGCATAGATCATTTAAACTATTTTAAAAGATTATATGTATCAACATGTAAATTCGTAGAGCATTGCTGTGTGTACGATTACTTTTTGTAGGTCAAATTGTTAAATATTAAAGCAAAATATAGATAGATAGATAGATAGATAAACTCTTTATTTACATATCTTCATCACACACAAACATAGTTACACGGACAAACTTAAATTAGACTAAGCTAAAACTTAACAATAACTAAATAAATGCAAACTATAAACTAAGTTGTGTGTACTGCAGAAGTGTAAATGGGTCGTAGCTCAGTGACTGGGATTGCCCACATACGGATGTGAGCAAAGCACTGGTATTCTGCTACAACCTGAGGGTTTCATGCGCACAAAATTAAAGAATGTAAAAGAAAATACATGAATTTATATAAGGATGTATATATTATATAAGTGTGTGGATATAAATATACTAACATAAATAAACAATTAACATTGTCATAGTACATAAGTAAATAAGATTAAAAGAAAAAGTAATAAAAATATATAATGTTGTTTGGAATGATTTGGTGATTATAACTATATATTTAATTAATTAAATCTTCTCGCCTCTTATGTTCAAATGGCAAAATCCGTCACCAAGTATCTCCTTGGAATACCCAAATGCTGTTTGTTTAAAAGATACAATTTTATATGCTTCTTAAACAAAGATCTCGAAGTCAGTTGTCTCAAGGGTGGAGGTAAATTGTTCCAGTTGTTGGTAGCTAGGTAGCGGAAACTGCCAGTAAAAGCTATACTTTTATGAGGTGAGTTTTCTAAAAGACATCTACAGGCTCTGGTACCATATCTGTTATGAAAAGAAGATGTTTTAAGTTTGCAAAAGAGATATGTCGGCTTCCCAAATTTTAAGACATCAAACACCAGACAAGCAAGGTGCAAATGTCTCCTAGAGCTCATATTGAGTATAGAAGCCTCATTTAAATATGGTGAAATGTGACTCCTAGGCGGTATTTTGAAACAGAAGAATATGTTATGTTAGTCAAAAGTGATCAAAAACTTGTGTTCATTTCACATTAAAACGGCTTGGAAATTATACTTGATATTGAATAGTATGTTTATCTTTTCAGTAATGGAACCATAAAATATACGGCGAAATAAACAACTCACTACGAAGAGTTACTTAGGGAAAAACGAAATTACGACCATAAACTAGTTGGTGTAGTCGAGACAGCTCATTCACGGATATTTACAAACTACGCCGCATCACTTGTGATCTAGTTTTATTTTTTTATGAGATTGTTATTCTTACGATGCGACTACTCAGCGTTTTTGTAACTTGATAATATAATTATTTACATTTACATTCGCTTAACCACTCGTTAACAAATAGTCCAGTACTAATCTAGAATAGTAAGGTTTCATAAATCCATTCATTTTATTTAAGTATTAATAATAGTCAATAATCAATTTATTCTTATGTTTTAATTATTTGATTTCATATTATGTCTATTTGTCCGGCGCTCCTTCGGTGAAGGATGGAGATTGCCGAGGCAGGTGGTGGTTCACCAGGTGGTGAGCTACCATCAACAAAACATGTTTATGTGACATTTATTTAAATATAGGTTCTGAAACTGCGTCCTAACATTTCGTACGATGATCCTTTTTAACTGAATCGCCTTTCTGAATAATTATTATGTCTTCTAATAATTTTTGTCTGAATAGTTTTCTAAGAACACTGCTGCATTGATGCGACGTTTCGAATTATTATTATGTGATTACTAACTAGTGTATTTAACTAAAAAATGAAAGTATTATTTACTAAGTACATTATACAAGTAACCGCAAAAGTCTGCTAAATTATCTATCTACAATATTACATAATTCACTCTAAAAGTTTATACAATGCAGTTTCCATTGAATCGCTTAGAATGAATAACCGCGAGCGTAGCAGTTAAAGCAATCCAAGAACGTCGTAAAAATTGTCGTTCATGATTTGACTCTTAAGCGAACCGCATAGATAGAGTTCATAGTGTGAATTATAGGTTCTACACAATTTAGGTTCTAAACTGAATTACGTTTAATGATAATAGAAACTGAAGAAACTGAAATTAATTAGACCAAATTTCAAACACCCTTAAAGACCTAAAGAAGCTTAGTTGAGGTGCATATTCGCATAAAATCACAAATGCAATTTTCTTCAAAACTAAAATTAAATAAAATTTATTATTATATATATTATTCTGCAAATCATATTCAAAGTATATTTTTCTTAATTAAATTACTTCAGCTTGTTCAGGATGCAGTCCAAACATGCATCGATTTTAAACTTATTGTATATATTACAAATTATATTGCTCCGAGAATTTTGAAATTTTGATTTTCTAATACAATTTATACAATACAGTGAACAATTAGAGGTTACGCTTTTTACACACTCACTATCAGTTCTGTATTATTTAAATATTTTCATACAAATTGGTCCCATGCACTCTCAGACTAAAATGCTTACAATTTTGGGAGACAAATTGCGCGACAAATAATGTAAAGGCGCAGGATGATAGTAGCGCAACCGTAGCGTACCGAATGGTGTAGAGATTTTAGGGGGAAGCCTATTTGGTCTAATGTTGTGTTCTGCCGTGCGATTGGTTGGTTTTTGGTGTTCAACGGAGAAATGTTACACTTTTAGACTGTTTCGCTATAGTTTAATGAGCGTCTAGATGGTCTGTCTATACTTGGTCAGTGACTGTATGTAAGTTTATTGACAAATAAATTAAATGGAATGTTTATGGATGCTGCTGATGATGCTGATGCTAAAAACATGTTGAGATAAAAACTAAAAATGGTCACTACATTCTCAATGACTGGGTATTGTGAGAGAATGCTATCTTTATTTCAGACCCTTGAGCCAACCGTCGCCGTCGTTCAGCAGTGTAATCGAAACTTGACTGCCAGCTCCTGCCGCGCCCCAATATCGAATACAAAGCCGTTACTGAAGACGACAATGACAACACGAGTCGACCACGAAGTTGATTAGATAGATGCAGTATATATGTATGTGTATAGTATAACCATAACTAGCAAAGAAAATGCGTTGCGCGAATATAGATGACATGACCACTAAACTCTAGGCCGCGAATACCTTGAACCGAATTGTTGACTCATTCCTAACCTCACTCGCTTTTTTTTTTTTTACGAGTGGAATGCATTTAGGCACCTACCAGCTCCTGGGGGGCGAGCGGCGTGTGTGGGACTAATACGGCTGGGCAGAACAGCCGCAACTACCCACTAAACCCCTTGGTGTTGCCTCACCGCACCACTAGACTAGCCGATGGCGTGCGCTGAGCGCATCCGCTACGGTCGGCCCGCATACTGGTGTTGCCCGTGCTATGATGTTAAAGCCACCTCATTTTGGTGGTGGTGGGCGGGAACACAATGAACCCCCCCCTCCATCATCGCAGAGCCTCATAAAATGCGGGCGACTGCCGCCCCCAGACAGCCGTCCGCAGGGTGCTCCATTAGGGCGCGAGGAGTCTTCGGTGCCACCACCGCCTCCTCCGTCCTCCTCTTCTCCGCCGGATGGCGTCGGCCAGGGGATCGGCCTCTCGTGCCCTCTCGATGCTAATACCATGACCAACTTCCGGCGTGCCGTCAGATCTCTACATATAGTCGTGTAGAAGGTTATTGGATACGTATACGTAGTAAACATGAATGCGAATCTATGGAACCCATGGGGCCTGTTGTTTTTGATCCTATAGCCGTTAGTTACGTATGTTATCCGTTCAGAACAGAACGGGAAATGCTTATGCGCATAACGGAATGCGCAACTTATTAAATTAATTAATAAAAAAGTTTAGATGTTCGCGTCCATTTTTGCTACGCAGTTTCAAACAGCAACAGATCAAAAAACTACAGACCCATTAGGTGCTTGCTCACGATCTACAAGCTCCTTACTTACACTTTTACCACGAAAATCTATACATACGAGTATATTGTGTCCACAAGACTTGATCAAAATAGAGAGAGGTATTTTCTAGGATGACAGTTTGAGTCCCTTGTGGTTTTGTCTAGCACTAAATCCTGTCAACATTTTGTTAAATGATTCAGGTATCAATAACGATAATGTTAGTTAACCAGGTGGCCTTAGAAAACTTTGTAGCAAAGATGCCATTTGAGGAACTTCATTTTATGAATTTACGAGTATTTATGAGTTTTACCGCAAAATGTTAATGACAAAATCTTTTTTTTTTTATTACATACGGTGGCAGACGAGCAAATGGCCCACCTGATGGTAAGTGGTAACCATCGCTCATGGACATCTGCAGTGCCAGGGGCACAGCTGAGCCGCTGCCTACCTGGAGAGAAATACTCTTTTTAAGCCTCGTTTGAAGTTAGACATATCGTAGCGCTCAGGAAACATCGCAGCTGGGAGCTCATTCCAGAGTTTGCATGTACGCGGAAGGAATGAACGCTGAAACCGAACTGTACTAGACAAGATCGGTTCCAGGTGATATGGATGAACTCTACTGCGGTGGCGGGTGGTGCGATGGTAAAAAGGTGACGAAGGCACCATTGCAAATAATTCCTCAGAGCACTCTCCGTTAAAGAGCCTATAAAGAACACACAGAGAGCCAAAGTCTCTCCGCTTCTCCAAGGTCTCTGTTGAGGCCGTAATATTGGGATCACCGATGATACGGAAAGCACGCCTTTGCAGGGAGTCAAAAGGGTCGAGTTGATATTTGGGGGCTCCAGCCCAGAGGTGTGAGCAGTACTCCATCTGCGGCCGTATTTGAGCTTTATAAAGCATCAGACGCTGACTGGGCGTGAAGTACCGCTTCGCTCTGTTGAGAACACCCAATTTTTTGCTTGCCATTTTGGCTTTGTCCTCCAAATGACTCCCGAACTGCACTGTGGCTGAAATTTCCACTTCTAGAATCCCAATAGATTCGGACATACGAAGAGCGACTCCCTGAAACTGAGGCACTACGATAAATGGGTCTTTCTTCGCAGTGAACGCGCACACTTGTGTCTTCGTGGGGTTGAATTTGACTAAGTTCTTTGCACCCCATTCCGAGACTCGCCCTAGAGAGGCCTCGACTTCAGACACAAGTTGCAACCGTCTTTCATGTAGCGACATCCGAGGGACGTTCTGGTGGTTGGTATACCGCACATCACCCGTGCTGTTATCTGCATAACAATGTATGTTCTCAATGGACAACATATCGTTGATGTGCAGAATGAACAGTGTCGGGGAGCACCGAACCTTGTGGAACGCCTGCGTTTATGGGCATGGTTTTCGAGCAGCAGCCATCAACGACGACTTTAATGCTCCTACCATCCAGAAAGCTGGCTATCCATTTGCAGAGTCCCTCAGGGATTCCATATGATGGTAGCTTCGCCAGAAGACCTCTATGCCAGACCCTATCAAACGCCTTCACGATATCCAGTCCAACGGCGAGAGCCTCGCCTTTGCCCTCCAAAGTTTCTGCCCAATGGTGCGTTAGGTAAACTAAAAGATCACCGCTGAGCACCCGCACACAGCTGAGCGCCCGTGACGGAAGCCGTATTGCCGGTCGCTAATCAGCTGGTGCTCTTCTAGGTACCGTAGAAGGCAGGTGTTAATGACCTTCTCCATAATTTTGGAGAGTAAGGACGTTATCGCGATTGGCCTGTAATTTGACGGGTCGGATCGGTCACCTTTTTTGGCGATTGGGTGGACGTGGGCGATCTTCCACGAAGATGGAACCCTTTTCTGCTGATAAGAAAGACGGTAAAGTCGCGTTAATACGGGGGTCAATTCAGGGGCACACGTTTTTAGCACCACTGCAGGGATGCCATCTGGCCCACTTGACTTATGTACGTTCAGGAGCTTGAGTTCCCGCCTGACCGCGCGCTGTGTAATGCGGATTTCCGGTAATGAACTTTCACACCGAGGGATGGTAGGTGGTGTGGCTCCTTCATCGTCCATAGTCGAGTTGGAGGCAAAGAGTTCGACCAAGAGGTTGGCCTTCTCTCTTGCGCTGTGGGCAAGACTATTATCAGCTGCTCGCAGTGGTGGGAGACTGGACTGGCAGAAGTTCTGTTGCGCAGTTTTGGCGAGCGACCAGAAAGCACGGCTCTCACTGGGATAGCTTCCTAACCGCTCGCCAATCCCGGCCACGTGTTCCGCCTTGGCTTCAGCAATAGCTTTCCTGTTGGATCTGGATGCGGCATTGTACTTTCGCTTTTTCTCCGGCAAGTCCGGATCCCGACTTTTTCTGGCGTTGTCCCAGGCGTTGAAAGCAGATTACTTGCGGTATGCAGTCCTCCTGCAGGCATTATTATACCAGGGACGACTGCAGCCCCCAACAGAAACAGTGGCGCTGGGAATGAATTCTTTCATTCCCATCAACACTGTCTCCGTGACGCAATCTGCGCAAATGTCGGGATCTGCGGATGAAAAGCAAAGCTGCTTCCAGGGATAGGATCCGAAGAATTCCCGGAGTCCATCCCAGTCTGCTGACTTATACCGCCAGACTGTCGACTGTTAGTCGTAGATACGCGATGGGGTTGCGCAAGTCTGGCGGAGCTACGAACAAGGCAGTGATCGGATGATCCGAGAGGAGCCTCGACCACAACCTTGTATCCGCTAGGTCGTGTAGTCAGCAGTAGATCCAGCAGGGAAGCTTGATGGCTCTCTATGTCTGGAATACGGGTGGGCTGTACAACCAGTTGAGAGAGACCATAGGCCGAAGCCATGTTGAAAACAGTTCTACCCAGGAGGTCAGTGGTTCTGGACTTCAACCACTCTTTATGAGCATTAAAGTCACCAAGAACCACCACCTCCGCAGATGGATACTGCTCCAAGGCTCGGTCAATCCCCTCTTGGACGTGCTCAATAAGCTGAACTGGCATGGGATCTGTAAAGACACGCGTAGATTCGGGTAAGACCCCCATGGTCCACGCGTAGCCACAGTAACGACAGATCCCGATGCTCAAGGCCCCGAAGGCGGCGACAGCAAATATCGCCTCGGACGTATACGCACACTCCGGCTTTACGTAGGAAAGTGTGTTCCAGTTCGTAGCCCGGGTATTTTAAGTACGAAACATCGTCCGGCGCACATATTTGCGTCTCCGTTAAGAAGAGCAAGGCAGGCCGAGCCGTCTCGAGATGGTGGTAGACGGCATCGAGATTACTGTGTAGGCCCCTGATGTTGCAGAAATCCATTTAAATTGTGGATTGGGTGTCCGCCGTAAAAACTTGCTTCTTCTTATTGGCCTTCATATTTATAAGTTTTTGGGAAAGGGTCAAATGTGGGGAGGGTCCGGGCGGTAGACAAAGAAAGGGCAGATTACAGTACACAGTGAGAGAGTGGGTTGTGTGAGGAGCTGACACGCGACACGGAAGGGCCCCCGGTGCCCCCCCGAATGCAGTCGACGGGATCCACTCCGGTCTCCTACTCCGGCACGACGACCGCATGACGGAATTTTCGCCGGTTGTGTGGGACAGCCTCCCAGGTAGGATATTCCTGGGTTCGGGTCCCCTACTGACCGGCAGGTGGCCGACGGTAACCATTTCCACCAGGTCTTCTGTACCGCGTGTCAACCCGTCACGCCCAACAAACTCACTGAGACCAAACACTCCGCCGGCCTCGAATACCGCCGAGATTCCTCACCACAAGAGGTATAGGAGGTGCGCATGAAGGAGCGACTGTTTCTACCTTTCAATCGAAACGCGTGATTGCTTCACGACCGAAATGGGCAGAATGGTGGTACCAACCCGCACAGACCCGGAAATTATAAGGCTATCCTTATTAGAACCGAGCCTTACCACAACTGTAATAGGAGAGGAGGAGGAAGGAGAGGACATCGATGCCACGGAGGTTAGGGGCAAATGGCATCGAAGGCTCGAGAAGTCGGGGTCACGTACCCGAGCTGTCTATAGAGCAACCGGACAGGTTACAATTAGACAACCTCTCTGACTAAATCTGTAATGGATCAAACGAATTTATATTAAAATTTTTCATAGAATTGTAGAAAGTTTAAAAAAAAGTTATAACTTAAGCAATTCTTTTAACTAAGGAGGTTTGTAATGTTGTCGGTGAAGTTGAACTAGGCAACTCAGTACCAAAAAGTCAAGGTTGTCCGCCATGGGATCAACAGTAGCGATGTGCCGAGTACGGTTTGACTCGAGTCAGACTCGATTCCTGCTGTGGACTCTCCTACTCGAATACCTGTTTATTTTGATTCGAGTACGTCGGTCTCGATTCCGGAACTCGAGTCAGGAAGAATCGGTTCGTACTCGCTAACTTGATTCTATTCATACGAGTCCTACTGAGTCTAGTATTCGACTTTGATTACCTCGCTTGTACTCACAAACTGTTTATATAAGCTCCTATGCTCTATGTCTTGATTCAATGTTTATTATCTTTTAATAAACATTACAGTATTATTATTTTTGTGTCGTTGTGCTTAACCTAACCTACATGTTGTTTGAAGCTAACTCCTTTCTATGTTTCCTTTTTGTTCTAAAATCGGACTCTAGTTCTGGACTGGACTAGAATTTCCTGACTCGAGTCTAGAAATATTCGAATACAAAATATAGAATTCGAGTACTGGAATCGAATCAGGGAATCGAGTCCTGATTCGAATACCGTATAAACTGACTCGAATCAATTCGATCCAGCAAAATCTGTGACTCGGCCCATCACTAATCAACAGTATTCCGAAAAGTTGGAGCATAGATAAATACATAGAGACTTTTTTATGCCAGACGAACTGTTCAACTGTAGATCAAAATAATATTTGGCCTTTGATAAAATAAAAAAAAAATACTTCTAATTATGAGGTTAAACATTACTAATGGATTTCGATTTAATTTGATATATTTAAATATTTTAACTAACACAATTATTTATATTTTTCCATTTATAGCATTTTCTAATCTGACGTTTTCAGTTATATAGATTTTTTTCATATTTTGCCTACCTGGTTTCATATTATTGTAAAATAATACGATTAAATAGATGATCGTTAAATATACACAAACAAATCAAATTCTTAATGATCTCATGTTATGTGTGTTTGACATTGATATACATTTGCAGCAAAACTAGCATTGAGATTGATAGGCCTTCTGTTACATAGATATTGATTCGATAGCTTGGACGTTAATCGATACGCAAGCCCTCGAGAGAAATGACTGAGCATTTCAATCCAGATCCATACAGGGATCAATGTACCTTTTAAATATTTGTTGTGGTAGTTATATTAAGTTTATGATAGAAAATTAAGTAATTACAAATTAAACCAAATGAATCTAGAATTTCAAGGTATGTATTTCGACGGTGTCTATTGTGGTCCTAAAGTTGTAGCGTGTCGAAAAATAATAATTTGACAAATTTTGTATAAATAAATGCTCTACTTACAATACCACAGGCAAAGGCCAAGCTTTTACCACAATATGTGTATATATCATAAAGTATAGGGCTCACACAGTCTTTATATCAACGCCCCTTGTCTCAGATATAAATATATATATATAAACAGCCCTTACTAATTCTTATGTCGTCTGCACACATCCGAGATCCACTCTATACGTTGAAGTGGTATAAAGAGAATATCGCTGAAATCTGTAGCTTTAATGTGTAACTTTGCAGGGAGACTTTCGATTGCTTCTATGTTTTATTGGTCGAATAAATTATTATTTTGCATTCCTTTTGAATAATAGAATATATTATTGTTTATTCAGTTACTAGCCAAATAAATAAAACAAGGTGTACAAGCACAACTGGAGATTATTCGCTTTCGAGTCTATAAACCCGTTATAGCCGCATGCCACGTTGCTTGACTCAGATATCCGGAACCTGATCGAGCACCACGGTCACGGCGTGTTAAGTCGTTAAGGGTTTCATTGACAAGCTTATCTGCTTCAGTAGACACCGAGAAATGCGTTAAGTTGCTGAAACTGGTATCCAACCTAATGATTATATGGTGAATACAACAGAATATATTGATTATCTGAAGCAGGAAGTCTATGCCTGAGCAAACCGTATTTATCGCTACAGACAACATGTGCACAGATACTTTCTGACTCGCCTTTTCTAAAGCAATCTAAAAAAGGTGTATACAAAGTGCGACAGCTCCGGCCACTGCGTGTCAAAAATAAATAAAGTATAAATTAAACGAGAATACGAGTCCACCGAACCAATGAGGCCTTTTCCAATACACCCAATAGATGTTGGTTGTGTCATACTTTCGGTGCATAACTGGAAATGTTCAGCGATGGCGGTTTGCACAACTTCTGGATTACGCAACTATAATGTTTTCATGCTCTTTTAACTACGCAGTTTCAAGCAGCCTTGGAACACAATTCAACTGCACACTTTTATGAGCACCGGTATCCTATATATACCTTCATACTCTAAGTAAGTCTAGAAGTACTACGGATCCGAAGAACTATAGACTAATTACGTGCTTGCCCACGATTTACAAGCTCTTTACACTCATTATGACCATGAACATGTATGAACATTGTGTGAACAATTGTGTCATATTATATTTTGCCCCCTAACCTAACTCAGAATGTGGTAAGAAAGAGTTCCTCCTTATAGACGTATAAACGTAGCCAACAAGTTAGGTGGAACAGAGGTCTCGCGCCTGCATTAGTTGATTTCAAGAAGGCCAATGATTCAGTGAAGTTATGTACCTATACATGGTGGAAGAGGACTTTGAAACTGTATAAAATCAATACAACTCTGAAATCCTTCCTAAGTAAATGCATGTGCCCCTTCTGCTTTTGCTTACTACTACTACTACTACTTAACTAGTTATTAGGCATCTACTGTACATGCCTAGATGTTATGAAGTTCGGTATAGATAAATGTGCGCACTGTGAGAAAGTTGTAAATTCACCGAATCTACTTTTAGAGACAATGATGACACACAGATCACTTTCGAAAGCTGATACATACAATATCTCGGTATGTTAGTCTTTGGATATAGCGGTGAAGAATATTAAGAAATCGGTGAAGACGTGCTTCTTTGGCCGCCTAACAAATGTGTTTGACAGTCTTTTGTTTAGTGGCAATAAGGTGCGCCTTCGACGGCTTCTTATTATTAGTATTTTTTAATTACTAGGTATCATTTGTGATTCGGTGAACTCTTTGGGGAAACCGTGCCTATACAATTGCAAATGAAGTAACGATGACGAAAAATTATAGGTGTTCTGAAGGGCGGTAAGCATCGACATATGTGCGACATGCTATCGTTCTGGAGAGTCACTCAGGCATAATATCTCTGATTTTTCGCATCCTGCGAACAACCACGGGGAATCCAAGGGCTTTACCTGTGTCATTAGTCATTACAGATGCAGTAATAATGACGAATAACAATACGAAATATATTCTAACGTACTTTCATAGACAGATCCTAATAGCCAGGATCACCCATTGGCAAATTTCCCTGCAATATGGCCTTGTCGAGCATGAACCGCCGTATTATAAGAACATAGCAGGTCCAGTTCTCGAAAATGGTCGTGTGTTGCTTTTTTGGGACCGCTCTGTTATTACGGATATAACTATTGTTCATCAATATTATTATATTTATTAAACCTAATATTTTGATAATCGTCCGATCCCAACGCTGTACAGTGCTCGTCGATATCATCATATCTCACGACGAAAACCTCGTGAAAACTAAGAAGGACAAAGTCAGAAAGTACCTTGGCAAACATGGTAACCGCCATATGGCATGTTGATTCGACGATCATTGTTCAAAAGTCGTGTCTGCGAATGGTTTGATAGCGAAGAGTCTCGATCAATATCTTAAAAGGCTCTCGCTTGATGCCTGGATCAAAGGCCGGATACAAAACGCGGTGATTCTCGATACGGCACAATTATCCGAAAATTCCTCTCGCGGCTCTAACCATTGGTAGCTTGGGCCCTACCTCACTGCCAGCGATATGGTATTAAAAAATGATTATCACAATGAGATAATATTTATCTTATAGAGACTTATAGAGAGAGAAATAATAATATATCCCAAAATTGCCCAGTGACGTATACGTAATAGTGAGTAGTTGCGGTCGCGGCTAGAACGTATTAGAAAATTAAAGATATGTGTATATAGAGTTATTATTATATATACATTTTAGTAAGGACATACGTTATCCGGATATCGTATATAATGAAGAAAAAAGTACGACGTGCCTAAAACTGTGAAGAAATTCAAAGGTGTAAATCAAGTCGATCAATCTGCACTATATCAATCTGTTTAACTAATAAGGTGGTAGGTGGGGACATACATGAGCAGTGATGACGATAATATTTGTTAATTCTGTTAATAGAATCTTTTGAAACTGAAAGATTAATTGTAAATAATACCTAGTTCGTCGAAGTATGATTGTTACTCGTTGAAGTCGTGTTACTAATTTTTAAATAAACTTATTGTTAGTTTCGAAATAATCATCTTTGTTTTTATGTGAATTATAATTTAAAGCAAACTATCATAAAATCTCTAAAATTTACTCTGGTTTACCCGACATTACTCTGATAAAATCGGTGTTAATGCAACGATGACAGTCTCAACACAATACATAACTACAAAATTAACTTCGTAAATAACTAAACCCGATAGCAAATTAGAAGAAAATATAAAAATAATAAAATAATAATAGACTTACATCAATTAGCCTGGCCCACAGTAAGTTAGTACTGTTAATATTTTTGATGGAAATATATATTAACAACCTTGACTAGGGTACAAATGCTCGCAATCATCACACATACATCTGCCCCCACCAAGATTTGAACCTCAGAAATGGCGACACCTTGAAACCACTCGACTACAAAGGTTGGAAAAAAATATAAAAGTGTATAAACTTGAGAACATATTATTACAATGCTATAAATTATTTTTTTTTTTCGCCATTTACTATCCCAACTCTGGAAATACGAATGGGCAAAACCGAAGTCAGTAATGTAATCACTTTCAAAACGCAAACAAGGAACGAAGCTCTTGCAAACAGTAATTTTATTGATATTTATAAACTACTAAATATGCTAATGTACTATTGATTTGTTTTAAATAGAATTGTCTATATTTTATCTAATACAAAGAAATAACAGCAAAAAAGTACAAAAATTAACTGCCTTACTAACAAACAACTATACATCTATATTCTCTGTGTGTATGAATCCTGTGTGTATGGATACGACCGGAAAACCAAATTTGAATCATACAAGTGAAATCATTTTTCATCACCAACACCAAATAAGGCCCGATAAATGCGCGCAGCAAAATCAAAGAAATGCTGACTGTATTCTTCGACTCCCGTGGAGTTAATATACGATAAGTGCACACCAAAGGATCAAACAATTACTAAAGAGTACTTCAAAGATATTTTAGATCTTCTATGTACGTAATGCTGGCGCAAAAGACCATATGAGTTATGGTCTAAAATGGGATTTTTTTTTTCGGAAACCAGATTTCTGTAATAAATATACTAATTATCATTAATTTTGCACAATATGCTAATTATCATACATCAAATAGAATTCTGTTTCTCAAAATAAAAAATCCGTTAGGACCAACACAATTTCTGCCAAAAAAGCACAATATTGTTACCACGACCGTCGAACGTGTACGAATCCATTCGGAAAGAGGCTTTCTGAGAATACTTCCATTGATGGAATGCTCTGTTGGCAGCCATGTGAGGAGTACCAAAGAGTCTTCAACTCTTCAGATATACTAGTTTCTTTTACCAGCTAAAGGGCGAATACTTTTGTGAATGATCTTATATTATTATTAGGGTGTGAGGGGATCAATTACACCTAGTAGGACCTATGCCCGTCTCCTTGCCACCTTACCAATCAAGCTACCGACGAGGCTTTGGCGCTAAACTCCAAATCTCATTATCCATTTGCAGTAAAAGGACTACGTCATATTGCCAAAACTGTACACAGCTGCGCAAAAAATATGTTTAAGCTTTTAAACTGAACAAACTAAGTTAATTAAGTTAAGTAATTGATGTCCTGTAAGCATGGCATGTGAAGCTAATAATTGTAGGTTATCCTATCTGAGTTTTCATTAGTAATATTTATATCCAGATCACCAATCAAAGCTACAGATTTAAATGTTTGTAATAAAGGCAAAAAAGACTCCAAAACCAGTAAAAAAAATTCAGCATTGTTGTATGATGGGGAGCAATATACAGCAATAATAGATATAGTAGTTGAAAATTTTATAAGTAAAGAATCTAAGAACTATCATCTAATTGGGGTTCCTGAACAGCTGCATTCAAGTTTTCTTTTAGATACACAACTACCCCTTCATTTTGATTGCAATAATTTGAACTATATTATATATAACCAGACAATAATGGTACATTTGGGCATTTACTTAACCAGAACTCAAAGAGAATTAAAATCTCAATTTCATACTTAAATCTATTCAATAGTATACACAAGTTATCAAACGTGTTACTATTCCCAATGCTTCTTATGTTAACATGAAGAACTTTCGGAGAGAGTGACACGTTTGTTAATGAATTTTCGGGTGAATAGCTATATACGAACTACACACAGAAACAATTTCTAGTTCCGAAACCATATTCAAACGATCATCCATATTTTATGCAATAATTAATAGATAATAATAATACTAATACGCAAACTAATGTCTTGTTTTCCGCAATAATATGGTAAAAGATGCAATGTAATTATGTGAATCTGAAGTTGATTGTGCGTGTGTATAGAAATAAAAATGATTTAAAATGCAATTTGGTAACAAAAAATATGTTATATAAATATAAAACATACAATAAATAATACATAAATGACATATCAAAATAACATGAAAACTAAAGAATACCAAACACTCTATAAACGTTCGGCAATTATGAAAGATATCTAGTCATTTTTGGTTATCAAGCTTCTGCAAGTCGGTTTCTTCCTTAATCCAATGAAGAGGAGCACCTTCCTTCTCGCGAACAAAAATTCTTCCATTTGTTGACCAACAATACTTATATTGGTTACTACTAGAAATACACCCGAGCAAGATAAAATAGTCTCGACATTTCAGCTGTTACGAGTATCGAGTGGCAAGCATATACCGGGAAATGCATTGTCGGTAGGTAAATCTATTTTATTATACAAGTAAATTATATTACTAATGATAACGTTAAACATATTTATTAGATAATTTTTAAATTGTTAGATACAGGACACTAGTGAGTCACAAGTGTATTGTTTTTAAAATAATGTTTACTTAATTTATTTAAGATAATGTGTGACACAATTTAGTAACCACAAATTTTGTTTATTAAATAAGACCAAGATTTTCCGACAACTGACACTTTCAAACTTTGTGACGTTGGGAAATTGGTTCCTTGGGAACAAGTCGATTTTATGTGGTTTGTGATTTTATGTGGTTTGTGATTTTATGTGGTTATAACAACTAAGCATTCTACTATGTCTCTGCATTAGTGATGTGCCGAGTCGCTGTTTTGGTGTATCGAGTCGATTCGAGTCAGGGTATACGGTATTCGAATCAGGACTCGATTCCCTGATTCGAGTCCAGTACTCAAATTCTATGAAATTCTATTCGAATATTTCTAGACTCGAGTCTGATTCCTAAACTCGAGTCTGACTCTTAGACTCGAGTCTTGAAATTCGAGTCTGGAAATTCTAGTCCAGTCCACAACTAGAGTCCGATTTTAGAACAAAATCAAAACAAAAAGTTGCAGGTTCAAACTTGTTTGTAATATTGGGCCCACACCACTTCATTGCTTATGTAAACAGTTTGCAAGTACAAGCGAGTTAACCAAACTCGAATACTAGACTCGAGTCAGTAGAACTCGTGTAAATAGAATTGAGTTAGCGAGTAGGAACCGATTCTTCCTGACTCGAGTACCAAAATCGAGTCCGGCGTACTCAAATCAAAATAAATTGGTATTCGAGTAGTCGAGTCCAAAACAGGAATCGAGTCTTACTCGAGTCAAACCGTACTCTGCACATCGCTACTATGCATCAGAAACTGTAGAAATATTTATGGTTCTTTATTTGATAATTACTCATTTTATTATGTTTAGATTATGTTGTGTCATGTAATATTTGCTCTATTATATATTTATATGCAGCTGTAGGAAATTAATTTTTAAAAAGTGTATTCTTCAAAACTTGGTCAAAGGATTATTTGGATATAACTTATCAGATAGAAATAAACATTGTACCTAGTAATGACTACATTTTCAACTTTTAATTTTAACCTTAAGAGAGCTTTCATATCGCTTGTAATTCGCATTCGTTTAGTTTCACTTTCGAAGTATGAGAAATATGAGAAGTTTCACTTTCGAATATATGAGAATGATATCATATTACATTACTCCCATTCTAAATCTAACTTCTTTTGATAGAAAAATCCCTTTAAATGTAAAATCGTGGTATATACATATAAAATTACATACGATCATCATTTATTTTCATCTTTATAATAAAAATTTATTCGATATTAATTATAAATGCCGAGTCAAAAACAGTACCTATAAACAAGTTGTTATCTGCCGACATCAAAGCCTACGTCAAACTTTCCCATTCTCATGATTCTGTTACATCGATGTCATTTTAAACCATAATTTTCCTCTCTGACAAAATTAGCTTACCTCACAACGCTGTAGTCAATTTAAATATGAATCTAATTATAAGCCAGTCTTTACGTCATGCCACCATGCCACCCACTTATCAACTTTTTACATCTTTTTGATGTAAAATTATTGTTTCATTTAGAGTTACTTTTTTACAATTACAGTCACTAGATACTTGTTAAAAACGGCAAAATGCTATATATAGTTCCAATTCATGGCAATGAATACTCTAAAGAAAAACTATCCTATGCAAACAAAACCGTACCAACCTGTCGGGCTCCCGCTGGGAACATTACAGTTAAAAGCCAAAGGTTGATCTACTAATATTCATTTATGATAGCTAATTTATAAAATGTTTTGTCTTATCCGATTGGTGTAATCATTTCAGCCAATAGATTTTAGCCAATAGATTGGTGTAATACGATTAAGTAAATCGTATCACACCCATATATATGAATTTATCAATTTATGTGGTAATGGATGGTAATTTTATAATTGTTGGCGGCATAAGATTGCTCCATAAATATCTGTTACGCGACATCATTTATTTTGAATGAATAAATTCTGCATATGTATCTATTTATATACCTATTTATTGTATTATGGCCGATATGCGCTATATCATTTTGTGCGGTTTATTTTTTTCCCGCTGCAAAATATTAACGCAAACTGCTTATACCTGCTGAGAATTCAATAGTCGAGCAATCATCAAAAATGGTATTCGATATAAATAGAGAGCAGTGAAGAATTTTCTAGGCCACTGTGCCTATTTAATAAGTTGAAGCATAATCGTAGATCGGTTGTTGCCTTGGCCGATCGTAAGATAAATCTAGTGTTCCTGTTGGTATGTAGCTCATCATACATGAATTTGTATATTACGTGTTTGCTCAGACATATTTAAAAAAATAAAGATTTTAAATAAATTTTATATATGTAAATATTATTCAGCACAGTAAGGCGCTACACTGGAAGGCATTCTCAAGCTACGACAAAATATGTTTCCAAAATAGTTTCCACTAAATATAGCAAATGAACTAAAACAGGTGGTCTAGCATCACTTCACTATTACAGAGTATCATAGGGTGCATATTAAATTGAGGTCATATAAAACTATAATAGGCCCCAGCCAAGTATACATCATTCAAGCTATGTGCAATATAGTGTTCAACACAGTATAGTGTGCAATATAGTTTCACCTCGCACCGCTTCATTATTTTTGAAATTTAAAATTATTTGTTTGAACAAAAGATTTGAATGAGGAAAATTATTTATGAAAACTTAATTAATAATATATCTAATTATAAATGTAGATAAGTATTTATAATAAATAAACGTAATATAAATAATCGTATTATAATAAGGTTGAAATTTTGCATTCAATTCCAAGCAGCTCAATCGTACGAAAGCCCCTTTAACGACTCATGCCCGACTTCAAAGTCGTATAACGACAGCATCGAGGGCCGAATAATTGAAGCCTGCTTTTAAAATTAACTGTTTATTGCTTCAATCTTCTCTGAGTGTGGTTTTCATGACAGGTATATTTAGTGTGGTCCATCCATCCCTTCCTTTCATTACATGAAATATACGGTTGCTAACCTAATAAGTTAGACCTGGCAGGAAGTCGTGACTTGATTGAAACTGGTAAATTGAATACACATGAGGAAATCGCCATTTTAAACCCTTTATACATTTAATTGATTCAATATTTAAAGACATATTACCGTCATACAAAAATATTGTCGTGGAAATATTGTTTAATAATTGTAATATTATGCGGTTGCTAATAAAGCGTCGGTGGCGCTGGAGCGTCGGTGGCGCTGTGGTCACAGCACTGGTTTGTGCGCCGCATAGAATCGGGAGGCCCGCGATCTAATCCCCACCGCGTACCAATGTGTTTTTCGTTCCGAATTTCATATGTACATTTATCCGACGCTCCTACGGTGAAGAAAAACATCGTGAGGAAACCTGCGTACATCTGCAAAGCGATTCATAGGTGTACGTAGTCAACCAACCCGCACTGGGCCTGCGTGGTTGACTAAGGCTTATCGCCCTAAGGCAGTTAAGGTAGGCTCGAGCCCCTCGGTGGGGACGGACGATATGAGCTGTGATGAGATGAATAAAGCTTTGAGAACGGGTATTCAGGACCTTTTCTAAGTGATTTCCGGTTGTTATATAAAATAGAACTTCTGGTTTATTTTCGACCATTTCTTCATTAATACGTAGCTATTTCATAATGAAACATTACACACAACATTGCCTAAATATGACTGCTAAATAGTCACAGGAAAATTATTTTTGATGCGATTACTCAATTAAACCAATAACAATTTTTAGTAAGAGTTTCCACTGATCTCATTTTAGTCGAATAACTTTAAAGTTTCCTATCTGTTTTCTTGCATTGAACTAATATTTTTAACCGACTTCAAAAAAAGGAGTGTTCTCAATTCGACTGGTATATTTTTTTTATGTTTGTTCGCCGATTACTTCGCCATTTTTGAACCGATTTTGATGATTTCTTTTTAGTTAGAAAGAAGATACTCCCGGAATGGTACCATGATAAGGATATCAGGGTCTGATGATGGGATCCTGGAGAAATCGAGGGGAACCGTGAAATTTTATAGGCACATGTACCGTGTTTTACATATTTTCTAAAGTTATATTGGTATTTGCTTCTGGCAATCAAAATGTTATGCTACTGAGCTGATGATGGAAGGTGTAAGTCCTCAATTACTAGGAGTTAGGAAAAAGTTCTTTCAACATTAATGTACGGATTTATATTCCTCTTCGTAGCTTTTATGAAGAGAAGTACAGGTTCACTAAACATTTCTTTTGTTATGAGAAAGTACCATGAGACCAGGATCTGA
Source organism: Scirpophaga incertulas (assembly GCA_036419045.1). Classification (NCBI taxonomy): domain Eukaryota; kingdom Metazoa; phylum Arthropoda; class Insecta; order Lepidoptera; family Crambidae; genus Scirpophaga; species Scirpophaga incertulas. Next base: position 16,202,057 of record CM071629.1, on the reverse strand, counting down.
TCATGGCATCCCAGGAAATCGAGAGGAACTGTCGAAACTCACAACTGTGACTCTATCTCTAAAACTCGTAAAATAAACTAATTTTTAACAAAAAAATACCGACTTCAAAATTGAAAAATCAAAAACTAAAAAACCAAAAAATGGTTAACTTAGCACAAAGTAATTCGAATTATGATTTACATGGAAAATAAACAATCAGTTTAACCTACCTAAATTTTAAACTATAATTGTTTATATTGATTCTGTTACATCGATGATATCATGATATCATCAAAAATATCATGTAAATATTGTTATTTACATGATATTTTTGTAATTTAAATGTAATTTAATCTAACAAAATTTAGCAATATACAATTATTTTAACAATATTACTATAATAAATTAAGTTTGAGTCGGTGCCAGCCTGTAATCACAGATAGATATTAGGGAGAATTTAATTTTGTTTGACTTTTTAGGTAGGTTGAACTGACGCGGGTGGAAATAAAAAAATTCTTAAGCTGTTAATCACAGTACTCATATTTAATTAAAAAACTTATTTCTTACTTACTTATATAGTACTTGATTGTTTATTTTCCATTTAACTTTTTTCTTTTTGTATTACATTTCGTCATGTTGTGCCTTATGAATCTCCAATACCTAAAATAAATAAATGATTTCTAGAAGCTCAATATATAGATTCTGGTACATTTCTATTATCCATATTCTTCCACCTGTGGAATGGATTCTAAGACGCTTCAATATGTACTTGAATCCATCAAAATATCTGGCGTTACTTAAATATAATTTCGAGCAAGCACCTAAATAATTTGTTGCCCGCCATTACGATTTTTATAAAAAATGTGATGATAGAACAATTGCATAGGTATAAAAATATATAAAATGTCAATGACAGATAATATTAGATAAATGTCAAAATTTTATTGTGACTGAAACTAGACTTCCGCAATATGTTTATATCAAACCATGATTTCGAAAGAACGGATACATCACGAAAATAATAAGCAGCGATACAATTGTACTGACGCGGTAGGCATAGACTCTTCTGTCTGCGCCGTCATTGCCGCGAGCGGCCTCGCTTTTCTTTAAACCGAAATAGCTGTAAGTGTATAAAATAGGATGTGAGTGAAGCTGGAAATCTCATATCAAATAAAATAAATTGTAAATAAGTGGTTTCTAAGAAACTGATATATTTTGAACTTGAGAGAGTTTAATTTTAAAACGAAATAACAAGATACACTTCTTACATTTTAATATTTTAAATATTTTGTATTACCCAAAATGAGTATATTATGAAAAATTCTAGGTTGTTGAAAGTTATTTATGTAAATTCATTTAATGTTATTTATTTTGGAAAAATGCAAGTAAAATATTATTGCTTAAAAACCAATTTATTTTAAATTCAATATATATATATATATATATATATATATATATATATATATATATAATAATAATAATTTATTTATTTGCCATAATGTTTACATTAAGAGACTTATTTCTACCGATCTCTGCACTAAGCCTGGCTTGTATCGCAGAGTTCAGACTATAATTACTAATTAAATAATAGTGGTATTACACAGCTCGAGCAACTAGTGATAATAAATAAACTATTGTTGACAAAATTTTATATAAAAGTAAGCAAATAACTAACTAATCCTAAGTCTGTCATAACAAAAAAAAAAAAAAACTGGGAATCTAACGTGAGTGTGTGTGATTATGTGTGTGTGTATGTGTCAATGTGTGTTTGTGTATGTATTATGTGTGCGTTTTTTAATGATCAGTTGTTTGGAGGTTCGCAAGATGCAGCACAACAGAGTTTGTCAGCAGGTTTTCAGTTTCATTGTAAGTCAATCCCATAAGCCAGGGCTCCAGAACACCCCGTAACTGACGGTTATTTAATCGCCTTAGATCTACTAAGCGACATACATTGTTATAAAGACGTGGTAACAAATAAAAAAAGTTGTCTGACTCGCAGAACTTTACTATATCTGTAAAGTTGGTCGGTAGAGTATCTAAATGGTTTATGTAGCATGATCTTTAGAACCGACCTCTGGGCTCTCTCGAGTGTTATCATGGTTGTTTTAGCTGTGCCACCCCAAACACGTATGCAGTATACAAGAAGGGACTGACAAATTGCTTTATATACTAAAGTCAGGGTACTTATGGGCGCTGAGTGTCGTAAAGACTTCAGAATATAAGCTGTTTTTCGAATTCGGCCGGCGAGACTAGCAACCTGACTTTTATAATTCATATTTTCGTCGATTAGCACCCCCAAGTCCACATTCAGCGTTAGCAGATTTCTTCTCAACCACTCAGATACCAGCATCAAACCAGCCTCTGCTGCTTTGTAAGTTTTTTCCCAAGTAGCGTCTTGAAAGATGATTACTGTGTCATCGGCATAGCAAATGATATCTGCGTTGGGCACATTAAGTTTAAGTAAATCACTCATGTAAACAAGGAAGAGCGTAGGCCCAAGGACACTGCCCTGAGGCACGCCGAATTCTATCGGAAGCTTATCACTGAAGCTAGAGCCTACCCGGATGCGTTGAGTTCGATTCGATAAGTAGCTACTGAACCATTCTAGTGCTATGCCTCTGATTCCAAAATAGTTTAATTTATTCACAAGAATAGGCACGGACACTGTGTCAAACGCCTTCGCGAGATCCAGGAAAAGCCCAACACAACATCGGTTTTTATCTAGAGCAGAAGAAATAATATCTGAGAGTAATAATACCGCATCCTCCGTGGACCTCCCGCTTCTGAACCCATACTGTCTTTCTGGAATCAGAGAGTTCTTTTCCAAGTAAGTAACTAATCGACGATTAACGAGCTTTTCCAGTAGCTTTGAGAATAGTATGAGAAGGGAAATAGGGCGATAGTTGCTGGGATTCCCTTTGTCTCCATTTTTGTGTATAGGAGTGATAATTGCTGTCTTCCAAACTTCAGGAAAGACACCTGTAGACATGCTGAGATTGAATAAATGTGTCAAGGGCTTTAGGATCAGATTTTTTATTTGTTTGAGCAGTGTAGGCGTGCAATTATCTATTCCAGCAGAGCTGTCTAGTCTTTGGTCGCAAATAAGCTTATTTACTTCGTCTTCGTCTGTTGGGACAAAAAAGAATGAGTTTTGTTCCCGTGTATTTAATCTTATAGCGGCTGCAAGAGTTTCTTGGGTAGTCGAAAGTTTCTGCAAGATTTCATTTGCTAAGACTTTTCCAACACTAGCAAAATAATTGTTGCAGTGATTCAAAGAAGAGACATCATTTTCTTTGATTTTTAATAAACCTACTGGCTGCTCGCGTGATTTATTTAAACTACAGATGACTTTTATGGTTTGCCAGAGCTTTTTTGGGTTGTTTTTATTATTTATTAGCATCTGATTTTCGTACTCGGTTTTAAGTTTGCGCAATAAATTATTAAGAAAGTTGCGGTATCTTTTGTATGTTAACCGAATAACATCGTTTGTGGGATGTTTCCTGGCTTTTAGATGAAGTCTGTCCCTATGTTTTTGACACCTCATTAGACCTGGTGTAATCCAGGGCTTCAAAGTGAATTTGGAACGACTTATCACTTCCTCTCTAGTGTTGCAGTTGATAGCTGTTACGATTTCGTTATTGAGGATATTTGCCGCATCATTTGCATCATGACTGTCAATAACAACGTTCCAATCTATACGTCCAAGGTCCTCGAGTACAGCGCTGTAGTTTGTCCTATGTTGGGAACGTTTTATTGTAGGTTTTGGTTGCCGTGTTGACATAGCTGCAACGCAAATATAGTGATCCGTCAGATCAGAGACGCAAACTAAGCCCAAAGCATTCCTCGGATTTCTTAAAAAGGAATGGTCAAGACAGGCATCTCCTCTTGTTGGTATATGTATAGCTGGTAATAATTGGTGTTCCGTTAGTAGTGATACGTAGTTACTACAGTGCTCGCTCATTGGGTCAGCACATAAGTCGATGTTGATGTCGCCGGTAAGAATAATGTTTTTTTTATTGCGAAATTTGGTCAGAGTGCTATCCAAGGATAGAATGAAGTTATTTGGGTTTAAAAAAGAAGGGGAACGATATATTGCAAGAGCCACAAACTCGGCACCAAAGTTAATTTCTAAACAGTTGCAGTCCTCGCAAGTCGACTCATCTACTTGAACATTCCACGAATCCCCAACATAAGCTACCACACCGCCACTCTTATTAATATATTTGATTGTATGAAAAGCAGTGAAACCTGGCAAGTGTGGTATGAAAGTGTTTTCGTTCAGCCAACATTCCGTTAAAACTATAAGATCAAACTTGACTTTGGAGCGTTTCAAGATTACTAAGAAGGCATCGAAGTTATGCTGTATACTGCGAATATTTAAAGTGAGCGTTTTAAAATTGTGTGTAGGTAGCAGAAAGTCAGCGCACGCCTCAATGTTCTCAAGCAAGTGGCAGCCTATTGTCAGTGTTTCATCGAGATCTAATGCAAGGTCATTCATTTTACACGATTTCTAGCTTTTGGCAAAAAAAGCTTCAAAATAAAGATGGAATATTTAATAGGCTGACCCCCAAGAACACCGCGGATATAAGCACTGGGGCTTTATGTGTAGGACCGTAATTGAATTTATTGGTGTGCATATGTGTACGTGTGTATGAATTTGTGAAATGTTGTGTGTAATAATAATAAAACTTTGCAGATAGAAAAGGATTTGCAGAACACTACTTATTAAAGAAAAATACAAAACTAGGATTAACTTAAGGAATTCGGTCTTCATCATTGACAAGATGCTTCGGAGGTCCGACTTTTTCGTCCAATTCTTCGTTCGTGTATATACGTTTTGCTGGCTTACCATCAGCTTTCCTAACAAGTATTCCTCCGTTTTTAATCCAGCAGTATTGAAATCCGTACTCTTTGGTGCGCTTCCTGGCTTCACGAAATAACTGCCGGTTTTCCCGCGTTAAACGCTCGTTAAAGAAGATAGGCGCAGGATGACCATCGACCAGGTTTTCGGAAGTTAGATTTCGCCTAGATTTTGCAGCTCTCAGAAGCTCTTCAGCTTTTCGTCTTCTTAGTAGTTTAAGAACTATGGGGCGAGACACTCTCGTAGATGCGGAAGATTTCGGCTGCTTGCTTATCTTAGAACCGACTCTCATCACGTCCTCGATATCGGTCTCTGCTAACTGGACCCCTATTTTTCGTGATGCTGTAATTACTATATGATGTAGGTTCTCATTAGCCTGCTCAGCAATCCCCAGGATCTCCAAGTCATTCTTCAGGTGGTCTTAATCCTGTGCTGCTAGTTTAAGCTGTAGTTGTCCCAAAGTAGATTTAAGAGCAACTATTTCCTCTTCAGCATTCTGAAGTTTTTTGGAATACTCATGCAGGTTATGAGATAAATTCTCCGAGATCTGGGACATTTGGTTTTTTATTTCATTATTCTGCTTTTTGACTTCCGTGACTTCATGTCGAAGCTGACGAAGCTCAACAATTAGGGTTCCCAGTTCTGTGTTAGGCATAGGATCTTCCCTAGTCGTCTTAGGCTTTACTCCCGGTTTACCTCCTCGTGTTATGTTTATGTTTCCACTGACGTCGTCCTTAGATGCAGCAGTAGAGGATGGCCCGCGTACTGGTGTGGAAGAGTTATCTCCTTTAGGCTGAGAACATGTGCAAGAAGGACAGAGCCACTGTTCCTTGAAGGACTGAGTAAAAGTCTTAAATTTCTCCTTTGGTATGTTGATGCACATCAAGTCGTAACTTTTTGCACATTTTTTGCATTCCATAAAATATGCATCAGAAATTCGTTTATTACACCCCGCGCAGTTTATGCTCATGGTGATAACAAAAAGAACACGGAGAAAAATGAAAACAACAGCCAAAAAGAAAATTCGCAAAAAGTCGAGTGTGGGATGCGAACTCGCACCTCCCGCTCACTGATGTAAGTGCTGTGCCACTGCGCCAAACTACTACAATTCAGCAGGGCGAAATAACGAACTCTAATCGAAACAAATGTTGTGATACACGACGTAACAGCGCAGACGGCCTTTCTAATTTGAAGGTCAACTCACGTCACAGTGTCTCACGTCTTGCCGCTCGTGGACTGCTTGTCACCACCAAATTTTTGTATCTCGTAACGGTTTCGTGTTGATTAATATTCCCAAAATAAGGTTTTAATTTCTAGTGGTACACTGCACACGTTACTTCTTAACTGCACTTGGTAATGTTATTAAACTGATTATGCGAAGTGAATGTTCAGAAAGTGTGATTAACTAATTAATATGATTTAAAAACAAGGGACGTGGATTTTAACTGTGTCTACCGCTCGAGCGGTGAACGCGAACCATATATATATATATATATATATATATATATATATATATATATATATTATATATATATATATTATATATAGACTAGCTTTATCCATATAATTGCCTGCTTTGTTGTTTTTTGATTCAATGAATATGAAAATTTTGTCTCATTTCCCCTTTCGGGGACTAAAACCCGGGCTTAACGTTATTTATAATTTGCTATTTCAAAGAAACATGAATTTTATGTAACGAGAATATGTAAATCTTATACATTACGTCTCCCCGGGTAAAATTGTTATCGTAAGGAAAAAAATAGACTACAATAAAAAGATTATTTTGATATTATATTTATATTGTCAGTACTCAAAGATATAAAATCATCAACTTGTTTTTATGGGCACAAATAAAATTTCATTTAATAAAATAAGTAATATAGCGTGGTGTAATTTTAAACATATGGTTATTTAGTCTTATCAAGCATAGAAAAACAGTGATATGACATCAATTCTCTGCGGAATATATACTTATTATTATGGCTTCATCGTCGGTAAAATATATATTCCCCATTAACAGTGGTAACACGTTTCTACGCAGGTTCGCGACCACAGCCAGTGCAACCTAGTCGAATTAACCAGTTACATATTAATGCTGCCTAGTTGTAGCATAAATATATAACTGGGATTATCTTCTAACTCTGGCAAACCATGCTTCGGCAGCCAGGTGCAAAGAATAACAATTATCACAATGATTTGCTAACTCATGTAACTGTCTAAGTAGACTTCCATATCAAAATAATAATATTATCAATCAATGTTTTGTATGTGGTATCCCCCGTTTTACATTTCCGAAATTATTATTTTTTCCGAATATTCGTGAATTGTTTTGCTCAAATATCAAATGTGTAAAACATAATAAGAAAATAATAATTAGTCTTGAGCAACGCTTTTGATATTTAAAATCGCTATTATTTTTACAGAATTTTGAATATGTATTTCACAGTTTTTTATCGGTGAATTGTAATAATAGTAGAAAAGTGTAGTTTAAAATAACATGGTTTTATATTTTTTGCCAGCGTATCGGCTCTGTTCGATTAAATTATGAAGGTAATTCGGATTCGGATTACGTTTTATTTGATTATCATGTTTCTTTTTCATGTACTTATTCCAGTATTCTGCAATAGTCAGATAGTTCTGGTAATAGTCGGAAGTATAGAAGCGCAATATATAAAGTACCTATGCTTATTTCAGGTATTTACGAGTAATTATAAAAATCAAATAAAATGTTGGTTTTATATGATTTCCTAAACTTGGCATCTTAAAGTGGGTTTCATAGTTTTTTTACTTACCCAGGAAGTGACGATGAAGTAATCCCCTGCTGAAAATACAATACTGAAAAAGTTTACATATTAGTTTACAATGTTTGTACATTATAAACTAATATGTCAATCTTTACAAAGTAACTAATTTCGCAAACTATTATGTAAATCTTTACGAAGTAACTAACTTTGCAAACTAATGTTTAAATGTTTACGAAGTAAACTAAACTTTGCAAGCTAATATGTAAATCTTTTCGAAGTAAACTAAACTTTGTAAACTAGTATGTAAACCTTTACGGAAGTGTAAATTAGGGAAGTTAAACATACATATATGTATATCGTAAATCATTACAGAGCTCTTACCGCATCGCTAAGGATTAGATTCTATAACAATGTTATGACGATGGATCGTCTTCTCGTTTTATTCATAAAACAAAACTGCTCCTGGCACTGATGGAATAATCAATTTGTTGCATAAGCTTACTGCTATTGTTGAAATTTTATTTACGCAAAATGTTTTTTGTTATCTATAGTCATTAACAGGGAAAATTGTTGTGGACCATAAATTTAAAGAAACGGAAAATCCCATTTCTTGAAATTGATGCCGTACACATACGGCATCAATTTCAAGTAGAAGGAAAGGAGGAAGTAAGAAGGAACGGTAAATATTGTTCTATAATATCGACTCGATGACACTACGATTATATTGTATTTAGAAGTCAGAAAGCAACGTCCATTTTACTTTTAAATCATCATCATCATAATCAAATTATAATCAAACTGGAAACTAGAATAACTGCTGTACTGCATTCTCTTTACCAAGGTACCCTTACAGGTTTTATACTAACTACAGCCCTTCAACGACCCGGATTTACCTAAATATCTATATACGTCCATAATAAATATATTATATTTTGCAAAAACTTTGTCAAAATAATAAGCAACAAGAAACCTATTTCCTATTTTCGGATAGTATTTGCAAAACACTATGTGGCAATTAAATTATATCGGGAAAGTGGGTATGAAGGATTCTGGTGTATTGGAATCATCCCGATAAATTAAAGCAATATTTTAAATAAACAACAAGTAATTGAAAAATTATAAAATATTCTGTGTTTGCTATAATGATGCTATTCTTCTTCTATATTAAATAACCATTTTGTATTTTGTATAGCTGAAAGATGTCTGCAGTCACTCTCTATTTGACTCCGGATAAATAACACATTCGTGATAGATTACCTGAATTTAATAATACTTATAAGGAGCTTACCATACTCATTTAATTGTTCGCTTTATTATATATAATTTACTTTAATAAACAAAATGTAAAAAGGTATTAATTACTTTAAAAACATAATTTCTTTGAGTGAAACGAAGTGACCGAGTGAGTGAAAAAAAAACATGTTTAGTAAATGTATTACAATTATATGTCTAATTTTCGATTTAATTAAACAGAATTCTCGAAATCTAGAGGAATCGAATATTCTCGAAATTTAGAGGTGACTAAACTTTCCACTCGAATGCGTGAAAAATAGTAGATTCTATAAAATTTTTAGTCTAAAATAGTGCTATAGCCTAAATGTAAGAACTAGTCCAGACGTTAGCAATATAAACTTTGTAGTTTAGTTAGTAGTTTAAGAGATTATTCGCTAATCTATGTAGTGATCATCACATCCATCCGCACAGAGAGAAAAATGATACTATGCATAACTTGAAAAATTGTTAGCACAGATCAAACAGAACCGTACCACTAGTAAATTGGTACCATGATCTACGAGATATGATGGCAGCGATTAAAATTAAGCAGGTTAACTGGGTCAAGCCACAGAAGGATTCAACACTGAAGTGGGTATCAATAAAAAGTACCTTCAGATCATTTAACAATCATCAACATATTTTTTACTCTATAGGAATGAAGAACAGAATGAGCAAAAAAAAATACTCAATTTAATCCAATCACTACTCGAGAAATAGATAAATAAAATGAAATAAAAATAATTAAATAAATATTTGTTACACTGACACCAATTACCCTAGCCCAAACTAAGCTCTGTAAGGATTGTGCTATGGGATCTAGGTTAACGGATAGACATACATAATTATACATATATAAATATTTTTTATAGAAATATATATCAACAACCATGACATTCATCACACAAACATCTGCCCCCACCGGTATTCGAACCCGGGACCTCAGAGATGGCGACACCTTGAAACCGGTGTACTATCCACTCGACTATGGCGGTCGTCAAAATAAATACCTATTTATTACAGTAGATAAATATAGATTATATAGATAAATATTATAGTAGATAAGAATAGATAAGTAGGTACCTATTTGTCAGAACGATATCACCTTCAAGAACAGCTAAAGCTAGCCAGACCGCCATTCAAAGCAAAGCTTTGCGGTATTTGCCAAATAGTTGAAATCACGCGATTGAAATTTCTCGAAAATTATTAAGCAATGCGGCAATAAAATTAAAACACCTATTATGATTTTTTAGCGAAGTAAGTCCCACGTAAGCCACGTAAGCCAGGTGGTATTTATCTCTCCTGTAGATATTTTTGCTTGCTGAACGAGGCGGGGAAACTCTTCGAGAGAGTCATCTCCGCTCGTATCAGCGAGCACCTGTCGCGCGCGGGTCCCGACCTAGCGGACTGCCAATTTGAATTCCGGCGGGCGTGATCAACGCTGGACGCCGTCCAGCGTGTTCGTTCCCTGTGGGAGTCCGCAGTCCGATCGGGGAGGGGGGGGGGGGTGTCGTTAGACATATAGCCATTACCTGCGGACCGTGGTCGCGAACTATCTGCGCGACAGGACGATCGGCGTGATGGGACGGGACGGGATGGAAACGTCGAGGAGAGTCGAATGCGGCGTTCCGCAGGGGTCGGTGTTGGAACCCCTGCTATGGAACCTCGCAAACGACGCGGTCCTTCGCACCAGCCTTACTCACGCCGTAAGTGTCGTCTGCTATGCTGACCACTCTCGTCGTGACGACTGGGGCCGACTTCGGCCGATGCTCAGGCTTGCCGAGCTTGGGGTGGCATGTGTCGTGCGGGAGATCCGCCGGCTGGGTTTGGAAATAGCGCCTCACAAAACCAAGGCGCTATGGTTCCACGGCCTTCCGAGGCGCCGGAACCACCCAGCTGCCGGATCCGGGTGGGTGACGCGGTGGTCCCGGTGGGGCCGTACATCAAGTACCTGGGCCTTACCCTGGACCGCCGCTGGAGCTTCGAGGAGCATTTCGTGCGATTGGTCCCCCGAGCCAAAAGGGTGGCGGCGCATTGCATCGCCTGCTGCAATCTCGGGGGACCGAGTAGGCTCGTCGAAAAAATATCGATACATCGATATATCGATATTATTTTTTCAATGTATCGATATTTTTGAGCGATATTTAATGTTTCGATGTATCGAGGTATCGATATAAAATTACAAAAATTACAATCGATATAAAATTTCAACCAGTGATGGTATGCCTAGCGAACTAAAGCAATATCTAGATCAGCCTATAATACCCAGAAAAGAGAATCCTACAAAATTCTGGTTTGATTGTCGTCATTTTACTCCAGTCCTTTCCGACATAGCTCTAAAGTATTTGATATCGCCTGCGTCCTCGGTTTCCTCAGAGAGAGTGGCATCTGCTGTAAATCTCGCAGTACCCAATAACAGAAGTCGGCTTACAGCCGAGCATGTAAATCAAAGAGTTTTTCTTATGTCTGTATCAGATAAATATTGGTTTGATTAATAAATAATTAATATATATTATTGTTGTCCTTGATTTAAAAAAATTAAAAATGATGTCTATTGATTAGTATTTATCTAGTAATGTAAGATGATTGAAGTAGATTAGACCAAATATTTTTTTTCCTATCACACCGATATATCGATATTTTTAAATAAAAATATCAATATCGATATTGATATATTCAAAAATTATCGATACAATATATATCGATACTTTATTGCATTTCCGACATCCCTAGGACCGAGGGATGGAGTTTGCCGCCTGTACGGGGGCGTCGTGCGATCCGTGGCCAAGTATGGGGCTCCCGTGTGGTCGCAAGACTGCGCGAGGTCCCCCACTACAGAGCTCTGCTACGGAGCCTGCAGCGGATAATGGCCATACGTATCGTACGAGGCTACGGTACCATCTCGTACGAGGCGGCGACGGTTCTGGGACGCTCCACCCCTATTCGACATCCTAGCCGACATGTACGCGGCGACGTATGCATCGCGGCGTGTTAACTGGGGGAGCGATGGGGGGAGCGCCCTGGATCCCGTGCGCGAACTGCCTAAGTGGGAGTGGCACCGACGGATTGTGGCGGCCTGGCGTGCGCAGCTCGAATTACGGATCTGCGCGCGCCAGCGGGCCGTCGCTGCCGTACTCCCGCACCTCGAAGCTGGGCTCCACGGGAAGGAGGAGGTCACCTACCGATTGACTCCTGTCCTATTCGACACAGATACTCACCGAAGCAGCCGTGCCCGGTGAGTATCTGTGTCGAATAGTACAGGGGGGATCGACACATTGCCACCACTGCGCATCCGACCGACGTGGGTCTCCGAGCGCCGAGTCTTGGTCGCAGAGATCGGGCGAGATCTGTCTCCGCCGGCAGTGATTGCGGCAATGCTGGCGGACGAGGGAGGTTGGAGGGCTGTGGCCTCCTTCTGTGAAGCAATGAGGCTCCAGAAGGAGGCGGCACCGAGCTCAGTAGCACAGCTGCGGCGCCGCTGTGGGTCGCCGGCGGGCGCGAGGAAATCGCGCCCGCGGATACGGCGACCCGGGAGGGACCACGCCCCTTCCGTGGCCGGGGGGCGTCGTTGGTGGAGGAGACCGGGGGAGGTAGCCTCCCCCGAGGAGGGCTCCCCTGTATCGGCGGAGGAGCGGAGGCTGGGGGTTCCCGGAAGTAGCTTGGCGTTCCCGGGGACTCCCTACATGCCTGGAAGGCCATCCCTGAGGTTTTTAATGGGTAGGCCTCCCCCTTCTGGGGAGGAGAGCCCCACATAACCGCCGGCTCGCCACAACCGGGGTATGCAACTTAATGCATTTTCATTAGGGGAACAAAAAAAAAAGGTTGGAGAAAGTTTTTTGGCATTTTATATGAAAACTAAAGTTTTCATAACATAAACTTTTTTCAAAGTTTATGTACATTTAATTAAAATAAATATGTGCCGTTTTGTTTATCTGATAGATAGATATTTTGAAACATCTGATCACAAAATAGCGACAAGTGTTTTCATTCTCCCGTGGAAGAGCCAGGCTTCGGCACGAATTGGGCCGGCTCGACCGGAGTGATACCACGGCCTCACAGAAAACCGGCGTAAAATAGCGCTTGCGCTGTGTTTCGCCGAGTGAGTGAGGGTACCGGAGGCCCAACCCCCCCCCCCCTTCCCCCTTATTCCCTTTTAAAAGGCCGGCAACGCATCTGTGACTCCTCTGGTGTTGCGGGTGTCCATGGGCAACGGTTATCGATTACCATCAGGTGATGGTAATCGATACCGTTTGCTCGTTTGCTGCCCTATCCTATAAAAAAAAATTGTGTTTGGCAGTCCTCTCTTGACTTTAACCTGATTCTATCAAAAGAATTTTAAAGACACCGAATACTAGATATCTGAAGGGGCAAGGTTAAGTCTTAACCTTGCTACTTATTCTTAATACTTACCCTTAATTTTACCTAAGTGGCTACCAATGTGTCTGGTTTAGCATTATTGTGAAGAAAAATCAAACCAAAAATTTCTATTGATCAAATCTGGCAGTATTCTCTCAACTTCTTGCTTTAATCTCCGTCATTGACAATAAAGAACCGATGGGTATGTTTTGCGGTAAAAATATATAATTGGCCGCTTATCAATTTTATCGTATATGACGACATCATCTTGTTTCTAATTAACCATCTATTGTCTTTTTCACGCGTTATTGTTATACATGATCCACAGTTCACCAGTAGCTTTATTAAATCTCTTTAGGAAAGGGTCCGGTTTCATTACGTCTAAATAAAGAACCGCAAATACAATCGCAAAAAAGTACAAAGATCTGAGTCAGGTGCATCTTTGACATCATAATTATTTGATTTCAAACGTTTTTAGATTAACTCATTTCGATAGAACATTTAATAGAAAAAAAAAATGAAAATATCTAGAAACAACTTTTTAAGAAAAAGAAAAGGCATATATTTTTATTTTACTACAATGTCTATTGAATTCACTGAGATCACCTCTTATGTAATAGATTTAAAAATAAAAATATTATTTTAGTAATTAATAAATGATTATGTGTTTTAACAATAAGACCTAAGAGTATCTATTGATTTACTTCAAAGAATTTAAGGTCTCATTTAACATCAATACAAACATGTTGTATACATCTTAAATACAAAAACACTTTAGTAACCTGATTGATAATCAAAATGCAATGCTAAAATGATATCCAGATTTAAATCTTCAAGTGGTTTCAAGAGTATTGTTGTATAGTCTTTTATTAATTTATTTCAAGCTACGAACTGGAATTTCAAACTTAAATTATACGTAACATGGTGATTTTCTTATAATATTACAGTGATTGCTGAGACGATATTATACCAAAAGCCGAGAACATAACTTTAAGTATCAGGAGCCGCTATATTACTAGCTCTGCGTCAAACTTGGAAGACTGCCAGTAAATCATGTAATTTATAAGGAAATATAAGGAAATTCTATGTTCTTTATATCGTATTGCAGAAGTACTACTTTGCCAAGGGTCCTAAGAAAAATTATCCTTCTTATCTAAATCAACGAGTCAGACGATTTACAAAAACAATAAAGAACAAATGAATCAAAACACAAAGTAAATGTATTTGTTCAACAATAAAGGAAAGTTATATTTCGCTTCAAGATTTAATGTAAGTTAATCAGAGTAGTTTAGTTAGAGCTACTAGACTATAGTATGAAATTAAAAGCGTATCGAAATTCTTAGGATCGTATTTTAAAATCAGACCCAAATATCTGCTTGAGTCTCAATCTGCAATCCCAGGTTGGACTTCTGTCTTTAGACAACAATCTATACATATAATAAAACAGTAGGACCGGTGTGTCTGTACATTGAAGATAATTGACAAAAATGGAGTCAGGGCGATAAAAGAAAAACCAATGAAACACAAAAATTTTTTTTTTGATTTTTTGTCTGTCTGTCTGTCTGTCTGTTGTTCGAGCACATCTTCGTAACTACTGAATGGATTTTTATGCGTTTTCACTAATGAAGAATGCACACTCCCGGGCAGTAGTATAGACTTTGTTTCATCAAATCGGTTCATTAAAAAAAAGTTATCGTCATTTTAATGAATCTATACTAATATTATAAAGAAGTAAAGTTTGGTGTGTTTGTATATTTGTAAGGGGTAATCTCGGGATCTACTGAACCGATTTTAAAAACTCTTTCACCAAGAAAGCACATTATTGCGGAGTGTCATCATCATCACCATCATCATCATCAGCGACGGCGCGCGATGGCTTCGGGTTTAATTCCGTTTGCTTTCGTGCTCGCTTCGGGATTATTAATATTATGCCCAACGAAGTGGGCGCGGGTCAGCTAGTTTAAAATAAAAACCCAGCAGATTATGATTACCGTGTTAGAACTATACCTTGACTAGAAGATACTTCGAGTTTTGAAAACAGCATGAAGAGAACCCGTTAGGATTTTGTATTCCAACTCCAAGTAATAGGCGCTTGGCCTCTCACTTGATATTACTTAACGATAGGCGTATACTCAGACAGAAGTATATTCAGTCCCGACTTGGAAATACCTAGTTTGTAGGTAAATGTATCAAATTCTCTTTGCCCAATGTAAGGCAGGTTGATACTAGTTTAAATATGAATGGTGATGTCATTGACTTAGTAAATAATACTAAATTCTTAGGCATTACGTTAGATTCACGACTACAGTGGGATCCACATATTGAAACTTTGGCAATCAAACTTAGTTCAGCGGCGTACGCAGTAAAAAAGATTAGACTTTTAACTAATGTTGAAACGGCAAGAAATTTTATTTCAGCTACTTTCATAGTGTTATGTCCTATGGACTGCTGCTATGGGGATCAGCGGCTAACATTGAAAGTATTTTCCTTTTACAAAAAAGAGCGATTCGTGCTATTTACTGTTTACGGGCTAGAGAATCCCTAAAAGAATTGTTCAAAGAATTAATATTTTAACTTTAGCTAGTCAATTATATATATGATAATTTAGTTTTTGTATATAGAAACTATAATAAATTCAATAAAAACAGTGATCTACATAATGTGAATACTAGAAACAAATAAACTTGCCGTTCCAATGTTCAGACTCCATAAAACTAGCTGTTCGTTCTTGGGGAAATGTATATCTATGTTTAACAAGCTTCCGCAAAGTGTCATTGATTTGCCTTTATATAAATTTAAAAAATCCATATCAAAAATACACTCATGAGTAAAGGTTATATAAGTAAGTGACTATCTAAATGATCACAGTATTTGGGAATAGGGACACTATTCATAGAGCCATGTTTGGTAACATTATTTATAATATTGTATTATTTTATATGTGTATGTAAACATACATACGACTGTAATCGTATTAGGTATGATTGTATCTTATACTATATTGTATTTTATATTATATTATTATAATTATTAACATTGAAAAGAGGAGATAAAAAATAGACCTTCAGAGTTTCTTGCCTGTTCTTCTCGAGAAGGCTCTCCCAATTTCCGAACAGGTGTCGAGTCAATATATTTTTTCTTTTTTTTTTTCCTTATTCGTACGTACGGACAAGGTTTTTGTTTTTTTTTTTTATTATTTAAGCTTTTTTTTTTGTTTTGTTTGTTGACGTCAATAAGTGCCTGTAAAGGTCTATGTTGAATAAATATTATTTTGATTTTGATTTTGATTTTGTAGTATGGCGAAAATACAGAAGGCGTTCCCTTGTTTTACAGTCGGCAGTATAATAATGGGAGTAATACCGTGCGGAACGATGGGCCTTCCAGAAAGGTTGGACCTTAGCCGCTCTTCACGTGATCTGTTGATAGCCAAAGGATAGCCAAAAAGCCAAAGGATTCTTTAAAATACTCTCCAAAATGTATTCTATAAAAACCGGCAAGAAAGCCAGTATACAAAGATAGTTAACACTAGAAGTTTGAAATCATGGTAATGCTGTCAGTAAACGTCAATGATACTGCCCGGCGCTCAAAAAATTTGCCCGCTGGTACTTAACAGAGCTGTCTCAAAGATGGTTGCAGTATGCCATATACAACTAAACTTGAGCATTAATATCTTAAGAATCTGCTTATAGAGCATTGACTCCAATTTCACGCCTTCAAAAATTTAAGTTAAATAAATATAAGGAAAGTTAAAAATATTAAATATTTTTATATTCCTATTGTATAATTGTCGAGTTCTGATTAACAAACTGAATAACTGAACTAATATTATCTGCCTAAATAGCTCTATTTTTTAATTTATAGTGAAATGGATCTGGATAATGCACAAATTTAGTATTAGTTTTGTAAATGAAATGTTTTCTCTTAACAAAGTTTGAAGTCTTTCTCCCTCTTAATCTACTTTACACACATCTCAAACCCTCGTAAGGAGCAATATACTCATTTAGAGCTTGCAATACAAATATCTAAAAATCTGCAATAATTTTCAAGCTGCAATCATCAAAAAAAAAATTACCACCTACGATCTCTCATCTCTTCTTGCAGCACGTGTATTGTACACTATATTATAACAGCAGTCTTAATGTATTATAAAAAATAGTAGTATATGTAAACTACTATAAGTTCTATACATATATAAATAACAGTTTCAGATATAAAAGAAGAATAAGAAACCATGCCAACGCGAGCGAGTGAGACGAATTGTCTGACCATGTTCTAAAATCTGTATACGACGACGACGTCTCGATAATTGCGCAGTTACATTTACTTACTTGTCAGTTTCGTAATTATGCGTGTAAATTAAACATTTTTTGGCCTTCGATATTAGATACAGTCTTTATTGTTTTATTACCCGAGGATGGAGACCATCATTTTGCAACTGATGTTGTCGTGATAATATTCTTAATCTGAAAACACAGTCAAGAAATACCTATTTTGAACTGAAATATAACTTTTATACACAGCAACAGTAATAAATAATCATTTAATTAGCATTTCAGTATCTTGTATTTTTACATAATATTTTTTTTTTTTTTTTTTTTTTATGGCCTTTGCGGCAGACGAGCAGATGGCCCACCTGATGGTGAGTGGTAACCATCGCTCATGGACATCTGCAATGCAGGGGCACAGCTCAGTCTCTGCCTACCTGGAGAGAAATACTCTTTTTAGGCCTCGTTTGAAGACGGCCATATCGTAGTGCTCAGGAAACACCGCAGCAGGGAGCTCATTCCAAAGTTTGCACGTACGCGGGAGAAATGAACGCTGAAACCGAGCTGTACTGGAGCAGATCGGTTCCAGGTAGTACGGATGGACTTTGCTGCGGTGGCGGGTGGTGCGATGGTAAAAAGGTGATGTGGGCACCATTGCAAAGAGTTCCTCGGAGCACTCCCCGTTGACGAGCCTATATAGGACGCAGAGAGATCCAAAGTCTCTCCGCTGCTCCAGGGTCTTTGTGAGCTGTAATATTGGGGTCTCCTACGATGCGGAAAGCACGCCTTTGCAAGGAGTCAAGTGGGTCGAGCTGATATTTGGGAGCTCCAGCCCAGAGGTGTGAGCAGTACTCCATGTGAGGCGCCGAATTTGGGCTTTATAAAGCTTCAGGCGCTGGCTGGGTGTGAAGTACCGCTTCGCTCTGTTCAGAACTCCCAGTTTTTTGCTCACCAATTTTTTGTCCTCCAGTGACTCCCAAACTGCACTGTAGCAGAGACTTCCACACCGAGGATCCCAATAGAGTCTGTCATTCGAAGAGCAACTCCTTGGAACTGAGGCACTACGATAAATGGGTCCTTCTTCGCAGTGAACGCGCACACCTGTGTCTTCGTGGGGTTGAACTTGACTAAGTTCTTTGTACCCCATTCGGAGACTCGCCCTAGAGAGTCTTCGACTTCAGACACAAGTTGCAACCGCCTTTCGTGTAATGCAATCCGAGGGACGGTCTGGTGGTTGGTATAACGCGCATCACCCGTACTGTCATCCGCATAGCAATGAATGTTCTCAACTGACAACATGTCATTGATATGCAGAATGAACAGTGTTGGGGAGAGCACCGAACCTTGTGGAACGCCAGCATTAATGAACAAGGTTTTGGAGCAGCAGCCGTCAGAGACGACTTTGATGCTCCTACCGTCCAGGAAGCTGGCTATCCATTTGCAGAGTCCCCCGGGGATTCCATAGGATGGTAATTTCGAAAGAAGACCCTTATGCCAGACCCTATCAAACGCCTTCGCGATATCCAGTCCAACGGCGAGAGCCTCACCTTTGCTCTCCAAAGCTTCTGCCCAATGGTGTGTCAGGTACACTAAAAGGTCACCAGCCGAGCGGCCGTGACGGAAACCGTACTGACGATCGCTAATTAGCTGGTGCTCTTCCAGGTACCGTAGAAGGCGGGTATTGATTACCCGCTCCATAATTTTGGAGAGCAGACGTTATCGCAATCGGCCTGTAATTTGATGGGTCGGCTCGGTCACCCTTTTTGGGAATTGGGTGGACGTGGGCAATCTTCCACGAAGATGGAACCCTGTTCTGCTGGTAAGAAAGACGGTAAAGGCGCGTTAATACGGGGGTCAATTCAGGGGCACACGTCTTTAGTACCACTGCTGGGATGCCATCCGGCCCGCTCGACTTATGGACGTTCAGGAGCTTAAGTTCCCGCCTGACCGCACGTTGTGTAATACGGATTTCAGGCAGTGAACTTCCACACCGAGGGATGGTAGGTGGCGTGGTCCCTCCATCGTCCATGGTCGAGTTAGTAGTATATACCTTGTAAAGACGACGGGGCGGTAACGTCACGAAGCTTCTAGATGAAACGTGTGTTTATTTCCCACGGGGGAAGGCAGAGAATACTTATAGATTTCACCGGGAGGCAGCCACATATTATATCGAACTCTGGCTCTATCTACCAACTAGAATCCTAGGCTCTAATGACCGCTCTGCTTAGGAGCCTAGGTTCTAATGGCCTTTATAGATTTAAAGTAATGGCGACCGCTTCTCAGGAGACTGAGGTGTGCATATGCGCTTGAAGCGGAGCGGGGACAAGAATGAAACAAGCAGTGTCAACGCATCTAAATGTATGTATCTAAAACAGCGCCCTGATCCATCTTGAGTACATTATAAGGAAACTAGATTAAATTGTAAGATTACTAAATATTATACGTGCTTACAATCATATTTGGCCAAAGTTAGGTAAAGTGACTTGCCAGTTTCTAAATAAACATTGACCTAAATATACTACTTCTCAAGTACACCAATTTGCAATTACGCCACGCAATTACACCTTTTTGTGATATTTTTCTTTTTGTAGCTGTATTTGTTTACCTGGTCTCCAATTTAACTGATCCCCTATACCCCCAACCTAATCAATCCCTACAATAATAATTGATTTTTACCACGAATTTGACATGGCTTGGCTTGTATCGTAGTGTTCAGACCACAGATACTAAGATGATCTACAATGTTTCACAGATTGAGTGAACTAAGATATACATAATAAAATCGAGCTTTATATAATATTAGATTAGATATAAAATATATTTTTGACACCATTTGAATGAGAAGATTTGAGATACAGATATACCAATCAGTTCGAAATCAATAACTAGAGAATAACAACTAAGAAGTTATATGAAAGAACTGGCATAATGATAAGAATTAATATATAGTGTGTTTTGTGCGAGTGCGCTTGTATATAAGTGTATATGTGTGTGAAAACGATTTGTGTTTATGATTATTAGTAGTGTATGGAGTTACGCGCGTTGCAATGTGGGCCAGTTTGCTAGCAGGTTTACGGTTTCCTTATAATTTAGACCCATACGCCAAGACACCAAAACTTTCTTCACATGAAATATCATGTGAAGAAAGTTTTGGTTTTGGAAAGATTAGGTCTATCATAAACGAAATAGTTCATGACAGACCTAATCTAATTCGCGACATACATTGTTATAGAGATGTGGTAAAAGATGTTAAGGGTGACTTCTAGCAAAGGTGGTCTGTTAGTGGAGCTGGAATTTTGTAAATACTAATACTACCTAATACTACACTAATGAAATACTATATAAAAAGAGGAAGAAACATCCATGCTATATGTTAATATTACTCCTCTCTTTCAAGTTGGTCGATACAGTACTTAAAATACTGATTCCTAAATCTATATATATATATATATTTATTTATTTATAAATCAATGCCACTTTTCGTTGTAATGTTATAAACTCAACAATGCCTTTACCGATTTGGCTCATTTTAGTCTTGAATTATTCGTGGAAGTCCAGAGAAGGTATGTGCGTTGAGAAAATTTTAAAAAATCTTGACAGGACGAAGTCTGTCGGGTCCGCTAGTCCTGTATATTACATAAAATATAACCGAAATAAATCAAAATTCAAAATTGACATGACACAAATTTTCAGAACTGCGTACGCCCGTTGTTACGAACAGGCAAGAGAATTACGAAAGGTTTAATTTTATCTCCTCTTTTTAAACCTCAATTATAATATCAGATTGAGATCCAAATACATATAATACTATTACGTATAGATATGTATTTGTATCTCAAACGTAATATAGTATTTTAAAATACTTATGTTGTAATTAAATACTTATAATAATATATTAAATATAAGTATTTATTATGAAGATCGCAATTCATCGACTTCCCCAAAGGATCTCTACACCGATCGGTCCGACACCGCTAGTGTGCAGTGCGATTTTAACGAAATCATCTTATACCTATTATATCACCATTTCCCGGCATATACCTACCACTCGAGAGCTTTACCGTCTCAACGGTTGTCCAGTCCGTCGTCCAGTCAAACAATGTGTAATGCCCACTACCACTTAAAGTTCGTAATTCTTCGGGCTATGATCGTGACTCTGGTTCTTTGATATAATCATTTCTTATCCAATCATGCAGAGAAAATCTGAACAACCCTCATCATTATCCTTTGGATGAGTTTGAACCCTATTTTAAGTGGCCATTTCATCTCATCAAATTTAAATCCATTTGTCATCATTCATCATCATCAGGATAAGTGAAATTATTAGGCAAAATTCTCACAGTCATAATTTGATAAGGTAAGTTAAAGCGAAAAAATCCCTGAACAGGACCAATGTTCAGATAATAAAGATTCTCTCTTGAAATCATTTAGAGAAATTATGAATACTAAGATCTCGAATCTAAAGGCACAAAACAGAAAAATCAATGAATCGAATGAGGAGATAATGAAATTATTCCAAATAAATACGGCAAACCTCAGAAAAATTTTACATAATAATTATTAAGGGTAAAAAAAGTGATTGGACGAACTTTGTAGTGAAATTAAACTATAAAGAATCTCATACATTCCTTTTTCAATAAAAGATATAGTAGCCAACTACGACACATTCAATTGGCCAAGCGAACTGCTTGGAGATTTTATTTCGAGTTTCTTTAGGGAATCCACGATTTTATTAAGTAACTTTATCTAAATTCTTTGGTATTTGGTTTTTATGGAAATTTATCCAATATTCGTTGCAAGCTGCGACCACAGCGCACAATGTTATGCGCCTGATATCAAGTTAATTTGTAAATTATTAATTTCGGGACGGTAAGAAAAGCTCATGACCTGTGTTGTAAAGTTTTAATGCTCAAATATTCGTTATTTCTTAACAAAATAATGAAAACAGCCAACGAAGCAATGCTCATCTTAACTAAAGTTATATAACTAGATATCTAGTGCAGTACCAAGTAACAATAAAAAAATATTATCGATATAAGGTTATATATATATATATATATATATATAACCTTATATCGATAATATTTTTTTATTGTTACTTACTATATATATATATATATATATATATATTATATATATATATATGTAGGTACTTACAGACTCTAGCTTGAGACAAGTAATTAATTTTTTTGGGTACGTCAAGATTCACACGCTGAACAATTCAACTCTTTACACTGCCCTAATGAATACAGTGTAATTCTAATGAAATATACTTACGCCTCTTTCCCATGGGTGTAGGCAGAGATCACAGTTTTTCATTTGTTACGATCTAAAAACACTAGCCTAACTTCCACGACTTTCATTAATACTTTCATGTGGATGGGGAATTCGATAATACCAAACATGGGTAATACCCTTTATCTTACCCACACCCAAGAGGAAAAAGCCCTATTAATAAGTCGGAAGCTTGGAGGGCTCGAAGACCCTAACTATCCACGAATCCCAGGGCCTCACGAGCGGGACGGTGGTTGTGGTGCGGGTGTCGCAAAAGCCAAATAAGATTTACGGCAGCATTCCGCACGCAGTTGTCGCCATATCAAGGCACACCAGCACATGTGTCTACTATACGGGACATTGTGCTGATGATGCCATTGTGCGATTAATTTCGAAAGCACAGGCGGCGGCTCCGTGTCAAATTATAAATTACAACCTGAAAATGGCGCTAAGATACCGGTACGACAAAGTCAAACAGCAACTCCTCTTGAAACTCCTCGAGTCAGAAACAGAGCGACCACAAGTTGCACGGGAGGAGTTTTGCGAAGATCGCCCCACCAGCACATTTTCTAAGACACTAGAAGCCCTCAGTAGGGCTTTACTCAAATAAACAACAAATGAGTAGACATAAATCTAAATATAATAAAATAACTAATATCAATAGGGTAAGGGTTCAAGAGAAAACAAGATTAACCATAAAACATTTGTAAAAAAAAATGTTGTCAAAAATATATTAGCAATGTTAACCAGGAAACTTATTTATATATATATATAGTAAATAATATTAATTTGTAATAAATAAATAAATATATATGTGTATTATTATATACAGTATGTGTATACAGTGTATATACAGTAAATAATATTAATTTGTAATAAATAAATAAATAAATATATATATATGTATATACAACTAGTAACATGTAATAATTATGATATTTAACTTTAAACAAAATGTAAAAACTAACCATAGATATTAAACATTGTTAGTCTTAAGGAATAGTTGATAATAGTTAATAATGGTTGTAATAGTATATTATAGTAGAATATAGATATAGATGGAGCTATGACTGTTGCCACAAACCGGAGAAAAGATACCCTCTCCCAACCGAGAATTGATGTGTTACTTGTAAATAGATAATAAATAAGGCTAAAAAAAATACTAACACAAACAAAAAAGAGTGCGGACCAAAGAGTCCGCAGAAAACCAGACAAACATTATAAAAAATTTATAAACATACTTTCATGCTCGCTCGTCGGTGACGGGTACCTACACTTTATTTTCTTATTTCTTTTCCATCAGGATATATCTTATTTCGTCTTAGTACCACCACATATTTCCCGTATCACACTATTTCGCAATTTGCCCTTCTATATTTAGAATATACGTTAAATACTTGTCTTATTCTTGTCTACTTGATTATCAGTACTCGATACCTACTTCTTTTGTATACTTATTACAGTTATTTTAGTACACTTACACACATTTAGTACACTTGCTTTTACAAAATATTATGAGTTCTCAGTATCACAGTTGAAAATCCACTCAGTGATTCAATAATTACAATTTTATGGTTTGATTGAAATCACTTTAAATACGAATCTGTAATGTTATCAATCACGTCAATATTTCGGGTAGTGAGGGATTATTTTAGTTCTTCAAATTCCAATTCCAATTCCAATCGCTCTGGGTCATCGGAGTGTAGAGACAAATTACCTGTCAACGTTGCTACTGCTATGCTTACTTTATGTAATCCAAACTTTGTATTGGGCGCAACAAGTACGTAAACATCTAACACTGGCGAAATATTTGCCTTATTCGATTACAATAATAATTTCTAATACATTTAAGAACTGAATAAAAATTATTATTATTTACCTTACATATACAATTTCCTACCATAATTTTCCTCACAGATATCAATTAATACACACATATTTTCACATTTTTTGTACCAATTAAAATTTTACTTCAAGCTGATAGTGTCATTAAAATAGTCTAATAATTTAATATAATTTCTTTTCTATCTTCAACAATCTTACGTGCACATGTTATAGTCAAAATTCAGAATCTAATGTGGCTCCAGGTTTATTATAATGTACTATTAAATCTAAAGTATCTAGATCAAATCCAAACAAGATAAGTACAATAAAAAAAAACACCAAAATATAGTTCAAATATATGCTTTTTGAAGGAGCACCTTAATAATTCATTCTTTCATTTAATTTCTTTTATGTTTTGTAGAAATATTTATATACTTTGGTTACAAAAATACATTATGTAGGTACTAAGAATAATTACCATGCGATTTTCCTACGTTGCGATACCGCATGAGTCTGTGGGATCCTTTATGTTTCATTCCGGCGTTCCAGGGTTTCATCTGCCACATCCCATTTCCAGCATCAGGTCCGCGTCAGTTAGACACATGAAGAGAACTAGTCAAGACAAATTCAACAAGCCAAATCGACGGGTTTACTGAAAGGCAGTCCAGGGTTATGTCTCCTATCTTCGAGCCTTAACAGCAGACCAGCTCAGTGGTTCCAGAAGACATTAGTGTTTCAAATGTCTGATCCCACATGTTGCTGATAACAACCTTTTTTAGAATGATCTGTATTTTTTACCTTTTTTGCATTGTTTATAGTTTTGTGATTTTTAAAAGAAATTGTCAGTCGCGTTTTTTACAGTTTTGTATTAATGTTTGGTTTTCTTTAATTTTTTATTATTATAATCTTATACCTTTAATAGAACGTGTTTTCCTTATAAACCAGCCCCATTTGCTCTCACTTACTTACATTTGTGGTCCTCCAGAACACTTTCTTCGTGGAGGAACTAGCGGCCTTACGATATAATATGCCCATACCTCGAGGAACTTACTTCCTATCACCAACATCGATGTCTTTCTTGGAGAGGGAGGACTTCTGCGTCTTCATGGCAGAATTGACGTAGCAGAGAACGTTCAGATCGGAGTAAAACAACCAGTCCTCCCTGATGGTAGAGATAACGCCGTTAAACTTCTTATCATGCACTACCATCAAAGGGTGCTCACGCACTAATGGAGACTGTCATTAATGAAATAAGACAGAAGTATTAGATTTTGAAACTGAGGTCAACGATCCGATCAGTCATTCATTCTTGCCAGTTCTGTCGAAACAAAAAGGCTATGCCCAACAATCCACCTGTTGGAGACTTGCCGCTTATAATAAGACTGACACACTACCAGAGGCAATTTTTTTATGGCCTCGATAATTTTGGACCGCTCCTTGTTTCTGTCGGCAGACACGTTGAAAAACGTTACTGTGCTCTTTATACCTACATGCCTAACCACTCGAGCACAATTTATAGGTGGTACATAGTTTGTCAGCTGATTCAGCGGTGATGAGCTTACGTCGCTTTGTCGTCAAAAGAGGCACACCGATAGAGATAATGTCGGACAACGGGACAGCTTTTGTGGGTGATTCTAGATTGTTGCGAAAACTCTACGAAACTTCAGTTCCTGACTCAGCAGCTAACCTTGGTATGTTAAGGCGCACGTAATATTATTATTTTTTTAGTAGCCTACTTACGTAGTAGTTACTCCTTATTAGATAAGCTATCTGCCAGTGAAAGTCCCGTCCAAATCGGTTCAGCCGTTCCAGAGATTAGCCGGAACAAACAGACAGACATACAAAAATTGTAAAAATATGTAATTTGGTATGTGTACCGTATATACATTCATATGCATGTAGTAGAAGGCGGTTATTTTAATATTACAAACAGACACTCCAATTTTATTTATTTGTATAGATTACAACAAATATTTGATTTGCAGAACTTAAAGTCTGAGCCAAGTAGTACTGTAATTTTTTAAATTCTATATATAATAAGAGTACTCTTTTAAGTGAGAAATATTGTAGAACAAACAGTACACCTGCACCTATTACTTTTGAAGATACATCGACATGTTTGCGGCACTGTCGCGGGTCGCTCAAAAACGCTCTATACTAAAAACACTGCAATCGTGACGTCATAACTAAGTAAACTCGTCAAAGTGTGAGCGTATAAATACATTTTAAAATATTTTGGTTATTTGTACGTTTATAGGTATACTTTCTATATAAAAAAATGTTACATTTAATGTGAGAATGTTAGAAATGTGTTCGTTTCATTAGAATTAGGTAAATAATAATTGCTTATTTTTTTGAAATCTAAAAACAATATAAATTAATAATTAAACTGAAATTTCTACTTTGACATACTTTCTCAAATAATTTCACATAAATTGCTCAAATCAGATAATTATAGTATAAAAACGGCTACAATCAGTTGTAGTCGCCTACCCTAATTTCATCCGGTGTTTACTAGCTAAAATAACACCATTGATACTACAGAGAAATCTACGTCACTTGCGCTATTTGTGGCAACGTGACAATACACAAGTACATGCATATACGATTAGTTGTAGACCCACAGAACACAAGGATTCCATAATAATCTTCCAACTGTACCATAATAATCTATAAATATACGGTTTACAGATATTTCCTTTAGTCCATGACTAAAAGATATTATGAACAAGATTTTCATTTAATTTCACTTCACAAAAAATATGACTTAAGCGATCATGTCCTTTTATGCGTCGGCAGCAGAAAAAAACCTTAGAGTGTTTACGAATTCCTGTTGGATAAAAAGGGTGAAGTGATCTATTAAGACTACCATTTTCCTTTGAATGTATGGAATTCTAAACAACAAAAGAAAGGTTAATCAGAGCTGTTTGACAGCTACAAGTGGGAAAAGGAGGAATACGTGATCGTTATTGTAGATAAGCTCAAAAATACTTTATTTAAATCGGATCCATCCTCGAAATGATAAATATTATTAATTTGATTATTTATTTAGATAACTGTTTATTGTGAAGCAGTAGGTACTCGGTACTATTTTTGCACCAGTGGTTATATCCGCGAGGATGGATCCGATTTAATCTGTTTGTCAATCAATTAATCTGTTTGTTTCATTCTCAATGAATTGTTTTAATGATACCTTTGGATGACTCCTTAAAAGCTTAATAAAAAATTGTTATGTAGATACTACCGCCTGTCTTAAATCAATAATATAAGTTTGAGGATTTGATATAATAGGTAAGTAGATATAGCTATTCTAACAATGTTGTATCTAAAAATTATCAACTTCTACTTACTACAAAATATGCATGCGTTTATGTGAATTTGCATGTGTGATGTTTGTGCGTGTGTCTGCGAAATTGTATGCATGCAAACAAAGTTGTGTTTGTGGTGTGTAGGTTTTATTACATTATTTTAAATAATTGTTGTAGTATATTAAAAAAAATAACATGTTACTTGTCAACTATATTAGCCAGTTTTTTTCCTATCCTCATAATAAATAGATGTCCATATCTATTTTGTAGATATTCAATTTATCACTTATTGGGTTGTTACTTATACATTACAATGTCGACTAGCAAAAGTAGGTTTTATTTGTGAGTAATAGTAATAGCTAACAACATTTTTCCTTCCATTTCAATATAATATTTATTCCCGAACAGTGAATACGGAATGCAGTAGTTTAAAATCAATACAGAGAGATTAACAATTTATTAAAAGATTTATTAATAGCAACGAAAAAATGCAATTAACTTTTTGACTCTGTCAGGACTCGAACCCGCCTCTTCAACCGCGTTCGAGTACTATTCGTCCCAATCGAAAATTTAACTTGCTATCGTCAGTTTTTACTTTGTGAAGCCAAAGTAGACTTATTCACTGTTAGTAAAAACACATCAACATCTAATAATCTATGTTCAAGAAGTGGTTATGTAGTTAGGAATAAATTATGCTTATAAAATTGTGTTTATAACTTTGTATTTTTTAAATCTAAATAAATGTATAAATATGAAAAAATGAATACTATATATTTTTTGAACTCAAACCCTTTCGCATTTTCAATGTACTATGTTGACACCTTAACCAATTATGCCAACGAGCACTGTTCGTTTTAATAGAAGATTTCAACTGCATTATTGACCTTTTAATCTCTCAAGTCAAACAAGGCTTTATTCGCTATTAATAAATACGTATCAACATCCCACATATTTTTAATGGAATCGGTCACGGGAAGACATGGGTTCGCGTCCGGCAGAGTTAAAAATGTATGCACTATTTATATTTACACGTTTATTTAGTATTTTTAAATAAAATACAAAGTCACAAAAAGATTTTATTTTACATAACATAATTCCAATTAAACTTACGTACTTTGTGATTTTATTCAAGTATGAACGCCACTATAGCTTTACGTCTACTAAAATTTACCTATATCTACTATTGACCTAGTAAATTATTTAGTAACAAACGGAATTTAGATTCAAATGTATGTATTATTAGTCTTTGGTTGCCCTATGCGCTTTGCCCCGTGGTTTATTTCTATAATCGCGTATAAACGCTTTTTCATAATCACTTTATGCCTCCTTTTTGCAGATTCGTGGTCAAATTGCCTGATATCATCACCATGTTCATGGATACAAAAGATTGGGCCAAAGAATATATTGACTTTCTCTACTGGAAGTTATTTTTTTAAAAAGAGTTTTATTAAAATTTATACTTAGCAAGAGAAAGAGGTTGATAAACAAACCAACCAATCTACGAAATCAACAAAACTACTTAATGAAATTATATCTTTTTATTGCGATTTCTATATTATTTAAGCATATTAAATTGTAAAAAAAGTTATAGGTATATTACTTTGTCATCAACTCCGATTAAATTCATCGGAGGACAATTTTGGACGCCCCTAAATGTCTGCATTGAATATTAATGTTTTTGGAAAAAGCTGAAACGTGTTATTAACCTAACAAAAACTTTACTAAATTATATTAAATCCTAAAAAGTAAATTAATATCTGTTAGGCAGGTGAAAATGTGCGATAGAAAAGTTTGTTCACAGTAAATACAATCTTGATTAAGAATGATCTTACTTTCAAGTAGTCTTAAAGAAGGGCCTGCAGAAAATATTTCTAATTCAAACGAAGGAAACTAAAAATCTATTTTTAACTTTACAATCTATCTACAATAGCAAAAACAAAATTTAAAATTAGACAGAATTAGTTAATGAAGATCTTTGAGCCAATTAAAAAACATATGTTACTTGATCTACATATAGCTACAATTAGAAAAAATACAATAAATATATTACCTATGTCGAATAGCATCTTCGTGTACCCGAACCCGCCTTGCTGATTTCATTCTCACCTAAACATTTATGCCAATGAATATTTGTGAAAGGTATATTGTTAAACAGGTAAAGTAATAACATGTAAGTATTAATTAATACCCACACAACGCCCTAAATGTCTATTCCTACTAGGTCTACGTAAAAATTGGGCCTCTATCATCATGAGTCAATCAGTGACAGACGGCGATGTTTGTTTGGGTCTGAACTAAACAGGCACGACAAAGGCCGTAGGTACTTTTGAATAATGGTGGCTTGTGTATTTCATGTTCGTGTATGTTTAAAACGCTAACATATTTGTGTTGTTTTCATGACACGTCCTTGTAAAATACGCTACGTATATTTTTCTTAATTAAATCAACTTGATCTCACAGGGGTCAAGCACAGAAGGTCATAACAGACAAAAATTCAAATATTTTTTTAACAAGTATTCTTAAATTAACCTAGGTATACATAAAACCACTTGTTACAGTTTATGTATTGATAACGCATGAATAACTTTAACGTTATCAGTGAAGTGTAATGAACTATAAATCGGCGTGACAACGACGACGTGCTGCGTTATTCGCCATCATAATTTTAATCACGTAATGTAATACGAAAAATCCGTTTAAGGCAATACTATCTATACGTTTAATAATAGACTATCGATCCATAATAGAAGGATACTCTGAACGCCATCAACTGAAGTCACACT
The DNA here is from genome assembly GCA_036419045.1 of Scirpophaga incertulas. NCBI lineage: Eukaryota > Metazoa > Arthropoda > Insecta > Lepidoptera > Crambidae > Scirpophaga > Scirpophaga incertulas. The sequence continues at coordinate 16,171,391 of CM071629.1, read as the reverse complement.
AGCAATTATGTACAATAGCATGAAGCATTCTGTGAAATCGCAGTGGCATGCTTATAATTTTTTAATCAAATTTTTTAATCTATACTATTCATTGCGTCCATGAATTACGACACATATTAGAAAACACCATAAAAAACTTATCGTGCAAAAATCGAAACAACAGAAATTAATTACGTACCTTGAAATTCACAGCCAATCTAAACAACTGAAAACTGACATCCATAAATATTTACATTCTGGCAGAGTGGAGAGACGCGCTCTCGTGCGTTATGTTATAGTATGCGAAGGAGTCGGCATGCGGGGTGCGCGGCGAGGCACGCGCGGCACGTGGAGAGTGGCGCCGGGGCGGCGACATAATATACGCCTCGGCTTGGCCGGCGGCGGCGGGCGCGGGTCGGCGCCGACTGACGTGCCGCGCGCCCCCGCCCTCGCGCCTCCCGCCCGCCCAGCGCCTCCACACCCGCCCGCACGCCTCTAATTCTAATTGTTGACCATCTACGACTATCCAGGTCATCGTACCTGCATTCGAATTTCACTTGAACAAATAACAGCTATAATTTGCATAATTTATAAATTTTTTCTGCGTATAATACAAAAGAGTACGCATTCTTAGTTACATAAAAAGTTATTACGGATTAGGTTAATAATTTATTTAGGAAGCGGCATGCACTTACACTGTCTGAGATGAAACAAAAGAGCGAGATTGCGTTTCGTTTATTTATTTAGATAAAATGTACATAGCTATAATGATACTGTAAGTTCATTTTGTTTTACTTGATAACCTACACAATTTTCATGAATAACTAAAGAATATGTTCCGATTGCGGAACCGTTAGGCAGAAGTAAACTTTACCAATTCTATTGTTGTTTACGTCGTAGCTCGTAGCGGTCTGTTTTTGTGTAGTCGTTGATTTTTCCGTAGACGGCTCGACGGCTCGACAACTTGAAGGTTTTGACAAATCCAAGCTTACTCATTTATGTAGTTCAAGCAAAGTGTTGCACTCGACTACCTATTAGAAACTAAAAAGTAACTAATAATTACCACCGTTTTAGAAATGTAAACTGCTACATTGAGCGCAAAGTAGGTTATTAATGCACAACTGTTATGTTGGTGTCCGAGCACAAGCGAGTGCACTAAATTAACACGACTGCATAAATTACTCACTTTTTTAATAATACGCATGGTGCTTAATCTAATTTTCTTTTCATTATCGACTTACCTTTTTAAAGGCGAAATAATTAGTGTTAGATTCAATTGAGATTAAGTGTACTTCAACCATATACCAGATGCTGCATTTATGAGAATTATAAAAACCAGGTAGGCCATCTGTTGAAATACGGCAGCTTCACAACAATTTTAAAATGTAAAAAAAGGAAGACAAATTAATAAGACATGCTAATGACTATGTCCCACGGCCGACTACAGTGGGTGCGCATGGTGGCGCTGCAGCATTTCATATGACGTTTTTTTTAAAGTTCACGAAAGGTAACTTCTACTGACCACTTTAATTACAGTTTGATGCTACATTCTATGATATTTATAACCGGGTATTGGCTAACATAAATGAAGACATAGGAGTCTAGTATTAATAATAGAATGTACCAACACTAATTATTAATATAATAAATAATTTATTGTAAATGTTATTACTTTTGATAAATCTGATAAGTTTCATGCGCTCATTCTTCTTATCACCAAAAAAATACGTCCTGAATGGGTGGTAGGGGAAAAAAATTGGACGATTCAAAAGAGCTTTCTATAAAGTCATGTTTGAATAAAGTTAATTTCAATTTTGATTTAATTTAATTATAATAATTTGTGAAAAGTTAACAAAAACATAATTGTAGTAAAAACATAATATGAAATACAGACTGTGCAAAAGTTTTCTTGTTCACTATCTTCTCTAAATGAGCGACAATGCCAATCTAATATATTTATTATTGTTAAGTATGAATAGAAATTGAGCTACAAGTATATTAATTGTTTTAAAGTTTTGGTTTTTTTCTTTAATAAGGCTTCCTGGGTAATATTGCGCCAGCTATGGTAAGAATGGGCCATAGCGGTTGGCTCTTTCTGGAAGGTAAAAGTAACAGCTTAGAATGAGATTATAAGTAAATGACATCGGAGCAAACTAATGATAAAAATAATGGATAACATGGCTGACTAAGTCAATATGGCTCGACCAGATTCTACGTGCCATATCATTGAATATCTTCCTAACAATTTTCAATACAAGGGAAAAAGAAATAAAATCATAAAAAAATATATTTGGGTCTAATTTACACGAAATATGTATAATACGTTCTGGAACATTACTCTCATTAGGCATTAACACTTCGCTAACATTTATTTTCTGAGTTTTAATTTTGAACAAACATATTTTTCCTATCAGAATATGATGATAGTCACCTACTTTAAGCACGTAATTTATTTTTTAACTATTTCACATGTCGAACTAATTTCTCGTTCCTTTTTTTTACATTTTATTATCACTAATTAAAGGATCACACACCTTAACGACACCTAACGTTCATAATTACATTTGAAAAATGTCATTATAATAATGTAATAAAAATATTTAAAACAAATTTCAATTCATCTTCTCCTCAAACATTCATAACTAGAGATCGGATAAAATCGGATGCATATTTACCTAAAGTTAGTTTAAGACAAAGTATGGAAACGGCTTTTTGTTGTTTTGTTAAATAAAAATCCCGGGATTGCGGAATTGGATAGCCGGATGTTTATTTATTTACCTAATTTAGTTTTTGACAAAGTATGGAACTGTCTTTTTATTTTATTTCCATAAATAAAAATACCGGTATTCCGGTACTGTATGTTGGCATAATGAGGTCAAATTAGATAATATTTTATTACTTTTGTCATGATTGTAATTACTATAATAAATAATTCATTAAATTAGCAATGAGGAACATTTTATATTTTTAGAATGTATTCTTTATTTACTAACTCATTGGTTCAATTATAAAAACAATGTCCTATTTGATTTGTTTATAAAACCTCATTCGTTGTTGTAATTTAAAAAGTTGGTATTTTGACACATGCGGGACGGCAGAAAAAAACATGGAGGCGCTGGTCATTCCTGTGTGAGTTGTTCGATTTGTAATAACTTGGCAGAAACTTAATAAAATATCTGTTTATTTAAATAACTAATGGCCGTTTCACCAACCTTGTTCTTAGCTTAGGTGACTCCTAAGAGACATGCTGTCTCACTCTTTTCAGTTATATAAAAAGTGACAGCATGTCACTTAGGAGTCACCTAAGCTAAGACAAGTTGGTTAAAAAGCCTAAGAGTTTTACTTCAAGTTACCACTTCTGAGCTTTTCAGTTCAGAAGTGGGATCTACGAGAATTGTTAATCTCTCGCGCCACGCCCATATGGAAAATGTAAGTAATTTTTTTTTCCCTTATTCTTTCTACATGCTACATGTGATATTTAATACATGACGCTTACTCAAGCTAATGCATTACCAGATAAACTTGTGTTTATAAATATGTAAGGCATTTTATATATATAAATCGTGATTAATTGAAACAAACAGGATTAGTTATGATAATTGATATAAAAATTCTATAAATTGGTACTAACTATTATTTGTGTTTACTCTATGTTTACTCAAATATTTATCCACAGCTAACTGTAAGCGTGTTATTTACAATTTAAGATTTTGATCTAGTGTTAATTAAACACTACATAACAGTAAATAACGTGGGTATGTTAAAAAGATAATTTAAGCTGATTTAAAATTAATAGCTTACATCGTGAAATGAACTGATTTTAGTAATATGAACGATAATAATGATATAAAACGATATAATTTTTACTTTATTTGAGTACCTATTTTTTTTTTCTTTTCTTTATTTTTTAAATTTACCTTTTTTTTTATCAATGTGTAACGCGCCACAACACTGGACGGTCTCGGTTTCGATTCCTATTGATATTTGAAGATTACGTAAAATAATGTGTGATGAACCATTGTGGTCCATGATGCGCCCATATAGATACATCTTTTATAGACTTGATATAGACATAATGATCAACTGCTAATATATATAATGGAGTCGTCACGGGATACATGGCTGAGATGAAACATTGAAATTTTATATGTTTGTAGGTACTGCTTATGTATTGTTGCCTATATACATGTTTGGGAGGAATAATGATAATTCTGATTAGACTAGATATTTTTTTTTTCTTCTTGATGTTGTGGATCGCGCATAATAGTACTGCGTATTGTAATTATGAGCAATATAGTATTGAATATTGGAGATGGTGATGATGATGGTCATCATATCATTATCATCATCATCACCACCACAGTCATCATTACCGATAGCTTATGCATGTTTACTGCTGTGATAGGTCTCACCTAAAATACACCACATATTAATATATGCTTTAAAAAAAAATGAAAAAAATAAGTTTGCAGCGTTAACGTTTTTTTTTTTTTATATAATGTTCAATCAAATATGTATTGAGCTCACATGTGAATTGACTAGTTTCAGATGGACGAAATGAACTTAAGACATGAAACGGCTGGTCCATCGAGGCGATCGAGGTCGAGGAGTCGAGAGTACAGCCAATACCGGCGTTCTCCCAGACTGCGATTGAGGAGTGTGAACAGCAACCGTGAGGATCGAAATCGCGAGTTGCGCTCCCCGAATGGAAGTCGTAGTAGAAGTAAGAGTATTATATTGGATTCTTATCAACGGAAGAAGGCTTCGAGGCCGCTTGATTTGAGATGTCATTCGGGTGTCGAGCATGAGCAACACCTTTCGTTTAATGAAAGTTCTTCAGACGACGAGCATGAGCAACGTCTGAGGGATAGTGCGAATAGACGTCTACGCAATACAAGCGGTGAGCATGAGCGACGCTTTTATTGTGGCGATGAATACCGTGTTGGTAGAGGATATGACGATGAGCAGGAGCGACGTATATCCTCTACACACGGACGTTACCGACGGCATGATTATGACGATGAGCTTGAGCAGCGTCATAATGTAGAGTTACGGAATTCTAAGCGATTTAGGGATTGGGGAGATGGGGGAGTTAGGGACCACGTCCTTGAAAGTCATGGTTTCGATCGATCGAACAATGAATGTATACGCGTACGATCGCGGTCACCGAACGCATCTCGAGAGAATTCAGGAAACATAAATTCTAATGCAGTTCTGAATCAATTTATCGAAGCGCTAAAGCATGTCAGTAAGTCTGGTAGTCATAACATAGCTTCAGTTGGTAATGTAGTTCCCGAATTCGATCCGCTGTCTAAGAACCAAACCATTCTAAATTGGCTTACGAAAGTCGAGGAGTGCGCTGACATTTATAATTGGGATGAGCGAGAAACTATCCACTACGCTCTTCCAAAGCTCACAGGCCTAGCAAAATCATGGTACCAGAGCCTTACTACAGTAAAGTTTTCTTGGATTGAATGGAAAAATAAGCTAGTAGAGACATTCCCATGCAGGGAAAATTACGCAGAGATTCTAACCGAAATGCTCAATCTGAAGGTCAAATATGGCGAATCTCTTGAGCAATATTATTATGCCAAGTTAAACCTTTTAAATAGATGCCAGATTTCAGGTAAGAAAGCAGTAGACTGCATACTGTATGGTATAGAAGATCGAGCGATAAAACTGGGAGCACAAGCTGCTTCATACGATCGCCCCGAGGAAGTCCTTAAATACTTAAAGAGCGTCAAAGTCGGTCAAGCAAGGGAGAACTCAGGCGGTACTAACAGAGGTAGAGCAGATCGTAATCAACAGAACTTTAACAATAAATCTTATGTAACGATTAACAAACCACCTATAAAATGCTTTAACTGCGGAGTAGAAGGTCATCCCAGTTTTAAATGCCCAAAACCGCTTGAAAAATGTAGCAATTGCCACAAAATAGGTCATCTCACAGTATCATGCCCTGCAATGAACACTACGAAGATTTCTGAAGGTCGCAAAGAGCATGTCAGTGAAAAGGAGAAGCACGTTCTTCAGCTCAACTCGAGCAAGAAGAAGAAGAATGCAGATAATAAAGATAAATACCTTCTGACAGTCAAGGTGAATGGTACACCACTCATGTGTTATGTTGATCTGGGAAGCGAATGCACTATCATTAGACGTTCCGATGCTAGCAAGTTAGGGCTTGAGTTTTCAACTGAGAATTTACCGTTAATGAAAGGATCAGGCGGTAATCTAGTGGAGCCAATCGCAAAGATTGTAGCTACTATTGAAGTCCAAGATGTAATAGAAACTGTTGAAATATTAGTAGTAGATGATACTGTTTTGAAATGTCCCTTACTATTAGGTCACACTTTTACTGAACGACCAGGTATTCTTATTTCCAAAACGCCATCTCGCCTCATCTTTGAGAAAATTGAGGGCACGAAACTATTTATGTTTGTACGCCATAATACGGAAATCGAGCAAGGCGAGATAAAGGCGATTCCCGTTGTATGTGATCGCGCTTATACCGGGAAAATTTACGTGGATGGGTCAGTAAGGGGAAAGGAAGGTCACGAGTTTTATTTACTTCCTGGTGAGTACGATTTGGTTAAGGGTGAAGGAAATCTAATAGTACAAAATGTTTGTGACAAAAAAATAATATTTACGGTTAATATGTTGATGACGCGGGCAATAGCTATAGTAAATACACAAATTGTTTCCAATTTGGCTGAAAGCAATTATGAAAGTGAGGCAATCAACTACGGAAGTGGATTAAGTAAAGAACAGATCTCACAGCTTAATTTGCTACTTGACGAATTTAATGATTGTTTCTCCAAAAGTTTGTCAGATTTAGGTTTTACTACTGCTGGCGAGATGGAAATCAAGCTAAAGGATTCGGAGCCTGTGGTTTATAGGCCATACCGAATGTCACATTCTGAAAGAAATATTGTTCAAGGAATGGTCAAGGAAATGATAGACGCAAATATTATCCGTGAATCATCATCACCTTATGCGAGTCCAATAGTCTTAGTGAAAAAGAAGAGTGGAGAAAAACGCCTTTGCGTTGATTATAGGGCTCTGAATAACAAAACCGTAAAGGAACATTATCCTCTTCCAAGAGTGGAAGACCAACTCGATCAACTTGCTGGAAATAGATTTTTTACCACCCTCGACTTGGCGTCCGGCTACTATCAAGTGTCAATAGCAGAAGAATCCATACCTAAAACTGCTTTTGTCACGCCGGACGGCCAATTTGAATATTTACGCATGCCGTTTGGACTTGTAAATGCACCATCGGTCTTCCAGCGGACTGTTAACAAAATATTAGCTGATGCGAAAGTAAAATTTGCCATTATTTATATGGATGATGTGCTTATCCCAGCGCGCGATTTTCAAGAAGGATTGTCTCGATTACGTCAGGTATTAGAATTACTAAAGGGTGGTGGATTGACACTTAAACTAAATAAATGTCATTTCTTTTACGATAATATAGACTTCTTAGGATTTGAAGTTTGTGCAAATGGCATAAGACCAGGCAGTCGCAAGTCTACTGCTGTAAAAAACTTTCCTACCCCCATTAATCAACATGAAATTCGCCAATTTATGGGATTGGCGAGTTTCTTTAGGAGGTTTATTAAAAATTTCGCTATCATCGCTAGACCTTTAACAGACCTCCTTCGCAAAAATTGTGAGTGGAAATGGGGAGCCGAACAAGATACGGCTTTTGAAACATTAAAACGTGCTCTTATAGAACGCCCAGTTATTGCGCTTTATGATCCACATGCCGAAACCGAAGTACACACAGACGCATGTAAACATGGCGTAGCGGGCATACTTATGCAAAGGAGTAATGAGGGATTGTTGCGACCTGTTTCTTTCTACAGCAGAAAAACGACGAGTGATGAACAAAAATTGCACTCGTTTGAACTAGAAACTCTAGCCGTGATAGCTTCCTTAAACAGATTCCGAGTGTATTTAATTGGGATCTCCTTTAAAATATTTACTGACTGCAACGCACTGCGTACCACCTTGACAAAACGCGACCTAGTTCCACGGGTTGCCCGGTGGTGGATTCAACTGCAAGAATATGACTGTACGATTGAGTATAGAGCTGGGAACAGAATGGTTCATGCTGATGCGCTCAGTCGGAACCCTGTGGAACCAGCAGTATCAGAAACACATGTCTTAGATGTACTCAATATAGATGCAGATAATTGGCTCAGCACAGCCCAATCTGTAGATGAGGAAGTCACGTCCATCAAGACTATTCTTAGCAGCCCGGATGTAGAGAAGATTGTCGACGTGTACAAGAATTATAAGTTGAAAAATAATCGCGTGTACAGAGAGACAGAAGATGGTTTACGCTGGCTAGTACCAAAGACCATTAGATGGCAAATACTAAAACGCAACCATGACGATATCGGCCATTTCGGTTTTGAAAAGACGCTATCAAGAATTAAAGAAAATTACTGGTTCCCGAAGATGCGCCGGTTTGTGAAGAAGTATGTGTCTTCCTGTCTCGAATGTGCCCACCATAAGGCAGTTGGCGGCCCTAAAGAAGGTTTTCTTCATACTATACCCAAAGTAGAAAGACCGTTCCACACCATCCATGCTGACCACCTCGGGCCGTTTGTTCGCAGCAAACGCGGGAATTCATACCTCCTAATAATTGTGGACGGGTTCACTAAATTTGCGAATATCACACCGGTCAGAAATACCAAAGCAACAACTACTATAAGAGTGATACGGGATCACATAAGTTATTTTGGTGCGCCTTCACGTTTGATAACCGACAGAGGTTCTTGCTTCACAAGTCAAGCCTTTAAAAAATTTATTAGAAGTACAGGCATTAAACATATTCTTAACGCAGTCGCTACACCAAGGGCTAATGGGCAGGTGGAGCGATTTAATAGGACCATCTTAGATGCACTGTCTACTAAGGGTCATGGCCAAGATGACAGAACGTGGGACGAGCATATACCTGAAATACAAATAGGACTAAATACGACAATACACAAAACAACACAAAAAAGTCCGTCTGAGCTTCTATTTGGTTTTCGAACGATGAATTCTTCCGAATCGATCTTAAATGATGTTATTGACGATACAATATCAATAATACAACCAAAGGAGATAACAAAAATGAGAGAGGAAGTAGGAGAACTTATTAAAACACAACAAGAAAAAGACAGTATAAGATTTAATAACAAAAGAAAAGCGCCGCATCAGTATAAAGAGGGGGATCTTGTTCGCGTTGAGAGAGATATAACTACAAATGACGGAAAGTCGAAAAAACTTGTGGCTAAATACCAAGGTCCTTACAGAATTAAGAAAATCCTTGAAAATGATAGATACCTCATAGAAGACACACCCATCACAAGGAAACATAATCAAATGTATGAAGCTGTGTTTGCTGTAGATAAGTTGCGCCCCTGGCTTAGTCTAAACAGAGATTTCGACAGTTCATCAGAAGAGGGAGAGCACGAAAATGATAGTGACAGTGATTAACCTATAAAATTAAAATCCATTTCATTCTAGAAATACAATATACAATATTTTAAGTATTAAATAAAATTATTATTAATAATTAATTCTACTAATGCTCAATACTGTAATTGGATATAATTGTAACTTACAGTCAAAAGAATATTACAATATCTTATACGATTAACTCCGAAATAAAAATATTATAATTGTATATTATATACCTTTATTATTATATATATTTATCAACTACACCTATATTTATCAACTTTTATATGGTTATATTGTTATCTGTCTAATGAAAGTATGTGATGAAATTGATTTTTATTGATGAAATGATAATGATTTTATTTACCAATTTATTAAAATAAATAAATCTGTATAAAACAAATAAAAATAATAATGTATCAATCAGCGCCGGATCAGGGGGGGGCAGGCGGGGGCCCATGCCCCGGGCGCAAGTTCAGAGGGCGGCCAAATTCACACTTTACAGACGAATAGAAAACTCATCATTTACTTAACTGTGGCCACAGAAATAATATATAAATAATAGTATAAGTGCAGAAATTTCATGGCCATATCAACTCGACGATATCCAGAGCGCGGAGTGAGACGTGCTGAACGAACATTAGGTAATAGTCTTGCGAGCGAGGCGCGTAGGTATAGTTCAAAAAACCGACACAAAAAAACATAAGCTACCTTTAAAAAGTAAAAATAATAAAGAAAATTATCCTAAAGTACCTATATGTATAAGTATGGACCGCTCCAAAACTAAATTACTAACTATTAAACAAAAATTAAAAAATTATTAATCTAAGCAACAAACATGAATTTAAAAACAGAATTAGAAAAAACATTAATAAAATTAATTACTCCGATATATTGCGGTTTAGATACCGATATCAATATTAGATTAGATTAGAGATTATTAGAGTAATTCACTCAGAGAAATAAAAATGGAGACAGATCCTGCGTATTGTTATGGATTGTATCTATCTATCTGCCTTTCTTTTCGTGGGTCCCATGAAACTCCAAGCGATCTCATCACGCAATATCCTCAACCTAGTCAAGGTAACTTCTTAAATTAATTTCTCTGCTCGCCAAACATAATTCAACTCTTGAGTTTCATTTAAACTGTAATATTCCACTTTTGCGTTTGAAGTGCCACGTTACTATTTCAAACATAAAAGCAGAAAAAACAGCGCAATGGATTGCATTATTTCCGGAAGGCATATGCCCAAATATCAATCAATTAGTGGACATCTGATAGCTGAAATTATATTGATGATGATCGTAAAAATAAATATAAGGGGCGGGGGCGGCATTTTTCAGTTTTTGCCCCACCTAAAAAAAAATTGAAGATCCGGGGCTGGTATCAATTGTTATTTTGGTTGGGTACTATAAATATTTTATAAATTAAAATTGGAAAGTATTAGTTACACTTTAATCTAAATAAATAAGAATGATACTAGATACTTTTTCTTTGTTATTGTTATTCGTAGTATATATAAATGTTTGAAATATAATTATACAATTAGAATGATTTAAGTAATAATAAGTTAAGCTGAGTATTTGCGTATTTTATATGTAGCATAATTGTAAAGGCACGAGGACGTAGCCTTAAGTCTGATGGCCGAACTGTTGGCATAATGAGGTCAAATTAGATAATATTTTATTACTTTTGTCATGATTGTAATTACTATAATAAATAATTCATTAAATTAGCAATGATGAACATTTTATATTTTTAGAAGTGTATTCTTTATTTACTAACTCATTGGTTCAATTATAAAAACAATGTCCTATTTGATTTGTTATAAACCTCATTCGTTGTTGTAATTTAAAAGTTGGTATTTTGACACATGCGGGACGGCAGAAAACATGGAGGCGCTGGTCATTCCGTGTGAGTTGTTCGATTTGTAATAACTTGGCAGAAACTTAATAAAATATCTGTTTATTTAAATAACTAAGAGTTTTACTTCAAGTTACCATTCTGAGCTTTTCATGTAGAACATTTAGAACCATACTTACGCCCGGGCACCATTTCTGTTTTTTTATTCAATTATTTAATTGATTATTGTTTTTTAGTCAAAACTAGCTCACTACTTTTCGTATAACACTCTTCATGTAATAAATCGTACATTCATAAATCGCACGGGAACTGAAACTAAACTTCATGTAAAATACATTATGCATAGTTGTATAAATGAACCCGGAGTCTCGGTCTTTTGAAAATAAATACCACGTGCTAATTTAGTAATTTTCAAACAATATCACTACGTTAAATTTGCAGTCCCGTATTTACCCGGGATTTTTATTTAACAAAATGTATTTTAAAAAGCCGCTTCCATAATTTGTGAGCCAAAAATTAACTTTAGATAAATATGCATCCGATTATCCGATCTTTATTCATAACTTACAATTAATTAAATACTGGCTGACCCGACAGACGTTGTCCTGTCAAATGTCTCAAATGTCAGGTTGTCTCATTTTGAGACCACATGAAAAAATGTTTTTAAATAAATAATTTAGCTAAAAAAAACAATATATATTGTCATCCGAATGTCATCCTCAAACCCACTGGAATACACAAAAAATTTCATCAAATCGATTCAGCCGTTTAAGACGAATTTAATGACTAACACACGTACAGAAGATTTATATACATAAAGATACGGTTAATAAAATATTTAGTCTACAACTTATTAGACAAAATTATATTAACAATTTCATTTGCAGCTGTTTTTATGTTTTCTATTAAATTCATATTGCTATTGGTGTCTAATTTCTTTTTCTTTTTAACTTTTCTTTTTAATGTTAAATATGTAAAAATAACAATGTTTTGCGATGGTACAAAATATTGTGTTTTTTTTACACCAAGTCAGCTTTATTCAGATGTATTGTATATTCTATTTGGAGTGCAGTATAAGCGAGTATTAAATAAGGAGAGGTTTGTCGATATCAACGATGTGCAAAAATGTTGTACAAATATTAAATGTTTTTGTATTTCAGCACTTATCTTTATCAATAATAATTAATAAAGACATTTGTGCACTATTTACTAAAACTAATCTATAGACAACTATTTACATATTATTTACAAATCTTCATTAAATGTAAATTTCATTACACTGACGTCGCATCCCCTTTCTTTATGCCCGTGTACGAGTACATTGGCTGACCCATTTTCACTGCACTTTACAGTTGACTGACTGTAAGGGTTTGATGACGATTACTAGAATCATCCTCAGTCCCCAAATCGATAATAGTAAATTGAATAGTGAAATGCTGATTATAAAAAATATATCACTTGACAGCCCTTTATTCTCTTTCATAATCTTTGATTTTTGTTCTATATCGCAATGTTGTTGATCTTTGGTTGTAAGTTCAGTTACAGTCTCTTCCTGTTCATTCAATACATTATTTATGGAAGCGATTACAGGACTTCAATGTCGTATTTCCGTTCAGCTTTCTCTAACAACTTATAAGTATAAATTGTTTATAATTAATAGGTTTATGTACATTTGCAATGTTAGCTTTTATCAGCTGATTTTCAGTAGGTAACTTGATTTTTACATATTGTTCGTACCTGACAGATATCAGAACAAAAAATGAATATTGATTGATTATAGACTAACTTATCCATGTATGTTGACAAACAGTGGTAATGGTTTTATAATTGTCGGTTTTATTTTTCCGTTCTCACCTTGTAAATTGTCTTTAATTAAAAGTAAGCAATGTTCAGGTTCAAATGTACGTATGAATCTTTCTGCAAATTCAGTGCTACGTAACTTTTAATTGGAATTACATTTCATATTTATAGCTGCCGGTTAGAGGTAATTTCATCTGACTATAAATATTTTTTCTTCTCTTTGGTATCGACCAGCAATTGGGAAAAGTTATGCAAATTTGTATATATATTATGGATTGGCAGGTGAGATCCTTTAAACGACTAGATGCAATACTTAATTGAGTGTGCAAGGTAGGAAGGTGCTAGGTAATTCGCGAAAAACGCCCATATTTAAATATAGCTTAAAGATTAAAGTCAGTGGTGGTGCAATAAAATCTGCTTTCATGCAAAATGATCGCTGGATGTTTTATATTTTTATGAATTTTATATTTTCCAAAAACTGTCATACCCCCTACACGTATCACACTATTCAATGAGATATAAAGGGATTTATAGCTCGTATGCAAAATTAAAAAAATAAAAGGTACTTTGTTGAGCCACCTTTCTATGAAAATTAACTGGTTCCTAAGTTTTATTTTAAAATCTGGAAAGCATATATTTTTACAGCATATTGTGTAGCATTCATGCATTTTTACAGCATAACGGTTTTTTCTCAGGCATATTTTTCATATTTCTTGATCCTTCAATGAACACGGAGTGAGCATACAGCGCGATGCCAGTGTTGTCTTGTAAAAATTATATATGCATAAATTATTAAATAAACTAACAATATACTAATTTATAAATTATATTATGGCGTGTTACTTATTACATTTACAATAAAAGTAACTAAATTGTTGACTCTGTTATTATTACATAAGGATCAACAATAGTCGTAATTTAATGCATAATTCATATTTATCGAGATAGTATTATTGAAATATTTGTTTAAAACGTCAAAGATGACATTTTTTTACTGTACAGTTAAAATGTGTATGCAGTTAATTGCTCATTTCATTCAGCTATTTCGGTTACACTCAGATTGGACGGCTTATTGTATCTTATTGTCACTCCACAGATCTATATTAACATACACATTTCAGCAACATGCAATCTTTGTTCATTCATTCGTTTGACGGCCAACATTCATATCAAGATCCATACATAATGACAGGTCCAATCACTAATTTATAAATTTTGCCCGTCAGTTTTAGGGAAATACGGGTATCACAGGTAGTGCCCGCAACCTACCCCATTTCATCCATCCTGTGCTAATACTTCTCTTGACTTCTCGGTCAACTTCCTCATCTTCCTGAAGCAGTAGTCCGAGGTATTTAATTAAACAGAGTGGAAGAGACCGATATATAAAAAATATCTTATATTGTTCCGCGTCTCTAACCATCCTCATACCTAATTGCAACATAATTATTAGTTTTTTCTGTTTATTTAATTCAAAAATAACTAAAATTAAAAAGGGTAAAATTTTTACAAACTTTAAATGTCATATTTATATCTAATTAAAAGGCTTAAAAATAAGTTTCTAACTTCTTCAAAATGATGTACCTTACATACAAACTTTCAACCTCCATTTTGCAGTAGTGTTCGGGATAGAATATTATGCTATACAGCGAGAGAATTTTCGGGATAGAATAACACATATAGTAATATAGGTAGTGATAGAAATAGGCATATAGAATAGTTATAACATTATAAATAGCATAAATAAAGAGAAATAAATTAGGTTTCGTAGATATAGGGCACACTATAGATATAGGGCAACCCCTCGTCGTTCGCGATCCTTCTTAATCCCAGCCAGAACTAAGTGTGCCAGCGTCGTGCACAAGTAGCATATATCCTTTCTCAGGCTTTTCTAGACTATAGGTGTACTAAATTTCATTTAAATCGGTACCCTAATTTTGGCATGAAAGCACAACAAACAAACAAACGAACAGAGTTATTTTCGCATTTATAACAATAGGATGGTATTACGATTTTTTATGTATAAAAAAAACAATCTCAAAACAAACTAAAATACCATTGGCAAAAGGCAAAACTGTTTTCTTATCTAATCATGAGATGAGTCCACAAAATGTTTATTTTTAATCAATAGATATTAATAGAATTACATATTTATTAATAGTGATAATTGTAACCAATGAACTGTGATTAGCTCGTTTAAATTAAAACAAATAAATGCCGAGCAGATATGTATAAATTGGGGTTACTCAGAGAGATATTTTGGCGAGCATTTATTAATCCAAAATGGAGCTATTAAGTCTTATATACGAGGGGTGATCCAAAAGTAATGAGAATAGGTATATTAAAATAACTATATACTTAAAAATTAAATTTATTTTTCTACATAATCTCCTAACAGTTCGATACACTTAGTCCTTCTCTTTTCTAAACCAACAATACCTTTAAAAAAAATTAATTATCTTGACTCTCCCAAAATGCCTCTACAGCGGCCATCACTGCGTCATTATCTTCAAATTTCTTGCCCCGGAGGTGTTCCTTGAGCCGAGGAAACAAATAAAAGTCGCTGGGGGCTAGATCTGGAGAATAGGGTGGGTGCTCCACCAGCTGGAAGCCGGCTTCTTGAATGGCAGCCATTGCAACTTCAGCTTTGTGTGCAGGTGCATTGTCTTGATGAAACAGCACTTTTGCGCGCAGTTTACCCCGTATTTTTTCCTTGATGGCCTCTCGCAATCTTTTAATTTGTTCAGCATAGTAGGAGCCTTTTATCTAGCTCCCTTATCAAGGTATTCAACCATAATTATTCCCTCAGCATCCCAGAAAACAGATGCCATAACCTTGCCAGCAGAGCTTGAAACTTTGAATTTCTTTGGTATCGGTGAGGATGGCCTTTTCCATGTTATCTTGCATGTCATTGACCCAACGCGCGGAGACCTTTCTCATGTTCATCTCGGTAGTTAAGATCCTTTGAATGCTACCAAATGAGATGCCTGTGTTAAATGTCGAATGGTCACTCCTCGGTCTGCCAAAACCAGATCTTCAACTTTTTTGACGTTTTCCTCAGTGAGGGAACAGGATGGGCGGCCTTCGCGGTGTTCGTCTTCCGTGGATGTTATTCCCATCTTAAACTCCTTGCACCAACGTGTAGTTGTCGAATATGAAGGCGCAGTCCCCTAATGTTTCCACCAAGTCTGTATGAATGTCTTTAGTGGACATTTTTTTCAAGCAGAAGTATTTGATGACGCTTCGTACTTCTTGTTTCTCCATTTTAATGTTATCACTCCGACTGCTCGTATTCAAATGAATGTAACTTTTAAAAATGACGTCCTACTTATACCATTTTTTGTCCGGGAACTTGTGCAGGACCAGGGAGTTGAACAAATATTTTTTCAGAATATTATTATATTTAGAAATATCCGTTTATCATTACTTTTTGATCACCCCTCATTTCACATAACATTACATTGATATATTTCATCATATTGTCACACAATATCCATATAAGTAAACTAAATTTGTTGAGCAATAGGTTACTCGATGCTTTTTTCTTTTAAAGATTCTGCCCATCATGATGATAGAATAAATATTTTCTAGTTCTGGTCTAGTTTTTAAAGTAACATTCACAATTATGTACATCTTATTAATCAGATAGAGTCTCCAATATGTCTAATTGGCAGTGTAACAAAAGAAAATCTTTCGTTTCATATTTTTGAAATGCGATAATTGTCATATTTGTCATAAAAAGTCATCAGGAGCGCAAGTCAAATTTGTTCAACCCAAATCATGTATTCACAGAAGAATTTATCTATCCCTCACCTCAAGTTACTTGCAGCATCAATGGAATGCGATTGATGCATTCTATAATGAACACTCTTCAAACACACACACAGTGATAAAGTTTTATTGAAGTGATTCAACTATAGTACTTTTGTGGATCAAAAGAACTGTCAGTAGGCTAAAATTATTTAGAACAGAGTGCAAGAAACCGGGCAGTGGTGTGGGGTGTACCTAAAGTGTATCCTATATACAAATTGGGTCTAGCGAGAACTTTCCTTGGACTATACATACCGACTGTCTAGAGATGTTTAATATTAAACCTCTAAGGGAATATTCCCTTTAGAATTATTTTAAGAATGCGATAGCGTAAATATTTAACTGCATAAAAATAAAATTAAAAACTAAAAGATGAACAGGTTAGTTTTTAAAATAGAATTATATAGTCGCAAGGTTTTAGGAACATTCGAGAACGTTTGAATCGTATAAAGACGTTACAACCGCGACCGTTACAAGAAAAGTTTCTATGAAACACCACCCGCTCTACCTACAAATAGAATTAATACGAATGAATGAACACATGCGTATTTGAATGTTATGTTCATATGATAAAAGCAGAAATAACATATGAAGATAAAATATAAAATAAAAGCATACAGCTTTTCATTTACATGTGATGAAAAAGAGGAGTTAGTTTTGAGTGTGTATTGTCTTATGTACATTGCAAAATGGAGGCTGCAAACATAGCTTATTATTTTTTATGTGGGTCCATTGACGCAGCAAAGTCATTATTTTATCATTATTTTAATCTTGGTATATTACAGATAAATAGGAACAAGCGAAGACGTGGATTATAATCATTCTATCTAAAACTAAGACTCCTCAAAGTCATACTGAAGGTTGGACGTACGCGTCTGTTCGTATGCTCGTATATATTCGGGGTTAAGCAAATCCATAAAAACAAACAGTGAAAGAGACGAGTTTCGAGAATTTGTTAGACGTTTTGAAGGAATACAAGCAAAAGAACAAGATGATTATGTTAGGAGGCTTCAATAGATAGATAGGAGTTAAAGAAAGGATTTTGAGTGTATTAGGAAGATACGGGATAGGTAAAGAAATGAGAATGGGAGAACCCTGCTAGAGATTTGTTTGAAGTAAAATCTTATGACAACAAACACTTTGTTTGGTTATAAAAAGATACACATGTGTACTAGAGAAGGAGGTTTGAAGGTGGAAGTGATTATAGATGAAAGAGTGGAACGTGAAGTGCACGTTTACTCGGATGTATCGTGAAATAGGTGTAGACACGGAACACTACCTGGTAAGCTGCCGAATATGTGATTTGTTTATACGCTGTCTGTTAAAGATTGTACTAAAGAGTCTGGCTATTGATTTAATATAGAATTTAATGCATGATTTATGGTTTTTTTGACAATATAAGTGCTGTCACAGAAATAAGTTGGTTTTATTTGATGAATTTATTTTATATTTAATTATATCCCCGTTTTATTGTAAAATTAGGCTTGAATCTGGTTCCATAACATCTGGCGACCGTGTCACGGTCGCCAGATGTTATGGAGCCATATTTTTAACGAAAATTTTAATTTGTTAAAAAATGGATTCTGCAAATATCAAACATCGAAGCGTAATACGCCGATTATTTTCGAAAACTTGCAATGAAATTGAAAAAATATTCGAAGGTAAGGAAAGCGTAATCGATACAGAGGTAAAGCCTAAGATTGATTTAGTGGAAGATTTAAATAGAAAGCTAATCACATTGGATACAGAAATACAAGAAGATATTTTAAAATCAGCAGAATTTGAAGAGAGTCAACTAGAGAGTATGAGGACAGTAATAAATACAGAGATGGAGTGTTATAAAAATAATAATAGATGAAAACTCTGTCGATGTGGAACATAACAAGATGTCGGCGAACAGAAAAAAAAACCCTTGAGTTACAGAAATTTGACGGCAACTTGAAAAACTGGTTACCATTTTGGGGGCAATTTAATCTATGGGGTCTATGTTTCTATCCACGAGGATAGAAACATAGACCCCATAGATAAGTACCAGTATTTGCTTCACACGACTGTACCTAGAACCGAAGTTAGGTCATTTATAGAGGGCTTCCCTGCGAATGAAAAAAGCTACGCCGAATGCATAGACGAGTTGAAGAGCAGGTATGCAAGAGATGATTTGCTTATACAAATATATGTACGAGAGCTACTCAGTATTGTTATGAATAAAGTCAAGTCGGATTCATTAGTGAATATTTATGATAAAATAAACACACAGCTGAGAGCGCTAGCCACATTAGGAGTTACTAAAGATAAATATACTGCCTTTCTTCTGCCGATGATTGAGTCAGCATTACCAAGTGAGATATTGAAGTTATGGGAAAGAAGTAGACCTACGACAAATGATGAGCTTGGTGAGTTAATGAAATTTTTAAAGAGAGAGGTAGAAAGTGAGCAGAGAGTAAAGATGGCTGAGACGTCTTTTAATGTGTCAGAGAGTAATAAAGATGAAACGAACACTGAACCGACAATTGGTTGTTTTTTGATGGAAAATAAAACAGAAAGAAAGACAAATAAGAAATGTGTATGCTGTGAAAAAGAAAACCACAGTAGTTTAGAATGTTTTAAATTAGGCTAACGCTAGAAGTAAAACAGCGACGTCTCAGCTGTCAAAAGTCAAACTGTTCACGCATATCACAAACCGATTCAACGGAGCCCAAACGGAGACGCGGCGTAACGGGAGGGGCTGCCACGGCGGCCCGACACTTTTCGTAGTTATCATACAGCGGACGGACGACAGTGATTCTTTGTATACAATTATGGTAATATATCACCAGTAGAAAAATACGTCCCCTAGGACCCTAACACAAGCCAAGTAGAGATATTTTAATAATAAAGATTGCGTGTTAAGCAAATAAAAAGAGTAATTTGAAAGTTTGTTTGAAAGGGATGAGTCAGGGTTAAACCACGAAGTAGAAGAAAAAAATTTTTTTTTTGTTTTTGTGGGGGGGAAATGCGACCTTATGCACTATGACACCGCGTTGGCAAGGCGCGGCCGTGTGTGGGGCTCTCCGGTCATAGAGGACTGGCCTACCCACTAAAACCCCCCGAGTTCTCTAGGCCCATACGGGGCACATGGCGGGGTGCGTTTTCGCGAATCGACCGCCATGTGTCCCAGGACCGGCTCGACCAAGCTGGTCAAGCCACCGCCATAGGAGGGACTGTCCGAGAACCTCTGGACAGTCCTCCAGACAGAGAGACTTCACCACGGCGTGCGCGCTTGGCCGGACGCGCACGCAGCCTCACGGTAAAGGTATATTATTAAGAATTAATTTTAGGAAGTGGTAAAAGGAATAAAGGCTACAGGTATGATATATTTGCTAAAATTCTGAAGGCTAGACATGATTGAGTGGAATGTCTAGCCATAAATTATGGTAACTATAATTAGTTCCGAAAGTACTTAACAATTATGTAAATAAACTCATATTAAACTATAATCTTAGCTTCAAGCTTATTACAGACATACCTGTTACACACTATACCTCCAGCACTTCATAACCTTTACAGAAAAGACGACTAGATTTGTGTCTATAATTAATTAAACAAAAATACTGCGAAAATCAACGCAGATAAGAAGGTTAGCTATTCTGAACAAATCAAACAGTTGCGCTGTGGTGTACATGATAGAACTCAAGTAATTATTACAAAAGCGATTATTTATAACATAATGATATCTATCGTGCGGAGACATGCGGTGTAAAAAATGAGAGCATTGATATAAATGATCATGGTTAAATTGACATAAAGTACAAGTATTTTTATGGCTATGAATAGAATTTTGACAATCAGTACCTATTCACGAAATTTTTTGTAATATTCTTAGGTATAGGAGAAAGATTTTTATGCGTACTTTGTTTTGATTTGATTCATTAATTATATTTGATCGGGCCAGTATTTTGGACTGATCTTTAATAAAATCAACCAAACAATTATAGGAAGGAATATCTGTTCTACCATTTATAACCTCAAACAATTTTACTGTTTCCCGATTTAGTTTTTGTAATGCAATATGGAGGAATATAAAATCAGACAAGTCTGTTAATTTTAACTGTTTTAAAGCATCGACGGAAGAATTAAACACGTTAATAAATAGGTCAAAGCCAGCTAAACAATTATTGTGCAATGTCTTAAAATGTAATATTTGGTTTAGGTATCATATTTTTGTATTAAAGCATTCCATGTAATGTTATAATTTTCTGCAGTTGGTAATAATCCTGCACATACAGATAATGCCTTATCTGTCAGTTTTCCAATTAAATAATAAACTTATTCAATATCTGTTTGATTACAATTAACGTGAACAATATTTTTGGACTGTTGATACAACAACGGCCAGTTTCTCATATCTCCATTAAATGACATTAATTCAATTGGTAGTAATTTATGAACGTAACCAACTGAGTTTGGCTTGTTTTCTCTGGAATAGTTGCATAACCGGTTCCTCCAAGGTACTTTGTACACGTTTAATAAAACAATACATCTGATCAAATGAGACCCAAGACTGATAATTTATTAGAGCTTGGGTGTTTAATTTTATGTTAATTTCAATAAACTCATTGTTACAGTATATCCATAGTCCTATTGTTGTCTATTACCGATCGTCTCTTGATATAATTGTCAGACAATCTGCTTTCATATATAAAATGTATTTTACTATAATAAATGTTTTATAATTATTAGAATGTCTCTATTCACACCTTAATATGGTGTCAGGTGTGTATAAATAGTCGATTCGTCTGTATAAATACTGTGAATTCGTCTAAGTATATAAATGTTTTATAAGAAGTTATTCTTTGGAAATTAAAAATGTCAATGGGAAAAAGTACTGATATTAACACTTCGTCATCATCTGGATCTGGAAGTAAGTTCATGAGTAATGCAGCAGGCCTTGAACCTATTAATATTAATGGAAATAACATGCCACAGGTATGGAAAAATTTTAAAACAAAATTTACCATATATTTGAGGGCGTACAACCTTGAAACAGAAAACGGAATCTCGCAAAGTAGCTTTGTTTTTACACCATGTTGGGAATGAAGCCTTGAATATATTTTATAGTTTTAATGTAGATATGGATAAGATTACTTTGAATGAATTGATGAATTTATATGAGAATTACTTCAGTCCTAAGGTAAACATAACAATGGAAAGACATAAATTATTTAATCGCCGTCAACATCCCGATGAGGACATTGATTCATATGCCACAGATCTAAAGAATATAAGCCTGTCATGTAATTTTGATTCCTTGCGAGATGAGATCGTCAGAGATATTTTTAGCTGGAATTTAAATCAAGCTAACCAGTATATCAAGGAAAGGATATTGCAACAAACTCCGAAGACCCTGGATGACGCGATTGACCTTGCGAAGTCAGCCGAGTTATCAAGGATACAGGCTAAGGAACTCTCTCATAATATCAACGCCAACATAATGTCAGCTTCACGTCAAACGAAGATACATTCAAGTGATTCGCGCAGAAATCAAATGTTCTTGTCACATAGGAATAATTCGCCGTACAGAAATTCAAATACTCGTAATCAGTCTTTTCACAGGAATACTCCGCCTAGGTCCAGTACTCCGTCTAGAGCTGGTTCTCCATTCTCACCAAGACTTTCTTCTCAACGTCCATGTGGAAACTGTGGTCAGGTTCATCGTTATCGCTGTCCTGCTCAAGGTATCAAATGTAGCAATTGTCAACAGTATAATCATTTTAGTAGGTACTGTCGCCGTCAGAATATATCAGCTACATTTTTTGACAATAATAATGATGAGAATATTTTTTTATTCTTCGGATCTATTAGGTGTAATAATGTTAATGAAAATAGACCCTGGACAGTAAACTTAGAGATTCATAATATTCAGTTACCTTTCTTGATTGATTCTGGGGCAGACACGAACATTATTTCATATCATGATTTTCAGAAATTAAAACTGCCATTCCATCTAATCAAGAAAAGTGATTTTAAATTATCAACTTTGACAGGTCACATCATACCCACAGTGGTTCAATGTGAATTGTGTTGTATTTACAATGGGTCATGTCACAAAATACTGTTCTATATTGCTAATTTACAATGTCAAAATATTATAGGCCGTGGTATGTCAGAAAAATTAAAATTGATCAAACGAGTTCGCAACGTGAGTTTTGGAAGTCATGAACAAATTACTGATAATTTGTTTGAACAGTACAAACATGTATTTGAAGGTATAGGTTGCATTAAAGATTTTGAATGCCATCTTGTACTAAAACCGGACGTCGAACCTAGTATTGATGCGTGTAGAAGAATCCCATTTAAAATACAAGAAAAGTTTTCAGAACAACTATTAAAATTACAAGCACAAAACATTATTACTAAGGTTGATGAACCAACGTCCTGGGTAAACTCATTGTTGTAGTATCAAAGCCTGATGGGAGTTTACGTATATGTCTAGACCCGCGAAAACTTAATAAGGCAATATTAAGATCATATTTTGCGTTTCCTAATATTGATGAGATTAAGTCTGACTTGTCTGGCTCACACTTCTTTACGAAATTAGATGCAAGATCTGGTTTTTGGATGTTAAAACTTGATGAAGAGTCATCTAAATTATGTACATTTATAACACCATTAGGAAGGTTCAGATTTTTGCGTTTACCGTTTGGAATAAATGCTGCACCGGAAATATTTCACGGTGAAATGGTAAAAAGGTTTCTGATATAAAAGGCGTAAAAATAATGATGGACGATTTTTTGGTTCACGGGAAAACTAAGATTGAACATGATTCGAGGTTAAAACAGGTACTCGAACGTGCTGATCAAATAGGACTTAAATTTAATCGCGAAAAATCTGTTATGTGTGTCTCTGAAGTGAAATACCTACCTATAATAATATATTTAATAAAGATGGAGTTTCAGTCGAAGCTATTTGCAAAATGTCTAGTCCAACTAATATCTCGGAATTACAGCGATTCCTTGGTATGATAAATTTTTTAAGTTCATTTATTTTAAATATGTCTAAAGAAACTACTCATATGATGAGACAGTTGTTAAATAAAAATACAGCTTGGTTGTGGACTGATACACACGAAAATGAGTTTAATAATTTGAAAAAACTAATTAGTTCAGCACCAGTCTTAACTTATTTTGATGAGAGTAAACAATTGATTTTATCAGTTGACAGTTCTAAGGATGCCATGGGGGCTGTTATCATGCACGATAAGAATCCTATAGCATATGCATCATGCATCTTCTTACTAAAGCTCAACAATCCTACTCACAAATTGAAAAGGAATTGATGGCTATTCTATTTGGGTGTACCAAGTTTCATCAATATATCTATGGTAATAAGGTGTTAGTTGAGACAGATCATAAGCCAATTGTTAATATTTTCAACAAATCTTTATATGATATACCACCAAGATTACAAAGAATAATGCTTAGGTTACAACCATATGATCTTCAGGTCACATATAAAGCAGGTAAATATTTGTATGTCGCAGACACATTGTCTCGTGCTGCTCTGCCTGAAAATGTTCTGACAGATTTAGATAAAGACATAGATATACATGTTAATTTGTTGATTGCGAATTTGTCACTTAGTCCTAAGAATGTGTGCGAAATCGAAGAAGCAACTTCTTCCTGTCATGTTATGAATAAATTAAAGTTCTATTGCGAAAATGGGTGGCCTAATTGTAATAAAAAAGTCGAGGCAGAAATAAAACCCTACTTTCCAGTCAAAGATGATATCCATTGTACCAATAATATAATGTTCATGTCTAATAGAGTTATTATACCACCAACACTTCGCAGAAAATACTTAACGTTACTTCATGTTGGTCATCAAGGTATAAACTCATGTCAAAGACTTGCCAGATGTTCAATTTATTGGCCAAACATAAGCAATGATATACAAAACTTCATAGGTAACTGTGAAATTTGTCTCACGTACAGGCGAAATAATTCGAATGAAAGTTTGTTACCACATGATTTCAAGTTCTTACCGTGGAATAAAGTGGCTATTGATTTCTTTGATTTCAATAGAACTACTTATCTTGTTGTAGTGGACTATTTTTCAAAGTTTGTAGAAATAGCGCAGTGTTCAAAATACACTAGTGAAATAGTCGTAACCCAACTGAAATCTATTTTTGCAAGACATGGTATTCCTGCTATATTAATTTCTGATAATGGACCGCCAATGAATTCTAAAGCTTTTCTGGATTTTATGACAGAATATAATATTGAACATGTCACCTCTAGTCCGTATCATAGTAGATCAAATGGTTTAGTTGAACGTACTGTAGGCATAATAAAAAATATGTTAAAGAAGTGTCAGGCAGATAATTCTGATCCTTACTTAGCGTTATTACAATACAGGAATACTGCTAAAGAGAGTCAGTATTCACCAGCAGAGTTGCTGATGTCTAGATCTTTACGTACTAAATTACCTTGTATAGAAACATGCTTGAAACCTAAAATTTGCGATTATAATATATTAAATAAATATAATGACAATAGAATTAAGAAAATGGCTGAATATTTTAATAGAAATGTTAAAAACCTAAAACCGTTAACTAAGGGAAGTCATGTAATATTTAAAAAACATCCAGATTCACCATGGGTTTCTGGTATTATTGAGGAAGTTTGTTCTGAACCGAGATCTTATATAGTTAAAAGTTCTGATGGTACGTATAGGCGAAACAGACAATATATTTTAGAAAAACCTATGTTTATTGATCCTTCGCCTGAATTCAGTCCTTCTAATACAAGTAATACAAGATTAACTTCTGTTGATCAAGGTTCAGTTGAAACTGCAGGATTGGATCCTAATAAAAAATATACCCGGTTTGGTCGAGAAGTTAAGAAGCCTAGTTGTTACGAATGTTCGCTAGTACATACAAATGCATTTGCGTAGATATATAAAAATATAAGTTTTGTATGAGTATTGTCGCAAGTATGTTTTTTTTTGTTGTGTTGTGGTTAAGTAATATGTATATTTTTTTTGTTTTCGTTCGGAGGGAGATGTTACAGTATATCCATAGTCCTATTGTTGTCTATTACCGATCGTCTCTTGATATAATTGTCAGACAATCTGCTTTCATATATAAAATGTATTTTACTATAATAAATGTTTTATAATTATTAGAATGTCTCTATTCACACCTTAATACTCATCTAATAAATGGTCAAAGTCTGAGCATGAGTCTGTTTTAATGCCATTATTTAAAAATGATTCTTTGCTTATGTCATTAGTCAGAGCATTTTCGAAAGTTCATAAATGCTTTGCATTCTTGAAATCAATTGTCTACAATCGTTGTGTTGTTTCAATGTGCCCCACGGTTTTATTTTAGTCTAGTCTATGCATATGTTTATAATTCCCACGACTGTATCTATTTTATTATTTTTTGGTTTTTAGTACATTTTTAGTACATTTATCTTAAACATTGCAATGTATGTTTAACATAAAACCGTTTAAATTAAAAAGTTTTTTACCTATTTTTGTTTTCTAGTTTTTAGTTTTTATTTCGCATTATTCTCTTTTAAAACCTAAGTTATCCGCCATTTTGTAGAGACCGCCATTTTGGATTTTAATTTTATATAGTACATTATATTCTACTAGTTGAGCACTTTCATTTGATACCCATATTGATAGGATTGATTAAACCTAAGTTTTCCGCCATTTGTAGAGGCCGCCATCTTGGATTTTAATTTTATATAGTACATTGTATTCTACTGGTTGAGCACTTTCATTTGATAACCATATTGATGGGATTGATAAAACCTACGTTATCCGCCATTTTGTAGCGGCCGCCATCTTGGATTTAATTTTTTTATAGTATATTGTATTCTGCTTGTTGAGCCCTTTCATTTGATACCCATATTGATGGGATTAATAAAACCTAAATTGTCCGCCATTTTGTAGCGGCGGCCATGTTGAATTTATAATGATAATGAATAAATATAATTGTATTGTCACCAAAATCCAAAGTGTATACAAAATTTCAGATTAATCGGTTGACAGGAAGAGGGTGAAATTTGATTTACTAAATTTGACCCAAGAATGAATGAACCGGGCTGAGCTAAATAAAACCGTTTAAAAATAGGCATCGCGTCTTACTTGAATAATGCGCAATTTAGACTCGGTAATTTCAAACTCCTTGATCTCTTTAGCTTTCGTAATATTACTAGATAAACGTAAAAAAATTAAAAGCTATATATAACCTACGCAAGCAATATCCAATAGATATAACTTTATGATATTAAAATAAGGTCACCGAGTAAATAAAAGTGCTAAGTATGTTATCCTGTATATACTGTATAAAAAAATATTAAGTGCATGAACTGAAATTCATTTGTGGTAAACAAAATAATAACAATACACTTGTACGTGCACGTTTGTACAGCGAACAACGAGTTGGTGTTCTATGCGAGTACGAGAATAATTAGGGAGTAAGTGACAAATGAAACAAAGTTAATAAATAAAAAAATAGTTATGAACTAATTCGACAACAAATAAATATTTATAATGCATTATATAAATAATAAAAACCATCTATCATCATCTATGCAAAATTAAAAAAAAACTCGGAAACAAAGATCCGGCTCAAAGGCTCAAATGGTTGCGAATTTAAAGCAGTCACTATAATTGTATATGTTGAGTGGCGCTAGTAAAATAAAAATAGAGGATAGTGTATTTTTTTTATTTGCAGTTACAAAAACTAACGAAGAATGGAGTCCAGCTGTTTTAAGTGATTAAAAATGAAAATAACAGCCGACTAAATTAGGAAGAAAACATGTACACTTACGTAGTTCTGGTACTCTCCAGTCCAAGTCTAGGTAAGACGTACTCCGTTGTTCCACCCGACAATGGTCAGTAAAGCGGATCGTATGCGCACGGTCATAAAACAACACATTCTGACACCCCTAAAAGCGCGGATGGGTCAATATTGTCAATTTTGTGTTTGCTACCGTAATGTGAAGATATATAAGCAATTTATACAAGAAAATTGTAGCTGTTGGTTTTCCGAACATAATAACAAAAAATAAATAAATCAATAAAATAAAACTTGTAATTATGATATAATGTTTTTATTATATATCACACATACATTTGGTTTATTTTGGCTTGAAATTCAAATCAAAAATAATTCAAGTCGTAAGGCCCGAAAAACCAGACACAATAGAAAATCTATTATGCCTGTCTTTTGAAATTTATCCCGACGTTACGAGAAGTTAAAATTAAATGAAATTATAAAAATGGCAATACAATTATTTGAACTTTTGTCCGTATTTGTCAGGTTTTGAACTCAATAACTGTATAGATATGCATCGGCATTTGGAATGGAAAAGTTGTTCATCAATTGTTATGTCCTGGCGTATAACCACTTTGAGAATTAGAAATAAAATTATACCACACTTCAGATATCAATCCAAACTTGTCATTTGTCAATCTTTGTAATTCTTGTAGATCTCACGTCGAATCTCAAAAACTTCACAACAATCTCCCGAAATCCATTCCGAGACATTGTGGGTTTTACAAAATATTACCCCATTTGCCATTACACCATTGTGCGTCTAGATCTAAACATTTTGCTGCAATTCCGAAGCCGTCCCCTCTCTCCATACCCCCTCACCGCTTCACTGCTGTTTTATATGGCGCGTCCCTACCTACATAGATCAATCAACGACATTTTAAAAAGATTTTAAAAGAAAGATAAACTTAAACTCTCACATCCAGACTGGGTCAAAACTGACCCAACCACGCTTAGAGGTAAATTTTGATTTTAAAAAATGTTTATTTTATTTATGTGGTTGAAATCTCGAATAAATGATAATCATCATATTTCATGAAAGTCATAAAAATTTACGAATATACGCGTAATAATATCTTAACTAGAGCAGGAAGAACATCGAAATGGGTCAAATTTGGGACGCCCGCGCTTCTAGTGTTAAAACTTGAATAGCGAACTCCCACCGTCCATTTGTGCGTAGACAGATAGGTATATGTTATGCGATAATAGGTGTATGTTATGCGAGTAACGAGGTTAGCCGTTACAAGCCGAGTAATGTATTTTTTCATGCTGTATGGGTCTTAAAAAACGCGTCTGTTACCAAAGGAAATAGTTAAGTTATAGTCCACACAAACCTTCGCACAATAATCGACTTCCGAGCATATGTAGCCGTGGGCAAAAGCTATGACCCTTAACCCTCTATAGACCCAATCCCGAAATCCACGCAGGCGAATATGCGCCGTTTTCAGCTACAGGTAATTATTATAAATTGTCTGATAGATTGCAACTGTATGCAAAATGTTAATAATAGATAAAAATAATTGATTGTAAATCGAGCCACGATGGCAGAGTGTGTAATGAAAAGCGAGATAGAAAGGACTATACAATTAAACAAAAATGTTGTATGTTATATCTATTTATTATTCCGGAATAGTGAATAGTTAAAAACATCATAAATATATATATATATATATATATATTATATATAATATATATATATATATAATATATATATATATATATATTATATATATATATATAATATATATAATATATATATATATTAATATATATATCTTAATATATATATTTCTTGTGTGCGTGTGTATGTGACTGAACTCCTCCTAAACGACTGGACCAATTTTGATGAAATTTTTTGTGTGTATTCCAGGGGGCTTGAGGATGGTTTAGATTCACAATACGGTCATATAGATATTGTTTATCAGCTAAATTATTTATTTAAAACATTTGAGACAACGTGAGACGTGACATTTGAGACATTTGACAGGACAACGTCTGTTGGGCCAACTAGTATAATAATATAATATATATATATATATATATATATAATATATATAATATATATATATATATATTATGTATATATATATATATATATATATATATATATATATATATATGTATATATATATATATACAATAATAATATGTTATGTTCAAATGGTAAAACAAATTTATGAAACTTCAGAAGTAAATCTTAATTGCTACCATGGATGACAATTTTACTATTTTTTATATTTAGAACCGAAATACAATCTATGACCATTGACTATAAAAGATATCAGAGATATAATACGAGTTCTGGCCATTCCAATTTGAACAGGAATATATGCTCAAATGATACTTGGCAGGTCAAGATTATTGGCATTCCTATTATTATTTAAAATAGATATTACTCTGTGAAAACTTTCACCAAATTAGTCTCAAGGAAATTAATTGTCTACACCTTTGTGCCTTTTGTTATTAAGTACAATTTTTCTCAAGAACCACTATCCTGCTATTCATAGTGTCTCGACTTTCTAGATACAGATTTTAAATATTGCATATTTTTTATATCTAAAAAACTATCAGTTGCTATATACAAAATATATGTCGGTTGATCAATATATCGATTGACAAGTTCATGTTTGCAATGCAAATTTGGCAAGCATGTTTAATTTTACTATTATTCATAACATTAACTTTTTTGCATAATCTGTACAACCCGATTAAGTGGATCTTTTACACACCATGCCAAAGTCTAGCAAATATCTCAATTGTTATGAATGTCTTCCTAGGAATGATTTTCTATAAAGGCATTTCTGTTCTTACTAACCCACTAAAGAAATTACGTATTTCTCGTTGTAACTACTATATATTTCCACTGTTACTAGAAAACAATATAATACTTTCTGTTCAGAATCATTTGAAAACTTTAATTTTCTCTGATGAAAAACGTTATAATTTACAAATTGAAATTGTTCATATAATAATAAATACCATATTTAATTACACAAAATTAGCTTCCCTTTTTCCATTTTTCCCCAGGAGTGTATTCGGTCATTGGCCTTCCAGATATACCACATGTACCAATACCGACTCTTCCAGTTAAATTATCCGGTGAGGCAAATATACTTTTAGTTCGAACGCCTGGTTTTTTTGATGCTTTTGAATGAAATGAAAGCCATTTATTTTTTTCGCTTTCTCTTTCTTCTTCAATTTGTTTAAACCTCTGTTGCTTTTTCTGTTTCTTCTTCTTTAAATACTCTCGGTTGTATCCTTTACCATGTCTGCAACAAAATAACAAAACATAAACAATATAATTGCATAGATTTTTAGATTGTATACGAATGTCGATAATAAGGTGTATAGACAGACACCTTTTTATCGACACAGTCTGCGAAGTTATTAGTTACCGTCATTGTTTGACAAAATAATAGGGGTTAATGTATGAAAATGCCGTTTTGTATGACTTATTTATTTATTTAAATAGTACTGCCACATGATACATATTTACATACCCATACAAAACATTCAATATAGATAATAATTTCTGATATGCATCACAATAACGGCGTACATAACATTCAATTATATAAACCTGTACTTAATAAATACAAAAAGAAAAACCTAATAAACTCTATTAAAATATACCATATAAAATCAAAACTATAGGTTAGCAACATCCTATTTCCTTTGATTAAGGTAACGCAAAATCTTAAATTTGAACATATGTATCCTATCATTAAATATATCTAAATCAGAAATAACACTGTTCAGTGTGTTATATTCATTACAAATCCATGCCAAAGGGGACTGCACGCCTAGATTAGTTCTGGCAAATGGTAGTGCAAATGTCTTGACTATACAGTGTCTTGGGAATTTGTGCGGTACCGCAAGCGACACCTTAGATATTATGTCGTTTGATTGTATTTGCCCATTTATGATCTTGTGTAGGAAGCAGATGTCTAAAAGCTTCCTCCGATTGCGAAGAGTACTCATATTAAATTTGGCTAGACGCTCAGCATAAGGTTGCCGGTGTGAAAACCCACTGCTAAAGAAAGCAAGGTGTCTAGTAAATGCTCTCTGGAGGCTTTCAATCCTTTGAGAATAAACGCTATAAAACGGACTCCAGACAACGGAAGCGAACTCCAGATGGCTACGCACCAGAACACAATACAATAGAATCTAGGTGTTAATATTCTTAAAATTCTTTGTGTTACGTTTGAGGAAACCGATCACTTTAGCAGCCTTTGTATGGAGATATAAAAGAATTTCGCTTATTCCATAGTACCTAACATTTATTTATAGCGAGCAACCTTTATGAAATTTTTACACACACGTAAATAGACTTTAATTAATAACATAGTTTTGAAGACAAGAAAATTAGTTATCAGTGTTATAGTACAAAATTGAGACGAAAACAACAGCTTGCTTTTTTGGACATTTTGTTTTTTTTTAAATAACATAATTCCATTGGGTGCTATTGCGTATATGAGTTAAAAACTTGTATTAAATATCAATAGATGGCATAAGTAAAACGATTGAGGATTATATATTTCGAGGTAGGTAGGAGGAGGTATAAATATATAATTGTTTGGCACGATCTGTTCTCCGAACAGATCGATATATTTTAGCTTGAGAGGTCTCGTTATGTTCATATTTACTGTGAGAGTGATACTTGGTGAAACACGTCATAATAAAAAAGGTAATTTTTAAAACTAAATGTGCTATGACTTTCTTGTCATAAAAAGTCATAGTAGTTTAGTAAACCCATAGAATTCGGGATCCATTCTAGAAATTAAAGGTTAAGTGAATTGAGAGTACATACCTATATTACATTGCTCATTACTGCAAAATATTAACTAGACGATAGTTTCTAAAATGGGTCTCGACTACTACAATTATCTTATTTTAGGTTTATTTTCAAAATTTTATACGGAAAGAAGTTCAAGATGTCGAGTTCAGACTGAAGGACTTATGATGTAACGCTTGGAAAAAGGAGCCACTATTACAGGGTCTTACTATGCAGACCAAATAAGAGACCATCAAAGAATGAAGACGAGGCAAATTTCGAATTGGAGTGTTATTTCACCAAGAGTACACACCAGCTCACACCACAATCATCACAATGGCTGCCTTGAGATAGACTGCAAGTCATACTGTTACTAACACTATGGATCTACTGATCAGAAAATAAATAACTTTATTTATTTCATATAAATTCAAATTATTTCATATAAATTGAAAAAAAAGAGAATTCTATTTCATATTTAAATGCACATGCATAATCAAAGATTTTTTAGAATTGAAAATCTGAGACAATTAAAAATAAACAAGATATTACATTTGAAATTATGTGAATGTTAATATGTTTTCATTTTCGCGCCAATCGGTTGTTAAATATTATTGTGATATTAAAATGGAGTGGAGTGATAAAGACAACCGATGCGCTGTGATTACCTTAAACAACGTAGGTATGGAACCAAGTACAATTTTTGAAACTCTTCATATACCTTGCTACTGACAGGTAAAATGTAACCTCCCACTGTTTGTGATAGAAAAAATGACCGTCTATGTAATTAGAATTTTAATGTAATGCACATAAATAAAACAGTAAAGATTTTTTGAAGAAAGCGGGTGATATAGATTCTTCTTTTGTATTCCCACCATTACTATTTATATGAACTGCATAAAATGTACTCCACAATATTCAAGCAGGTTTCCAACGTGGTGTTTACACACATACACAAAATGTTAATTAAATTTAGTGTAGTACATACATTAACGAAATATTAGACTAAATTTAAAATAAATTTGATACAGAAAGTCATCAGTAAAATTAAAACTTTAAACAAAAAAAATTCAAATTACCCAACTTCTCACAATAGTAAAGCAACAATCACATAACATTTACAA
Source organism: Scirpophaga incertulas (assembly GCA_036419045.1). Lineage (NCBI taxonomy): Eukaryota > Metazoa > Arthropoda > Insecta > Lepidoptera > Crambidae > Scirpophaga > Scirpophaga incertulas. Next base: position 16,137,762 of record CM071629.1, on the reverse strand, counting down.
AATTGATCAAAACTTCATATCTTAGAATCATTAATATTTTTAGGTTTGGTTATCATGAAATCGTGGATAATATGTAACTAGACAACCAAACTGGCAATTTTAAGTTTTAAACCGAATAAGTTTAAGTCTAAGTAATCTACCTTCGAATAAGTACATACACGTAATTCGTCTTTGCATGGACACGTGACTTAACTCCTTTTAACCGGTTAAACTGATGATGATGAAAATATTTGTGATCAAATGACTTCGAGAACAATTTAGTTTCACAAGAAATCTAATGTAAGGCACTTTAAACACTATTAGTAATAAAAAAAATATTCTAAACTTACTTGCTTTCATCTCCACTCAACGGTCTTTTTAAGCTCGCATTAATTGATTTAACATCAGTTATAGAAACTTCTTCTTGTGTTGTATAGCCATCAAATTTCACTTTTAAGCAATCTTCGCCTATATCTTCTACTACAGCTTCATAAAACCTAGAAATAAAAAATACAAACTATTATTGTAGTTAATGTTTTTTCGTTATTAAATATAACATTATATTTTGAGAAAGTTATGACATTCCAAAACAGAAACAGCAAGTAAATAGTGAATTCATAAAAGTTAAACTAAAATGAAGTATTCAGCATTTCTCTGTTGTCAAAAATGATAATAAGACGAGATAAATTATATAGATGCTTAATCATGACTGCTACGGCGACCCGGGATGGACCACGCCCCTTCCGTGGCCGGGGGGCGTCGTCGGTGGAGGAGACCGGGGGAGGTGGTAGCTTCCCCCGAGGAGGGCTCCCCTCTAGGCAGGGGAGCGGAGGCTGGGGGTTCCCGGAAGTGGCTTTATGTTCCCGGGGGCTCCCTACACGCCTGAGGAAGGCCATCCCTGAGGTTTTTAGTGGGTAGGCCTCCCCCTTCTGGGGAGGAGAGCCCCACATAACCGCCGGCTCGCCACAGCCGGGGACGACCTCCATAGTCGAGTGGATAATACACCGGTTTCAAGGTGTCGCCATCTCTGAGGTCCCGGGTTCGAATCCCGGTGGGGGCAGATGTTTGTGTGATGAATGCGAGCATTTGTACCTTAGTCATGGTTGTTGATATATATTTCAATAAAAATTATTTATATATGTATAATATATGTATGTCTATCCGTTACCCTAGATCCCATAGCACAAGCCTTACAGAGCTTAGTTTGGGCTAGGCTAATTGGTGTAAATGTAACAAATATTTATTTATTATTTATTTATGCAATTTAATGCATTTTCCTCAGGGGAACAAAAAAAAAAAGATGCTTAATCATACTGTATAAAGTAGTAAAATTTAAACTGACTAAATAGCATGTAAATCACTTTAAGCAGTGTCCAAAAAAGCAAAATGAATGTTGTTTACAATGTTGGTTATGTCACCAACTAAAAATATTCAATATAAAGTCTTAAACGAAGTAAAGTTTGGAATCAGTAATACATTGCTATTAGGACGATTGAATTTGACAAATTTGATAGAACGTACATATAAATAGCGACCGCAAGACTACCCGTTTCGTTAGCTAAGAATCTGTAATACTGATTCTACGAGAGTATAGCTCGTGTTTCGTCCTCGATACTTCCGAGGAGTTACGTGAAGCCATTTATTACATGTAAAATTTCTCCACTTCGTGCTAGTAACTTAGAAAAACTATAATAAAATAATAAGTGTGACTGAGGATAAGCTTCCAAGGTTTTCCGTCTTTGTTTCTTCTAATAGCAATTACTCAAAATAAGTCTAAATAGCTATTTCTAAATGTGCTTCACTAATAGTCGCTAGTCGCTTTGTTAGTTTTCTTTTGATATAGCTATCTCCTTATATAAATTACTGTATAAACTGTATATAAATTACTCCTTGTATAAATGGCTGTAAATTGTTTTTTAGAGACGATTAACAGTGGGAGAAACACGTTGAAGATAATTGTTCCGGCACCATGCCAAACCGCGTGTAAAATTTCTCACATTAAAAATTGTTCATAATTTGTTGATTCAAGTTAAATTTCAAATGTAAATTTGAGGTAGATAAGTAAACAGAATCTACATAAACAGTGGCCATCGAAGAAAATATAAATAACTAGCTTTCTGCCCGCGGCTTCGCCCGCGTGGATTTCGGGATTGGGTCTATAGAGGGTTAAGGGTCATAGCTTTTGCCCACGGCTACATATGCGCGGAAGTCGGTTTATGGCGCGAAGGTTTTATCGCGCTTCCCATGGGACTAAACAGATAAAAAATACCGCAAAACCTTGCTCAAGAATCAGTCTATCTATTGATGAATGAAATCCGCATGAAAATCTGTGCAGTAGTTTTCGTGCGAAGCCTTATTGTGCATCCCGTGGGATCTGTCGATTTTTCCGGGATAAAAAGTAGCCTATTATTTAATCCGGACTTTTATCTTTACGTCTGCTAAATTTCAAAGCAATCGGTTCAGGAGTTACGGCGTGAAAGCGGAACAAACAAACAAACAAACTAACTCACTTTCCGATTTATAATATTAGTAAGATTACACTGTTAGTAGCCCGCCCGTGTAATTTAGATCCCACGGGAACAGATAAAAGGTGTCCTATGTCCTTTCTCGTTCCGCAGACTATGTGTATGCAATATTAAATATTATTAAATAATTATATTGTATTTCTTGCCCGTGGCTCGCCCGTCGTTGCTCCGTCCGCGTTAATTCGATCCCACGGGAACAGTAGCTACTTTCTTCCGGGATAAAATGTGATATCCTTCCCCGTACCACAGACTATGTGTATGCAAATTTTCGTGATGATCGGTGCAGTAGTTTAAGCGTGAAGAGGTAACAAACAAACAAACAAATAAACAAACAAACACACTTTCGCATTTATAATATTAGTTGGGATGGAGTCAATTATTTTTGTTTTCTTCGATGGTTCGCTCATTATAATTTCAAATTTTTACATATTTTTCTTCAACCTAATGACCACTAGCCGCAAAAAAATAATAAAACAATTGCATTTAAAATATAATGATGCCAAGATGACTAGCGCAGTCATCTTGGTATCATTATATTTTAAATGCAGAAAGTGTATGGAACAAAATATTGAGCATCATTTCAATAGGTAATTAATAAAGAAATTACTTTTACAAATTACAAAGCAGTTTATTAAATTCTAATATGTATTTTCCCAGTTTGTCATATGTGATTACTTTGCAGATTTTATTCCTTATTAGGGATATTCTAGAATAATGTAACAATACTGTTTTTATATTGTCAAAGAAACGTGTTCTTAATGGAACATGTTTCTTTCGGCCCGAGACTACTTTCGATTACTTTTCGCTATTACTCTTAGTTTCGGATTTCGCTATCTAGACCCACTGGATAGAATTCCACAGGAAACATTGAAAACAGTAAAAGATATACCTAAACTTTTTAATGAACACCGAATTTATATTAATATTAAATGTGTATACTAAAAAAGACGTTACAAGAACAGACGACTTAAGTGATCAGATCACCTTAATCACATGTTAATAGTGTTGTTAGACAGTTGTCACATGATGTGGCTTAACAAGATATTTTTTTTATTTAACTCTTTAGGTGTCACTACTTTTAATGAAAGATTAAATTTCTGGTTGCAAGATACAAATTCAAATATTACATGTCAATAATGTTGTTAGACAGTTGTCAAATAGTAGGGCTTAACAAGATAGTTCTGATGAGACTTCTCAATACCTCTTTTGGTGTCACTACTTTTAACGAAAGATTAAACCCTCTCGATGTAAAACACACTCACTCAACTCAACACACTTGTTTATTAAAGTTATATATATGCACACTTAAATTTCACAATATTCTTCTTAATACTTTAATCTGCCAACATGTGCAATAGTTTGTCAGCAGAGTTCCTGTAAACACCCTTATACTTATTCTATAACAAAAGAAGTACAATTAAAGACAATCTCCATAGCCAAGTGGTTAGTACATTGGTTTCAAATGTCACCATCTTGAGTTTGATTCCCAATAGAGGCAGATGTTGGTATTAAAGTGTAATCATGGTTGTTATTACATATATATTGTTATGAAAAATATTTGTATATAAGCCTTGCAGTGCTTAGGATAATTGGTTTAAGTATTAAGAAATATTTATTTTAGTCAAATTAATTTATTAATAATTACTAATATTCACTTTCCTAATTACTACAGATGGGCTTTAGCCCACATTTATGTGATTTAAATGATTAAGCACTCGGCCAATATTAATTATTTCATCTTTTTTTTCCCTCAGGAGAGGAAGGCTGAGAATCCTCACAAGGAGTACGAAACATACCCAGGATACCCCCGCAACGGCAAGTGTCACGGAGGTTATGTCGGACTCCACGCGACCGGAACGGTCCAGCCAAGTGACCTACCGACTAAACTCAGCCTGGCCCAGGTTCTAAAATCATATAGGCAAATCGTGAGCTATTATTTCATCAAAAAAAGCAACTGTCTAAAAAAATTACAAGAAGTAGTATAATGTCCACCACTAGTGTGAACCTGAATTAAAATTTGTCAAACACACAATACCAAAGAACATTTGTGTGTATCAAAGTTAACAAACAATACTATAATACATTTATAGCATTATATGATGTGCTTGTAACAAGTCAAAACTTATTTTTACCTGCTTCAAAGCATGCCATTTCTACAATAGCTTCAAGCAATCTTTTGTGTGCTTGCTTATGGTTTGTTTGTATTTCTCTCAATTTCTTTACTTGTTGCTTTGACTTATCAGACCTTTGCTATTGTTCTGAACATGTGGACAAAACCACCTCGATTTGGAATTTCTATATTAGCTAGATTTACATTTTATAGAAATGTAACTGGAAATCTTGTTGTTGTTGCAATAATCATCATTATGTTTAAGAATCTTTTCTTGAACCCAGAGAAAACAGAGGGAGCATATTCAAAGCATATTCAGTAGCACCTAAATATAAACAATAATTCTACTGTTTACACATAATCAATATTTCATTGCATTTAACTACTTTAAGTTAAAAAGTACTTATTATAATAAGAATTTGAAATATAAAAAGAAATGTTAAAATAGATATCAGTAACATTATTGAAAATATATTTTTTTATTATAAATATCTTAAATATTCATAGCAGATAAAATGAATAGACTATAAATCCAATTGAAATATTGTGAATTTTACCTTAAGTATGAATTTATATAGAAATAACAAACAAGTAGTCTAATAAAGATAAATATTCATGACACTTAATCCAAAATTTTAAAAATATACAAATATAATTAGACATTCTGCTATGGCCTGAGCTATAGTGTGTAAATTACAAAATGTAGTTCAAAATATACAGCTTTCTAATTTCTATTTTAAACATAACATATACTGTAATTTACTTACATTCCATCAGCTCGCCATCTAGCAAGGCATTTTTCGCCTATGCGCCAGTCAGAATTGTGGGAAAATTCTCCTGGATCACCATTCTCCGCCAAGAGCAGGGACGCTGTAACATCATCATTATTACTAGAACTATGAATTGAGGATTCTTTCGAATCACCATCTTGACTTTTAATTAAATCTTGTGTCAACTCAATTACTTCTTCTAAGTCCGCTCTAAGCTTTAAAAGCTCTTCATTTTGTGGATCAGTAAGAAGAGCTGCCTCCACCTGAAAAATACCACGATAAGTACTCAATCGAAAAATGCTTTACCACAAAAACATTTGATAAAGATTTATAATACCAACCTGCTGAAGTTGTAGCTTATAATTTCGAAGATCATCTGCCATTTTACGAAACTATTAATTTTTATTATAATCATAAGACTTCGACAAAACAACGTAAGCGTTCAAAATTAAACTTATACTTCATCTAGATAATATTATATTCAGCAAAACGAATGCACTTTTATCAATCAAATCGGATCACTACCCCACAGATTAGTATTCAGATATTATTATACTCTTTGATTCAGATATTCTTTGGTATTCAGTATTGTTCAGTATAAATAAAGCACTCTGTGATTAGTATACTATTACCACAGACTACTTACTATTACAGATAGGAAGCAGGTAGTGATGGTCAACTCGAGTTAAATCGAGTTGGGAGTAACTCGAATTCACTCGAGTTGAATTCTCTCTAACTCGAGTTCGAAAACCGAATAGAACCGACATGGAGCGAAGTTTGCCGATCATTTGAGACTTTAGTATAGTCTGTTGTGAAAGAATGAAATGAATATAGTCACTAACAAATAAATATAGTGACTCACTATATTCATTCATTTGTTCATAACAAACAAACATTTGAGGTTATCTCTAAATGCGTGTTGTGCGATATTTGTTCTTGAAAAATGCCGAGTCGATAAAGACTATCGTTAGTTTGGGATGTTTTCGATTCGTCTTCAGGGAGTGGACGTGAAACGTGTAAGATGTGTTCAGATACATTCAAATATAAATACGACCACACTTTTAAAACAAATAAAAAAGAAGCATCCTAATTCTACCATTGTCGCCGTCGAGCAATTTCAGGGTTCAACATTAACAAATAAAAGTAATATGAGCACTTCTGTCGTCTTTTTTCATCATTCATTTTCTTGAAAATATTGTGATTAGGTGATTACTGATACAGATTATAAAACAATTATGATCTCGTTAATGTACATACTTGCATTATAATGTAAGTCTGATTTTGAAAAGACTGCTATTATAATTTAATAATAATAAATAAATAAGTTTAATTGATAGTAAATATGTATTATTTTTGTTAGGAAATGAGTTTTGTATCAATGTACTGTTTAGTCTATGAATATATTTTTTTTTCAAATATGAGTCAGAATTGGTATGTTGTCATGTCTTGGTGTAATACAATATAATATAATATGTGTTGGTATAAATAATATATATTGATCTACAAGAGTAAGATGCGTTTACTTTAACATGGTAGCAGAGGTCCGTGGTTTAAATTTTACAAAATGGAAGAAAAATGTGATGAATTTAGAGGACAACGATATAGAGCAACATATGGAAGTGGCAATTATTATCGAAGAGTTAGTTTTAGCCGGAGCTATAGAGGTAATAGACCACAAGGTAATATACATTTTTCTTATAGAGAATCTGGAAATGAAAAAGTGAGAAATAATTTTAATGTTGAAGTAATGACAGCTGGAACTACGAATACAATAAATTGGCTTTTAGATAGTGGATGCAGTGATCATATTGTAAATAACTGTAAATATTTCTGTAAGTATAAAAAGTTAAATAATCCTGTAAATATTCAAATTGGTGACGGTTATTGCTTGCGATGCGAAATAATAGGTAGTTTAAGTATGATTTGTTACAATGGTGGACAAGTACACAAAATTGATGTCGATAATGTTTATTATGTACCAACTATGAAAAGAAATTTACTGTTCGCGAGAACACCTTCGATAGCTCACGCAAATATAATTTAAGGTCGCTAATCCTATTTTTTCATACACGTAAGTATTATTCAGGCACAGAATTTCCCACTATGAGGCAAACCACTTACCTTGACACCAACAGCTTGGGCTTGTATGGAAACTGAGGCCGAGCACGTGCCTGGCTGGTCACTTTTCAGTACTAGTTTTCTTTACAGCAGCGTCACAAACTCTTCTGTAGTTTCAGTGTCCGATATCCGAACTCACACAACATAAATAAACTTCAAATATTTAATATTAGTCCCGATTAGCACAATAAAAATCTCATGCACAATTATGTATGTTTACACCGCCGCGTCGCCGATCAACCCAAGTAGCAGGAATCGTAATGACAGCCGTCGCCCGTCACCACTGGGTCGTGGAGTCGCAGCTTACCCACATAATAAAGAAAAATCCGTGCCTAAACATTTACTTAGCGTTTCACGTATAGTAAGTAATAATAATATGATTAAATTTCAAAATAATATAGCGAAAATTTATAATCCACAATATGAATTAATTGCTGTAGCGAATAAATTTAATAAGTTATATGAATTAGAGGGAAAAACAATAAACAATATAGACGTTAATATTTATACAAATGAAAAGTATATCTCCGCAAAAGAAAAATGGCACCGTATCTTAGGTCATGTCAATTTTTCAAAGCTTAGGAAAATGACACGATTAAAAGTTTTAGATGGTTTACCAGAACAATTCGATAAAAATTATATACAGTGCGACATATGTTTAGAAAACAAGATGTCAAATTTACCTTTCGAGAACAACAGACATAGAGCTAAAGAAATACTACAAATTGTGCACACAGATGTTAATGGTCCTATATCTCCGGTAAGTCATGATGGCAATAAATAAATTTTGTGTCCTTCATTGATGATTATAGTAGACATGCTGTGATCTGCGTCATCAAAAATAAAAGTGATATATTTGATTGTTTTAGGACATATGTCAATACAATGCAGAATCAAACTGGCAAACGAGTTAAAGAAATAAGATGTGACAATGGTCGTGAATATTTAAATGAGAGATTTTTTCAAATTTTCGAAGGAAATGGGAATATATTTAAAGCCAGGTCCAGCATATACGTTGCAAAACGGTTCAATAGAACAATAATGGATCGAGCGAGATGTCTGAGGAGTGAAGCAAAAATTGACAAATGTTACTGGCCAGAGTGTGTTAAAACAGCAGCTTATCTAGGAAATAGAATAGAATACTTACGAACACAGCTGAAAGGAAAAGTCCTTACGAAATATTCTATGGCAAGAAACCAGACATAAGGAATTTGAAACTTTATGGATCTGTATGTTTTGTAAGAGTACCGGAAGAAATCAGAACATCAAAATTAAATCCAAAAGGATTAAAAGGCATATTGGTTGGATATACAGATACAGGATACAAGGTGTTATTAGAAAATAATAAAATTATAACAAGTCGGCACGTTATATTTATAGATCCAGATAGAGAAACAATTAGATTTAAGAATACTGATAGTGAGAATGATGAAATAAGTGCAATTGAAGATGATTCTAAAAACATAGTTATTAACAATAGAAATGATGATAATAGGAATAATGAAAATAAATTAAATATTGAGGATTCTGAAGTTGAGGAGATGAGTACACAGAGCAGACCAAAGAGACAGGTAAAGTTACCGGCAAAGTTTAAAGATCACGTAGTGTATGTTAACACAATTGATGTACAAGTGCCAGATAGCTATGAAGACGCAATTAATGGCGTGGATTCAATAAAATGGAAGAAAGCTATGGACGACGAGATTAGAAGTTTAGAAAAGAATGAAACATGGGAGATTGTTGATGACCCTGCAGACAAGAATGTAATTGAATTGAAATGGATTTATAGAATTAAATCATGCGGAAGATATAAAGCACGCGTAGTAGCAAGAGGTTTTCAGCAAGTTTACGTTGAGAATGAAGATATATACTCACCAGTAGCTCGGATGACCACTATGAAAGCTTTAATGTCAATCACATGTGTCAGAGGATGGCATATGGAGAGCATGGATGTTGAAACAGCTTTTTTGAATGGTATTATAAAATCGGAAGTCTATATTTATCCACCGGAAGGCTATGAAGTTGGAGACAGGAAAGTTTACAAGCTACGAAAAGCTCTCTATGGATTAAGAGAAAGCCCAAGAGATTGGTATGATTGATTTAATGAATTTATGGTAAACATTGGATTTAAAAGATCAGATTATGATTATTGCTTGTATATAAGAAATAATAACAATAAAAGGATTTATTTATGTTTATACGTAGATGATATACTAATTTGCGCGGAAAATGAAAATATTATGAAAGATATTAAAGAAATGTTAAACAATAGATTTAATATGAGGGAGTTAGGAAAATTTAAGCAATATTTAGGAATAGATATTGATTACAGTATAGAGAAGAAAATTATGAAATTGAGTCAAAGTAACTATATAGAAAGTCTAGCAGAAAAATATAAAGTAACGGATGCAAGAAAATATGAAACACCTATGGAACAGAATTTATCAATTGAAGCTGGAGAAATAAATTATGACTTGAAATATAGGAATCTTATTGGAGCTCTTATTTATGTTGCTAGTGCAACGCGTCCAGATGTTTTGTACAGTGTTAATTATATGTCCAGATATCAACATTGTTATAATGATATGATTTTTAAGTATGCGTTACGTATTTTGAAGTATCTTTATAACACTCGAGATTTAAGCTTAAATTATGATGCTACATTTGAGGATTCGTTAGATGCGTTCGTTGATGCAGATTGGGCAGCAGATAAAATTGACAGGAAGTCAACAACTGGCATTATGTTGCGAGTATACAATAATCCAGTGCTATGGAAGACGCGTAAGCAAAGTATTGTTTCGAGAGCATCGACACACGCAGAATTCTACGCTTTAGCTGAATGTGTTAGTGAGGTTCTACCAGTGATAGGAATACTAAAAGATTTACATGTTAATATTTTGTTGCCTATTAAAATTCACGAAGATAATAGTGGTGCTATTTGCGCAAGAACTATGTTCTTGCGCAAATAAAATCAGTACAAAATAGTCCAAAAAGTAGTTACCTAAAGAGTCTTCTGTCTTTACAGGAGTGTGTTTTGGACTTTTTAAAGCCCATGAATATACATATAATTTTAATGAAATTAATGAAAGCTGTTGTAACAAGGCGCTATATTTTACTCCTTGCCTCCTGGCTGGCTGCCTTGATCATTTTAAAAGGTGTACGTCAAGCGTGAGCTTATTGACAATTTTGACATGACTCGAACTATTATTTGCTGAGCATATCATATGAATTTGAACAAATGTACAAAATAAATATTAATAATACACATAATAACAACTGTCAGAGTAATAATAAATTAATATTATAAAACGTTACGAAGGCACTTATGTAAGTAGCTCAATATATTTAAAGTATTTCGTATTAGCTGTAATAGGCTATTTGACAGGTTTTTAAAATCCATTTTATATTATGCAGTAGAGTCTAAGGAACCCAGTAAATGTTGTTATTTTTAATTCTGGTATATATTAGCTGAAAAACATCGAATTAAAAATTCAATATTTAAATAGTGTGCCAAAACGCTACTTTGACAATATGGCGCTGCAATGAGGTCGGTGACGTCACTTGCCTGTATTCTGATCTGTGACAACTGGCATATATATTTGTTTGTTGTAAACAAAAACGGAAGTGCGATTGGATTTACTTTTTATCAGTGATTTATGTAACAAAATGAGTTACAAATGGTGTGCAGTTCCAAAATGTACAAATACGTCGTTAAAAACTCCGGAAAAACTATTTGTAAGTGTTCCAAAGAATATCGAAGTGCGCCGAAAGTGGTTGCTACTTTCTCGGAGGGATCATAATGACAAATAGTAATAGTACAAATAGCGAATAGTACAAATATTTTCTTTTGTGAAGACCATTTCGATGTAAGTAAACATAATATTTATATTTTGTAATAATTAATTACATTCACAATGTTAATATTTTCGTTATTGATTTAAGGTTATAATACCTCTAATGTTTTTAACAGAATGTCGCTTGCAACTCACTTCGAATATTTCCACTGTTTTCCATATTTGTTAAAATTTGTAGCTACAGAGTCCTATGATTTCAATAAGCAGTACACTAAAAGATCCCGACTAAAACTTGTTTGTTCGTTACAGATGGAAAATGACATGGCAAATTACTATCAGTACAAAATGGGTTTCAGTCAGAAAATAATTATAAAAGATAAAGTTCTGCCTTTTAAATTTCATTGCCAGCCAGATCGCATTAAAAGAATGTGTGATGCTGGTACTTCTTGATCTGCATTTGTCAAACGGCAAAGAATGGAACTTGTTAAACAATGTGAAGACATTCAATAACCGACGTAACGTGAACAAATTATCGTTTATGTTCACGAAATTGTGCCAAACAAACTTAATTATTTATAACCTATATAAGTTCTTGTGGAAGTTCATCATTATTTCACTTTCTTATGATATAATTTAAGTTACCAGTAAAGTGTAATTATACTTACTTTGCTGTTTTTACATTTTTTAGCTCCGAAGCATAAAAGTCAGAATTATTTTTGTAAAATAATCCGACCATGATTGCGTCGACTTGCGGCAGGTTTCTGCTGTCTGCTTTTACAAAATCGTTGTCCATGGTTGAAAGTACTTGTAAAATAGTGCAAATAAACAAAAAAAAAAACAATGCATAATAAAGAAAATCTTAATATAACGGAGATAATCTACCACAACTAGGCGCAACACAAGTAGGCCAACGAAGTTTACAAGCAAGTGACGTCATGATAAATTCGACCAATCAGGAGCGTTTTGTGTCACGTGACAAACGTTTAAAAAATGCAATTTTTATTTACGGATTTTAAAAAAAATTAATCATTATTTTCAACTTACGTTGATAAATAATTATTTTTTAACTCTCAATTTATACTGTTAACAATAATTGACACTTTATTTTTCGCATTGTCAAATAGCCTATTGTGTTAATTTTGTAATGTGATTTATTGTTTCAGTGTGCCTTTAATTTATACCTACTTTAGTAAATATACATATTAAGTGACTATTGGTGCCTTTCTCTGAAACAACCCAAGTCACCCTATCTAGGTTGTGATAGGGTGACTGTCTGACTGCTGTCACACTGGCGCCCAACGTGGGGCATCCTGAACAAAGGAAGAGATAGCAGTAATGATTGTTTTATTGTAACGTTCTACTGTATTAACCTGTGGGCAATAACGAGGCGTGCAATGTATTTTTGGAATTTTGTATAATGAAAAAAGTTCAGTCAGTTCGTGGCTAATGAATTGTGGACCGTTGTCTAAAATTATTGTCTCTGGTATACCATAGGTCATAAAGACTAAATTTTCTAAGATATGTTTAATAACCGAGGAAGTAGCGTTTTTAATAGAGAATAAAAGACAATATTTCGAGAAACAACACGTTACTACAAAAATGAATCTATTATGCTTGCGAGTAGTCGGAAGGGGGCCAATTAAATCAATGGATATACATTGGAAAGGTCGAGAACAGATTTTAGGTTTACCCATTAATCCAATTGTTAACTGATTTTGGTGCTTATATGCCATACATGTTTCACATTTTGAAATAAAGTTTGAAACATCTTTATACATGCCAGGCCAAAAGTATTTCAATTTAAGGCGCTGATATGTTTTGAAAATCCCAAAATGGGCACAGGTAGGTTTAGAATGATTATCGGTGATAATGGAAGTTCTAAATTCTGAAGGAATGACTTCTTTCCAGTTATATTCAGATTGTAGAAGAGAATTGGTTGAAGAGTATTTATATAATTTATTGTTTTTAATAATATAATCTGGAGTTGAACTAGGGTTGTTACTACATTTTGAAAAAAGGGAAAGATACCATTCATCATGTGTATTTGAATTTATGAGACTAATCGGAACGGAACGAGATAGTGCGTCTGGGATCAAATGTTCTTTGCCACGTTTGTGTTTAATATCGAAATTAAATGCTGATAAACGAATAGTCCAACGAGCTAGACGACCGCTTGGATTGTCTAAATTTAAAAACCATTGTAAGGCTGAATGGTCAGTAAATATAGTGAACTTTTGGCCATTGTCAAGATAGCAACGCCAGTGTTCAAGAGCTAAAATGATGCTTAAAAGTCCTCTTTCAGTAATGGAGTAATTTTTTTGTGGTTTAGTTAAAGATCTGCTCATATAAGCTATGGGTTTTTCTATTCCATTAATTTCTTGGGTAAGCATTGCACCTATTCCAAAGCTGGAAGCGTCGCAATGTACAGCAAAAGGTTTGGAGAAATCAGGGCATGCAAGGACGGGAGTAGAAACTAATTCTTCTTTGATAATTTTAAATGCGCGATCACTTTCAGAAGACCAATTGAAGGGAGGTGATTTTTTTGAAGTAGAGGTAAGCTTTGTAAGTGGTGCTATGAGAGAACTGAAATTAGGAATGAAACGTCTATACCAGCTTGCAGTTCCTAAAAATTTTTTGACTTCTCTAGACGTAGTGGGTGGAGGAATGTCTAAGATAGCTTTTACTTTATCAGGATCAGTTTGCAGACCGTGCTCGTTGACAATATAACCAAATATTTTAATTCTTTACGAAAAAATGAACATTTTGAAAAATTTACGGTTATTTGTGCATTTATTAATTTTTGTAAGACTTTAGTAAGTAGTGAAATGTGATGGTCAAATGTTTCGCTAATTATTATTATGTCATCTAAGTATGTAAATACTGAATTATCTAGGCTCTCAGACGAGAAAAGACTATCCATAAATCGTTGTTGAGTAGCTGGAGCGTTGGTTAATCCAAAGGGCATGACCTTAAACTGATACATACCACGACCTGGTACATGGAAGGCAGCCTTGGGTCTGTAGGATATTTTTAATGGAATTTCCCAAAAGGCTTTAGCGATGTCAATAGAAGATAAAAATTTTGCATTTTTTAATTTATCTAATATGTCAGATATGAACGGAAGTTTATATGCGTCTTTTTTAGTAATGGAATTCAATTTTCTGCTATCTATGCAAAAACGCCATGTTCCATCTTTTTTGGGAGTTATTAGAACAGGGTTAAGCCAGGGGCTCTCACACTGTTCTATAACATCTAATTTTAACATGTTATCAATTTCTAAACATAAAGCTTCCTGTTTGGCAGGTGAAAGTCTATAACAGCGCTGTCTAATTGGAGGATGATCACCAGTATCAATATGGTGTTCTATTAAATGAGTTTTACCTAATTGTAAGTTGTTAGTAGAAATATTTTCAAATTGTTGAATAACTGAATCAGAGATAAATCGTTGGGATTCGGATAATGTCTCGTAATGAGTAACTTGTTTATTATTATCTAATATATATAAATCTCATGTCACAATGTTTGTGTTCAATGAACTCCTAAACTACTTAACCGATTATAATAAAATTCGCACACCATGTGCAGTTCGATCCAACTTGAGAGATAGGATAGTTTAAGTCTGAGTGTCATCATCATCATCATCATCATCATCAATTTTAAAAATTCTTTCATCAATAGAAAGCCACATTATTGCGGAGTGTCATCATCATCATCAATCATCATCATCATCATCATCATCAGCGGACGGCGCGCGATGGCTTCGGGTTTAATTCAGTTCGCTTTCGTGCTCGCTTCGGGGATTATTAATATTATGCCCAACGAAGTGGGCGCGGGTCAGCTAGTTGTTTATAATAAATGTTTTGTTATCAGAATTGGATTGAGAAAGGTTTTGAAGAATATCGGGAGCAAGGTTAAATAATTTCCAAAAGTCTATTCCTAATATAAATGGTTGCTTTACAGATGGTATCACATGAGCAGTTAAAATTGCAAATTTATTTTTAAAATGTACTGGTAATTCAATAGTACCTATAGAATTTATAGATTGCCCATTTGCAACAGTACCGGTAATTGTATGTTTTGGGTTGAGTATAAAATCATGTTTTAATAATAATTTATGGGATTCATTTCCTAAAATAGTTATTGCGCTGCCGCTGTCTAATAATCCACATATGGATAAATTATTAGTTGCACCGCCCCGTTCTGGAGGGCGGGAGCGTTAGTTCAAGCCGATAGGGTCCCAGGCCTTCCGCCCGACCAAAGGCTGTAGGTAGTGTTTAGTTGGTAGGCTGGCCTTCTGCTGGAGTCCAACATAACCATCCGCCGTAGACCGGTTGCGGGTGGTATCCGGTGCGAGGTCGTCCGAGCACCAGGGGGTTGTCAATAGCGACCACTGTGGTGGCGCGCCCCCTATGAGGATTCACTACCGTCCCCCGTGGAAAAAAAAAAAAAAAAAAATTATTAGTCGTCATTGTGATGTAAGGTCGGTTGTCTTGTAAAGGCTTATCGAATAATTTAGTTGATGTTTTATAAGAATTAAAAAATAATTTAACCTTTTCAAGCCATGTATTCCATTCATCTTTAGTAGTTTTAGGTATGGTATTACTTTTCTCTTTTATTAGTTTTTTGGTTTAAGATTTTTACAATTTGGACATTTAGAATAAGTTACATCTTTTTTTCCACAACGGAAACAAACAATATCAGTTTTAGTGCAACTTTCTAAATTATGTTCATTAGTACGGCAACGAGGACAGGAAAACCGTATAGTAGATTGAGTAGATAAAACAGAATTAATGTTACTTGATTGTTCATTAAATGGGAATGGTGGTATGTACGGAATTTTGGGTGTTGATGGTTGGTTGTTTTGATTAAAATTCATCGATGTTTGTAAAGAAATCTGTTGAAATTCATTGTTGTAATTACAGCTTTCATACCATTGGCACGAAGTTAAAAGTTTGTCAAGTGACATTATATCCGATTGGAGTAATCGGGAACTAAAACTTGGACTCATATTACGACGAAGAATTTCAATTTGTTCTTTTTCGGTTAATGGTTCATGTAATTTTTGAAATAAAGATTGCATTGCCGAAAAATAGTAAATGATTCTTTCATTCGGTTTTTGTTTACGCGAATCAATGGTTTTCTTTAGTTTGTAGTCATAATCAAAAATTTTAAAATCTTTAATGAATTGGGTTTTAAATAAATTCCAGTCAGTTAATACTGATTTACGCGCTTTATACCACGCTAATGGAATTCCTGATAATATGTTTATAATTTCGGCATGTAATTGATTTTGATTAATATTTTTTGAAAGTGCAAATTCTTCAATACTATCAATAAAAAGTTTTGGACATGTGTCGGGTTTAAATGAAAACTTTTTCAAATCATGTGATATATTCTGTTGAGATATTTTTGTTACAAGAAGTTCGAAATTGTGTATTTGGTTTTGTTGAAGGGTAGAAGTAGGTGAATGACTGTTGCTTGTGGTAGTTGTCATCAGTTTGAATTTTGTTTGACATTGAGAAAAATTTTCATTGATATTATGAAAGTTTTCTATAATGTCCAGTGGTAGTTCAGTAGATAACTCAATTCTATTTAAACGAGCTGAGATGTGTATGAAATAAGTTTGTAATTTTTCTTGGTGAGAAATAGTAGAAGAATGTGTTTGTAAACGTGATGATATAATGAGAAGGATCTTTTTTATTTCTTCAAGATCACGTTCTATTGGTAAAGGACTTTGAAGCATTGAAGTATCGGAACTTAATAAAGGATTCAATAAATTGCGTAAATCGTCAGCGGTTGATCCTGTGGGGATGTCAATGGAGCGGAGGCCGAGTTCATAAATTAGTTCTGGTTTATTTAGTAATTGTGAATTCATTGCTATAACTTAATAAATGTTGTAAAATTGTAAATATTGTTTTGTTTAAATTCAAAGTGACTAGTACGGTTTAGTGACCAGTAAAATTTTAAGACGAGAAATGAATGGATTCTGAATACGTAATTGGCCACTTAAATTATAAGGTAGGTAAGTTTTTTAAATTAGGTAATTAAAATATAAAAAGGTAAATATAAATTAAATGAAAATATAAATTAGTTGAAAGTGTCAAAATACGAATCTTGCTTCTTGTTTTCCGTTGACTGTCGTCGACTGTTGGCTGGCGAGATGGTTTCGTAGCGGGATGCCTACTATGGCACTTATATCCACTCCGGAAATCGCTTTTGTGAGTTGTGGGTTCGACCAGGTTGAGGCGCCAGTGTGACACTAGGTTGTGATAGGGTGACTTGGGTTGTTTCAGAGAAAGGCACCAATAGTCACTTAATATGTATATTTACTAAAGTAGGTATAAATTAAAGGCACACTGTAACAATAAATCACATTACAAAATTAACACAATTACAGCTAATACGAATACTTTAAATATATTGAGCTACTTACATAAGTGCCTTCGTAACGTTTTATAATATTAATTTATTATTACTCTGACAGTTGTTATTATGTGTATTATTAATATTTATTTTGTACATTTGTTCAAATTCATATGATATGCTCAGCAAATAATAGTTCGAGTCATGTCAAAATTGTCAATAAGCTCACGCTTGACGTACACCTTTTAAAATGATCAAGGCAGCCAGCCAGGAGGCAAAGAGTAAAATATAGCGCCTTGTTACACTGTGATTCTGTCAGATTCTAAAAGTGCACTAGAGGCATTGCAAAGATTTCCTTTTAAAAACAATAATTATTTTTCAATTATTATTGATTACAGAAACCTATTGTATGTGTGGGAAATTCGGTGACTCTTAGAGTAGGTATTTCCTCACATTAAATAAAAAGATTTTTCTTGTAAATTTAAAATGTTTATTATTCTTCTAACATATTTGTTATAAAAGTTATTGTGTTATCTTCACAACGTAAAAAAGTCCATAAGCAATATTCACAACAGTATGAATGTTTAGAGAAAGGTTTAATTGTAACCTTTTTATGGATTCCCAGTCATCAAGGTATTTATGGTAATGACCAAGCTGACAAATTGGCCAAAGATGCAATCCAATGCGGAGATATGTTTCCATAAAAAAACTATAGTTTTGATCAGCTACATATATGCTAATCTGTGTTTTGATCTTGTTGCCCTTCCTAAGTTTGATTTATATAAATCTTGGGAAGATCTTTGGAAAAAGATCAGCCAAGTGAAAGGTAAATACTATGCGTGTATTCAGCCGTCTGTGCCGTCTATGCCATGGTTCTTCCACATAAGTCTTAATAAATTTGCCACAACCAATTTGATTCGTATGAGACTGGGTCACGTTTGCACACCCGCTCACTTAGAAAACTCAATATTGTTAATACAAGTATTTGCGAGTGTGGGTCTGATGTTGGCGAGTTGAATCATATATTTTTTGCATGTACCTTAAATGACACATCCACTTTCATTTCCAATCTGATAAATTTTCGAATTTCCGCGCAAGCCAAAAAGAAGAAGAAAAACTAAGTACTAATGACAAGGCAGCATACAGCATGGTCCTCAGCATGGTCCCAAGCCAAGAGCTTAACCTACAGACGTAGATGGAGAATGTAGTAGATGCGGTCATAAAGTGACAGTTAGTAGGTGAGCGAGACACATTCATCCATAAATTAGTAAGAGAAAGTGAGATACATTATTATCTCTTATCTCTTTTTCACGTATGCGATTTTTTTGTTGGGAGCCAGTGACTGGCTCCCAACAACAACAACAACAATGGCCGCTTTGTGTTGATGTATTTTGGTGAAGTTTTAATCTCGCGAAGTAAACTGTTATTTTGACGCTTTTTATGAAAGAAGTGTTGATAGTGAATTGTCGAAGTGAAATATCAATATATGATGGGTCTTTGTTGTGTCTTAACTTGTGGAAATCGACCAGAAAGAAAAAATGCGAACATAACCTTTCATCGGTAATAGGCTTGTTGCCTAAATTTCAGTAGTTAGATACTAATATACCTTGATGCCTATTCTATACAAAATAATTATTATTTTGAAAAAAAATGCTTATTTATAAGAATATTTTGCATTTAATTAAATATTTGACATTAGTCATCAAAAACGCTCATGACTGTCGTGGCGTCTTGAATGACGTCACGCCGTGCAAAACACAGCTGTTTTAGTATCGGAATATTCGGTATTGTGAAGTTATTTTAATAAAAAATGGATTCATCGTATTACAAGTACTGCATAGTGCCCCAGTGTACAAGCACAAGTATAAAAACACCAAAAAAATTATTTATATACGTGCCAAACAATCAGCAGATACGTAAAAAGTGGCTAACACTCGCGAGAAGGAATGATGCCCATTCTTTTTCGCACTTCCACAAGACACTTGGGAATGACATTTTGACTTTGACGTTTCGCACGGCGTGACGTAACACTTTTTAATTGGTGTTTGCTGTCACGTGACTTATGGCTTATTTTGTGCAATTTTATTTTATAAAAATATAAATAATCAAATGTTATTATTTTATAAAACTTTGTTTTTTCATAATTAAATGATCATCTTAATAGTTATGCAACCTAATGCATCAGATTTGTTCATAGTGGATACAAGCCTATTAAACATATTTTGCCGTACTGGCATAGTTTTGTTGACCACAAATAATGCTTAGTAGAACGGTTATATTCTTTAAATTAACAAAACAATTTTATTTGCTTACGTAATTTAGCTAATTTAACTTTTTGCTTTTTGATATTATCCGAATAGGTGATTGATATGTGAAATTGATCAACATCTAATAATAGTAACGATGTGTCTTTTTAAATCGTTTGGATTACCATCGAGTTTGTGATACCATGGTCATGAGTAAAATTTTCCTTTTAATTTATATTTACAGATTTCCCAAGAATACGAATACGCGATGTGTGGGTTTATTTTACTGGAAGAAAAAACTGGTTACTAGCTCAGAGTTCGAGAATATGTTCTCAACACTTTGAAAATAGTTGCTTTCGCAGCACGAAAAATAATTTAAGGTATTTGAAACCAGACGTCATACCAACGATTTGGGTTCCCGTAAGTGTATTTTACTTTGAAATAACTTAATTATATGGCTAAGCTTGGAAACAAATTGTCTTATATGCCACACAAAATGTAAAAAACTGAATTATGTTAACAACCAAACCATACTGAAACTTCTGAAACATGTATTTAAAATACAAACATAACTTATTCATTATCACAGACTAGGTAGGTTATATATATATATATATAATATATATATATATTATATATATATATATATATATATATATATATATATATATATATATATATATAATATACATATATGTATGTTATATATTCTACAATCAACCATCAATAAACACTAAAACCTAATAATTTTGTTATAAAGTGATTCATTATTGAGAGTTATATGTTACTGTGTTAATTCAATGGTAATTGTGCAATATTAACGGGATAATGTCTGGCAATGTTAGCTAATATCTAGTATTATTTTGATATTTTAACATTTTAAAACAAAGTCAGAATATTTTATAACAAATTGGTTTTATTTAAGGGCCAGTAACAGTGATTTTATTTACTGTATTAAGTATAACATAAACCTCAGATTAACATGTAAGACTTATATTAATGTTTGTTTTAATTTGTTTTATAGAATTAAATACTGTCAAACTTCTAGTCTACTAACTAACTAGGCAAATTAACTAAAATAATGTGTTGGCATAATTCTATTAATAAACTGTTTGGGCCGTATGGAATTGATTTATGTTTTTGTTGATTTTAACTGAAAAATGCTAATAATAAATATTGATTAAATTGCTGTCACGTCTATAAACATTTGTTTTATTACCTACGTCCTTTTGAAATGACTTTATTTACGTTCATGAATGCTGGGCATTAAAGGAGACGGATGAAAGAAGAGTGCATATATTGTGGCAGTAAAAATGGTAATACGTACGTATACGTACGTATTACCATTTTTACTGCCACAATATATGCACGTACGTATACGTACTATAATAAATAAGACTGCACTATGCTTTCTTTTTTAGTGAAGGTGTAAATTTGTATTAAATTTCATCAGTCTCAGGCTAAATGTATAAACATAGTATTTGGTTATATGTTAGTTAATCAAGGGTGAATATCTTTTGAACTGATTTAAATTTCAAGCCAGTGATGCTGCCAAATAAAAACGAATTCCCAAGTAACACAAAACTGCATTATAGGATATCTGAAGAAGCCACATCGGTAACGTAAGCATTTATGAATACTTATTAAAGTACACTTCACTTCAGCCATAGCTGAAAATTAAGCCTTTGCTTATATAATAACACTATTACGTGTCACAGTAATGTTGCAGAGTTATAATAGTTAAATTAGCAATAATTTGTGGTGTAAACTGCAATAAAGCATTTTTACGGACTTAAACTAAGCTATGTCCTGAATTGAAGGCCACAAGTATACCCTTAAATCGCTTGCATTATGAGGAAGAATATGTGAATTACTCTAATGTTATTCTGTGACATCTTTAAAACAAAATAATGCTTTTTGCTGGACATAAGTAAATTATAATAGTGTTAATCAGCAATCAAATAAGAGGGAACATAATACTCTTATAATCTGTCAATGTTCAATTCTTGGGGTGGCCTCTAACTCTATCATTCAGCAAGCTTGTGCAGCTTAGTATTCTACTGTGGACAGTAACTCAGCTTAGTAAGTAAGTACAGCATTTCTGTGTTACTTGTGTTGTATCGGTCTATCATCGGTTATTTCTATCGGTTAATTTGACAAACTGATTTTCTCAGAATTCTGTACAGCAGGCTACTATGAGCACAAAACCACTGCTTTGAGTTTAAACGATTTGTTATAGTTAAAATACTTAAACGCGAAACTTAAATAATGAGCTCTATTTTAAGCGGTGAATGAAATCATATTAATTATATCGATGTGATCTACTTATAAATAAATAAAAGCTTGTTTATAGCTTTATTACATTAATTTATTTTTTAGACTAAAAAACCAAGCTTAGCAAACCCTTTTATTTGATACCCATGTTGTAGGCGTGCATTAAAATTGGTCCGCCATATTGGATTAAGAGTGACGTCACATTATTTTTTCTAGTATCCTTAGCAAGCCCTTCCATTCGATGCCTATTTTTCAAAGAGTGCATCTAAAATAATTGGTCAGCCATCTTGGGAATGCCGCAAGGTTGGATTTAGAATGACGTCACACAGTTAACCATGCATTTTCATCCCATAACCACCATAACTGAACGTGTATACAAAGTTTTAGGTCAATCGCATAAAGATACCTGCTTCAAAATTGAGTTGCAAGATTTGACTCGAACATAGTTTATGTTAACATAAGTAGTAGGTATATTATTTACTCGTACATATACTCTATAATTAATGTTCATCTATGGTTAGATGTCAAATAACATTGCTCTGGCCCGGTTCAATTAAAATTACCCCAAAAATGGGTACATTTCAAAATGTAAGAATACTCCCTATGCACACATATAAACCATCCATTTTTATGTGTGCGTAGGGAGAATATTGCTATCTCATACCGTATACGCGATCAGCCAGTCGCTGAATACTCTGTCTACGCCTACAGATTAGTATCCTTAACCATAGATTACCCAACTTAACCAATCATCTGAATAGTACACTGATTTGTTGTGCTCATTTGTGGTGGATAGTTCCGTTCCGTTTTACAGTTCATTCATCGTCATTTAGTTTGTGACGAGAGATTTCCGTAAAAAATTGAAACTATGTCTGGAAAAATTTCGCCAAACTGGAAACCTAATACTATATTTACGTCATTGTTTTACAAAAGAAAGAGGAATAAACCAGAATTAAAAGTAAGTTCTGAATATTTTACTTCCAGTGTATTTTTATGAAAGAAACTTTTTCTGTTTTGGAATTGGGTACCAGGATCGAAAACATCACAAAATACACAAAATACAATAATTTACAACTTCCTTATTGGAATATACTTTTACCAGTTGATACCTGGTAAGATGTACACAATATAGCACAGAAGCCAGCTAATTATACTTTAATATTATTATAAGTTTTTCATCATAGATGTTCTTTGAACTATTATTAATATTAATAATATAAAATATTTTTGATTAGATAGAAACAGATACTATTATATTATTGCACTGTAGAAATGTTTTTTATATGAAAATTTCATAAAAACTTATATACATACTCGCCACTATGTAATATTTTAAAAGTTGTTTCAGGCCTAAATACATTCTATATTTTTTTCAATGCTAGTGGTAAAGCTAGTCATCCCGAGTCAGATATCTATCAGTAAAATGTGGATTGAGATTAAAAACAAAGCACAAGACTGAAAGGGATGACTGAACTGTGAACTGTGGATGTTCTCTGCCCCATCTAGGGATCATAGGATTGCATGTACATATAATATTTATTATTTTCTGATATTTAAAATATTTTTTAATGGATTTATATTGCCAAACAAGTAGATTACTCACTGAATAATAAGTAGTTACAGTCACTTATACTACATGTGATACCTATAAAATTTATAGCAAATCTGCAACACTCCACAAAAACCACCACTGTATGTTGCCAACATGTAACACAAGATGTAAGGTCACCAGTGAAAATACCCATAATTTCACTACCTATATTAACCTAACACCAGAAAACTCATCGCTGCTACCATGGAACTCTATAGAGTATGTAAATATTTTTCTGTTAGCACTGTGGCTTTATTCTCACTTCTGTGTGTAAGATCAAGTTTTTGATCTCTGCTCAGAACAAGAATTTTAGTGATTTTGTCTCATTTCAACTCTTGGCGAAAGCCAGAATAATTGATTGGGCAAGCCTGGATGTGTTAGTAGTGGCATCACAATATCGACTCTAACACATGCACCCAAATAGGCAGGGAGAACATAAAGGGTTTTAGTGCGTGGGCCTAATATTCTTCCCAGAAAAACACCCGCCGCCTAACTGATATACGGGTACAGGGCGGTTTCATACCTTTGAAAAATGGGCTGCTCCATAGAGCAATGTGATATCATTGTAACTGTTCACAGATGCATGGGAAGTCATGTTAGTTTTAATACCTACTGATTTCAGTATTATAAATTTTAGAACGAGTTTGAAACTGCTTTCAAAGTATGGACTACTCTCACTGATGAAGAAAAAGAAAAATTTCGGAATAAAATTAAAGATTGTAAAACAAGAGAAAAAAATAAATTAGCTGAAAAATTGAAAAATATCAAACCATTCTTAAAAAAAAAAGAATGCATCAGGTAAATGTATACAATTATTTTTATTCATAAATCCTGAACCAAAAAAAGAGTATGATATACCTATTATAAATATTGTTGGATTGAATTTATTGTATGGAAAAGTATTGTTTTACTATATAACAGTTATTGCTTTAATGTTTTAATAATACATTAAGATAAATATATATGGACTTGTTTCAAATGATCTCCATTGCTTGCAATAGAGTCCAATAAAGATGAGTTCAGTTATCAATAACAAGCAGCACATACCATACTCTTTCCATAGTAAAGTTCTTCACTACCAATCTTATGAATTGCTTTTGTTAATGATACCGAATTATCGCGTTTCAAAGCAAGTTCTATTTTAAAACAGCCCATAAATCATAATCTTAGTTTGAGTGGTTAAAACTTTGTGACTGAATCTTGCTGAAATTACCATTATTGGTAATAGAACATATTCTTGCTAAAGGGGTTAATCAAGAATGATAACTTGATACACTTGTGCGAATGTTTCTGACTGTCATTGTAAGACAGTTGTTAATAAACTTTTTCTTGATATGTTTTTTATTAAATATAAAAATAATACAGTAAATAATAAAGTAAAATTATATATAAAATTATCCTAATAATACAACTAGCTAAAAGCAGAGCTTTACGAGGACTCGCGTATTTTTCTCTCTGAAAGGCAGCTTTTTTGTATATTCTAATATAATTATTGATATAGGCTTTGGTAAATAACTCATACGACAAATGATTTTCCGAATTTTATCTTTATTAAACATTGATTAGCATAGCATTTTTAAATCCATATGAGGAACCTAACGTCACAATATAGCATAGCATTTATATTATGACATTAGGTTGCTAATACGGATTTCTTCCTGCTTCCCACATTTTAAGATATATGAATTTTTAATACTTCTTAATCTATCAAAAGGAAATCGTCTATATATTGCTAATTCTTCGAGTGTTTTCAGTCTTGAAAACGCAACATATGTATGACCTATTGATGTTTCCTTTTCCTCAATATCTACAGTGGCTTTATCTAATGTTAAGCCTTGTGAATTGTAATAGCGAAAGCTAATTGTAATGGGAATTGTATTCTAGAACATATCATTTACAGGTAGCAACTGATTAATATCTTAAAAAAATATATACAAACAATCCTCCTAATGTTTCATCTTGCCTTGAATGAAAAACTTTACGTAAACGTAGAACAATTAAAAAACTGCACCCAATCATACTCAATTTGTTAATAAATATATCTTCACTCTTCACTCATACATTTCTTCTTGAAATTGAGCAAGCGAATGTAAACTAAGATCTGTAAATGTTTTATTTATTCCTAATAAAAGTTTAGAATGAATTGATGAACCATTAATATTAACAGCAGCAGCGCCAGTTGGTGCAAGCAATTGATAAGATGAAAGTCCCAACATTTCATTCAATCGAAAAGTGAAATAATTGATCAATGTGCTCTCTCAAGAACCAGATTTGCCTTGTACAACGATTCTTTTGATATGTTGATCTTTATCGTAACCTTAAACGTAACGGAAGTTGTGTTTCAAATAAATTAATCACTTCTTTTTGTTCATCAGAAAACTATATATTTGACAAATAATTTTGATTAATGACAGATTTTTTTTGATTTCTTGCAATCTTTTCATAAATTGTTCTTATGAATTTAATTGTTCTTCACTTGAAACAAAGAAAAAAAAAAGACACAAAAAATAAAGAAATGCCCAAGAAATATAATTGACTTGGCCCGTAAGTTTCTTGACAGCTTGAAAATTTTCCATTTTTCCATACAATAACTGTTCCTATAAATTTAGCATTAACGATTCTAGGCTCATAACCTGTTGAAAATGGTATGGAAGTGCTAAAGGAAACAGTTTGGATAACGAAATGCATAAATGTAACAAAAATTTCGACAAATATTCTTCTTCTTTTGGGTTTGATGGCGGTGCCCATAGGATTTCACCAACCTCGAGTTTTTTTGCTTAGAATACTTTTTTTAATTAAAGTATGCGCGACTCAAGTTATTATCCAGGCCGTGAAAGTACAAGTGAATGCAAAATTAAAATTA
Organism: Scirpophaga incertulas; assembly: GCA_036419045.1. NCBI lineage: Eukaryota > Metazoa > Arthropoda > Insecta > Lepidoptera > Crambidae > Scirpophaga > Scirpophaga incertulas. The sequence continues at coordinate 16,111,129 of CM071629.1, read as the reverse complement.
AACAAGACAAATAAAATACAATATACCCTGTTCGCTGTCTATAAAGAAATATATAAAAAAGTTAAAGAGCGGAAACCAAATCAGAGAATAAAGAGATACCAATTAAAGTTTAATACGATTGTAGAATAAAAAAGAATATTGATGAAGGGTGAATTAACATAAGAAAGAAGAGAGTTAAATTGACACGGCTTAGGGATATAAGGGGGAATGACATCATACAAAGAATATGAATATTTTGTACAATCGAAAAATATATGATCAGTCGAACCTCGTCCAAACCACACTCACATAGGGAGCTGTCTTTAACCCTTATTTTTGTCAAATGCACCGGTGTACTTGCATGCCCAAGACGTAACCGACATATAGTAGATATGCAAATTTTAGAGGCCTGCTTAAATTTAAAAAACCAAGGCTTAGAAGGAATTTCCTTTTGAATTTGAGCAAAATGCCTTCCTACAACACTGCTGGATTGTCTCCATTTAATATCCCATGAAGAAGTCATTCGCTGTCTTGCCAGACCTAATAGGTCATGAGAATATGTTACATAGTGACTAAGACAGCCGCTATGAGTGGCATCCTTAGCAACTCTGTCTACTGTGTCATTGCCTTCAATGCCCAAATGACTTGGGATCCACGCAAGCACGACTTTTGTTCGTTGGAGATGACAGCGATATAAAATTTCTCTAATCTCTAAAATCAACGGGAATTTGGATTTACTCTTAAATGGATTTGATTTAATTGCTTGTAAGCAACTTTTTGAGTCTGATAATATGACTGAAAAATTTAGATTGTGGGATTCCACAAAACGAAGAGCCTCCAGGATTGCAATAGCTTCTCCCGAAAGATAGAAGAAGTCAAATATTTGTAAAATTTAAATGTCCTCCCTACATTTAAATTTTAAAAATATTTGACGACATGGGATCCACACCGCAGCACCAACGCAGTTTTCTAGCGACAATCTCGAAGCATCTGTATATATTAGACGCCAATCGCCGAACTTCCGATCAATAATAGATTGAAAAGCAGCTTGAGCATTGACTGTATCCTTATGGAGACCAAAATCGATTTCTATCTCTGGTTGATGAAACAATGTTTGGAAAGGTTTATTAAATAATGGGAACAAGGAACATTGATAAACTGGATTAGGTAGCTGGAGAAATTTGATGAAACTATTAAACAGGCACGGAGGCGCCTTATGATGCCAGTAATTGTCAAATGATATATAGTCAGAGTTGATGCAGTTTTTCGATAAGAGGGTGATTAGAATACTGAATAGCTTTGAAAAAATAATTATCCGCCAAATATTGCCTTCTGATTGCTAAAGTATGTTGTATGTTGTTGTTATGAAAGTAGATGAAGCGAAAGAGATATGTAAGGACTGTAGCAAGTGGAAGGACGTAATCTCTGCCTACCCCCGTGGGAAAAAGGCGTGAGTGTATGTATGTATGTATGATTGCTAAAGGAGGATCACAACACTCTACTTGAAGAGCATTAATGGGGGATGATTTCATGGCACCCAAAATTATGCGCAGATAACGGGATTGAATCCGATCTAAATTGCCAAGAGCTGATTTAAGACATGGATCCAATAAAAACGATCCGTAATCTATATGACTGCGGATAATCGCATTGTACAGAATTTTCTGACAGAACGGATGAGATCCCCACCATACACCAGATAAAGAGCGAAGAATATTAATATTTTTCTCGCATTTTTTGAGAATACGAGCAATGAGAAAGGCACCTGACATCCTTGAGTCAAAAAATACTCCCAAAAATCTCACAGAATTACAGTTGCGAATGGGTTTTCCAATAAGTTCTATAGATACATTAGGAATATTCCTTAGACGCGAGAAAGTTACAACACAGCTTTTCTCAACAGAAAGCGATAAACCATGATTTGATAACCAGTCCGAAAGATAGGAAAGAGCCATATTAAGGCGAGAGGAAGCAATTTGAGCATTAGAGTTAGCTACATATAGGGCTAAATCATCAGCATATTGTAGTACATTACAGAATGAATTTACAGAGAGCTCAAGATCGGATGTGTACGTGTACAGACTATAAAGAAACGGACTTAAGACAGATCCTTGAGGGAGACCTTTCCATATCGTTCTCGGTGAAGAAATAAAATTATTAGAACTAATTTGTATATTACGGCAAGAAAAAAGATTGAAAATAAAATTCACCAATCGAACAGGAATGTTAAAACTCAGTAATTTGTTTCTAAGAATAGGAAGTAACACGTTATCATAAGCACCTGAAACATCGAGAAATGCCCCTATAACATTCTCTCGCCTGGAGAGACTGATCCACATATCTATCGAGAAGATGCTCAAACTGTCCATGGTGCCCATTCCTTTGCGAAACCCAAATTGGCTTTTTGCCAGTAGCCCTTTACTCTCCGCAAACCATTCCAGTCTGTTCTTGACCAGGTGCTCAGCAATTTTCGCCATAGTGCAAGAAAGAGTTATAGGACGGTAACCATTGTAATCAGAGGCCAGTTTACCAGGCTTTAATACAGGAATGATGATTTGGGTTTTCCAGTCATCAGGGGGAATACCAGTAATAAAAATGTTATTAACAAGATCGATAAAGAAATCCTTTGTGAAATTGCTACTTTTGGAAATAAAGGAGTAAGGAATGCCATCAACCCCAGGGGCCGAATCTTTAAGATTTTCCAATACAGCATAGAGCTCAGCTCTAGAAAATGGAGAGTCAAATTCCTCCAAAGTAATATGGGCAGAATCGTTACGATATGTCTCAATCTCACCAAGAGAGAGGACTGAAGGAGGGGCAATCTTCTGGCAAAATTTATCAAACCAAACTGATGAATCATCAGATGTAATATTAGTTGTAGTGGAAAGTGAGCATCTATATCTTTTAATGTTTCTCCAAACTAAAGATGGAGGCGATCTGGGAGAGAGGGCCTCACAAAAATTGTGCCAACCTTCTTTTTTCTTTAAAGATAAGATTCTAGTAGCTTTTGCAGGAGAAGCACGAAGTTTGATTCAGTCATATTTTTTACATATTCCAATTCCGCGACTTTTCGTGCCTTACTGTAACACTTTTTTTTTCACTGATTTTAAGTACTATTAAAGACACTTTTTTTTTATTCATATTGATTAAATTCACATTTACAATTGTATCTTGCATTGGTTATGTTTTCGTCGAATTGTTACTTTGACATTGACAGTTCTATAGTGTGGGCCGCTTATCATGATCCTAACACCATTATCTATGGGCAAATTAGGCAACCAAATCTAGCCAAGCGTCGTCTACAAAGATAGGTTCTTTATCAATAATACTGAAACATCACTCCGGAATTCATAGATTAAAAACAGTGTCGTAGATTAATAACTGCCCACAGATTATATACCGGATACTAATTAACAACAAATTATTTGCACTGCCGGTTACAAAAAATATCATTTAGGATTAAACTTAAATTTAGGAAGATCAATTCTTCCTTTCCTTTTTTTGTGGCGGATCGACATAGTTTCCACATCATCCTAGTTCTATTTAATAACAAACATCACATACTATACATTCTAGTCTGGGATGCACGTGGTGAATGTCTTTGCCTCATCGGTGGTAAGCAATCGGTAATGGTATACTAATCTGTGACTTGGAGATCTGAAATCTGGGAATTGGGAATCGATCTATTGTAAAAATCTCACGCATATTTCGGTATATAACTACGTATATAAGTTACGGAAAGTGGTGTCAGGATCACAAATTTCAGGAGTATTTTATTTCACATAAAATTATCCATATCTTTTGGAACCAACATAATTTAACCTAGTTGCCACCGGCACTTAGGAAAAAATAATAAACTAAAATATTTACATATTGAAAGCCCGATAAAAAGGTCAGTAATAGTTGCATTTATCTCTTTAATTCTTTAATTTCAATTTGTTCCCAATAGTAATGATTTTCACAAATAATTATTGATATTTGTTTTGAGCGGGTAGGCTTAACCACCCATACAAAATCATGCTGAAATTAGTTGCTCAGCTGCTAATCTCATGTATTTGAGGTAATTGGTGTTTGTATTTAATCATAATAATATAAATAATGTAATTTCTTGTTCTTTTAAAATGTAAATGTACCATAATTTGATGAATGTTCAATAGATCATGTTTGATATTTTTTCTTTGTAACCTAGTTGTCAGATTTAATTGTATGAAGAACAATAATGTATATGGGTTCCTTCTGAACCGCATAGACCACCCACAGTGAGTCCATGACTATGATAATGTAGCATTTTTATGATATGTAACAGGGCAAAAAGGTACCGGGAGGTATTTTTACCTGAAAGCCCCAGCCCTACAAATTTATGTAAGAAAAATAAATACAATATCCTTGGAGAAAACTATATAAAAGTTAAGAAGAATAGCTGCAATATATTAAAAGAAGAGTTAAAATCGAGTGTCTGGACCCAGTCTCAAGGAAGGTATTCAGTACTAACCACCGGGGGATGGGAATTTAGCATTAGAATACATGTTATTTCTTAGATTTTAGAATTACCATAATAAATAGTTTATTTCAATACCCTGATCAACTATTGTTGTTAAATATCCTTGCCGAGATTGATCAAACAGCACCAGAACCAACCTGCCCTTGTGTCTACTCATTAAAATTTGTTATTTTAAGTACATAATAAAGTTATTCATAATAAAGAGTACACTTATTTTAATTTTAATTGGTTATTTTAATTGTTAAAAGAAAAACTTAAATATACATTTATCCTGTTAATGTTGATAATTAAATCAGTCACTTTGTTATTTTGTATTATTTGTGTTTTCTTTATAAATCTAGTTGGTGAGTAAGAGAATTATTACATTACATTACATATAATGGAGCATTCGGTGTCCCACCAGGGAGGAGAGGAAACCTTTCTCCTACATATATTTTTGATCTTGAGCGTTTTATCAGCAGCTGTCAAGAGAGCTTGTCTAAAATTCAAATAAACAGAATGCACATTTTCTAAATTAGATTGAGGAAGAATTTGAATTTCTTGATCTAATGCAGCACTAAATGAATCCCAGTCAGCATTACACAGACTATTCTTAAGACGAGGACAGGGAAGATCTCGCGATCTGCCATTAGAAGGCATAGAGAGAATAATCGGAAAATGATCACTACCATGTGAAGTTGAAAGTACAGCCCACGATAACGTTAAGGAAAGAGACGGGGAGCACAGTGACAGGTCTATTACACTTTTCGGGTTTTGCGAAGGAAGGACCCTACGAGTGGGAGATCCATCATTTAGGAGCAGAGGTTCAAATTGTCACACACCTCTAAGAACGATGATGACAGATGATCACAATAGTGTGAGCCCCATGATGTGTGATGAATGTTAAAGTCACCGAGAACTAAAAGCGGAGGGGGAATAGATGACAGAATGATGGATAGCTCTGAAACACATGAGGGGTTTGGATGAGGGATGTACACCGAAATAATAGAAAAATTCAACATTTTTACAGCGACAGCGTTAATAGATTCACTGTGCTGGGGTAACAGAATCTGACTAAAAGTATAATCTTTGGAAATAAATAACGCGGCACCCGCGTGACCATCACTTCTATCGTCACGGAGACAGGAATAACCAGAAACGCGGTAATGGTTACCTGGCTTAAGTCTCAATTCCTGAATGGCAAAAGCGACGGGAGAGAATTTATTGATAAAAAAAAATAGTTCATTATTTTTTATTTTTAATGCTTCAACAAATCCATTGAAGAATTTGAGCCATTAATGGCCGTTTTCACCAACTTTGTCTTAGCTTAGGCGACTCCTAAGAGACATGCTGTCTCACTCTTTTCAGTTAATACAAAAAGTGACAGCATGTCACTTAGGAGTCACCTAAGCTAAGACAAGGTTGGTGAAAACGGCCATAAGAGTAATAAATTTAGAGAGCTAAGTCGGTAATCCGTGAACTTACTTAGAGAGCTAAGTAAGTTCACGGATTTTGTCCGGTAATTCAATATCATCAAAACGACTATGAATACTTATGGCCGATGCCAAAAGCATTTCAATGAAGTGATCATTGTTGTCTTGTCTATGGTTACCATTCTGCAGACAATGTCCATCTGGGGATTGAAAGCTGGGAGACCTAACAATGTTAGAGAGGGCCTGTCTATCATAACCTGGGCTAGCAGCTGATTTGGGAAGATTTTTTGTAACGTAAACAGTTTTGCGGTAAAAAGAACTTGTGGGTATGGAAGGAGACGGTTGAGTTGATGGAGGGAGAGATGAGTCAGAAAGAACAGGCTCGATAAATCCAGATCTTACAGTATCTGTGAAGGATTTTCTTACTCGGGGAACTCTAACCGAAGCTTCCGAGTAGGATATATTTTCTTGGGACATTATAATTTTTAATTGTTTTTGTCTATGGTGTTCAGGACATATTGGGTTATTAGCTCTATGGTTGCCTAAACAAAGGAGGCAAGTAGGAGTGACCTGAGAGCATGAAGATCCGTCGTGCGGCTGGGCAACATACAAGCAGCGAGGCAGAGAACGACACTGCGATTGGATATGACCAACCTGCAGCATTTATTGCACTGAATAGTGGGGAGAATGTAGGTTTCAACCGGAAGAGAGGTGTAAAAACAGTAAACATATGGAGGAAGCTTTTGTCCTGCAAAAGTAAACACAATAGTTTGAGTGGGGATCCACACTGGAGAGCCATCTGTAAATGTCTTCCTGTTCAGTCTTCTGGCCCTAACAATGGATCCGAAACCTTGCGGGATTTCAATGGCATCTACGATTTCCTCCAAAGACCATTCTACCGGGACTTGACGAACAATGCCCATTCTCGTAATATGATGGCTTGGGATGAGAGCCTCATATTTGGCTAATGCAAGTGCTGGGTGATCTAGAAAGGCATTAGCATCATTGTACGATTTAAACTCGACGGAAATACGGTTTCTACCGATGCGCTGTACACCATCAGGTTTAATGTTCTTTATATTATTTTTGTGTAAGAACTGACCGAATTTAATTGGGTGTAAAACAGCTCCTGATGAGGGGTCTGAAGAGAGTTTATTAATGTAGACAATGAAAGGCGCGGAATCATTTTCACAGTATTTGTTCTTATTAATAAGGTCAGGGCAGACGTAGGTAGATTGGATAGACGCAGTGGCCTGAACTAAACTCGTTTTTTTTTTACGGCAGCACTGAGTTTTGATCGAAAGGGCCACGTTTACGAGAATTACTAGATGGAGTTTCGACATCTGTGTCCGTTAGGGGCGAGAAAAGAGGCGGCATGAATCAGCGTCACCCCAATCTCCCCCACCCGGATCCAGAGGATCAGACATTAAAATTTACAGAGCTAACCAGTTCTCAATGGGTTCAGCCAGCAGGGTATTACAGCAAAATTTTGAAAGCTGAAAATAAAAAATATTATTTAACTTGAAACAACTACCACTTGTAACAAACACTGAACCCAGACGCACAAAAAACATTAAAACTATATAAAAATTTAAAATTATTGAGAGCCGATACTAAAACCGTTGCTATGGAGCCTCGACAAATATTACAAGAACATTAAATTAACAGTAGTCATTATAACAAAGATATCTCCTAGCAACGTACCAAGGATATAATAATAAAGATATATATGTGTATGGATCAAACCTCTTCAACAAATAATATTAATTATGATTCCTTTAATTTCAGTGTATTATCTTTAAATGTGCAGAAGTCTATTGCCTTTTGTTAGATTCCTTCATCATCAGGATCATCAGAAGATCATCATCAGAAGATCATCAGGACTTGCTGCCAAAAACGTTTTATGTTTGTCGATGAATAATCCACATTTAGAAACCATCAGTTCAGTTTCTTCTGTGAGATGTTGAATAGCTTCATTTTCTTTTTCCTTGCCATAATTAGTAGCAAGAGTGCCTTTAAATTGAGAATACAGTAAAGATTTTAATAGTCCTGCTACTGTTGTTTTACGTAGCTTACAAATTTTACCGACGTTCGATGCTGTAGGCGTTTACGTCTTTCAACTGACCACAATTTATTCTCGCTCTGACCTACCGTGTTTCGTTCGATCTAAAGTTTGTATTTGTAAAATAAGAGTTCTTGGCGCCTACCCTGATACAGCTATAGACTTAAAATTATGATTTGCGGAAACTGCACTAAAGCAACGAGCTTAAATCTAGTTTTCGGCTGGCCGTTTTGTTAATAATCAGTTTGCTGATTGTTATTTATCGGTTTGGGTCAAAGGCCAATTATACAACTCTTCCAACAGTTCATTTAGAATTTGTACATATTTAATGTAGTCAACATTCCTTCATAAATATATAAAACATACTTTGGATACTTTTCGCTTTCCTCTTAGTTTCGGATATTCGCCATCCACACTAGCTTAAATAATTTCGGCTGTATATATATTTATAGTATATATATTTGCAGGCGATTTTCTGAGGATGTATCAAAGCAAATGACAAAAACAAAACGTTTAACTATACATCAAGTTAATGCAATTGAAATAAATCATGCTGAGCCTTCTGAAAATATTATAGCCTCTTGTGAAGATGTATATGATAGTGATCAATATAATGAAACCGTGCTGCAAGATAGAACCATTTCTATGGATGGCTTAAATGATCAGCCAGAACAAGAAGAATTCAATGAAGCAGATGAAAATTATATTTCACAAGTAAAACTCGTCGAACCATCTGCTCCGAGTGTAAGGTAGGTATTTTGTCTTTGTGAATAATATACAGGGATGGTATGATTTGATTTTCTAATCATGTTGTGTTTTTGACTTTGCATTTTATTAAAAAATACAAATATATATAATAAATTATAGCGAAATGAGTCAGGCGAGATTCGAAATTCGAGTCTACATTTACCACGTTGATACCGTAATTATTCGACCATTGAGTGCTATTATGCCATCTATCAAAGTATTCATCAAGTCGGATCGGATGTGAGCAGCACAGCTGAAATAACCAAGATTGCTTAGAATTGCTTACCGCGTTAGTTACGCCATCTATCGTCTTGTAAAAAGAATTGAACTGGCCCGAAGAATAGCTTCCGGTCCTGGGTCCTTAGGGCCTTAGGGTCCTCAGCACGTTTCTTGATGTGTAAATACTTTTATCGATGTTTTGGATGGCGTACACCATATTCATATAGCTTCGGTGAATGCAGAGAAGCTTTTTTAACTGATGCAAAGGCGTATCGGTACATTAGTAGCAGTTTTACTAATGTTCCGGTACATATTAATGCCATAATAATGACTCCAAAATGGACTAGGAGAGCCTTTTGACAAAGACATTTTGATGCTCCAGCATCATTAATATACATAATGTATTTTAATGTTTCAGAAATTCAAGAGAATTATATGAATTGATCAAATCGAGCAGTGGTGTTACGGCACCATGGTCATCACTAAGCCGAACGCAAAAGAGCAGATATCAAAGAGCTGTATTCTCACTAAAAGCTGATTATATTAAACAATTTAAAGCCTACTTAGAAAGTCTTTCTTCAAAAGAACTATTACAATATTATAACAACTATTGTTAGTGAAAATATTAAATAAATAATATATAAAATTACTTAATCAGTATTTTACTAACGATGTTGAGATGGAATGCTGTTGCGCACTATATCAAGCGATAGCCAGTAAAGCAACTGATGTCCATATTGTCTTAAGTCAGCGCAATCCAGACTGATTGGCCAGCAACGGGTCGGAATTTATTGCTTGTGGGAATTACCGTAAACATGATAATTTCTGAACGGGGAAACATATAATTCCACGCATCACTCATTGGGAAGTCATAGAGTCGTGGGTCAGTACTAATCGCAAGCAACGTTGATTGACGTGTGTTGGAACTGTTTCCATTCAATTTTCTTACAGTCTAATCATATATTTGTATTCTGTCGCCTATAAAGTTCTTTAAATTTTTTACGAGTTGATGTGTATCATGAAATTGTTCAGATAGTTTGATGTTCTCCAGTAACCTAAATTCAAGGCACAGTGTAACAGCCTGTTCGAGGCAGTAAAGTACATTTTGTTATTTAAATTACAAAGATTAGTAAATATCTTCCGATTATCTAAATGCTTTAAAGTTACTTGTGAGTAATCCATATAAAGCATATTACGGATATTAACTTATATTAAAATGCAAGCTATTGCTTTCGATATCCTCAAATTGGCTGCATTGTGGAATTTGCCTGGATTCCTAACAACCATAATGGTATATATGGCAGTGAGAGGGCAAATGATGTTACTAAAGAATCCATCACGTGTGGGGACCATTGTCGTTTTCAAAATTTTATCAGAAATGGGCAAGCAGTAGTATATCCAAGGCTCTTTTAGAGAGGTATCACACGAGCATTGTCTGTGCGTTGCGTTAGCGCTACGTCGACTGAGCGGTGACGTTCCGTCGTTTAACATATAAATCTGAACGTCATACCACACGATGCGTTGAAATGACGGACGGCGACGTAACGCACGCCCAACGTAAAGGTAGCCTTTCGAACTAAGCGTCACAGACGCAGCGTCTATAGCGTCACCAACGCCGCGTCACTAACGCAGCGACAGAGACGCTTTGGTGACTTTGGATACCCACGTCAGACGCACAGTCACATCACAGTTTCGCCGCGCGCCGTCCCGATTGTATTGATCTATACAGTGTTATCATAAAGCATAATGGATTTGCAACTTGTTTTGCTAGAAGAGGAAGAAGATGATCTTTTACTTCAATACTACCTCAGTTTGGAAAGTGCCTCTACCAATTTGCTGTTCCAATTCCGAAATGAAGAAGGTTACTTCAAGATCTTAATACAACGACACCTAAATGCGAACGATGAAATGTTCAGAGATTATTGTCGTTTTAATAAACAACAATTCAATTTTTTTTTTAAATAGTGAAAGAAGAGTTACATCCAAAAACAAAAAGGGATTGTATTGGTGCAGAAGAAAAACTATTTATGACTTTAAGGTATGTTTATTAAATTTTAAGTAATTAGTATTAAGTATTCTTATATATATAATACTTTATTGTACAATAAAAAAATAAAAATTGTAGTTATTCATAGTGTACAAGGGCGGACTTATCTCTAAAAGCGATCTCTTCCAGCCAACCCAAATAGTGGTGCAAGACGTTAAAATTGCAGGGGTAATTAAGTGTTTAACCTATTCAAATGTACACATCATTAAGCATATATATACAAATACATACTTACACATAAATAAATATATACACATATATATATATATATATATATATATATATATATATATATATATATATATATATATAATATATAATAATTATATAATTTAATACAATTAATTAGACAGATAGTACTCTTTCAGAAGACATTTGAAAAATGTAAGGGATGGTCTCTCACGAATGGAAGCGGGCAAACTATTCCACAGCTTGGCAGCACGAACGGAAAAGGATTTTTGAAAAAATACGGAATTGGACTTAGGAATTTCAAGGATATTTTTAGTAACACAGGATCGCTTGGGCCGGGAGCTTTCGGCACAAAATTTAAAACTGGTTCGAAGGTATGTTGGAAACTGGGGATAGTGGAGAATTTTGTACACAAGGGAAAGCATGTGTAGATTTCTACGCAAGCGAATAGGTAGCCACCCTAACTGCTTACGATAGTCAGACACGTGGTCAAATTTACGCAGACTGAATATAAAGCGAATGGCTAAATTTTGAAGGCGCTCTAGTTTATTAAGTAGCTCTTCGGTTGCGTCTAAGTAACAGACATCAGCGTAGTCGAGAATAGGAAGTTAAAGGGACTGAGCGAGCATAACTTTAGTTTTGAACGTTAGGAAATATTGTAAGCGCTTGAGCAAGTGATATGAAAAATGCAAACGTTGACTCACATTATTAATATGAGCCGACCAAGACAAATTACCCTCAATAATCAACCCCAAATTCTTACATTTATCGGAAAAAGGTATCTTAGTCCCATTGAATAATATTTCAGGAAGCACCTTCAAATCGAATCTTTTTAATCATACGGTTGCTAGCCAACATAATTGCTTGTGACTTTATAGGGTTTACGAGTAGTCCAAAAGAATCCGCCCAGTTCTTAATAGAAAGAAGATCTTCATTGATCTTTTGGATTGTACAGCAGAGGTCAGACATATTTGCGTGGCGGTAAATTTGCAAATCATCTGCATACAGATGAAAGGGAGCAGAAATGGTTTTAGTCAACTGGTTAATAAAGATGGAAAATAGTAAAGGGGATAACACACCGCCTTGAGGCACACCAGCAGTAATATGAGACCATTTAGAATAAGTGTCATTCAACTTTATACACTGCTGACGGCCTGTAAGATAGTTAGAGAACCAACCAACCACCAAAGGAGAAACATTGATAGATTGAAGAATTCCTAGGAGGATATCATAATTAACAGAATTAAAGGCACTACTAAAATCTAGAAGAACAGCTACAGTGAACATCCTGTTGTCCATGGCAAGACGTATATCGTCAGACACATTCAACAGAGCTGTGACCGTGCTGTGAAAAGGACGAAAACCAGACTGAAAAGTACTTATTAAATTGTTACGAATTAGAAACGTAGACAGCTGTTTGTGAACAACATTTTCCAGAATTTTTGATAAAAATGGAAGAATTGAGATAGGGCGGTAGTCAGCGTTAGAAGAAGGATTTGAACATTTGGGCAAAGGTATCACATATGCTAACTTCCATCCCTCGGGATAGTCACCAGTTAATAAAGAAAATTTGATAATGTGAGTGATAATGGGTAACAACTCGTCGAGCAATGGAACTTTCATATTACGACTGATACCGTCCTTACCCATAGCTTTAGAAGTAGTAGAGAGAATGAATTTTCGAACTAACTCCTCAGAGACTTCATTGAAAGTAAAACCGTCACAATGTGGTGAGGTGGATTTTGGGAGAGAACTTAAGGTTGAAGCTTTGACGGTGTCAGTCAATGTTATTGGTGATTGCGAGAAGTGTACATTAAGATTATCTAAGTTCATAGTAGCGTTATTTTCATTCGATGACTTGCCCACGCCAAGTGTATTGAGGAATTTCCAAGTTTTAGCTTGTGATAAACCCTCGATAGACGAATGAATGTACCGACGCTTAGCGTCTCTACACAACTTGTTGCAACGATTGCGAAGATATTTATATCTGAGATGATTTTCAGATGTTGGGCTTCTTTTAAAAACTAACTTAGCTTTATCCCTTTGTAGCATTTGACTCTTTATGACTGATATAAGCCACGGCGCGGGATGATGTTTGACACGAACAGTTCTTAAAGGTGCATGTTCATCATATAAATTAATGAGTAGACTACCAAAATTACGAACTTTTTCATCTAGCGTCCCGGCAGAATACACCAAAGACCAATCGCACCTCTTGAAATCCTCACTCAAGTTCTCAATACATATACCACTAAAGTTACGCTGAAGAATGGTCTTGGATTTACGCTTAGGGCAACGAATCATATATGATAGATACAAAAGGTCGTGGTAAGAGAAAGGAGAGATAATTTGACCATGAGAAGAAATCAAATCCGGCTGCGATATTATTAGTAAATCCAAAAAGGAAGGGTTGCTACTTGGAGGGTGATGAGTAGGAGAAAGGGGAAGCACATCAAAATTAACAGATGATATTATCGACTTTAGTTTACGAGAACGAGCATTATTCTTTAGCAAGCAAGTATTCAGATCACCCATCAAAATTACGTGATTGTAAGAGGAGCTCAAGCTCTCAAGAATAGATTCAAAAGAATCAAAATAATTAACTTTGTCGTTAGGGCTATAAACTAATATTTTTGTGTGGTGTGCTGTGACTTCGAGGAACAGATGTTCAAGGGCGCCAGAGCACTCACTGGATGACTTGCTAACAACAGTGCAAGATATTGAATCACGTATGAAAATGCAAACACCTCCACCCCCAGATCCAGTCCTGTCATTTCGGAATAGTTTATAGCCATAAAGAGAGCAAATAGATGTGGGTAACGAAGGCAGGATTCAGATACTAAGATGGCATCGACTACGCCGCTGCTAAAAGATGCAATCATATCAGTAAAGTGAGCAACAATACTTTGAGCATTAATATGTACTACATTTAAAAAGGAAAATTTACCATGGAAAACAGTAAGCAATTGTTCATCCAAAGAGAGACAATCAGAGATTGATTCTGTGGAGACGTCACCACAAGGACCAACGTATTCATCTGAAGAGCTATCATGAAAGTAATCATTATCAACTAAAAAAGACAAAATTATATACTTACTTGAAGATATAACAACTAACTATATATAAAAATAAAATAATTTTGTTATATATATATATATATATATATATATATATATATAATATATATATATATATATATATAATATATATATATATAATATATATTATATATATATATATATATATATATATATATATATATAATATATATATATATATATATATATACAAAAGCTAATAAAAAATATAAACTAAATTACTCACTAACAAGAATTGGCTAAAGGATAAACGCTGTATATGTCTAGTATCAACAAGTTAAATCATTCTAAAATTATGCAATTTACTAATTTACTAATGCCACTTTAAAAGGATAAGAAAAGGCATAGAAAAAGTGACTTACAATTATGGACCTGGCATACCCGCTATAGTTATCATAACACTGAGTAATTTGAGTATGGTTAAAACATTCAAATCTATAGCAAAATATTGTGCCAGAAATTTAAATTACAAAATAGTGTAAGTCTATGTATAAAAAAAATACCTTATCTAATACAAAAATATAGATCAACATCAACTAATAAGCACAGCAAGGGCACAGCATAAGAAAGTATAAACATAACATAACTCAAAAATATTACTACTTTCTACCAAAAGAGATGTTATTTAGCACAGGCAATTATATGGTGACACGACACGCCAAGGCATTTGTTTTGCCTACACGCAGCACAAATAAAATTATCTCTAAACTACCTACGTTTATGTGAAAAAAGCATTGCGCAGTATATGAGTTATAAAATTTGTAATAAATTACATATGTGGAATGCAAGTTAGTGCTAAGTAAGAACAGGCTGTAAACTAAAAGGAAGCTGTAAAATATAAGAACATAACTCCATAAGCCAAGATAACAAAACGGAAGAAAGCAGATTCCTACTAGTCTACAATTACAGTGGAACTTTATAAAAGTTATTTTTTCTTTAGTCCGTTTACAAAGTAAACATATTAATACGAGTATTGTAATAGTTGTAGTATAGAGTGGTATTTAAAAACATTACTGGTATAAAAGTTAAGGGTTGCAAGATTTATGAATTATCACTTAGATTTCAATGGAAAGTCAACTTGTAATTTATGTAGTTCAGCCAGAGTGGTAATTTTCACCTTAGTTTTATTCTGCAACATAACAACAATAGTTTCATTTGCTCAGACAAAATATTAAGAAGCTTAGCCTCAATATCCTCGTCATTTTCTTCGAGTATACCATGAAAGAGTAAGGTATTTCGTCTGCTGTAGGTTTCCATCCTGTCAATTCTAGAACTCAATACATCCAACTGCATCTTTAATGTTTGAAATGTTTGCAATACAAAATTTTGAAATTGCAGGTATTCAGCAGACAAGGCTTTCACTGTTTAAAGCTGAGCTGCCGAGGCTGAAGCTGATGACTGCTGATTTAAAGCATTCTCAAATTCTGTCATTCTTGTATTAAAAGCAGAGGTCATTTCTAACATACCCTTTTGAACTTGAGCCACATCCATGATTCAAAAGTTGCCTGAAGATGATGAATTTTTCAAAAATTGTGAAAAGCTCTGTAGAAAATAGTGAATGCCAATTCTTGCGAGAGTGTGTATTAAAACATACGGACACTTGTTATGTATAATAACAATGATTTAATATTTAAATAAATAAAAAAATACGGAGCAATCTAAAATGTGTATTTACTATCCGAAGATACCCGCAAAAAAAAAGCTTATTCTTCCTCGATCTTATTTATTCCTCGAAGAAAGACTCTTTAATAAATTGTGCGAGAGTTAAGTCTGTAGGTTCCTTTTCATTGTCTTGTGATACAGATGAATAGACAGGTAAATTATTATTATTCGAGACTAATTCCAGCACATTGTCATTGTCTGGTGTATCCGGTCACTCAGGTGTATTACAGTCAATAGATATATTTGTTGAAACACATGAGCTTGATGTACTTGGGCGATTACTTTCTATATCTGCTGACTCAACATCTAATGTCTCATATGTCATGAGAACATCAAATATTGCTCTTTTTGCCTGTAATTTCCGTAAAGGTTTCAGCTTTCTTAAAACTGCTTTAACGTGTTCGGAAAAAGACGACAAATCGTCATCTTCATCTCTATTTCTTAAGTTTTAAAACTTTCTAGCGAGACACTTCTCTTTTCTGCAGGTACGTTAAAATATCATCTTTCTTTGTACGTGTTTTGTTACTCTTTGGAAAAGATGGAAAGCTTGATGATGAGGCTGGTGAGGATGTTCGTGAAACATTAGTTAAGGATTGTGACGAATCATTGGTCAAGTTCGTTTCCGTTTGTAAAGGGGATCTATCTTAGGTCGACGTTTGACTACTTTGAGACTCTTGTGTAGTGCTGTCATGGAGGTCAACGTTGCTAATAGTCGATCGAGTCGAGTTCGTTTGGTACCGATTCTAAAAAGGAAAAGAACTTAACATAAGCGTTAAATTTTGATCTTGGATTTTTAGGTGCTGCAGATCCAGTCCCACTCTTGCTTTTGCGTTTCTGACGCAAATATGTGTCCTTTAGGTTTTTCCAGTGCTTTTTGCAGCTGTCACCTGCAAGTAAATTCAAATGTATTATTTTTCTTTTCCAGATTCGTTGCGACAGGAGAGACGTATAAATCCCTATCATTCGCTTATCGGATATCAGATTCTTATATTTCAACAATCATACGAAAAGTTCTGAGGCTGCTTAGGCAAAAATTAATGCCAATCGCAATGCCACCTTCAACAACACAGGATTTCAAACGAATTGAGAAAGTAATGTGGGAGAAATGGAATATGCCAAACTGTGTATCTAACATTAATGGTAAACATGTGCGTATAAAAGCACCACAACATAGTGGTTCCCTTTTTTTTTAATTATAAAGACTATTTTTCTATTGTGATGCTGGCCTTGGTTGACGCCGATTACAAGTTTGTAGCTGTTGACGCTGGTTCATATGGAAAAGAAGGCGACAGCAACATATATAGGAAGTCGATAATTGGAAAAAATATTGAAAGAAACGATTTCAATATTCCAGAATCTAAGGTTTTGCCAGGAACCAACATCAATTTGCCTCATTTTATGATAGGAGATGAGGCATTTCCTTTAGACAAGAACATGATGAAACCTTATTCCAGAAGATCGAGACTTGATCGCCAAAAGGAGGTTTTTAACTATAGATTATGTCGCGCTCGTCGCGTGGCAGAAAACGCATTCGGGCTCCTGAGCCAAGTGTTCAGAGTATTTTATACACTAATAGCGATCGCACCGGATACTTGCACAGACTTGATATTAGTGGCGTGTTGTTTTCACAATTTGTTACGCGATGGTTATTTGGAAATTAATAACAGGCCGTACTACATACGCGATGAAAACCAAAATCCCAGCGATAATATGATTGATTTGGCAGCTACCACAAGTACCGTACACGACGGTATTAATGTCAGACACGAATTAAAACTATTCTTTAACTCTCAAATGGGTCAAGTATCCTGGCAAAACAACTATTGTTAAATAAAAATATAGTGAAACTGATTAATAAAAGAACTTACCGCTTTTATTTAATTTTATCCCAATTTCAGACCACGTTTTGTCTTTCTTTCTAGTATTCCTATAATCTTCCACGCTTAAATCATAAAGCAATGGGTGCTGAGACACCAATGTAATTAACATTTCATCTTCTTCTGCGTTAAAATTCTCAACAGATGCCATTTTTGTAAAAAAAAGGAAAAAGTAACCTCAAAATACAGCGACACTGCAAGCGCAGCCGAGCGACTGACGACGCGGTCACAGCGGCACTGTGACGTCACTGACGCCGCGTTAGTGTCGCTGCGCTCGAATGACGTTCCCTAGAATTTCATACATTTGCATAGAACATCTATCTGTCGCGGCGTCACAGTCGCGGCGCCACTGACGCTATAGACGCTCGCTTCGAAAGGCTACCTTAAAGGAGAGGAGGGAGACGAGGTGGGGAAGGGAGCTGCGTTTAAAACGACGGAGCGGCAGCGCAGTATTTAATAGCATATCGAAGGTGACAGTTGTTGCACTATTTATTGTCGAAATGAGTGCGGAAGATATTGATTTAGATTATCTTATCTCATTAGTAGAAGAAAGACCTCCTTTATGGGATAAATCAAATGTACTTATCCATATTCTACTAACTACATACGTCATCTGCTAATTTTAATATGACAAACTTTGTTATTGGCTATTTATGTATTTAACTTGAAGATTGTATTACTAATGTGAAAGCTGTTTAGTTTGCTGAATAAATAAATAAATAAATGAAGATTTCAGTAATAAATACCGGAAAGCAAACGAGTGGGCAGCGATTTGCAAACATTTATTTCCAGAATATGACGATTTTGATAACACAATAAAGATTAAAATTGGTAAGACTTATTTAATTTTACATTCACTAACTAAATCTTTTTCATTTGCCATTTCAAAGCTCCTTCAGAGGTCATAAAATAATTCGCAAATTGATCTCTGATAAAATTAGGTCCCAATGATTTTTCATTCGTACAGTCTCTAAAATCTGAAAAATTATTTCCTAAGAATTTATCCCGTTGCCGTATACCCTCCCGTTCTGTAACAAAATTGTGTAACACACAACATGCTTTCACAATATTGATTGTTAGTTCGTGTGAGGTATCCATAGGTCTATGAAAAATACGCCATTTATTTACCATAATTCCAAAGGCACATTCAACATAACTTCGAGCTCTGCTTAGACGATAATTGTATACTCTTTGTTTCACATCGAGATTTTTGCCTTCATACGGACTCATAACGTGTTTACTTAATCCAAAAGCTTCATTGCCGACAAATACGTGAGGGATTAGTTTATCATCACCAGGAACGTTAAAGAGTGGTCGTGAATCAGACATAGGTACTTCATCTTTCATCAGCATTTCATATAATTTAGAATTTTGAAAAATAGTTGAATCACATTCCTTTCCATATGCGCCGATATCGACAAAAATAAATTTATAATTGGAGTCTACAATTCGCTGGGTGCGAAGTACTAGGTGGGGGTAACATAATCTATCGCAGCGATCATGGTGGTCAAAAGTAGAATTAATGTGGGCTCTGTCAATGGCAAAGCGATTCTACATAATTCATTTTAATATTATTAATTAATATTTGTTACTACGTATTAAATTATGTATAGAATTTTATGGGTAAAACTTAACTGTACTTACTGTTATGCAACGATGTTATCTGGATTACACTAAGTGTTGGAGACTGGCTGGCTGTCTGGAATAGATAAGTACCTATTTGTTTTTATATGCTCTTTGCTGTTTTTGATATTTCTATTATTATGTCATTGATTTATAAATCACTTCGTTGTCATTCTGTAACCGACCATACTAATACTATTTCCTTGTAATTTCTATTTAATTATATTTTATTGCTATCAATACGGGTTTTTCGTCTTTCAGTTCACTCTAATTAATAACATTTGGTCCTTCGTACGCTAAAATTATTATTTTACCGGCATAAATCTTGAATTTTTGTTTCCTTTTATCATTGCTCATTTTTGATGGTTAAAACACGTAATATGAGTAAGTCGGTTGCAGATAATACAGTGCTCGGAGACGGTCGCACGCAGCGTAATATACGCTCCGCGGATTCACAAGGTGATGTCCGACCGACTCTTAACGCTGCTGACAACGCTGATGTTTCGGCACAGACATCGAGCGCGAGCCTCCATGGAGGTCTCCCACAGCGCCCGGAAATTGTCGATGACAGTGTCGCAAACACGAACGATTTTACTGTTTTCAGTAGTTCGAAGGGAGATCCTTCGCAATCTTCCCACTCTTCAGCCACCGTACGTGCCAAGAAGCTTGCCGTCGAAGCTGAGCATCTCCGGCGACGCGTACAACTGGCCCAGCAGCAGGCAGAACGCGAACGCGAACTTGTGCGCCTGAAAGTTGACGCTGAAGAGGCAGAGCTGCAGGCGCAGCTTGCGGCCCTCGATGCTACAGATAAGTTGATTCTTTCTAAAGGTTCATCTCGAACCTCACGTAGAACGCACAAGCGCACAGAGTCGTGGGTTAAAAATCATGGAACATATTTGACAGATGTTATACCCGCATCCGGCCCTTCAGGCTCAATATGTCATAAGCACTCGGAAACCAATTGTCGTCATATTTCACAAGAATCGATGCCTCCGACAGCTTTGATGAAACCACAACATGAAAAGGTAGGCCAACCGTCGTCGCTACCTGTCGTGACCCAGCACAAACCGTTGGGCTCTCTCCCACTTCAGGCCTTTCCCGTGACGGATATTCGAATACCGAACGCTACATCTCGACAATTTCAACCCACAACAGAACCTGATCTACCACTAAATAATAATATCGACTCTATAACGCAGCTCACTAAAGCTATTATTGCTGCTTCTGGGCGGCCCAGACATCCGGAACTAGCCGTTTTTTCCGGAGACGTTAGTCAATGGATGCCGTTCAGATCCAGCTATGATAAAACAAAGAATCTTTTTTCACCAGCGGAAAATTTGTTCGTGGCCCAGCGTACCATGCTGTTGCTTCGCACCTATGGGATTCGAGCGATCCTGAGGACGTCATACGCACACTGGAGCAAAGCTTTGCGAGACCTGAAATCCTGGTAGCACGCGAAATCGGTGCACTGCGTGGTATAAAGATAAGTAATGCTGAGCATTTGAATATCTTGGCTAACAAACTACGCAACTGCGTTTCAACTATCAAGTATCTGCGTCAGTATGAATATTTATACTCACCTGAACTTTTCCGTAGTATTCTCTCAAAATTAAGTGAACACATACGAAGTCGTTTTACTGACTACGCCGCTACACATGTCACTTCTGAAAATACTACGCCACGATTACAACTATTATCAGACTTTTTACTTGAGGAGGCAGACCGTCAACTTAAATTTAATTTTACGTTTGACGCAATAACCACCTACTCTTCGAACAGAACTAATATTCCTAAGTCTGTTGTAAAGGAAACTGTACATGCTACAATTTCTAAAAATGAGGATAAGCAATGTATTTATTGTAAGCAAACTTCACATTCTATTTACAAATGTAAGGCATTTCAATGTTTAAGCATTGAGGATCGTTGGCAATGGATTCGCAAAAGTAAGGTTTGCTATAGATGCTTAAAATCAAATCCACATAGATGGAATTTTTGTCGCGCTAAGCCTTGTGGTAAGGATGGCTGTATTCGACGTCATCATGGCCTACTGCATGGCACAGCGGAATCTTCTTCATCACCTGGTAATGATGCATCATCTGATTACCGAGCTAGGTCAGGAGCCATAGGAACTGTTACTACGACAAATTCTAATGCAGATACGTTCACTTCCTCTGATAAACCTATACAAGTAACAAACATATCTGAGAGCCAATTCAACACAGTTGGGTTACCACAATCGAAAGCACTATCGCGAGGTCTCTTGAAAGTACTACCGGTTGTGCTAGAAGGTCCAAAGGGACAGTTTGCTACTACTGCACTTCTTGACGAAGGCAGTACTGCAACACTCATTGATGGTGACGTAGCTGCTCATATTGGAGTTATTACTTCAGCGTACCAAAACCACCTCCGTATTGAAGGAGTTAGTGGCATGACTAAAGACGTTGATATGAGTTATGTCAATTTTTATATCAGAGGACGTAATCAAAAAGATCGTTATTTAATAGAAAACGCTCGTGCTATAACTCCTTTAGGCTTGCGTCCACAAAATATTGGCGAAATAAATTATCGTGAGTTTAAACACTTAGCTAACCTTCACGATGAGTTATCACATGATAACGTTAATCCTACCGTACTCATCGGAGCTTCAGATTGGGATTTGTCTTTGAGTCGAGAAGTTAGAGTAGGTAAAAAGAGCGAACCCGTCGCTTCACGAACCTTATTAGGCTGGGTACTACACGGTGCTATTTCAACCACTTCAAAGCCTGTCGAGTTTGTTAACGTTTCTTACGACGATAACAACACCGATTTTATCCAAAGGCAATTTGACGAGTTAGAGAATCTCATTAAATATCAATATGAGATTGATTCTATCGGGATTAGTAGAAAGTTACCGAAAGAAAATCCTGAGAATCAACGCGCACTCGATATAATTGAAAATTCAGCACGGCGGCTTGATACCGGTCGTTTTGAAGTGAGGTTACCGTGGCGCGAGAATTTACCGAAGGCCCTACCCGATTCATATTTTACAGCGCTATCGCGTTTTATGTCACTTGAGAGACAATTGTCTAAAGACGCGACACTTAAAACCAGCTATGAAGCTTTCATTACTGGTATACTAGAGAAAGAATATGCTGAAGAATGCAAATTAGATACTTACCACAATTCTCATTCTAGTAATGAAGACTCTCGTATTCGGTGGTACCTACCAACATTCAGCGTAATGCATCCACAGAAGCGAAAGCTGAGAGTTGTGCATGATGCAGCAGCAAAAACAAAGGGAATATGTTTAAATAACCTATTACTTAAAGGTCCAGATTATCTTCAGCCTTTGCTTGATATTATCTTTCGCTTCCGTGAAGGCGCTATCGCTCTGAATGCTGATATAAAGGAAATGTTTCCTCAAATAAAAATTGCTACTGAGGATAGGGACGCTCAACGTTTTCTAGGGCGGAGCAAAGAAGGGGTTCTGAAGGAATATCGTATGTCTTCAATGATTTTTGGTGCCGTCTCCAGTCCCTTCATTGCTCTGGCATTGAAAAACAAAAACGCTGCAGAATTTGAAACACAGTTTCCAGAAGCTTGTGATGCAATCATAAACAACCACTATATGGATGATTACCTCGGGAGCCATTTTGAAGTTTCCCAAGCGTCAAAGATCGCTTCTGATATCATTAAGGTTCACAAAGCGTGTTGTTTTGAAATGCGATCCTGGGTGTCAAATTGTCCAGAAGCTCTGTCCCTCATTCCCGTTGAGTTACGAAGAGAGAGTAGCACAGCTGTCAACCTACCACCAAACAATAGCGTAGGTGTCTTAGGCGTCAACTGGATACCAGAAGAGGATCATTTTAGTTTTCGTTTGGTTGAACACGACTCTTCTGCGCCTTTGACTAAACGATACTTTTTGTCTAAAGTTATGAAGATATATGACCCACTGGGCTTATTGACGCCTATTATTATTGAAGGTCGTATAATTCTTCAAAAGTTGTGGAGAGAAGGTTTAGATTGGGATACGCTAATCCCAGGAAAGTATATAACCGAGTGTAATAATTGGTTTCAGTTGCTTCAGTCGACATCAAACATCAACATACCACGATGGTACATGAGTCAGTCAACCCTTTTAGATGCTCAGCTGCATTTATTTGCCGATGGCGGTGAGCAAGCATACGCTTGTGTCGCCTACTGGCGTTTCACCTATGACAACAGTGAAGTTTCTTTGGCACTCATCGCAAGCAAAGCTAGGGTAGCACCCTTAAAGCCTATTTCGATTCCACGTTTGGAGTTGCAAGCGGCTCTGATCGCATCTAGATTAGCTCAGTCAATTCTGAAGGCACACCGTATAAAACCTTCCGCGGTCTTTTATTGGACTGATTCAACTACAGTCCTCAAGTGGTTGAAAGGTGACGCCAGAGCTTTCAAGCCGTTTGTTGCCCATCGTCTTGGGGAAATATTGGAAACGACAAACCCCACTAACTGGAGATGGGTTCCAAGTGCCCTCAATAATGCTGATGATGCTACAAAACCCATAGTATCAAAATTGCACCGTTCTCATCGTTGGTTTTCTGGGCCATCATTTCTTCTGTCACCCGATTCCGACTGGCCCATCGAACCGAGTTGCAATCAAGAAACCCCACCAAGTTCTGACGATATCTCAGAGTTGGTGAGGATTCTTGTCGATATTCATTTACCAGACTTACCTGTTCCCGATTTTATGCGGTTCAGTAAATGGTTACGCTTACTTAGAGCTACTGCTCGAGTGTTACATGCCGCGCGAATATTTCGTTCTTGCTTGTCGCGACCGATTGATCAAAATTCTTATTTTTATGCAGGTAGCACCACGTCCCCCTCGAGACTATCGGCATTGGATGTCACTCACGCCGAGACACTACTTCTGCATCGAGCGCAAGTCGACAGTTTTCCCGAAGAACACAACTCGTTGCAGTCATCGCAGCCGGTGACCAAAAACAGTAAGATAGCCGCACTTTCCCCAGTATTAGGGCCCGACGGGCTCATTAGACTTGATTCGCGAATAATATCTGCTCCTGGGGTAAGTGAGAGTGTCAAAACCCCGATTGTTTTGGACGGCCGCCATCACATAGTTCGCCTTATGATACTACATTACCATCGCCAGATGTCTCACGCGTTCAATGAGATTATTTTAAATGAATTGAGACAAAATTATTGGATACTCAAAGCGAGAAGCACAATTCGTAGCGTCACTAATACCTGTTATGAGTGTAAAAGGTACAAGGCAAAGCCAAATATTCCACAACTTGGTAATTTACCACCAGAGAGACTCGAACACCACAAGAGGGCGTTCACCAATGTTGGGCTCGACTATTTTGGGCCACTGGACGTTACAGTAAATAGACGCCGCGAGAAGCGATACGTAGCCCTTTATACGTGCCTTGTAACTAGAGCTCTACATCTTGAAGTCGTTGGTTCGTTGTCATCAGATTCCGCGCTCCTCAGTCTTAGGCGGTTCATAGCCCGCAGAGGATCACCAGCTGTCATCATGTCCGATAATGGGACGAATTTTGTCGGCGCTAATCGGATTTTAAGAACCTTGCACGGAGACGATGTTCGCGATTTCGCAACTAACCACAAGATCAATTGGAAATTTATACCCCCGTCATCACCGTTTATGGGAGGCGCCTGGGAGCGCTTGGTTAGAACCGTCAAGACTGCCCTAAGATATACGTTGAAAACCAAGGCTCCCAAGGATGAAATTTTGATCACCCTACTAGCTGAAGTAGAGGCAATTGTTAACTCAAGACCACTCACATACGTATCATCGTCACCCCGCGCTGTAGAATCTATTACACCATTTCATTTCATCTTTGGATCTTCATCGTGTGTTCCTTGGACATCATCTCTAACAGATTCAGACTTAATAAGACGATGTGATTGGCGGCAGACACTCCGTTTAGCAGATCACTTTTGGTCACGCTGGCTGAGAGAGTATCTGCCTACATTACGACCAAGAGGACTTCGAGGCGATTCTCATGCCATTTCCGAGGGGGACGTCGTGCTTATTGCGGACTCTTCATTACCGCGTGGCCTATGGCTATTAGGTAGAGTAATTAAGTTATTTAGGGGAGCTGACGGAATTGTACGTGTCGCCGACGTTGTGACTAAAGGGGGAACTTTACGTCGCCCCATCCGAAAGCTAATACCTATAAGCGCTGATAACCAGCCACCCTCCAACGATAGTTAGTGTTCCACTGGGGGCGGGGATGTTGGAGACTGGCTGGCTGTCTGGAATAGATAAGTACCTATTTGTTTTTATATGCTCTTTGCTGTTTTTGATATTTCTATTATTATGTCATTGATTTATAAATCACTTCGTTGTCATTCTGTAACCGACCATACTAATACTATTTCCTTGTAATTTCTATTTAATTATATTTTATTGCTATCAATACGGGTTTTTCATCTTTCAGTTCACTCTAATTAATAACACTAAGCTTTCGCAAGCTGATCTATTGACCCACTAAAAAGTTTTTGGCTTAACAGAATATAAACATATTTTTCTAAAAGACAAGATTTTTCTTTTGTCTTTTATCTTTACCAAAATGCTAACTTCTTTTGATAATAAAGATTTTCAATCAATTTGCTGCTAAGCCAAGTTTTATCTTCTGCAAATTTATGATGACCAGATAGACATTGTCCAAATTATATTATAAGATTTGTCGTGCTTAGTCGATAATAATAAATTATTACTTGCTGTCTAATTGCCCCGTGACTGATTAATCATCAATTCTAATTCGTAAGTCAGCAAACCAGCGATACATTGTGGTTTTGGATGGGGCTTCATCACCAAATGCAGAAAGTATCCAATTGACACACTATTTTTGTGTTAAACCATTTCGAAAGTCATAATAAATCATCGCTCTTCAATTTTCTGGAGTCAATTCCATTTTCTTAATGACTAAACAAGTTTGACAAGACCGAGAATCTTTTTTTAAGTAAATAAATGGTATTCAATTTTTAAAACCAAGGAGTTTTCAATTAAAGAGATTTTAATATGACAGAAACAGTGTAAATATTCTATTTCCGATACTTTTAAAGCAGCCCTCGTACTTCAATCTCAAATTACAGTAACCGAACCCTTGCAATAAGCTGACGAAAGTGAATTCTTAGACGCTATTGTGGGTTAGTTCTACTATAACATAGAACTAATGTAGTCAAATTTTTTCTTTGTTCGTATGCACGTACAAGGTTTTTTTAAGGCTATATTTATTTTGACTATAAATTGGTCTATGTTGAATATAAATTGATTTAATTTATAAATACATTTAAAAATAAGATCAAGAGAAAAGGTTTTAATTCCCTGATTGTCAATATGAAATATCAGTTATGTACTTTATATTTTGCATCAATTTGTGCACATTAATAACATTAAACTTAAAAATTTAAGTAGGTATTTTCAAATATTATCTATTTCAGTTAATATTGCAATAAACAATAGTAATTGTATTTACAATCTATGACATAGATTAAATTAAACATGAATAGGTAAATATTAATTACATTTTATTTGTTACAAAGGTTTCGTATTTTCAACTATAATATATAATCGAGTAAACAAATAAGTCACTACCATAACATTACTTAAGAATAAGTTAAATATCCTATACTAATAACACTATAAAGAACACTGAAAATTAATTAGGTGATTTATTTATTTGCCACATATGAGACCCAAGGCCATTCCAGCGAAAAATGAAGCCATAAAAACATGAGATTCGGTTGCTCGGTAATGTTCATCGCCAGTAAATTTATTGTACCATCGCTTTGCTTTGACTTCCTTTTTCTTCAATAAATCTTCTGCTTTATCCAATTTACGATCCACAAACCGTTCAACCTAAAACAAGTACATAGTATTCGTTATTAAAAAAAGAACAATCAAAATTATGTCTACTTGCTTATACGATTATTATACGTATTATTATTAGTGTAGTAGTGGAAAGTTAGAGTAGGGGAGGTCATGACATTGAATGACACAGAAGGGTCATGTAGAACTATTATATATATATATATATATATATATATATATATAATATATATATATATATATATATATATTTAAGCTTTTTTTTTTGTTTTGTTTGTTGACGTCAATAAGTGCCTGTAAAGGTCTATGTTGAATAAATATTATTAGATTTTGATTGTATTTTGAAAACTAACTGATAAAAAGGATATTCCATAACAATAACGGGCTGCGGGAGGCTTTTATAGCGGGGTAAGTTGCGCATGTCGTGAATAGTTTACGGAGTATGTTTACTGTATATATGTATGTAATATGTAAATAGCGTACATAAATAAGTGCTTATTTTTATATAAGATATTGATGCTTATTGAAAGCTTACATTTTACGCTTTCAAATGACACATTGGGAGTGACACTGCAATTTGGGAGTAACTTGGTAGACAAAGCCAAGCTGGCGAGCAAAAAGTTGGGCGTTTTAAACAGAGCCAAGCGTTACTTCACGCCTAGTCAACGGCTTGTACTTTACAAAGCGCAGGTTCGACCACACGTGCAGTACTGCTCACGTCTCTGAGCAGGCGCTCCCAAATCCAGCTCGACCCACTTGACTCCCTTCAGAGATGGGCTGTGCGAATCGTTGATGATCCCAATCTCACGGATAAGTTGGAGTCACTGGAGCAGCGGAGGGACTTTGGAGCCCTTTGTGTGTTCTGTCGGCTCTGCAACGGGAAGTGCCCCGAGGAACTGTTTGACTTGGTACCAGCGGCACCATTCTATCACCGTACCACTCGACGCCGCAATAGACTTCACCCTTTCTACCTTTTTTTTTTTTTGTTCCCCTGAGGAAAATGCATTAAATTGCATACCCCGGCTGTGGCGAGCCGGGGTTATGTGGGGCTCTCCTCCCCAGAAGGGGGAGGCCTACCCACAAAAACCTCAGGGATGGCCTTCCTCAGGCATGTAGGGAGCCCCCGGGAACACCAAGCCACCTCCGGGAACCCCCAGCCTCCGCTAGAGGGGAGCCCTCCTCGGGGGAGGCTACTACCTCCCCCGGTCTCCTCCACCGACGACGCCCCCCGGCCACGGAAGGGGCGTGGTCCATCCCGGGTCGCCGTAGCAGTCGCGACTTCCTCGCGCCCGCCGGCGACCCGCGGCGGCGCCGCAGCTGTGCTACCGAGCCCGGCGCCGCCTTCTTCGAGCGGGATCGGCCATCTCCCGACCCCGCTCGGCGGCCTCCTTCTGGAGCATCACTGCTTCACAGAAGGAGGCCACAGCCCTCCAACCTCCCTCGTCCGCCAGCATTGCCGCAATCAATGCCGGCGGAGACAGATCTCGTCCGATCTCTGCGACCAAGACTCGGCGCTCGGAGGCCCACGCGGGGCACTCCGCCAGCGTGTGTTGGGCCGAGTCGAGGTCGGATGCGCAGTGGTGACAATGTGTCGATCCCTCCCGTCCCATTCGACACAGATACCGAAGCAGCCGTGCCCGGTGAGTATCTGAGTCAATCGGTAGGTGACCTCCTCCTTCCCGTGGAGCCAAGCTTCAAGGTGTGGGAGTACGGCACCGACGGCCCGCTGGCGCGCGCAGATCCGTAATTCGAGCTGCGCACGACAGGCCGCCACAATCCGTCGGTGCCACTCCCGCTTAGGCACTTCGCGCGCGGGTTCCAGGGCGCTCCCCCCATCGCCCCCCCGCGACGCATACGTCGCCGCGTACATGTCGGCCAGGATGTCGAATGGGGGGGAGCGTCCCAGAACCGTCGCCGCCTCGTACGAGATTGTACGGTAGCCTCGTACGATCCGTATGGCCATTATCCGCTGCAGGCTCCGTAGCAGAGCTCTGCAGCGGGGGGACCTCGCGCAGTCTTGCGACCACACGGGAGCCCCATACATGGCCACGGATCGCACGACGCCCTCGTACAGGCGGCGGACTCCATCCCTCGGTCCCCCGAGATTGGGCAGCAGGCGATGCAATGCGCCCGCCACCCTTTTGGCTCGGGGGATCACCCTTTCTACCTGGATCCGTTCCCGTCTAGTACGGTGCGTTTTCAGCGATCATTTCTTCCACGGACATGTAAGCTTTTTTTTTTTTTTTTTATAGCATAGGGCAGCAAACGAGCAAACGGATCACCTGATGGTAAGCGATAACCGTTGCCCATGGACACCCGCAACACCAGAGGAGTCACAAATGCGTTGCCGGCCTTTTAAAAGGGAATAGGGGGAATAAGGGGGGTTGGGCCTCCGGTACCCTCACTCACTCGGCGAAACACAGCGCAAGCGCTATTAAGCTGTGGAATGATCTTCTGTTGCGGTGTTTCCCCTGCGCTATGACATGCCCCTCTTCAAAACAGGCTTTCTTAATAAGAAAATTGACAAATTCAGCAGATATTGTAGAATAGTACTTAATATTATTAGAATCAAAGTAATTACTTCGATGTTAATTACTCTGAACTAATCTAATTACACGTCTAGTTAGAATAGTTAGAAGAAGTTATAAGTAGTAGAAAAATATAATGAAAATTACAATTGGTTTTAAATATAACTAAATAGAAATCTACAAAGTACTCCGCACTAAACCGGCAATTTAATCGGCACTGAATCTCATGTGAGAGATCTTACGCACAATGGCCAATTTCAAATTCGTGAAGCTATTTGTGAGTTACGACGCCAGTGAGGTAAACAACTTCGCGACGTTAATACAGTAAAGCAAGATTCCTATGAAAACACGGATAGAAAAAAAAGTAAAAACATTTAAAATGAATAATCTCTACTAAGTAATGAAACAACGACAGTGCACTAAGTCGACAGTGGCATGAGAGAACTATGGCAAGTTCTTAGTCAGCCCTCTAATGATAGTTAAGAACTCAAATTATTTGCTGGTTTTTTATGACGAAACCATACAGGCAGCAGTACGATTCATGATGTACTGGCGTAACGCTTCCGCTGGAGTTATCAAAGATTATAATAACATTTTTACTTAGCTCTTCGGCCTCCTGTGATCTGTTTAAGTCTCTTTTATATAGTTTTAAAAATACTTAAAGCGTCTGGGCCCCACGGTAAAATAATCCTGACGCCAAATAAGCTGGATTTATTACTGCTGCTCCTAGTCTCATTAAAGTTCTTCCGAAATGTGTCAAGGTCAGTGTGTTTAGCATCCCACACTTAGGCCCGTATAATAGAACGAGTGCTAACGAGCCCTTATAGCGTCACCCCTTTCTCCCCTTTCATCCCTACTCAAGCAAAGATTTCAGTTCGAATCTCGTTCTGTAATACGAGTCTAGAATCTGGGTCTTATTCCAATGAACCAGAGACATCCGATCGGGCCTTTTAACGACATCCGCACTATACCGGTAGGTTCTAACAAGGCCGGCACGTTGGATGACGCAAAAGCCTGGAAAAATGTGTTTCTTTCAATACGTAGTGTTGTAGACGAACGACGTCTCTTCCGCAGAAGCATTGATGTGGAACGCAGACAACCCTAAAACGCATCTGCATCAAAGTTTGACCAGGTTGCTTACCATGCTTGTTTTACTAGGTTGCTTATGGTGATCAAATTTGCTATTTAAATTTCGTATGTCGTCAAGTTATCCATGCAAGTATTTACTAGTAAATGCTCTAGATTGGAGAACGCTTCTGCAAAAAAGTTATTACCTGTATCAGCCAAAATGCCCACAACCCGGAAGAGAGATCGTCAAAATAATTATTCGCATTGACTGCGAAAGACCCATTTGCCATATTTGATTGTATTGTGACTTTATATACCTTAAGAGGATCTAAATAATATTCTAAATTTCGGTTAAAGTATAGTTCAAGTTTTTGCTTGGTAATGTTTGCTCTTAAATAGAGGCCAAATTACAAAGAAAAAGCTTGGAGTTTTGAATAAAACAAAAAAACTGGTATTTTACTCCTAGCCAATGGCTCACTTTTAGTCGAAATCAAATTTGGCTGCTTATAATAATGCACTTCGAAACGTGATGATGATTATTTTGGTCCCAACAGAGACCTAAGCGCAGAAGAGAGCATCCGCTTCACCTAGAAACGATCTGGTCCAGCACGAATCTGTGCCAAAGTTCATTTCTTCCACGTACGTGCAGACCTAGAATAAGCTCCCAGTTGCGATTTCATGTGCACTACGATATGATATGACGGATTACAATTGAGGATTGAAAAAAGAATTTCCTTCCAGATAGGTAGAGACTGAGCTATGCTATACTTAATATATGGTAGATATTAATTACTACAATTGAAAAGATCATTTTTTTCTACGACTTTTCGTAAACTTAAGTTGGTTTAAAACTTGTAATACAATTATTTTAACTTGTAAAACAAATGTCATTTGTTCTTTTAAAAACGAAGAGCCTCCGCACTTTAAATAGGTATGATGGTATCGATAAAAAATAAAGGTATGAGCATACCGATAGCATATACTATACAGCATTTTTTGTAAGCATTTTTTTAAAGATAATGGGCACGAGGAGCGTCATACATTTTTTTTTACATGGTAGCTGACCAAACACGAAGAAAAATAATTTCTTGTTTAATTTTTATTTTAACATTTTTTTTTCCAAGCATTTCGTGATTATAGTCAGGCCGCTCTAAGATTACCGATTTGACATATGTCAGATTGACAGCACTAGTGAGGGACTACGGCGAAATTACCGAGTCATTTAAGTAACTGTTATTTTTACTTAATAACTAAGTAAGGATTAATTAAAACAAAAATAAGATTGAAAAGATTTATTCACTTTCAGATTCACTTATAGAGTCGCTATCGCTATCTGTTACTCGAATCACAATTTCATTGTCTATAATAGAATAAACTCTTATGTCTCGTTGGTAATCTTCTAATATTAGTTTTCGGGTCTTTTCGACCACTTTGACCCAATCCTCTTTGGTCACTTTGGAGCATGCCTCTTTAAGTAGGTTCAACATTTTCTTCGTGCTGAACGGGGGTGTCGTATTATGACGAGCTGCGTAACCTGTAACATAATTTTTATTATTAGTATTAGAAGCACTAAAATTTAATTTAAAAGTCTGGATATATGTTTCTTTATAACTTTTTCATCATTTAGTTTTTAATATTTCTATGTATGAACTGTGTATGTCCTGCTGTTTATTTTTTTAGTCTACCAAGTCAGTCATGCAGAGTTTAAATACGAGTATTAATATAATGTTTATATAAAGAAGAAACAAATTACCTTTGACTTGCGCTCATATTAACTCTGTAGCGTTGTATTGGCAATGGTAAGGCGGGATTCTCAGGACACGATGTCCGTGTGCCAGAGCTAGTTCATCGATTTCATATAGCTTTTTTGCTTCTTTATTTTCGAACACCAATTTGAGTAAATCCGATTTTAACATTTCGGGATTGGTTTCTATACCATTTTTTTCAAGCCAACCTGCCAGATCTGCTTTCTTATTAGTTTGAGTGGGTGCTTTGCTTATTTGCGCCGAGTGATATGACGCATTATCAATAATTATAATGGATGGCTCTAGTAAACTGGGGAGTAATTGGTTTTAAAACCAAGATTTAAATGTTTCCGCGTCCATTTCCTCGTGGTAATCCGACGTGTTTTTGGATGCAAACGCTAGCAATCCATTTTCAATAAAGCCAACTCCAGCAAAACCGGCATGGCAAATAATGAGCCTTGATCCCTTGCCAATAGGTACTTTTGATGTAGATGCATGTGTTCCATCAGTCCAAGTACGTGACACAGAGTTAGCGTTTAATCATGTCTCGTCAATAAAAACAACGTTCTCCCAATCAGTTATTTTAGAGCCTCTCTTAAAAATTCACATCTTTTTAAAATTATGTCATACCTTTCCTTTAACATTTTCCTTTTATTGGTTTTAGCGAATTCAAAACCAATACCATGTAGCAATTTAGATAAAGCGGTTTTCGCTCCACTAAACAAGCCAGCCTCTTTTAATGAAATCATAAGCAGACTTCTGGTTGGATATTCATTGCGGGTATAATAATTACAAACGTGATTCCTTATTGCATCAGCATCGAAAGAATCAACACCGGTTACTGGCTTTTGTCTGCGTCTTTTCTTAGATGTCCTTAGAATGTTTTCTTCACAGCCTGAAGCACCAAACTTTTCTTTGTTGATATTATATATTGTTTTGGCACTGATTCCAAGAGCTTTTGATAGCCGCTCTTGTACTTGAGTTACGGGCAATAAGGGTCCGCCATTTTGTGACTGATGCTCGAAATGGTCCTGTAGCTTTATGACAAGCTCCCGACATTGACTATTCAATGTTTTTCCTCGTTTCGGCATTTTAAACCAAACACAAAGTCCAAACACAAAGCAAAATCAGAGTCCAATAACGTGCCAAAGTCAACATAAAAGCAGGATAATCAATAAACTGGAGAAAGCCGGGTCACAATAATAACGAATACACTGAGGGACGTAGTCTATGCGCACGAGTACGAAAGACGACTGAGTTGGACGATTGACATTGTCAGTCGTTCACAGCAGCTGGGTTGCCAATGTCAAAATTAATCCAGTTCCCTAAATAAAATATTTACAACAAATAAATTTCTAAATGTATAATTTTTTCTGTATGGCAATAATTTATTTCATCGATATTTAATGTCAATGTCAAGTTTATCGAAGCTTATCGAGTTTCATGCTCGCAAGGCAATGTAGTATAAAAGAAACCTCCAAGTGCTATAAGTAATATTTCTATCATTCTAATTAATTTTTTTCAGTCTAACTATAATCTGATTTTTTATTCCGTGAATACCACATTTACCGTAAAAATATCACAAAGAAAACAATATTT
Source organism: Scirpophaga incertulas (assembly GCA_036419045.1). Classification (NCBI taxonomy): domain Eukaryota; kingdom Metazoa; phylum Arthropoda; class Insecta; order Lepidoptera; family Crambidae; genus Scirpophaga; species Scirpophaga incertulas. The sequence continues at coordinate 16,076,939 of CM071629.1, read as the reverse complement.
AACTATTGATAAAAATAATGCAAACCGCCGCTATTAAATCGCGCTAAAACCTCCTCATTCTAATACATTCCGGAACACAAAAGTACGCAGTGAGTATTACCGAGCACATCACTATGAAAGCGTGACCAACGAAGTAACTTTGTAAAAGCGCTATACAAAGGGGAAATTATACGTTTTTTTTTTATTCTTAAATTAATTAAAGTACTAAAAGACAAATAATAATACAATTACGTAACTTTGATATTTTGACAGAAAATTGTATTGATAAAAGTTGTTCTAAACGATTTTCCAAATGTGTTCCTCATAACAAAGTTATATAGTAAGTGTACAACCAAAAAAAGTAGTGTCATATCGGTAATCTTAGAGCGGCCCGACTATAGCTAGCTCAATTGTAACCATTGTTATTGATAGCTGAACTATTCCGTTAGAAGCTAATAAAACCTGAATCAGAAAAAGTCCGTATTTGTAAAAATGGCACATTAAAAACCAATCAAAAGTGGCATCTTTAAAAAAATCATAAACTATCAAATATCTTGAAAACCGGGATATTTTTACTAAGGTCAAAATTTGAGAGGGAGGTCTCGACGAAACATACAAAAAAACAGTTAAAGGTTTATCCATTGTTTCTGAGACACCCTGTAGGTATATACTATTATCATAATTCATCGTTTTGGTCCTTTCCTTTAAATCAAATCGGTATCGTGTTGTTATGTTGGTAACCAGATGACAGTGATATCTGTTCAGATTCCCTATGGCAGAAAGCTGACAATAGAAGTACTCATGCAGACTTTAGTTACATACATCCCTTCATTTTTCAGTTCCGTGGTAACAGCCCCCCTTGACTGCCATGTCTTTCCTGTTAAAATGGAATACAGCAATGCAAGCATTGTTGCTTCGTGGTATTTCTACCTCTACTCCAAATTAAACTAGAGGCCGTCTCGTTTATTGACAAATAGGTTTATTCACAAACAACATATTCAGAAACAAGTCTTAAATTACATGGCTATAAGAACGATTTTTTGACTTATTAACGTATGATAAAGACGATGTAGGTTATCGAATTAACCATTTAATTTAACATGGCTCTATTCAATACTTAAAAAAATATATAATTTCAATGCATTAGTAATGCATGATGCTATGTTTTAAATTGTAATTACATTATTTAATACACAATTTAACTCGAACTTTATAAATTATTTAAATATCCAAAGCAAAATTTTCATTGAATTTGTTGCGTATTGCTAGACTTCAAACAATGACATACATTCGTTGTTATATATTTTCGATTATACATTGTTAATAGTTAAGCGTTAATAGTTACTAGATGTACATATAACAATAACATTAATTCTATTATTATGACGAAGCTATTCCAAAAAAGAATCCTCCAGTAAATCCGGCTGAGTAATAAGAATTATTTGTGACAAAAAATAATACCTGAAACAAAAATTTTGGCATAGAATAATTGAAGTTAAAATAGGATCTACATTGCTCAAATTTCGTAAAATACTGGACGTTAAGGTTAAACAATAGTATAGTAATTACTATTACATAACGCTGTCACATAAGCCCATCCATCCTAGTTAAAAATATCACTTCTGGATATTTCTAGTTAAATTTAATATTTTTTTTCAATAAATAATAATATTGAGTGTAAAATCATATTTTTGTTGTTAACGTCGCTGTACTGTTTTAACAAACTGTTTTTTGTTAAGTTTTTTTGTTTCGGTATTTAATTTGGATGTAGCGTAGTGATTTTACGAGAAAAAGGGGAATCTTACATAGCCCATAGCGTAATTTATTACGCTATGGACTTATGTACTATGGCTTTAGTAGGAAGAAATAAATAGATTATCGCGCCGAATAATACTGAAGACATTATTGCGATGTAAAACATTGCCAGGGCCACAAACTGGTCAATACGATTAAACGGACATATATAGATTTCAATTTGTTAGAAAATGAAAAAATATACAGTTAGTTCAACTCAGTTGTGGACGCGGCCCTATGTGTGGGTAAACCTTTAATATACAGTGACTTTCTGTGCGTCACAAGAGGTACAGTCGAGTACAAATACAGTTATTTAAGAGTTATATACGGGTTTAAAAAAGGGATTTTTTTTTAATTTAATGTTTAATTATTGAACATTATTATCAAGTAGCGATTCAGAATAATGTCCAATAAATAAACTTAATGTTTATTTATTGAACATTATTCTGAATCGCTACTTGACAAATGACATGATGAATTTACGGATTCGCTCACTGACTTAAAACCTATGGACTCCGCGTAATATTTCCAATATATGATAGTTGGTACTTCCAAGTGTGTACACCTAATCTTCGTCCGCCATTTTTAAAACTTTGTAAAAATTGTTATGATAATTATATGACTTCTATTGAGGACAGACTTAAGAAGGACGTCAAGGTATTTTGGTCCTATGTGAATAGCCGCAAAAATAAATGTGGTATACCTAACTATATGACCTATAATAGTTATAAATCTGAAGAACCAAAGGAGATATGTGATTTCTTTTCAAAATATTTTGAATCTGTTTACGAGAAGAGCGATGTTAATAGTGGTCACTTCTCCACCATAATATCTAGTCAAAACTGTGATATTCTCAGCCATCTAACATTTACTAAAGATAACATTTTAGCTGATCTTAAATCTCTTGATATAACAAAAGGCGCTGGCCCAGACGGCATTCCCCCTATTTTACTAAAACATACAGCTGAAGTAATTAGTACACCAATTCACTTAATTTTTAACGCTAGTCTGCGAGATGGTGTTGTGCCTGATCCCTGGAAAATGGCTAATGTCACATCGGTGTATAAGAGTGGGAGTAGAAATGATGTCATCAATTACCGCCCAATATCATTGCTTTCCGCTTTGTCGAAAGTCTTGGAGAAACTAATTCATAATTCTATTTATCCTAGCTTACATAAAATTATAATAACTAAACAGCATGGTTTTGTAAAAAATCGGCCGACTCTTAGCAACTTAACAGTTTATACCACTTATTTGTTTAACAGTCTCGAGAATCGTGAACAAATTGACGCAAAATATACTGATTTTTGCAAGGCTTTTGACAAAGTGGACCACGTCTTGTTATTGCAAAAAATTGCCTTCAACGGTATTCGCGGTAACCTACTTCGCTGGTTCGAGTCGTACATCACAAATAGAACACAGAGGGTCGTAATTAACGGTTTTGAGTCTGATGTCATTAATGTTACCTCTGGCGTGCCCCAGGGTTCCATTTTGGGGCCCCTGCTTTTTGTGTTATACATAAACGACATAAATCAGTGCTTTAAACACATTAGTGTTCTTTTGTATGCGGTCATCCTCAAAATTTAGCGACGTATTCGAACCATTAAAGATTGTGTGATGGTTCAAGCTGATCTGGACCGGTTGTCAGGATATTGTTTAGCTAATAAGCTACAGCCTTACTAAGTGTAAAAGTATTACTTTCACCAAGAAACATAATGTAATTAACTTCCCTTGGTATATCTCGACACCAAACTGGATTTCAATGCTCACATTAATCACATTGTCAATAAGGCATTTCAATTATACGGTTTTGTTATGCGCACATGCGCTTCATTCAGGCGTCCTAGAACTTACATAATTTTATACAAAAGGACCTCAAATCGAGTATTGCACACAAGTTTGGAACCGATTTTATGCTAAATATCGTGATCAGTTAGAAACAATTCAGCGAAATTTTTTAAAGTCTTTATATTACAGGTGTTGTCGGATAAAACTGTCATATTCCAAATTATTAAAAAAATTCTCGCTCCCAACTTTGACAGCTAGGAGGTTGCTCATGGATCAAATGCTATTATATTGCATACATAGTATTTGTCACAAGTTAGATTGTAATTTTTAATGAACAATATATATATATATACGTGTCCCGAGTCGTTCTCAACGTATTCGAGATACTCGTAGTCATAAGCTGCTCGCTCCAAAACTGTGCAAAACCAACGCAGGTGAACGTGCACCTTTAACACGACTTATGAAATGCTACAATGAGCACTTTACTGATAACTATTTTGTAAGACACAACGCAAGTTAAAGGATTTGTTGTCGTCTCTTGTCAAATCTGGCAAGGGAATACGACTCTAATAATCATTATGTGTTGTGTCTAGTGTTCTCCTACTCAATAATAATGTAAATCTGGGATTAACGGTGTTGGTTGTGCAATTATTAAGCCTTATTGTTGGGTATTGTAAAATTCATAAATATTTTTAATTTTGTGGGTTCTTGTAAAAAGTTTAAGACATCTCATCCTTCCACATCTCCCATCCTTTTCTCACATGCGCGCTGGACGATGGAGTGTCTCTTTTGTAAGAACTTCAGTATATGGTCTATTTGAAAAGTCATACAGTCAACATATCGTTGACTTGACTACGTCGACTCGCATCACGTCGCATAGAATTGTTCATTGATAAGTGCAATACGCCTGTTTGTGTATATGTGTTTGAGACTCAAAAAGCTGTGAATCCAACCTTCACTGGCTGATGGGCTGATCAGCAGAGAACGAGATATCTCGAGGAGAATACATGAGGTAAGCGCGCATTCCTTTTTCGTGATCTATCTGACACGATCACACTGAATCCATTTACATCTTTTCCTATTTTCCATTTTTTGTTTCTCTGAGATGTTTATTAGGCCTTATTTACTACAAAATCTTTAATACATATATAATATCTAAACAAAAATTAAATACAGTCCACTTATATATCCACACCCAACGCCTAGGGTCAACCGCCTATTTTTTATTATTTTTTATTTATATTAAATTGGGGTTAGGCGTTCCCATTTTAATTTGGTCACTTCGGCCGAATAAAGCCATAGCTTGAAATATTTAAATCATAATTTGGTACTTATATATAACCACTGAGTAAAGTAGTTATAACGCACGGTCACTATACTAGGTAATTTATAAGTAAATAATTTGTCTTTAACTTCTTTTGTTTCACCCGCATCGACATTTATTTATTTATTTTAGTTTTTATTTCCGCTCCGCATTACATAGTACAACACAGCGTATCGTTATTTCACATATTTCACCCGCCATTTTTGTTCATTTTATTCAAGTTGTTTGTTCGTCCCTCAGCTAACTAGGCCCGCTAACTGTATATTGCGTAATTGCATACTTAGCACTCAACGTTCGTCACCCGCACTTTATAATCATTATATTACGCACTACATTGTTTTGTTAACTCGCACTTTTTTATTACCTCAAATAATAAATTCTAAACTATTATTTCTCACTACCTATTTATTTGTTAAATACATATACTTAGGTACGCCGCATAAATAATAGAAATACTTACCTAAGAATCTTCATTCATTTTCTTATAGTATAACCCGCATTATTAATTAACAAAATATCTAGGTATTACTAAAATTAAAAATGGTTAAATCAAAAAGAAAAAGCATTGATGCAAATCTTTTCGATACAGATATGTCGGATATAAGTACTAATAAAAATCAATTAACTTTATATCTTGTTAAACGAGATGTTTTATTCAAGCGCGTAGAAAATATTTTTGATCTTGCCCAAAAGGCAACTGAAAACTCTGATCATTACAATTCCTTTTGTTCTAGTGCCTTGAATATTGATACATTGCGTAGTGAATATCAAACAGTTTTAGATTCCTATAATATGTTAAACTTACAACTAAATCCAGATACAGAAGTCGATTATAGTTCTTGGTTAGTATTTAAAGAAATGTATTGTTTTATCAAACAGGTTTTACTCGAAAATAAAAGTGAGAGACCTGTCCCGCAATCTTCTTTTAAAAATTCAAATCCACGCCTTCCACCTATCGACTTGATGTCGTTTGATGGAGATGTTAAAAAATGGCCTTTGTTTTACCAACAATTTAAAAACATGATACACGATAACGCATTGCTCACTAACAGTGAAAAAGTATTTTACTTAGTTGGTTAATTGACTGGTCAGGCGTCATGTGTTTGCGCAGGACTGGCTCCAACCGCTGAAAATTACATTGTTATTTGGGAAGCGCTCATACAGAAGTATGACGATCCCCGATCACTTGCATCTACTTATTTAAATCAATTGTTACACTTTAAGCCGCTAACGTTTTCTAGTTCAAATGGACTCGATTCATTTATTAACAATTTTAACTCTTCCATAGAAGCCTTAAAACAACTAAAAATTAATAACTTAACCGATTTTATATTCCTACATTTGGCCTTGCAAAAATTGGACGCAGATACGGTAAAGTTATTTGAAATGACCTATCGTAAAAATAAAATACCTTCATATTGTCAATTAACTGAATTTGGTAAAGAGCAAAGTAAAGTTTTGTCTCGTTCAGTTAATATTAAATCCAACGATAATGTGCAGCAGCGGCATAATAAACATATACCTAAGCCGTTGTCTAAATCTTTTGTAAACACGGACTTAGGGCATGGTGCCACTGTAAGCAATAAATGCGCATTGTGTCATAATAAACAACATGAACATTTATATAGTTGTGAATCCTTTATGAAAATGACACCGCGTGAAAGATATAACTTCATTAAATTAAATAATTTTTGTAACAATTGTTTGAGTGTAAAACATAAAATATTTTCTTGTATTTCAAAACATAATTGTTCTCATTGTTCTATGCGGCATCATTCATTATTGCATTTTAACTCCCCGCAAAATCATAAATCTAATTGTAATGTTAGTTCAATGATTAGTGACCGCGCTTGTATTGAAACCGCTACCGCTCATGGCTCGCCGCACCCTATTACTCGTAGTCAACCGGTCCTGTCGCAGTCAAATATGACTCATTCCCTTACTTCAGATAGTAAGCCGATAAGTAATAGTAACGCATCGATATGTACAGTGTCGTACGATCGATTAAATCGTTGTAAAACTACTACGTTGTTAGGTACCGCAAAAATAAAAGTTATTGATTCTTTTAATCGGACTCACTACTTGAGATGTCTAGTAGATCCTGGCTCTCAAAGTGATTATATTTCCGCATCTTGTTGTAAGCGATTATCGCTGCCTATTTATAATCAAACCCGCTTTTCAGAAGTTCAAGGTATCGGTGGAGCTTCGCAAGGAATTATGGGTGTTACTTCACTTAAATTTTCATCTCGTTTTGATGATCACTGCGAATATTCTATACAGCCCATGGTTGTAAAACACATCACGTCACAGCTACCAGACACTTGTGTGGATACATCATCCATTGAATTTATTCGTAACTTACCGCTTGCTGATGAAGAGTTTTCACAACCTGGTCCTATAGATATTCTCTTGGGTGTAAAACTTTATTGTGAAATTTCACTTTCCGGTTGTATTAAAAGTAATTCTATTGGTATTCCCTCTACCCTTGAAACGACCTTGGGTTACCTAATTTTGGGTGACGCTCCTTTTATTTCCCCGCAACCCGCTACTCGCGCCTTATGTGTGTTTTCTTCTGACCCGCTGGAACAAATTGTCGAAAAATTTTGGGCAATCGAGGAGATACCCTCGCGGTCATTTTTGAGCCCGGATGATCAACAGTGTGAGTCAATTTATGAAGCTACCACTGTTCGTAACTCCGACGGCAGCTATTCTGTTGATCTTCCGTTTAAAGAAAATCCTAATAATTTAGGAAATTCTTATAATACCGCTAAAAAACGTTTTTTACTTTTAGAAAAAAGGTTTTCCAAGGATCTTAATTTAAAGGTCAATTATGACGAAATCATTCGTGAATACCTGGATAAGGGTATTTTAAACCGCACCACTGCTGATGCATTTTCAACTCCTGGATTTTATTTACCGCACCACCCAGTTCTTCGCAATGACAAGGCCACCACTAAAGTCCGCCCTGTGCTGGATGGCAGCGCGAAAACTGATACAGGATTGTCTTTAAATGACATATTGTATACAGGGTGTAATTTACAAGCTGATATTTTTCACATCCTTTTAAACGTTCACGTTTTTCGCATTGCATTTTTTGCAGATGTCAAACAAATGTATTTATGTATTTATACAAATGCTCCGCATCGCAAATATCAAAGAATCTTGTATAGATTTTCTGATACAAATCCGCTTGAGATTTTCGAGTTCACTCGAGTGACATTTGGACTTCGCTCTTCTCCATTTTTGGCGCTCCGCACGCTACGAAAACTTGCTAGCGATGAACAGCATAATTATCCGAATGCGGCAGCCGTGCTAGAAAGAGACATCTATATGGATGATCTGGCTTCTTCTGCTTCCTCACTCGAGGAAGCAGTTAAGACAGCAACAGAGTTAATCCAACTTTTCAAAACTGGTGGTTTTGATTTAGTGAAGCGGACCTCTAACTCGTTAGAGCTGCTCGAGCACATACCGGAATCGCACCGTCAGTCTGAACTTATTTCCTTTGACGATGGAAATGATTTTAAGATTTTGGGTTTGCGTTGGTTGCCAGCTCAAGACCATTTTATATTTGAAATTTCTAGTCCTCCGCCAGTTTGTACAAAGCGCGCAATTTTATCCGCCACCGCACGCTTATACGATGTCCTTGGACCCGTGGGCCCTATTTTTCTTTTTACTAAATTAATTATAAAAGAACTATGGCTCTTAAATCTAGATTGGGACGATGTACCTCCTACTCGTATAATTAAATTGTGGCAACAATATTTGTTGGAATTACCGCAAATATCGAATTTATCATTTCCTCGTCATTTAGGTATGGAAACTGGTTCTGTTGTTTCTTTGGTTGCGTTTTCAGATGCGAGTGAATCCGCCTACGGCTGCGTTATTTATTTACATGTTGTAAATGGTAATCAACCGCCTATTATTTCACTCGTATGTTCGAAATCGCGAGTCGCTTCCATTAAACCTAAGATTACTCTTGCCCGCTTAGAATTGAACAGGATACTATTAATGTCGCGACTTCTTAAAACTGTTTACGATACTTTAAGTTTGCGACATAAGATTGATAACATATACGCATTTTCAGACTCCGAAGTTGCCCTTTGTTGGTCTATTGCTTCGCCTCATAGATTTAATACTTATATTGCTAACCGCATTTCACACATTCAGGATAATATTTCACCAAAGAATTTATATCATATTGCTGGCATTCAAAACCCCGCTGACTGTGTGTCACGTGGGCTCACACCCTTACAGCTCATACAGCATGATCTTTGGTTTCATGGACCGTCTTGGCTTTCATTGCCAGTGAATGATTGACCCATACAAATATTTTCTCCTAATCGCTCGTCAATGCCGGAGGAAAAAACCGCTTCGCATATATGTAAATACACGGACATTAATAATCCATTATTGATGTTGGCTGAAAATTGTTCCACGTGGCAAAAGTTATTAAAATCTACTGTTTATTTGCTAAGATTTATGAAAAAATTACCTCGTAGAAAAATAATTACCGCTATTGATTTAGATACCGCTGAAATAAAAATTATTCGTGCTCTACAACATCAATATTTTTCGGACGATATTAAAAATATTTCTAAGGGCCTACCATGTACAGCAAAACTACGCAAATTGTTTCCTTTTCTAGATAGTAATGGTATTTTACGCGTCGGAGGTCGATTGTCGAACTCGACATTAGACTATTGTTCTAAACATCCCGTTTTATTACCTGGACAGGGGCAAATTGTTAAATTGATTATTGAATATTATCACCGCCACAATTGTCATGCCGGACCGCAATTGTTAATTTCTATATTGAGATCCAAGTACTGGATTATTACCGCTAGGCGTCTTGTTAGACAGTACATACACAAATGTAACGATTGTTTTCGCACTAACCCGAAACCTACATTCCCGCCTATGGCTAATTTACCTAAATGTAGATTAGAGCAATGCAAGGCATTTGTACACACGGGCGTAGCCTATGCAGGTCCACTGTATCGCAAACGTGGGATTCAAAGCGTTAAGGCATATATTTGTATTTTTATTTGCCTTGTAACAAAAGCGGTTCACATCGAATTAGTTTATAGTTTAACTTCAGCTTCTTTTATTGATGCATTTAAAAGATTTTTATCCAGACCCTGTAGCTTCCTTTACAGCGACAATGGAACGAACTTTGTATCTTCGAAAGCATATTTTAATGACCTTTACGAATTTTTGAAAACCGCTGAATATTATCAAACTTTCAGTAGGGAACTGGAAAAAAATCGCATAACGTGGCAAATGAACCCTCCCACAGCTAGCCATTTTGGTGGTATATGGGAAGCAAATGTTAAGAGTGCTAAGTCCCTTTTATTTCGTACAATCGGAAAACAAATCCTTACATATGAGGAGATGATAACAGTACTTGCACAAATTGAAGCAGTACTCAATAGCCGCCCGCTTTATATTTTAAGCTCTGATCCTTCAGAGCCACTGGCGCTTACTCCCGCGCATTATATATGTGTGTTTGAGACTCAAAAAGCTGTGAATCCAACCTTCACTGGCTGATGGGCTGATCTGCAGAGAACGAGATATCTCGAGGAGAATACATGAGGTAAGCGCGCATTCCTTTCTCGTGATCTATCTGACACGTAATCCATTTACATCTTTTCCTATTTTCCATTTTTTGTTTCTCTGAGATGTTTATTAGGCCTTATTTACTACAAAATCTTTAATACATATATATTCAACCGCCTATTTTTTATTTACATATATTAAATTGGGGTTAGGCGTTCCCACTTATTGTTACATGTAGGTACATCTATTTGTTATAATTACCTCATTGTACAATTGTTTATTTGACCTCAATAAAAATAAAAAATACCATAACGTTCAAAATGACAGAGCCCCAAATTCTAATTCAAATAAAAATAAAAATGCAGAGATGGCTGACAAAAATAAATATAGCTTTTAATGAAGATATGAAAAAATTTGAACTGTATGATTTCATTTAAAAAAAATAAAGAAAAATATATCTGTGACAAGATTGACGATATGCTTCAGCCATATGGCATAAAAGTTCTTCGACTGCCACCATATCATCCTGAACTAAACTCGATAGAAAATGTATGGGGAATTTTAAAAAATTATATTGCTTCGCATAATGTCGACCAAAATGTGACGGAAATAATGAAACTCATAAATGAACGTTTAAGTCAAATTGATGAAGGAGTGTGGGGTAATAAACTACTCAAAACGAAATAGGGCCCACTATGATTTTGTGCTATAATTTATATGTTAACAAATTTAATAGATTTATACGATTAGTTTAGGTTTAATTCATTAAGTAAACACAGAATAACGTTTCTATTGTTTAATTTGATTACGTTACACAGAAATAGACAATTTAGGAAAATCAAGCATTAATTGTACTGTTAATTAAAAAAACCATCAATGGTTTTCTTTTTGTTGGATTGGAGACGTAAAGTTGGTAGATTGATACAAGCAATAAGTGCTAGTCGTTTATTTAATAATTATTGTGTTTTACTTACGCGTTGTAGACGAAAATCACATCATTGTGAACACTGAGATTATATTTACTATCAGTATTATCTGTGATAAACTCGCAGCAGTTTGCACACATTTCTCAAATTAATCGAAAACTAAAACACATATTTATTTGGTTCCACCGCCGTTTTCAAATATTTTGACGTGACAACGTTTATTAAATTGGTACGGCGTGGAGTCATTCTCGAAAACACCGTAACGGCCGAATCTGACGCCACACGGAGTCCACGAACGGCGTAACGGCCGATCTGACGCCACACGGCAACGTAATAAAAATATAAATGTTATACATTACTTTATTGTATTTAGTGTGCAAGTGCACATTACTCATAATAATTAATTTATGTATAACTTCAGAAGCAGAAAATTTAAACAAACTATTAAATAAAAATATAAATGTTATACATTACTTTATTTTAAATAATTTCATTGCACCCAGAAAAAAATACCATGTAATAGACGTTGTCACGTTCAAATATCGGCAGTAGACGGAGTTCTACAGACAACCAATTTTTTTAACTCAAATTGACAACCACAGCAGCATTAATAAAGTCAATAACGAGTCCTCTGGCGGGGAGATTGTGGACTACGTCAACGTTCCGAACAGTGCTTTATCGCAGATACAGCGGCGCCATCTAATGTGCTACGTTTGAAGTTCGTGTGTAGCTTGAACAAAACCATGGTTAACTGTGGAGCATGCGGGAAGTTCCTTTCGACGACTGATGCCGCTAGTTGTAGCTCCTGTCTTGTTAAGTATCACCGTGGATGTCTAGCCTTGCCCGATAAAGCACATATCAGCAAGGACTGGGTTTGCCCTAGCTGTAAAAGAAACGTACGGCGGGGTGACAATAGCCAAACGCCGGTTAGGAGTGTTTGTGGAAGTGATGACTCCGAGCCGCTGTCGCCACCTAGCGAGACTGCTGCGAACTCATCTTCACAAAATGGCACCTCTACCACGATGACGGCGACAGAGGATGTAGGGCGTGATCGGTCTTGTACAGCTGGCATTGAGGACTTTCGTAGAGAGTTTACGGAATGCATATCAGAAATGCGGCAATTTCGCATGGAGATGTCACTGCTGCGCGAATCCTTCACGGCGATCACCGCGCGCCTCGAGGGTGTCGAGCGTAGACTCGAGGTGCTGGAGGCGCGCAAGCCGGAGGCGGGCGCCGACAGAGTGGCAGAGCTCGAGTCTGTGGTGTCTAAATTGAATTAAATGACCGCGACCAAGACGCGCTTCAGTCGGACTTAGAAATTTGCCATCTCCCGGAAGAGAAGGGGGAGAATGTGTTTCACTCGCTAGCTCTGCTTGCCGGACGATTGGGGGTGATGTTGGAGGAGCGGGATGTTGTATTTGCGGAGCGTGTTGGTGCGCCGCCGCTGCCGGGTGAGGCGGGCGGCCGCGGGCGTTGCGTGGTGGTGCGCCTGACGCGTCGCCATCTGCGCGACGAGCTGCTGAACGCTGCGCGTGTACGTCGCGCGGGTCTAACGTCATCAACGGGCATCCGTGTTTATCTTAACGAATGATTAACGCGTTCGAACCGGATGCTTTTTCACCGCGTCCGCGAAGTGTCGGAGACTACAATGGCGTTACTCCTGGACCAGGCGAGGGCACATATTTGCACGACAGAGCGACGGAAAACCCGTGTTTCGGTTTGGAACAGTTGAAGACCTTGCTCGGGTCTTCGGCACGCAATTACTTGCAAGCAACTAATTTAGTAATCTTAAACTAATTTAGTAATCTTAAAAATATGTGTGATATTTTTATGTCTCAAAATCTTTCTATGCAATACAAAATATAATTTTTGTAATATTGCTTCCTCTGTGGTTCTTTGTCTGGGGTCAACAATAGAAAACTCGTCTTCAATTCTTAAAAAAATATATTTAGTACTAAATAACTATTATTGGCTATATACAATTACTAAAACATTCTGTAACCCCATTTTGTCTAACAACTTATGTAACTTTACATCTAATAACTTATATGAAAAAAGTATATACTTACTCAATTTTCAGTTTCCGTATGTGCAAATATAGTAATATTTTAGATACCCAATTGAGTGCATGTAACATTACATCTAATAACTTATATGAAAAAAGTATATATTCAATTTTCAGTTTCTATGTGTGCAAATATAGTAATAGATTAGGCAGTCAATTAAGTGCATATATTAATCTATATTTCTATAAATATAATTATTGTTATTTACATAGTACATTGAGTGTTTGTAAACTCAACGGAAACAGAAATGCTTAAGCAAAATAATTTAATAGTTGGTATTTTTAATGCTGAATCTCTGAGCACAAGACATGAGGAGTTCATGGTGGCCATGGAGGAGCTGTCTCCGGACATCATGGTTATAAATAAGACATGGTTACGGGCTGGACAGGAGGACAGGGCTCCAAGGCTGCCGGGTTATAGCCTGCGTCACACTCCAAGGTCTGAGTTATCTGGTAGAAGGCGCGGTGGTGGGGTAGGTTTCTACATACGTAATGGTATTTATGCACGCATATGTCAACACCCTACAACCGCAGAAGTGGAGCAAATGTGGATTAAGGTGCATATACAGTATAAAACTGTCATAATCGGTACTGCCTACAGACCACCGTGGCTGGATCCAGATACTTTTCTTGGCCCTCTTACAAATTCTATTACCTCTTTCAGTACACGGAACGGAGTAATATTACTCGGCGACTTTAACATTATGTTCCTGCAGTTTCTGTGCAGCGTTGACTTAGGTCAACAGTTGGTTAATGAACCAACCCATTTCACAGAGCACAGCCAAAGCTTGATAGACGTCATCTGCGCAGATATACCAGCTCTTGATATAAGAATCAAGCACTCTCCATCTTGGGGGCACGCCATTATAGCCGCTGAATTTAAAATTCAGATTAGCAAACTAAAACCTAAATGGATTACCTACAGGCCTATGAGGGACATATGAGGGACATTGTCGCTGATCTATTTGAGGCAGACCTTGATGCTATTGACTGGGATTCTTTTCAAACAATTGGCAGCATTGATTCCCTCATTGCAGTTTTCACATCTTGTATTATAACATTGTTTGATCTGCATGCAAAAAGGCGTAAAATTAAGCAACCACCTCATCCGTGGATAACAGACACTATTAAAACAATGATGCGTATTCGAGACAAATACCATAAGCAATATAAAAAACACAAAAAGGGAGAGCCACAGAGAGTGTTACAAAAATATGAAGCAATTGGTAGCTAAAGCCATTGAAGTCGAAAAGAAGTGTTTTTTTAAACAATGTGCAAAAAAACTTTGGGTAAATCTTAAAAATACAGTGCTGCCGAATGATAAAGGGGAATATGACTTACCACCATCTTTTGACTCTGCTGACCATATTAACTTGCATTTTCTAAATGTACCAGGAGAAAACAAAGTTACAATCTCTCAGTTGTCTTATTTGGAACACCACAGACATAGCTCAGCTGCCTTCTCATTGCACTCTGTTAGTGAGGATGTGGTTCTGAAAGCCATAAAAGGACTCAGGTCTAACGCACGTGGCCATGACAGAGTTTCACTTGACATGCTGCTTTTAACGTTTCCCCAGTACTAAGAACCATCACCTTTTTGATGAACAGGTCAATAGAAAAGGGCACCTTCCCCTCCAGTTGGAAGATGGCAGTTGTGAAACCATTACCTAAATCAAGCCACCCTTCGACCTTTAGCGACCTTAGGCCGATTAGTCTGCTATTCTGTCTGTCGAAGATCGTGGAGAGAATAGTTTGTGACCAGCTCACTCAATACCTAGAGTTGCATAATATTTTACCACGGACTCAATCTGGTTTCCGTAAAGGTTATAAGCACTGCTTCTGCTCTTGCTGACATTGTGGACAATATTTTCACCGCTCAGGATGAGGGAAAAATAACTGCAATGCTCCTGTTGGATTTTTCAAGGGCATTTGACAGTATTAACACAAATTTGTTACTCTCAAAATTAAGCTACTATGGAGTTGATGCAAAGGCTGTAAGGTGGTTTGATAGCTACCTTTCTCAGAGACAACAGTATGTGGAATTGACCAAACCCGATGGATCAAAATCTACATCAGATGCACTCTTTGTTACACAAGGAGTCCCACAAGGATCGATCCTCGGCCCCATCCTGTATGTTTTGTACAGTACCAATATTATTGACGAAATACTGCATTGCAGTCATCATCTATATGCCGATATGATTTGCAAATGTACCTATTGTTTGTGCCATCAGACTGTTCCAATGCTGCATTGCAGATTAATAGTCACCTTACATGCATATCAGCTTGGTGTAGGGATAATTGTCTAGTGCTAAACTCAACCAAATCAAAACTTATGTTGATGGGCACAAAAAGGAACATACAAAAATTTTAAAACTATGACCACTTATTTAAAATAACAATAAATGGAGAACCAGTTGAACAAGTTGTGTGTGCGAGGAACCTGGGACTTGTATTTGATAGCAATCTTCACTTTGAAAGCGACATTGTGGAGTGTGCTCACAACTGCTATTACAGATTAAAACTCTTATATAAGATAAGATCTTACTTGTCTCAGAGTCTTCGCATAAGACTATGTGAGTCACTGGTTCTCTCGAAGTTTAATTATTGTGACATAGTCTACAGTCCATGTCTCCTGTCCAGAACAGCCAAACTCATACATGTACAAAACGCTTGTGCAAGATTTATTTTTAACATCCCACCTCGTACACATGTGACCCCATACCATAATGCAGTAAACATCCTCAGAATGGAAGCGCGTAGAAGACTCCATCTTGCCACTTTGTTGTTTAACGTCATTAATACAGGCAAGCCCGAGTATCTTTTTGATAAATTGGCATGGTACCAAAGCTGTCGTGGCAATCAGAAAAGAATGTGTACCCCAGTTTTGTATACGCCTCGGCACCGCACTGCAGCCTTCAGGGGCTCCTTTAAATTTGCCGCCTCACGATGCTGGAACGATCTTCCACCACCTTTGCGCACTCTGAAAACAAAGCATACTTTTAAGTTGCATGCCAACAAGTATCTACTTGAGTTGCAGAAAGGAAAACCCAATGATTAAGTATGTACCTCCAATTATTATTTGGAAACAGCTACAGTGAGTACAAAACGCATGTGCACGTTTCTGTTTTTTCCATTCCACCCAGATCACATGTCACTCCTTTCTTGAATAGCTCTAACCTTTTAAAGATGAGTCCAATTGTGTGTTTTTGATGTGTTAAGTGATTCCAATTGTTGGAATAACTTGCCGTCGCCAATTCGGAACCTGAAATATCCAAAATCATTTGTAAATAGCCTAAAAGCATATTTACTTGGGTCGCAGTTGCAATAGTATAGCTTATTTTGCAATACTTACTTGTCTGTCATTTAAACTGTTCAATTGCTACTTGTTTTTACTGTGTCCATCTTAGGTATAATGTAATGTAATCTTGTGTCCCATATTTTTATGGTTTTGCATGTTCGAGTAATATAAATATTGTATCAATACTATTATTTAATGCACAGATCTATTAATGAATGTAAAACACAAACCAATTTATTCATTTTATGCGATGTAAACACACTTTTCTCTATGACACAGATCTAAATTCTAAATGTCAATCACAGAATCAATTGATTTTTCTTCTTTATTTTTTTTTATTTCATGCCGTGGCTACTTGTCCTTTGAGTCATCCCATTACACAGATTATACAGTATATCTGGCATAGACCGCGTATTTATAATTGTTGTCGCGTGCCTGATGTCACCACTGTGGCAAGCAGAATACCAGTGCAGCAGGCTATGCTTGCTGCTTACACTGAGCTTGCCACAATTTTGGTATCACGCAGCGGTATTTCCTTAAGTACCTATTGATTGTTTTTGTCATTGTTGTTACCTATTCCGTTGTGTGGTTCAAAATAAATATATTTCTTTCTTTCTCTTTTAGTATCGAGTAGGACCTCCTCTCCTCTGGAACACTCTCGATCAAATGAGTGATGTTTTCATCAGGTATTCGTTCCCAATAAAGTTTTAGGGCGTTTGTAAGGTCCTGTTGACTATTGACGTGGGTGTGGGTTTCTTTGAGACTTCTTTTCAATTGATCACATAGATGCTCGATTGGGTTGAGATCAGGACTCATCGCTGGCCAAGGCAAAACTGAAATATCGGCATCCGAGAGCGCCCTCTGAGTGACACGAGCGGTATGCGCACGAGCGTTGTCCTGCATAACCACAAAATTATCACCCACCCTTTGTGAATATGGGATGACGTGAGGTCGGATTACATTCTCGACATACTGGCCGCAGTGATAGTCCCTTCGTTCAGGATCACCAGCTCTGTTTTCCAAACAAGCTTATGCCGCCCCATATCATGATACTTGGACCTCCAAACCGTGCATGCACGGTTCAGTAAAACGTTCTTCTTCTCTTCTCCATACACGTACACGTCTGTCATCGCTAAAAAACTTGACTTTACACTCGTCTGTAAAGAGTACTGTCCTCCAATTGTCCATGGTCCAGTCCAAATGCTCACGTGCAAATCTCAAACGTGCTGCCCGATGAGCCCTTGTTAATTTTAAGCAGATAGCACGCATCCTGGAATTTTGCCTATTCTCGTGAAGTCGGTTCCGAACGGTCTGATCACTAACAACTGTTCCAGTGGATTGCCTTAGTTGAAATTGCAAGGTCCGGGCGGTTATTGTGCGGCCCCGGCGCGCTGTCAATCGGATGTAGCGGTCTTCATGTGCAGTTGTGGCATGAATTCTCCCTGACCCAGGATCTTCTAGCTACACTATCTGTCTTCTGGAACCGTTACAATACGTTTCGTATAGCTCGTCGTGAAACACCAAGGTGAATAGCAACGGATCTTTGCGATTCTCCCGCTTGAAGCAAAACCACTGCCCTTGTCGCAGTTTCCACATCCATATTACGACGAGAACGTGTCATCGTAAGCGGGAATAATGCCGAAACAAAACAACACAGTAACAATCTTTATTCAACGTACTGCGCTTAAACCAAGACTGAGAACACAAACGAGAAAAAAATAACAAGGGGAAATGGGTAATTTAAGCACTTTGTTAGTTTTTATATAACCACTTAAGATTAATAAAAAAGTTAACTTTTTAAACATCATTATGAACTGATAAAGATGTGTGCTAGAAGTGGTAGTACTTCATTTTGCCAACAATAAGTGTACGAGTTATTTTTAAACACGATAAGAGACAAAGTTGCGGTGGGCCCTATTTTGTTTTGAGAAATTTACTTGTCGACATGTACAAAAGAAAGAAGAATAATATACTATAGACATTTTGACATGGAGTCAGAATTCATAATTAACCTTGGTGAGAGCAGCGAATCCGAAAATTCATCATTTCAGTTGTCAAGTAGCGATTCAGAATAATGTTCAATAAATAAACATTAAGTTTATTTATTGAACGTTATTCTGAATCGCTACTTGATAATAATGTTCAATGAATAAACATTAAATTACAAAATAACCCTTATTTTTAAAACCCGTATATAACTCTTAAATAACTGTATTTGTACTCGAGTGTACCTCTTGTGACGCACAGAAAGTCACTGTATATGTACAAGGTTTACCCACACATAGGGATGCGCGCACACTGAGTTGAACTAACTGTAACATTATATTAAGCCTTACATTCCTATAAACGTTGAAGGCAGTTAATAGAAAAACGCACATTCATTCCATATGAAATCTTGATACACTTCAGCCTGTGTTTTGATAAATTTTTCAGAAAAATAAGGTTTAATCACTCATTAATAATTAACACTTCACCTAAACACCTCTGAAGTGTGATAATGTCCACGTTGTACCTACTTTGCTGACTAATCGGGGAGCTTTGAATTTAAATTAAAATATTACCCAAATATCAAAATTTACCCATTCGTGACGTCCTCTTGCGTACCGCTTGAGTATTTGCTTTAATGTAGCACCCTATTCTTATTTACATTATCAGTTCAGTAATGACAATTAGTCTTTTATATAGGCTGAAGTGATAAGTAATGTTTCAAAACCTAAATCTATAATTCTATCTTCATTTCGAGATATAAAATATTTTGCTTTGACAGGATTTCTTTCGATTTTTTCGTACGAACATTGCGTGGACAATCAAACCAATCAAATCTTTTGTTGTCACAAACAGTAGACGTTGCATTGTAACTGTCAATAGCCCGGTATAAAAACATTCGACTAATACGAGTACTAAGCAGATAGAAATTTTCTAAAATTTTATTTAGGTCCATGCCTACTTTGTGTAATGCATTCAGAGCGTTTCGCTTATCTTATATTATCTATTTTGTTATCCCAAAAATATATGACAGACGATTGACTTGTTGAAATGTGATATTGTGTTTATTTTAGATTGTAACAGTATTTATAGACTAAATAATGATTAGGTATGTTAAGACAAAGTGATTAAAATTATGCTGTTAATTTATTATTGTATTACCTTGATTTAGTTTGGATAATGCTAGAACTATGGTAGTTCTGCAAAGCTTGCAGGCAACGGATCGACGATTTCCACCGAGCTGATGTTTTGTATAGATATAATTTCAATTTTCATTAGAAAATTTTTAATTATCGAAAAATTAAACTCAAGAATATGGTTAAAAACACTAGGTGACACTTGTCAGTATTTAAACTTAACAATTAAGTTAATTTGATATAATTCTGGGCAAAAAGTTACGGTTTTTGTATGCATTTTAGAGTATCATAATATTGGTGTAGAACAGAAGTAGAAAACCATTACTATATTATTACGGAAGCTAAATTTTTCTCAAACTTAATAATTAATGTGATTTACGTGTAAATGCGGCATTATGAAATTCTTAATAAAAGTATTTTGAATTACGGATAACTATAGAAATTATGCGTAGATACTCATTATCTAAAAATGTATTAATTACCTACTATGATTGAACGTCCCATTAGTACTAGCTTAACGACAATTATTAATACGCTTGTTTATCTGAACTAACCTTTTCAAACCAGTCTGGTGAGCGGCCTGTTGTTTCCTTCTCAATTTTATCACTTATTTTATCAACTTTCTTGTTTATTTTCTCCCAGTTAATATCAATATAGCCCTTCTGGCTAGCAATATGCAGTAAAATAACACTTCCACCTAAACCAACTGCTGCAACTTTGCCAATCTTCATAGTAATGAACCCAGTTATCCTTAAAGCAAAAAATATGTGTAAGTAAAATATAAGTTTTCAGAACAGACATAAAATATTTATTATAGATGAAATGAAGATGAAAGACACCGACTTCAAAAAATACCTAGTTGGTATATCAAAGATAGTTTATTTAAGAGAGAAGTTATCGTAATTATTTTTTAGTTCTTTTATATTCTTTCGAAACATACGTAGGTAAGTTAGTTGCGTACAATTGTCTATATATATATATATATATATATATATATATATATATATATTGAAGTCGGTTGAAAAAATCCCTATCTCAAAAAGCACGCAACCGATTTCGATGAAGTTGCAGTATCCCTAAGTTGAACCTAGTAAAAAACAAAAAAAGAATTACTTAGATCGGACTTGTAGTTCCGGAGATATGTGAACATAAATATAAAAACATACATACATACGCTTTTGAAATTTGGCACATTTGTTCAGACGCTGATATAGACTAACATATATGAAAACCGGGCAGTTCTGAAAATATTACATACATACGGGTCCCATTGATAACATCCTTTTTTTTTTTGAAGTTGATTAAAAATAGGTTAGAATATCTGACAAAGATGTGATCCAGACGATTACTAGCCCGAGTGGGCAATAAATAGGCGGGAAACATTTCATGAGAGGACAAGAGTTTAAGGTATTATCACTATTAGCATTTGTAGAGTTTGAAAGAATATTAACGTTAATATCTCCATTATAACAGTAGGAAACTTGATTAGCTCCGATAGAATGAGTCTGATACTATACAGAATACGATCTTTTTTGTAGTGGACAGGGACATCAGGAGATTGTGGATAAAATACTCTACAGTAGTCTTCCGAATATACGACATATGCATTAAGCTCAGATAATGTAGATAGGATTGTGCCTTTGTTCAGAAATCATTCCGAAACAATTAAAATATCCGCTCAAGTTTAATTATGTGAAGCAAAATTATCAAGGAGTCAAAGTTGCAATTGATACTTCTAATATTAACATGCATCAGTTTTAAAAACCTTGTAGATTTAAAATAGTTAAAGGCGGTTTCTGGAAACCAAATAAAAGGAATCGCAGATAGTTTCAAATCTTTAATATATAATTAAATTCAATTTTTAATACAGATGCTGAAAAAACAGAAGATTGGTCAAGGTAAAGCTTAATGTGTAAAATGATTTATTTTTATTTTAAAAGGTAAATAGGACAGTAATAATAACTGATGGACTACATAATTGTAAGTTTAACCGTAAAGCAGCTACATCTGCACACTACGTAGGCGACAATAGTTTATAATTAAGAGACAACATGACACAAAGAAGCTACATATGTCCAGTACGCAGTCTACACCAACATGTTCGTAAGAGACGCTATGTCGTAATGCAGCCAGAGACCGTGAAGTGGATCAAATTTAACTTGCAAGAATTGATTACAGACAGATAGACAGCCAGACAACGAGACAGGTGAAGCTAAATAAAAGCTTGTAATAAACGCTTTTGTTCAATCAACATTTATACAATACAAATAATTTTATTTCATTTAAAACAGAAAAAAACATCAGTTTGATAATAACAGTGATTCCCACGCTAGACATGAAATATGTATCGTGGATGTCACAACCAGCGCAAATTACATTAAAAAGTTCAAAGCTGAAGTGAGTACAAGACATGCCTTTTTTTCCTATGTAAATCTAATTCTTAGATAGCTCGTGAACTGTAATTTCTAAGCGGGTTCTATATTACGAATCAAAAATTTTGTAGTGATGATTCATCAGACAAACACAAGTTTTTGTTTCCTCATCATAGATATTTTTTAGGTACTTATACTTTTTAGCATTGAATCATACCGAAAAAACAGAAGAATAAGATATCACTGTATGACAGGATAACGTCATACGTAGAAATTAAATGATCACGTATATTTTGACTTGATTGCGTATAGATAGATAGATAACACTTTATTGTACATACACCACAAAACAGAGAAAAAAAATAACAAAATACACTTAAAATTACTTGTACAATTGGCGGTCTTATCGCTCAAACAGCGATCTCTTCCAGACAACCTACGGACGGAGAGATATAAAGAACTGGAAAGACGGGGGTGTAAGATACTTACATATTAACAAATATTTTTTGAAAAATATACTGACAAAACATTATACTTAAAATCAAATAATAATGAGCTAACTGACTTACCTAACCTAAAGTAAAATATTATTATACAGAATATTATCGAACAGCCAATAAGCATTATCATACAGAATTACTTTATGTTAATGATATAATTTTTATTTATAAATAAATGTATGTATGAAGATGAAACGTGCTATGAAATCTAAAATTGATAAATATAATACGTAATACAAGCTGATAATAAGTAGCGCAACGATCGTATAAGCTAAAGAGATAAATAGTATTCCTTGACTTGGTTTTTAAAAGAAAGTACCGTTTGTGCACGCCTAATACAAACTGGGAGAAAGTTCCACAGCCGAATGGCCCGCACAGTAAAAGAGGAACTGTAGAAACTGGTGCTATGTTGGGGAAATTCAAGAGTTAAATTCTCTGATGACCTTAACGAGTAATTGAAGCTGCTTAGAAAATTAAAACGTTCTTTTAAGTATTGTGGATAAGAGGGAGAGAATAGTATATTGTAAAGAAATGAAAGTATACGAGTGTACCGGCGAAAGCGTATAGGGAGCCACTTGAGCTTAGAGCGAAATTCGGAAACATGGTCATATTTGCGCAATCCAAATATGAACCTTATGCAAAAATTTTGAAGGCGCTCAAGTTTATTTAGCTGGTCCTCCGTGAGATCGAGATAGCAGGCATCAGCATAATCAAGAATAGGAAGTAGCAGAGACTGCGCTAACGCAATTTTAGTAGCAATAGGTAAGAAGTTACGTAGTCTTCTTAATGAACCAGCAGAAGCAAATAATTTACGGCTTACAGCTTGGACTTGCGGTCCCCAGCTGAGTGTGCTATCCATGGTCACACCGAGATTTTTTACTGTCTTGCTAAAAGGAATGTCGACACCACCGAAAACAACATTTGGAAGGGAAGACAAATCCACTCTAGAGACTAGTCTGGAGCTGCCTATTATTATTGCTTGTGACTTCACCGGATTAATATGGAGCCCGAACGAAGAACTCCATTCCGCAATACATTGGAGGTTGGTGTTAGTGAGATGCACAGCACTGTTCAGATTCGGGAATGGGGATTGGCAATAAATTTGCAGATCGTCAGCATAAAGGTGGTATGACATAGAAAGTTTAAGAGAGACCGAGTTGATGAAGATGGCAAAGAGAAGAGGTGATAGAACGCCGCCTTGAGGAACACCGACATTTGTTACACACCAGGGAGAGAAGCTCTCCCCAAGGCGAACACAGTGCCTGCGACCGTATAGGTAATTGCGAAACCAATCATTCACCGCTGGTGATATGTTAAGAGAGCGCATCACGGCAAGAAGCACGTCAAAGTTTACTGTGTTAAAGGCATTACTGAAATCCAGTAATGTCAGTAGTGTTAGCTGTCCATTTTCCATACCAAGACGAATGTCATCAGTGACTTTGACGAGAGCGGTGGCAGTGCTGTGGCCTGGACGGAAGCCGGATTGGAGAGGGTTAAAAAGGTTATGAAGAGATAGAAATTTACTGAGCTGGTTGTAAACCAGACGCTCGAGGACTTTTGATAGAAAGGGTAAAATAGAGATAGGACGAAAATCTATGGGAAGCTTAGGATTGCGGACTTTAGGCAAAGGGAGTATATGCGAATCTTTCCACGCAGATGGAAAAACACCATTGGCAAGGGAACCGTTAAATAGGAACGTAAGAACAGGAAGGATGATATCTAGGATAGGTACTAACATATTTCTAGTTATGCCGTCACTGCCTACTGCATTAGAAGTAATAGATAATAGGCTCTTCTTAACATCTCCAACGGATAATTGCTCAAATAGAAAAGGAGAATAGGCGGGTACTGGTATATTTAAACGTTGGCGTATTGTATCGGCTTTTATTGAATCCCTCATTTCAGCCGACGATGAGAAATGGTTATTGAGAGAATCTAAGCTGACACCAGAAGGAATATTACCATCACTTGTTTTACCAATCCCTAGTGATATCAAAAATTTCCAGACTTTGGCTGGGTTTTCAACTGATACCGAGTTAAAGATATGGCGGCGAAGTGCATCCTTACACACCACATTACAGCGATTCCGGATTTTGATGTAAGCTTCCCTGTTGTACTCAGTGGCACGACACTTGTATTTCGCTTTAGCAGCCGCCTTTCTGCGCAACAGAGACTTTATATCATCAGTGAGCCATGGTGCCGGAAGATGTTTGACTTTAATAGACCGATAAGGTGCGTGCTTATCATACAATTTGATAATATAGTCACTTGATCGTCAATAGTAGTCGCATTAAACACCGGCGACCAATCAATGGCGCGTGCTACATTAAAAAAAGCTTCACGATCCATGTCACTAAAATTGCGCTGAAGAATCAATTTGGGTTTAGCTTTTGGAGGACGAATTTTGTAGGACAAGTAGATGAGATCATGAAATGAGAAATCAGCATCAGCTGGAAATTGACCGTGCTTGACAACGTGCTGTGGAGACGATACAATTGCTAGATCGAGAAGGGAGGGTGAGCAATTAGGTGCATGATGAATGGCATTGAGAGGCAGAATATGCATATTACAGGAACTAACTAAATTTAAAAGGGATAAAGCACGGCGGTCTTGTTTGAGTAGGCACGTATTGCAATCACCCATGATGATTGAGTGATTGTAAGAAGGTGTAAAATAAGCTTTCAAAACTATTGAAAAAAGATATATTTAAGGAAGGACTGTAGTAAACTCCGAGAAGGATCTTAGTGTGTGATAGAACCACTTCGACTAACAGATGCTCACCTGCATTAGAAGGAGGTGGCTGACTGGAGGTGCTAATGACAGAAAACGCAATATGTTCACGTAGGTAGATAGCAACCCCACCACCCCGTGTGCCAATGCGGTCATTACGTATGAGTCTAAAACCAGGTAAACCGTAGAAAATAGATGGCAAGCAGGGTTTAAGCCAAGATTCGGAGACTAATAGAGCATCTATATTTTTATGTACAAGAAATGCCTGCATATCAATAAAATGGGCTGGAACACTTTGGGCATTGATATGAACAACATTGAAATTATTAGGGACATCAAAGAATTGAGTTTGTATTGAGTCAAAAAGTGACGGAATACTTACGAAACTATCCACACTACTACTTTGACTATGATTTGATAATGATAAGTAATCTCCATCATCACTACTGAAGCTTGTATCAGACATAGCTCATTAATAATAATAAAAAATATAAGAAGTAAATATAAACAGGTACTTATATAGGTTCTAAGTTTAATATACAATATACACTCTAAAATAATTGAGTCTAATCATAACAACCTGCCGGTTAATGTGGTAAAAAGGATACAAAAATTTCAAGAATGGAACTAGACAATCCAGACATTCACCTGAACTGCATCGCAAGCACAGAACCCCCAGAAAACAAAAAAGAGCTGAGATACATCTTAGTTACATTTTAGTTGTTAAATTTTAATAAATATTTATAGATTGTGCAAAGGGAGGATGCGTATGTCGATAGATATGTCTATGCTCGTAAAGCAAGAAAATCCTTACAAAACTACTAGATCTATGAAATTAAACAACATAATAAGAATAAAATTTGAATTACGCTGGATGGAAAAAAATATATAAAAATGATACAAATAATTTGAAATATTTGCAGTCCAAATTATAAGAAAACTGTTCACATTACTAACTACAAACGAAGCGGACGGAGTTGTCGGTATGGGCATTTCAGTATGGGCTGTGTGGAACGTCAACGTTATCAATAGCGCATATTGGTATAAAACGGACCGCAGCCCAAATCTACTAGTCTGTGACAGGTGGCAGTGACATCTGACATTCTTATACAAACAAACAGCCCGCAACTGTCAAATGATAAACTATTCCTGTAAATAAGGTATTTTAAAATGAAATATTCGAACAATTTAAGTATAACAGTGGGTGAACAAAAATAAAATAAAAGTAGTGAGGTGAGTGTTAGGCACAACAATAAATTATTTCGAGTGGACTGTAGATTTTTTGTGATTAAGTGGTAGGTCGATGGTCACAGTTCTTGATAATGAAAACAGCTTGAATTTTACTTCACTTTTATATATATTTCAATGAAATATAAACTATATTATAGAACAAATAATTGCAACGTACAAGTGTAGGTCAAGCGAGTTGATTTATAACAAAATGACAACTGACCGGAAGCGATTACAGATTAAACAAACATATTACGATGCTAGTGTTGCCAACAGTGAGGGTGCGCGGATAATAATAAAGTTCAGACGAAAGTAAATTAATAACTAGCGAAATCACCGTCATTTTCTTGCCGCTCGTCTCTGTTTAGTCAGCACCGTAGAATCTTTGGATGTGCTTGGCACCGATTTCCCCGCATCCGACATGATATTAGATCCAGCAATTGAGTTTAATTCGGCCATAGATGTAAAACGAAATCGCTTACCATGGGCATTAATCGCGACGACGATTCCATTTTGTGTGAAACATTTGCTTACGCCGAACTTTGTACGAGCTGCCATAAAAACTTCATGCCTGGGCCGTGTCAGAAACTCCGAAACCGTGACGCCCGTGCCTTTCAAAGCCGACTTAGCGTACCAGATTCTTTCTCGTACAGTGTTCCCGCAGCTTGATTAATATGGGTCGCGGCTTGTCTGCCTCCTTATTATGCCCCATGCGATGACAGCGTCCAATATCATTCACAGAAAAACCAGACAGCATTATTTGGTCTACGATGATCTTGGCCATTACAGCAGCGGTGTCTTCGTTCTTCTGCTCCGGCAATATAATATGTCGTGTTTCTATACCGATTTCTATGATTTTTTATAGAATAGTTAACAATGTTAACTTTTTTAATTAGGGATGACTGAGTGTTATAAACGTAAGAGTAGACAAATATAATCAGAAAGCTTCGAACTGCTGAGCTATCGGGAGTTCCACGTGTTATTGTAAGTCAACCATAAAAGATAAACATATGCTGTCGCTGCACCGCACCCGCTCTGGAGGGCGGGAGCGTTAGTTCAAGCCGATAGGGTCCCAGGCCTTCAGCCCGACCAAAGGGGCTGTAGGTAGTGTTTAGTTGGTAGGCTGGCCTTTTGCTAGAGTCCAACATAACCACCCGCCGTAGACCGGTTGCGGGTGGTATCCGGTGCGAGGTCGTCCAAGCACCAGGGGGTTGTCATAGCGACCACTGTGGTGGCGCGCCCCCTATGAGGATTCACTACCATCCCCCGTGGAAAAAAAAATATGCTGTCGTGGGATATTTTTTATATAACTTTAAGGAGAACATTTTCGTCATACATGATTTCTGTGTAGTTTTTTTAACCATAAGGTTGCACATGCGACGAAAGCTTAAAAAATGGAGTAACTTCTCCCGTTTTCCCAACATTTCATCATTTTCATTGCTCTGCTCCTATTCATTATAGCATGATGAAAAGTATACTATAACCAGCTCGGGAATATGAAAAATAATTGTAACAAGTTTCGTTAACCAGTAAATCCAAAGAAAACAGAACTTATACTTTTCACCAACAAAAGGAAGTTACCAGAACTACAACTACCAAAACTATTCAATACCAAACTCGCCCTGTCAACACAAGTCAAATATCTGGGCTTAATTTTAAATGACAACTTAATAATATATTTTTTTAAATAATAATAATAATTTATAAAATTTACAAATTCATATAAAAACGATAATAACTACTTTAGTCAGACTGTGTTGCAGTTATTAACGCCCACCTCGAACAACCTCTTAACGAGAAAACTATAAACTAATATATTATAAGTTATTACGTGTGATGTGTGTGTGTGTGTGTTTGTGTGTATGTATGTGTGTGTGTATGTGTGTATTTTATGTTTAATTTATTTAATAAAAGAATGAAAATCATCATAATCCATATCGAGTAGCCATTTCTTCAGTACACGTTTACAATCATTGAGGGACAATTTATATATATGTAATTTGTGATTAATTTTATTATATAATGATGAGCTTAGATATACATAATGACGTTTGACTAGCTCTGTATTGCATTTATCAATTACAAATATTCTGTTTGCCTATCTTATATTTGAAGCTAATCTTTCATCATATCTACAAGATGAGTGCCTGCGCAAAATAACATTAAAAACAAATAATAGAGTGGAAAGAACCTTCCACAGGGTATAAAGTTGGTGAGTTGGATACCGTATTGGCTTGAACGCCATCACCTTTAACACTGCACGTTGCGCTCGTTCCAACTGCATAAGATATGTCTTTCTCGCTGAACCCGAGATAGAAATACAATAGAATAATATTGATTTAGCCAAGGAGAAGTAGGCCATCTTGAATGTATCCTCATCGGCATTGCCTCTCAGTTTCCGGAAAACGAAAATAAGTTTCCTAATTCGGGCCGAGCGATTTAACATACTCTTGCCAAGACATGACACTGTCTATAATTACACCCAAGTACCTTACATGATTCGACCGAGATATTGTACTACAGTAACATACAACACACTGAGGACGACCGGACAGTTGGGCAATGGCTCTTATGTACAAATATTTTAAACAGTTTATCAGGTTGGGATTGTAATTTAGGAGCAAAGGTGACAAAACTGTTTTTTTTTTTTAGATTAAGATTCTTCGATAACCACGCCGAATTCAAGGTATTCAAGGCCTGCTCAGCAAAAATACGGGCTTCCTCCCAAGTCTGACCATGAATAAGAACCGCTGTATCATCCAATTGTCAAATGTCAGTCCATTAACATAAATTAAAAACAGGGTAGGTCCGAGGACACTGCCGTGCGGCACACCAGAAGTGACCAGTTTTTCATCACTTTCTATACCATCAATGGTGATCGACTGATATCTAGCATACAGCAGCCCATGGAGGCTGCTGGCGTTCTGGGAGGACCTGGAATGGATGGAGTAGGAAGGAGGCAGACGCAGGAGAAGGACGCACAATGGCCCAATCATGAGGCTAAGTACGGTGGAGCCCAGCCAAACTAAACTACCCTTATACCCTGGAAATACTATCATTTAGTCAGTAACTAACATATATGACTATGTTCACATAGGTACTATTTAAGAACATTCACACACATGCAAAAAAAATTACTTAGCATGTGTCAAATTCTAAAGACTTTACATTAACACTAGTTATAAACGAGGGCTGCTACTTATGTATCCGGAATAGAAAAATTAAACAAACGTATATGGCCAAATATGGGTTTATTGTTTTTCAAAGTATTCTCCGCGATGATCGATACACTTTTGCATACGTTGAAACCAATTTTTATAGCATTTTTTCCACTCTGATTGCGGTATCTCTGAAACGTGCTGTTTGAACGCGTCGACGGCATCTTCACGGGTCGAAATTCGTTGACCACGTAATTTATTCTTTACATTTGGGAATAAATAGAAATCATTAGGTGCCAAGTCTGGGGTATACGGTGAATGACCCACCAATTCTATTTTTTGACCCTCTAAAAATGTATTTGTTTCGCGTGATGTGTAACAGCTGGCATTGTCGTGGTGTAGAATGATTCTGCGTCGCTTGTTGTTTTTACGTATTTCTTCAAAAACTTCCGGCAAACAAATGGTCGTGTACCACTCCGAATTGACCGTTTTAACGATTCTCCAGTGGTATTGTAGCCACATGACCATTAATACCAAAAAAGCAGGCCACCATTTGCTTTAAAGTGCTTTTTGGACGAGTCACTTTCGTAGGGTTCGGCTCATTTTGAAACACCCAAACTGTAGATTGTTGCTTGCTTTCGGGATTATACGCATAGATCCAAAATTCATCACCTGTGTAGATGTTATAAACAGATTTTGAGTCACCTCCGTTAATTTTTTTTTACATATTCTTGCACAATTCGACGCGAGCATCTTTTTGATGCTGAGTTAAGTTGTGAGTTATTACATGAACAAATGTTCATGTAATATTTTATTAATGCTTGTCATACATATGCCCAGAGTAGCCTCTATCTCGCGATACGTAACATGACGATCTTGCATAATTAGTTTTCGTACAGCTTCAATGTTTTGTGGCACGACTGATTTCGGGCGACCTTCCTTAACTTCGTCCGTGAGCTTACTCCGTCCACGATTGAACTTACTAAACCAGTGATACACAGTGGTTTTTGATGGAGCTTTAACACCAAAAGTTGAAGTAAATTGATCTACGCACTGTTGTTGCGTTAAACCGTGTGAGTTCCATAATTTCAGCGATATGACATTTTAAACCCATCAGAAACAAAACACTAGCGTACATAAGGAAAAAAAATAGCGGCCAGTATTTCAAAAAAAGAACGAATTTTACCATGGAGGTCATATATTGCGTGTAAAAATATTGAAATCCAAGATTCCGGATACTTAAGTAGCAGCCCTCGTATACGGTATAATAGCAAGTTTATAAAATATTGATTGAAGAGACTAATAGAATCGACTACAGATACATATTAAGGAAAGTTCAACTGTCATCTTCTCATACCTAAACAGATTTATAACGAATTAAGTGTCCTTGTTATTTTACTATTGAAGGATATGACAAGGTCAATACCAGCTGAAGATACAATCAGATCTTTCAAAAAATTATCATTTGCTTACTGTGCAAACAAAAACCTTGAGAAAGTACAGTATTATAAATAAACATATGTTTAGTGAGCCGGGTTATTTTTTATATTTACAAAGTAACATGAAAATAAGTATAATGCCAAAATCAGATTACATTGCATTCAATATTCAAATGGATACTAATTTAAACATAAGCTATGGAGATGTATAATCCTGTATAATTGTGTATGACACAGATGAGTGGATATTATAATTATAACATTATTAAAACAAAAAAACTTACATCACTGATAAAAACATATGCATCTAAAATCAATTACCTGATCAATGCAAAAGAATTTCTTATTGTAGGATTGATAGAATTACATAAATCCATTACCTAGTTATTTCTATACTGTGATCAGTGCACCATATGTGAATAACATGTTACAGCTGAGAAGTTAAAAATGGTAGGAATTATACCATTATTAAAACAAAGAATTTTATTGTATATGCCCAAAGAAATATATCAAATTATTAACAAAATGGCAAACATTTCACAAATTGAGATACCACCAATTACATTTGTAACATATCAGTGCCTGTATCTATTATGGCAGTCAAAGAGAAATTCTTATTGGATCATACAAAAATTTGGATGAAATTAGGAGAAAAATTGACAAACAAAACAAAATGGATAAATTATTAAGAAATAAATGGAGTTTCAAATATCGTCGGTAGTGGGTAGACTTCAAAGTGACAACATAGTTATTTTGGTACTCTTAAAAAAATCAACTTCTAATTTAAATCTTAATGATAACTTGAACAGAAAGATGACAAATTTTATATTTACCATAGGCAGAAGTTAGATAATGCAAACTATTCATCACAGTGCTTCAAAATATATTTAACAACCTAATCTAGCACAGAAATAGCATTTGGATTTAAAATAATAACTTAGATAATATCAAAATTGCAGATGACATAGTAGCCTTCTCAGAAGAAACTGTAATTATCTTGTTAGATCATGAAAGGAAGAAAATTGGGACTAAATATAGAGATGACCAAAATAATGATGAAAAACTCCTACAAAAAATAACTATTAATATGTTAATCAATATTTGGGAAAATAGGTATCCTTTAATGCAGGTAGGGGTTAATTTGACATATACATTAGTTTTGCGCATGATATGCATCTTTTTAGGCATATGAGCTTTTTTTAAACATCTTGGCAAATGAGACAAATGCACTTATTCTTCACCATACTAAAGAAAAATTCTACATTCCAATTGTAATTTTGAAGTATCTATCAATAAACTTTGTATCTATGTACCACCTTCAAGTTACAACTCAAGACTGATTCCTATTTATATTGGGTGCAATATTTAATTCTTGTCAAACAGGCCACATGAAAGAGAAGAGAAAACCGTTGGGAATATAAAATGCATCTTTTCTTTGATAAGTACTGCGCCTTTCTAATAATGCCTTGTTAGCAGAGTTAGCCTAACTGTGGATCCAATAATGTTAGTAGTTTATTTATTTTATTTACCTAAAACAAAATACCTGAATAGTTCTATATAAGATTATTTTTCTTGATAAGGCCCAAGCATGGCCCTTTTCAAGAATTAGTACTGGTGTGTACTTATTATTATCAGTCTTAAAAAATATTTCATATGCAACATAAAAATTATATTATTTTCAGTTTTAAGGGGATTGATTATATAAAAAGTAAAAGTAAAATTATTTGAATGTTTCTAAGATAAGCATCTTAGCAATAACATAATTCTAAAACTCATTATGATCATAAGATGAAAATAACGAACTTACATTGTAACATTCTGAAAATATATAGTATTAAATATAAGTGGCAAAATACTTTACTCGGAAAAATTAGATTCGTTCTGGTTTAACATAATAATAATATAGTAGAAATTATAAATCAATTGTTTAATAATTTTAGTAACACCGATAGAATTAATTATTACTCACCATCCTGACGCAGTTCCTAAAATAAGTTGCTTTGTAGCTGATGTTTTTCCAATATCAGAAATTGCCTTTTCAATAAAGTTTTTAGCATCATCAACAATCTTTTTTGTTTCATCTGCATTATCTTCGGTTTTAGGTTTCGCCATTCTTTAAATATGAACAAATTAAATTGAATAAATAATTCACTTCGGTTTTATTGGTATTTTCCTGTCTGTGTTTTCCTGGTATTTTCACAATTTTTTTTTTATTTTATGACCTGGTAACATAGACCTTTAAGTCATAACATATTTGGAAAATGTTCATTACTTTGGCATCACTACACTTCACTCAATTTCGTCATTTAAATTATTTGAATTGTACTTTTCAAGTAATTATAAATAGGTTTATAGCTCAGATTAAGAGGTTTATAGGATGTTGGATCTTTTAGTAAAACGCTGAGTGGCGGCGGGCGGGAGGAAGAAACACACTTATATGCATTGGTAACACTGATGAGTTCACTAGCCAGCAGTGTGACCAGATTCAGTATTTTAATAGTTTTTCAGTATATTTCATTGATTTTTCCGAACATCAGAATATTTTCAAGTATATTCCTGGAAGTCAGTATTTTTGGGTATATTTTGGGTTACGTTATGGTAACACCATAGTAAATGCTCGTATTTGTGGTTCCCCCGAACGCGAACATGAAGACTTACCTCTCCGGATAAGGATTTAGTTTATAGATGTTATCTATGAGCAAAGATGAGTATGTTACAGATATGACAAGAAAGCGCCGTCGTGTAGTATTGTAATACTATCTGTACAATTATCAATCAATACGTAGTATAAATCAGAGTTGCAGGTCCTATGTTCGCCAAAAACTTTACAACTGCTGGACAGGTTCTAATGCGGTTTGCACCATTAGACAGAGAGTAATTTCCAAATTGCATACATTGAAATTCGTTGTGTTTCATGAATATCAGTCTACCCGGACGAATTCAGGACGGACCGATAGTGTATCTAAAATTTTCAATACAGCGTCTAGTTTTTGAGTTTTCAGTTGCATGAATAGGTAATGTCATAGATTTTAAAAGGTGATTTATCTCTGGTTCATTTGTATCCAAGAGTAATATAGGTACCTAATTATATATCATTGTCATTCTGTCATACTTCAATTAAATACAATGTATGTAGAATTTTATAGTGAAATTAAACCAAACATTCTGGTTTAATATAAATCTTTATTCTTCAATTTATTTCACTATAATACACGCCGTCTATTAAGAATACAATATGGAAAAATACTTGAAGCCGGAGAGATTCGAAGCGGACCCGCTCAACAATCAAAACGGTGCCATATGGTTGCATTGGAAAACAACATTTCAGAATTTCTTGAGCGCGGTGAATGCAACGGAAGATGAGGTAAAATATAAATTGCTCATCAATCTCATATCTCCCAACATTTATGAACATATAGCTCAAACAGGAACTTTTTCGTCAGCAATGTCGATACTAGATAGTATATTCATCAAACCAAAAAGCGAAATTTTTGCACGACATAACTTATCATCTCGTAAACAACAACAGAGTGAGACTATCGATCAATACCTGCAATCTCTGAAACTATTGTCGAAAGAGTGTACTTTTACAGCAGTCACCGCCATTCAATATGAAAACGAGTATATACGTGATGCTTTTATTTCGGGTCTCGCGTCTCCTGTTATTCGACAAAGACTTTTAGAGAATATGTCACTCAGTCTAGATGAAGCTCATAACCAAGCTCGAGCTCTTGAATCCACTCAAATCCAGTGCCAGAGCTTTAATCATCAACAAATTGCTTCTGTGCCTTCTACATCTAGCAACGCATCCCCACCAAATCGTAAGATTATACAGTCGACCAAACCACTTATTAATAAAGAGTCATGTTACTTTTGTGGAAACTCACGCCATCCCCGCCGAAATTGTCCAGCGTCACAGGCCACTTGCAAATATGGTCATTTTGCGAAGGTGTGCAGGAGTACCAATTTAGTAAACGCAGCTACCACTTCACCGGAAACATCAGAAAACAACGAGACGACATCTTGTTTGGTATTGGCAGCAAGTGGAATTAAGAAATGTACGATTTCTACTATCGTTAATGGAATTGCACTCTAAGCTCTCATCGACACAAGTAGTACGGCTAGTTTCATTGATGAAGAAATTATTGAACAGTTTGATATATTAACTAAGCCATGGGATCAAGACGTATCAATGGCAACTTCATCTCTTAAATCGCAAATAACTAAAATCTGCCCAGCCACGTTAAAATTAGGAAATCAATTCTTTCCTAAAGTATTGTTTCGAGTCATGCGTAATCTTTGCTGTAACGTCATAATAGGACATGATGTGCTAGAGGGTGTTTCTTCGAGTTCACATTTTTTTGACAGTTTTTATATGATTTCACTTTTTGGTTTAATTGGAAAGTTAGTGCATTCGAAAATTAATCTTTATTGGTGGCAGTGAGAATATGTAATTAAGGCATTGATGTTCTTGCTATACATATTGAGAAAAATAGCATCGAAGATATTTATAGAGGACTAGCGGACCCGACAGACTTCGTCCTGTCAAAAAGATTTGTAAAGTGGCAGTTTATTGTTCCTACTTGAAATGACATATGATGACATTAAATTTGTTTGACAGAACTAACGTCACTTTTTTCTTTTTTATTCATTTTTATATATAAGATAGCTGACCCGGTGAACTTCGTACCGCCTTATTATTGGAGGCATATTTAGTA
This sequence comes from Scirpophaga incertulas, assembly GCA_036419045.1. Classification (NCBI taxonomy): domain Eukaryota; kingdom Metazoa; phylum Arthropoda; class Insecta; order Lepidoptera; family Crambidae; genus Scirpophaga; species Scirpophaga incertulas. Next base: position 16,040,937 of record CM071629.1, on the reverse strand, counting down.
AGTCACAAACACACGACACAATACTTTTTTAATTTTATTGAAATTTGTTGCTTTTTGATTTTTAGGAATATTAAAGAATTATAGTATAGGTGCACAGCAAAGAGGCGTTTACATTTCAAGTGACATTTTACCATAGACAATAGGTTGGCACCCATCAAATATGTCAACACATTAATTATTTTTATATTTTGAAATTTAAATACTCGATGTTATAAGCAAAGTTGATATTATGTTGTCGATTCAAAAGTCTTGTTTTAATGCGTTCTTCAATTCGAGTGGAACTGAGAGTACAAATACCGTCAAATGTTTGACAGAAAGTAAGTGATCAACTTTTATATGGGAAAATGAAATTGTCGTCTTACTCTATCTTACTCGCAATTTTTCCTTATTTGCTCACCGTTTAGACCTACCCTGGACTACGACAAACATTTTAAAACCAAAATCAGCTCAATCGGCCCAGCCGTTCTCGAGTTTTAGCGAGACTAACGAACAGCAATTCATTTTTATATATATAGATGTTAATGACTTTATGTTGCCGGTAATGAAATTTGTATTGATACTAATGATTTTATGTTGCTGGGGATGACGATGAAAAAGGAAATAAATCAAAAGGAAATAATCTTTGATTTATTGTAGGATTTATAAACTTTTTTCTACATAATAATCAACATATTGCAACATGGTACTAATCAACGTAGTATCATATATTAATTGTCAATCAAGATGAAACAATTTGTTTAAACTATATGTAATCATTATTATTCTAATCTTCCCTATATCCTTCTAAGCCAGTATCGAATATGTATTATTTCTTAACCTAGGTCATATAGTTAACATATGTTTATGTTATAATAACATATTTATTCTTTGTATTTATGCATAATGTCTAATATCCTCTCCTGATCCTGTTAATATAATCCCTTCCGTGTCTCCTTTCTTCCCCTTACGTTTCCCTAACTTACTGTAAATGGCAAATGTACAAACTGTACGAAGCAAAAAAAAAAGAAAAATAAACAATCATCTGTGCCAAAGATTAATATATTAATTTATCTTATACAATACCCTCAAAGTAGTTCTATTTACTCTGAGACAATACCCTATGAAAAAATCACTCCCACGTGACATTGGCTGAATGCACAAACCGTGCCAAGCCACAAACCAATGAAGAAGAAGAGTAATATATACTACAGAATAATACAAATACTTGATCTGTGGAATGACTGTATCTGTGCTTCCACTATAATTAGTGGTAGGGTAAATAAGATTTGGCTAGATGGTTAAAAAAACCAAAGCCGTAAAACTTTTATAAAAAAAAATAATTTGTGGTTATAATACTAAGTTTATTTACAAAAAAATTATTTAGTAAAATTATAACTTAAGTAACGTTAAGTTTTACTACTTTATCATTTGTGTTAGCAATATAATGTAATAAAAATAATGTTCAAACTTATACTGTTAAAATGAACATGTATTAAAAGTGTATTGTCAAACACATCTATAACGTATAAAAATGTATCTTTCTAAGCTGAGCCCTGTGTCTATACATTTAAATTAACTAGAATAGTAGATTTCTTGAAAATTATGTTGTTTAACCGGAATTTTGCTAAACGGTCTATAAAAGTCTTGAATTTTTTTTATCGCTATAAATTACATAGAAACAAAAGTAGCCTGGGACTATGGGTACGTACCTTACAATATACTAAGACTTATAAATGAATTTTGAAAATTATTTAAATCACATTACTTTTCAGCGCGAGACTTTATATCTAAAAAAAAACTTTTAACTATTCCTTAATTCTTATTATGTTATATATTCTATATTATTACATTATAACTTTGTAAAGTAGCTTGAATCGTTCACATAAGTATAGTTAGATTTAAATTATTACCATTCAGCTTAAGTTATCTATTCTTAGATCTAAAAACAGGTTTGTAACACAATGACAACTTTTGTTTATTTACTAAAAACAAGTTCTTTCTTAATCAGTTTATATTGTATGGTAGTACACTTATTGCAGGCAGCTGTATTTATTTTTATTAAAGACAAAGCATAACCTCATATACACACATTCTGCTTTTGTTTCTCTTTAAGGTCTCTCTCTCTCTCTCTCTTTCGGCTCTAGATCATTTAATCCATACAATATTATTAGTATATATATATATATATATATACTAATAATAAAATTTTGTTTATATATATATATAATATATATATATATATATACTAATAATAAAATTTATATACAGGGTGTCCCAAGAAATAGTGTCAAGCATAAGTCCAGAGTTAGAGCACCTCTTGGAGTACCCGAATCACTCCCATGTATGTTCCGCGATTATTCGTAGTTTTCGAGTAATAATTTTTTTTCTGACTTTTTGAAAATTTTCATCCAAATGACTTAAAATTTTTAAATAAAAAAAAGTAGAACATATTTTAATGTTTTTCTTTTTGCTACTAAATCACCTTTAGTGCTTCTTTTATGTCCAAAATAATCAGCTTCGTAACTTTAGTGGAAATTTAGAAAACAGTAGTGTAAAGTCAAAATTTTAATGTTAGTGAATAATTACTTAAAAATTCATCTTTAAATTAAAAATCTAAACAGGCGAATTCATGGTTTCTAAGTATGTCTAAAAACTTCTCCAGACTCTCTGCTTTCATAATCATTTAAAAAAAGAAGGACTTAATAGGGCTACTTCGGCTTAAATCGGCCATCAAAGACAACAAGGTGAAAATTTCATAAAATTTACCAAATTCCTATCAAATGATAAAAAAATATCTGGTCTTTTTATAATTTCTAAGGTTCAGATTAATTACCCGAGTAATTATTGCCCGAGTGAGAGGATATGAAAGAGACCGCATTATTGCTATCTCTCACTCTCATTGGCGAAATGGATAACTGTAACTGAGGAATGATATTCTTTGTGACAAGGGGATGTAGTCCGAGCGCCTATTGTGTTCTGGCGCCAGTCGTTTGCCTGCTTTTGTTTGCGCCTACGTACGATACGCTCATTTGTGATTATTTGACGAACGGAATGTGTAGTAGTATAAGTAGTTCGTGCTCTCTTAATATTAAGAGAGCGCGAATGCTGTTAGCAAATAGCTTGTTTTATATAACGTCATCACTGTTTGCACAATATAAGTCAATAGGTACTAATCGTATGTAATTTGTACCAACATTTGAAAACAATCTTCCCTATATCAACTTCTTTGCATACTCAAAATGTAAAATATTTTTACGATTTCCATAAATATGCATAAAAATTTGCCATTAATACGTCACCACTTTTTGAAAGGTACCTACTCACAAGCAGCTTTATGTTAGTGATTTGATCACTAATGTTAATAGTTTATACTTAGTACCTATGTTATTTATTGATAATGCAATGCATAAGAATTAGGGCATGTGTATAGAAGACAACATATACATTATTTACTTTTTCATATTAATAACAATAAATAAAATAATTAATGTCAAGAATATTTTATAAATTTTCTCCCACAACTTGTACCTATATCAAAAATGTTTATTTTTTAGCATGAAGATATTACTACAGATATTAAATTAAAAATTGAAAATCATTGGTCCAAAAATATTGTATCACTTGAGAAATGTGATGAGAATCAACCATTTTATGTTCTGCCTATGTTTCCATATCCTTCTGGAAACTTGCACATGGGTCATGTACGAGTATACTCTATATCTGATACTATTGCAAGAATGTTCAAAATGCATGGTAAACATGTTATCCATCCTATCGGATGGGATGCGTTTGGATTGCCTGCAGAAAATGCAGCTATAGAACGCAACATTTTGCCACATCATTGGACTAGTACAAATATACAGGTAATGAAGAAGCAGCTATCGAGATTAGGCTATGATTTTGATTGGGAAAGAGAAATTTGTACTTCCGATCCTCAATATTATAAATGGACACAATATATATTTCTGCAGTTATTTGAAAAAGGCTTGGCGTATCAATCTAAGGTAAACATACTGTTACTTAAAACTAATCTGCAAATTCAAAGTTTAACATTTTTTACAGACCTTTTTTGCAATATAATGAATATGATAGTAATGTCCGAAGCTTTACATGATTTGTTAAGACTGACAGCAGTGTACTGCATTAGATTGATAATTACGTAATCATCCTCCATACTTTGCAATACTATCAATTATTATAGAACTCATTTTGAAAGGTATTGACATGCCGTTTTTGTACACTACTACGTTAAGGGCCCCCCCTTGGGGGGGGGGGTGTTTATAATGAAGGCAACCACAGTAGACAAATTTATTTAAGAAGATATTCTCAGGGTCAAAAATATGTCATCTCCCGGTTGCGAGTTTTCCAATTTCCAAAAACCGTTGTTAGCCGTGTGATATGGAGGCCGGAGTTCAGCAGGAACCTCAGGGTCAGAGACAATATATATACTTTATGCCTTAGCCGCAAACCGGAATGAACATTCATTGAAGAAAGACAAATTCCAAATTAAAATTTAATATTTTTTTTTAATTGCAAAATTTAATACATTATTTATGGCCAGACTAAGTATAATTGCACATATTCCATAATGTTTGTATTTTACACAGACACACATATTAGGTGATCCCAACATGTGTCTTAATTAGGAAACCAATAATTTCCAATAAAACGTATGTTAATTATATCTTTATTTTTTAGGCAAATGTGAATTGGGATCCTGTAGACAAAACCGTATTAGCTGACGAACAAGTAGATGAATTTGGATGCTCCTGGAGATCAGGAGCTAAGGTGGAATCGAAAATACTTACTCAGTGGTTTATTAAGACTACGAAATTTGCTAAAGAATTATATGATGGGTTAGATAGTGAAAAACTAGAAAGTTGGAGAGACATTATAAAGCTGCAAAGACATTGGATAGGAGAATGTAATGGAGTAGTGGTGACTTTTAAATTAAAACTAGGTGATCTAATTAAATCATTAGATATTTGGACTAATGAACCTTTTCGTTTTATCCATGGGCAATTTATAACCATGAAGAAGAATAATGTACTCATACAAGAACTTTGTTCTAATATTAACGAATCTAAAAAAATTACATGTTACAACCCCATCACAGGTTTCGAAATGCCTATTTATATTACAAATGATAGTAACTATCCACCTGGAAGAGATGTACATATTTGTTCTCCGTGTACTGACGAGAAAGATCTTCACGTAGCTCAACAATTAAATATTTCATTGAATAAAATTACACTTGGTGATATTGAAAAAGATAATCAACTTTCAATAGATATTGCAAAGCAAAAAAATGTTGGTGGATATGCAGTTAATTCTGAACTAAAAGATTGGCTCATTTCGAGGCAGCGTTATTGGGGAACACCAATACCAATAATACATTGTGATAGTTGTGGAGCTGTTCCAGTTCCTTATGAAAATCTCCCTGTGATTCTCCCCCATTTTGATTCAGGTGTCCAAATATTAAATAGGTTGTCAGATTGGGCAAAATGTACTTGCCCAAAATGTTTCAAAAAAGCTAAAAGGGAAACAGATACCATGGATACTTTCGTAGATTCTTCATGGTATTATTATAGATTTTTGGATCCTGAAAATAAAACAAAACCTTTTGATTATTTAAAACTTACCGGTAGGACCCCTGTTGACATTTACATTGGTGGGAAAGAGCATGCTGTTCTACATCTCTATTATGCACGTTTTATGAGCTATTTTTTGAATTCACTGGGATTGACTCCAACTGCTGAACCTTTCAAAAAGCTAATTGTTCAGGGAATGGTAATGGGACAGTCTTATAAATTAAAATCGTCAGGCAAATATATTCCACCAGAGTATGTTGAAATAGAAGGCAAACAATATAAGGAGAAAAATACAGGAGAACCAGTAATTGTACAGTGGGAAAAAATGAGTAAGTCCAAACATAACGGAGTAAATCCTGAAAGACTTTTATCAGCATATGGGTGTGATACAACGCGCCTTCTTATACTTGCTGATGTTCCTCCAGAAACAAGCAGACATTGGTCCGATGATAGTGAGTACAGCAATTCTTCTTTACAATACATAAGTGTCCGAATTAAATATAGATGAGTAGGGTTCACACACTACAAACAATCATTTCCTTATATCTCTTATTCCGTTAACAATATGGTTACCCACGATGTCTTTTACTAAGTGTACCTTCTGCTTCATAACGTTGACTGAGAAAGATTTCACTGATCGCCGTGAATTGAGTGTCCAGTATGGAATGTCAAACAAGGAGTTCATATCAACGGCTTAGTTATTCAACTTAGTTTTTGTTTTTAAAAAAGTATTGTTATTTTCATTAACTAATTACAAATATGTATATAATTAAATCAAACAATTGTAACAGTAATACAATTTTATCAGGATAAGTGTCTATAAAAAGTATGCATAACACTGTTTAACAAGGATTGTAATAAAATAATGTGAAAGGATTGTAATAAAAATTATTCATACTACATATAATAATGGATAGTTTGTTTTGCTTTTGATGCGTGATTGCTATTCGTTAGCCTGCAGGAGGCAAAAGAAGCAGGGCAGACTACAGGGCCATACCACTAAAGGACGTCATCAGGCTGTTGAGCATGATGGACTTGACTCATGGTGGGGTTCTAACATTAGACCCATTTGTCGTAAAATAAGCTCCGTTTATAATTCCTCCGCAAGTGTTAGTAGGACTGTTGTCATCAGCGCGATATTTTTGCCTATATGACAACTACCACGGTCTATCTGCGATTCGCAGTCGCATGAAAAGCGTTTTATTGTTTCACGCTCTTTCATGCAGAATTTACAACTGTCTGAATCCTAAGTTCTATATTGTAGAGATTTCTGTGCAACTCACAGTCACTTTTGAGTGTAGCGATATTTACCTATTTAGTTTTATTATATCAGCAACATTGGCTGAATAACCTTTTATTAATACTTTCAAATGATCTTGCCCCGGTGTTTTCCGCCGGAGCAAGCTTGATTTTTTGTTGCTCATTCGAGTGTTTATAAGTCTGGAATTTTGAGATCTAGCCACCTATGATATCTGTGTTCTGGGCACTCGTATAAGTACAACAGCGTTCTTCTGTCCCACGGTGTTTAAGCGTCATATGAAGTTTTGCTTTGGAGTACCCTTGGAAATTAGAATAGAATGAGACTTTGAGATTCAAGTATTTCAGGGTATGAGTCGGGTGATGGGTGCCCATGAAACGAGGACCACTTCTTACCACCCGCAATCTGATGGAATGTTGGAACGGTTTAATCAAACTTTGTGACAAGCAGGCAAAATGATTGGGATAAGCACAGCCATCCGTTTCTTATATCATTCGGAACCTCAAATCATGTAAGTACTTCCGGTGACAACAGTTTTTGCAAACTTTGGTCGAGAACTATATTTGCCTGCAGCTGTAATCACTGGGATGCTCGCGCAGTATAACCCAGTATGCCAACGACTTGCGCAACAAGATAACGATATTTATGTAGGATGTCAGACAATCGGGTCAACAGATGTCTGATAAGTGTGGCTACACAATCCAGTCCGCAGTAAAAGGACTCCGAAACTTCAAGCCAAATGGAATCAACCGTATCGAGTTGTGACAAAAATCAACGTTGTCCTACCGCGCCTTCATGTATGAAGGTCCAAGAGACGCTCCGAAGTTTGCTTATGTCGATCAACTGGCGCGATATTACGGGGCGGATAATGCGCAGGACGAGCATGTTTTGGGAGCGGACAGTGTTGTGCCATGGAATCAATAATGTTATTCTCGAACACTTAGGAAGAATCGAAATCCTTCCATTATATCGTAGAAGCGATTCAAGCACATCAAATTTTCTGGAAGACTGTAGAAAGTTCAAAGAATATTGTAGAATATTCGGGAAAGGTACCGAGCCCTATATCGGTAGCGCCCTCTAGTGATGACTAGCGGAGTTAAAGATTATATATATATATGTATATATAATTGTATATATATGTATATGTATATATATATATATATATATATAATTGGTTGCACTTCTTCATGTGACGCGCTACCGCGATATTGGTAGAATCTTATTCTAGTAGATTCGGTGGAACTAATAAGCAGAACGTCTTGACCGACAGAGAGATAACAAACTCAACAGGACATCGAAAATTATATTGAGGATTTACGGCTGTACCAAAGGATTCGGTCAGCGGGATTTTGGGCTGAGCGAGGGCTGAGGAAAATATTTTTTTATATCTAACTTTTTTATATCTAACTAAAAATGTCCAGATTATTTTTTAGTGTCTGCTACAACCTTTATATCTAGAACCAATAATCCATTGTTGTTATCGGTAGCGACGCTGCACTGCACAGTATCGACAGTTTTCAAAAAATAACCAATATCCGAGGGCTTTATATTTGTCGGTCTGTTACGTGAACTACGTGAATATACAATAATGTAGTGAACATCAGTTAAAGTAAATTTTATTTCATAGCTGCACGGATTCAAATATAGTGCCTCTACTCCAATAAAATTTCATTACTTTCAATATTTATTTATTTTGTACTTGCAGCTTTACCGGGGATTTTAAATTGGCAACGGCGATTATGGTTAACAATGAGAGAATTTTTGACCATTAGAAAAACTTTTGATCCGAGTTCTACGAAACTACCAGAAGAAGAGTTTAAAAGATACGAACATAAAATTTGGGAAGCTAGAAATTACTTTATTGCTACTACTACTTACCATTTTAAACATACACATAAATTAAGTGTTGGCATTTCAAGATTACAAAGTCTAACTAACACACTGAGAGTAAGACACATTTTACATCTTACTTTTAAGATTAGAATAAACTAGTAATAGTTTCTTGGTTGAACATTTTAATCAACTAAGTATTGTAATGTTTTAATCAGTATCTGATCAATTTGTGTGATGTTCTACAGGAATTTTTGAAAGCTTTTACTTCATATTTTCAGAATAATGTGCCACGGGAAGTTATAGCCAAAAGTGAAGAATTTGAAATAGCATTAGCTACTTTGATAATTATGTTAGCTCCAGTTGCTCCACATTTTAGTTCGGAGTTGTGGTCTGGACTACGTTCTGCTCCGAACAGGATTAGCAACGACTTATTTGCTTGGAACAAAAATGTAGTGGAACAATTATGGCCAATCGTAGATGACTGTTTTAATTTGTCATTTCAATGTAAGGTATGTAATGAATAGTAATGATTGATAACCACAGTTGTCTAATCTATTTAAAAAAACACATTTTTGCCTTATTCTTGTTCAGGTACGGTTAGCGTATGAGTTTTGAAGCCTGTTTTAAGTGCAGAACTTGGTCAGTGTGTCTACCGTGTGTAAACATTCGTTTGTAGTCACACTCGACAGCGTAAATTTTTCTTTGAAAAATGACTACGCCCGTAGCGGAAATTAGATTGATTTTACATTAGTTTTTAAATATGACTTCTATAGTTTACTGAACATCAAATAACTGTTGAAAAAGTAAGCAAACTCATGGTAAAGACAGTGTTCTCAAAATTATTAAAAATATCCGTATGTCCATTAATATTATTTAGATGTGCGCCAGCATAATTTAGTGTGTCCCACTACGTCTCAATCTAATTCTATAATAATATAGTTGTAAATTTTCTTACTAGCTCATTCGTATATATTATTGCGTGTAAAAAAAAAAGATATGAAGTGCCACTAGAAAATTGTCAAGTCAACCTTTCGCTTGCTTGTAGTAATGCGTTTATGTCATACTTATATTAAGCATTCAATTCTAAAAAGTTTGTTATTTCAAACTTTTCGTAAGATAGATTATAACTAAATTATATATAACTTCGCCTGGATAACACTGATATGACATTACATCTTAATCTCAAAAAACGACTTGCACTATAGGTGTAAGGTGTAGATGACGGTTCAGGTTGATAGTCTGCTTGCTTGCCAGTATAGTTGTATAAAAACATAAACAATTCTTTATTGTATAGATAGTAAATTCAAACTACATACATTATTTTTTCAGGTCGACGGAGCAGATAGATGCGACTTAAAAATGAAAGCAATGCACCTTAATAATCTCGACTCGAGTCAGGCCTTGAATATTATGATTAAAGAAGAGTCAGTCGCAAAACGTATAAAAACAGGCATATTGAAATCAAAATTCCATTTATATCCTGGATGTAGAGCAATATTGTATATTTATACCAATCGACAAAATCATAAAAAACAATCAAAAAAAGTAGATATTACAGAATAAAAAACATATAATTTTCATACGAATTTTCATTTTAAAGTAGATTTTGACATACTTTATTTTTATCGTGGGTAAATATATTTCCTCACTAAAAGTGATCGTCTGTCCTCCCAATAGTCTGAAATTAACCTTATACCAGATTTTATCAGAATTGATTCAGTCTTTTTTTGATAAATTTACTTTTCCCGAGTCTCAAACCATTCCCGTACCTTCATCATCTATAATAGTAAATGAGAACTTCATAAACAGTCGTTGTCAGTTTGATGTGATTACCTTGTAAAGAAGATATCTTTTCATATTTGAAAATTGATTGCTTGAGTTTATCCTGCTGAAGCTATAATTTTGTGTTTTTGGAAAGAAGCAAAGTTCTACTCTATGTTTGAGACATATTTTTACAGGTATATGTAATTACAATACTTAAAGTTGAGGTTAATCTAATGATTAATAGTGTTTCTAAAGCAAGGGTTCATGTGTCTATCTATCTTAGGGGCCGGGGTGGCTACCGTGAGGTGCCAACGCACTTCGACCCATTATGGGTTGTCTTTTGTGCTACCCCATTAGTTCCTACTTCTTAATGTCGTTAGGCAGTTACTTGACCACCGTCAGTCCAATCAATCGTGCTCAAGAGCCTGATTATGTCCCTTGGTGGCATTACCCTAAAGTCGTTGGGTTTTGGGTATCCAATCCCTATCAACCTTTGCCTACTGCCGGCCAGAGCATCGCAGTTGCACAATAGATGTGTCATGCTCTCTTCCTCGGTCTTGCAGGCCCTGCATAGATTGGTCTCAGTGAGGCCCATCTTGTGCAGCATAGTTCTAGTACCAAAGTGTCCTGTAAGGGCACCAAGCATCAGGCGGGTGTGGAGCCTACTTGAGCTCAGTGTGAATCTCAGCCAGTTTTCTGAGCCCATAAAGAGCTTGGCGTGCGTCATTCCCTGTAGGTTATTCCATTCCTCCTTTTTAAGTACCAGGTGTTTGATTGAGTTGGCCAATACTTGCCAAGATAAAGTTATTGCCAATGTCATTAGAAAAGATTTTTATATTGATGATCTTGTAACCGGGGCTTCTTTTAAGTCAGAATTAGAACACATCTATTTAAACGTTACCGACGTACTTAAGTCTGCTTGCTTCCCACTTAGAAAATTTCGCACTAATTGCCCTAGCATATGCATTAATACGGCGGAACATCAAGAATTTAAAACCCTAAATGAGCAAACCAACATGTTAGGTGTAAGGTGGACGCCTATAATTGACACTTTACATTTCCAAAATAAGATAGATATAGTCCCTACAATTCATGTAACAAAAAGAATAATCATTTCAAATATTTGTAAGCTGTTTGACCCATTAGGATTAGTTTCTTGTAGCATTATTATAGTTAAGATACTGCTTCAGCAATTGTGGAGCGCTAAACTGGACTGGGATGATCCAGTGCCGGATAATTTTGTAAAAATATGGTCCAAATTCCTACACTATTTACCATGTCTATCAAAAATTGTAATACCACGATGTGTACTTAATATTGACTCTCAGTTACAGTTTATTGAGCTACACTGCTTTGTAGACGCTTCACAGCATGCCTACGGTGCCTGTATCTATGTGCGTTCGATAGATAATCAAGGTAATGTTATAGTAAGGTTACTGTCCGCAAAAACTAAAGTTGCACCGATCAAAAAACTTACTATACCACGACTTGAGTTGTGTGCCGCATTGCTGGGAGCAAAATTATCACACAAGATTTTAAAAATTATACCAAATTCAGTCGAAAGAGCGTACATATGGACAGATTCGACAATCGTACTTGCGTGGCGAAAAACTCAAAAGAAGTTAAATGCTTTTGTTCGAAACAGAATAATTCAACTAAATGAACTCACGTCTAAGTTTGAATGGAATCATGTTCCCACTGAGCTAAATCCTGCAGACCTAGCTTCTAGGGGTGTAGACCCACAGCATTTGCAGTCTGCAGACATTTGGTGGAACGGACCCTTGTATTTAAAAGAATGCAAAGAAAATTGGCCAAAGCCACCTATCAATATATCTACCGATTTACCAGAAGTCAAATCGGAATCAATTTCAATTAAAGCTTTCATTACGGTTCATCCAATTGTTGACTTTGATAAGTGGTCCAGCTTCAACAAATTAAAAAGAGTGTATGCCTTTGTGTTGCGATTTGTAAACAATTGCAACACAAAAGTACAAAAACTATCAGGACCTCTTCAAGTTGATGAATTTAACCGCTCTTTAGTATTATTAGTTCAAGTCAGTCAAAATGAGTCATTTTCAAAAGATATTGAAACAATTAAATTAAATAACAAACTAAATCATAAAAGTAAGTTGTTGTCTTTGAATCCGTTCCTTGACACAAATAATATATTACGAGTGGGTGGTCGTATTCAAAATTCGAATGTACAGTATGACAAAAAACATCAAATTTTATTAGATGGTAAGCATCACCTAACCAAGTTAATTATGGAACACGAGCATGTGAGATTATTTCATGCAGGTCCCCAGCTTCTGTTGGCGTCAGTGCGCGAGAGGTTTTGGCCACTTCAAGGTCGACAGCTTGCTCGTGCTGTTGTTAGGAAGTGCATGGTGTGTACACGTGTAAAAGGTTCGACATTACAACCCCTTATGGGTAATTTACCAAACGTAAGGCTCACCCCAGACTATCCTTTTCATTCGTCTGGCATAGACTTTGCCGGACCGTTTATGATTTCGTCTCGCAGAGGGCGGGGAAATCGCATTAGTAAGGCGTACTTATGTATTTTTGTTTGCCTGATCACAAAAGCTGTTCATTTAGTGCTAGTTAGCGACCTCTCAACCGAGGCATTTATTTTGTGTTTACGCAGATTTGTTGCACGTCGAGGCAAACCATATGCAATATATTGCGACAACGGTAAAAATTTTGTGGGTGCTAATAACGAGCTGGGAAGAGTCTTACAATCCAGTCGTCAATCAGTTTCGGATTACGCTGCCAATGAGGAAATAAGGTTTATTTTTTCTCCCGCCTATTCACCACATTTTGGTGGTATATGGGAAGCTGGCGTTAAGTCAGCGAAATTTCATTTGAAACGCGTAGCTGGTAATACTTCCCTTACATTCGAGGAGCTCTCAACACTTTTTACACAAATAGAGGCAATCCTAAACTCCCGACCTATTTCTCCTCTCTCGTCTGATCCCATAGATCTTAATCCATTAACCCCAGGACACTTTCTTGTTGGCCGTTCACTGATGTCAGTTCCGTCACTACCAGCATCTGCACTAAGACCAAGCAGATACAAGCAGATCGAGCAGCATCGACAGCAATTCTGGGACAGATGGAGCCGGGAGTTCATGGCTGAGTTGCAGAACAGAACAAAATGGCAGAACAAGCAACCCAATATTCAAGTCGGAGACCTAGTAACACTGAAAGAAGATAACGTCATGCCTCTACACTGGCGTATGGGTAGAGTCACTAAGTTGTACCCGGGCAAAGATGGAGTGTGCAGAGTAGCGGATGTCTACACTTTAAAGGGAATTATAAAACGAGCAGTAAATAAGATGTGTCTACTACCTACTATGGAACAAGATAACCAATAAGGATTTTGAAATCAATGTTTCAACGCCGCGCAGGATGTCTACGCCCGAGCGTCCCGACATTATACGGAGAAGAACGAAGGCGCGCGACGACAGGCGCGAACGCAGTTGTCAAACGACACAGAGACAAATCATCAGGGATCGGCGCCACTTGCGTACTATATCTATCAATTCAATTAAATTATCAACCAAATACATATAATCTTGTTTTCATCATTAACACGGGGCTTGATTTTAATTTAATTACACATTCTGGGCGGCTTAGCTCACAGTCCTCCTTTTGTTTCAATTGTTAGAAAATTATTGACGTACCTTTTTCCCGTCGCCACTTGTATAATCTGCCTTTGTATGGTGCTTCATACAGGCTCGTACACGCACCGTAATGAACAGACTACCAACACGTCTACTCTCGCCAGTGGCTCTCGTATTACTGCACAGACTACTTAGAGATACTATGTATTACTGACATGGTGCGAACGAGATGCTTGTACGAATGAATGAATGAATGGATGAATAAATGCATACACTATAATGGCCACTTGTAAATATAAAAATAAATTATAAGTTTAACATTATTAAATAAATATAAAATAATTTATAGACATTACCAATTTATACTCATAAAAATATCTTTAAAATTTTACTTGCCAAATTGTTAATGTTTCTAACCCAAAAACAATACTTATCTTGTTCTTGTTGTGCTATTGTAAACTTTTGTTATCAAATAAATACAATGAGTGCGGAGGTGTATTAATAATAAATACGAACATAATGTTAGGCGGTACTTCTGAAAAAGTAAGCCGTCTAAAAATATAATATTTTTAATAACTTGTTTGAGATATAAGACTCCTGGCATCACTGAAGATATGAAAAAGACCACACCAATACTTTCCTTGAGGGCGACAGATGAGATTGGATAGCTAAAATAATTTCGTGATACTGCATTGATTGAATGCATTAAAAAGTAACTTATAGTTTTTTACTTAGTAAGCAATAAAACCAGAATAGTTATGTCCTGTCTTCGATTCCAGCTCTAATATCGTCAGTGACCGTAAGGAGGGCACAAGTTGTGCAACTCGGTTCAAAGCCAGACTGAAAAGTGTTCAGGATGGAGTTCAGGTGTATAAAGGAATAAATGTTTATACACGCACGTCTAGCACTGTAGAAAGGTAAGGATCTTGTAGGGGATCAAATTACCATACACATTTTAATCTTCAATATATATCTATTTAAATATACAAGATAAAAACTTAAACATAAAACATTACAAAAACCCTTGCACTACAATTTCGAATTCAACAATCAAAAACTCAATGCCAAACACCTTTGCTTTTTTACAACCTACCAGAGACAAAACTTCAACCTCTTCAACAAAGGAAGTATAGAAATGGCGGGGTTACTGATTGAGGAGAATTGGATTTGGAGTTTTGGGAAATAGAATTATTAAAGGCAATAATAACATTATTAAATAATTGCTGTATTATATAGTGTAAAGGTTTAATCTAAAGCATATTATTACGTAAGGGTTTGATTCCCTTTGCTTTGCCTCATCAGGGAGAATGTATAAAAAACGTTGTGACAGATAATTGACGTGCAATTGACTGACAGCAATCAAGCAATAATTGTATTGTATTATTTTCTGGATGCCTTATCTGTTTCAATGATTATGAATGGATTATTTCAAACGTAAGTAAAGATAAAACACGATAAATAAATATGAAAATAATACTAAACACAATCAAAGTCATAAAACTTTCTGTGTATCTTATTTACTTTCACTTATTACTTTTTTTCACATATTATGAATTTGTATTTTATTTGTGCGGAATCTTAAATCAAACTATAACTATAATTACTAGTAATTTGAAGCATGAGTGTTATTTATTGTGATCATGTCAGCTATGGAGTGAGTTCACATCTTTATTATATAGCAACCCAGAATGGTTGACTAGTTATACTAACTTAAGTTAGTAAAGCAAGGCACAACTTTCTGTAGGCCCGAAAAATCTGTAACATTATTTGTGAACACCTACACATTGCATTAATGTAATATGTAATCCTACCACAAGGCTTAACACACAAGACAGTAAAAAACAATCAGTTAATCTATTAGCTATGTAGCACACAATTTTATATTTTTTTTGGTGGCAGGTGAGCAACTGGCTCACCTGATAGAAAGTAGTAACTATTGCCACATATATATATAAGTAACAAAATATATATATACAAGTAGGATTGCCAGGTTGCCAAACCTAGTAGCCGGACAGACCAGCCAGTTTGGCCACACATTTGGGTAGGAAGGCCGGACACCCTTTGTCTCAGTATTAATTGGTACGACATAGAAATTGTATGTAAAATCAAGATTCTTTTTTTATTATCATAAATCTTGTTTAATTCTAAAGATATTTATTATTATAAATAAAATGGAATACCAAATCAGTCTTAGGAAAGTACTTTATTATTAATTAGTCAAATAGTCATCAGTTAAAATTAAATTCTAGATACTTCAACATTTATCATCAATGTAACTGCGCTCGGCCACTCTCGTTTACAAAATACTCTCTCGTTTGAGAAATGTAAAAAGCCTAACAAAAGCCAGACACACTATTTTGGCCAGACACGCAATCAAAAAGCCTACCTATGTCCGGCTTTATCCGGACGCCTGGCAATGCTATATACAAGATATCATCGAAATTGACATAAATAATATTAAGCATGTGATTAGCAAGCAGTTCCAATCAATAAAGCCCAAGAAAGACTGTAACTAAGTGCTCATTGCAGAGTTTACACATGTAGAAGAAATAAATGTAAAAATCAAATATGTTTTTTTTAATCATGCCTAATAGAAAATGATGATGTGGATCAAAGATAATATATGCTCTTCTATGTGATATCTGTTCACTCTGATCATAAAGGATAATAATGCTTTTTTGTGGAGGCCATATGCTCAGTGAGGAGAGAATGAAAAATGCCTAATTATCTGGCTCTACCTGTCACTAAACATCACCTTTCTTACAGTTTTGCCACAAAATGAAAATATGGGAATTTAAAAACTGTGGTAACAAAGAACCAGGCTTACATTGCAGTCTGTAACTCCTACTGCTAATAGAAAACTAATGCTAAGTCTTTCCATTATAATCTTAGAAATAAACAATGCAGAAGCTAACTATGAAATGCATCATTTGCTTAAACCTCTGTCATGACAATTCATTCCAGAATTTCGAAAGCCAATGAGCACCTCACCACCATCCAAAGAAATCAAACCCTCCAATTAGTTTAATAAACTATAATACAGTCTAACTGAAAAAGATTATTCAATTTCTTCTGAAATTAATTCTGCAAGTTTCCCATCCCTCTGGTGAAAAGCTTTTGTTCACCCACTTCCAAAGGCTCCAAATCCAAATCTTTCTTATCTTGAGGCATGTGTTCTAAAACAGATATCTGCTTGTATCTACTAAAACTACTGAGACCTATGCAGTTTGGGTTTAAATCAGGTCATGGTATGTATTCAGCTCTCCTAAAGGTGACTAAAGGGATATAAGGACTGGGATTGAGCACAGAAAGGTAAGTGTTGATTCTTAATGATTTTGTAATGCCTTTAATGTGGTGAATCATAAAATCTTATCAATAGGGTAGATGACTACAACTGATTATGGCCGTTTTTATACTATAATTATATCTATATCTCATGAAACTATGTCAATATAGAAATATCAGTTTAATTATTAATTTATATTGTTTTTAGATTTCTAAAAAATGAGCAATTATTATTTACGTTATTGTAATGAAACGAACACATTTCTAACATGGTCACATTAAATGTAACATTTTTTATATAGAAAGTATACCTATAAACGTACAAATAACAAAGTTATTTTAAAATTTGTTTATTCGCTCATAGAAATTAGGCGAGTTTACTTAGTTATGACGTCACGATTGCAGTGTTTTTAGTATGGAGTGTTTTTGAGCGACCCGCGACAGCGCCGCGAACATGTCGATGTATCTTCAAAAGTAATAGGTGCAGGTGTACTGTTGGTTCTACAATATTTCTCACTTAAAAGAGTACTCTTATTATATATTGATTTTAAAAAAATGTTGTCTACCCAATTCTAGCTATAGTTTTCTTATGAGGATATTGAGTGGTTTTTATACCTTCAGGGACAAAGGCAGTCAGTTATTCAGGATGATTCGTTTTCCTCATGGTGCAGTCTTGTACCTGAAGTCCTTTAAAGTGGCATTTTATTCTCAATTTCTCTTTCAGTTTTAATAAATTCTGTACTATATTCGTAACAACCCAATTATTTTATATAGCATCAATACGTAGACATGTCTGTCCAGAAAGATTTTTATTATTTCATTATTCTTTTTCTAGCAGTTAACTGATATGCACAGACCTTAACCAAGTGCATATTAAGTATAGAATTGTGAGAGTTTTAGGAATGGGATGTGTATCAGTTTGTGAGACATATATGTACTAGTAATAATGACCTTTTGTAGCAATGTAATTGTATCTGTTGACAAGTTGAGGGTTCACAAGGGTTGATGTAACTGTTTTGGAATTACATCTCTTTTTGGAGGTGACCGATGCTGATGATTTTGTAGATTTTGATTTAGTAGTTTGATTGGGAATATATTGTTCAGAATATATTCTATAGATTGTGTATGCTTGAAATTACATATAAATATCCAGTCTTTGATGTTTTATTAGTAACTGTAATATGATGTTTATTACAATATATGGTGCGGTCAGTACGAGGGTTGCCTTTTAAGTTGTGTGGTTTGCCAACCTCCAGCAATTATAAAAAAATTCTTGACAAATTCATTATAAAGCAAATGGATGTTATTGTGGGAGTACCTTAATATTTATATTAAACAGGTGTGATAATCGATTTTTGTATATTTCGGAAAAAAAACTCCTTTTGCAGAAGAGAGATTGCAAATATGAGTAATCACTGGTATATCAGCATCTAATTATGTGGTTTTAGAAGTCTGCTAGAAATCTCATCGATTCCAACAGCACAGCTATCCATAAGGTTCGTCACTAGATCTTTAAGCTTAGATTCATCAACAAGAAGAAGAAACTACTTGCCTCGACGTGATGGTAGACAGCAAGCACCGGGATGGGGTTGGTTTCCTCTTCGGCTTAGATTCGAGGATTATATTTTTTTGCTAAAATTTCTATATCTTCCGGATACTTTTTGATTTTTTAATAGATTATTTTTATTAAGCAAATATTTCTGGCGTGATTCCAGGTCTTGATGATTTTTTACGCTTTGTATACGGAAGTGTTTTCTTTGATCACCATTATCTTCTTCGCTAGCATCAGTCATTCGGTGTAAAGTGTCAAAGGCGTCCTAACGTATTGTTTAGGCTAGTATGGTTAGTATAGTATGTTATAGAGGGGATGAAAGGACCTTTATTAACTCTATACTATCCGCTACACTATTGTGGTTAGTAATTTACAATCAGATACAAGACAACTTACTTCATCATTCAATTTTATAATTACATGTCTACACCGGACCGGTTGTGAATATGAATGTTCTGTCCAGGCTGTATATTGTATGTATTTGCGGTTTAGGTAATTCTTTGATTGTTATTCATTAGAGTATAGACTCTAGGCCATAGGGTAATATTTCTATGGTTATGTGATATGTAAGCTTACAGAGAAAAATGTACAGAAAAAAAGGCTTAGGCAAGGAATTCCACTTCTTAGCTGTTCGTAAGGGCTATTAAAAATAAACAAATCGCTTAGATCGAACTGTACGAATATTAACAACATATGGGCTCCCCGTCATTACCGATGGCACGGAAAATACGTCGTTTCAGGGAATCAACAATGTCGATCTCATATTTTAAAGCTTCTGTCCGCGGTGGTCGCAGTTCCACTGCGTTTTGTTGAGAATATAACATTCAATTTGCTCAACTAACATACGCATTTAATTCTAATATTTATACACACAAATATTCTCTCATACAACTATAAAATTCTATCTTCATGATATTTAATAACACCAGTCTCATTGTTTCAGATATTTTTTGTTAAGGTTTGCAAAAATATATCAAATTTTATAATGTTATTAGAAATATCCTGTGAATAATGCAGGCCAAAAAACGCTATGTAATTTTTTTCGTATCTTGTGGTGCTTTGATATATGGATTTTATGGTGGTTTTAAATTTAATTCTGAATCAGTTCAAAGTAGTCTTCGGGAACAGTTACCAACTTTTGCATCATTTGATGACTTAACAGAAACACAGTACCTACAGAGACAACCAAGATTAAATTCGAAACCATGTCGAATGGAAACATGTTTTGATTTTACACGATGTGGTGAAGATCCAAAAATCTATGTATATCCTACCGAAGGCACTGTGAGCCAATCTTACCGCAAAGTATTGACAGTTATTAGAGAATCACGTTATGCTACGAAAGATCCCAATGAGGCATGTTTATTTTTACCAGCCGTTGACACATTAGATGCTGATCATCTTTCTCCTGAGCATGTTGCAGATGTTGGTACAAGATTACCTCAGTTACCATATTGGAAAAATGGTAGAAATCATCTAATTTTTAATTTATATGCCGGGACATGGCCTGATTATGCTGAAGAGGCTTTGGGTTTTGACCCTGGTGATGCAATTTTAGCACGTGCAAGTGCATCAGAAACAGTTTTTAGGGAAGGATTTGATGTATCGTTGCCTCTATTTCATAAAGAACATCCCGAACGGGGTGGAGTTGCTCCAGCTGCAACCGCAAATCTTTTTCCTGCCCCACGCAAACATTTGTTGGCATTTAAAGGGAAGCGATATGTCCATGGTATTGGAAGTGAAACTAGAAATTCACTATGGCATTTGCATGATGGTGCCAGTCTTGTTTTGGTCACGACATGTCGCCATGGCAAATCTTGGAAACATTTAAGAGATGAAAGATGTGATGAAGATAATCAAGAATATGATAAGTAGGAATAATCATGTATATGACTCAGTTATTTTTAACCATACAATACGTTATTTTTTACGTTATATAACTTTATTACAGGTTTGATTACGAACAACTGTTAGCAAATTCTACGTTTTGTCTAGTAGCAAGGGGTAGACGACTTGGTTCCTACAGATTCCTTGAAGCATTAGCTGCAGGTTGCATTCCTGTGTTACTAAGTAATGGTTGGCGTCTGCCTTTCGATGAGCGTATTGACTGGCGCCGTGCCGTGATATGGGCAGATGAACGACTATTATTGCAGGTATCATATTTTTATGTATATAAATTGACTTGCATTAGCTTAGTTTTTTATTTAATTTAATATAATGTTCAATCACAGGTTCCTGAACTTGTACGATCAGTTCCCCCGGAACGTGTATTGGCTCTGAGACAACAAACACAACTATTGTGGCAGCAATATTTTTCTTCTATAGAAAAAATTGTCTACACGACGATTGAGGTAATACAAAGCTAGAATTAAGAATACATAAATGTACAATAGCACTTAAATGTTCATCCAAGATTCTTATTTATATGATTCATATATTTTCTAGATTATTTTTGAACGAATATCTGCCTATAAAGCTTCGCGGCATCGCGAGGCGCTTATTTGGAACAGTTCTCCCGGCGCGCTAGGAATCCTCGCTTCTTACGGTGATTCTAGGGCACAGCTGCCTTTCACTGTGACTGCTCCGAAGGCCCCTCTCGCCCCGGAGTTACTGCCTGCGCCTCTTCCCGCTCCAGCTGTACCACTTATATCACCACCTCCTACAGCCAGTGACACGTACACTGCATTACTGTACGTTCAAGTCACTTCGCCGGCATTACACAAATTACTTGCTAATATAGCCAGTAGCGAGTTTTGTGAAAAGGTAACATAACAATTTCAAAACAACTCTTCTAAACGTAATCTTTGGATTATATTGCACTGAGTGAACAAAAAAACATTTGTTTTTATAGGTCGTTCTGGTGTGGGACAGTGAACGAGCGGCTCCATCATTAAAGTCACTAACGAGGGTAGCAGGCGACAATCGTGAACCACTACCAGTTTTAGTAATAGACGCCACAACTCATTATCCTGGGTAAGTTATTATTATTATAAAAGGCTATTGTTTTACTAGTTTTACGGTTAACTGTTTTTTCTCTAGGGAAGGTGTAGCAGCAAGGTGGAAACCATTATGGGCAGTCCCTACAGCGGCTGTGTTTTCGTTAGACGGCGATGCACCTTTACTTGCAGAAGAGCTAGATTTCGCGTTTAAGGTGTGGCAACATTTCCCAGAGCGAATAGTCGGCTATCCAGCGAGAAGTCATTACTGGGATGAAGCTAAGGTGTGTTCGTAATTAACTACATCACTAATAACTATAATTGTATATTATATATAATATTTTTTTCGTTTTAAAGTGAATATAGTGGTACCTAATGACTTAATAGTATGAAGTAAATTTAATAAAAACATTTCAAAAGTTACACTTTGGCAAAAATGCACTAGTTAGCAAAAAAGTAGACTAGAAGTGTTACAAGTTCTTATGACTATACTATATAATGTATACAGATCTATAATAATACGCGAGATAAACATTACAAAACACCTTTTTAGTAACTGCTACAGAGCATCGACTTCCCCCAGGAATCTTGACATTGATAGATGTTGCACTGATAGCAACCAGCGCCTTGTTGCGGCCTCTTTTTTTTTTCCCACTGAGGAAAATGCATTAAATTGCATACTCCGGCTGTGGCGAGCCGGCGGTTATGTGGGGCTCTCCTCCCCAGAAGGGGGAGGCCTACCCACTAAATACCTCAGGGATGGCCTTCCTCAGGCATGTAGGGAGCCCCCGGGAACATCAAGCCACTTCCGGGATCCCCCAGCCTCCGCTCGCCCGCCGATACAGGGGAGCCATCCTCGGGGGAGGCTCACTACCTCCCCCAGTCTCCTCCACCGACGACGCCCCTCGGCCACGGAAGGGGCGTGGTTCATCCCGGGTCGCCGTAGCGGTTGCGACTTCCTCGCGCCCGTCGGCGACCCGCGGCGGCGCCGCAGCTGTGCTACCGAGCCCGGCGCCGCCTCCTTCGAGCGGGATCGGCCATCTCCCGACCTCGCTCGGCAGCCTCCTTCTGGAGCATCACTGCTTCACAGAAGGAGGCCACAGCCCTCCAACCTCCCTCGTCCGAAAGCATTGCCGCAATCAATGCCGGAAGCCTTGTTGCGGCCTACACGAAAATGTTTATCCTCTTTGTAGGAGAGATATGCCTACCACTCGAATAATTTGCCGTCCGCAAAATATGCTCATTAATAAGAAATATTTTCTATGCTAAACTTTTGGTTTCCCTGGGAGTTAAGATTGTCTTATAAGATCTCTTTTGGATTAGTTCATAATAGCAGCAATATATTATGCTTTCTACATTTAAAATACGGTAGAATAACTATAGAGATGAGTCACTTTGCTCTGAACACAATATATATTTGGATAAAATATGTAGCATAGGCAGCTCGCTGTATACCTGTTGCCACAATGTGACATAATATCGCAGATATTACCAGAGATTTGATATTTCCTAGGTCCTGAATATTTTTACTGAACCTCCAGTTAACTTTGCCTAACGATTATAAACTGTTATTAGTCAATCTGTAAAAAATACATTTCTTGGTATATATTTTCGTACCACACATATAGCAAGATTTTCAAATTTCCCTGTGGTGACCAAATGTTGAATCAGCAGATTGTAATTATCTGTCTTATGGCCCTCAACTACGGTCATTATAAAATTAGGGGTGTTAATTCTTTACGTGTTTATTAAGTGTACTTTATTTTAAATGCTTTATCAACGGTACTTATGGTCTGTACCTTCAAGTAACATAAACGGGATACTTAGTATTTTATTATCAGCGGAAATTCGTATTGTGAAATGCTATATATCTCAAGTAGTTTTGCTTCCGTTGTATTGCAGTATGCGATGTAACTTGAAAAATGTTTCCCTGTGGTACTAATTTTTCACCTCAAACTATCCCATCTAAAACTATATCAAATTTTTATTTCAAAAATATCTATTTTATTGAAAACATGACACACAATAAATGAATAAATATTTGTTACACATACATCAATTAGTCTACCCCGAAGTAAGCTCTGTAAAGTTTGTGCTATGAGATCTTATAATAATGAATATTCGTAGGGTGCATGGGGATACAGCAGTAAGTGGGGCGGAGCGTACTCAATGGTGCTCCCAGGGGCGGCGCTGGTGCATCGCGCGATCCTCGCACTATACGGGGCAAGTGCACCTGCGCTCCGCCACGCCGTGCAGCGCGCGCACAACTGCGAGGATATTCTACTTAACTGCCTCGTAGCGCATCTCATTCGCCGCCCGCCGCTTAAGCTAGCCCAGCGTCGCCGGTACAAAGCTGCTCATCACCGGTACAAGTAAGTTACTTATTCTTCTTCTTCATGTGCTATATCCTTCGCGGATGTCGGCGACCATAGCATGGAACTGATTCTTATCTAACGCCGTTCTGCCCAAAGCGACAACATCACACCCGGTCCAGCTTCTCAGATTATCCGCCCAAGATGTTCTCCTTCTTCCTTTCCCTCTTTTACCCTCAATTTTTCCTTCAATTATATTTTTGATGATACTGTATTTACTATTTCTACAGACATGACCAAAATATTTAATTTTACGCCTCATTAATGTTTCTACTAATTCCTGTTTCTTATTCATACGATTTAAAACTTCTATGTTTGTGACCTTATCACGCCAAGCGATTCTTAACATGCGTCTATATAGCCACATTTCAAATGCATTAAGTTTATTCTATGTTGCTTTAGTGATAGTCCATGCCTCGGCTCCATAAAATAATATAAATAAAGGATCACAACTGATGCTATTCTTACTTACAAGCATAAAGGACATTGTTCCGGCTCCATACATGTTCTGCCTAAGAACCGTTCGAATCGAAAGTGACTTCTATAAACTCTTAAAATTATATGGAATCCTATGAAATAAGTTTTCACGAACGGACACTTCAGGAAACTAAAATAATTACGAAAAAAGTTAATATTTTGAGGTTATAAATAAAAAAATATCCAACCTTGCGTGAAATATCAGAGTAGTAATATCAAAGTAATATTAACAATACTATGTACAGCTATATATGTTCTCTTCTAGAACTAGGAAAGGATTACTCTACTAGATACTAGGAAAAGAGGTAGTACCTAGTCAAGTTTAAGATAATTCTTTGACAATTGTCATTTTACAAAATCCAGTCCTTTACACACAGCCGAGTCTACCAAGTACGCAATGTAATCGGAGCCGTAATCAAGCCAAAGTTGTTAGAATAAAACCATGCAACGCATTCAAAAAATGAATGAAACGGACATTGATAAGGTATGAAGTACACCAGTGTTTGCAATTACGACAACTATAATACTCGAATGCCAAGCTAGAAATTCGCGATTTTGCTTAAAAAATATATAATACTAGTTTTTTTCTAACTAGTTAATTTAGGTATTTAAATGAATAAAGTGTTATCAACTAATTTTAATAACTGACTTCAAAAAGGAGGAGGTTCTCAATTCGATCCGTATTTACCGAAATCGCGAAAACTCCGAAACTGGCAGCACTGGCTGACGTAAAACATTTTATACGGCATCAATAATTGTGACCCAACTTTTTATTTGGAATTTATTTATTTGAAGTGTCCGTGGAATACTAAAATATGTTTCAAATAATATAAAAATAAATGAAAATTATAGTTTAATTTATATTCACATCGGTTCTTAGGCCAAAATTGAACAATGTCCTTTAGTTTTGTTAATATTCATTCTCAATCCATATTCCTCAACATTGGTGTTCAATCGTTTTAATAAGTATTCAAGATCTTCTTTTGTATGTGCGAGAACAGCTGTATCATCAGCGTATCTTAAATTATTTAGGACAGTACCATTACATTTGATGCCAATGTCCACGCCATCAAATGCTTCTTGGAATATAGCTTCAGAGTAATAATTGAATAGTGTTGGAGATAGATACAACCTTGTCTTACTCCTTTTAAAATTTTCAAGTCCTGAGTGCAATGTTGACCGATTCTAATGCAAGCAGTTTGCTGCCAATATAAGTTGATTAGAATGTTACGATCTTTACTATCTATTTCTGTATTATTCAGCAGCTTTACTAATAAGTCATGCTTTACATTATCAAACGCCTTTTCGAAATCAATGAAACAGATACGTCGGACGTCTTTTTGAAATTCTAAACAATACCAGTACCAATACCTGTATGGAAACAAGGGCCTCTCTTGTACCTAGACCATTACGAACTCCAAACTGTGTATTACTTATGCATTTATCAAGTTTATTGTAGATTCTGTAGTGTATTATTTTTAAGAAGATTTTTAGTACATGACTCATGATGCTAATCAACCGACGATGGTCGCTACAGTGTTTAGCATTCAATTTTTTAGGGTATAGGAAGAAATGTGGACTTAAGCCAGTCATCTGGAAGCACCCCGGTGTCATACACTGCATTAAAAAGTTAAACTATTATAAGCAAGCGCTCCTCACTCAAAAGTTTCAATATCTCAACGTTTATTCTATCCGGCCCCTCCATCTTACCATTCTTCATTAGATTAATTGCTCTTTTTACCTCCGATAGCATTATACTAGGTCCATCCATATTTTCCGTATCTTTTCTAATCTCCCGTAGATCTACCCTGTCATCATCAAATAGGTTATGTATATAAGAAGACCAAACACAACATTGTTCGTGTTTGTCTATAACTAAATTATTGTGCCTATGCACTAATTTGGATGTTATTCCTTTTCTTGCAATTTTAGTAATTTTTTTCATTTTCTTATATAGGTTGAAATTGTCATGATTTTATGTAAACTTTCTATTTCTGTGCATTTATTATTCAAGTATGTATCTCTTTCAGTTCGTATTTTAAACCTAATTATTTTGTCAGTCTCTTTATACTTTTGTGTATTATTATTTTTATATTGTCTACGTTCCTCCTAAAATCCAGAATTTCATGTGTGATCCATTTCAATTTTACTGATGAAGCCTTCTTTCCAACACATTCCTTTGCTGATTTTATGGTAGCTGACTTAAATCTTCCCCACAACTTTTCCACGCCACTAGTGTTATTTATTTCCTCCGTTAATAATTTGTCCATTTCCTTGTTTATGTAATCAGCAGTATAAATTTTAACAATAGGGTTTTTTAGTTTTGCTATATCAATTCTGTCGCTCTCTCTTGCTACCTGTGGTTTCTTTAATCTTTCTTTAAGTTTAGAAACAAGGGGATTATGTTCCGAACCTATGTCTGCACCGAGGTATGTCTTTACATTAATTATTGAGTCACGGAATCTGTTTTGTATCATTATATAATCTATTTGATTACTAACGATATTTCCAGGTTTGTCTTGTGGCGACGTCCATGTGTAAAGTCTCCTGGGCGGATGTTGATACCAGGTGTTGGTCACAACCAGATCTTTTTCTGTGCAAAACTGTAGCATACGATCACTTTCATTACGAACTCCTAGACTAATCCAATCCAATCCAATTAATTTATCAACAGGGCCTTTACCAATTTTTGCATTCATATCTCCCATTACGATGGTGATTCCTTGGGATTTAATAACATTTATGATTTCATCTATATCTTTATAGAAGTTTTCTATTTCTTCATCTTCACTTGTTGATGTAGGTGCATACACTTGAATGATATTAAGATTGATTGGGCTACCATTAAATCGTAATAACATGCAACGGTCCGAGTAGGGGATAAAGTCGTCACATACTTTAAAAGTTCATTTTTAATTAATATTCCCACCCCATGATGATGACCTTTTTCCTGGGATGATTTACCGGAGTAGAATAAAGTTGATTCGTCATTACTATATTTACAATTATCCTTCCATTTCACCTCACTAAGTCCTAAAATATCTAATTTCAGTCGCTTCATTTCCTTAATAGTGTTTTCTACCTTACCTTCCTTAACAAGACCTCTCACATTCCAGGTCGCTATCTTCATGGATTGATTGCGTTTCTTCTTTAAATTCATCTTCTTACTGGTAGCCTTATTTTTCTTCTCATCGGTAATATATTTAGCATCATACCAGCATACCAGGTACCAGCCCGGTACCTGAATGACGCCGGGTGCTGCTCGGGCAGTATAGCGAATCAATAATTTTGTTCTTGCTCAGTCCCATAGTGCTTTTTGGTTTTTCTTGGAGCTTGTTTAGCGTAGTGGCGCCCCTCGTCCTTCTACACTTAGGATCTTTTAGTGGTAATTTAGTCCACAAGGACACCGGTTGCCCAGCTGGGTGAATGGATATACCGTCATTTACTCGGTCGTCAGCGCCCCAGCGGTTGTATAGCAGGGAGCACCGCGGTAGCCTGTTAGGTACCACCGCCCTAAGGCGCGAGCAGGAGGGGTTGACATTTGGGTCGGCTAGATGTTATGACGCCGTTCTCCCCTTACTCCCCAAGTTACTTATACTGAATGATAATCATCATCATCATCCAGCCCTTATCATATATTTCCTACATACATTTCCTTACATTTTACTTTCCTTTATAGAAACACACGTAAGGGTCTTCGGAGCCATCCGTACACTATATCCCCCATTCCACACCGCACTAAGAAATTCCAAGATTCCTTCTTCTGCCGTACTTCCCGCACATGGAATTCTCTGCCTGCGTCTGCGTTTCCTTCATCCTATAACATGGGTTCCTTTAAAAGAGGCGTGAAAAAGCATCTTTTGGGCCGGCAGGGATAGGGCAGGTAGGAAAGTGGAGTAGTCACTATCCTATCTGTCATCTCATTTGGGCCTCTTTCACCGCTTAACATCAGGCGGGGAGGAAGACATCTGCCGGGCCTAGCATTAAAAAAAATATATAAGGTTCGGAGTAATATGATTTTTTCGTACAATTATATTTATCAATGCCGTACCAAGTACCGGCCTTAAAAATCAATGAAGCTCCCTGTAGAAATCCGATTTTGACTCCTAATTGACGCTGACTACATAAGTCTATTACCAGAAATATCTGTGAATTCACACAAGAAGACCACTTTTTAAAAGTTAAATTATTGGCCACTCACGTTTCGTCTAAATAATAAATATCTCTGTTATGTTGTCGGAATTCTCTAATTTTCTTTAAATAGTGATAATATTTGATAACTATATCAAGCCTTTCAATTAGAACAGGTTTGGTTCGACACTAATGCCACCTGTAGTCCATTTTATTCAATAGCCGTTGTAACGTATGACCATCCCAAGAAAAAGTTATTTTTTCGCGTAGCACAGTAAGTAACTTGGTACGGTCGGTACAATTTTCTTTTGTAAATAAAAATCTGTTATACGGTTAAATTCCATATATAACGGTCCGAATACTCACGTTGCAATACAGACTTGGCTTAAAATAGCAAGTAAGATGTGGCGGAGCTGTTGTTCGGCACTTGTAGCAATAAAACAACATGTAAACACATTTTTTTGAGATCTTATTATTAATAAATCATAAATCCATATTAATCTTTGAAGTTGATCCATATTTTGATCTTTTTCGCGTGACTGAACATAACGATATTGGTTGCATAGGCAGTTTTCAAATTATGACATTACTTGTTTCATGATCGGGAACAGGAATTCAATTTAACGGAGCTAGGGGAAGAATGCGCTCGGATAACCAATTTAATCCGCGCCAATTTTTTTTCTACAAATTCCTAAGTTTGCTATTATCTTCCAGTTTAAAGCTAAGGAAAGAGACATTACTGTATTGTTATTAAATTCATTTCATGTTACAAGTTGGTAACATACATACACCGTCATTTTTATGGGGATTCTAGATTTGTTATGAATCTCGCAGGAACCGCAGGTGAGTGTAATCGTTACCCAAAACGTAAACAATTGACTCGTTTGAAAAAAAAGACTTGAATACACATTTAATTTTCAACGCTGAAATCGCGGACTCCACACAAACTTGTCATTATTAGAATTAAACATTGCAACAGTTTATTATTAATCAGCGTTTCCGACTTTCATTCAATCTTATTATACATTTATATCAAATAAATAAATGTCAGACATTGATAGAAGTACACTTATAATTCGTTGATTTAATCCAATCATTTATTTAAGACTTAATAGATTCACTTGTTTATAAAACGACCCATGTTTATAATACGATAGCCATTCAAATGGCCTCCTTGAGAGATAAAAAGTCGACCACTCACGCGCATTTTCTTAGCTTGATGGTAGTAATGGTCGAAATGGTGGATACTACATTATGCAATAATTACGTAGTCAAGTTACTATTTTTATTACCTATGAAGCTTCGCCAATATAATGTTTTCTTATATATAAATATAAAATATTTATTCAATATATTTTTTTGAATAACTAACATTTTTATGCTATTTATATATATTTCTTTAGTCAGGTGGTTTATAACTGGTGATTTGCTAGTAGAGGCCGCAGAAAATAAGGTGAGGTAGCAGACCACTAACAACGACAGAAAAGTAATCTATTCGCTTGGCTATTTCTAACGAAATATTTTTTTTACTTCTCTAATTCTTTATCAAGATTAGTTTTATTGACTAACTCCTACATTTATGGAAATATTGTTGATGTAACTTTGTTATTTATTTTTTTATTATATTTACTGGAAGTACATATTCATAGTTGTCCAGCAATTTATGATTCGTGAATCAGTCTCGTTCGTAAATCAGATTCTATTATTGTTCAATTATCATTTATCGACACTCGTCGAACCCAATGATATCTAATTGTCTTCTAGTCAGCTTGTACGCCAAATTGGTGAATAACGAGATAGAAACCCCTGTTCCATATTGATCAAACGTTGATAATATAATGCTTTCATTTTATTATCAACGTTTGGTCAATATCGAACAGGGGTTTGTATGTCTCGTCGTTTTTTGGGTATGTGATTATTAAATGGCTAATCTATCATAATAACATATAACTAAATTCATTTAAAATTGATATTTACTTTATTTTTGATCATTTTTTATCACGCAATACTTTAAAAAGAAAGAAATTTTAATTTTTTATATAAACATAACCATAAAATACCTACTTACTCGTACATTTACTTATCGGTGTTATCTCAGAATTTCAGTTATAATTGGTAATAAAAACTAACAACAGTTAATAAATAATGTAACAGTTGATAAATGGATCGGCTATTACAGGCTCGAAGGTTATATATAGTACATACCTACATTTAGATTGGAACTACTTGCCTAGTAATTTTTTGTACAAAAAAAGGTAAGCATTGTCTACTCAAACTAATTAACACAGTATGTAGAGGAAAATATGTACTCTGTGGCCATATCTATGATGTTACTCTTATACAAGTAATATGAAAAACATTCGGAACTAATATTTCAAATAATATTAGGTCCTTACTATGAAATTGGCGTTTTGTACAGGAGGAATGTAGTCTTTTGTTTTGTAATATATGTTTAGTTAATCAAAGTTGTTATCTAGTTGTTGTAATCTATGCACTTTTGCTGCTCAATAGGTTCATTGATCCCTTTCCTAAAAACCATAGTGGTGAGAATCAATAAACTCTTTGAAGGTGATTTGAACTGCTTTCCGTTGAATTTTTTTCCTTATATGAACTTATCCAAATTCCGGAAAAAATCTAACTCAATGGTTGTTATTGTGCAGTGTGTGATCTTGCGTTGTCGTGAAGCAGTAGTGGCCTGGTCTTTGACCAATCTCGGTTGTTTAGCAGCTACTTTTTCCTTCATGGTTTGCATTTGCTGACAATAATAGATATCTGTCGTAATTGTTTGGCCAGATTTTAGAAAGCTGTAGTAGAAAAATGTAGCGTATCCCAAAGCCTGCAGCTATCTCTAAAGTGCTTTGTGATGGATCCGCTTCCACAATAAAATTTAATTCTTCATTTTCCACTTTGGTCTCCGACCATCCACGGGGTTGGTTCTGAAGGTTGAAGTTTCCAGAACGATAACATTGGAACCAAAATCGTACCATGCTTTCTTTTGCGACACCAGCGCCGTATTTCATTAATCCTTCGAGATGTTTCTGCAGCACTGGTGCCACGGTAGAACTAGTACTAAGTAGACCGATATTTTATGTTTACTATTGTGCGGTAATAAGTGCCGCCACAGAAAAAAATAATAGGAGAAAAATTGCAGGTTTACTTTTTAGTTTAGAACGATGTAACGACTATTGCCTATTAAACAATATATATTTTTTCAGGTCATCTTGGAGCGATCCAGAGCATTTCATCCAGCGCCAGTCTTGCTTAAACACCTTCGCAACAGCATGGGGCTACATGCCACTGTTGCGCTCTGTTTTACGATTCGATCCTATTTTGTTTAAAGATCCTGTTTCGACCCTTAGAAAAAAATATAGAAAAATGGAGTTGGTAACCTCGTAGATATTCTATCCATTGTAGTTCATATTCATCCATACTGAGAAGCACGTTATGATATTTTATAACTAAAATTGACTAATCAAACACCGATTTACTTGTTGGCTCTAATTATGTATTCTACATTAATCTATGTAATTAGATTAAATCAATGGCTTCATAAACTTTGATCCATATCTTTTGAAAGCGAGTCATTTCTTGTTTTAATTAAGTCTGTATATAAGAATACTTTAACAGTTAAATTATAATTAAGACTTAAGAACTCCCAACTCCCAAATTTGCACTGAGACATGCTTAATTAGGTAGCACTAAATTTAATACATTTCATTTTCACATATCTTTAAAACTATTTACAAAAACTGTTTAAAAATGATAATTAAGTTACACGTTTTATTATATATGTTATGTTTTTACTAGTATATGTATAATCTTATTGACATAGTATTATTATCCGAAAATTTATTAAATGTTTTGTTTACATGTTTTAGATTTGTGAAACGTGGGAACTATCGAAAATGCGGAGTATACTAGGCGATTAATTTTAATCGATGACTGTGAATCTTATTCCACCGTCATTGCGCGAGTTTTAAATACAAGTGTAGAGAGACTTGTATATAAAACTCGCGCCTGCTCTTACCAAAGGCAGTAATCTTAAAAACGAATTAACGATATATCATCTATATCACCATACATCGCTGTAACTTTACTGTACGTTGGTAATTTAGATAAGGATGTGGCTCGATAACAACATATCAAATTTGTGTTCAAAGTTACAATAATCAGATTAAACCGAAATGTTCTATTGAGTTAATTTAGTCAGCTTGATAGGTTAAATCTTAAAACTTCACAAGTGGACGGCACTAACTCTTATTTTCTCTCATCAGTTTACATGAAAGCCATAAAAACTTACGGTTTTATTTTAGAAAAATGAAAAGTTATCGCAGCTGGCTGCCCTGTACCTATGAATTACAGGGTAAATTTTGAGAATAACATGTGAAGGTGAAATATAACAAATTCGACCCATTTCTATTATGGACAGATTTGACATTTGCAGATTTAACTATGAAGCCTATCTTAAATCTAACCGTTTTCGAGATATTTTGTATAACTTGAGAATAAGGTGTTTAAGTAAGTGATTTCAGATACTGCTCACAACCCACTCGCTCAAATATACATTTCCTTGTAGAAGTCCGGATGTGGTAGATCATTACATAGATGAATTTGTAATGATACTAAATAATGACGAAAGAAGTGGGTGCGGTGAACTGGAATTATCAACGTGAGATTATTTGATGAACGGAGGTCTAGATCATGAGTGAACCCAAGAAAATGGAACCGTGACTTAAGGTAGATTGGAACTCCAGGGTCGTATAAAATATCAAATATACAGCAGACAACCCTGAGGTTTCTGCGTTGACATATGGGAAGCCACATTAGTAACCGTCGGTAATAATGAATGTGATCGAATTTGCGAAGACCAAAAATAAAACGAATACCATTATTTATTAGATGATCCAGTCGGTTTAATAGTTCTGGGCTCGCATCCGTGAGGCACACATCGGCATAACCTAAAGTGGGAAAGAGAAAACATTGAATCAGCAAAATTTTGGTGTTAATTGTAAAACAATATTTTAATATGTAAGTGCACGTAATGTAAAATTTTATCGACAATAGACTTCATTAATATGCGGTCGCCAACTCAACGAATTATAAAGATAATATAAAATAATTGTATATAAGTGAGTCAAGAGAAAATAATTCCAAATGGTCTAATTTTCATGGTCAATACAGAAATATTGTGAAATGGTTCGTCATAACTAAAAGTTTGAAAGAACAATTGATCTAGTAGGTCAGTTAGATCTCCTCACTGAAAAGTTTCGTAGTGTTCCCCATTCAAATTACCAGGGGTAAGGTTCAACCAAATAAAATATATATACGATCTGAACGACGAGAACTGACGAGAACTGTCATCCTAGATAAAAACTTCCATGATTAGATATTATTGACGGAGTTAATTATCGTATAAAATCATCTAACAGTGGTAACTATTCTTGTTTATACTAAAACTTAAGCCGTATCTGCTTAAACTTATACCGCCGTTTGTTTTGTTTGGTGTAGGCAACAATGGACAAGTAAGACTGAAGGCTGTAAGACAATAAATAATAAGCCGTTGCAGTATTCTTTGACGTAGCCGAGGCCTTCGACAAGGTCTGGCACGATGCCCTAATTTTTAAATTACATAAGTCTGGAACACCTGACCGATTAGTCCGCGTATTATAGTTGTCTGTCAAATCGAACCTTTCGTTTCAAACACGAAGGTACAATATCAACCCCCCGCCAGTTACGAGCCGGCGTCCTGCAGGCTCTCTCTCCCACGCTCTTTTCGATTTTCATTAACGATATACCGATCCCGAAGGAAGGTATAGAACTCTCTCTCTTTGCTGACGACACTGCCCTTTGTAGCAAAGGGACAGAGCGCACAACGACTAGTCAGACGTATGAAACCTCAAGTAAACAAGCTTAGTGACTGGTTTCGCTTGTGGCGAATTGAGGTAAAACCGAAAAATCTTCTGCGGTCTGCTTCGACCCGACCCTAAGACACCGTCTAGTCCCTTACAATACTGACTCGCTCAGCTTTAATAATAAAATCATCCCATGGCAGCGGACTGCCCAGTACTTAGGGGTTACCCTCGACAATGCACTCACTTTTAGAGCGCATTTTGACCGGGTAACAAAAGCCGCCAGATTTTACATGCATCATCTCCACTGTATGTTGGGGCGGTACAGTAAAATGTCCCTACGAAATAAGCGAACGTTTTACAACGTTTGTATATGTTTAGTCATGTCATACGCATGTCCCGTTTTTGCTCACGCCAATCTAAACATCCTTAATCGAATTCAAATAGTTCAAAATAAATTCTGCGGTATCGCAACTAGCTCTCTATATTTTATGTTCGCAATGCCAATCTTCATAGGGACCTCGACTTAACGACCATACAACAGCATTTCCGATCTTGCTCCGAACGTTTTTTCAAAGCCGCAGAGCAACACCCCATCCGCTTATGAGAAAGGTCTCCCGCGCCTCCCTCGGGTCACCGATGTCGTAGACCTCGTCACACCCTCGTCGACCATGATAACCAATTAACGCAGGACCTTCTGTCCTTGCAGGCAGTATCTGCGCTGGCGGCGACATCTGCGCCACTAAATCCTCCCATGATCCTTTAGTTTGGCAGCCTTCAGCATCGCCATGACTAGGTTCCGTCACGATAAAACAGCGGCCGGCGTCGCTTGGGATGCCGTGCCTCTTCTAGCGCTTTTGTGCCCCTTTTATGGGCCTGCGCTGCATCGCTCCTCTCCTGAGGGGCGGTCGCCCTCATTTTTTGCCTATATGGGTCTTAGAACTTAGGCACAGGCTGAGTTTAGTCGGTAGGTCACGTGACTGGACCGTTCCAGACGCGTGGAGTCCGTCATAACCTCCGTGACACTTGCCGTTGCGGGGGGTATTCTGGGTACGTTTCATGCTCCTTGTGAGGATTCTCGGCCTTCCTCTCCTGAGGAAAAAAAAAGAAACGGGAGCTACATTCATTTGAATACGAGCTATCGAAAAGAGAACATCAAAATAGAGAAAAATGAAATTAGAGCCTTCATATAATCAAATATTAATTATCATTACTTTTGGATTACCCCCCGTACTAACTATTTGGGAATCTGTGTATATTATAAAAAATTACAATTTATATGGTACCTACTAATGTACTACCAAAATGTTAATATACCTAGTTAGCTACCAAAATGTTAATATACCATAACTGACATCAGTCTCACAGAAATTAATTTTAAGTGTGTTTGAAAGTGAATTCATAAATAACCCATAGAATGTGTTTAGGCTGAATTGACATAAGACAAGCGTCTCTAAAAATGATGTTATTAGGGTTATGATCGCCACTATGCGGCGGTTTGATTGTTTGCCTTAATAATAACACATCAATGATCATAGTATGTACTTATTTCTTGTCACCATACTGAAGAAGTGGTCTTTTGGATTCATTTTAGAGTAACCTTTAGAATTATATTTTAAATGCTGCAGACCTCATGTAATTTTTTTTTGCTGAATGATTTAATAGCCCTTAATTAGCTTTATTGCTGAACTAAGACTTACAAATTTCAAAATATCTAAGCTGATCGGATGATTTTTTATAAAAAAAAAAACATTCAAATATATCGAAAACAGATTTAGGATAGAAGGTTTCATAGTTAAACCAGTCGGAAACGAAGTAAACTACACCCCTTTAATGAGAATAAATCGATTGAAACTACGTGTAACGTCGAAAGTGGGACGAAGAGCTGTCGTAGTGATTAAGGACTCTACTGAAAGTTTCTTCAGTACTTTTCGTTACTTCAAAACAAATAGCAAACAATTGCTACTATACAGTTCTGCAGTAACTGTTTTTCGGTTTTCTACACACTAGGTGCATAATTTCTTAACCATAATCTTCTTGACCATTATGTACAATAGAGGGTGGGGGGTTTTGGTGTACTTGATTTAAACTGATATATTGTTCGTATCCGCTGATAGGCTCATAGGAAATCAGAGATTAGTATGACCACTAAACTTAAAGGGTTTCATCATGAAATACCCCTCAAAAACATCTTATCATAGTTTTTTGTACGTAAATGACACTGAAAGTCAAATCATTACACGATAATTTTCTACAGTTAACATCACGCTGACACAGCAATTCACCACCAAATCTTAAAAAAAAAAGTAAAATACATAATATGATACAAAATTTAAAGCTTATTTATTTCATTGTTTACAAATTGCCAATTAAAACACTTTTAGTGTAACACATAACATATACACACACATAATATAAATACGCTCTCGTGATGTGATATTTTTTGTGCACTTTTTGATCACTTATTTGATTTATAGATATAGATGTAGGTAATGCACAGTATACTCATCGAACTATTTCTTCTAGAATTAAAAAAGTATTACAGTACTTTTTATTCCTTTGGGCACAAATTGTTGACTATTTTCTAACGTTCATGAAATTTTGATAAGTATGCTGAGAATAAAACACCAGTTTTGCTTTTAAGTTGCTTTCCCTATGATTTAATAGGTGAAATTAAAATAAATTGATTTGGACTATTTACATCCAAATTTATAAGTTATATTTATAATAAACCAATAAACAATGTAAACTGTGTTTTTACAACATTAATAAAAGAATTAACATGCTGTTCCTTCTTATGCTAAGAAAAAAAAATATTTTATCACTATATAATATTTATATTATGTTTGTTTTGTTAGCGGCGTCCAAAGATTTTTATTAAATGATTATTTATTAATGTAGCACTTGTAAGCCCTTTTGATTATAGCCATAATCTTGTAAGAAAATTAAGACGGTGGTATTTTAATGATGTTATAAATTATGTTTATGTACTTAAATAAACGATAACATTTTGAATGCTCTTTATTTTAATTGATATTTTATTATATGTGTTACCCAATTAAAAAGTTTAGTGTTTTATTAGAGTCATCATTTCAGCCAATAGACGCCCACTGATGGACATAGGCCTCCCCCAAGGATCTCCACGCAGATCGATTATGCGCTGCAAGCGTCCAGCGCCTTCCCGCGATCTTCATCAAATCGTCGGTCCACCTTGTGGGAGGCCTACCAACGTTGCGGTGTCCAGCATATGCCTGCCACTCCAGGACCTTTTCGCCCCAACGGCCGTCAGTCCTGCGAGCAATGTGCCCCGCCCATTGCCACTTAAGGTTCGCAATTCTTCAGGCTATGTCGGTGAGCCTGGTTCTTCTGCGGATTTCATCATTTCTGATTCGATCACGCAGAGTTAAATATTCTATGTAAATATTCCGTGTGTACTTACTTTCATGGTTATTTTTGATTCTTGGTACGCTTGGTACTGGATTTCATAATTTGTAAGTAAAAGATTTGAAAAATGTAAGTGTAAGATTTGTTATCATATGTCATTAAAATTCTAGAAATTATTGAAACGTACTTAATTAATTAGACAGCTCATTAAAGCTACATTATTAGGATCATTCAACTGCAATGTATTATTGCATAAGTCGAACGAACTGACATAACTGTGACTTCGCAACTAACAGCTCTGGCCTTGGCCCCGTTGATTGCATAGAGCGCACTGGCTGCCGGGAGCGCCGTAGCGAATACCAGCTTCGTAAGACCGGCTATTACGCCTTCCAGTGCAATCGCCAACTTCGTGGGGCATACCTGTACGGATCACTTTGCAGCTGCTTCTCCCTTATCTCGTGTCTTCACACAACTAGGTAATTTTTTTGTCAATATCAAATTTGTGGTTTCATACATAAGTATTTTAAACTGGAATTAATAAATTTGCTTAGTGACTGCGATATTAAGACATTAATCATAATCATAAATTTTTATGTTTTCGTTTGAGTCATTAAGTAAAATGCATTCATAGTGTCGTGTCATGCTGTAGTGTCCACTATAAACTAATACAGAAAGAGCGTAAATCGGTAAAGCATACATAAATATTTGATGATTATTTTGTAACTTTTTAATAAATGTTCAATAAATTTATTATATATTATTTTCTCTTATTTTGTAAAAATAATTTTTTGGTTAACTATAAAATAAATTAATATACACAAGTTAAACAATATTTCTAAATAAAAAATAACAGCCCATCTTCCACCGCTGGAAGTGTGCCGAGAAGGCTGGTCGTATTGCCTCACTGAATACAACTCTGTGCGAGATTATGTCCAACCTTGTTGTCACTAGTAATGTTTGTCAGCCGTGTTGCTATTCCATTGGTCTGGTCCCAATGTTTCAACTGCAAAAGGCACAAATATGTAGTCCCTAGCATGACCAGCATAGTTGCGCCGTTTTATAGATAAATTACTTATGTAAGTGAAACAGACAAATATTACTGCACTTGGATATTTAGATCAATTCTATGTATATTTGCATTAATTCCATGCAGACTTTATTATATGCAGACTGCAGTCAAATGCTGAATAGTTGGAACGCTATGGATCTCGCAGGAATCTCATAATCGACTTTAGCATTACGAACACTGTTTTAAATTACAATTTATAGGAAAAATTATTGCTTAACACATCAATTAATATAAGTATTAAAAAAAAGAAGTGCAATTGGTATTATAACTTGAAGTCAAGTTTTCGTAATGTTTGATTTACCTTCCCATAATTCTGTGACGAGCGTTTCAAGGTTCTCCACACGCTGTATTCTTTCACGTTTGACATAATGTAGGTATTTCACTGTTACATTAGCTTCGTTTTTAGTTGGCCCGTAAATATATGAAAATAAGTTGAACCTTGAACCATAACTTTGCCTATTCACATGAACATGATGAAACGCTGTCTAAAATTATGTAAGCTGCACTGAATCAAAACACAGGCACCGACCAGCTTCAAAATATTGTGCGCCATAATTTTGAGGCTCACTAAATACAGTAAAATCCCGAAAATGTAAATTATTAATTGGTATTTAATTGCGACAATAATTCACTCCAGCTAGGTGGCGGGAATATGTGCTGTGTATATTCTGATTGAATTTGCTGTATCAGATTGTTTTATTTATTTTAATAAATAAACTAAGATTGGGCAATCTTAAAAATTCTTTAACTTCATAGGCTACCTGTATCATTAATTGAGTAAATGTAGATACCGTAGTATTATGGAAAACGAAAACGGGACGGCCCGTAAATCTGAATACTAATAGAATTTTTGAGAATGAGACTATAGGACAGAAAAGGAAGTAGTTTTTTAGTTATAATACAGATAATATATATAAACATTCTTAGGGGGGCATCCCCGGGGCACATGGCAGTCGAATCGCGAAAGCGTACCCTGCTATGTGCCCCGTATGGGCCGAGAACTCGGGGGGGTTTTAGTGGGTAGGCCGGTCCTCTATGACCGGAGAGCCCCACACACGGCCGCGCCTAGCCAGCGCGGTGTCATGGTGGTCGTTTCCCCCCTCAAAAAAGGGGGGAGGGCATCCATAATAAATATAAGTTTTGCCCTCTGTTTTCTCTGTTAATAATCGATAATTTGTTAATACAATTAATGAGTAAGAAGGCAATTTAATGTAAAAATTAAATAAATAATTTAAATCTGTATTTTTTTATTCTTCTTCGAGGATGGTAGTCTACAAGTCCGCAGGTACCTAAATCTATGTGTGATATAATTTGCTATTAAACGTCGCGAATGCAATGAGTTTATACCTGCACCCAGTTTTTCAGAAGAATTCGACTTAAAAATGTTCAATTAACTGTCACTAATAATTCAGCTAATGAAATCTTGCTTTCCATGTGACTGGTTTGCGCATATAAAATGGCTACCTTTAATAGTGAAGTACTCATTATTGGTTGTGCAAAAAATCGCGATAATTTACAATTCAATTTTCGTTCGATTGGACCTCGGATATTCAATGTATATGTGTGGACATAGGTCGTCAATGAGCCTTCTAGTTAAATCCTTCGAAAGCCTATGATGTTTTACAAATTGTCTTTCACTTAATCTAACTTTTCTGCCGATATGAATTTGAGCTTTCGCCTGCCTAGAGCTCGAGCTGACGCTAAATCAATTTCATGGGCTGATTCTTAGAAGTCAAATAAAACATAATAATATAGATTTATAAAATTTACACTACAAATCAATCCAACATCAATTCAAAACGAAAGTAGCGACTCTTATACTTTGTTCTTTGAGAGCTGTTGTGTCCCAACTTCATTTTGGTTGCGATCCAGTTTCCTGTCAAATCATTAGCGCGATACGAAATGTCATTATAATTGTAATTCAGTCGTAGTGCCATTGCAATCCAACCCAATTTTTTGCGCGCAATTGGCCACACAGCAACTTTAGTGATGACGTTTTTTCTTTAGCTAGAATCACACATGACATCAGATATTAGCAGTTATACGCAATGATTATACAGCCATATGTTACGGAAAACCTAAATATTAATTTAATTAACTAATTAAAATTATTAACCGCTGGGCCATGCACACAAATATAGAAACTAAAAAGAAATATAGAAACACACATATAGAAAAATATTGAAACTAATGTGACGATATTTTAAGTGCTCCTGACATCGATCGAAGGCTCCTGAGAAAAAAAGTGGGAAAAAAGAAAGTAAAAAATATCAGTCACCTTTCTTTAAAATATTTTAGCTTAAGTTTTATTTAAAAACTATCTCAAAATTTTAAATAATACAATCTGGAGCCTGAATATTTTCAGAGCCTATAATAATTTGTACAATAGTTTTGCTTCATAGACTTTTAGGAAATCTGTAAAATAAAACGATATGAGTAATGCCCGAAATGAAGTTATATAGGAAAATTTGTTTTGGTATGAGTAGATGAAGAGCATCACTCTTGCCGTTTACAAAACAATAATCACATCAATGTTCAATTTATTTTACATGAAACGTGTTGAATTATAATAACATCATTTTTTTCTAAAATACGTTTTCTTTTTAAATTAGCAGTACTGAAAAAAAAAATTATAGGAGCTATCTTAATCGACTTGCTATAAATTTATACTTTCTCGAAATTAATAAATTAATTACTGCTAGCCAAACTTCCGGCATGGCTGTATGGGCTTAGATGTATGTATGTTTGCCTTCTCTTATCCAATTGAGATAATCATGCTAATATCAGTTAAATCACTGCGTTATGATGATTATGAGTTATGAGATAGGTTTACCTTTAATACGTCTTTGGTATTTATAAATTATTTATTTATAATTATAAAATATTTTTGTATTTAAACCTTATTTTTGTTTAAATTATTCCATATCTGAAGGTCTGTTTGTATTGGTATAGAGGCGCCTAGTGACTCAATAAATATATCGACACGTTTTATCAGGAGACCTATTTTTGAATTACGAATGCGACTTCGAAATCACCGATGTGACTAATAATCACCGATTTTCAATAATTCTTATTTTTGAATATCACTGATGTGACTACCTTAGTCACAGGTGTGATTTCATTACGAGTGCCCTCACCCACTCGTAATCAAGTCATACTTGTGGAAATGTTATCTGTGTTTTGTTTGATTTTTCAGTCTATATATATATATGTATAGATATATATATATATATATATACATATATATATATATATATATATATAAGCTACATTCATATATACATGTATTCATATATTATAGGCATATAAAGGTTAATTTACATATATATATATATAACCTTTATATACCTATAATATATACATAGATATATATGAATGTATTTTTATTTATTTATTTATTTCAGTTTACAAAATCCACAGCTCTTAAATAAAAACTATTAACCTAAGAATACAATACATACAGCCAAAAACGGATTTTCATTATTTAAATAAGCATTCTTAATGCAGTTGACTAACCTATACTATAGAAACAAAAACTAAGAATTAAAATTACACATGACACTAAAAAAATGTAAAAATGTAAATGTAGCATATATTATATATATGTATATATATATATGTGTATATAATAACCGCGATGTTTAAGCCGGCAATAACCGGCAGCGATTACTTCATATATACATATATAAACCTTTATATACCTATAATATATACATACATATATATATATGAATGTAGCATATATTATATATATAATAACCATAATGGTTAAGCCGACAATAATCGGCAGCGACTACATTCTGCGTGGAACCGAACTCTTATATTTATG
Organism: Scirpophaga incertulas; assembly: GCA_036419045.1. NCBI lineage: Eukaryota > Metazoa > Arthropoda > Insecta > Lepidoptera > Crambidae > Scirpophaga > Scirpophaga incertulas. Next base: position 15,998,005 of record CM071629.1, on the reverse strand, counting down.
TGTGTACTTTATCTATGTTGGCAGCTCTGCGATCGACTTTCAAAAATTGAATGTTTAGGAATCCGTGACCTCAAAGTCACCGCTGACTATTTAGTCAGCGGTGATTTCGAAATCGCATTCGTAACTAACCCAACCCACGGTCTGACTTCAAAACTTACTAATCGTTCTCATGGCCTAGCTAGTTGAACCAGTTACAAGAGGAGACACCATCTGCGCAACAGTCTAAGGAGGTATTAAACTCAATTTTGCAGAGGGCCACATATTAAATTTAAAATATGTAGGCGGGCCAGATTCAAATAAAAAAAAATTACTTCATTATTATAACATTTTATTTATACATATAGTGTACGAAATATACGATTGTCAAATATCATATTAAAGTTATAAAAGAGGGTAATAATGTTAAATAAGGAGTTGAGCTGCAGGATCCAGATACCTGACTTCTCTTGTTTTTGACAAGCTCATTAATGATTACATGACGGAAAACATCTGCTCACATAAATAGGTGCTACCAAACATGCACAGAATGCGTGCTGCATGCTTTTTTAATTCCGGGTAGTTATCCAAACTCTTGAAATATTGTGTATAAAACGTAAGAGCGTTAACCTCCTTAAATTTTTCTTTCAAAATGCTGTCTGACTGAAGATCTATCAACTCCATTTGCAAATGAACTGGTGCCTGTGAAGCTTCAAAATTGAATGAATTGTTAAAAATTGGGAATTCCATTTCATTCATTTTATGGAAGTCTTCAAAACGATTGTTGTTGAGTTCCATTATCAGATTTTGCAGAAGTTGAGAATATTGATCCAATTTTTTTTGGTTCACTGTGCCAAATGATTTTAAATGAGGGAAATGATCCAAAGTTTGATTTTTTATCTGATTTTCCCACAGCCTCGGCTTTGTTTCAAAGATTTGAATACATGAATACATTTGAGTGACAATCAGATTTTTACCCTGTAACTTTACATTCAGATCAGTCAAGTGTTTATTTATATCTACCAAAAAGGCACAATCAACCCACCAGTCATTGTCATAATCAATTGGGTTGCCTTTTTCTAACATTAAATCTTGAATAGGGTCACGTAACGCAAAAAATCTTTCTAAAACTACGCCTCGACTGAGTCAACGAACTTCGGTGAAATAAGGGACATCAGAAAAATTTTCGTTCAAACCTTGTAAAAACTGCCTGATCTGCTCCTTATAAAATTTACTATTTTAATTATAGGTTGCATCAGTTGCATGACATGGCCCATTTTTAAATATTTGGATGCCAATGATTCCTGATGAATTATACAGTGAAATCCCACAAAATTCCCTGATGTTTTCTGTTTTAATTTAGTTACAACACCCGAATGTTTGCCAGTCATGGCAGGAGCGTCATCCGTTGTTATGCTGCTAAGTATATTCCAGTCGAGTTCATATTCTGCTATCAAATGCTCAATCGCAGAATATATATCATTTGCTGTTGTAGTACCTGTCAGTGGAACGCACTTCAATAGTTCTTCAGTTATTTCAAAGTTACTGTTAATACCCCGTATAAAAACAGCAAGTTGAGCTGTATCAACAGTATCAGTGCTCTCGTCAACAGCCAGTGAAAAGTTAGTAAATTCCTTAATTTTCTCCTTCAGTTGAAGAATCAAATATCGATATAAATCATCTATTCTTGAAGCAATAGTGTTTCTTGACAGCGAAATATTTTGAATTATTGACTTTTGATATGGAAATGAAACATCGGCAATTTTCAACATACAGTCTTTAATAAAATCACCACCAGTAAAAGGTTTTGGTCTCTTCGCGATTCCTAATGCAATAATAAAACTTGATTTCAGGGCATCTTCGCTCTCAGTATTAGCTTTAGTAACGAGCGAGACATCAATTGTTGACCTTGAAGTTTAGATTTTAAAGATGACAATTTGTCCATTCTTATTTTTTCAGTGTAACAATCGAATTTTAATTTATGATTCGTATCATAGTGTCTTTTCAAGTTAAACTCCTTACAAACAGCAACTGTTTGATTGCATTTTAAATAAGTATAATTTGTTATTTGGGATATTAATAATTAACTTTTTGACATTGAGAGTGTATTAATGAATTAAAATTTTGACATAATTTTTGTAATGCATGATGATAATAATTAACATACTTTATTATTAATATTAATATACTTGTAATAAAAATTTGTATACCCAATGGGTCGGATATAGCGGTCACTAAATCTTTATAACATTATTGTAATACCTATATTCACAAATAAATATTCATTTCATTTCATTTGCAAATCAAACAGTGGTTTACCTTTCCATTCTATGAAAAACTCTGCAATCAACTTTACGTTTTTGCGACATTATTCCAAAAACGTAACAATGTGGAATTTGACACAATTATGGATATTGCACACACACGACACAAACAAATGCACAATATCTTCACAATCACTATTTCACAATACAACGAAAATCCTTCTCCGCTTCGATTCCTTCACTCAATCAATTGACTTACGTCGCTTTTTTTTTTTCCTCGCGGGAGGAGGCAGTGAATCGCGCCACCACAGTCGTCGCTATGACAACCCCCTGGTGCTTGGACGACTTTGCACCGGATATCACCCGCGCCCGGTCTACGGCGGGTGGTTATGTTGGACTCTGACAGAAGGCCAGCCTACCAACTAAACACTGCCTAATGCCTTTGGCCGGGCAGAAAGCCTGGGGCCCTATCGGCTCTATCGGAGCGCTCGCCCTCTCAGGGGAGGGGGCGAGGCAGACTTACGTCGCGCCGACGCATTCCTTTTATATCGCTAACGAAAGTTCTAGTCCAGACTCGAAGCGCGTGAAATATTCCGCTTGTTCTAAGTTGCTCTAAGAGATGGCGTTACTGTCTATCTCTCGCTTGTCTAGGCACGCGCTGCCTTTGAAACTACTTGTAAATGTTGTGTACGTATTTTAAAACTTCTGTAGAGGAATCGAGTGAGTGAGAAGTCTAAAGGCTCTAATAACACGATTATTCTTTTTGTGACACATTGCGATCGCGGGCCGTATTGATAGGGCCCGGGGCCGGATGCGGCCCGCGGGCCGTGTCTTTGACATGACTCTCTGACTGCATAGTTGCAATCCTGCTTATCTTGCGTTAAGTAAGTATCAAGAACTATACAGGCCTTCCACATAAAAAATAATCTTGACACCGGATATATCCAGCAAAATCCAGATATGTACTAGATTTTTATACTCTTCAACATTCTCTTCTGATAATGAAAATTGTTAATCGCGCAATTGATTCTTGATATTTTGAAACAGAAAAATGTCACACGTTACGAGAGTAGGACGGACTATGCAGGATTACTCAAAACATTTTTTGACTTCTAAAACTCATTTTTCTGTCTTCTGGAAATTTTATTGTCGTGGTGCAATACGGTGTTTAGCTTTATTTTTACGAAGTTTGTCAATAATTTCCGATGAATAAACGGTCGTGTACCAGTCTCTAATATTCACTGAAGGACGATTTTGTAAAGCAACAATAGCCACATATCCAGATTTTTTTTTATAAAAGGAAGGAATCATACATTTAAAGCACTTTTTCACGCACACTCGATTGCTACTTTATTTTCGGTCGTAGCTATAAATCGTTGTTTCGTCACATGTAACTTCTCTTGCCGCTTCTAGAAGGTAGGTATGTTTCACGAGTGCATAGAATTAGTCATTAAAAGTTCGATATTGATTAAAAGAGTTTTTTCAATTCGTAATGATTCTTGTCGATTTTGCGTTGTTCGGCACCTCCGAGTCCCAAGTAAGACGTCTAAAGATACTTAAAAACAATATCTGTTATTTGTGTTTGGATACGCGGCTACCAAAAACTTATTGTTATAAAATATTTTTATCTTTTTACAATAACAATTTATTCATATTTTTAGAAATACCCTGATCTTAAAATAACACATAGGTACACTACTCTCTCCTCCAAGGTGCCAGTGTGATATTTACCTCTTGTGTATATATAATATCATTGATTGTGAGTATAGCTTAGGTATACAGTAGTATATCTAGGTTAGAACTTACCAGCACATCTCATCATTTGTCTACATTTTTTATAGGAGAGCAGACGGGTGTGAAGATAGAATGGACCTATACACGCAAGTTAAATTGCTAACTACATTTCTGGTAGTGACTGCAGCCATATCACAGATCTTCGCCCAACCTGTGAGTATAATTATACTTAAGGATCAAGAAAGCTGTACTTCATCAAAATCAAAATCAAAAATCAAAATCATTTATTCAGTCTGGGCTGTTACAAGCACTTGTGAATGTCGAAAAGCTACGCCATCGGTTCGCAAATCTACGGCGGGAGACCTTGTACTGAGAAGAACCGGCAAGAAACTCAGCAAGGGCTGTTTTTTTTCCCTGTATTAAATATATACAGAGTCGTCAATTTGGAAAATGACTTCAATATTGATAATTCATGAAGTCACTTTCCATTACATAATATTTTTTTACACAAATTTATTTTGATAACATGCCTATATTAGGAATGCCGTGTCATACAGTTTTAAAAGAATATATTAAAGTTAAATTAAAATTATAATAAATACGAGTAGTACCCAGTATAGCAAAGAGCAGACTCATCTCCGCTGGCAGCACCCGTTCACGAGCATGACGCATGAACCAGCCATCGCTTCGCTCAACCATGTTTTTACACGCTTTTTATTGACTTACTCTGTCCGTTTGTTTGTCATGATCAAATCTTGTAATCGATTTTTCGACCACTTCTACTGCTCCAATCGAGCTCAAATTTTTTTTACATGTGTATTCTAGATGACAATACAATATTCAATCATTTTCGAATCATAAAAATACATAATTATGTTGTAATAAATTAAAAACTTTTTAATATGAGAATTGGTTCAATGAAGCAAACAGATAGAATTTGATATAATGCATATGTTTAATTCTAATACTACATTTTCTGAACAATTATGTACATTTCTTTATGTTTGTTATAATAATCACGAGACTAAAAAGTAGTAAATAAAAAAAAATTAAAAAAAACTTTTTAAAAAAACACGCTTTTTACGCAAAGACTAAAAAACGTTTGAAAAAACTTTTGTTTGTTATAAAGACTAAAAAACATTTGATCTAAAAAGTAGTAAATAAAAAAAAAATTAAAAAAAACTTTTTAAAAAAACACGCTTTTATTAAAAAGACTAAAAACCGATCTAAAAACTTGAAAATAAAAATAAAGTCACGCTTTTAGAAAATTTGGGTACATATCAAGAAAAATTTCTGATGACAAAAAGAAATGTAACTCAAAAATTTGTCTATAAAATTTAGCAAATTAGTCCAAGAACTCAATGACTATAAAAGCGTGGGGTGTAAATGTTAAGACCATTAAATGAGTAATGTTTAATTTTGAACACCCACGCATTTATAGTCATTGAGTTCTTGGACTAATTTGCTAAATTTTATAGACAAATTTTTGAGTTACATTTCTTTTTGTCATCAGAAATTTTTCTTGATATGTACCCAAATTTTCTAAAAGCGTGACTTTATTTTTATTTTCAAGTTTTTAGATCGGTTTTTAGTCTTTTTAATAAAAGCGTGTTTTTTTAAAAAGTTTTAGGGAACGTAACGACCCGCCTCACACGACACTGCCGAAGAGATTTTAATGAGAGTATGACTACCCTTAAGCCACAAAAGGATACAAATTACCAAAAACAGGTACCCGTGTAAATTAGCACAACTAAAAAAAAAAAAAATCAACCGCAGGACACGCGCATACAATCATTTAAAACTAGCAATAATGTATTATAATACAAGTAACAAAAGGTTATTATAATAGTACAGTTAAATATACATATTATTGTGTTACACAGTTACCTAAGAATTTATTAACAATTTGTTTATTTCAACGAGCGAGGGTTTTTAGTCCCAGACACTTCGATCATCCAAGTAATCCTGGACTCGATAATATCCTTTGCTCATCAAAGTTTTTTTTACTCGAGTTTTAAGTTTATTAAAAGGTAGATTAACAATATTGTGTGGTAACTTGTTATAAAAAGTTATACATTTCCCAAGAATGAGTTTTTTGTTTTATGTAATCTAAAATTTGGAACAGCAAGCTTATTTTATTTCTTGTATTTAATTTATAAACATCGCTATTCTTAATGAAATTATTGTAATATTTGTGTACATAGATTATATTTTCATAGATGTACTGCCCCGCCAATGTTAAAATGTTAATTTCTTTAAACTTATCCCTAAGGGAATCCCTTGGTCTTAAATTATATATAGCTCTAATTGCTCTTTTCTGTAGTATAAAAATACTTTCAATGGTGGCAGCTGATCCCCACAACAAAATGCCATAAGACATTACACTATGAAAATAACTAAAGTAAACTAACCTTGCTGTTTCAACATCAGCTAGAAGCCTTATTTTTTTAACAGCATACGCAGCTGAGCTAAGTCTGCTTGACAGAGTATCAATATGGGTATACCATTGTAATCTGGAATCTAAGTGTATGCCTAAAAACTTAGTACTCTCAACAAGAGATACCACTTCACCATTAATATTTAAGGGTGTGTTAACCTGCCTTACATTTGGTATAGAAAACTTAACAAATTTGGTTTTTCTCGAATTTAATGAAAGATTATTTAATGTAAACCATTGTAGAACTTTTGATAGAGCACTATTTACCTCGTCCGAACAATTGCTGCCTCTGTCAACTTTAAAAACAAGAGAAGTATCATCGGCAAATAGCACTGTTTCACATAAAGTGCTTGTATAGTAAGGAAGGTCGTTAATATATATTAAAAATAGTAAAGGACCTAATATTGATCCCTGAGGCACACCCATAACTAGTGAAGTTCCAGCAGATTCAGTTTTATTAATAACAACTTTTTGTATTCGATCCGACAAGTATGACTTAATAAGGCCGAGTGATTTGATAGAGACACCATAATGCCCTAATTTCCTCATTAATGCTTCATACTTTTAATACTACACGTTCACTATCAGGTGTGGTGTATTATTTAATAAAAGACACGTACCAAAATGTTTCGATACAATGGTAACGGTATCTGAGTGTGTGAACTTTAAAAGGCGAATATTAGGTATGCTCGTTGCTGCTGTATACACCTGTAAGTGAATTTTGCGTCTATAATTCTGCAAAATTAAAAATATTTTATACCCTTGAGCAGACTGTATTGGGTAGTTCATAAAGAAACTTAGTTAACCAACATTAAAAAAGTGTATATTATGTGAAATTAGAGGCCATTTACTAAATTCAAAAATTGATTGACAGAACATTTGATTGACATGATCCTTAGTGAAAGCCAAATGACATGAAACACACAGAAGAAAACATTATCTAGGTACTATATAAAAATAAGTCGGGGTTTCCTTCCTGACGCTATAACTCCAGAACGCACGAACCGATTTCCACGGTTTTGCATTCGTTGGAAAGGTCTCAGGCATTTCAACATAAAAGGTAAAAGGTAAAGGTAAACGCTGTATGTAAAAAAAAAATTCAATCTTTTTTTTACATACAGCGAGACTACATGACATTTGAGATATTTGACAGAACGACGTCTGTCGGGTCAGCTAGTTCTGTTATAAAAGTTTATGTGTATTGAAAGTTTATCATCTCAGAAAAGCATTGTCCTGTAGTGTTCAACCTGAAAACATTAGATAGTAAACCCCTGGATTGATATTGCCAAAACTGTATTGTTATATACTTGTAGAAGCTTTCTTTTCTTAAGATTCTGACAATTAAAACTAATTTTCAACACACTTCCTCATAAAGTGGCTCTAATCCCATGGCAATTAGACACATAATGACACCTATAATCAAACTGTGACTTTTTCATTACTATTATTCACGAGTGAGTAATAGTTTTTTGACGTGACAACGTCTTAAATTAGGTTGCAGCTGGGAGTCACTTATGAAAAAGTGTAACGCTCGGTAACGTTACGATGAGTCACCGAACGAGAGAGAGGCCCGCCGAATGCCTTGCGTCTCTCTCCCACTCAACTATGATCGGTCTGCCGCGCGCGCAGCACTAGAGAATTAGGCGCATTGAATCGGCGCATGCTTGTGTCTCTGTCTTTGTCTTTCTCGAACGTTCTTGGCGTTGGAAAAACAAGAAAGCGTCATAATACAAGTTCACACGTGTGGTTAAAGTATCGTCAGCTGTGTCTGTAGTGAAAATGTGGAGTGCTTAGATTCGTCATTTACAACAACTACAACAATAAAGGTAAATAATTGTACACTGATATTTCATTATCGTAAACTATGATTGATTGATTAATTGTTAGATTGACACAAAAGTTGAGAAACTGAGTTTATAGGTTATGTCATACTATTGATAAATGTTGATAGTGTTAAGTAAATTATTAGTTAAAATTAATTAATTAATTAATTATTATTTTACAAATTTTCATTAATTTCAAATTTATTTAGCAAAAATTTGAAGTTAAGTTTAAGTTTACATGTACAATGTTTTAGTAAACAAAATATATTTCTATAGTTAAAATTTGTGCAATTCTTATTTTCATTCAATTCCTTGTTCCTATTGTGCAATTTAATTATATTCATATCAATAAATATTCTACCGAGAAAAAGACGTTGTCACGTAAAATCTTCGCCCGTAAAACCGACTTTACAGGCAACCATTTTTTTTTTAATATTATTGGTTGAGTTACGCTTACATTTGCGCTAAAAAGCTATCCGCGAAAAGCCCAAAAAAAAAGAAACCTCTTTTTTTAGTCTATGGCCGATGCGCGCGCATAGGAAAACTAATTAATTTTTCCCGCCATTACGAAATTTATTAGTCTATGGCCGATACGCGCGCATAGGAAAACTGATTAATTTTTCCCGCCATTACGAAACATTTTTCACAACTCGTCTCGTTTTCTCTTTTGAAGTTATTTAGCTAGTTATTAATTAAGATGTCTGCAAATACAATTTATGAAGAAAATGATTTATGTTGTACACCGCCCGATATAAGATGTGAAGCCCAGAACGTTATGGAAAGTTTACTACCAGAAAACTCAATGGAAAAATATCTACTATGTAAAATGGTTTTTTATTTAAGTATTATTTTATTCAGAAGTGTGTTGAAAAACGTTGTATGATACACGTGTGTATTGATGATTACCGTCCTCGGCTCCTTAAGACCCTCGCCTGACGGCTCGGGCCTCAATGCGCCTCAGCGGTAATCACCAACATTACACACTTGTACCATAATGTACTATTGTCTTGAAATATTCTTAAATTGGTTAATATATTTTTACTATTTTATGATAATATTTTATTACTGGATAATAAACTGTCAACTCTGTATAACTAAACTGTATTGCCAAGATTTCCTACATGTATTAAACTTGTGAAATCTTTCCATTTGAATCTTTTCAGTCTACTATATGTGTTACAATAGAACGTATCGTTGTATATTATACATTTAATTTTATTAGATTCTTATTGGCCGGAAATCCAAACATTTAACTACACTCGGCGTCAAAAAAATCGCACCTCCGAGAAAATCACGTTCAAATGTCGTTAATTCTTGATATGCACATGCAGTCGTATTAATTATAATTTTATTTAAAAGGTTATTTAATTAGCTTAATAAAAAACATTATTTTTCATTATCAAATAAAACCTAATGCAACAAATAAAGTGCCACAAAAATTCTAAGGAAATTTTGATGGTCGGGAGAGTCGTCAGTTGCGCTACCTTTGTGGGTATAAAAGGGTCAACACGGGGTCAATGTGGGTCATTCGCTATTAAACCGTTGAAGAGGACACACGCACTGATTTTACTGAAGAAAGAACATCTGGAAAATGGATACTACAGCTGATGAGGCCGCTCAAGTGGTTGCACTACTGCAAGCAGGGGTGCGGCAGGTTGATGTCGCCCGGCAACTGAATCTGAGCCGTTTTTCGGTTAGAAGAGTCTATCAGCGCTTTTTAGAGACCGGTGGCTATATCAGGCGACATGGGTCCGGTAGACGTCGCTGCACTTCAGAAAGAGACGACCGGTTCGTTGTGTCGTACTCTTTGAGAAATCGCTTCTCAAACGCTGTTCAGCTGCAACAGGAGCTCCAGGCAGTTCGCAGACGCACCGTGAGTGTCTCCACGGTTAGAAGAAGACTGAAGGAGAAGAACATAGCAGCCCGTAGAGCTGCTACAGGTCCAAAATTGACTGCAGCGCACCGGCGAGCCCGCTTGCAGTTTGCTCGCGACCACGTCGATTGGACCATTGAGATACGAGTGTGTCTTTTTTGCAATGACCGATGGAGAAGAGTATACCGGAGGCAGGGTGAACGTTTCGCCCAGGCCTGCATCCAGGAGACGATGGAATATAGAGGCGGATCCTGCATGTTCTGGGGCGGTATGTCGGCTGCCGGCAAAACCGAACTTGTCTGCGTCTCCCGGGCCGGAGGTGCTCGCGGACAAGGGTCGCTGACTGCTCGCCGCTATATCACAGAGATCCTGGATTTGCATGTGGCCTTTTGCCGAATCTTTTGGCGAGGGGTTCACATTAATGCACGACAACGCTCGCGCTCACACTGCAGCCGCGAGAAGTCCTGATCTGAATCCGATAGAGCATCTCTGGGACCACCTTAAGCGTAAGGTTCGATCTCGGGATCCGGCTCCTTCGACTCTACAGGATCTCCAAACCGCGGTGATTGAAGAATGGAGTCTTATCCCTCAAGAAGAGTTCCTGAAGTTGGTGAGGTCTATGAGGGACCGTATGGAAGCCGTCATCAGGGCAAGGGGGGGTAACATTAGATTTTAATTTTAATTAATTTTAAGACACTTTGTGTACATATTTTTTGTAAATTATCGATTGTTAATTAGGACTTAATTAAGAATTTTTATTATTTTTCAAATTTTAATGATTTTTGTATAATTTTAATAAAAAAAAAGATTAAACTTAATTGTGTTTTGATACTCCTTTTTGTTACCTTTCTAATGATACCTAACAATATCCTCTACATAAGGCTTAGGAATTTTTGAATAAGATTTTTAAAAGGTGAGATTTTTTTGACGCCGAGTTTATATATATTTCTAGAACTGAACGTTGATGGATAAATATAAAGTTTTAACTTTAATATATTAAATACTTGTTACTTACTTAGTTTTTATCTTTGACCTTTATTAGCAATTCATAAACAATTTTTGTTGGGTTCTCTTGTACAATAACAAGTTAAACAAATGAATATTGATACCATCATCATCCTCTTGCCCATTTCCCATTATCTGGGGTCGGCGCAGTAGATCTTTTCCTTCCATTCCGCTCTATCAGCCGTCATTTCCATGCTTACTCCTTTCATTCTTATATCATTCTTCACACAATCGATCCATCTTTTATTCGGCCTTCCTCTGCCCGTGTATCCCTCCACTTTCATATTCAACATTCGCTTTGTGACATGACTTTCATCCCTCCGCATCACATGTCCAAACCATGCTAATCTACTTCCTCTCACTTTTTCTACCACTGGCGCTACTTTCAGGCTTCCTCTTATGTACTCATTCCTTATCTTATCCATCCTTGTCACACCACACATCCATCGTAACATTCTCATTTCATTCGTATGCAATCTATTTCATCCTTCTTCTTGACGGCCCAGCATTCACTTCCATACATGACGACAGGTCGGATGATCGATTTGTAAATTTTCCCCTTCAGCCTTATTGGCATTCGGGGATCGCACGTTGTAGCTGTGACCTGTCGCCATTTCATCCACCCTGCGTTAATCCTATGCTGCACAGCTCTGTCTATTTCGCCGTCGTTCTGAATGAGGGAACCGAGGTACTTGAAATCTGAGCAGGTAGGAAGTATAGCGCCATCTAAAGACATGGGTACAGGACTGGAAAGACCGCCGAAATCACAGAACAGATATTCAGTTTTGGATCTGCTGATCTTCAGGCCAACACTCTCCAGCCTCTGTTGCCACCCCGTCAGTCTGCTTTGTACCTCGATGCCCTCTTCCCCGACAAGCACGATGTCGTCGGCAAAGAGCATGCACCAGGGTGCCTCCTCCTGCAGGTCCGACGTCAGAGCGTCCATGATCAGAAGGAAGAGGTAGGGACTCAATGCCGACCCCTGGTGCAGCCCTACAGCCACACCGATACAGTCCGTCGTTCCCGCGGCAGATCGTACACATGTACAAGATGCTCTGTACATAGCATGGACCAACCTCACATACTTCCCAGGCATACCTTTCATCTTTAACCCCCACCACAAAACCTCACGGGGAACCCGATCGTACGCCTTTTCGAGGTCGACAAAAACCATATGCAGATTTTTGTGCACGCGCCTGTACTTTTCGCACAATTGGCGTAAAGCGAAAATGGCACCGGGCATGAATCCGAACTGGTTTTGTGTTATCTCACACTCTTCTCTCATTCTTCTCTCTATTATTCTTTCCCAGACTTTCATAGTATGTGACATGAGTTTTATTCCCCGGTAACTGCTGCAATTTTGAACGTATTCTTTGTTTTTAAAAATGGGGACCAGTACACTACTGCACCATTCCTCGGGTATTTGTTCTTCGTGCAACAATTTACCGAAAAATAAACTCAGCCACTTCCATCCATCCGCACTAAGCAACTTCCACACTTCTACTGGTATTCCATCTGGGCCGACCGCCTTTCCATTCTTCATATTAGTCTCTCTCACTAAGCCCATATTTACTGGTGGATTTTCAAGCATATCATTCCATTCATTCTCCTCATTCATCAATTTCTCAAAATAATCCTTCGCGCCTTTATACTTTCATCGTCAGTCAAAATCCTGCCAGAATCATCTTTTATACATTTTACATGTGAAACATCTCTTCCATTCCTTTCTCTCGCTCTTGTAATTTTAAAAAGGCGTTTTTGACCTTCGGTGCTTTCAAGGGACCGATATAAACTATCTTGTGCCTTTGCCCTACAAATAGCAACTTCCTTCTTCGCTCTCTTCTTACATTCCTTATAAGCCTCTCTCTTACTTTCTTTCATAGATTCATTCTGGTCTTCTACGTTCTGCCATTCTTTAAAGGCATTTTTCTTTTCTCTCAAAACTTCTCTAATACTTTCACTCCACCACCACCCATCCTTATCTATCATACGCTTTCCTTTTGTTTCTCCCACTACCTTCCTTGCCACACTTCGGATACAATCAGCCATTTCCTTCCAGCACTCATTCACACTCACTCCTTCCATATCCCCCATCTCTATCATCTTGTTTACAACTTGCTCTCTAAATTCACTTGCATACTCCTCTTTTTGCAACACGTGCCACTTTATTTTAGGTGGAGGACGGTCCTTATATTTGTTGAGGCGAATAGTTAGGCAGATGTCAGCCAGCAGAAGTCGGTGCTGGCATACTAAGTCTTCACCTGGAAGCACCTTACAGTTATTATTAGTTATATTCACTTACCTTGAATATTGATACCATAATCTTCAAATTTTTATCTAAACCAATCATTCGTTTTTCTTTTCGTAAGTAAGACGGTATTGTTATGCGATTTTCACTTCCTTACCATGTAGGATTCATCCTTTAACACATATATTATGTACACTTTTTTACCATAATTTTTTTGCTGATGTAAGATTATAAACACCTATAACATCTAGGAAGGTTTCGTTCTGGCCTTGCGATTGAATCTAACTTTACCATATCAATCCATACTAATGGAAGGAATTTACAGCTAAATTTTAATTTCACGAACATATTTTCTTGCTACGCAACCTTCGTGGCCTCGTTTCGTAAAGAAGGATATAAGTGTGGCGGATGCCTCATTGTATTTCCCTTACAATCATACCACGTGCATCTATTTAGTCTCCTACAGAGACTCAACATAAATTGCTTAGGAAATTTTATGTTACCTATTAGATTTGTGACCCATTAATGGAATGAACATATATTTATGTGTCTATAAAACATGCCTGTATAACCTTATTTTTGTTTAAATTATTCCGTATCTGAAGGTCTGTTTATATTGGTGTAGAGGCGCCTAGTGACTCAATAAATATATCGACACGTTTTATCAGGTCAGTTAGGTCTATGAACCAAACCCACGGTCTGACTTCAAAACTTGCTAACCGTTGTTCTCATGACCTAGCTGGTTGAACCAGTTACAAGAGGAGGCACCATCTGCGCTACAGTCTAACTGCATAGTTGCAATCCTGCTTATCTTGCATTAAGTAAGTATAAAGAACGATACAATCCGTCACATAAAAAAGTAATCTTGACACCGGATATATCCGGCAAAATCCAGATATGTACTAGATTTTTATACTCTTCAACATTTTCTTCTGGTAATGAAAATTGTTAATCGCGCAATTGATTCTTAATACTTTGAAACAGAAAAATGTCACACGTTGCGAAGGGTAGGACTATGCAGGATTACTTAAAACATTTTTTTGACTTATAAAACTCATTTTTCTGTCTTGTCTTGTGGAAATTTTTATTGTCGTGTTTCAATACGGTGTTTAGCTTTATTTTTACGAAGTGAGCAATAATTTCCGATGAATAAGCGGTCGTGTAGGTACCAGTCACTATTCACTGAATTACGATTTTGTATAGCAACAGTAGCCACATGTCCAGAATTTTTATATAAAAGGAAAGAATCATCCATTTTAAGGCACTTTTTCACGCACCCTCCATTGCTACTTTATTTTTGGTCGTAGCTATAAATCCTTGTTTCGTCACATATAACTTCTCTTGCCGCTTTTGTAGAAGGTAGATATGTGTTTCACGAGTGCAAATTAATAATCATTAAAAGTTCGCTATTGGGTTATAAGGGTTTTGTCAATTCGTGATGACTCTTGGCAATTTTGCGTTGTACGGCACCTGTGAGTCACGACTAAGACGTCTAAAGATACTTAAAAAAATTATCTGTTATTTATGTTTGGCGGAGGATACGCGGCTACCAAAAACTTATTGTTATGAAATGTTTTTATCACAATTTATTCATGTTTTTGTCATAATAGTTAATTGTGGTTGTTATATCGATTGGCGCCAATCTATACAATATACCACCCTCCTACCTACATATATACACAATGTTATGCACATCCATATTGATAATTCACGCAAATGTACTTGTTTTGTATGCGATTTTAAAATTGTAGATTATTTTGATATTTCTTGTTCCAGTAATAGTTTTCATTCTTTTAAGCCTATCTAAAATTACCGGAACAGCGTAAGATATCTCTGGTTTATTATTGGTCCTCTTTTGTTATTTTGATATTTTCAGTTCATGCTGTTACATTATTTACATTACTAGCAAGAATATAAACCAAAAACAGTGGAGTTGTTATTTATATGAAGGAAAACTTACCAAGTAAGGTCATGAGGTTGCTTCTGTTGTTAAGTGTGATGGGTGACCTAAACATAAATATCAAAATAGAATTTACGAATACGTGTGCGAATGAATATTTAAGCTTACAGGCAGCGCATGGTCTCCTTCCTGTACACACTTTCACTACTAAAGGTGATAATTGCTTAGAATATATATTTCCTAAGACTAAAATGTAGGTAATCCACTTTTGTGTTGGAATCCTACGTCCATTCACCTACTGTTTTTTTGCAAATATTTGCAGGAAACATTATAACCCGTTAATCTATACAAATAAATAGAATTGGAGTGTCTGTTTGTAATATTAAAATAACCGCTTTCTAATACATGCATATGAATATATATACGGTACGCATACCAAAATACATATTTTTAAATTTTTGTCTGTCTGTCTGTTTGTTCCGGCTATTCTCTGGAACGGCTGGACCGATTTGGACGGGACTTTCACTGGCAGAAAGCTTATATTATAATGAGGAGTAACTTAGGCTACTAAAAAAAAATATTACATTCCACGCGGACGAAGTCGCGGGCACAGCTAATTCAAAGATAAAAGTAGAAATAATGCACTTTACACCGCAATTTCAAGAACTGACTTGTCATTATCAACAGATGCTGAATTTTTAATGTCAGTAATCTCTTGCACTACAATAACACACCACACCATGCAGCTTTCGCAAAATGACACAAGTATTTTGTTTTGTTTATTAAATTTTGAATAATACATAATTATATTACTTGCAGCCAGATGCTGAGAAATCCATCGAGAAAGATCGCACCTATCGACAAGCAGCAATAAAGGCTGGAAAGCAGATCGCTACTACACCGAATAAGGGTTTTTTTGGCACAATATTTCATCTTATTCTAGAAGTTAGTTAAATTTAATTACATCTAATACTATCTCGACCACCGAATTTTGTACTGCCCAACAGTGAGAGAATAGGAGAGAGCTATAAACTGCAGAAGAGGACAAAATACCAAAACTAAAATTTAATTCAATTTAGTTTTATTTATCATTTTAGTTATTTTGACATTTGTGATAGAGTTGAACTACAGAAATAGGTGATCATTTAAATATTTTCAGTCATTCTTGAGTTATAAATAAATGTTAAAACTAACAATTTTGTGTTGTGGACTTATATAAGATTTCAGCATCAATTTCGTGAGTACTAAGGCTAACTATATATAATATTCTTCGTTACAAGGAGACACAGGTTCTTGATAAGATTGTGTCAATGGGACAGCAAACTTCACACCACAAATGTCTATTCATATAAAGATACTCTCAGTATTTCTACTGTGTTCTAATATTTTTACACACCGATAGAATTTTTTGGCTTTTATCTCAACTGATAGTAGGAACTGATAGGCGACATTTATTTTTATGTCAACATTTTACTGTCTGAGTCTGTCCGAGATACCTGTATTAAACAGGTGTTTGCTTAAATTGCTGTGACCTGTAATGAAGCTTAGAGGAAATCTGTTCAGTATATTTAGAGAATCTATTAGCTTGGTTTGTTAATGTGATGCGGAGGGATGAAAGTCATGTCACAAAACGAATGTTGAATATGAAAGTGGAGGGATGCACGGGCAGAGGAAGGCCGAATAAAAGATGGATCGATTGTGTGAAGAATGATATAAGAATGAAAGGAGTAAGCATGGAAATGACGGCTGATAGAGAGGAATGGAAGAAAAAGATCTACTGCGCCGACCCCAGATAATGGGAAATGGGCAAGAGGATGATGATGATGTATGATATTCAGAGAATCTACTTCAGGTAGAGCGAGCCTATTGGCATTCTTTAGGTTCTTTCAGTCAAATTCGTGCAGGTAATATGTACCTAAACAAACTTTACTTTTGAACCAATTCAGTGGTATTGAAACTATCGGGTTTGGCTATATAGATTTCACGGTCGACCCTTGCCAGGCAATTTCGTCTGTTGGTCTGCTATTTTTTTGCCTCTCGCACTACTGTTAATCTTTATTCAATAGTATATTGTTTAACATAACTACTATATTCAAACCTGTGTAGGAGCCTCTTCAATGCTTGGTGCATCGATTTACTATGAAAATCTTGATTTCCTGGCTGTGATGGTTTTGATCTCTAGCAAGACGTTAATACTTGTACATTCGGTTTCAAAGACGGTATTGCAAGAACATGTACATGTGTATTATGTTCAGCTCTTCTGAAAAGATACTTACCAGACCAATACCTTATCTTGTTTTTGGTCCATCAGAAAATATCTTCAGCGTCCTGTGTATGCCACTGCGATGATGTTCTTATGTCAAGAGAATTCAGAATTTTTTGTCGTCAAAGATGTTGACACTACTCCTATTCTATCGTAACTACCTATCTCCTTGTTAGTTAACCACTCACTGTCTGTCACTTTTGTTGCTTCCTGGACTGCATTGCAAATGCTACGGGATTAACAGTTCAGTTACTGTTGGTGTAGTTCTCATACTGTTGAAATTTGTATGGAGTAATGAAAACTGCAGAGATTTAGAGAAATCACTTTTATTCTTTAAGTATATTAATAAAAATCAATATGCATATTATTATCAAATGCTACCATGTTCCCACTGGTGCGCTGGTGCCGGGGGACTCTCCCCGTCGTCCCCCCGACCGACATGCCGCGGTGCGTTGTACATCACCGCGTACATGTCGGCCAGGATCTCGAAAGGGGGGGACTGCCCCAGAAACGTCGCCGCCTCGTACGAGATCGTACGGTAACCTCGCACTATCCGTATAGCCATTGTTCGCTGCATGCTCCAAAGCAGAGCTCTGTAGCGGGAGGACCTCGTGCAGTCTCGCGACCACACGGGGGCCCCATACAAAGCCACGGATCGTACGACGCTCGCGTACAGGTGGCAAACACCATCCCTCGGTCCCCCGAGGTTGGGCAGCAGGCGATATAAGGCGCCCGGTACTCTCTTGATTCGGGGGACCAATCGCACGAAATGCTCCTCGATGCTCCACCTGCTGTCCAAGGTGAGGCCAAGGTATTTGATGTAGGGCCCCACCTGGACCTCCGCGTCATCTACTCGTATCCGGCAGCTGGGTGGTTTCCGGCGCCTTGGAAAGCCGTGGAACCATAGCGCCTCAGTCTTGTGCGGATCGCCCTCACGACAGACGCCACCCCCAGCTCGGCAAGCCTGAGCGTCTGCTCGAAGTCGGGCCTGGTCGTCACGACGAGAGTGTCGTCAGCGTAACAGACTACACTCACGCCGCGAGGATAATATCGATTCCCTGCCGATCCGGTAGCAAAAGTTATGTCGATTATTGTACTACATTGTCTAATCTAATCACGAATGTTGGCTTGATACCTATGGTAATTATTTTTAAGATCTGGACAGAAGAAAACAATAAGTTGTTGCTGTACTTGAAACTAAACTTGTACGGGAATACGAATAAGGATAAAAATTTATTCGTTAAAAGTGTCTTTATAATACATTAATTAGAGCAAGCATACATATAGGGTCTACACAATTAGGTTAGTATACAATTAGGGTCATATGTATTCACATTACATTTATAAAAAAATAAAATAAATAAATTATGTTGTTACCAAACATGACTCTAAGAACAATGTTCCAAGTTCCATATATAAGATCACTTACTGTGTCTTTTTGATGTTTTTTTTAAATACATCAAAAAGACAGACAGACAGACAAAGATAATTCACATTTACACTTTATGGAAGCTTATGATGTGATTAGTAGAGTCATTGCTGTCAAGCTGCGGTGAAAGTTATACTGCAGGATTTTATTATTAGAGGATGATACCATATGGGCAAATGGTTACGGTCAGTAGGTACGGTCATGTGAGATTCGTATCAAGTCCACGACCTCCATAAAAACCGCTGTGTAAATCAAACTCGTGAAGTCACTGTACTCTAGTAATTTCACTGCTCATCTTGTTGTTGCAGCAAATCAACGACACTAAGAGTGCGTACAATCAAATAACAGATCTTGTGAACAATCAATTTACGGATAATGATGTAAGTAAAACGTTACTCGTACTAGTTTAATTTTATTTTATTTTCTATAATGTTTGCGGGTCTGTGTAGGGGTGATTTTATAGTAATTTTTATTTATTCTTAATATTTTACGTATTTAGTAAGTAAAAACTGGGAGGTTTCGCATTACATCTGATACGATGTCCAAGCCAACCACATCTGATCGCGGTACCTCGCTCTATAACAAATAAGGCTCTGGTGCTTCTCACCCCACCAATCCGCACTGGGCTAGTATGGAGATAGACTGCTAACACGGTATTATTATATTATTTATTTATTTGTGTACACAACAATTAGACATATGTCGGAACATTTATACAGATATAACAATATTAATAACAGTTACCATAGGTTCTGCTTATTTCTAAAGACATTTGTAACAGCAAATCTGCAATAGGAAACAAAATACAATATTATAAGAAGATCCACGCTATTATTAAGAGAATGACGTAACTTTTTACAAAACTAATATTTAATAGAAAACTATAGAGGGTAATTTGAAAAACATGGTGTTCACTCGTCGACTAAGTAAATGAGAATGCCAAGTCGCCACGAAGCCTCTGAGCTCGAGAGCGCTGGGATAAATTCAGCTGCTGTCGGACGCTCGAACGCTACATAGCACACGTAGCGCCATCTGTTTTTCGTCGTAGACATATCGCACTAATAATACAATAGTGTATCAACTCAAAATCGATCATTTTTCAGAATCAACAAAAAACTTATTACTCACTTCATGTAATAGTTGCAAATTGAATAACTGTCACATAAGTTTTTTAATTTATCCTTATTCTGTTTTTGCACTAATCGAACGACGGTCTTGATCACGCGTGAGGAATCAAATTTTGCGTGTGTTTATAGTGTTATGCCAAGTACGATGTTTTGAGTTGATATACTATTGTATTATTAGTGCGATATGTTTTTTCATATCTTCTACAATATAATATGAAGGTACAAAAAGAGACTACAACTAATATAATAAACCACATATGTATACATAATTATAAGCTACATAAAATATAAACATGAATTATTGCATATATACAGAAACTCAAATAGAAATCTCTAACGCGGCGCTTAAAAGTATGCATTGATTTACATTTACGGATGAAGTGTGGTATAGAATTCCATAACCTAACAGAGTGAATCAGAAAGCAATTGTAATAGCACAGATAGAATTACATGTCAAGACAAGTTTCAACCCGTAACCTTTTTTTTTTGAGAGGGGAAATGCGACCTTATGCACCATGTCACCGCGCTGGCAAGGCGCGGCCGTGTGTGGCGTTCTCCGGCCTAAGTGGACCGGCCTACCCACTAAAACCCCCTTGAGTTCTCTAGGCCTGATGGCGGGGTGCGCTTTCGCGATTCTATCGCCATGTGCTTCGAGGCCGGCTCGACTTACGTCTGGTCGAGCCAACGCCAAGGGAGGGACTGTCCGAGAACCCCTGGACAGTCCCCCAGACGGAGAGACATCACCACGGCGTGCGCAGTAGCCAGACACGCACGCAGCCTCGCGGTTTCAACCAGTGACCTAGAAATAGCGTCATGACGATGGACGAAGGTAAACCAGATGACCTGTTAGAAGGCGCGCGGACGACGATGAACGTTGGCAGAAAGTTAAAGCGAGCAACTCGGAACCGATTCATATGGCATATTCTTTGTTGAGGCACATGTGCAACAGTACTGAAACATTGTCTCTAACTGAATGATAAAGAAAATTCAGTGTTATAAATACTGATAAAATGGCCGAGAGAAGTTCAAATACGAATGTATATGGGTCAGAATCAATACTATCCATTTTGCAGGCTCAGATAAACTCGCTGCGTACAAAAACAAAAGAACAACATTAGAAAGAGAAAAGAATGGAAAATAGAGATCCAATGGGGTCTACAAGCAAATGAAAGATGCACTCCCAATAGCGTCAAAAAACCTAATCCGTTCCCGTTATGTTAAGCGTGATCGAACAACCGGCAAAATTTCTCCACTCCTCAATATCCCTATCAGAAACATGCAGAAGTCCCAAGAAGCTTCTAATATAATAATAATATAAATAACATTCTGAGACTCAAAGAGAAGTCAACCAGCACAGGACACACGATATTCCAATCATGAGGCTAACTGCGGGTAAAAACCCAGCTAAATAAGAATCCGGATTTCATAGTAAAATTCCACTCTTGAGGCTTCAAGTCCCATAGCATAAGCAATGCAATAAGATTTGAGAAGAAGCGCTTATCGTGCGATAAAACCCCCATCTTAAAATTACTCCTTATGTATTTTTGCTGATCAAAGTGATAAATAACTATCATATCGCGTTTCATAGGTCATTTTATGGAGGCTGACTGCTTCGTTTCGGAGCATCCCAGCCTTTGCTTTGCTGAGAGTACCTACTATAACCTAGTGATAAAAACGAAGAAGTCATACGTGAATTTGATAACCTTAGAAACTGATACCTTCCCATAAATATTACTGACTGTTGTTACACACGTAGATATTTAAATCAAGCTATTATTTTCAGACTAGCACCAAGAAACCAATTGGAGTCAGTAATGGCACCACTGAAACTCCTAAGATTTCCAGAACAGAATTTTTGAAAATACTTGACAGGAATCTCAAAGGGCTTAGTCGTCTTCGTAACCTGGAATGGCGTGAAGCTAGAAAGGTACTATTGCACACATTGACATTATTTTAAATAAAAGCAAATAAAATTAGGTTAGCTTATGACACATTTGAAATGTTTCATAAGTTCTTTTCGTTATATCCAATCTTATATTTCATGCTCTCGTTTTCGTGTCCTATATGCTCATGTGATTATCTGCTATAAGATTTGGTCCAATAAAACGAAAAACTAAAGAGTTGCGGCACCACTGTGACTCTTCTCGACATTCTGTTTTGGTTACGGCTTGTAAGACCCTGGGCGTTTGTCATTAAATCAGTTAAAGTAAAATAGTGATTATTGATAATTATAGATTTCGCGTCAAAACAACAACTAAGAAAGAGCGCCTGCACCCGTTTTTAGATCGTAACGCCTAGAGTTTAAACATCTCGACACAAAAACTGACATCTCGTCTAGGCCTGTTAGATCTGCTTCCAAATACAAGAACCTTTCGAAATAACTTTATACAGTTTACACTATACACTATTAGGTACTAGTTACTACGTAAATATATATCTTTACATTAATTTTTAAACAACAAAACAAATCTCAATGTCATAATATGATGTTTGTGCATAGTTTTTTTCTCATTCAACAAAAATATCTATAGATATTGCATAAACAATCATATCAATTGAGAGTCTATAGTATCATTTAAGAAAATGTGTTCATAAATTTAATTTAATCTCCGTTTTCTTTTATCCATTACTATTATTATTTTATGTACTCTAATTGATATGAATCTGAAGCTGCTGGCGAAAGGTGAAGGTGAAAGGTAAAGCTTAGGTATGTTTAAGCAGTTTTAAAATTTTGTACAGATTTTTGTGTATTGTGATTGTTCCTATTGTTTGATATATTTATTTATATATTATTCACAATGTCACTTAGCTCATCCGGTTCATAATGTGTTAATGTGTTCATAAAATGTTCTCCTTATCCTCGTCCTCAGATAGCCTACTGAGTGCTCAGAGTAACTGCAGCGATAGTGACATATTATCTGAGAAGCTGGATATGACCCTTTCACGTAATCCTAAACATCCCAATGTCCCTCACATTAACGCGCAAAGTATCTCCAGTCACTATGATCTCCTGGTGACTCATATCGGGAACTTTTCTTAAGTCTTCATTACCATCAATATTGTAGTCGGACCGGGTTTTCGACTTTACGGGAACGATAAAGCTTGCGAGCGTGCTGAGAGTAGCCGTTCTAGTTTACTTAGTGCAGGTGGTGTTACAATTTATTTGTGTACTGATTTGAAGAGAGAAATGAAACGTAGGTATTTATAAAATTTATTGATGTCGCGCTGCTCTGGAACTAACTATCTCAACAACCGAG
The DNA here is from genome assembly GCA_036419045.1 of Scirpophaga incertulas. Lineage (NCBI taxonomy): Eukaryota > Metazoa > Arthropoda > Insecta > Lepidoptera > Crambidae > Scirpophaga > Scirpophaga incertulas. The sequence goes on along the minus strand of CM071629.1, from coordinate 15,974,669 downwards.
CTATCGATGGTAGAGGTGTGTTAATCTGCTTATGTTATATAATGTAGCATAACGTTATGCTACATTTAAATATTATGTTAATTTTTCTGCTATAATTATAACACTTACTTAATACTATTGTGGGATCTTCTGGTGGAATATCACATTATTTGTACATATACACACAAACACACACACATACACACATTGATACAAACACACACACTTTTATATATATATATATATATTTATACAATATTATATATTAATCAATAAGTATGTCGATATCGAAACTTTGGTATCGATAACTCCGTATTGACATGCCCTCCGCACTAACTGAGTAGCAAGTGAACAAACTGGTTTTTTACGCCTTGGATCGAGTAGCGCCGGCGCGTCTCGGATACCGATTGGATCTATCTAACTAACGAGTGGAGAACCTACACGTTGCGACGCGCACGTATACCGCTTTACTTGCTCTCACTGCCCAGACGCTTGCGCATTTAAATAACCTTACGCTTCCTAGTTATTGCTAATTCTTATTGTGCTATTCACTCTTGTATTTGTTGCGTGTATATATATATCAAATTGTGTGTTGTGAACTATTGTGGACCTATAAATTTTATAACCGTGAGTACGACTTTCTATTGCACATCTCCTGTACTCACCACCTGCAACCACGCATCATCAACCAAACTATATTTGCTATTTAATTTTAATACCTATCTAAATTGTATATTTACAACATTAAACTGGCCAATTTACGAACGAAATGCACAATCCCAAGCGCATGAAACTCTGAACGTCAATCCTCGCGATCGAGTCTCGCACATTACTGGGATTTAAATTAAAATATAGCAGAAAAATATAATCTTCGTTTAAATTGAATAAGTTATTTCCTGATTTGCTTATTATAATCTAGTCATTATTGACAACTTAATAAAGTCTATCCAAATAAAGTTTTGGACACACGTAATTTATGGAAATAGAGTTCAATTTTGAATGACCGATGTAGCGCCATCTTGCCAAACCACGCTGGATTTGGTGTGATTTGGCAGTTCTTCTCAACTACACTAGATGTCGCTAAGTCAAGCATTTGGTTTCATTTATTACTAGATATTTAATAGTAGCAGTAAAAGTTATAATTTTATATTAGGTGTTATCATTCATTTTTTTATAACGTTATATAATAATAATAATAATTTATTTGCTAAAACATGGTTACATAAGATGTTACAGTTTATTTGATTTCCAGCATATTTTATTGAATTTCAATGTGCAAATATTATACATTTTAAAATATTAATCAGGATTCAGTACTATCAAAATCGTCATATTAATTCAATTAAAAAATATTACAAATAATAATTAATAAAATAAACATGTCATAAGAAATATTAAAAAAAATACATTATGGTCAAAATAATATTATTAATATTCTAGTAAAATGTCAAAATAAAAACATTCATTCACATTAATATCTCTTTATAAATTAGATGCATATAGATGTCAAACATAAAAATATTAGGGCACTTTATCATTTAGAAAATCATTTATTGAATAATACATTTTGTTCATTAAATATTTAAATAATTCTGTTCTGAATTTAGTTAAGGTCAATTTTTTTATGTCAGAAGGTAACTTATTATACAAACGAATAGACATACAATATGCATTTTTTGAAAACACCTTAAGTTTTTGGACTGGAACATATAAATCGTCTCCTTTTCTACCTCTATAGACAAAATCTTTTTTTTGTTCATATAAGTGGAAATATTTTTTAACAAACACTCCCATTTCAAAAATATATAAACATGGAATTGGTAATATTCCAAGTGATTTAAACAAAGGCCTGCAAGAATCCAAGTAACCTGCACCACAGAGTGACCGTATACATTTTTTTTGGATTTTAAATACTTGAATTGCATTTACTGAATTACCCCACAGTATGATACCATAACGCAATACAGACGAAACATAACCATGGTAGGCTATGAGTGCCGATTGTTGGGATGCTATCTCACTTATCCTATTAAGAGCATAAATAAATCTATCAAGTTTATTCGTAACTGAGTCTATATGTGCTTTCCAATTACAGAATTTATCTATAGTAATTCCTAAAAATTTGGTATCATCTACTTCTTCTATTGGGCGATTATTTATAGTTATATTAATTTTCTTATGTTTACTATTTATTGTTTTAAAGTGTATGAACTTTGTTTTATTTACATTAATTAAGAGATTATTATTTTTCAACCACTGTGCTATTTTTGTTAATTCCGTGTTTGCTTTATTTTCTATATTACCGTCTTTATCACTAATAATTAGAGTTATGTCATCTGCGAATAAAATACATTTTTGGTCAGTTATATTTGGCAAGTCATTAATATAGATTAGAAAAAGTAGAGGTCCTAAAACACTGCCCTGAGGCACACCGCATATATTTTGTTTATATTTAGACCTAAAGGATTTCCTATCTTTACCCTGTTTCTTTGATATTTCAACGCATTGTACACGGTTTTCAAGATAGCTCTTCAACCAGGCCAAAGCACTACCTACACCGTTCGAGTTTATTCAAAAGGAGCTTATGTGATACGAAGTCAAATGCTTTGCTCATATCTAAAAATATTGCGAGAGTATTTTTTTTAAATTCCAAGCTACGTGTAATGTATTGTACAAGATTGAAACACGCTAGAGTTGTATTTCTGTTTTTACGAAATCCATATTGTTCATCTCGAAGGATCTTATGAAATGTAATAAAGCTATAAATTTTGTCATACATAACTTTTTCAAAAATTTTAGACAATATCGGAATTAATGTTATAGGTCTATAGTTACTCATCTCATTAAAAGAACCTTTTTTATGAAGTGGTTTGACCAGCGAACGTTTTAAGCAAGAAGGAAAGTGTCCTTCGATTAAGGACAAATTAATGATATGAGTAAGCGGTTTACAAATAAATTTTGCACTTTTTTTTAATATATTCGTATTAATTTCGTCGTAACCTGTCGAATATGTATTATTTAAATTCATAGTTATTTTGTAAATGTCAGATTCATTAATGGGTATCAGATACAAACTATTTGGGTAATGAGATATATTACGAGTAGCACTAGATAAGTCAGCGTTTTCGTCAAATTTATTATTATTGGTTTCATTTATAAAGTAGTCATTAAAATTGTCACAAATTTTTATTGGGTTATTAACATATAAATTGTCACTCAATTTGATTTCCTCAATATTACTGCTAATGTCCTTTCTATTTATGTTATTTTTTATTATTTCCCATGCTGATTTACAGGTATTTTTTGCTTTAGAAATGTATCGAGTATTAATACTTCTTTGTGACTGGTATATACATTTTTTTAATATTCTTGAATATTTTATGTGTTTATTTTATTTATTTTTTTATTTGACTTGTCAAGTCTGTATTTAAGATAAAGACGTATTTTATTAACACAGCATTTTTTATACCTTTAGTTAACCAAGCGTTTTTTTATAGATTTAGTGACTTTTTTGATTCTTATTATTGGAAAACAAAGATAATAAAATAATTTGTATAATTCATAAAATTTACTAAATGCTTTTTCGGTATCTACTTCATGTAAAACTTCGCTAAAAGATAATGCTGAGATGCAATTTACCTTTCAACATTATGAGGGTTCATATCCCGCTTCCTTTCCAACCATACCCTAGGTTTCGTTTTGTAATTTGACGAAGTATCGATATCAAACGCAATAGTCTGACATGTCTCGTGATCCGATAAACACATATAGTGTACTTTCGGATCAACTTTAGTATCTACATTGCTTACTATCAGATCTAAACAAGCTTTTTTTCGCGTAGGCTGCGTGATATGATTCACCATACCGTGGTTAGATAAAATACTTGTCAGTTCTTGTGAATATTTAGTTGATTGTGTCACATCGATATTCCAATCGCCACATATAATATTTTTTTTATTGCGTTTTCGTAAATATCTGCTTATCAAATGATCTAAATTTTTTAAAAATATTTCACATTTAGATGATGGTGTCCTATATATACAGACTATAATTAAATTAAACTGCAATATTTCTACAGCACAGCATTCAAATGAAAATGGTATCGATTCTTTAATGTCATAGGGTTTGAAGTCTAATGTGTTTCTCAACATTATTAGTTATATGTTATAACGTTATAATTTATTAGTTATATGTTATAACGAACACCTTGAATCGATTGTGAGTGGGACTATCAATGCGTGCGTGGTCTGTGTCTCCGCTCGATATTGGTCCGTTTTTCTTCTCTCTCCTTACATTCGCATCGCATTCGCATATTCAGTCAGCAAATTAATAACTAGATATTGGCGTTTACAGTGTGTTTGTTTCGTGTAATTGCATAATATTGGATTTTAAGTGTTTATCAACGTGGTATCTGCTATGTTAGAGCGGTCAAAATCGCATTTGTTCAATATTTTTTTTGTTATTTGACGATCTCCGTTGTCGAGTGGTTAGTACCCCGGTTTCAAGGTGTCACCATCTCCGAAGTCCTAGGTTCGAATCCCGGTGGGGGCAGATGTTTGTGTGATGAATTCGAGCATTTATACCTTACTCATGGTTGTTCATATACAGGGTTATATAAAAACATTAATAACCTCACAGGGGTATATTGCTAACATCATACAACTACTTTTGTTCCATGACTTTTTACAAAACATAATACTTTTATCAAAATCAAACCTACAAGATTCCGTTGCACTATCTAACACATTTTAATTCTATTTATTTTGTCGTACGTAAATAATACCAGCAATTGGATATATGTGAAATGGGAATGGCCTTTTACAGTATCTACCTAAATACTAAACACCTTAATAAAAAGTAATAACAAAATGTTAAAAAAGTAATGTACATATCGCTCATCCAAAAGAATATTGACGTAATTACGTTTTTGCGATTTTTCAGGAGAGCATTTTAAAAGTTTGACATCGAAAATATTGTGTATTTCCAATCATTCTATCGTTATATTTTAATAGTTATGTTGTATTACTTTATTAACAATAATATTACATAAAAAGTTTGCGAGAAACCTCAAGATAATTATTAAAAAATACCAAATGAAACAAACCGGACGTACATTTATGACATTTTGTAATTTAAATATTACAATTATGACATTATACCAGTTTTGGATATGGGAATACATCATGAATTTAAACTACATAATTCTTAATTTGTTTTATTTTTATAATACATTTTATGAACTTGAAACGTAAACTTTTTCAAAAGCTTAACTAATTTTTTTTAATAAAAATCTTAACATAAGAAAATAAAAATGAACTGTTATTAAACAATTCTAAGTAAATCTAATATTAAAAATAATAAATCTATCTAAGTAGGTACCTAGGTAGTGTTTATATAGATTTATTATTATATATCTATATAATAATGAGATCAATTTATAATAATAGCGAGACAGACCTTTAACCAGGTACCTTTAGTACTTGTACTTATCGAAGAAGAGTATGATCGTTAAGAAGCATAAAAACTGGTAGGAGTTTATAATATATCACAATGATTCGTTAATCTATCAATTCCGATATAAAAAATTGTCTTAATCGTTCACCACTCTAAATAGTATTTATCAAGTATAATAATGTGATTTATAAATTGCGTACAACATAAAAGTATTAAAAATAATCGGAAATAATAACGTAAATAAAGTTATTGCAAAATAGTATTATAAAAAGCCTCATAGTATTTTGGTATAATATTAATATTTAACAAAAGCAACAAATCAGCTTTTTTACGATCTGAAATACAAAGTTTAGCATTACCTTGCGAATAATAGGCCAAAACCATAACGACAGTGACTCTCTCTGTCGGAAACTAATGGAACAAAATTTCTGTCGTTTTTATCACAGATAAAACGTGCAAAACACGAAGTTATGGTTTCAAAAACTCATTTTCGACTTTTTGGTAATTATGTCAATATTCTTTTGGATGAGCGATATGTAGATAGGCACACTGTAAACCAGGCTTAGGACTGGCTACGTTAAATAATAAAGTAAGAATAGTGTAGGTATCTAAATTACTTCCCTACTTAAAGGATCGATAACTACGTCAAACATTATTTAATGGTTCCTTGAATCTGGTATTAATTATCCATGTTTATTTTTTAATGTAGGCGTATTTAAAAAGTGGAATCAGTATATTATTTACAGTAATTGGAGTAATAAATTATTTAAATCAGCAGGTTAATTATTTTAATTATTTACAAATGATTACCTCTCAAGTTAGTCTCGTGGATGTCGGTGAGTACCGCGCACATAGCGTTCGAAATAATCACCTTCACAACCAACACAAAGTCCACACCTAAAAATCAATTGTTCAGTCACTCGCAATAATACATCGGAGTTCGTTTTAATTTGATTAAACGCCCAAATTATTTTTTCAATTAACATGTTCCGACTTGTGATTACGCGTCCTGTGTACACCAATGATTTCACATGTCCCCACAAATAAACGTCTAGAGGAGTGATGTCTTCGATATAGGAGGCCAGGCGCGAGGCCCGCCAAGTCCAATCCATCGACCAGAATAAATCCTGTTCAGTTGGTCTCTGACTCGGCGAGTATAGTGCGCCGGCACTCCGTCTTGCTGGAAGTACATACCACGTAAATCAGCAAGTGGTATGTCTTCTTCTAATACGGGTAACGTTTCGGTAAGAAATTGTTCATAACTTTCACCGTTTAGCCCTATCCAAAAAGATAGGGCCCAGTAGCGTAGAATTAACAATTCCCACCCACACATTCACACTAAAGCGGTGTTGCAAATTATGCGATCAGGAGACCTATTTTTGATTTACGAATGCGATTTCGAAATCACCGCTGACTAAATAGTCTGCGGTCACGGATTCCTAAACATCCAATTTTTGAAAGTCGATCGCAGAGCTGCCAACATAGATAAAGGACACACATAAATGTAAGAGTTCGGTTCCACGCAGAATGTAGTCGCTGCCGGTTATTGCCGGCTTAACTATTGCGGTGATTATATATATATATATATATATATATATATATATATATATATATATATAATCAAACAAAACACAGATAACATTTCCACAAGTATGACTTGATTACGAGTGGGTGAGGGCACTCGTAATGAAATCACTTAGGTAGTCACATCAGTGACATTCAAAAATAAGAATTATTGAAACTTGATTTCGAAGTCGCATTCGTAATTCAAAAACAGGTCTCCTGGGTTCGTGAGGGTTTTCATAAGACGATCGATCACTAAAAAAATCACTTGTCTATTTTGGTTCAAAGGAGTAAAAATTTTAGTAAGGTTATGTTTGATAGTACAGATTTGGTATCATTGCCAATTGAATAGATGGTCACAAAAGTTTTTATCTTATTAATTATAGGATCTAGCTACATAAAACCACACATACAAATATCCATAACATCACGCCCGAATTTGTTTAGGTATCATTTATTTTTATTAATGAATATATCCTGAAATGTTTATTTTTTATTTACAGGATTCTTTGGCGAATTTGAAGAGTTATAAAGAGGAAATTTTCAATGGAAAACGACCTACAAAAAGTAGATGATCACGAAATGTGTATGTGTTACAAATTAAATAAAGGCCATTTTTAGTTCTACTTTATCTAAGACTGTATAATTATAGTGTGTGTGCTAATGATATAATATGTACGTAATGAAGTATAATGTCCAGAATATGAAAGGCAAAAAGCAATTGAAATCACAATGGCAAAGAAAACTATCTCCTATGGTGAGGCCTCTGGCTTACATGGTCAAGTGCGAAAATCATTCAGGGGTACAGTCAAATAAAATCATCATATGTCTCAACACAAACTGCCAGTTTCTATTTCTATTAAAAGACTAGTTTCTTAAAACCAAAACCTCCTCCCTTGCCTCGTAAAGGATACGATACAGTTGCTCATAACAGCGTTGTGAAAGCCAGGTGCCTCTGCCAAACATTAAAGGTAATGTACTCGTACCTGCCTCAGATAATTATTTATTTACATGTTCTCTTACTCAAATTATACAAGCTCTTTTTAATCTATTACAAACATATTCCTATATTAACGTCCAAAACTTATCGAACCTTTAATAAAATCCCTTCCCTTCCCGTGCTAATAATATATAATTTTTTTTTTATACTACAACGGTAGCAAAAAGGCTTACGGCCTGCCTGATGGTAAGCAGTCACCGTCGCCTATGGACGCTTGCAACACTAGGGGCATCACAAACGCTTTGCCGACCTTTTTATCGACGACTTTAAATCTTTTAACGACTCCGTTAATTGTGTTGCTGATCAGCCTTTTCCGCTTAAGTCCACCACCCATCAAAGACCTTCCACCCCATGGTGGGATAGTGAATGCTCCAATGCAATTATAAATAGAAAGCTGGCTGAGAAGACATACAGGCGAAACATGACTGACCAGAACTTTTCCGCCTTACAATCTATAATGGTATTCATTATAAACCTACTTCACTTAAAATTTACAATTGTGTTCTGTGAAAAGTTTTGTGAATCTGTCTCCCCAGATGTCAACAACTATCAGCTGTCAGGGATACAATTAGGGTATTTCTGCATTTATGTTTGCATCAAATCTGTATGACATATCTTCAATACTTACTTCTGATAATAACACTGTGTGTCACATCCGGTTACTATAGAAAAGTTGTAGTTGGTTTGTCCATACTTAAAAGACTTATCTCCAAGTCCGCATGGATTCCCTTATTCCGTTTTGATAAGATCCGGACAGAGTTATCAATTTTATCTTTTAAATTGTGGCCTACTTAGAGACATTGTCGGTTTTAACGATCGAAGAAAATATAAGAGCTGTTTTGTCAATATCTATACATACATATAAATAAAATCGGAGTGTCGTTTGTCTGTCTGTTTGTTCTGGCTAATGTCTGAAATAGCTGGACTGATTTTGACAGGACTTTTATTAGCAGGTAGCTGATGTAATAAGGAGTAACTAGGGCTACTTTTATTTAAGAAAAAATATTTTATTTTAGAAAAATGATTTATATAATATAAACTTTTTTGTTAAATTCCACGCGGACTTAATCGCAGGTAAAGCTAATCTATACATATAATAAGACAGTAAAAATATTTTGTCTGTACATTTAGTATTTTTGACTGAAATTGATAGAGGGGCACTTAAATAGATTATTAGAAAGCAAAAAAAAATTTTTGGAATTTTTTGTCTGTCTGTCTGTATGTATGTTCACGTTTATCTCCGAAAGTACTGAACCGATTTGCTTGAAACTTTCACTATTTGCTTTGTTTTAACTCAGAATAATATCTAAACTTTGTTTCATCAAAATCGGTTCATTAAAAAAAAGTTATCGTCATTTTAATGAACTCAAATAAATAAAACTGGAGTGTCATCTATAAAAATTGAAGACGGTGAAATTTTAATCAAAAGTACTGTGAAAATAGTATTTGTGGAAAAGCTCATTGTTTTGTGCCATACTATACATACATACATACTAATATTATAAATGCGAAAGTAACTCTGTCTGTCTGTCTGTCTGTTCCGCTTTCACACCAAAACTACTGAACCGATTTAAATGAAATTTGGTACACAGATAGTCTGGAGCCTGAGAAAGGACATAGGCTACTTTTTCATGCAAAAAAGGTTGTAAAGGGTTGTAAAAGGTTGAAAGGAGGGATTATTGGTTGTATGGAAATATTGTTAAAACTACTGAACCGATTTAAATGAAATTTGGTACACAGATAGTCTGGAGCCTGAGAAAGGACATAGGCTACTTTTTCATGCAAAAAAGGTTGTAAAGGGTTGTAAAAGGTTGAAAGGAGGGATTATTGGTTGTATGGAAATATTGTTAAAACTACTGAACGATTTAAATGAAATTTGGTACACAGATAGTCTAGAGGCTGAGAAAGGACAGAGGCTACTTTTAAAGCAGAAAAGGGTTGTAAAAGGTTGAAAGGAGGGGGTGAAAGGTTGTATGGCAGTATTGTTAAAACATATCCTTCCTGTGGGAAATTCGAATATAACGCGGGCGAAGCCGCGGGCGGAAAGCTAGTTTAAAATAAGATTTAGCTCGGAAAAAGAGCGGTTTTATTCGTTGCACCGAAAAGACTGTCACCTACATAATCTCGTCAGAGTATTATTTTCTTTGTACATAATGGGCGAGACAAATGCGTCAGTATAACTATTGTCCTCGGTCCCATGCACCGCACGCACAGTGCCTACATGTGCAACGCCGATTCTTTAAAACTGTCCAAAACATTTTAATTGGTTTAAAATACGACGCAGATGTTTTGCGCCAATTATTTTAAATTTTTACACTATTTTGATTGCTCTAAAATTTTGATTGGTTTATAGTAATTACTTACGATTGGTTTTAGTAATAAGGGTTTTTATATAATATATAGCCAAAATAAATCATTCGACATTCCACATTCTAGTCAAGATCGGAGTTTTATTTCTTAACACCAACGACGTAAAAAAATATTTAGATGTATGATTATAGATCTCCTTATCCACCCAAGTTACAAATAGTCACAGAGGACTATTTGAGACTTGGGTCTGGGTATATAATATTTATTTAGGCTTACATTACGTGTCTTTATAAGACACGGTCCTTTATAAGGCGTGCGCGGGGATACAGATCCAACGCGTAGAGGCCTAATTAGCGAAATTTAATGAAAGCTTGCATGGAGTGTACCAACCATAAAAAATGCAGCCAAAGACTACACCCAGTTAGATGCACAGAAACTATTGTCATTAGTGATCAAAACGTTTGTGGCCTATTGCATTTCGATTTAGGTGGTAAGGGGCCATCCATAAATTACGTCACACGGTTAGGGGGAGGGAGGGGGTTGACGAAGTGTGACATTGTGTGACAAGGGGGTGGGAGGGATCTTAAATTTCGTGACGTCACATTACAAAATCTATTAAATCAAATAAGCTAACTGTTAAAACACAAACTTTAAATTATTACTATTAGTATGAAAAGTGCTGTAAATATAACTTTTATTGTAAAGTCTGTATACTCTCATAAATAAATAAAGGAATAGTATCTTCTTCTATCTATTGATTAATCTAGGGGCACTCCCGAAACGTACTATTTTTCTAATTGATTATAGTAGGTGATTTTGGAACCCCTCTAGATAGGGGAGCGGAGGCTGGGGGTTCCCGGAAGGGGCTTGATGTTCCCGGGGCTCCCTACATGCCTGAGGAAGGCCATCCCTGAGGTTTTTAGTGGGTAGGCCTCCCTTCTGGGGAGGAGAGCCCCACATAACCGCCGGCTCGCCACAGCCGGGGTATGCAACTTAATGCATTTTCCTCAGGGAAACAAAAAAAAAAAAGGTGATTTTGGAAAATATAATAAGAAAATCATGAAATGACCATATACTTATTTAATATAAGTAATCGTTTTTGTTTTGTTAATTGATTTGATGTTAATTTTATTAAAATGAAAATAAAATTGATTTCGAAACCGCTTTTATCATTCAATAATTTCTATAATTTCAAAATTTGTGACGTCACACTAAAGGGAGTGAGTCTCACAAATGTGACTAGCTGTGACAAGGACGGGGGGAGGGGCAAAAAACACGAAATTTGTGTGACGTAATTTATGGATGACCCCTAATGAGAACCGGGCTATGGAAGAGACTCCGGTCACCTGCCTTCTCAAAGCCTCCTAATTGATTTAAATATGGCAGGTGGGTGACTCGCCGCTCACTAAATGGACCCCCCAAAAAAGCAGACCAATATTGGTGCGAAGAGAGCAACATTGGTGTGAACGGCTAAGGGTGTAGAGAGGTGTGTCTGCGACAGCGATTGAGACGCCGTCGGCGTTATGACATTATTACACTTCCATCCTTCGAGCATCTGCTCTTGCGACTCCACTCTGTCCGGCTGGTTAAGGCAAGACAAAAGGCGGGTGGCATACGCGTCCCTGAAGCACATCGGTACCCTCGCCACACCGACAGCTCGCCACAAGCTGCCATGAAGAAGACTGACTGCACTGGTGGGGCATTTATGGCAGTTAAGGGGCATTAAATGCCCCACTAGCGGGCGGTGGGGTCGTCACATCTCTACGCCTATATATTTATTTTATTATTATTGGGTATATAGTAATACTCACTAAAATTTATGAATATCTGGTAAAGAATAGACTATAATGGCTTATTGAGAGTATCGGGATCCAAACTGTCAGTATGGTTTTCGAAAAGGCAAAAGTAACTTCGTTTATTTAAGGAAACGAATAAATGTAAACAAACCAGTTTTAGGGTTATCACAACTCAAATCAAAAAAAAACTCAATTATCTTGTCGTTATCTTGTATTTGTAAAATGTTTTTCATGACTGATCCATTATATTTTTTTTTCTACCACATACTACTACAAACACTTAAAAAACTTCCATATTAATGAATCTATAAAATAAAAACATAATTAATTTTACTTGATAACCCTATAATCTTAATTACATGGGTGAAATTCAGATGTAATAAATATTTTTGGTTATAGTTTGCACTTTTATACTATCAACTGAAATAGACCACATTTTCTTACGTACTCGCACTCAACTTAGCTACCTTTTCAAATCAGTAGCATATGTAAATGTTAAGACCATTAAATGAGTAATGTTTAATTTTGAACACCCCACGCTTTTATAGTCATTGAGTTCTTGGACTAATTTGCTAAATTTTATAGACAAATTTTTGAGTTACATTTCTTTTTGTCATCAGAAATTTTTCTTGATATGTACCCAAATTTTCTAAAAGCGTGACTTTATTTTTATCTTCAAGTTTTTAGATCGGTTTTTAGTCTTTTTAATAAAAGCGTGTTTTTTTTAATTTTTTTTTATTTACTACTTTTTAGATCAAATGTTTTTTAGTCTTTATAACAAACAAAAGTTTTTTCAAACGTTTTTTAGTCTTTGCGTAAAAAGCGTGTTTTTTAAAAAGTTTTTTTTAACTTTTTTATTAATGTTTCTGTGGTAACTATTAAAGAAATGATGATTGATACTTATTAAATGGACTTTTATTTTGAACAACGAACACTATTTTATCCTTTTACAATTAGAGAGCACATTTTGTTATATAGGTTATTACCATAGAGCAAAGAATATATGTATTCTGCCATAGCAAAGAATATATCACATGGAATATATGTACTCGGGGGAGCCATAGAGTAACTTATACATAGTTTTCATAAAAGAAAGCGGGAGACAGAGGTGCGTTCTGGTGTAACCAGCGTTCAATTTCTTCAGTAACTATATAATTGATATTTATTTTATTAAGTAAAAATAACTAGTTTAAATTATAACTACATTATTTAAATAAAATTATTATAATAATGTCTCATTTTATAAAGGAATTAATTACCTACTGAACGGAATAACGGAACTTAGAAACACTATTTGGTCGTATTATGTTTGCAATATGGCCGTCATAATTTGTGGTCATAACCTACCTGCTTTCGAGTAGTGTCGTGTGTTATTAAAAATCATGTTATATTGGAATGTTCTTAAATGGAATTATTGTAACTGGCCGCAATACATATTATGAACATATTAATAACAAATTTTCCCATAGGAAAGAAATATTTTCCCGCTGTAAAAATTTTAATATAGTCTATATTACTCAGCTTGAATGTAGCTTTCCAATGGTGAAAGAAGTTTTGAAATCGGCTCAGTAGTTTTTGAATTTCTTCATTACAAACATACAAATATTTCCTCTTTATAATATATTAATGTAGATGTACTAGCTTTCCGCCCGCGGCTGCGCCAGTGTTATATTCAATTTTCCCATGGTAAAAAGTAGCCTGTGGTTAGGGCTGAAGACAGAGAAATCTCCGGACAATACGTGCCGTGTCGAGAATCACTGCTTTTTGTATCCGGCCCTTGATCCATTCGTCAAGCGAGAGCCTCTTAAGATGTTGATGGAGACTCTTCGCTATCAAGCCCTTCGCAGACACAACTATCGGAACAATGATTGTCGAATCAACATCCCACATGGCGGTTACCTCGTATGCCAAGTCAAAGTACTAACTGGCTTTCTCCTTCTCGGCTTTTACGAGGTTCTCGTCATGAGGGATGGTAAGATCGACGAGTACTGCACGGCATTGGGAGCGGTCAACCACCACGATATCAGGTTTATTGCACGCCATAGTCCTATCCGTGACGTTAGAGCGATCCTAATATGCATCGATTGGCACTTGAAAAGGGCAATAAGTATACTGGAAGAAAACAACAATGTACAAAATAATTAACATATTATTTCAATTTTCAGGTTTGCGAGACTACAACCGTTGGAGACACAGATTATTGATTTTTAAGGTATGATTTAATTCAACATTTAAAATAGGCAATAGCATAGATTGACCATTTTTATGTGTTCTTAAATTGATGCTGTTATTTGAATTTTGATAAGCTATTATAATGTCCGAGCGGGGTCAGGAGATGGCCGATCCCCGGGCTCGGTAGCACAGCTGCGGCGTCGCCGCGGGTCGCCGGCGGGCGCGAGGAAATCGCGTCTACGGATACTTCGACCCGGGAGGGACCACGCCCCTTCCGTAGCCGGGGGGCGTCGTCGGTGGTGGAGGCCGGGGGAAGTAATGTAGCCTCCCCCAAGGTGGGCTCCCCTGTATCGGCGGGGGAGCGGAGGCTGGCGGTTCCCTGAAGTAGCTTGGTGTTCCTGGGGGCTCCCTACATGCCTGAGGAAGGCCATCCCTGAGATTTTTAGTGGGTAGGCCTCCCCCTTCTGGGGAGGAGAGCCCCACATAACCGCCGGCTCGCCACAACCGGGGTATGCAACTTAATGCATTTTCCTCAGGGGAATAAAAAAAAGGCTATTATAATGTATAATTATAGGCAAACATTTTCCAAAATACATATCCGCACCGCCATCCTCAACAATTTTTGTTGTAAATAAAACATTTTTGAGGTTCATAATAAACATGTGGCTATTTTTTATTTTCTGCCACCCATAGATCATCCAAGCTTACTCCGATGGTTAAGAGGTTTCTAACATTTTATTTCACCGCATTTTAAACGTATTAAAGGTGAAATTTATTTCGTATAAGAAGTATCAACTTTTAGTTAAATACCAGCAAGTCTTTAAAACTGTTAAATTCTCTATTTAGAAACTTATTTTCTTGTTTAATACGATTATCTCTTAAATTATTGAAAGTATCTTCTATTGCCTATTTGTTCTATCCATCTTTTGTCTGATTTCCATTTAAACTTGATATAGCAATATCACATTTATCTACAATTCTTATATTTTGTTCCCAAATCACAAAGAGACCAGCGGCGGCTACATGGAGAACACTAGGTGTCGGATTTAGAACGCAACTTTAGATTTTAAGAATATTTCGGACCACATCCTTTCACCCTACCGTCCTACCTATCCTTAAAAAATACGTCTGTCGACGGTAGTGGAAGATTATCTGCCAACTGCCTGTTGCAACTCCGCCGCGAACGCGAACGGTCGACTTACGACAAAGTCCCGCTCCAAGTGCTAGAATTAGTGGCAGTTGGCTTGACAGCGCTTACAACAAAATCACAACACGGAAAATCATCTGCTCGTGTGAAGGGCAGAAAGGCGATCTAATACCAGCCATAACATCAGGCAGATATCAGGCGACGTAGAACCAGCGCAAAGACGTGAGTCGTATTTTTCTCCCATTCTGTTCCGCACATGAATTTCTGGTCCTTCGAGCCGGATTTCTGATCCTTCTTACCGATTAACCTTTTACCTTATTCCTAGATAAACCTCATTTTTACCAAAATATTCTGCGTAAATCATTTCTAACAAATTTTCAATCGCGATATTTTTGAAGTGGGTAATTTATAAAGTTTCTAAAACTCCATAGTTAAAACTTACTATTCTACCTTCTATACTTAACATTTTAAGCTTATAATAAGTCTGTAACCAACCTAAAATACTAAATAATCTGTGGCTGTGCACGATTATTATTTTACTTTTGGCTCAAAGGTCATCACAACCAGGCCAAAATATAGGAAAATAATCTATTTTTTTTCGAACATTGACAATATAGTATACTAATCTGTGTTGACAATTGACATTTTTATTTTCATTTGTTGGTTGTTTGTTTTGTTTTCTTCGTTTGTTTTTGTTAATCAATACATTTTACAATGAGTTCCAGTAAGAGTGGAAAATCAAAATGCAATACGGATGATAGCTCAAAATACACAAGAAGTGTCATAAAATTAAATGCAAATGATAGGTTTATGGATTTATTGTACAACTTAGCAAATCAACTTAGTTCACAATCTGATAGAGATCCTGCATTACTAGCATCATTTAAAGTGCGTTTCCGTGACTTAAATGTATACCGCGATAATTTTCAGGACGCTCATGACTATCTTTTTGCGGTTTCGACGGATGAAGCTTTTAAGAATGAGCTCGAGTTGCAATATAATAGTTTTTACGACAAGTATTATTCTGTGCAAGTGGCCAATGATATTGTTTCTCGGGATTCACTTACAAGTTTGGACCAAACTCAAATACAAATGCATAAGCCTTCACATTTATCATTACCTAAAATAACTTTACCTAAATTCTCTGGTGTTTATACTGAATGGCCAATTTCATTGCAATGTTTGACAGTTTGGTACATGATAACCGTGAGCTACCTAAAGTACAAAAAATGCACTATCTATTATCAGTTTTGGAAAAGGAACCACTAAACTTAATCAAACATTTGGAACTATCCGACAGTAACTATTCAATTGCTTACTCTTTATTAAAAGATAGGTACCAAAATAAAAGAATAATTGCTGACAAACATTTAGAAGCTATATTGAGTGTACATTTAAATCAAAATCAAATTAATAACAATTTAAGAAAATTGGTCAATACACTTAAAGAAAACATACAAGCATTAACTGCACTAGGGTTTGATGCTGGATCGTGGAGTTTTATCTTATTGCACATTATCCTTCGGAAATTACCTACAGATTTGCGTACAAAGTTTGAGATGGAGCATCAGCGAGGATCATTAAGTGACATTCCAACCTTTAACAGTCTACTTGAATTTTTGGAAACTCAGCTTAAAGTGTTGGAAGCTGTTTTGGGTTCTAAATCAATTCCCAGTTCTAGCAGTCATAGTGTTAATCAACCTTCTACCTCCAAATCTTTTATAGTGAAACTTCCA
Source organism: Scirpophaga incertulas (assembly GCA_036419045.1). Taxonomy (NCBI): domain Eukaryota; kingdom Metazoa; phylum Arthropoda; class Insecta; order Lepidoptera; family Crambidae; genus Scirpophaga; species Scirpophaga incertulas. The sequence goes on along the minus strand of CM071629.1, from coordinate 15,957,512 downwards.
TTTAGTTGTTCATATTGCCAAGGTGAACATAGTGTATATACTTGTCAGAAGTTTAACTCAATGGCACCAGCTGACCGTAAACAGTTTGTCATTGAGAACAAATTATGTTTTAACTGCTTGCGCCCACACTCTGTCAATAAATGTCAGTCCAAAAGCTGTTGTCAGATCTGTCGTGGCCGACATCATACCAAACTTCATTTAGGTAACATACCTACACAAAATTCTTCAACTCAGCCTTCCGAGGAGGTTACTGTATCGACCCTTAGTTCTACAGTTCAACCTACACTTGCACACAGTATTCAAAATGGATCAACTGTATTACTCGGTACGGCAATGGTTGGAATTCAGGATAGTAATAATTCTATTATTAAAGTAAGGGCCTTAATAGACAGCGGGTCACAGGCCACTATAGTCACAGAGGCTTTAGCACGGAAGCTGCATTTATCTAAGTCAAACCCGATAACACTTTTCGGGTTGGGTGACTCTGTCGGACAGCGCACTAGTGGAAGTATATCTTGCATGATTCATTCTTTGATGGATCCAGCCATGCCACCACTTCAAACAACTGCTGTTATACTTAAGAGAATCACCGGTGCACTGCCCAGCGTTCACATCTCTTCTAAGGTAGTTGATAGATGTAGAGACCTTCGCATGGCTGATTCTGATTTTTTTGTGCCCGGCCCCATTGACATATTACTAGGTGTGGACATATACGATCAAGTTTTTGATGGTCGCAAACTTTCATTAGGTGAAGGCTTTCCTTCAGCCTATTCTTCTATATTTGGATGGGTTTTAATGGGTAGAGCTCCAATGGAGTCCTCTGGTTCGCATCAAGTTGTATCTATGTCCTGTACAGTTGATATCAACTCTATCCTCAGCAAATTTTGGGAGGTAGAGGAAGTTCCGGTTAAAACCATACAGGATCCAGAGTATCTGCTTTGCGAGAAACATTTTGTAGAGACTCACTCTCGTGACTCTACTGGTAGGTTCATAGTGCGCTTGCCCTTCAAAACAGGAAACATATCTTTGGGTTCAACTTATGAAAATGCCTTGAAGCGGTTCTGTGGTCTAGAACGTAAATTATCTAGAGATTCTCGACTTAAAGAGCTCTACATAGAGTTTATGCGAGATTATCTAAATGCTGGCCACATGCGACCAATCTCATCTGACTTGTCATCAGATAGATACTTTATTCCACATCATGGTGTTTTGAAAGAGAGTAGCAGCACTACGAAACTTCGCGTGGTATTTGATGCCTCCGCACTAAGTAGCTCTGGCGTTTCGCTTAATCAGCACTTAATGGCAGGTCCTAAACTACAGCAGCATGTCGAAGACATTATACTGCGATTTCGAACTCATGCGATCGTATTCACTTGCGACATCAAGCAAATGTATCGACAAGTAAGATTGCATAATGACGATTGCAAGTTTCAAACCATCTTCTGGCGCGAGTCTCCCGATCAGCCTATCCAGCAGTTTGAGCTAATCACCGTTACATATGGTGTGTCAAGTGCAGCTTATTTAGCTTTGCGTGTCATACATGAGCTGGCATCACTAAATGTAGAGCAATATCCCAACGCTGCTGAAGTCTTGAAAAACGATACCTTTGTTGATGACGTCATAACAGGTACCGATGACATTCCTTCTGCCAAGATACTTCAGCAGGAATTGGTCGATGTTTTGGCTCAGGGCGGCTTTCAGCTTAGGAAATGGGTTAGCAACTGCGCGCAGCTTCTGGGATGGTGTCCTGCTGAGCATTTGGAGAAACCCCTGCGGTTTGAAGATTCTGGGGACAACATTTTTAAGGTGCTTGGAATTGAGTGGAACTCCATTTCTGATAGTTTTGTTTATCGTGTCTCCAATCTAGGGCGATGCACTACAAAGCGTGAGATACTCTCTAACGTCGCGCGCATCTACGACCCTTGTGGATACTTGACACCCGTCACCTTCTACGCCAAAGTAATAATGCAACGAGTTTGTATTCTGCAACTTGCTTGGGATGATACGCTTCCTGAGGAAATAATCAAACTGTGGGATTCCTTTGCCGAAAGCTTTAAACTTCTAAAAATACCACAGATACCTAGGTACATTCTTAGCACAGAGCCTTACTCATGTGAACTGATGGGCTTCTGTGATGCTTCGGAAAAAGGCTACGCCGCCGTAATCTATCTACGTGTTAAGCACTCTTCCGGCGAAGTAGATATACATCTTCTTCGCGGCAGGTCAAGAGTAGCTCCTTTGCGACAAAAGCTGACCATTCCACGACTCGAGCTTTGTGGTGCCTTGCTCCTGGCTCGTCTACTTGGTCACTATATAGGGCTTTTAGAAAGGAAAATCAGCATAAGTGGCGTCACCGCGTGGTGCGACTCTACCATCGTACTTGCATGGTTGCGCACTCCACCGCATAAGCTGCAAACATTTGAGGGGAATCGTGTCTCTCAGGTTCAAGGTCATGTACCATCCGCTGAATGGCGGTATGTTCCCTCTGCGTCCAATCCTGCAGATTGCGCTAGTAGGGGATTGACCGCCCAAGATCTTGTGGGTCACTCGCTGTGGTGGTCCCCCTTTTGGTTAAAGGATGATCCATCCACTTGGCCCACCAACATAAGCGTTGACCTTGAAGCCTTACCTGGTCTGAAGAACGACGCTTTTACCTCAATGGTTGCAGCTGAAGTAAATACCTTTGCGCGCGCGCTTATCACCCGTTATAGTTCCCTTACACGCTTACAACGCGTTATAGCCTGGATTTTAAGATACTCTTACAATTCTAAGAATCCTAAAAACCAGCTTAAAGGATCACTCTCGGTCCAAGAATTAAATAGTTCTCTCCTTACTATAGTAAGATTAGTTCAAAGCGAAGTTTTCGCCGACTGCCTATTAGCCATCAATAAGGGTCGATCTCCTTCAGGATCGTTGATGCGTCTCGATCCCTTTATTGATGCAAATGGTCTTCTGCGCGTCGGTGGAAGACTCAAACATTCTAACTTACCGTATGAAATTAAGCATCCATTGCTGATGCCGAAATCTCACCACTTGACCAATCTCATCATAGATTATTATCATCTTCTTTACCTTCATGTCGGTCCCTCTGCCCTTGTCAGCATCCTCCGCCAAAAATTCTGGATCTTGTCCGCTCGACGAGTTGTCCGCAATCGAGTATTCCAGTGCCTTCGCTGTTACCGACTTAAGGCTAAACCGTTGGAACCTCTCATGGGGAATCTTCCAGCGAGTCGTGTGCGTGCCTCTCGTCCGTTTGCTAGAGTGGGAGTTGATTTCGCTGGGCCGTTTACTATTAAGGCTTCATGTCTGAGGAGGGCGCCGACACTCAAAGCATACCTTTGTGTCTATGTGTGCTTCTCTGTTAAGGCAGTTTATTTGGACGTCACGTCTGACTTGACAACTGAGGCCTTCATGGCATGTTTCCATAGATTTGTTGCCAGGAGAGGACTGCCAACGGACGTGTACTCCGACTGTGGCAAAAACTTTCAAGGAGCAGTCAATTATTTCAAGCGTCAAGAAATCGCTAGTAGCCTGGCTCAACTCAGTGTCAAGTGGCATATGAATCCTCCCTATGCGCCCCATATGGGCGGGTTGTGGGAGTCGACAGTCAAAGCGGCTAAGCAGTTACTCATACGTACTGTTGGGTCTCAAGTGCTCACCTTTGAGGAGCTGTCTACGGTCTTTGCTAGGGCTGAGGCTGTGTTAAACTCTAGGCCACTGTGTCCGATCAGCGACGACGTTTCTAACCTTGAAACTCTTACGCCTGGCCATTTTCTCGTCGGTCACCCGTTGGTTAGTCCGCCAGAGGAAAAGTTTGACAACACACCTATTTCGCCGCGTAGACGGTGGGGGCTGGTTCAACAAATGTCTCACCATTTTTGGCAAAAGTGGAACCACGAGTACCTCCATAATTTGCAACAGAGGTCCAAATGGTGCAAGAAAGTTCCAAATCTTCAGCTTGGTGACCTTGTCTTGATCAAAGATGATAACTCTCCTCCTCTCCAGTGGCGCAAGGGTCGTATTACCGCTCTACATCCAGGAACAGACGGGGTTACTCGCGTAGTTGAGATAAGGACTAGTTCAGGATCTTGCGTCAGATCTGTGACCAAGGTATGTCCACTACCAAAGCTTGACACCTTGGAACACTAACGTAATCAATAATTTTATTTTTAGTTCATACGTGTTTATTATTTGTATTTGTTTTATGGCAATCAACTTTATACATATTTATCGAAGGTTTTATGCTTTTTCTGGAACATCAACTTAATATATATATATTTTTTTTTTGGGAATATCTCCTATGAAAGTCACCTATGACACATAGCTAGTATAATTTGAATTACATTTAGGTTTCTCTAAAGAGCTTAGCAGCTCTTTGGGGGGCAGTTATGTCGGATTTAGAACGCAACTTTAGATTTTAAGAATATTTCGGACCACATCCTTTCACCCTACCGTCCTACCTATCCTTAAAAAATACGTCTGTCGACGGTAGTGGAAGATTATCTGCCAACTGCCTGTTGCAACTCCGCCGCGAACGCGAACGGTCGACTTACGACAAAGTCCCGCTCCAAGTGCTAGAATTAGTGGCAGTTGGCTTGACAGCGCTTACAACAAAATCACAACACGGAAAATCATCTGCTCGTGTGAAGGGCAGAAAGGCGATCTAATACCAGCCATAACATCAGGCAGATATCAGGCGACGTAGAACCAGCGCAAAGACGTGAGTCGTATTTTTCTCCCATTCTGTTCCGCACACTAGGGGATGAAGACTATATTCTATTTTTGTCAATTGCTTTAGATTTTATTTTACATACTTCTAAATGTTCTTTTTGTAAATTATGAATTAAAAGAGGAAACAAAAATTTGACCTTTGAGTTTCTTGCCTGTTCTTCTCGAGAAGGTCCTCCCAATATCCGAACAGGTGGTAGAGTCAGACTTGAGTACAATAAATATAATTAATCATAATTTGTTGTTTGATTCTATTCATACATAATAACAATAAAAATTATAGAACAATAATTACTAGAGCTGTGCTAGTCATTTATCGATTAATTTTATAATATCGATATGTCGATATTTGGATATCGACCATTAATTGAAATGATCCCAGACTTATCTATGCAGTGCCACTCTTTCACTAAGAAAGCGCCATCTCAAGGCCTGCTTCCTATCTGTAATAGTATACTAATCTGTGCTAGTGTGTCTGTGTCTTTTTGTACATTTGGCGTGGTCCGTGGTCCTAACCGCTTTATGCATGTGTAATATTTTCTCGTTTAAAATCAGGAAAAGCAAGTCGTTTTTAAATAAAGGTACTTTTTATTTTAACGTTTAACGACATAATTCCATAATTCATCCGTAATGTCTTGTACAAACTAAAACAGTGTCATTGCTTGCTTTTTATTGTATGGCCTCCATTTTGTTGAATACTGAGGTACGGAATGGTACATCTCCCGGTATATTTTATTAAGTCCGATACTATATTGAGTTATGTAGAAAACACGTAATATCATTAACTTTACTCTAATCTGTTATTAATAGTTGACCGCCTTATTGCAGATGTCTTCTCGTGGACGAGGTTACGGAGGTTTCAGTGGAAGAGGCACCTATAACAGTCGTGGCAGTAGTTATAGAGGTTCTTATAGAGGAAGCAGCCATCGAGGATCTTACGAAAGTCGGGGAGGGCGCGGAGGGGGCAGTTATTCATATAATAATGACTCCCGTTATAATTCAACTGCAAACAGATACAGCAGCAATCGGGATAGAGTTGAAGATTCTTATGGAAAGAAAAATTATAGATCGGTATGTAAATTTGCCATACTGACATACGTTATCACCATGCTTCATATAACTCAATGTTATTGTTATTAAGATTTATTACTTCACACATTACACACCATTGACTTCCTTCTCAGGTGTATGCAGGCTGCTCCATCTCTAGGTTATAGCTGTAAATTTCAGGGTCCGAAACTAGTCAGATAAATTAAACAAAGTCAGATTTTTGGGCATTGGTCAGTTAAAGTCAGGTTTTTTGGAAAATGGTCAGATTTTTTGATGAACTGGTTTTTTTATGAATCATTGACTAGCTGTCGTTTTCTTTTAGTGTGAACATAATGCACACCTAAGTGCACACATTGCTTTGATCATGGTGCCCAATGATGGTTTGAGGGCAACCGCCAAGGATGCTCTATTATGATGTAGGCATAACCACCATAATATTGATGCATCATGATAATGTGAAAGGATCTATTTTTCATTCAATCTTGTTGATTTGAATAAAAATTGACTCCCTCAAAATTACTTTTGACTTTTAACTATGCATGGTTTTTACAAGTTCTCCTAATTCAATCTGATAATTGGTGGTGGTTGAATTATCAAAATTGTAATCATTAGTGCCCACTTACCGAGTGATAAGTTGAGGGCAACCATATAGATATAGTTACAAAGCTATTGAGCGACACGCATCAACTCAAAAACAAAGAGAAATGTAAAGTTATCAGTTTTTCAATTGCATCTTGCCAGTGTCCGACCCAACGTTGACCAACCCAGTTTAATATACAAATATACAGTGTCAAGGACGAGGCCACAAGAGCAGAAATTTTATGGGTTATGAAGATAGTAGCTATCTACTTATTCTATTGTGTCATCTTGTGATGCAATAAAAGAATATTCATGGCAATGTTACCGGGTACTGTGCCATCAGATTTTTCTATGTCAATAACAAAAGCACAATATTTAATTTGTGATGTGTTAGCCCCATATTTAAAAGGATCTAATAAACAACTGTAGCAATTCCTATTACTCTTAATGTTTTGATGAAACAGTAACACTGCATCAAGAAAAGAATTGCAAGTGGCAATCAATTGTTGGTCTCCAGTAAAGAATATAATAATAACTAGTCATTTAGAAACCTTTTTGATTGGTAAGGCAACTGCTAAAGATATATTTTTGAAACTAAATGAAGCCATGGACAGTGCTCAGCTTTCGAGAAAACAGCTTCTGATGCTAGGATATGATGGTCCAAATGTAAATAAAGCAGTTACAAAATTAATGAATGAATTGTTGTCATTGCTGATGAATTATTTGACAAATCATTCTTTCACTCGTCTATCTTTTTGACAATAAATTATGTTTATACTAGCTTTCTGCCCGCGGCTTCGCCCGCGTGGATTTCGGGATTGAGTGTATAGAGGGTTAAGGGTCATAGCTTTTGCCCACGGCTACATATACGCGGAAGTCGGTTTATGGTGCGAAGATTTTATCGCGCTTCCCGTGGGACTATCCGTTTTTCCGAGATAAAAAATGCCGCAAAACTCCCCAAGAATCACTCTATCTATTGATGAAAACCGCATAAAAATCTGTGCAGTAGTTTTTGAGCGAAGCCTTTATTGCGCATCCCGTGGGATCTGTCGATTTTTCCGGGATAAAAGCCTATGTTACTCGGGGAGAATGTAGCTTTCCAAAGGTGAAAGAATTTTTGAAATCGGTCCAGTAGTTTAAGCGTGAAGAGGTAACAAACAAACAAACAAACAAACAAACACACTTTCGCATTTATAATATTAGTTGGGATATACCATTTTTAACATAGAAAATGGATACAGATTTATTCTACCTATTGTCCAAAAAGTTATTACTCCTACTCTGTAGGAAAGCATTCATGGTAAAGTTTGTTGTTTATGTTTATTGTATTTTTGGAAAATTATTTGTGTAAATGCATTTGCTAGGGGCAGATCAGAATGAACAAACTTTGCTTAGATGTCGAAGAAGGGTTAAAAATTGATGGCAGTGTGAGAGCTACTATTGACATACTCAAAATTTTATTACTAAGCATTTTAGATGAAACAAACACGTATTTTATGGGTTTTGCTTGTTTTTTTTTTATGAAAAATATACATAAAATGTAATAAATGCAACAAATAAATTATTTGTATTATAAACTTTCACTTGTATTTTAAAATAAAATAAAAATATATATTTTGTAAATTAAAAATTAACTAATTCGTACTATCATAGATAAACCGTAACAAAATAAATGCAAAACTCATTGAATATTTCGTCACAATTTAATCAATGATTCTAACAGTGAAAACATTTTGTCTAGCTTTATTCAATAGAAAACACTTAGTTTGTTACAAAATAAAATTATTTTTATTTGCAAATAACAATGATTTACAACAGCAAGCAACAACAAGAAGTAGGTAATTACATAAAAGATAAAAAATAATACATATGAGTAGTCAGTGCATTACAAAACTAATAAACACTAATAAGTGGCTTTACACAACAGTATAATTTTTCCTTCACTGTAATCGTCACTTCTAGAACATTACTACTTTTCTATGCTTTATTATTCTAAGCTGATATTTTTTTCCTTCTGTTATAAATACAGTGATTGCTATTAAAATTGAAAACTGTTAGATTGTGAAGATATTGTTGCTTCATGAAGGTAATTTTCACATTAAATCATAAAAGAGCACCCATGTAACTTGACTGTTTGTATATTCAATCAAATTTGACAGCATTAGAGTTACATAATCTGAAGATTGATTTTTGTATCAGTACTACTTGCATTTAATGTTCACAACTATCATAAATAGTATATTGGTAGCGATAGTGAAAATGTATATTAATATACTTTAAATAATGCCATTAATTATGACAGTTACTTAGAACAGTTTTCTGTTTGTTACAGGAAGCAACAGGATATTCTAATCGTGACTATGGAGTTAGATCGGGATCCCCTGATCGAAAAAGAATGAGAATAGAGGTAAGTATTCTTATCTTAAAAATATTTATTGCTTAGCAAATACACTTCGCCAGACGTAGCATTAGGAGACAAATAAGTCAGTTCCATCAGGAATTACTAACTGCATTTAAAAAGCTGAAGAAAAAAAAACACTGCAATTTGTGGTGACTATCAAACAAGTGATACCAACTGCTACTACGTTGACTAAAACTAAATAGAACATTTTCTTTTTTACTTGACATATAAAAATACAAAGATTTATTTACCTGTTTCTATATGGTAAGGCAGGCCACCTCTGAAATGATCTGTATAAACAATTGGGGATAAAGGATTAAACAAAGTAAACAAAGAACAATATGCCACTATGTCAACATTAACCATACAATTATGTTTATGAAACTGAAAAATTTGATGTGAATATTATAAAATGGATATATTGAAACTAAAGCCATGAGAAAAGAATTCACATTTTATTGAAATTTGCTCCTTGTTATTCCTCTAGATTGATTAATGTGATACAAGGAACAACTTGGAACATTTGTTTAATGAATGAACTAACGTGAAAGATTCAACAATTGTGTGTTGGTACCGACTTTATAAATATCTATTTTATGTAGCAAAATTATATTTGATAGCATACTGCACAAGATCATTATGTGTATAGCTTTTAGAAAAGCAGACAAATTTATCAAAATGAAACATAAACCTTATAAAAAACTGACTTGTGTTGAGAAATGCATTCTGAGTTTTTATTTGATGTCTATTGTCTCTGTATCACGTAAACACTTAAAAGGATTTCGGTCACTGGACACATTGTAACAGAGGAAAACTTTTAATTATTTCTTGTGCTCTTTGATTTCCAATATATGTTAGAAGAACAAAACAGAGTTATGTACAGGGATCATCGAGCGATAGACGTAGCCATGATGGCGGCGGTCATTATGGCGGATCATACAGCAGTAGACAAGACAGTTACACCAGCGATAGGAGAACTTTTAGCGAAGACAGAAGACGTTCACCTAACCGTGAAACATACCGCAAACCAAGTGGTATGGGTCCGCCTCGAGAGCCGGCGCGTACCTCGGTGAGGCCGCGCGCGACGCGCCGCTCGTTCCGCGGCCGCACCATCCGCTCGCGTGCCTCTTTCCGCGGAGCGCCCCGCTCTCGTGCCTCCTTTACCACTAGGAGATTCAATGACCGCTCGCTCGGCTATACCCGTGCGTTCAGAACTATCAAAGGAAGAAGGTAATTGATAATCAATATTGAAAGTAACACTTAAATTAGTTTATTGCAGTGATTGTCTCGTGACAGATATTGACAGTGGCACATGCTTTTAGAAAACAATACTGATGTAGATAAATTGTCAAAGTCATTGACATGGTGAATAAAGAAAGATATGGTTTGTATAAACTGAAGACACTCATAATATTTTTTAAATTTGTATTATATTTATATTGAAATACAGTAGTGGTGGCAATAAAATAGTATACAATATATATTCTGAAAATTGTGTTAACTTATATTACAAGTGTTTAAATAATTCATACAGCTCCATTAAGTCAAAGGAAGAGGCATCATCCACAGAAGAAGATTGGGATGCTGATGAAAAAGAGGAAACAGTTGAGGACAAGAAGGATGCAAAAATCAAATCACCTAAGGTCAGTTTTTTATTTAATATTACCTACAGATACGACACAATGATAAAGTATTTGCACGCTTCATAAAAAAATAGTAAACCAGACAGTTATACAGGTGTGTAAATTAATCACATTGTAACATCAGCAGTAAAAAAATACTTTTACATTAATATATTTTTTATTTTAATATTGTCATAATCAAAAATCTATTCAAATATAGGTCTTTGTAACCATTGTGTCAAAACAGACAAGGAACTGGTCAAAATTTACGCATACAAATTACGTGCATACCTTTTCCTTTTTGTAATACATTTCTCAATATTATTTTAATATAAAATATAATAAGAGGCATTAAAACGCATAAAAATGATTAAAATTCACTATAAAAATGGTAAAAATTTGGCAGAGACGGTTCGTAAAACTAAATCATTTTTGAGTCATCATGAAGCACCTGGTCTCACCACAATATACAAATTGGTGGAAAAATGTAACACCTTGCAACTTTCCTTTGGGGTCACGTGAAAGATAAGGTCTACGCCAACAGCCCACCGTCAATTCAAGACCTAAAAGATGAAATTCATGAGGCTATCGAGGACATAGACAGCCAGTTTGCGATTTGGATATGGAAAATTACATGAAAAAGATATGGTCCTGTAAACGCTTATCAGCTTACCAAGCCATGGTGACCACGTGTCATGGACGCCATTTAGCTGATATTCTTTTCCATTAACGGCATACCTTGCTCTTTATAATAAACATGCTATCGTTTATCTCAAAAAACCCTATACATGTTTTTGTTTTAGTAAATTTAAAAATAATACGGATCTTTCGAATTAGATTGGCAACGAGACGCCGCGTTGACGCTACTTAAGTACAGTCTTTATTTTACTAAAGATGACGCATATTCATACAATTTAAAAAATTGACTGCTTGCACATTCTTATATTTTACATTATTAGTGAATGAAACGGATTATACGAATAGAGAACGGACATATACTGTGGCGCTAGCTAAATATAGAAAGAAGACATTTAACTTTGGAGCAAATTGTCTTCTTTTTTTGCTATTACTATAAGTGTAAATGAAATTCACAAAGCGTGCGCAACAAAATTAAAATAAATCAATGTAACAAAGACTAATGCATTTACTTCAAATTTCACTAAATGAATACCAACTAATGACTAATACGTTTGTCATATTTTCGATAAATGAAGCTGCGGACCAACATGTTAATATTTAGTATGAAAAATAAATTTCAATATAATTTTTGTTTACAGATGATTACTACATAAATATGTCTTAATATAACTTCCGAAACTATCGAAGTTTCGGAAGTTATATTAAGAGTCCAGCCCAGGATTAGATAATATTCCAAACACTCTAATAAGACCCCTTATCCCTTAACACTATTCACCTCTTCAATAAATATATATATATATGTATATATATATATATATATATATATATATATATATTATGGATCAACCAACTGTTCCCTCATCAATGACAATGGCCATAGTAATCTATACCTAAATCAGGCAAAAAAGGCTAACAACGAGCTATAGACCCATTTCCATGCCATGTGCCTTGTGTAAACATAAAAAAATATCAAGTAACACATGGAATTCGAGAAACTCACTTCAACAAAGCAGTTTGATTTTAGACAATTTCGCTATACACTAGTTCATTTATCATAGGTCGAAATATTAACGTCCTTTGCCAATAAATATAAGGTGATTGCAGTTGCCCTTGATTTTAGAAAAGGCCTACGACGGTTTGAAGCCTACCCTCCTTAAAAAAATTAGTATAAAAGAAAATCTATTGGCATTTGTTAAAAATTTAAGCGATAGCACAATATGTGTTAAATTGGACAATAATAAATATATCAAGCCCCCACTCTATAGAAAATAGAAGCCCGACAGAATCACTTCTTAGTGTAATTTTCAATATCGATCAATATCGTTCCTGTTCTCAGTCTTATGGTAGGTATACATAAACCAATAAAAGAATACTTATTTGTAAATTACAGGACCATAGTTTATAGTGGTAAAATTCTCACATTCATCCATAATTGGTACAAAATAACTGGTGCAATCACACTGGTTTCACATTTTCGGAAACAAACCAATTTATAGTTTTAGCAAAGAGAAAATATAAAGAACAACCGAAATTAAAATTTAATAATCACATACTTCAGCTAGTTGTGAAACAGGATATGATTTCACCGAAACTGTTCACAGCTGCTCGCGTTCACGCGAGGATTAGGAATCAATTTTGCTGATGTTATCGTAGTTATGGCAGTGACTATATGGAAGACTGAACATAATGTTTGAATATCTCTGTCGAGATTTCCAATAAGTGGATCTTAAAGAGAACATGAATAAAGTCATCTCGAATTCCAATGTAGTACCCACTTTTCTGAAGATTGGAAGTTATTCTAAAGTACCAACTTCCATCATGGTTAATTGACGGATCCGACTCAGTTGGGCAGCATTCGGAAAATTACGCGGCATATTCTCGGCCCATCTATCGCAGTGCCTCTAGTCAGATTTGGACACATGGTAATATGTGGAACTGAAACCTGACTAGTCATGATGGGCCTTATAAGGAGCCTCCAGGTCGATAGAGATGGTTATACTCGTAGTTTCTGTGAGTGATTCGCAGCAAAACCAAGATCATCAACCTTAAGTGGCAGTGGGCAGGCACATTGCTCGCTGGACTGGAGGCTGCTGGGACGGAAAGCTTTTCAAGTGGCAGACATGCCACAGCGTTGTCTGCTCCTACAAGATGGACTGACGATTTGGTGAAGATCGGAGGAAAGCGCTGGACACTAGCAGCGTAGGACTATAATGGTTGTCTATTGGCTAAAGTGATTTATTGAATGAAGTGTCTTTTGGTGGCCGGCACAATAAAAATTACCCCAATAATATACATCTTTCTAAAGTGACATTCTGCAAATGCGATATTGATTATCGAAAGTCTTTCTACCCCACAATTATGATATAAGACAATCGGAATATAGTATTTACTTTCTTTCAAAAGATACTTCAATTATATTGTATATTACGTCTATCAACTTTTTGTATTATTTATGTACAATGAATTCTAGACAACTGAAATCGAATAAAATAAAGGTTTTCATATATTTTATCGTTGACATGTAGCATGTCTATGCTGTGTGACTGTTGTCTTACAGTGATCAGAATAGAGTATTATAAAAGTGATAACTTTACGAGTTCAAGTCTGTTCATAGAAAGCGTTACGTTTGCTACCCATATTTTATAAATTAATGTATAATAAAGAATATGTACAATACAATATTAGGGTTGCAATGAATACAGACAGACCTAATATTTGTTTCAATTTAGATTGAGGAAGAGGAGCCGGAGGCGTCAGACGCAGAACCTGCCGATGGAGAAGATACCGATAAAGAGCCGGATACAGCATCGGATGTTGCACCCCCACGTGTTCGGCCATATGTTCATCTTTCTTGTGTGCACTGCAAGGAAAAATGTAATACATTTGGAGTAAGTTTCTTTTATTTAAATAGGGTATATGTAATGTTTGAAATAAGAATTTTGATGATCTCCATAAACAAGCTTACGAAAGTTTCAAAGTTAGAAGATCTTGAACATTATAAAACTGCTATATAACAAATCTCTAGACTAAATGAGAATTACTATGTTATGGATTAGCATTTCGTATAGCTAAAGCAGGTAAATTAAATTATGTTTGGCAAGCAAGAAACTCGAAAAGTATAACCCTCCTGATGCTATATAAGAAAATAAAATAACGAAAATAAATATTATTGCAATGAAGTACCTAAAAGCTAATTTATTTAAGTAAGGTCTTCCTTCATTTATTCTCGTATATTTTCACCTTCTCTTCACTACTCACTTTCATTAATGTTAGGAGCAAATTATTTTGTTCCCACTCTTTAAGTGAGACAAATCTACTATGATTTCTTTAGACAAATGACATCCAATGAATGAAATCCAGAAGTCAATCTCAAAAAAAAAATCATAATTTTATTTGCAAAAACAAAGATTTTATTAACTTTTTTCGTTCAAATGCTCCTCCTGTAAACCTACGTTTTTGGAGTTAGAGGAGTGTACATTGGAGCCATCGATATTAAAGGATTTTGGGGCAATAGGCATATGCGAAGCACCTGCTGTCGAGCAAGCACCGCGCCGCGATGAGCGGTGTCGCGAGGAGGCACAAGGTGCAATTGCTGCGCATGCGAGTGGCGCAACGCGGCGCCCAACGCGAACTAGAGTCGGCGGCCGGAGCGCCGCTGGCCGCGCGCACCGCCTTCTGCCTGGTGTGTCGCCTGAACCATCGCACCACGCGGCACGCGCACAACCTCACCGACACGCACCGCGCGATGAAGCGCTTCCTAATGCCGTTTTGCCGCATCTGCAAGTTAACCTTCCGATCGCCTATGATCTACGAGCATCATATATGCTCTCTGGAACATTTGAAGGTCGGTATCCATTGTCACATTTGTTAGTATAGCCTACCAATCGTTTGCATGTGCCGTACCCGCCTAGTAGCAATAGATACAGCTACATTATAATCTGAACTCATAAAATAATTTAATTATTATGTATCTGCTGTAGCTTTTGGCGAGATAAGGAGCCTATTGCATATGTTTGTAACTCTTACCATTAAGTTGCATAACAATCTAATAATATTAGTATTTTTATTGTATAATAAAGTAGCTGTAAATAACAAGTTTCAAATATATTTACCAATAACTAATGTGTATGACTTTTAGGTAGACACACAGGTGGTTTGTCTTTTAGGTAGACTGCAAAACATATTCGGTTCGTCCTATTGTGGGTCATCTAAATCACCCCCATATATGCTCTGTTAGTTTTAACGGCTTTCTAGTTATGATATTTTATGGCCTGTGTAAAACGAGATTGTAATGCCAGTTACTATGTAAAAAAGGCCTTTTGAAACAATGAAGTAATGCCCTTTTAGCACAAAAAAAATATCATATTTTTTCAACAAACTGGCATTGCAATCTCGTTTTACACAAAAACCGACTTTGGCCCTATTAGCATAAGCCACAGATATAATAAAAGATTTTAGTGTTATTAATAAATATAAGATGTGGAACGATTGAGCTGCATTAATCGTTAAATATAAAAAAATATTTTACAGCGCAAAGCTAATCAAACCGCACGACGCGCTAGTCCAAAAGCAGAAGCTAGTGGCGACGAAGGCATGGATGTGGATTTGGACAATTTCATGACACTCGATTCTGTTGGTGATGTTGATGGTAATAACAAGTTGTTAAAAAATTTAAGCAAAATGAATAGTAGACATAACATTACATATTTTTACATATCCCTGCAGAAGTGGAAGATGATGATTCCGCTGGTGAAAAGAAAGAAGAACCGGCAGCTAAAAAACCAAAAGTTGAAATAAATATTGGAAGTGAGCACATTAAAAAAGTGGAGGTAAATATCGTAAGCCAATATCAATACATTTTATGAAAAATCCTTAGTCCTTAGTTAATCTATTAAAAAAGATAATTTAAAAATAACTTAAAATGAATGTAGATATAAATAAATGGAAAAGCTTTAGAGCACCATCCGTTTCCACACACACATGGACTTCTACATCATAGGAAATTCCCTTGAACTAATCTTGAATAGCATTATACTTCTTTTAAATATAAACAATGCTGTGAACATCTGAAATTAGTATAGGTACAAAGTTCATTTTGTAAACCTGAACTGCCTATATATTTTTTTATATACTGATTTTTTTCGTTCAAATATCACTGCACTAAACTCAACCGTTGTTACGTTAAAAGTTTGTGGTATTTTTTTTTATTGCAGGTATGGTATTGTGAATTATGTCGTGTGTACTTACCGCGTGCGGAACCTGGCGGAACTGAGGAAGCAGAAGCTCTCCGCCGCCACTGTCGACTGCGTATCCACCTGGGACGATACGTTCAACATCGCGATACCCGTACATTACGGAAACACGCCGAACGCATACACCGGCAGTTGCACAAGCAAAAAGGTATTTTCAATAGTCTAGTAATGAAAATTGTTGTGGAAGTTTTATATTATTTAAAAGCACAATGTTCAAGTTTGTATGGAGTTCCGTCTAACTTTGTAGCTCGAAAAATCGTTCTTTATTATATTCTACGCTTTATCTATACACATAAATAAATGTCTGTTTGTAATATTAAAATAACCGCTTTCTACTACATGCATATGAATGTATATTCGGTACACATAGCAAAACCCATATTTTTAAAATTAATGTCTGTCTGTCTGTTTGTTCCGGCTAATCTCTGGAACGGCTGGACCGATTTAGATGGTACTTTCACTGGCAGATAGCTTATGTAAAAAGGAGTAACTTGGCTACTAAAAAAAAACCTATTTTTTTATTACATTCCACGCGGACGAAGTCGCGGGCCCAGCTAGTATATTATAAAAACAAAAGTATTCATTTTCCCAGAAAAACCCAGGTTTATAAGTAATTAAACAAAAACAGACAACCTACAAATTATGTTAAACCTACCCGTAACCTATAAAAAAACCACAAATCACTATAATGGACAAAACAATGTACCTAGGTTAAAAACAATATCACTAACTACTATTTGAGAAACAAATATGCATATTATTATTTGGTTCTTAACCAAATAAACAGGTGGCCATCATAAGTCCTTTTTTATACATTTTTTAAAATAGCACATGGGGTGTCCATCAACTTGTGAGAGTATACGAAATTGAATGGACATGATTTTATGACTTGTAGACCGATTATAAAACTGTTCCTATAATAAAGCAGCAATGTAACTACCATTATCTGACAGTTTCAGACAAAATGTGATAGCAACAGAGTTGCATTAATCAGCAGGAGGATGTCTATAAATATAGACTTAGAGTTAATTTCATGACATGATATCTATTAACTCATGAATCTATTGGGAGTCAAATAAACCAGGTCTAGGCTAACAATTTGATATCGAATAACTATCTGAGAAGCCACGTAGTTTCCAAACTCCACTTGTCAATACTTCAGTCTGATTTATTGAAGTTCTAAATACACAAATATATTAGGTGATAGCTAATGTGTATAAAACTATTGTGTACATAATTTATAGATAGTTATAATACTCTATATATAATTTAATTCCTCATAATGTAAATTATCAGGAGTATCATCATTGTTTTAGGTGTTAGATACTTTTATTATTCCTCATACTCAATAAAATAATCATCTAAATACGAAGCTGGAGCAAATATATCATTATAGCTTAGCTTAAGAACCAAACTATCGTCATTATGTGAGCGCAACAACCCACAGTTCTTTTTCCAACCAGGCAACTGCAACAATAGCCAATTATTGCATCTAATGTGTTAGCCACAGAATCGTCTCTACTAATTAACAAATATGTAAAATAAGGGCGACTACTAACGTGCCTTGACTTAATTCTGCCTCTTAAGAGATAGTTATTGTATCCCGAAATCAAAGGTATATCATCCTCAACTTCGTTATTGACTTTCACATTATAAATGCCACTTCGACGGACGTGTTCTTCATAATATGATCTAACTTGTTTATGCTGGTAGGTACTCAAGGCAAATTGTTTCAAGTCATCTATTAAAAGCTTTGGATACCTATTTAGGTGTGAATTCAATCATTTGAAAATTCGCTCTCCTTCTATATAGCTGCTCTTGTTCGACGTATACTGCCATATGATTTTCAAGTGCAAGCCTATTGTTTACTATTCTTACATATTCTGCTGCCTCTGGCGGATCCTGTATGTTTACATGAAACTTGTTAGTTAGTGCACAACAAATTCTAAAATCATCCTTAAGATGCAAAGCAGCACAATTATTAAAAACATGACAAAAAAGTCTTAGTCCCTTTTAAGTCGTCCATTTACTACTTCTACAACCCAGCGACACATAGTTACAAAACGAGACCGATTTGCCTGTTGGGTTGTCAGCTGATGATATTCATTATCGAGTAAAGATTCTGTGTGTCACAAAGCCACATTCTTATAATTCATTTAACAGCTCTGAATCCCCTAAATGGTTTTACTAGATTATCTAGTTTTTGCAAACTATAAGTTCGTTTCTGAAATAAATAGTTACTGCTACTTAGCATAAATACATAAGTTGCATCACACATGACTATAGCTGCTTTGGTACTTGAAGGCATATAATCCTTCTGGGATTATTTTATTTCGATGCTACATCTTGTATTGTTAAATGACTAAATCCCAAATGGAGTGAACAAACTCTAACTAGACACTCTCTAGCTGCATTCATCCTGCGTTCTAAAGTGGTGCGAGATTTCTCGAACAATGTTGCCAATCTTTCATTGCTGTCATCTGTTCTGAATTTAACCAAATATATGCACAATGAAATTGTAGCATTCGATACAGAGTTTGATACACTTGGAATTTAACAAATTATAAAATTGAGTACCAGTAAAATCCCTTAGTTGGGAAGTTAGTTCACTCCACTAGCCATAATTTAAATGATAACATATCCATGCTCCTGCTGTTATATAGAACTTATGATTTATAAGTAAAAGATTCTTTATAGCAGCAGGTATAAGTAAACGTTCTGTTTGTAAACAATTAACAAACACGCAATGACTAGCTGTATTAGCAGCACGCGTACAAACACAGCTATTATTTTGTCTCTTCATGTAGAAGGTTGCCTGGCAACTAGACTACCAGATTGTGGTGAAAGAGATAGTGGTACAAGTATATTAATATGTTTAGCCGTTCCCATATCTTGTAAAGTGGATCGATTGCTGTCGTGCTGATTTTTGACGAGTTGACGTCTCACTTCTTTATAAGCTGCCATCCAACAAGCACCGCATACTCTATTTAATCTTGAAACCTAAAAAGAACAAATTGACATGAATGTATATATGTTACCGGCAATCTGTATAATATGGGTAAAATTGTAAAATTACCTAGGTATTGTATGAAATATCTTAATTATACAGATGACCGGTAACATATATAATAGATAAGCACTTATATAATTCAATTAATTATTATTAGAAAGAGGAAAAAATTTTGACTTTAAACAGAAATACTTAATTCTGGTATTTTCTTTAAACTTCTACATCCTACTTCGTTATGTCAACATTTAATTAAATAACCAGAAGTTATTGTCAAGTTCTAATGAGATCGCACTTTAACCATAATTTAATACACAGACTTAATGTTAAATTATATCCCAAGATGTTAGTAAGTTATTCAAAAGTACATGTATGAATTGATAATCAAAAAGTAATATAATGAAACTTACCTCAGGAGGAGCTGTCCAAGATTGTAATATGGTAATTACCGCGGAAGAAGCATGTTGCAAGGAATGCTGTTGATGATTTTTAGGTATCAAAAGCGAACAATTGACACATCGTCTTTGCATTCCCACCGGTATCGGTTGATCAGGATCAAGCATCGACATAATTACAGTTGACTCAAATCCAAAGAGTTCACAAACACGTCCTTGCGTAACAAAACACTAAACTAAATATAAAAACGTCCTGTCGTATGTTACATGAACATGATAAGTTGTACGAAATTCTGTAAGTATTACTGCAAGTGGAGAAAATAATGCAGTGACTATTCTCAATCGACATTGTAAACAGTAACACAACAGTAATGGCCGCCACATGGCGCCGCTTATCTGTCAGTGGCTGCGTTCCAATTGGCGGAAACAGTGATGACAGCGCTGACACTGATGGTTCGATTGATATATCGTGATAACATCACTGACATAGCAACGCTCACGGGCCCATATTAATAAAGATTTTTTTAAGAGTAGTTTGGTTAATCTATGTCGTTGTCTCGTTTTATTTTCCATAAATAAATATTTTTCTTTCTTTCTTTCTTTATAAATATTATAAGCCTTGTTCCATAAATATTATAAAAAGAAAGAGAAAAAGGTGTGGATTAACTAAGTCAGGCTTAACTTAGTGAATTAACTAACGTGAGCGCTTTCATCCCCAATCGGAACGAATTTTATCGCGACGACAGTGATGATAATTACCGTAATTGCCAATCGGAATGCGCCGTATCTTTAAGACAGGAAGAAAGCGATTTACTTGAATCAGATTTCTGAAAATCATAATTCCGGATATGAAAATCGGATTCATAAAGTGAAAACGTGGTAAAAAATTAAGAAAATTATTTCTGTTTTAATTTGATTTTGCAACATGCAACTTTGCTAGTCCACTTTTGGTCATTCTCCATTATATAAATAATACGATATATTCTTTCGCTTTAAAAGCGTCGAGCTGGTATACGTATTAAAGTCGGGTCAATTTAATAGGCCACATTTGACATTTCATTAAAATTCCTCAACTAACCTTGTAATGGCGGACATAAAATATTCAATATTTTTTTAGTTTGGAAATGCACAAATGACCGTTGTTACAATGTTGCGTTCAGTGAAGTCTATACGTAAGTGATGTCCCTCAATAAATCGAATGAATGCAATGATTACTTGTGAAAGCATTATTCACCATGAATTAATAGTCAGTCAGTTTGACCATGAATTAATAGTATGATTGTATCTTATACTATATTGTATTATATTATTGTAATTATTTACATTGTAAAGAGGAGATAAAAAAATAGACCTTCAGAGTTTCTTGCCTATTCTTCTCGAGAAGGCTCTCCCAATTTCCGAACAGGTGTCGAGTCAATTTTTTTATTTTTTTCTTTTTTTTCCTTATTCGTACGTACGGACAAGGTTTTGTTTTCTTTTTTTAAGCTTTGTTTTTTTGTTTTGTCTGTTGACGTCAATAAGTGCCTGTAAAGGTCTATGTTGAATAAAGATTATTTTGATTTTGAGTCAAATTTTTATTAAAATAAAACATGTTATTCTTTTGTTTTATAATAAAAAAACAATAATAACTTCTTTAACAGAGAAATAATATATTAATACAGTACCTATAAAAAAGAGTGTATTCACATTTAAAAGGCCGCCAACACATCTGTTGTTGCGGGCAGCGATAATCACTTACCGTCAAGTAATCCATTTGCTCGTTTGCCTATTAAAATTAAAAAAAAAAGTACTTTTCCATAATAACTGTATTCGATTCACATATGTTTGAAGTAAATATCGATTTTTTCACCATAATCGGAGTGTTTAAGCAGGTCACCTCACTATGAACAAATGTCAAATGTGGCCTATTAAATTGGCCCGACTGTAGTACATCGGTTTTGGAGTTGTCATGTGAAAACTTAACACACAGACATTTTCACATTTATAATAACATTAGTAGGGGATTTTGGTTACACAGCTACTATACTCTGTCCATTATATTATTTTCTTTTTGACAGTTTAAGATATTTTGAAATCAGTGATGAACTCGCAAGTTACCGATTCGATTAAAACAGAATATCGATTTTATTTAAGAAGAACTTTTAATCGATTTAATGCAGCGATATTATTTTTATTATAAATATTAAATTCGTTTATCTGGTTTTTTCAAATACATGAAATAAATTGTCATATATTGATACGTTGTTGAAAGCGGAGCTGATAAGAATTTTAAATTCGAAACGTATACCTAAAAGATACGTCGTCGATGAAATGGCTGCGGAATATGGACATACTGTCATTAGAATCCCACCGTATCACTGTCAGTATAATGCCATCGAATTGATATGGGCACAAATTAAAGGGAAGGCAGCAAGAAATAACACAACGCCGCCGTTTACAGCAAATAAAATGTTGCAGAACTAGCGCGTGTGGTGATGTGACGCCTGAAAACTGGGCGAGTGTTGTACAGAGGACAAAAAAATTAATAATGTCTGATTGGGATCGAGATGTTGCAATTGATAACATGATGGCACAAGAATTGGTTATTTATGTAACAGAGGACTCAACTGACGAGTCTAGTGTAATTTACGAAGAAGAATCTGATGAATCTATGTAATAAATAATGTAAATAAATTTACTTGTTTAATTTTTATATTATATATTTGGCGAATTACCCAATTGGGGTAATTCGCCAAATATATATAATTTTGCCTAATTTCCTTGGCATCTGTAAAACTTTATTTTTTCGTATATTTCTGATCCATTTAAGAAAGTTTTCCTTTTTCTCTCTTAAATGGATCAGAAATATATGAAAAAATAAAGTTTTACACATGCCAAGTAAATTAGGCAAAATTTTATATTTTTGGCGAATTACCAATTACCTAGCTAGTTTGTTAAAAAAATGGTATGTATGTGATTTTCTAAGTATTCTTGATCATAATTCTTGATTTAAACTTGACGTAGATGTTATTAACTACATATGCGTTTTAATATTAAAATTCACATACCTATAAATAATGTAAGGTAGCTGTCGAGAAGGAAATAAATAAATTTACAAATATTTGATTTGAAGACAATTTATCGATTTATCTGATTTCAAGAACTGCTTATTGTCTGTGGTAGTTTGTTATGCACAGAGCACTTCACTATGTGGGCGTTACCCGTCTAAAAAGTATATTATTACTGTAGTACTATAATTTGAAAATAGAAACAATATTTCATACGCGCGATCTGTCAAAAAGAAAATAACATAATGGACAGAGTATAATGATGACATTACTATATACTACACCATTATATTAATATTATTAGCCGATGTGTACAATATTTAAATGTCAGATAATAGTTCTTTTAATCTTATATAAAAACCAATATTTATCAAGAAGTAATACTGTTATGAACATTTGGAATTTCAAAATGTTTTCTTTCCCAGAAGTGTTCTTTAGTATATGACCACTGCAAATATATTAGTGGGAAACAGTTTATTTTTATTTTTTATAACCACTGTTGGTGCTATTTAATATTTCAATATCTGTAACTTCCTTTATAAAGTTTAGAAGTGAGTAGACATGACGTTATTAACGACTTCCACTACTACTACTTTAGTTTGATGTACTATTCATTTGATTCTCATTTTACAGAAGATGAGAAGGAGGATCCAGTATCTGAAGAGAATACAGATAAAATAATGCAAGAAAAAGCTGAGGACACGGAAGAATCTAAGAAATTGGAAAATGGCACTGATAATGTTAATAATGTATCAGGTAAGTTAATCAAATTTCATGAAAGCTTTCTTTGGTACCAAATAAACTATTGTTCGATATAATAATATCTATATTTGTACAAATACGTCCCTATGTTATCCAATAAATAAATTATTCTATATTGCATAAAGACAGGAAGATATATAAAGACAGATTTCATGTTCAAATTATACGTAAAAAAAAAATTATACTTTTTTTACATCGGATCGAGACTATATAAATGTATAATGGAAACAAATTATACACTACATAAAAATCATGTACTGATGGTATTAAAATGTATAAACTTAGTATTTATTTAATTTAGACTAGTTTGTTTTCACATCGTATTCTACAAAATGTGTTTATCCAATGTCTACAAAACGTACAATGAAAAGGAAATGGTTCATATACATTTCACTCTAGGTATTTAGAAACTGCTATAGAGTTTTTAAAAAGGCTTCTGCCGCCATTAGCATTGACATATATATTGCACACCGCAGTCATTCTTTAATCATCACAAAAAAAAATTACTTCATAATTTTCTATTTGATAAAGGACTCTTACAGGTTTTAATCGGTTGTGATGATTTTCAGTTGTTTTAACTGTTCCTCTAATCCAATATGAATGCATGGGTGGAACAGTATAATACTAAATAAATATTATAAGCAAACTACACTTTTGTAGATACTACCAGATTGGATTATTGACTGAAAACGAAGATAAAAATTGTCCATTTCATTAAAATAAAATTATACTTACTAGTTTTTATTTTTTCAAATATAGCAAATGGATAATAGCTTACAAAACTGCTTTGCTTAGGTTGCAAAGACTGGTTATTGTCACGCGGACTAGAATTCGATCGAGCTATACAAAATAATACGAGATATTATGAATCTTGGTTATACATTTCGGGACACTTATTTTACCGTCAAATATAATACAGTTGATAAATAAAATTAATATAAATTCACAAGACTGCTTCTGAATGTTTGCTTTGATTCACTTGAGTTATTTTCAACATTGAGACGGTTTGTTTATTATCCGATTATCACCTCTGCAGAATATCAATTTTGGGTTAAGAACTTAGGTCTCTATCATTGTATGTCTATTTAACATAGTTAACGAAAATTGCTGACCATTTATGAATAATAGTAATTTTATTTATTTCACAGGAAATGATGACAAACTGTGGGCTGATGTAGACAAAGATATCGGCGAATTACTGCGAGAAGTAGACCCACAGGGTAATGTAGGAAGCGACGACGATGATGACTTAGACAGGTAATACAAATTTATATTATAAATAAGAAATACATGGTTTTCGTATTTTTTTCTATCTCTGCTGGTGCACCCACAATAGGCTATTTTCATGTTATAACATAAAAATGTGAAATAATTTTGTTTATATAGTTTTTGTACAGAGCAATGAAAAAATTATATATATTTTTCATAAAAACGTAAGATTAATTTTATATTTCTAATTTAGAATCGAAGTTTTATTATCTACATATCACGTGACCGAAAACACCGACCGCCATTTCTCGGTATGACGTCATTAGTACTAAAACTAAGTGTATGTTTGTAAACAAATGACCCGGATAACATAGCAACCAATGTAAACAATAACTTTATTTCTCGGTTATATACATTTTTGTATTAAGTACTTACATTAAAAAAATCCTCACAAAGATATAAATGAGATTTTAGAGAGTATATTGTTGGACTTTGTCCTGCAAGTTCTAACCAAATATATCTCATAGAATCGCTATTCGGAACCTTAATAAACAACTTTTCTGGTGTTTCCAAAGTAGAATATTTGCAATTCAAATCTATACACCAACAATATGGATTATAGAAACTCATTTTTATTTCATAAGTAATCTTTCAACACGAACTTTTTACAAACCTAAAATAAGCGTCTCTTCTCTGTATTCTAGTGATGGTCGTCTTGAGTAACTAACTCGAGTTGGGCTTAACTCGAACCAACTCGAGTTGAATTCTCTCTGACTCTAGTTTGAAAACCGAATGAAACCGACATGAAGCGAAGTATGCCTATCATTTGAGACTATACTTATTTATAACAAATAAGTCTCACATTTATGTAGATTTGAGGTTAACTTGCTGTGCCGGTTATTGTTATAGTTATTCGTGTTTTAAATTCTATTTTTGAAAAATGCCAGATCCTAAAAGAAAATCTTATAGTAGAATATTGTTTTTGTTAAAACTTATAAGAAGTTTGTTTTAGTTATTTACATAAGATTTTTATATATTTTTGTTAATCACTAATTGGTAGTTAATTGACAGGAAAATATTTTTCGTTTTGTTTTTAGTATAATTTCCCTTTATATAAACAGTTAAGTAAAATACAATTAAAACTAAAATATCAACATATAATTTAACTACTGCAAGAAAATTCTTTATGATCGTAATTAGTTAATTTTCTTGTTCTTGAAAATCAAAATACAATTACGAGTCTATGTATATACCTGCACCATAATGTTAATTTGGTTTTATTTTAAAAAGATTAGTATAATGACATAGTTTTATTAATACTAAATATAAATATTTTTAAAAATTAAAATATAAACCAAAAATACATAAATAAATGATTCTATTTCAAAAAATTATTTCCTTTTTGCTTCAGTTAGTATAACTCTTCCAATACATTATAAACAAATAATATAAAAAATTAAAGAATTGAAACAGATAAAAATGTTCAATTTTTACTATTAATGAAAAAATATTTGATTAATATTAGTAGTAGATAGGCTATCTATTATAGATGTGTTCCGGTGAACTAAATTACACGTGGTAATTAGCGATATATGATACCTGAGTGATAAATAGAGATCGGATAATCGGATGCATATTTACCTAAAGTTAATTTTTGGCTCACAAATTATGGAAGCGGCTTTTTAAAATACATTTTGTTAAATAAAAATCCCGGGAAAATACGGGACTGCAAATTTAACGTAGTGATATTGTTTGAAAATTACTAAATTAGCACGTGGTATTTATTTTCAAAAGACCGAGACTCCGGGTTCATTTATACAACTATGCATACGTATTTACATGAAGTTTAGTTTCAGTTCCCCGTGTGATTTATGAATGTACGATTTATTACATGAAGAGTGTTATACGAAAGTAGTGAGCTAGTTTGACTAAAACAATAATCAATTAAATAATTGAATAAAAAAACAGAAATGGTTAAAAATTTTATTTAACAAAACAATAAAAAGCCGTTTCCATACTTTGTCTTAAACTAACTTTAGGCAAATATGCATCCGATTATCCGATCTCTAGTGATAAATGTTAATGCGTTCATTACTCTGACAAATAAAAGTCTGCGACAAATGCATAATAACATTTTCGATTTTTCAATTATAACGTCCATTATTGTGCCCACATCTAGGTTCCTTAGGATAATATTGCTGTGTTTGTTAGATCACCTAGATCAATTAGAGTACTTTTTAACCTGGGGATTATACGACGTAGAGGATTTCACATATTTTTCTCTAAACATAATCTAACAATTAATTTACAACGTGTATCTATATATTTTTCAGATATGAATTCCGCAAAAGTAACAAGAAACCTTCTAGCGAAGTTGTAGAAAATGACACTAATGTAGGAGAAAATACAAATGAAATCAGCAATGTTGAAGCTAAGACATCTACGATATGAAATTCAATGATAACTACTAGTATATAACATTTTTAAATTTAACATTCTTATTTCCTCCCATAAATTTTATGAATATTATGTAGGGTAGGTATTTTAGTAGATTATGTGATGTGACCTAATAATAAACAAAATATTCAAATGTGTGTAGTTTTTCTTTATTATTATTCATATATTTAATTAATAATCTTAAATTTAAGTTTTTTACAATATAGATATATAAAATAAACATAAATACTATAAAAAAAATAAACTTAGTATGCTGCCGGCAGCGCACTATGGAAAATCGAGGTGTGTTTCAGATCAAAAATCGATAACTTCTTTATTTTTCAAGATGTTTGAATTTTTGCACATTTATAATGTATTAAATAAGCCTTTAGATAAAGATTAGACGTTATAATTTTATTCATTAGATATATAATATATAAAAAGAAAGAAAAACTTGTAAATGTTTTTTATTTATTTCCTTAAGGACAACACTATATCGTAAATATAATCTTATTATTATATTAGCTTATTATAAAACAATAGTAATATTGATTTTTGGTATTTAAATAAGTAATTAAAATTATGATTACATATATTTACCGCTTAAAACATATAAAGTTACATAATATTGATTTCTAAGTAAAATTAATACTAAAATGAATAAAAAATGTATAAATTCAAAATCATTTATTCAGTCTGGGCTGTTACAAGCACTTGTGAATGTCGAAAAGCTACGCCATCGGTTCGCAAATCTACGGCGGGAGACCTTGTACTGAGAAGAACCGGCAAGAAACTCAGCAAGGGCTGTTTTTTTTCCCTGTATTAAATAGATACAGAGTCGTCAATTTGGAAAATGACTTCAATATTGATAATTCATGAAGTCACTTTCTAATAGAATAATGGGAGCGATTCTGACGGTACACTCTCTAAACCTAAACTTAAAATTAGAGAACGAATTTTAGTTTAGTTTTAGAGAATTTGGTATTCTGAAATTACGTGCTAACTAAATTTTTTTTTTAAATTAAAGTTTAACGGCCTTGGATTACTGCTAACTAAATTTAAAACAGTTGACAGCTATAAACAGGCATCTAAATTGAATTCATAGATTATATAGAATTATTTTACCGGAATTTACCGGTTTCTATAAAACTGTTATAAATGTTTTTAGGGTGGTTTTGACCATTTTGACTTACTTTAGTGCCTTTATTCATTATTTATTAATGTTTTATTATATAATTAATTACTTAAAACAGTATAAAGTTATCATAATTTTTATTTGGAAATGTATAGCTTCTTGTTATAATTAATAGCTCCTTGGTGTTTCCACTTTAGAAGGGGGTTTTAAAATATTTTTTTTATCCATACTAATATTATAAATGCGAAAGTAACTCTGTCTCTCTGTCTGTCTGTCCGTCTTTCACGCCAAAACTACTGAACCGATTTTGATAAAATTTGGAACGAATATAGTGTAATTTGGAAACTACTTAACCGATTTTGATAAAATTTGGTACGCATATAGTTTGGATCCCGGAAATGGACATAGAATACGCGAATAAATTTAACGCGGTAAAATACCTCTTTCCCGTGGGAAAACGCGATAGCAACAGCTCGAATCATTTATGGTGTAATTTGGTATGGGGAGGTTTTAAGACACGGGAAACGAAATTGTGATGTTTTACTGAGGGAGACATCTCTTTCCTGTGGGAAAATCGAATAAAAAGCGGGCGAAGCCGCGGTCGGAAAGCTAGTATATTATCAGGGTGTCCACATTCTGGAAAGTCAGGGAAAGTCATGGAAAAGTCAGGGACGCTTGAGGTGGTCAGGGAATGTCAGGGATATTGAGGAGCTACCTGGAGAGTCAGGGAAAATTTAAGATATTTGTCAATAAAAATTTCTTGAACTGTGAATTGAAATCCATGCAAAAATTTCCAATGATTGTAAAATGAGGGATATATTTTATGCTCTGGTTTGATTCTTAATCCAGACCATTAAAGCATTTTTTTTAGGTCTGGAGAAAACTACGTAGTTTTTTGCCATTACCTACTAAAATTACTCCTTTCTTATTTGTTGTTTGTTAAATGAGTGTTTACAATAAATAAAGAGTTTTACTTTGACAGGGTGAACTATCAGTCATATTGTGCACATGGACATGTATCTTCAAAATTGGAGTGAACTATGTTATAATTATAGGTTATAACTAGTTTACTCAGCACTTTTAATATTACTTAATTCTTCGTATTTAGAAATCTTATATTTCTTCATACAAAAAGTGCTCATTGCTGTTATCTACGAGGAATTATAGAAATTTTACAACACTAGAACTAAAATGAATGCCAAAAAATGTTCATTTAATAAATTGTGGCGAGATCCCAAAGTCAGTCCTGAATTTTTTGAATGGCTGAATGATGTTCCAAATGATCTAGGATTAGCTTTCTGTAAGATATGCTGCAAGTCCATCAAATTAAGTAACATGGGTAAACATGCACTGGTTTCACATGCCAAAAGACCTACACGTTAAAAATTATGAATTAAGAAAAATGCAACCAAACATTTCATTCTTTACAAAAAAGGTTGAATCTGATGAACCATCAACTTCGACAATTGCAAGCGCCACAGAGACTTCGTCCCTCAATATCGAAAGTTCTTATGACTCCCATAAAAGTAAAGTTACAAAAATGTGTATACCTACATACAAAGACGATGATGTGACATCAGCGGAAATACTTTGGGCATTAGAAATTGTTTTTAACAAAATGTCCCTTAATTCTAGTGATAGAACCAGCACTGCATTCAAAAGAATGTTTCCTGACAGCAAAATTGCCCTAAACTTCACATTGGGAAAAACAAAAGCGTCATATGTAATAAACTACGGAATAGCACCTTATTTAAGAACATGTTTGCAAAAAAATTTAGAAGATTGTCTATTTTACGTAATTTCCTTTGATGAATCACTAAATAAAGTCTTCCAGAAATGTCAAATGGATATTTATATGGTTATAAGATTTTGAAACAAGACTACCGAAAGAGTTGAAACAAGGTATTGGACAAGTATTTTTCTAGGGAAGTCGACTGCAAATGATCTATTAAATGGATTTTTAAAGGGTTTGTTAAATCTAGACCATGACAAGTTATTGCAGGTTGCACCATTATTCACTTATGGTATTTCTAGGCAGTGTAATAATTTGTAATTAAATAGTTGTAATTTTGAAAAGCAATAAATTGATTAAAGAAAATAAATAAATGGCCATATCCCATCCAGAGTTTTAGTTGATTTTGTTGTAAAAACATACACTCACACACGAAAAACTCCTAAGTGTCGGGACAACCTCAGCTAAAGCTTTATCCGGCCTTTTGGTTGGGCATAATCTATACTATCTATACCTACTAATATTTAAATGCGAAAGTAACTCGGTCTGTCTGTCCGGCTTTCACGCTAAAATTACTGAACCGATTTTGATGAAATTTGGTACGCATATAGTTTGGATCCCGGGAACGGATTTAGGATACTTTTTACCGCGGTAAAATATCTCTTTCGCGTGGGAAAATGCGATAACAACATCCAAACCATTTCTGGTGTAATTTGATATGGGGAGGGTTTATAAGTCACGGGAAACGAAATAAGATAATTTTACTGAGGTAAAACATCGCGTTCAAAAAGCTAGTTTTCAAATAAAATTAATTAGTGATTATGTATTCATTCATTAGAGTTTTACCACGATATTTCCTCAGTCCTATACTTATATGATACAAGATAGACTGTTGAATGTTCTAATATTATTTGGTTTTTAATTTGTTTTAGCAAAAAAAGTGTTTGATTTTTTTGTACAATTAAGTTTTACTTTTCAGTAACAAAAGTCCTCCTTTTTGATGAAAAAGTCATTCTATTTGCTGAAAAAGTCCCACGTCCCCACTTGGGGGCCTGCTATTGTTTTATTATTATTTTTTTAATTGCCAACATTTCTCATTGTGGTATTAGAGCGAGTGAATGACTTATTAAAAAAAATGTTTTAATTAGTTTGGTCAGGGAAATTTGAAAAAATGGTCAGGGAAATTTGAAAAAATAGTCATGGAAATTTGAAAAAATGGTCAGGGATAGTCATGGAAAGTCAGGGATTTTCTTTAACCAATAGCTGTGGACACCCTGATTATATATTATAATATTCTATCATCCCGTTTGGGTCTCTTTCACCGCTTAACTCACCAAAGGTAGCTTGTACAGTCTCGGACTCATCAACCTATACAAATCTGTCAAAATATTACAATTGATATTGAACTCGGAGTCTTTGGACATAGGGTGGAAATTTTGTTGTGGAAATTTGACAGTTTTAGGTTGATGAGTCCGAGCCTGTACCCTTATTTATTTATTTATCTTGTTAAATAAACGGGTCTAGCCCAATTACATATTTAACACAGGTACGCTCCTATTTCCTTATGACTGTCTGTCCGTATTATCGAGATCTTTTTTTTATGCGAAGATCGGCAGATGACCTCTTCCCGCCTAATGTTAAGCGGTGAAAGAGGTCCAAATGGGATGATAGATAGAATTCTGTTTTTTATGTTCCGTGGATAGAATAGTAGTAACCTTTGCCTGTCTTTACAACGACGAATGAAGAGCATCAACAAAAACCACTCTAATAGGCCTGTGTCGATCGATCATTTGTTGCGACCCGGGTCGATCGCGACCCATTCGCTTGGTGATTCGATCAAATGATCGATTGATTGAGGTAGCGGGTTGGGTGTTCAACAGGTCTCGGGTCTCTGATCGGGTGGCTATTGTACGTTTTGGGTCACGCTCGTTTGGTTGGGCTACGAGAAAATTTGGTACTCAAATATTTTAGATACGATTATTAGGTACATGATTTTATAAATGAAATAAAATACGCGTCTGTCATACATAGTTGAATTCTGCGAAAAACTCACTGAATTGTTATTGTTTTTTTTTTGTATCGCTTAAAGACTTTCGTAAATGGATATAAATCCATCACGATTGGTCATTTTGCGAATTTAATGATTGATTTGCTATTAATTACCACTATTAACTTTTCATAATGTGGTAAGTAAACATTTACAAGGATAAAAACGAAAATGAATTGTAACAATTTGTTTTCAATACACAGGACAACCAACAACTAATTAATAGAATAAACAAAACGATGAAAAAAACTTGCGAAATTATTCCACTTTTTTAAATCTTCCCACACCGATTCAATATATGCAAAGTACAATGTCTACGGCTGCTTTTAATTAAGTAATTCATTGGTCACTCGACGCGGTTCGTAACCCGATCATTCCATCTATCACGTACTTACCTGTACACGCAAATACAGGTTTTCTTATGTTACTAGAACGAGACAACATTCTCCATCAAAATCATCAATAAAAATATCTACAATAGACGCTAGTATCATTGATTTAAGGTTCAAATTATTTTATCAACAAGTCAGACTTTCGAATTGCGTTGCGTTGTATAGTAGGTATAAATCACAAAAAAACGTGCTTATAGCGCTTCATTAATGTGTGGTGGCGTCTTTAGCGATTTGCTTTTAGCGCTATCAGCGCTGGGTAGTCACTCCAAAAATGCCATAATGATCGTGACTCAGGACCGAGTTACCGTGACCCAGTCGATCTCGGTGATCGAATCTTTTCGTGGGTCGTGACTCGATCATTCATAAATGCTACGCGATCGAATCACAGTGATTTGATCAATCGCGATCGACTCAGGTCTATCTTTTATTAGTCTGTGGTACATACTGAAATTGCTGAATGTTGGTCTTCTCGGTTCTGCTCATAAGTTTAGTCCAATGTGGTCTAAATAATTTGTAAGTGTATACTGATGATCTATTTATGTCTAGTATTAATATTAATCTATAAGAGTTGCAAGACAAGCTTTTTTTAAAATAGGTTATAATTAAAATCTAATGGAGGACACTAACACAAACTCATCTTTAGAGTTACAAAAAGATAATGATGCAGGACTTAAAAAAAAGACGGCCAAAAATAAAAAAAAGCGAAATGGAGCTGAAGGTGATCACCACCTTTGTACACAAAACAAAAAACTGGTGGTTCTGCCTGTACCAAATTCTGATTCCGAAATCCATCAGAATATGTCGTTTAAAGATTTAAAAATTGCTTTAGACGCACTTAATATTCAGACAAAGCCAGCTAAAACGGCAGAAGAAGCTTTACACAAATCCTACCAATTCTGGTCAACGCAACCTGTCCCGAAAATGGACGAAAAAATTTTTGTTAATGAGCCTATTGAACCACCTAAATCATCTGAAGATATTAGAGCAGAACCATACACTTTACCTGATGGATTCCAATGGGACACTTTAAACTTGAATGAACCCTTAGTCTTGAAAGAATTATATACTTTATTGAATGAAAATTATGTTGAAGATGATGATTGTATGTTTCGATTTGATTATCAAACTGAATTTCTGAAATGGGCTCTTCAGCCCCCAGGTTGGAGAATGGAATGGCATTGTGGAGTACGTGTTGTGAAATCTGGCAGATTGGTTGGCTTTATATCAGCTATTCCTGCAGAGTTAAGAATTTATGAGCATGTACAAACTGTTGTTGAAATAAATTTCCTTTGTGTTCATAAAAAATTAAGAGCTAAAAGGGTAGCTCCAGTTCTTATCAGAGAAATAACCCGTAGAGTGAACCTGGTTGGCATTTTTCAAGGTGTTTATACTGCTGGGATTGTGCTTCCTAAACCAATTGCAACTTGTCGTTATTGGCATAGATCCCTGAATCCTAAAAAATTGATAGATATTAAATTTAGCCATTTGTCAAGGAATATGACAATGCAAAGAACTTTAAAATTATATAAACTGCCTGATTTGCCCAAAACACCTGGATTCCGTAAAATGGAACCGCAAGATACTGAGAATGTAGTTGAGCTACTGAACAATTATTTAAAAAAGTTTGATTTGGCACCCATATTTGCTGAAGAAGATTTTAAACATTGGTTTATTCCACAAGCTGGAATTATTGACAGTTATGTTGTTGAATGTAATGGGCAAATCACCGATTTTGTCAGTTATTACACTTTACCATCTACTGTTGTTTACCATCCAATTCACAAAATGTTAAAGGCTGCATATTCATTTTATAATGTATCAACTAAAACCCCTTGGATAGATTTGATGCTTGATGCCTTGATAACAGCAAAAAATTCTGGATTTGATGTATTTAATGCATTGGATCTGATGGACAATAAAGAGTTCTTGGAGCCATTAAAGTTTGGAATTGGTGATGGTAACTTACAATACTATTTATACAACTGGAGATGTCCAACTATGACCCCTAGCAAAATTGGATTAGTGTTGCAGTAATTAGCTCTGTGTTACAATAACATATTGTTTATTAATATGCTATCAAATTGTGTAAAGTGGTGTTATTGGTGATTAAAAATAGAGCTCTAGTGCAACTGTGTTTTTTTATTTTTTCAATTAATTTACATATAAATTGTGTAGGCAGTTAATTGAACAAAAAAGAAACATTCATTTGGATTTACATAGGAGTCACATAAAACAATGAGATCCTTTTACTACTACCCCTCAAAAGATCTAAAATGTATAATAATAAAGGATTTATATATTTTTTAATTTCCAATCATTGTCCAGAAGCATTGACCTGAAGTGTATATTTTCATCAATAACTATTATGGTTATATTTATTCACGTTGATGGTTAAATATTAAATATATTTTGATAAACAAATAATAATTTGTTACATGATTTTTTTGTTACAAGCATCAATGACCACTAAACCAATATAACAAAGTTTTATAATTGCACTAAACTCGCAAATTACAGATGATTATTATTGTATTTTGACAAGTTGGCACAATATACAACTTAATGATTTCATGTTTTGGTGTTCATGCCAGCCCAGTTGATAGTAAGTGGTTAATGTAGTGCATGGATGTACACAACAGCAGGACTATTGCTTGTTGAGTACAACCTTCAGTTATTTCTACATTTTTAAAGAAAGGGTTTCTTATAGTGTAAAGCCAGAAAGTTTTTTGAAAGCATACAGTTTGTTTCGTTCATGTAGCCATGTATGTATTGCATGAATTAACCATGAGCACCATGTACACATTGTAGTTTTCTCCATTATACTAGTAATACAATACACACTGGAAGAATAATAATTCCTTCCGAGACTGAAGAACTCTATTGTGTATTTAGGAATGTGATAAATGCACCCTACTACATATATGAGTATGTTTATTATAACAATACAATGCACATGTTTCGAGAATGTCATATTTTTTTATAATAATTGCAACAGTTTATATAAATTGCTGATCACTAGTATAAGTCTAATTACAGTAATTTATTATGATTGCTGTATTATAAAATAGATAAGTAAAAACACTTATCGACGGCTTAATGTAATAATCAATAGCACCGATAAAGTTGATGATCATCATTCCCGTATTCTTGCATCGCGCTTAAATATGTTTCGCCAACAACGTGGTGACAATCACACAGATGTACAAGACTGTCGTTAGTGATTGAAATAGATAAATAAATAAACTAGCCTAGCCCAAATTTAGCACTGTAAGACTTGTGTTATGGGATCTAAGGTAAACAGATAGAATATTTTTCAGAGAAATATATGTTAACAACCATCACTAAGGCATAAATTCTTGCATTTATCACACAAACGTTTGCCTCTGCCGGGACTCGAACCCGGTCTTGTAGGCAAAATAATGCTTTAACAAGATAGACAAAATTCCAACCTCTAACACCCGGGACCTAAGAGATGGACCTTCAAACCGGTATACTTACCACTCGGCTACAGAAATTAATGTTAACGATCAGCAACACTACCGACCCTTCTAGTCACTTTATACAGGTATTTGATATGTTTGTATTCAGTAATGTATTGGTTTTTTTAATGTATGTCAATGTCAAAATTAGAGGAATTTTATAGTCAAGAGAAACTTGACATATTTTTTATTTTCCAAATTTTTATTTGTTTCTCCTCATCATCAACATTTCGGATGTCAGAAAATAAGCAAACATGCCTCTGCTAACGAGAGCGAGCGCTTTATTTAAAACATGCAAATGAGATAACTGATACAGTTTCAGGTACCGTTCCGAATGATAGTAATCCCATCTAAGATATCCGGACGCCCTAGCGTTAGCATCGTTCTAGGAAATACATACCGCAAGTGACGTCATTCCCTGAACCTTCAATGACATCTGATAAAAGTGTTCTTGCACCAGCTGCTTCTCATAGCTCTACCCCTGTAACATTTAGATGTTACGCTGCATAAAACGCACTATAGATCATGTGTAAATTCAGTGAGCACGATACAAATTAAAGAGCTTAATACTAAATTAGAGTATGTACGACAAAGCCATAGCGTGTAAGGGGGCGTCCATAAATTACGTGAAATTTTTAAGGGGAGCAGGAGGCCAGTCAAATCTCATCTAATCTTACGTTGGAAAGAGGCCCCCCTCTCGCGGCAAATATCACACAATTTTTTTTCCACTGGCTACCGATTCAACCGCTGAATGCCTTCATCAGCACGCCTTATGATCTCTATTGCCCAAGTGTACGTGATGATGTAAAGTTAAGAGCTACAGTACATGCGGTATTTACTTTGTGTCTATCATAAGAGCTGCAGATTACAGGCGAGCAGCCCACATTGCACCACCTAAGCAAGTGCGTATGTTCCGTAAAGTGCAAATCTCACGGATTATCACAAGACGAGCTAATGAGTTACTGTTAAGTTGAAGGAGCAGATGATTTTATTGAAAATCATATGGACATGTTGGTTCCAATAGTCTCACTTGAGACCGCTGATTTGATTCTCCATGAACTGAATTACATTAGATATTCTTTTTATTAGTCACAGTAGTCACGATTTAAGTACCTATTCTATTGTTAAATTTTTATTACACTTTTATAACTCTCAGCAATATTGATTACTTACCTACTAGTCTTAACTAGTCGTAAATAAAAGGACGAAGCAATTTTTTTTCTTTTTACTATAACAATCGGCATGGGGGGGGGGGGATTAAATAAAATCTCACCAGGGGGAGGGAGTTATAGATGAGAAATGTCAAAAAACACCTCACGTAATTAACTATAGCGGAGCTTAAATTGCAGAACTTGCAGTTCTGCACAAAATTAGATAACTAGTTATATTGAAGACTAGTAAAATATCTCGCAGAACAAAACTGTAGTGGTGAAACAAACTGATCCAACCTGTATTTTCTGAGTAACAAGTTACTGCTTAGTGCGCTATCGCCTCGAGCCTTAATCTCACATACATTACTATTAGATGCAGCCTATGTAATTGAACTAACAAACAAGTTTTGTTCTAATTCCCCAACTAAATCAAAGTGGCATTTTGCAAACGGAACAATCCACAAGTAAGCACTTCCAACACTTAGTTTAGGTACTTACCAATATATGACAACATTTTATTGATGGCAAGAACGATAGCTGATTTAGGCCAGAAGATAAGGGTAAGTAACATTCTCAGATTTGATAGTCACACGCTTGTCTATATTTCAAGAGAGCCTTCGAACAGTCAAAGGAAAAATTTTTTTCGAGAAATATTATACGTCTCTTTACATGGCTTCATGGTGTAGTAATACAGACGATATCAATGCTGCTTATCTCCTCTGCAAATCCACACTATACACTGAGAGCTTTGGAAAATTGGTTCGCACAGATAGAGTTCGTTATTCTTTAACAAGTCGTATTGGTCAAATCTCTCCCAAGACTTTAGTATGTATGAGCTGTCTTGGCCTGCCATGTCAGGAACTGTGTAGAAGTCATTTGTTTACTGGATCAACCTGAATACCTTGCTATACCTAAATTAGCAAATACGATAATCGGTAATCGACACGGGACGAGGAAGACCTAGGCGAACATAATTCGAACAAATCGAAAGTGTCCTCAAAAAAGGCCAGGTCAGAAGTACCCGCAATCGTCGAGCATGTATGAGGTATGTTATGAAAGTAGATGAAGCGAAAGAGATATGTAAAGACCGTAGCAAGTGGAAAGACGTAATCTCTGCCTACCCCCGTGGGAAAAAGGCGTGAGTGTATGTATGTATGATAATCGGTAAGCGACTCCTTTGTTACTTTCTCGTTGAGTTGATTTTGCATCGATACACTTATCAACTGGTAAATTTAAGTTACAAGTAAGTATTTTATTAACGGCAAAGGTTATTTAACAAAAAAATAACACTTTGCCAGCGTCATGTCAGATAGTTGCAATAATAGATACTCTTCGACAATAATAAAATTTAAAAGACGTTGTTTTGAGTACCGCTTAGCTAACAAATATCTGTAGTGAATTCCTGATAAACAAAAGCTGTCTTGTTATTTATGGGGATTTAGTAGTTGAATTTGTTTTGTCCATGGCGTGTCTGAGTGGTTTGTGGTGGGTGAAAATAATAAGTTGTCTCCCTTAGCATTTTTCTGAAGTGCCATGCCATATACAGGTGATTGGAAGCTGGGTGTAAAGTTTTAAGACGAAGTAAATAAGAACTAAAGAAGTCGAAGTAAAGAAGTAATAAATAAGAACCATTTAAGCCATGGTTGTCTTAGACGAAGTCTGATAAGTTCTCGAAACAACATTTAAAATTTAAGAAATACGTTTATAAACTCATCTAAAAAAAAAACTGAAATTGTTTTCTTTTTGCAAACCTTTCTGAAAACATGCTTGATTACCACTCTTTTTTTTGAGGTATCATTTACGCAGATATCTTACTAACTATTGAAATAAGGACCAAAAAACCAATTTGAGGGAGAGATATTAAGGTAGAATAAGTAAAGAAATATTTTATTTCAAATTATTTATGATTGATGTTCAAAATGGCTGCCGCGATTCCTAATACAGGCACGGGCCCGGTTTTTCACCTCCGTCGTTCTTATTTACAACTTCATCTCCTGCTTCATAACTCTAAATGCTGCATTAATTCTGTCCATCAGTTCTTTTCTGGTATTTATCTCTACATTAGTATACACCAGTTCCTTGGCGCGACCACACACGTAAAAATCTAACGGCGTTAGATCTGGTGACCGCGCGGGCCAGGGAATGGGCCCATCTTTGCCAATCCAGCTGTTCGGGAAGCAATTGTCTAAATGTTCCCTTACACTTAACGTCCAATGGGCTGGACAGCCATCTTGCTGGAAGATAATTTGTCAATCTGTGTCA
This sequence comes from Scirpophaga incertulas, assembly GCA_036419045.1. Lineage (NCBI taxonomy): Eukaryota > Metazoa > Arthropoda > Insecta > Lepidoptera > Crambidae > Scirpophaga > Scirpophaga incertulas. Next base: position 15,918,187 of record CM071629.1, on the reverse strand, counting down.
AATATCGGGGCCCCGGATTCCTCTGCAAGCACCGGATAATAATTTTGTAGAAAATACAGGTAATTTTCACCATTCAAATTGTCCGGTAAGAAGTGGGATCCAATCAAAGTTCTGCCTATTACTCCTGCCCACACATTAACTGAGAATTTATTTTTTTACTTTTGTTTAGTCTACATCTATTATTATCTACATCTTGTTCGATCATGTTCTCGAACTCTTTTTTTTACTTCTTTAATATTATCTATGAATTGATATTGCTGTTCAGATTCGTCAACGTTAATCTTGTTATACCTAGGAAATCGGCTAAGATGTCGTGATAAGGTTTCGTGATATCAATGGTGCATAAACTTTAAGATTAGTAACATTGTCGATTAGCGTCTTGTTTTGAAGGGCGACGATGAGCTTGTGATTTTTCAAAAAATCGGCTCCAAATATTAGTTTCGAGATATCAATAACTATAACTTTCCACGTGAATGGATTGCATAGGTTGTGGTCGAGCTTCAGCGTTTCCTCCCTATAGGTAGGAATTTCTGTGTTGTTGGCAGCAAAAAGCTTGAAAGGTTGTTTGACTTGAGTTGCAGATTTTCATTCGAGGAAGCACAGATATGTTTGCTCTCGTGTTTACTAGGAATGAAAGTCCGATTTTTTTGTCGGTGACAAATAGGCGGTGAGAATGTTCGTGAATGCCGGATACCGCCGTTGCCAACTTTCGTTTTAGTTTTCCGATGTCTTAAAGTTACTCAGACTAGTAAATTTTCTGCCTTGAGCTCCGAATCATCGATGGTGGTAACAGTGCGGTGAGGCTGGTGATGGTAACGCTGATCGTGATAACTGGCGGGATAGGGACTGTAAGTATCGGCGGTTTCTAGATTGGAATAAACCTAGGTAACCTGGTAACCGTCGTAATTTTTGCTTTTCCATTCGGCGATTTCCAAGGTTAGTTTGTAAATTTCTGCTAGCAAAAATTGCGTGTCACCTTGCAGCATGGATGGCGGTGGTTGTGCCGACAGGAAACTGAAAGCTGAAATTTGTTCAATCATCATATCAACTAATAAGAGCCAATTCTTCCAGTATAGGTATTGAAGTAAGCGACACGCTAGTATGGAACGGACGTGTGGTTGGTCCAGATAAGTACTTGCATTGTGTCTGAGACTTTCTCTTGCGAGTACTTTCATGCCGTAATATTTGTAAAGGCTTTTGGTCGTTGATTTTCATATCCAACAGCAGCTTTTGTAACTGCCACCTGTCAGATTCTTCGTAAGCGGTAATGAGGTGCTGTTTGATGGCAGTGTACTGGTCTGCTTCAGGATTATAGAACAGGTTGGTGGTTTGGTCGATGTCTTGTCTCTCGACTTTTGCGATGACCATTTGTGCCAGTTGAGCATTGTTCTTTCTGAGGTCGTAGGTCACAGCTTTAAAACTGTGAACCAAAGCCTTAGTCTGTCACGCCAAAGGTGGAATTCACAGAAATAGCGAAATGTTGACGACTAAAACCAATCTTAACTAATTATTATAAAGCAATCAGGATTTTACACTAATTAAAAAGTTAAAAGAATTTACGCGATACGTATGCGTCATCATTACGCATGCGTGGGCGTAGCCGTCGCACGCGGGGTGCCCGGCTAAGAGCACATAAATCGTACTCGATGCGTTTGTCTCGTCGATTTCGTGAGAAGGTCCAGCTGGCAGCGCGATGTCATACAACTTGAAGAATGATTATTACTTGTGTGTTGTGAGCTTCGAGATGATTGTTAAATGTTGCTGTTTGCTATGCTATGATAATATATTTCTCGGTGCTTCGAACATCTCTTCAGTGCAACGAATAAAACAGTTTTTTTTTCAGAGTTGATTCTTATTTCAAGTACTAACAAAACTTATTTTATTTACAATTTATTGTACACAATATAAAAACATAGTTATAAATAATATAAAGAGCATTAAATAGTACAAAAGGTTAGGCTTATCTCTTACGAGATCTCTTCCAGCCAACCTGCAGTAGGAGACATTAATAAAAATACAAATATTGTGTGTACCGTTAAAAACGAAACATAAAAAATAACGTAAAATATTTCTACATGTGTCTATTCCAACATGAATGGATAACATTCAACCTAAAATTAATGGAGGAGATTTAAGGAAGTATTCCTTCACTCTCCTTCTAAACAAAGGGGGGGTTTGAATATCCCGAATTTCAGGAGGCAGCGAGTTCCACAATCTGACGGCGTATACAGTAAAAGACCACTTGTAGAACTGCGTGTTAAAAGAGCTTAAGCAGCGTCAGTGTTACCAACTCTCAAAAATATTTATCCCTAAAGTTTGTGTCAAAACCCCTAAAATCGCCTTAATTATTGAGTTGTCCCCCTAAAAAATATTTACAGTAGACGCTCTATACAGTTACGCTTTCGGGGGTAGCGTAACTTTTAAAAACGGACATTCAGAGGCGTAATTAAGAGATTTGTAGCCAATAGCCAGTTAGAGTGGGGAACTAATTTCAATTTGAGGGAAAGGTAACTTTTAAAAACGTAACTTTATAGAGCGAGGATCGTCTACTATAATTAGTGTAATTATAAATTCATAATGATTTAGAAATAATATGTTGTAATATGTTTCAAAAGTTTTTTTAATCTAAATTATTTAATACATTAAATATTTCTTCTTCATCAGAAGATTCACTATTTTACTGTACGTTTTTTTATTTTTATTTTCCTTCGGCATCATTAACAAATTTTTTGTCGACACAATACAAACCAAAATCGAAATAACAATTGTCGTAAGAATATTCTGAACTATTTTTTGGCGGTATCCTATCTGACTGACATAAATAAGCTAATGTCAAACATACTAATATACGCTGCCCTCACGCCGCCATATGCACAGGCTATAAAATATAAAATAACCGCCAGTGGCGCCAGTATTGCCGCCAGTCACCACCACAGAGTACCTTTAATAGTTACCACAGAGTGGTTGTAGAATTACGAACTAGATGTTATAAGTCGGTAGGTCAAGAAATAAATATTAATGTTTTTGTTGGCTACATTGATTCACACGAGAGCCATTTGTAAATTTATCTTAAAAAAAAATTAAAAATATAAAGAGTCAAAAAATCCCTAAAAATACCTCTAAAAATTTCAAGTCCCTAAAAAATCCCATCTCACTTATTTAGCCTTAGGGGCTATCTAGGGGGAAAACCCCTATGTTGGGAACCCTGAGCAGTGTACGAAGGTGTGTTCTACAAGTGGATTCAGGAAGACGAGCAAACTCAAAACGCTCTCGAAGGTAAGGTGGAGATATTGGGTTACGTATTATATTAAAAAGGAAACAGAGAATACGTAAATTTCTACGAAGCCGGATGGGAAGCCACTTGAGCTGTGTACGAAACTGGGAAACATGTATGATCATGTTAGAGGGTTTACGTAACCCAAATATGAAGCGGATGCAAAAATTTTGTAACCTTTCGAGTTTGTCAAGTAATTGCTCGGTGATATCTAAATAACACACATCAGCATAATCCAAGATCGAAAGTATCAAAGATTAAGTTAGTGAAATTCTTGTTCGAAGTGGCAGGAAGTATTGGAGGGATTTAAGAAGGTGAAAAGAGGAATATACTTTGCGTTTGATTGCATTAACATGGTCCTTCCAGTTCAGGTTACCATCAAATACAACCCCAAATTTTTAGCTGAATTGGAGTAAGCAATGGCAGAACCATTCAGCAAAATAGGAGGCAGCACATTCAAATTCAAACGCTGGACCATATACCTGCCGATTATTAATGCTTTCGTCTTAGATGGATTGACGAGTAAACCATACGAATCAGCCCAATCGCCGAGGCGCTTCAGGTCTTTATTGAGACATGAAATTTCGCTATGGGCGTTACCAAAAGTAAACTTGTGTGGTGTGTGAACTTCAAAATGATTGTTGCTACGCTATAATCATCTGTCAATTTATTAAAAATCACATTAATTACATTTTGTGTTTAACGTAATTTGTTTAATGTTTCATTTTTTGTACTGCTAAACTAGTAAAGTATATAGCTGATTAGGGGGCTTTTATTATCTCCGCCGGCATTGATTGCGGCAATGCTGGCGGACGAGGGAGGTTGGAGGGCTGTGGCCTCCTTCTGTGAAGCAGTGATGCCCCAGAAGGAGGCCGCCGAGCGGGGTCGGAAGATGGCCGATCCCGCTCTAAGACGGCGGCGCCGGGCTCGGTAGCACAGCTGCGGCGCCGCCGCGGGTCGCCGGCGGGCGCGACAAAGTCGCGACTGCTACGGCGACCCGGGATGGACCACGCCCCTTCCGTGGCCGGGGGGCGTCGTCGGTGGAGGAGACCGGGGGAGGTACTGTAGCCTCCCCCGAGGAGGGCTCCCCTCTAGGCAGGGGAGCGGAGGCTGGGGATTCCCGGAAGTAGCTTGATGTTCCCGGGGGCTCCCTACATGCCTGTGGAAGGCCATCCCTGAGGTTTTTAGTGGGTAGGCCTCCCCCATCTGGGGAGGACAGCCCCACATAACCGCCGGCTCGCCACAGCCGGGGTATGCAACTTAATGCATTTTCCTCAGGGGGAACAAAAAAAAAACAGGAAAAATTCAATTTCATTCATTAATTCAACGCTCACTAGAAGTTGAAAATGTCAGTAATTTGTCACATTTTGATTATCAAGAGACTTAACATCACAACTATAGCATGATTACACAGTGCTAAATATTTAGGCACTATAAATAAAAAAACCTTATTGAAGAATGTTTATTTTATTATGTTGCAATTAAGAAGTCAAATCATGATGACTTAGTGAGATATTATACATTATTAACAATGCTGTAAGTGATTATGCCATGAACTACTAAATAAAAGTGGTGTAATACTACATGAACATTTTAAAATTTACTTTGTATAGCGATAACATACACGGAAAGTGAATTCTTTAAGATTTGACGCGGGCACAAATTACTGCCGACCATGGAGGCAACAAGTTAATATACTTGTTACTATTTGTTTACTACACTTAAAGAGTATTACATTGCATAACAAAATTTTACTCACGTTCAAACATTATGTTATGACTAATTAACCATAGTACCTAGCCTGGGGGTGATAGATAAGAAAACAGCTTAATGTGGAATATCACACAAGATGAGTTTTAAGTGAAACAAAACCTAATTTTCACAAAATTAACTACATTTTGACAAAAAAATATTACATACAAAAGATAACATAGTAAATCCTAAAGGTATATAGTTGTTACTCACAATATTTTGCATTTTTTATGTTTAACAAAGTTAGTTTGTTTGTATCTGTACCTATTTTAGTGTTCGGCATTATTGATTATATTTGGGGAATAAAATCAATTTTCCGTCATACGTAAGGCGTAACGGGTAACAAGTTAAGAAAGGTAGGAAGCACTAACCTAATGTGAGAAATTAACATACGTGAATAATGTGCATTGTATTCATTTAGGCAGTTCTTTTCCATTAAAATTACAACAATAATAATATTTTTTAATTCATATTTTGGCAAAAACTATCAGATCTAAAATAATACAGGATAGAGATAAAAGATACGTTGCAGTTGCTTATAGTCTATGAAATAATATTTTTTTCAATTTCGTGGCTATGCAATATATTAATGATCATATGGGAATGATCAAGGCAAATCTAAACTAAACAGACAAGCAGAACTTAACGTCAAATCTAAAAGCTTATATGCATCAATAAATTAAGCTTCCGGTCTGGCTTCATCCAATGTGATATATAGCAATATGTTAATGATTAAGGCAAATCTAAACTTAACAGAGAACTAGACATCTAATCTACAAGGCTATATGCATCAATCATCAAGCTTTCTGACTGTTGACTTAATCCAATAATAAATATGTGCCAATAAACTAAAAAATAAGTATTTTTATTATTATATCTAGGATACTACTGGTAAGGAATGTAAATACTGTGCTCTTTTATGTATTGATTTTTTTTCTATTTGAATATAATATGATTATATATGTCGGAAAACAATGTAAACTTTCCTTACTCCTCCTCCAATGTATAGTCATTAAAGAGCATAGTTAAGAACAAATCAAACTAGCTATCATTAAAATGTATACAAACTTAAAATTAAAATAATTATGCAGAAAACAACAGTTAACAGCAGCCATCCCTAAACCGCAACATTTTTTTACCCTTTTCGGCATTTTCTTTATTTAACAAATATTCTATACATAATGGAAATTATTTGGAAGCTGATGCCAGTCGCGCCCGGCTTTCCGATACCAGCTGTTTATTTAGATATATGTCTTCATCAGTACTTGTATCGATTAGGTCTAGGATAAGTAATGGTTCATTGGGATTTAATGGGTCTTTGCTGACGTCTTTACAAATACCCACAAATTGCTGCTCAACACATAATTCTTGAAATCTAATACAGTCTTCTACTGTCCAGTCTTGATGCAGTGGCCAGACATCTGTAAGATGAAAAATAATATTATCTAATGCAATAGAATTATTGGTTACATACTTATCTTAAAATAACACAAGGCAACACATGAAAAAGTATTCTGCTTAATTTTATATCATTTCTTCCACTGAGGTTAGTATTTATGTAGCTAGTTGGTGTTAATGTGATGAAAAGTGTAAGTAAAAGTGATCGTTCGTGTATAAAAAACTAATCGAAACGTTAATAGTAAACATTTAATTTGTTTTGTTTAAAAATTTATCGAAAATGTTTGAACAATCCTGACAATTTTTGTTATATTTGTGGTGAAGTGATATTCAGGAAGCAAAGGTATGCCGCCTATGATAAAAAAATATTTTACTGCCAATTTTAATCAGGATATAAAACACCAAGATAAAAGCTGGGTTCCACATTTTAGCTGTATTTCCTGTGCTACAGGCTCGAGAAATTGGCTAAATGGTAAAAAATCGTCATTTCGGTTCGCCGTGCCAATGCAATGGCGAGAATCGACAAATCACGTAACTAATTGTTATTTCTGCATGATAATACAGATATTTGGAAAAGGAAAAGGTGTTTCAAAGAAGAAGAAGAATACCATAGTGCATACAAACGACCTCCATAGTCGAGTGGATAGTACACCGGTTTCAAAGTGTCGTCATCTCTGAGGTCCCGGGTTCGAATCCCGGTGGGGGCAATGTTTGTGTGATGAGCGTGATGCGAGCATTTGTACCTTAGTCATGGTTGTCGATATATTTATATAAAAAAATATTTATATATGTATAATATATGTATGTCTATCCGTTACACTAGTTCCCATAGCACAAGCCTTACAGAGCTTAGTTTGGGCTAGGCTAATTGGTGTAAGTGTAACAAATATTTAAAAAAAAAATCATACCATTAACACTAACATTTCCATCAACCGAATTTGGCGAAACTAATAGAAACTAAAGACGACTTCTTGTGTATCGTTTTTTTCTTAAATTTTCTATTAATCACTCGTCCTGTCTCCAAATTATCTCTTTTGGGTATTCTTATTAATAAATTACACTTTCTATTACTTTAAAGCAATAAACATTTAAAGCCGGGATACAATAGAATGCAACATGCATTGCCAACAACATACTAAGAAGCGCATTTGCTTTATCTAAAATACGCGACACATACGATGTGAAGACAATGAATCTACATAGTGGATTTTAAGAAGGTATCTCAAACTAAGTATTAATATAATTAAGCAAATTATATTTACCATAGAGGCGAGCCTTTATTGCTTGCGGAGGTAGCGAACGCGCCAATGGAGCTCCTAATGGCACCACACGCAGATTTTTTGTAGCAAATATGGCCAAATCTCCATAGTCGCAAAAATACACCGAGACCATTTCATCCGACACAACACCAGCGATTGTGACCCTATTAACAAATTCAGTTAATTCTTTGTCTTCTTGGTTTATGATTGTTGTGAAACAGGTATTTAACATAGTCTTACCTATACCATGACTCATCTTTGTCATAGTACACAGTGTATAGTTCTCCACTAGCTGGTTTAGTTGGTACATCTGCTTCAGTTAGTTTAGGGCATTCTATTTGCAAGGTAGACATCATCGATTGCAGTGCTGGTCGAGTACTATTAGGTTGTACCTAAAAGTAATAAAAAGCAATTTCTATATAAACAATAGAAAACAATGCGCATTAAAAAAGTAAATGTGCAGCGTGAAAGAAATTATCAAACTCAAACTTTGGTTTAGATACTTCAGATACTTTAATAAATAAGACTAATCTTTCGAATTGATATTTGTTAGAATGACAAGAAAATGTATAGAGTTAATAATTTAGACACAAATTCGTTATTACAAATTTGCAAATTCGAAAATTTTTGACCACCACCACCAAATTGTTAGACCAAAAACTAGTATTATAGTCTATATTATGAAGTAAACAAGCACTGTATTTGGATCATAGGTATATAGATCACTATACGAGTATCCAACTAAGAGAAATATTTATATTTGCAGTTATTTCATCACGTCTGAGAGTCTCGATTTTAAATAACAGGAATAATTTTAGCATATTTTCTTTATGCAGTACACTACATGTCGCGAATACAGAACTAATCATAGTCTCTCGAGTCCACTCGTATCTATATCTGTAATGCATTATAAAACTCTAGTAGTTTTGCAAAGTAAAATTTACACCTTTTACTTACTCTTGCGGTAAAAGTACGTTAATTTAAAGAAAATAATTCCTTACAGTGCGTAGTCTCTTTGTGCTTAGGACAATGATTGCAGATGCACAGTTCTATCATAAAATTCGATGATTATAAAATAATCCTTTAAAACGCGTCATTAAGATGCAAATTACCTTCAGTTAACAATAGATACACAAATAAGTATAGCAAATTCCTTCAACCATGCATCTACGATATGGTTCAATCACACTGTGATATCAAAATGCACCAAAATAATCTCGGGAGTGAAGTGGCACATGTAACTTATGAAAAAAACTTATTGAGAGCACAAAGATGGATATATTATATAAAATCATACTCATGAAATAATACTCACACACATACAAAAAGTCAAATAAGAATTTGTAATGGCTAATAAATAAGGTTTTGATTTTCCTCTTCTATTTTTAACACAAATAAGTTAATTACAGTCGCAAATATATTACCTAATAGTGAAAATAGATTGTCACTAGTACAAGCATAGGAAAGGAAAAATACCTTAAAAAATTTACGAGAAGAAGCTTTTACATATATAAAGTGTAGATATTTAAAATTGGAAGTAGTTTACAATCTATGCAAAAGTTGTTCAACAAATAATTACTATGTACTGATTAATTTGCTGATCGTAGCTGTAATTAGCTCAAATATACAACTTATGACCCAAAATAAAAAAAATTATTGAACAATGAAAATAAATATCACCAATGGTTACATATAGAATGTACATCTGTTTATTTATGTATAAACAGTGTAACTATATTTTTTTAAATGCAATGTTTACTGTTTTTTTTATGAAATACTAGCTGACCCGACAGTCGTTGTCCTGTCCCACGCATTTACATTACGATTTGATTTGCATTACGCGTTCGCCGGCTTATGTTTGTTCGTCTTGCTCGTGGCATTTTACCTTCACTCAACAACTCGACAATATTTTGGAAAATATGAACACAAAGCAATAACTCAACAATATTTTGGAAAATATAAACATAACAAAGCAATAATTATCGCTGATAAAATGAAATGACATATGATGACATTAAATTAGTTTAACAGAACTAATGTCACTTTTTTTGCCTTCGATTGTTTTGCCAAAGGTTCAAATTGGCTTTTAAGTATTAATACAAATTGTTTGTATATGGGAGTATAGAAAGATGTTGATTTTACATTTTTTCATGATATTTTTTAAATGTTCTCTACATACAAACCTTTTCTGGCCTTCCACGAATAATTCAATACCAAAATTAGCCAAATCGGTAAAGGCATTGAGTTATAACATTACAACGAAAAGTGGCATAATTTTTTTTTTTTATATATAGATTTCTTTATTGACTTTATAAGGAATATATTCAGATTTAGTTTTATCCTTTTTCCGCCAAACACCACTATCTCGTGAAAAACCCGAAATTATTTCTGATTTGCCACGAACTTTAGAAGACTCGGCTTGCTGCATACCTATACTAAAATCCTACAATGCCCCTTGTCCACATCAGAAGAGGACGTTTTGAGGTATACATTGCCTTCTGGAATCATTTCAACCGAGAGACGTCTACTGCTGGTTACGAGCTTCCCCTACACACCAATCGATCTCGCTACTAGCACCTCGCTGCGATCTTCACCAAATCAGCAGTCCCTCTGGATCGGTGGTGTATGTTTTATTATAACGGAATAGGATGCGGTTTGTAGTTACCACGAAGTTCCAAGGGTTCGCGGCCATGGCGATGTAAACGTCGAAGCACTTGCCGGGCGCGGGCAGCGGCGGCGGCGGCAACGCGCCCGCCGGGCTCGCCGCGTCGCTCAGCGCGCCGCCTCCGCCTCCGCCTCCGCCTCCGCCTCCACCACCGCCACCGCCACCGCCACCGCCCGACGATAGGCTACGGAAGATGCGCTCCTTTTTGCGATGCAGCTCCTCTACGTGGTTGGTAGCATCCTTCTCCTCTTCTTTCACCTTGTCGCTATTTTGATAAAGATTTTCATATTGTTATAAATGTCCGAAACCATGACAACTTGACAACTACATCAGTAACGGTGACGTAGACATCAAACCAGTGACAACGATTTCGATATGCTTGCACTAAAGTAGTGCAAGTAAACATAGATAGTATCTTATCGTAAATATAAAAATGTCACAATCAAATTGATTTAACAAAATTATGGCTTCTCTCTACCACGAGTATATCATTTTCTATAATTACTTATCAATAGAACTTGTATTTATTAAAATGAAAGATATTTATTAGTAGACTCGGGCTTAATATTGTCCCAGTTGGTCCGGTTTAAAGAAAAAGAGTATTGGAATTAAGAAGTAGGAATTTTAAATATTATGATATATGCAACCTCTTTCTTTATAATTTTCGGTAGTTTGAATGGCGAGCAAAGAATAGAACTTGTATTTATTAAAATGAAAGATATTTATTAGTAGACTCGGGCTTAATATTGTCCCAGTTGGTCCGGTTTAAAGAAAAAGAGTATTGGAATTAAGAAGTAGGAATTTTAAATATTATGATATATGCAACCTCTTTCTTTATAATTTTCGGTAGTTTGAATGGCGAGCAAAGATAGAGAAACCAAAAGTATTGCAGTACTTTCACGCAATAATTAGAACTTGTGCACATACCACATAAAGAAATATGCACAAATATTATAATTCCGGTTTCATCTAGCCTGGGGATTTGTATTTTTTAATAATAATAATAAAAAGGCGAAAAAAATATTAGAAAAGTTATATTGACACATTACACCTGATTAGATGCTCAGGAAATATTGTCAGTACACGTACAACGTTTATGCATTTCGATTATGGTGGTAATGAGAATCGGGCTATGACAAAGACTCCAGTTCTTGTCTCTTAATTGATTTAAATAAGGCAGGTGGTGATTCGCCGCTCACTAAATGGCCACCCTAATAATGGTGCGAAGGGAGCTGCAATATTGGTGTCAACGGCTAAGAATGTAGAGAGGTTTGTCTGAGGCAGCGAACGAGATGCCGTCGCCGTTATGACATCAATACATTTCCACCTTTCGAACATCTGCTCTCGCGGCTGCACTCTGGTTATTTACTAAGGAAAGACTGAGGCGGGTGGCATATGCTCCCCTAAAGAATATTGGAACCCTCGGTGTCGCAACTCACTGACACCTCGCCACAAGTTACCCTGAGGGAGACTTATTATTATGTCTCCTTACTAAAGTCAGCTAATATCCATGTTGTACTCTGTTGACTAATCGGGAAACTTCTTTTTTACGGGAGTTTAAGTACATATATACACTATCATTCTACTTGTATAAAATAAAATATAGCTCAATTATAAAAAAATCCATCCGTTACTAGAATTTTTCTATGACCTCCCTTTGCGTAACGCTTAAGTATTAGTTTCGATTTTGCCACCTTGTTCTTTTTAAATGATCACTTATAGGCTGCAAATCCAAAGTCACTATTCAAAATACGCGACGTGGTTCTAGACTGAGATGGCCTTCCTCAGACATGTAGGGAGCCCCCGGGAACACCAAGCGACTTCCGGGAACCCCCAGCCTCCGCTCCCCTGCCGATACAGGGGAGCCTTCCTCGGGGGAGGCTACAATACCTCCCCCGATCTCCGCCACCGACGACGCCCCCCGGCCACGGAAGGGCCTCCTTCTGGAGCGTCACTGCTGCACAGAAGGAGGCCACAGCCCTCCAACCTCCCTCGTCCGCCAGCATTGCCGCAATCAATGCCGGCGGAGACAGATCTCGCCCGATCTCTGCGACCAAGACTCGGCGCTCGGTGGCCCACGCGGGGCACTCCGCCAGCGGGTGCTGGGCCGATTCGAGGTCGGGTTAGCAAAGACCTATTACAATTTTTCAAAATCACTAAATTTTACTATAAGCCTTTGTTTGTGGTAAATTTTAAGTCTCTGAGACTTGTCATAAACCATTTTTTTATAGTACTGCGGTGGCTTTTGTCTTGTTAATTTAGCCCGTTTCGAGTAGCGAAAACATGGAATAATTAGAGCCTACTGGAGAAACAAAAATGATTAAATATGAATATTTAACAAAATAATTGTGTTAATTATCCGTGTCAAGAATTATTGTTCGCGATCCAAATTGTTATTTTGTCAGATAAAGAATATTGTGCAAAATGAATATAGTACTCACAGTTGCAGGTAGTCGTACTCCATGAGTATGGCGTTGTTTACGGAGGCAAGAATACTCTGAGGCCCGGTACGCACAAACAGCTCTACGTGGGGCGACGCGGAGGGCGCGGCCGGCGGCGACGGCAGTGCGCGGCACAGCACGCACGTCCCCAGCAGCAGCTCTCGCAGACGCCCCACCATACTGCTAGCCGCCCGTTCCGCGGGACCCAACCGCACTTGCATCGCCTGCCAGTCAATATTATACTATTGCACCAACGGTTCTTAGCCTTTTTTATAACGAATGACCATTTCAACATAATTGGGTAGACGACAATTTTTTAAATTCTATACATAATAAGAGTACTCTTTTAAGTGAGAAATATTGTAGAACCAACAGTACACCTGCACCTATTACTTTTGAAGATACATCGACATGTTTGCGGCGTTGTCGCGTGTCGCTCAAAAACGCTCCATACTAAAAACACTGCAATCGTGACGTCATAACTAAGTAAACTCGCCTAATTTCTATGAGCGAATAAACAAATTTTAAAATAACTTTGTTATTTGTACGTTTATAGGTATACTTTCTATATAAAAAATGTTACATTTAATGTGAGAATGTTAGAAATGTGTTCGTTTCATTAGAATTACGTAAATGATAATTGCTCATTTTTTTAAAATCTAAATACAATATAAATTAAAAATTAAACTGAAATTTCTATATTGAGATACTTTCATGAGATATAAATTGCTCAAATCAGATAATTATAGTATAAAAACGGCCATAATCAATTGTGGTCGTCTACCCTATTCTCAAACTGATATATTGGATGTCAATTAAAAATAATCTTACTATAGTGTATGTTCAGAGTGAAGAAGTAGCACTACATAGTATAAAACAAAGTCGCTTTCTCTGTCTGTAGATCCCTATGTATGCTTAAATCTTTAAAATTACGCAACGGATTTTAATAAGGTTTTTTAAATTAATGGAGCGATTGAAGAGGAAGGTTTATATGTATAATAACATCCATTAAATAGTGGAGAAATATTGTTATTTTTGACGTTTCTAATGTAATGTGGTAAATATAGTCCAGTCACTTTAGGGTTTTACCTCGGAATTTGAGATAATAATCCGTATAATAATAATCCGCTTATCGTTGAATTTTGGGACACATTGTGTATATATATAAAACATCATTTAATACAATGTATTAATAATTTTGTAAGTGTATATGTCGCAGCCAACTGGTTAAAATAGTCGTTCAAGCAAACAGCTAGCCCTTTGACTAAAATAGCGTCATTCAATCACACAGCTATACGTCGTTTAGCCGATTTGTTGATTGCAACGTTCAACATTACAGCTAGACGATGCTTAGCAAACTGCTTAAATGGCAAATTAACTAAGGTGACCATAAGTTTAGTATTTAATTTGAGAGAATAGGAAGACTTTTTGTATTTTCTTGGGAGGTTATTCTTGAATTAAGTTTAAGGGGTCACTAAAACTTTGATGAAATAAGTAAAAATGAAAAACAAATTATTAATTATAATATTGTTTATTGCACCAAGCAAAAAATTACATACTCAAAAATTTACGAACGAAGAATCATTTCATAATCCCTTAATTTCTCCTTGAATATTTGTTTAAATTTTGATTCACTCGTATCACTCGTAAGTGACCTCATAATTTTTGTGTCATTAATAACACGTGTAACGCATATTTACTACTTACTTTCCGGAAAATATCTTGAAACAATCCCAAACTATGGCTAGTTGACGCTATATTGAAAACAAAACGCACCTAGCGCCGCGGTGGTGGTGAGCGCTGAACTAATTCAATTAGACGGCGGCTTTTTGAGCGACTTAAATATTTAATTAAAAAGCTAGACGTATGGTTGAATGGCGTTGTTCAGCCTGTTGATTGAACGGCTATTTTAACCAGTTGGCTGCGACATATAAAAGGTATTATTCACCGAGATTCACGGTTGATCTTGTATTACAGTATGTATGCCTGAGCGTTGGGTACTCTCTACCTTCTATCTCGAAAAGGGTTGAGCATATAGAAAAAAAGTTGAGATAAAAGTTGTGGCAAAATTTTTTATCTTCAATTTTCATAATAGGTGTTGAAGTGAGTAGAACCATAGGAACGGAGATAATTGCAAAAAACCGATTTTCGTGACCTTTGACTTCGAATATCTTACGACGCAGACACGAGATAATATGAGACTTTTGAGACAACTTTTAGAACGCCAAACTAAAGCTGTACACGAGTTTCCAGCTTATTATTCCGAGGTTGACCCCTTTTTTTCTGATACCAGTGTATCGGCACTTTTGCACTAGGGTCATGCCGCATAAAATGGGTCATGCCAGAACTAAACTATGTAAGGTTTGCACAGTTTAGTTCTGGCATGAAGAAGACGAAAGTATTGTACACCTATTTAGGCCATTGCGATGATCTAACCTGCAGAAGACAAAAGCTGACGGGGATTGGTTATCTCATACTGGCAGTCTAGTGGCTGCCATATAAGTACATCATCAGGCTTTTGAGCACTGGACTTTAATTGACTGGACGGATGGTGGAGGCCAGTCATAGACTAGGACGAGGAACATAAGCTAACTGCATACGATTTGACCTGCACGTATATTAAATATACGCAGTTCTTTGGGTTATGTAGGTAGCCTTGGTTTTCTTGCAGTTTCTATCACTTCCAGTCTTATTTCGATCTAAAATTGTACTGCTTATTCTAGAAGTTGCCTTCTCCATAGGCTCTTGAATGTTAACCATCATACAAGACCAATATTGTAGGCGTCACATACTTTTTTTTTCTAAAAACATTACGGTAGGTTGGGATACTTTACAAAACTCTTGGAACGGTATCTAGCTATGTAATATTCGTCGGCTTCGTCTCCTTTTATAAGTTGAGTCCAGAGTCCATTTTTGACGCAGAATGAATTATTTGCCACTAATAAGCATACTTTTCGAACAAAATTAATCTTACCTAACGGTTATTTTAAAGTTTAAAATTATATTAAGTAATCTTAACTCACCTGCCATGGTAATGCATTTAAAGCAGGAGAGAAGTTTTTCAAGGGCACTAGAGACGATAATGGTGCTCGTAGAATTAATCCACTATCGATAAGTTGTGTCCGTACTGTACCCTCGCCGTCTAAACCGCTTATTATGGTACAGCGCACCCTGTATAAAATAATAATACATAAAAATAATACTATTAGCTTAATGTCAAGTAGAGATTTTCACGTATTTTATATAATAGCCTTTACTCATGAGTTTCTTTTTGATGTGGTTTTTAAATTTACACAATGGCAATTCAATGTCACTTTGTGGAAGTTTATTAAATTTTTATGGAGCTGAACATTGGAATGAAATGGAATTTACTTAGGAATATATATACACACACATCAAAATCTCCGCCGCATTAAAATCTTTTATACACTTATTTGTTCGAAATTTATCTCGGTAAACTTCTAAATTGACATCTTTAGTTTTCATGTTACAAAGTGACAATGTTACAAAAGACAGGAAAACGAATTTCCATTTAACAAAATTTATTAAAAAAAAAAGACAAATAACTTTCGTTCTATACAACGCCGGCATCTTGCTTGGGAGGATGTTATGAGTTATAGGAATGCTGGAAATTGGGTCTGTTCAACACGATGTCGTTGATGCAATAGGGATTCTTAGGAACTCTACCTAGGACTACATGACCTATACGCTCAAAAAGTAACTTCGAGTGACCCCGCATTTATAACTTATGTTAGAAATTATTCAAAAATATTTAAGAAAGTGTGTATGTGCGCTAAATCTATGTTTATTAGTCACAAAATTTATTCATCAAAGAATAAAATAAAAACTACCAGGAACATCATTGACCAGGAAACTGGTAAACAAAAAAAAATCTGTAGAATCACTCTCATTAGTAGTCAATAATAAACAATTAAAGTCAAACAATGAAGTTTCCAATGCAATTGAGCACTTTTTTTCTCACATTCCCATAGAAACTACAAGTAGTCTCAGCTCTTGTCCAAGCAAAGCCTTAGCCCTCTTGGGGCAGAATGTAGAGAAGTGTAACAAGGTTTTTAATTTTTGTCACATTGATGTTAATACTATTTTGAAAACATTCCGTTCGATTAGTATCAAAAAAACTGAAGACTTATATGGTACTTCGACTTATATACTTAAATCCATAGTACAGGAACTTGCTGCGCAACTCGCGTTCATATTCAATTTATGTGAAGGTGTTTTTCCTGACCTTATGAAAAATAGCAAGTCAATTCCTTTATTTAAATCGGGAAATAAAAATGATCCTGTATGTTATCGACCGATTTCCATTCTACCAGCACTTAGCAAATTATTGGAAAAACTTATATTTAATCAGCTAACTGATCATTTAACAGGAAATAACATTATACATATAAACCAGTTTGGCTTCACCAAAAGACGTTGCACTTCTCAAACACATTTTTAGCGCTTGGGAATGTAAACAGGATGCGATTGGTATTTTTTGTGATCTGTCGAAAGCTTTTGACTGCGTAGATCATCAGACCTTATTAAATAAGCTGAAGCATTATTGTCTCTTATGCAGCGTCTAGACTAATCGAATATTATTTGTCCAGCAGAGTCCAGAAAGTTGTTGTTAATGGGACTGAGTCTGCAGGTACTGCTATTGTTATGGGCGTGCCCCAGGGATCGATATTGGGACCCTTGTTTTTCTTGATATATATTAATGATCTCCCACACTTCACTACTGATATTTTTTCTATTGATATTTTGTGCAATACTGTACTATTTGCAGATGAATTCTTTAATATTTAAGGTTGCCAGAGGAAACGGCAATATTGTTGTTGTAAATAGTACTATTTTTTATTAATCTTTGGAGGACTCTGCAGATGCTAAATCAGCCACCAGCATCAAGAGGAGCATTCAACATTACATCGCTTATATTTTTCCGTCATATATATAGTTTTATGTTCATATATTTTCCCAAACTTACATTGCAGAAAAAAATATATTTTTACATCTTCTGCAGTTGAATTTGTTAGTTGGCATGACCAGTGAGACGGTAAAGTTCATCCAGTAATAGCGGAGACGGGCGGAAATAACCTAACGATGGCAAGAGTCATCAAGTATCAAGTGCCAGCCATCGCTTTCCGTAATACCTGCGCAAGAACAGCCCTTCGACAGTTTTCACTGTGGCTCTGCATTCTTTTCCCAATTGCATTTTTAACGACTATTCTAGTTTCACGTCAAACGAAATTGATAGCCTAGCATATATCTCTTTATTACACGTTTGAAACATATATAATACGAGTATATACATGTACATGGGTAGATTTATCCTTGATTGAGATTTCTTCCAGCCAACCTGACTCGATGTTTAAACATATTAATTTGCAAATATGATTAATGTTTAACTTTTTGTAAGAATGCCGATTACATTATTACCGACATTCATACGAAATTTGCTCAAAGTTACTATAAAAGCCTACATATAGAAATCTGTAAACAAATTTATATGTATTTAAAAACAAATAAATAAATATATACTCAAATTATATATGTATAATAACTAAAAGTATTTTTTTTTCAGTTAAGCTTTAAAAATGTTCAGGTGTTGGTGTTCATCAAAATGAAATAGAAAAATTCATTGAAAAGAGATGCAATGTGTGTTCTCTGGTTTGAGGGTCAGATAGGCATACACATAAGTTGGCGACAAACAATGTGGTTTTGTAGGAGTTACAAATTTGCTGAGAATCTTGCAGGAACGACATATACAATCACGCACGTCAAAGTTAATACTTGAACTCTGCAAATCGATTACGCAGGCAATAGAGGCGGCCTAAAGGTCAACATTGGGCAGTTTACTTGTTGCTTAATAAACATTTACCTATAAATACAGTTTTAAAAATGTTAGTTCTGAATATAAAGCATGGTGTGTATTAATTTTCAAAAATACAATTTTGTAATACTTGTTGGAATTTACATACATAAATGATTGTTTTATATGAGATTATTATAATGAATGATTTGTGAATTTGAGTGAATAACATACCATTCCCCTTTGAGCGTGCGCACAATGTAGAGTGTTTGTGCGTTGGGCGCGGGAACGGGTGGCGCGGCAGGAAGCGGGCGGCGGTAGGGACCCGTCATGAGCAGCGCTAGTGCGTCGCTCACCAACTCGGCTCCTCCAGCACGGCACACCCATACGCGGCCTTCCTCGCTCACACACCCGACTTCCACCTCACACGGCTTCTGCTGAATAGCCACTTTATAAGGTCAATAATAGCCGCGCAATGTGATCTGTAAGATAGCCTAAGACTTAACGATTGGAATTTCGGTAGTATTTTATCTACCCTCACACTATAAATCCCGTAAATTTCAATCAGAACCCTTTCTCGTAATTGCCTGTCGCATAATTATATAATATAGCTTTGTGACTAGTTTTTATGTACAATAAAAAGGCATCACAGCCCTAACACAGTGTCGTGTTACATACGACACTGTGTTAACGACATACGACATTCTCTACGTCGACGTAGAGAATATTGAAATGCGTCAAATATTGCCCAGAACTTCTCCCACATTTGCGTCAACTCGTATTTAGATTCGTAAGATTAAATTATTATATTCAACACGTCATGATAAACTCAATCCTTCTTATAGTGAACTTGGGGTTGAGAGAATGAGGTTCAAAACCTGAAGACCGCTTCTCCAGGAGACGAAAATGTTAAACGTGGCGGTTCCCAGGCTGGGGTATCACAAGTGCTTTTATGCATTTTGTTAAAAGTACCCATATTTTAAGGTTTTTATTGTTGAAATTGAAATAGTCCACACTGTGTGGGGTATCTCGGCCCATTTCGTATTATTTTGAATAGGAACGGGGAAGCTGGGATTACATGAAAGAGCTTTTTGGAACATTTTCCACGCTAGAGACAGTAAAATATTGACCAAGACGACTGTCGCCAAGAGTTTACTTGGGAATATGGCCGTAAAAGTACTTGCGGTACGACAATATATACAACAATTTGAATACACCTTTCGTCTTTGTTTCGATCGGCATATAAAGCTGTTACGCGGTCGATCCTTCTAAGTGCCAATAAGTACTAACATGTTTTTTGTTTTTTTCGAATTTCGTTTTTTTTTATTCCATACGGTGGCAGACGAGCAAATGGCCCACCTGATGGTAAGTGGTAACTATCGCTCATGGACATCTGCAGTGCCAGGGGCACAGCTGAGCCGCTGCCTACCTGGCGAGAAATACTCTTTTTAAGCCTCGTTTGAAGTTAGACATATCGTAGCGCTCAGGAAACATCGCAGCTGGGAGCTCATTCCAGAGTTTGCATGTACGCGGAAGGAGTGAACGCTGAAACCGAACTGTACTAGACAAGATCGGTTCCAGGTGATATGGATGAACTCTACTGCGGTGGCGGGTGGTGCGATGGTAAAAAGGTGAGGAAGGCACCATTGCAAATAGTTCCTCAGAGCACTCTCCGTTAAAGAGAAGTCTCTCCGCTGCTCCAAGGTCTCTGTTGAGGCCGTATGTACATTTATCTGATGTTCCCATAGTACGGCGAAGACATTCAAATGTGTAGAATCAACCCGCGCTGGGCCAACGCAGATGGTCTAATCGCCCTTACATTGTTAGGATAGACTAGTGCGCATCGGTAATCTCGGATATGAGTTATAATGATTATAATCATTAAAATAATCCTTAATATAACCTTTTTCATAAGGGTAGTCAAAGTTTTTAATTAATCTATGAAATCAGTACAACTTTGATGTAGAAAGTTATGCATTTCCCCACAATTTTGCAGACTGTATATTGCAACTGTAAGCTTATTTTCATTTTTCGTGTTTTACTTATTATTAATAATATCTTTTATTGTCTTTATAAATATATAATTAATGTTCACTAATATAGTTTTTAATTAATCTATGAAATCAGTACAACTTTGATGTAGAAAGTTATGCATTTCCCCACAATTTTGCAGACTGTATATTGCAACTGTAAGCTTATTTTCATTTTTCGTGTTTTACTTATTATTAATAATATCTTTTATTGTCTTTATAAATATATAATTAATGTTCACTAATATACTGAGTTGCCATCTTACCATAACACTACGTTACTTTCTGCGAATCTCAGAACCGCATACATTGGGTGGCTGTGACCGCATACGATCAGATGGGCAGTGCTTAATTCCGAATTTTTTTACTTGAAAACAAGAGGAAAGTTTCCTGCGGCGAACAAAGTGCATACCCTGTGGGTAAAATTGCACCTGAGTTCTTTTGTTCTAGAGGTTACCTGTGTTATGTTGAATGCAGCAGCCATGCAAAAGTCATGAACAATCTCCTTGTTGAGGTTAAGGTCGCGCTGCGTAGAAGTGTCATAGAGCACGACGGAGATAGAGGGGTCTGTGGGGTCGGCGCGCGTGCCAGGTGCCGCAACCAGCACTTCGCCAGGCAACCGTCGTTGCACCAATGTCGCGCTCGTACCGCTGGCCGCTAGCTCCTCCGCGCCCTCCAGTCGGCACAAGATCGCCTGATATCAATAACCACATTAGACGTATGCACACTACAAAACCCGCCAGGTCGTAGATATCGGTACACATTTCGGCCTATAACTGTGCATAAGTATACAGAGTGTTTTTTTTAACTGGGACAGTATGGGGAGAACCTAAACCATTGAAGATATAAGGAAACCGTCTTAGGAACCATTTCATCTTTTTTTGCGAAATAAATTTGGCATAGTAATTTTTTTAGTCAAGCGTGAGTTGTCCTTGGAAATTAGTCATTTTGATGAAAATTTTTTTTTGATTTGGATCGATTCAATTTCATGTTGGAAATATTTCATTCTAAGGGAAGAAAAAAATCTGAGCAGCAGAATTTAGTCAAATTTAATAAATAATTTCCTATACAAATTGTTCGCTTAAAGTATCCGCGTAAGCTAAACACGGTTTCACGGGTGATCCCTAATACACGTACAAAAAGAGTTCCAAAAACAAATGTTATAATTTTATTTTTGTAGTGTAGAATTAAAACCGGACTTCCATGGTCTCAAAACTTTAAATTATTCAAAAAAATTAAAAATTCAATTTCGAACGTAGTTAGTGTCTTTTAATTTTTATCAAAATTTTGTTTGTCTTGTAATTATTATTAAAAATTCATCATGGCCTTATCCAATACGCACAAAGTTGATTTACTCGAAGCGTATTTTGTAAATCGCCGAAGCTCAGCAAACGCTTTGAAGTGGTATGCCGAACGTGGTACGATCCTGGCCGTAGTATTCCAAATCGAAAAATTTTTGAGAAACTTGTAAAAAATTTAAGGCAAGAGGGCTGCTTTAATCCGGTACAAAATATTGGAATGAGGTTACACACTTGAACCTCTTTGACCATAGATTGACGTGATGTCAAGATATAATATGACATGTTTGTTTATATTGTCTTGTCACTAAATTAATTAAAATATTTTTTAAACATTCAACCTATGTTTTAATACAAAAGCGACAAGCAACAATAATAAATGAATTTGTAACCATTGCCGTCTTAGGATATTTTGAAGATTATCCAAAAGCATAATTGCAAGAAGCTGCTCAAAACAACGGCGTACATAAATCTACTGTCAGAAAGGTACTGAAAAAAAAAAACAAGTTTAAATGTTACAGAGAAGGACGACTTGTACAAGCATTGCTTCCAGGAGATAAAGATCGCAGGTTGGCATTTTGTCGTTGGATTGTGGCAAGATCTATTGAAAACCATTCCATTCTAAATCAAGTTATTTGGACAGATGAATGCAATTTGCAATTTTTGAATAATGGCATGTACAATACGAAAAATAATCATTACTGGTCACAAACAAATCCACTTAGAACTACAGACACCCATAATCAAATACGCTTTTCGTTTAATTGTTGGTGTGCGATATTGTTGGATATTTGAATTTATGTCTTACTTGTCAAGAACGTTGTTACCTAGCGACATACGATCTGTCTTTGTGTACACAATTAAATTTCCAAACAACTATAACTGTTTTTCTCTCGCTGCCGCTCTGCGTATATTTAATAGGTCATGGCCCAGACAACTAAATTCTCAATAACTAAATTGAACGGCCTGGAAGATTATTCAACATGGAAATTCGCTACGAAAATGTTGCTTTTGCGTGAAAAATTATTTTGTCATACGTCAACTCTTCCCGATACAAGTAAGCCAGAGGCATTGGAAAAGGATGAGGAAGCTTTAGCTTTAATTTGTTGCTTGCATATCGAGCCGCACTTATACCCATACGTCAAAGAATGTAAGTTCGCTAAAGAAGCATGGGATGCTCTTGCTGCAGTTTTTGAGGATAAAGGTGTTAATCGCCGTATTATGCTCATGAATGCACTGCTAGATGAAAAATTGAAGAAGCATTCATCTATGCATGAGTATGTAGCTGCTGTTATGTGTCATGCGCAAAAGTTAAAGGACATTGAAAAAGGTATTGACGATGATCTGGTAGCTGTCGTATTACTGAGAGGTTTATCTGAGGAGTATAAGCCGATGAGAATGGCACTGGAACACTCGGGGATGAAACTTACTTCAGAGAATGTACGATTGAAGCTTTTGCAGGAGGATTCACGTCAAGACACATCAAAGAGCTCTTCCTTGAATTCCGCCCTAGTAGCAAAAGGCAAGGGAAAAGGGAATGTTGCAAACAAGATACGATGTTTCAAGTGTGGAAAGAAGGGACATAAAAAGCCAGACTGTCCATTACTAGAAAAGGAAAGCGGATCAACATCAAAACAGCAGTCGAAGATTTCATTGTATACATCGCTGAGTGTCAATGATTCGTTCGATCCTTTAGACTGGTACATTGACAGTGGTGCATCAAATCATATGTCATTTCCAAAGCACTGGTTTAGAGACATTAAGTTTGTAAATAATATGAGTGTAAGGTGTGCAAATAATGAGCGATTACAAAGCGAAGGCAAGGGTGACATTATGATTGATCTGAAAGGTGACGTGGTGCCTATAAGAGATGTTTCATATGTGCCTAATTTACGTGTAAATCTTTTATCCGTATCTAAGTTAACTGAGAGAGGCTGGAGAGTAAGTTTTGACAGTGATGGTTGTAAATTGTTTCACGAATCAGTAGGCCATATTACGAGTAGGTGTGTAGCTACAGCTAGTAACGTCTCTGGTATTTACAAACTTGACGATTGTTTTTCTATTCTAGAGGGAACTTCTTTGGCTACATGTGACACTGTGAACTCGTTGACTTTATGGCATCGACGGCTTGGACACGTGAATGTAAATGATTTGCGTAAGCTATCGGGATTCAATTTTGGAAAAGGTGTATTGGAGCGCTGTGAAGCTTGTATTAAAGGTAAGGCACACCGCTTACCCTTTCCATTAGGTGAAGCACAAAGAGCGATGGGGAAACTTGATTTGATTCATGCTGACATTTGTGGGCCTATGTCGGAACGTTCGTATGGGGGAGCTCATTACATGTTAGTCATAATAGATGATTATACACGAAAGATGTTTGCTTATTTTTTAAAGTCTAAGGTGGAAACTCTTGACTGTTTTAAGCATTTCGTGACTTATGTTGAGAATGAGACAAATTTAAAGGTTAAATGTTTGCGTACGGACAACGGCACGGAGTTTGTTGGCAAAGCTTTCAGTGATTTTCTTCATGCGAGGGGTATTAAACGTCAATTGACAGTATCGTACACTCCGGAACAAAATGGAGTCGCAGAACGAGCAATGCGAACTATTGTTGAGATGGCACGTACAATGTTAATAGGCAAAAGCTTAAACTTAAAATAGAATAGACTATCATTTTGCTGACTTCGTGTGAAAACTATACGTATAAGTTAAATCGGTTGAATACGAAGTTTTGCTAGAGTAATAGTTTGAACCTGAAGCCTATTGCATAACAAAGTACAAGTTCATATTTTTCGAAGTGTAAGATTTTGGTTGTAACTCGTACTTTTATGTTGCTTAACAAATCACAAGATTTAAACGTACAATTGTCTAAGTACAAATTAATAAGATTGGTGCTGTAGCTGTAGAAAACTACAAGTTAAGCTATTTGTAACATAAGTACAAATTTATTATTATTTCTACGTGCTTAAGGAGCATATGTAGATTTTTATAGTATATGTAGAATATTGATGTTTTAGCACGGTAAACAATAATAATATGCCTAACTGATTCTTAAAAGTATACTGTATTTTAAGTTTGAGTGCTGTAACATAACGTTCGCATAAAATAGAACAATGAATTGTCTGCACTGAAATGAAAAGAAAAATAATTATAGTAAGTAAAAAGGTGCACCATTACATTGATGAACTCCAATTCACACACGACAAAAATTCTGGTTGTAGCAGTGGGTATTTTCGGCCGGTTAGCCGATTTGTCTCAGAAATTTATAATATACACTTGAGTACTAAATATGGATAACTTTAATCACCGGGTCAGTTTACTGATGCACTTATGCGTTATTGACTTATAGTTCACAAATTTTCTACAATTGATATGTAGTAAATGCGTGCGGTTTCAAACGATAGTATAACACCGAAGCTCGAAACGTTTCTATTCTCTTCTTATTTCGGCGCATGTTTATAGTGCGGGAAAGGGATCACGTTGACAATGGATGTGAGCTCATGAGTGACAATATTCAATTAAAACTAACTTAACGTTTAATGTCGCAACCAATAGGACAAATAAAAAATAGCTAGTCCGACATATGAAAGGAAATATATATTTGCAGATTGAAGACCAAGGTAAACTATAGAACGCAGAGTAAACTATAGATGCATCAGTAATGTAATATTGAAAAAAAAAATTTAATACTAATATATAAAATGTGTTAAATAAATTAATAATAGCTCTTTAAAAATTTATGGATGAAAGACTGCAGCCAGCAGTCTATAGCCGACATTAAACATTAGTACGAGGGCTGCTACTTATGTATCCGGAATAGAAAAATTAAACAAACGTATATAGCTAAATATGGGTTTATTGTTTTTCAAAGTATTCTCCGCGATGATCGATACACTTATGCATTCGTTGAAACCAATTTTTATAGCATTTTTTCCACTCTGATTGCGGTATTTCTGAAACGTGCTGTTTGAAAGCGTCGACGGCATCTTCACAGGTCGAAAATCGTTGACCACGTAATTTATTCTTTACATTTGGGAATAAATAGAAATCATTGGGTGCTAAGTCTGGGCTATACGATGGATGACCCATCAATTCTATTTTTTGAACCTACAAAAATGTATTTTGTTTCGCGTGATGTGTGACAGCTGGCATTGTCGTGGTGTAGAATGATTCTGCGTCGCTTGTTGTTTTTACGTATTTCTTCAAATACTTCCGGCAAACAAATGGTCGTGTACCACTCCGAATTGACCGATTTACGATTCTCCAGTGATATTGTAGCCACATGACCATTAATACCAAAAAAGCAGGCCACCTTTACCAAAAAAGCTTTAAAGTGCTTTTTGCACGAGTCACTTTCGTAGGGTTCGCCTCATTTTGAAACACCCAAACTGTAGATTGTTGCATTGTTTCGGGATCGTACGCATAGATCCAAGATTCATCACCTGTGTAGATGTTATAAACAGATTTTGAGTCACCTCCGTTAAATTTTTTTAACATATTCTTGCACCATTCGATGCGAACTTCTTTTTGATGCTGAGTTAAGTTGTGCGGTATCCAACGCGAACAAATTTTTTTTACGAACAAATGTTCATGTAATATTTTATTAATGCTTGTCATACATATGCCCAGAGTAACCTCTATCTCGCGATACGTAACATGACGGTCTTGCATAATTAGTTTTCGTACAGCTTCAATGTTTTGTGACACAACGCCTGATTTCGGGCGATCTTCCTTAACTTCGTCCGTGAGCTTACTCCGTCCACGATTGAACTCACTAAACCAGTGATACACAGTGGTTTTTGATGGAGCTTCAACATCAAAAGTTGAAGTTAATTGATCTACGCACTGTTGTTGCGTTAAACCACGTCGAAAATCGTAATAAATCATAGCACGAATATTTTCAAGTGTGAGTTCCATCATTTCAGCGATATGACATTTTAAACCCATCAGAAACAAAACACTAGCGTACATTAGGAAAAAAAAAGCGGCCAGTATTTCAAAAAAAGAACGAATTTTACCATGGAGGTCATATATTGCGTTTAAAAATGTTGAAATCCCAGATTCCGGATACTTAAGTAGCAGCCCTCGTAGCTTTATTGTTTAATCTTAAACCGATAAATACTCATATTCCGAAATTTCACCCAATGCAGTTATTTTCATTTGTATAAATTGCAATAAATAAGTATCGTTTTTATTAATTCGGATAAATACATTATTCCACACAATATATTGGCATATATAAAACTTGTATTTTAACTATATTATAATTATTTCATGTAACAGTATATTAATAGGCTCAACATTTATATAATTATTGAAATTGGAAATAAATCAAAATCATCAGCTTGTAACTTGTATTTCTTTCTAGTATTAGGTTATGAAATTAGCGTATGGTCGTACTGACCACTTCGATATGAAATATCTCCTCTTTAGTTAAGAATTAAAAATTCAAATTTATAAATTCATTTAGGTGCTACATTTATGTTTTGAAAACATCATTCATTTGTTTTTTCCTCGTTATTATTTTCTTTAGCGTCGCTTATTATCATATAATGTAAAATATCAAGAATCGGTAAATGTACAAATTCTACCAAACAACTCGATAGATAAATGTATACAGCGCTGATGTAGCAAAAGAAAGCACGTTGTTTTAGTTTCAACGTTTTCGTTTTGTCGATTCTGGAAATTTCGATCTTTTAGAAAACGTTCAAAATCTGCTGATTCTGCCGAAAGCCACGATTTTTACTTCAGAGCCTAGCGGGAAAATGGGTCGTTAACTTTTTTTGCGACCATTACATTTTTTGCTCAGCTCGACTAGGAGAACACCATATCCAAAATTTAGACCTGGGTCCCGAAAACCACTTGGCCATTTAAACAGTATCATCTACTTTACAAGCTTACAACTATTTACAGGCTATTAAAGTCGTAATCTCAGACAATTTAAATTATTTACCTGTGCAGCAAGTTTACGAAATTGTGGTTCTAAAATTTTTATATTTATAATGTTCACGATATCATCATCTCCGTGGTCACCTAGAAATACTGAGGCTGTTTTCTCATGGATATCTAACACTTTAGCACGTTGCCAACCACCATCCTCTAAGCTAACCGCATACCTGTCGAAGATCGTAAAAATTTAAGCATTAACATCTATTAATTTCTTCAATACATCTAAAAGTAATTCTCCAAAAACCATACCAAGCGTGTTTGATTAACATTGACTTGTCTACAGTTGTGCCTCCATGTTCATAATATGTAGCCATATCCGAAAGAAGCGCTTCAAAGGCATCCTGCAAATATTTAAAATTTTTGAATTTGAAAAAAAAAAATATATATAGGCAATCTACATGCAGGTCTATAAAAACAAGACATATGTTTTCAAAAATGGGAATGCGAGTAGAAGTTGGAAGTTGCTCCAATGTAGTCATTTTTTTACTTACACTATACTGCGGTCCTATAATTCTAAGCCAGACTTCTAGTGTAGAGTTAGCAACTGTAACAAATACGTTCCAAAACTCGTCGTCATCGGGAAACTTTAATGCTGGTAGTTCGCTTTCAATACTATCGTCTAGAGAAGTTGAATCTACTGTTATATATCGAGGAATACTTGTCTGAAAATAAATTAAAAAGCTATTAGCAATTTAAAGTGGATCCAGTAACGGAATTTGGTTATCGGTATTTCTTGAATCATATACACACACATTACAGTTAGTTCAACTCAGTTGTGCGCACGGCCCTATGTGTGGGTAAACCTTGTACATATATAGGGACTTTGTATGCGTCACAAGAGGTACAGTCGAGTACAAATACAAATACAGTTATTTACGAGTTATATACGGGTTTAAAAAAAATGGGTTATTTTGTAATTTAATGCTTATTTATTGAACATTATTGTGAATCGCTACTTGACAAATGAAATGATGAATTTTCGGATTCGTTGCTCTCACAGGTTAATTATGAATTCTGACTCCATGTCAAAATGTCTATAGTATTCTTCTTCTTTCTTTTGTACATGTCGACAAGTATTACCCCACATCCCTTCATCAATTTGACTTAAACGTTCATTTATGAGTTTCATTATTTCCGTCACATTTTGGCCGACATTATGCGAAGCAATATAATTTTTTAAAATTCCCCATTCAAAATCGCGCCGAAACATACGGGTACCAGGTTTAAAAAGTGGACCGTAACGAAAAGGTCTATATCATCGTACTTAATAATTAAAATGTGGTGTAAATATTTCACTTATATAGTCAGCTCACTGTTATGATATTGAATTTTTTATTACAATACTTAAAACACCGTCAATCTTGTTTTCATTTCAATCTTTTTCTAGGAATTTTATACCGAATAAATTTTATTTCAAACAGTTATTCAATGGTCAGAAATCGGTAAAGTGAGCGTCAGTTGTCGCACTAACGGTGAAGCTAAATGAGACAGCATGAGAAAGTCATTGGAAAAAAATCTGCTCTGATGATTTTTATACCGAGTTAAAATGTATGATATTATTGTTTTAATCACATTTTTTCAAAAATGTGATTTTAACATTGTCTCCTTTAGCTCCACCGTTAGTGCGACAACTGACGCTCACTTTACCGATTTCTGGGCGCAAGGCCGACATAGTGATCCCTTAAATGACGGGAGTCTGGTGTGGTGCACCAATGGCTCAAAAATGGGGGCTAACGTAGGATGTGGCATATATGGCGGCAGACCCAGGGTTAGCAAAAGCATAAATCTGGGAAAGTATGCCACTATATTCCAGGCGGAAGTCTGTGCCATAATTGAATCTGTACAAGCGAACCGCCAACGAAACTACGTAAACCAAAATATCGTAATTAATTCAGACAGCCAGGCAGCTTTACTAGCAATAAACAATAACACCCTTAAATCAAAGCTAGTAAAAGACTGTGTGAAAACACTCAATGACCTAGGAGAAAAGAACAAAATCACTCTCAAATGGGTGCCAGGTCATTCTGGAATAACCGGCAGTGAGAAGGCCGATGAACTAGCCAGGGCTGGGGCTCAAGAAATACAGTTCGGCCCAGAGCCTATCTGTGGTATCTCAAAGAACCAGGCCATGCAATACCTGAAAACTCGCCTTCTTAACGAGGCGAAAGCAGACTGGCACAGTACGTCCGGGATGACACACTCAAAAGCACTAATCGAACCATACTCTCGCAAACGCACTGACGAGCTATTAAAGCTTAACAGGAGTAACTTGAGCGTGATGGTTAGGGCTTTGACCGGTCACTGCAAGTTGAATAGACACCTTCACAACATGAAACTTAAGGACACTGACACATGCAGAGTCTGCGAACAAGAGCGTGAAACACCAATACACCTCTTGTGCTACTGTGAACCGCTGATTCACAAAAGAAACAGACACCTGGGGAAACACAACCTTGACCCAGATGAAATAAAAACAATCCGAACTGGGAACATCCTATCTTTCTTGGTCAGTGCCCAGTTAAGGGAGCTACTGTAGGGCCTACATAGAACCTACATAGGAGGCTGGCCACAATAGATCTTAATAGGTCGCAGTGATGCACATCAGCCCCGACTTACATGAAATAATAATAATACTTGTGAGTATGCCCTTTATCAGCAATGTGGCAATTGAAAACAAGTATTTAATCGGTACCAGTCATTTTGCTGAATTAGCGACCTGTTTTAGCACATTAGTGGGCCAAATATGTATCTTTGTTGCTCCGATGTGTTTTTTAAATGTTGTTATTGTTCTATACTGTTTTTTATAATGTATCTCGTGTCTGTATCAAAATGTTTGTTTCTTTCTGCTTGTCCAAGCAAAATACATACCTCTTTATTTGGAAGAAGAACCAAATGCCCATTTACAACTCGATCTTTAATAATATATGGACAAGTTTCCACTAACTCTTCCCAATTACTTGGTAAATTTTCCTCATACTTTGATCTATAAACAATTTAAACATAACATGTTATTATCAAAAAATGTGTGAGACAATTCTATAAAATATACTTTAAATACACAAATCCAAGACCAGTCCCTGCAGCATTTATCGTGCGATATAGTCATCTTTAAATCTACCCACTGTATTTTGAGAGTTGTGTGTGCTTTTCGGTGCGTGTCAAATTTGTGTCATCAACTCCAAAACAGATATAGCAAAATGCATAAATTTATATAGTAATATTTTATAAAATTATTGCATAAAAAAATACAAAACGCATATATTGAATATTGGTATTTCATTAAAACACATAACATTGTAATGATAATACACATCCATATACTCTTACGCAATTTAAATAAAAATGATAACAAAAACTTGACTATGTTATGTATACAGGTAAACTTTATAAAGCGGATAAAATCCGAACTAAGATTAATACAGAAAAGAACTCAAAGGAGTCTCAGGCCCGATTGATGAAAAACTGCATTATTGGATTTTGAAAAATCAATATTACTTTAGGTATCGAAACTGTTGATTTCTTAAATTTTCTTATATATATTTTTTTATAAATCAACCGAAGTCTATTTTTTTTCTATTAAAATTTAAATAATTAATAAACTTATTAACGCCAAATAATTAAAATTATTAAATAATTGTCTTTAAATGAAGTTTTGACAAACATTAATTGTATGGATTTAGTTTATCGGCATTTGCTACACTGTGTTTTCATTATCCTCCTTTTTTTATAGAAGCAAAATCTACAATAATGATGTTTTTTGGTTCGGACAAAACACAGAAAGTACTTGTGATTGCTTATGGTTCAGTCTTCAGTATATTTATTGCCTGTGCCCAAATCTATACTAATATAATAAAGCTGAAGAGTTTGTTTGTTTGTTTGTTTGTTTGAACGCGCTAATCTCCGAAACTACTGGTGCGATTTGAATAATTCTTTTTTTGTTGGATAGTCCATTTATCGAGGAAGGCTATAGGCTAAATAACATTACGCTATGACCAATAGGAGCAAAGACAGAGCGGTAAATGTGTAAAAAACGGGGAAAATTATTCATTTTTGAAGGCTTTCTTTGCGTGCGCTGCGAAAACGGTTCAAGATACACAAAAAATATGTATGAAAGAATTATTCCTCTATACATGATCTAAAAAAAAGTCCGCGACGGCATATGTCTATCTTTTAAGGTTTAGTCACAATGACCGTTTTTATGGTACCAAATTTGGTCGAAATAATTTGTTTAAGTTGTATCAACATAATAATACTAAAAATTCTGCGGAAACTCGACCATTCCGAAAATCCCGCAAGAACGGGAACTATGTGGGAAAAACCAAAAATCTGCCGGAAGTCACTATTCCACGCGGACGAAGTCGCGGGCAAAAGCTAGTTATTTATAAAATCTTTTCGAATTAGAGGTTTTTCTTATTTAGTCAACTTATAAGAATTTACAAGTCTCATTCAACATACACGTAATAATACTCTTTAGTAATTGTTTTACACTCTAGTATATAATCATAATGTACATGGGAACCAAAGAAATCGTTCAGCATCACTTTAACTTTGTTGACTTGGCGGGCGGGCCTTTTTGGATTGGACACTGCTTGCTGATGCATCGGATCGTATCTGTGATTCATCACCGGCATCACTGGCATAATATGATGCAGTAGCGCTGCTCCATTCGTTCTGTCATTTTAGTCTCAGAAGCAACGAGTAAGTATAGATAAGCTCACTCGAACACAATTCTAGAGCAACTAATACAGTATGTGTACCATAATATATAAGCACTAGATATGATGTTAAGTATAAATATATAAATCAATTTACAAACAATATGAATATAAGTCAGACGCATACCTATATAAATGCGGGACAGTACTAGCAAAAAGACCGGCTTCATGTTCCGCAACCAACTCCTTAAGGAAAGATAAAGCCGTTACACTAGACGATACGGGCATCCCTAATGCTTCAGAGTTTTCAATAATATATAACATTTTTGCAGCTGCCACCTCTTTAGCCAGCTCCTCAGACGGCGAAGAATCTGGATAAGATGTTGTGGCATACGTAGTGCCTACCTAAAAGATCAAAATAATATTTAGCAACAAGTCTTCAGAGGCACTTACAAAGAGCTACATATATTCGTACAACTAACAAAAAATATAAAGACTCATCACATGTAAATAGACAGATATTTGAGAAGAGCAGGCAAGAAATTCTAAAGTTCTATTTTTTGTCTCCTCTTTTCATTCTCATTTACTAATAAGTATCGACAATAATCATATGGATCCGTCAGATAATGGTGTCAGTAATAACATTGAGACCTACTTCTATTAGAATATTAGCAATATGTCAGTGCATCATTTGATGAAGACAATTATACTATGCAATAGGTAAGAATATTTCAATACCTTCAGACTTATAATAGCTCACAATTTAAAAATACATACTTTTATAGAACTGTCATATGTAACAGGACCTCGTTTCGGTTTAAATTCTTGAATATTATATACTGGCTGTGGTAAGCCTAATTTACGACAAGTCCACTCTAATTTTATTACTGATGATGTAGAGTCTGGAGGAGGCTCTAGGCTGTGTGCTGGTATAACATTTGTTACTGGCCCACTACTCTCCTGCAATAATATTTATAATTAAATTAAAAGAATTAAACAAAAAATATAATTACTAACACAATATGCTTATAGATTACCGAACACTCATTTTTTACCGCTGGCAATTCGAGTGGTATCAAATCTACTGTATTAAGACGTTCTCTTAAGTTTGACAGTCTTTGTGAAGCAGAAACTTTACTACTATACTTCACCTCATCGTCGTTTTCAGGTCGCATGGATTTTTTAAACTGAAAAAGTTACATAAGATAATTATAATTGAACATAAAATGGCCAGTACATTAAAGTTACCATAGAATTAAACAGACCTCTTCTGAAAGAATATCTACTTTGCGAATTCCAGAAGTGTGATTTACACTTTTTGGTGCATTTGGCATTGCATTATCTGTAGTATCGGAGATTAATTTCGTTTGTAGCTTTATCGTCTGCGCAGTATATCTCGTTTCGTTAGATTTATAAGGACACTTATTGGTATACTAGAAATAAAAACAAAACTGAATTAATTAGGTAATTATAAGATTACTTATTAAAAATGTTAAAATATAAGAAAAAAAATTATTTGCTCTGGAAAAAAAATATTATAAATATTTTTCTTACAAATTACATATGCCATATATACTGAACAACGTGAATAATACATTTTATTATCCTCATTCTCGTCTGAGAGTGTGGTAATGCAGTATCTCGAGATGTAATATATATTATATCCAATAATGAAAAGCTATAGTTAATTATATGAAATATAATATACATTACATCCCGAAATATACATATATAATATGCTGGTTTTACAATGGCAAATTATAAATTTCACCCAGTGCGGTTGCCGTCGCTAATAAGCTAGTAGCTATACTATGGGGTTCGAAGTGGAAGGCTATCTTTAAAATATGTACTTCAAATAGTAGGATATGCGAAATTACCTTATTATTGTTGTTCAGTGGCGTTTCACTCTTGGCTCTATAATATTGAATAGAATACTGATTATTGTAATTTGAAGTTGTGGCTGGTTTACGCCATGATCCTTGTTTCTTTGGAAACCGGCTCTAAAATATACAGAAGAGTAAAATATGAAATTTTGTAAATATAATATTAAAACCGTCTAGATACAACAGACACTGGTGTAGTAATAGTCATTTAATGAAATATTCATTTGAAATATTGAGAAAGGAGTGAAACTTTCTACTCTAAATATGGAAAACTAGAGAAATATAGCCACTACTTAGTCGACACTTAATATAACATTCAGAATTGATAAAATGTAAGTAAATTTATAATATACTACTATTTTAATCAATTTGTTTTATTACAATTGAGGTACACTTAAAATAATAACTGTTATTGTTATGTAATAATTTTACACAATAATTAGTTTATTGCCAATACCTTTTATTTTAACCTTTATACGGTTCCAGCAACGTGTGAAACAGGGCGAAGTGATATCGCCAAAACTGTTCACAGCTGCGTTGGACAATGTATTTAATGGCAAGAAAATGGTGTACCTTCGTTTTGCGAATGCTATCTTAGTTATGGCTGAGACTGGTGAAGAGTTGAACACAATGCTAAAAATCCTCAGCACATTTTCCCAATAATCCAAAGGCCTTAAAATAGACTTGGAGAAGACGAAAATCATATCTAATCCAAATGTAACACACACTCCTATAAAGGTTGGGGTCTCTACGCTGGAATTTGTTGAAAAGTACAGCTATAGTTTATATATAATTTTATCTGGACCAAATCATCCAAGTATGTATGTAACTGTGGGATCTTCTAGTGGAATATCACATTAGTTATACACATACACACAAATACACACATTCGTACAAACACACACACATACTTGTACTCACATTGATACAAACACACACTTGTGTATATATATATATATTTATTTATTTATACAATATTATTCAATATTTATAATGTGTGCCAGTATGTCGATATCGAGACTTTGGTATCGATAACTCCGTATTGACATGCCCTCCGCACTAACTGAGTAGCAAGTAAACAAACTGTTTTTTAACGCGTTGGATCGAGTAGCGCCGGCGCGTCTCCGAGACCGATCTATCTAACTAACCAGTGGAGAACCTACACGTTGCGACGCGCACGTATACCGCTTTACTTGCTCTCACCGCCCAGACGCTTGCGCATTTAAATAACCTTACGCTTCCTAGTTATTGCTAATTCTTCTTGTGCTTTTCACTCTTGTATTTGTTGCGTGTATATACGAGGGAAGGTCAAAAAGTTCGCGGAATGACTGGGAAAAAAGATGAAATGATACATTATGTTATTTTTCTTTTTCAATATATTCCCCCTTAACACGAATACATTTTTTGGATCTGGCATATAACTTATTAATACCGTCGAAAAAATAGGTTTTGTCTTGGGCGTCAAAATACGCCGAAATCGCCGACTTGACTTCATCATCGTCTCTAAACTTATTTCCACGCAGCTCTTTCTTCATCTTTGGGAATAAACAAAAATCGCTAGGGGCCAGGTCTGGACTGTAGGGTGGATGGCGTAGTTGTTCAAAACCGCATCGATGAATGGCAGCCGTCGCAACATGACTCGTGTGAACGGGCGCGTTGTCGTGCAAAAGGAGTACACCTTTTGTCAGTTTTCCTCTTCTTTTTTCTTTAATAGCTTCTTTTAATCGGTCCAATAGGGAAGCGTAGTACTCTCCCTTTATAGAAACACCACGTTCTTTATAATCGATCAAAAGAATACCTTCAGTATCCAAAAAATAGTCGCCATGATCTTTCCGGCCGATTGCGACACTTTAAATTTTTTAGGGGTGGTGTGCCTTTTTTGTGCCACTGCATCGACTCCTGCTTTGACTCAGGCTCATAGTGGTGAACCCAAGTTTCAACACCGGTTACAATTCGGGCCATAATTTCTTCCCTATCTTCTCCACAGCGGTCCAAAAACTCGCGGGAACAGTTGACGCGCTCACGTTTTTGCAGCGGCGTGAGCATTCTCGGGACCCACCTTGAACACACTTTACTCATGCCAAGATGTTGATGAAGAATATTTAAAATTGTGGTTTCTGATACTCCAACTGATGCTGCAAGTTGTTTCTTCTTCAACCTTCCGTCTTCCAATACAAGTTTTTCAACTTTTTCAATGATTTCCGGCGTAGTGGCCTCAATGGGCCGTCCAGGTCGAGGATCATCTTCAATTGACTCCTTGCTTGAAAAGGCCGTGCCATTTGTAAATCATGGTTTTACCAGGAGCAGAGTCTCCGTAAACAGCTAACATCTCTTGCAAAATAGTTTGAGGCGTTTTTCCTTGTTTGGTGAGGAACTTTACGACGGCGCGATGTTCAATTTTCTCCATAGTGGCTAGTTTGTTCCCGATTTACTTGTTTACTCGTTTGTAACTCGAAAGCTAATAACCCAATTAGGCTAGAAATTGGCATATATAGTAATTATGAGTTACTCAAGTAGCGGCTACCTGGAGGAGCAACCTCACCCCCGCCAACCCCGCCATTCCGCGAACTTTTTGACCGCCCCTCGTATATATCAAATTGTGTGTTGTGAACTATTGTGGACCTATAAATTTTTTAACCGTGAGTACGACTTTTCTATTGCACATCTCCTGTACTCACCACCAGCAACCACTCATCATCGACCACATAACTTTCAGAGATAAATTAAACGACGGATCTAACTCGGCTAGGTAGCGTTCGGGAAATGACGTGGGATATTCTCGGCTCATTTAGCAAAGTGCCTCAAGACTTAATTTATGTGTGTTGTCAGTGATAATGAATGAAAGCGAAACCTGGCCACTCATAATGGGCCTTATAAAGAGATTCAAGTTATAAGGGAAAAGGAGAGAGCCATGCTTGGAGTTCCTTTGCGTGATTGTATCAGAAATTGTGAAATCAACTGAAAAGCCAGGAACACCGACATAGCCCGAAGAACTGTGAACCTTAACTGACAGCCGCTAAGACAGAATGGTCCTCGAATGGTAGGCATATGCCGGACACTGCAGCGGCAAGAAGGCAAGGCAAGAATCGCAAGAAGGCGGCTGGACGCTAGCAGCGCAGGACCCATCGGTGTGGAAATCCTTATGGGAGGTCTATATCCAACAGTCAGCGTATATTCGCTGAAATGAATTGGAAAGAAAGAATTGAATAGGAAAGAGGCGTGAGTATATACATGTAATGTTCAAATCGTTAATTTGGAACATTTTTCCAAACCAGACTATTTAAATAGGCGATTAAGAATTGTTATTAAAAGGTCAAATATTTTCTTTATGAATATCGATACTATAATCGATTATCAATAATATCAGAATAATTGCATCTTGGTATTAATTGCATTGCTGCGATTTGTCATTTTTATTCACTTTCTGTAGCTATTATTTTGGTATATATGAATACATAAAAAGTTATGTATGCAACTATACACACTCACTTACTTACGTACTTAGAAACACTCATGAATTTTATTATGTTCCGTTTCTATCAATATATGGCACTATCGCCATATATTAGCTATAAAGAGATACATTTATTTATCTTTGTATATTCTGGCACACAGCTCAACACAATTTTCGACAATATCCTTTATTAGCAAAAGTGAATACTAATTCTACCCTATAATAATAATTTTCAATATAGTGTACGCCGAAGCATTTTGTAGAACACCACATTTGATTGAAATTGTGGGAGGTTATAAGGAATATAACACGGTATAAAAAAGCCACCACTGCCTCTAGTGATTTGATTGCGCATGGTAACCCTCAGGATTGCATAAACAATGTTAATTCTTTCTTTGTTGGTATAGGTAGGAACGTTACTGCGAGTACATCCAACTGGATTGTTTCTTCGTCCCAATTTAATGAATTTCCGATGCCTCCTGTAGGTTCAATGACTTTGTATCTAACTGATGAGTCCGAAGTGTGTAATTTGGTGACGAGTCTCAGTTATCAGGGACAGTTGTGCTGTGGGAGCTGATCAAATATCAGGGCAATTGTTAAAACGACACCACGCGCTTCTTATTCCACCAATAACATATATCTGCAATCTCTCGAAGGAATCAGGTATATTTCCAAAGATAATATCAAGAAATCTCTCATAACTCCGGTGCATAAGAGTGGCAGCAGAACCTGTGTTGATAACTATAGGCCAATTTCGCTGCTTCCAATCCTATCCAAGATCTTGGAACGTCTAATAAATAAGAGGCTTATTGACTTCCTTAGCACTCATAACATTCTGTCAGCGTCTCAATACGGTTTCCGCTCAGGAAGGTCAACTGATGACGCTAAACCTCACTAACTTAATAGTTAATCATATGGATAAGAAACGAAAGGTTATTGGCATTTTCATGGATTTGGCCAAAGCTTTTGATACGGTTTCGGTTGAGGTTCTGCTGCACAAGATGGAGAGGGTGAGGATTAAGGGCAAAGCTCTCCAACTCTTCACCAGTTACCTATCTAATCACTTCCAAGCGGTAAGGATTGGCGGTTGGACCCGTAGTGTACTGCCGGTGACCACCGGCGTTCCCCAGGGCAGTGTCTTAGGCCCTACATTATTTCTCATACATACATCCATACATACACTCACGCCTTTTTCCCATGGGGGTAGGCAGAGATTACGTCTTTCCACTTGCTACGGTCCTTACATATCTCTTTCGCTTCATCTACTTTTATAACATTCCTCATACATGCTCGACGATACATTATTTATATATAATATAAATAATATAATACATTATTTCTCATCTACATCAATAACCTCTGTCGGATGAATTTGAGATATGGGCGTATTGTAACTTTTGCTGACGATACTGCTCTGCTGTTCTATGCAGATACATGGAATGATGTCTTCCGTTTTGCGCAGGACGGGCTGAATGAGGTGACTGACTAGCTGACCCTTAATTCTCTGGCACTTAATGTAGATAAGACTAAGTATATGACGTTTACTATTAGGAAGATCAATCGCAAATCGCAATCTTCCTTCATCCCTCGCACTTACTGCACATGCGAACAGCTGCGTATCTAAAGACGATTGCCATTGTCAGGAATTATCTTGTGCTACAACTTTAAAGTATCTGGGTATCATGTTGGACGCTAACCTGAATTTCCAATCCCACCTTAATCTATTAGCAACTAGAATCAGAAAGTTGATATATATATTTAAGACTCTGAGACATGTAGCGAGTAAGCCTGTTGTAAAAATCTCTCCCTATGTCAGTCCTTGCTGGATACTGCATCTCTTCTTGGGGTGGTGCTGTTAAAACCCACACATTAAAAGTTGAAAGAGCACAGAGGGCAGTCCTGAAGGTTGGTGCTTTTCTCCCCTTTCTCACCCCCACAAGCGAAGTATACAGTTATTGGAGGGTACTTACAGTACGCCAGCTATTTTTGCTTGCTATTATTCTTCGCAAGCACTCCCAACTCCCATATGATCCACATCTCAACGTCGATAGATGTAGGAGTAGTGCTGTTTGTACCATTCAACCATTTAGTACATCATTTGCTCAGAGATTTGCATGCTTCCTATGTGTTTGCTTGTATAATAAAATCAATGCTATACTTAAAATTTATCCCCTCTCGTTACATGGATGTAAGGACAAGGTTACATGTGGCTGCTAGATCACGATTATGTAGAAACTGAAAATCTAATAACTTTACCCAGATAAAATATTAAATACACAATAATAATTAAGAACGGCTAATAATTGAACTGATTAATAGTGAAACATTTTTACCTATGTATATTCTACAAAATAAACTAACCTACTTAACTAACCTAATCAACTCACACATCCATTCTTACACACGACATCATTGGCAGTCATATTATGTTGTTTAAATTTTGTTGTTTTTATTTTATTTTTGTTCATTTACCTCCTTGTATTAGCTCATTTTTAGTGCTAAAAAATCTTATAATTAATAATTGTTGTTAATCACTTATCACATCAAGTTCTATATAGGATACCTGGCGGACCAAGGAGTGAGAGCCTGATGACCTGTAATAGAGGCTCACACGTGCCTAGCATAGGCATCAGTCTCACACAAACATTATTATTTCATATACCAGTATTGTGTCAACTGTTATGTTAATAACTGTTTGTGATGAGAAATAAAGATTATTATTATTAAACAACCTATTCGAATGACTGATATACATTTTATAGGTACCTACTTTACTCAGAAATATTATTTAATATGTATGATAATTAGAGATCGGATAATCGGATGCATATTTACCTAAAGTTAGTTTAAGACAAAGTATGGAAACGGCTTTTTATTGTTTTGTTAAATAAAATTTTTCACCATTTCTGTTTTTTTATTCAATTATTTAATAGATTATTGTTTTAGTCAAACTAGCTCACTACTTTCGTATAACACTCTTCATGTAATAAATCGTACATTCATAAATCGCACGGGGAAGTGAAACTAAACTTCATGTAAATACGTATGCATAGTTGTATAAATGAACCCGGAGTCTCGGTCTTTTGAAAATAAATACCACATGCTAATTTAGTAATTTTCAAACAATATCACTACGTTAAATTTGCAGTCCCGTATTTTCCCGGGATTTTTATTTAACAAAATGTATTTTAAAAAGCCGCTTCCATAATTTCTGAGCCAAAAATTAACTTTAGGTAAATATGCATCCGATTATCCGATCTCTAATGATAATTCCAATCTACAAATTATAGAATCCTTTTTTAAAATATTTATAACATCATGACAAAAGAATTTGGTTATACTTACTGGGTATTTTAAATTGGTTTTTTTGCTCGATTTTTGACGAGCAACCATAGAAGCAATATGCTGTGTATCTTGACTAGCTACTGCATCCACAAACCATTCGCCATTACTTTGTGTCACTTTAAACCCAGGGACATCAAGAAATAATTTTTCCAAAGTCGGATATCCCAGCTTTTTAAATGGTATCCATTCTCCTTGTAATTCTCGATAATCACCTAAAGAAAAAAAATACCATGTTTATTATGGAGATATGATGCTAATACATAATATTGCTGCGGGTAGAATGTTCTGGAGTTTCTTCCTTCGATACGTCAAATTAGTAAACATTTTGTCGTGACATTTTTTAGCAATGACAAAAATAAAAGTAAAGAAGACCTGGCCTCAGAGGAAATTAACTTGACAAAGGGTCATCGAATGTTTACTCAGAGTTTCTGCGTTCAAGGGGTATAAAAAACAGACATGGATCAGCATAGTTTTATATTGAACAAAATTTGTTTGATTTCTTCCAGCCACCCCAAAATGTTATATAATTAAAATTAACTGTATATTATTTTGATCCTATGACCCCACAGAATTAAAACAATATTTATATATATAACTGTTTCTAAAATAAAATTGCATTAGCGTCATATTTATGTACATTATTAAAATAGATATGATATAAAGTTGATGAATACCAGGTCGTATAATTAGAAACACAACCAACGGTCCTTGACATTATGTAAGATACTTCACCGTAATCGTTTTAATTTTGAAATTATACAATAAATAGAACAACCATATGTCAACGATCTATAATTTATTAGAAAAACAACATAAATCTCACTGCAATAGTACAGCTTCAATATTACATTAGGAACTACCATTTAATTTAAATCAGTTTTAAGGTATGAACAATAATAATCAACCAATTAGAAACATCAACAAATAAGTGTGAAAAACAAGATTATTTAAAATATTAGTAATGAGTATTAATATTTACGAATTAACTACTATCTATAGTTTACCAATAGTTATAAATAATATTTAGTGGCGGATCCTTTATTTTCAATAACAGCACTGCAAATGATGTGGCGTTGATTCCATCAATTTCATACATATTTCCAGGGGGATTGAATTCCATGCTTCAACAAATGCTTCATGTAGTTTGTTTTGACTAGTGATACTTTTGTTTGAAACTTTCTTATTAACAATATATGACAGATTTTCTATCGGGTTTAAATCCGGACTATTTGCTGATCAGTCTAAAATGGGTATAGGCTGTTTTGATAAAGAAACATTTGTCGCTATTGGCTGTGTGTTTAGGGACATTCTCATGCTGAAAGATCCAGGTTACAGGCAAATGACCGTCCGAGTAGAGAAGCAATGTGTGCTCTAAGGTATTTTTGTATTGCCATTGTACCGTCAATCTTCCGAACGGGACCAACTCCACATCCGAAAAAAGACCCCCAAACTTTATAGCATTGTTTACAGGCCGTCTAACATAGCGATTTCCATCGGAATTTACTTTTGTTTCATCTGAAAATAACACTTTTTCCATTCTCGTACTAATAATAATTGCTTCTCTCGGTGTTGCTTGGTAAGAAGTGGTACCTTTTCTTCCATACAATTTTGCATTCAATTCCACTAACATATCCTTCCACTAAGTTTCTCGGGTCATCGGGTGAAAAAACTTCATAATTAATCTGGCTAAAAGGCTTTAAAAAGGGTCCAGCTTTTAATAAGGTATTTTTTTTTACAACACGTACGAGTAGCGTATCTTCTCTGAGACAGGATTTTCTTTGCTGAACTTTTCTTTTAGAATATTTTCAACAGTTCCATTTGTTATATAATGATCAATTGCATTAAAAACTTTCTTAATAGAACAGTTTAAATGCTCAACTATTCTTCTATACGCCTACTTATTATCTATATGTAAATAAACAATTATTTGCCTAAATTTTGAAAAAAATATTTAGATTATGTTTTGAATTGCCGCCAAAATATTAGAAAAAGCCAATGAAGAAATGTTATTCCTCAAATTCAAAAAAATAACGAGCTATATGTGTTTTTTTATGTTTCTATTTCGCAGCGAAAGCAATGTAAGAAAGTTTTTTAGTAATTTTTTCACACCTAGGCTTACTACATTGTTGGAGTTTTAGTATGGATCCCACGCCAGAGAGGCTATTTTCTAGTAAATACTTATAGTTTACTGCTATATATTCTACATGCTTACAGTAAACCGTAAAAGTTACTTAACTAACCAATTTCATATTTTCAGATTATTACATATTTTATTATTTATGTAATAAAATATGCAATATTTTATTACATATATGTCTGAATTACAAAAGAACAAAGTAGAAAAAAAGTTTATAACAAAGTTTATAACAGAGATAAAAATCTATTAAGAAGACTGCCTGAAAAATCAACACATCAACTTCAGACTCTTGTCAATATGTTCTCTAAACAAAACAAAGCACACAGAACAATTATGACTTGTTTACGAGTGGGTGAGGGCACTCGTAATGAAATCACATCCGTGACTAAGGTAGTACATAAGTGATATCCAAAAATAAGAATAATTGAAAATCGGTGATTATTAGTCACATATAATTCAAAAATAGGTCTCCAAGTCTTCATCTAGCACAAAAGATAAGCCTCGTTATTCAGTGAGGTAATTCGGCTTCTAGTAGTGGAGGCCGTAGCAGGTGCTTTTAGGGTTCCGTAAATAAGAAACCCTTATAGTTTTCGCTTGTAATATTTTTATACGCTTATATTATACTTATAGTCTGTCCGCGGCCTCAAAAACTATTAGTACTAGATAGCTGTACTTTGGTATGTCTGTATTTGGTTTGTCTGTATATGAATCATGTTAAAAAAAGTATAATAAAATATTGAAATAAAAATGTTTGGATTTGCTTTTATATTTGGGCATTGCTATCCAATTGATTTATTCTATGACAAGGAAATAAAATTGAAAACCACTTTAAATATATGTATTTACAACATAAATTATCTCGTCAAAGTGTCACTATTTACAAACAGATTTAAGTTATAAGTCATTCAAACGACTTCTTTTTTTTGTAATTTTTAAAAACAAGTAACGCACGTACAGTCCTCACTCTGCCAGAGTATGTTTGTCACTAAAATTGTTGCTTCGAGCATGCTGCCAGGGCGTTGCGGGGGAGTATAGCGCTGTATCTTATGCTGTTTTAAGTTTTTCCTTATTATTTAATAGAACATCAAGAAAATAAAAATTATTTTAATAGAAATTGTAGTCAAGATCGAAAGCTTTCTTATGGTGCAAATTTCATAGATTAGTAATAAGCAGTTTCAGAGAGAAATTGCAATTAAGTTTTAAAAAGACGAGATTTTGTGATTTTTTTTACATGAGTCAGTTAAAGATATTACGATTTTGATTAATAGGATTAATTTTATGTATCCTTAAAAATAACATATATATTTTTTTGTAACTTTTGAATAAACGGTTTACTCAACAAATTTATTCAAAGACACAGTGTTTATGAGATTTCAACCACTTTGAGTCGCTCAAAACGTTCAACACTACAGTTGATTCAAAAGCCGCTGTCTAATTTATGTTGTACTAGCTGTGCCCGCGACTTCGTCCGCGTGGAATAGTTATTTTGCGCACCTCAGCTGTTACCCGATCTTGACAACGCGACATATCCAAATTTGGTACCATAAAAA
Source organism: Scirpophaga incertulas (assembly GCA_036419045.1). Lineage (NCBI taxonomy): Eukaryota > Metazoa > Arthropoda > Insecta > Lepidoptera > Crambidae > Scirpophaga > Scirpophaga incertulas. The sequence continues at coordinate 15,873,285 of CM071629.1, read as the reverse complement.
CGGTCATTGTGACTAAACCTTAAAAGATAGACATATGCCGTCGCGGACTTTTTTTTAGATCATGTATAGAGGAATAATTCTTTCATACATATTTTTTGTGTATCTTGAACCGTTTTCGCAGCGCACGCAAAGAAAGCCTTCAAAAATGAATAATTTTCCCCGTTTTTTACACATTTACCGCTCTGTCTTTGCTCCTATTGGTCATAGCGTAATGCCTATAGCCTTCCTCGATAAATGGACTATCCAACAAAAAAAGAATTATTCAAATCGCACCAGTAGTTTCGGAGATTAGCGCGTTCAAACAAACAAACAAACAAACAAACAAACTCTTCAGCTTTATATATTAGTATAGATGGTGCGTTTTGTTTTCAATATGGCGTCAACTAGCCGTGGTTTGTGATTGCTTCAAGATATTTTTCGGAAAGTAAGTAGTAAATATAGGTTACACGTGTTATTAAAGACACAGAAATTATGAGATCACTTACGAGTGATGCGAGTGAATCAAAATTTAAGCAAATATTCCAGGAGGAATTACGGGATTCTGAAATGATTCTTGCTTCGTAAATTTTTGAGTTCGTAATTTTTTGCTTGGTGCATTAAACAGTATTATGATTAATAATCTGTTTTTCATTTTTACTTATTTCATCAAATTTTTGGTCACTTCTTAAACTTAATTCAAGAATAACCTCCCAAGAAATTACAGTCTTCCTATTCTCTCAAATTAAGTACTAAACTAATGGTCCCCTTAGTTAATTTGCCACTTAACCAGTTGGCCAAGCGTCGTCTAGCTGTAATGTTGAACGTTGCAATCAACAAGTCAGCTAAACGACGTATAGCTGTGTGATTGAATGAGGTTGTTCAGTCAAGGGCTAGCTGTTTGATTGAACGGCTATTTTAACCAATTGGCTGCAACATATACATATTAATAATAAGCCATAAGCATAAGCCTTTACAGTGTAGGCTTATGTCGAATAAGATTATTATGGTTTTTATTGAAGTCTTGTCTATATATCTATGTGACTTATTTTGTAACAATGATGATCCAATTTTGTAACAATATCATCCAGTGACCACAAATACTGTAGTACTTGAAACATCAATTTAACACGTTTTAACTTCAAAACTTCACTTGGTTTAAATCCAAAATTATTTGATTACACTTTCTATTTTCAGTGACACCATAATTACGATTTTGAAAATATAATTAAACAAAATTATAAAACTTACGATTGCACTGCCTTATAGTCAATGCTCCTTTCACTGATATTAAAGTTGCACGGAGTGCTTGAATGACTTGTTCTTTGTCTGCCATGTCAATTTTTTTTTCTAAAACATGAAAAAGCAATTTCAAAATATTTACACTTTTAAAATGAATCTTAAGCTTAGAACAAAATTTAAATAAGTTTCAGACTTGGCAAAACTTTTAAATTTATAAAAGGGTAAATCAATAACACTGTGGAACTTTATTGTAAAATGTTTTTACTATAATTGAACATCTAGTTTTAGAAAGCCTGAACTTTAGAAACTGATACTTGCGTTTTTATTTCTTGTGTAATTTATGAATTGGTAAATTTGTAATAAATGTATTAACATAATATATACTATCTCCGTTCAAAAATGATTGTCTCATTTGAAACATTTTGCCAACTTAACAATATAAGCTGTCAATTTGACATTTGTGTATGAACCATACGCAGAGTAGAATCATATAATAATTTTTGATAAGTAAAAATTCAGTTATTAATCATTTCACCAATCAAATCAAATGAAACCAATAGTGTCTGAAATTGGTAATTTTTGACGCTATACAAAAATAAGCCGCTGCTATTTTTTACGCGGTCCAAATAGCCTTAAATTATGGAAAACCAACATTCTGAAGTAAAGTCAAAAAATTTAAGTAACGAGATGAGAAATGCCATTTTGCAAACACTTCTAGTGTGATCTAACAATAACACCAACTAGCACATACTGGGAAAGAAACATTGCACAGAAAGAATCAACTTCCAGAAACATTTACATGTAATTTGGAAGCAATTGAAACTGCTCGCAATGTATTACTAATAAATAAATAAAATCAATAATATAAGAAGACAGTTTGTAATAAAATTTTTATTCCATAAATAAAAAAGTTGTCTAAACGAAATTGAAACTAATGAGGCAATCATCTTTTTTGAACCGGAGGTAGTATTAAATATAAATTAAAATGTCATTACTATCAGATATCTATATTGTGATGTTAATGTCAATATTTTTATTTCTGTAAATAAATATCTGATACATTAAAAGTTGATAAAATGAACTCGGTAGATGGGAAAATCTACTCAAATCAATGATAGGATGGAGTTGGGCAACTCGAGTTCGAGTTGCCCAGGTTGTCATCTGGTCAACTTACTCATCACAAACCAGTGGGTATATCCACGACTATGTAACTAGAATGAGATCAGTCAACAATCATCATACCCAAAGTGGATCATACCAACTTGAATTAAATAACAAACTTGTCTTACCCGGGCTATTTAACTCAACTTGCACATCACTGCAACAGCAAATCACTTGGCAATAATGCAGCAGATGAAGTGGCTAATTAGTTCAAACACAAAAAGCAGGACTAGTTCATGCACTTTTCTATTAACTATTTCACTGGCCCAGATAGGACAAAATCAAAGAAAAACCAATAGGATACAAACAAATGATGCTTTAAGCACACTTAACAAAGATTAACTTGTCATGCTACAATCTACACTACAAATAGTTATTAGATTATTTCTAGATCAAATTACTATATAACTATACAATAAACAAATTTAAGACCCCTGTCAAAAATACTCTTCATTTTCTCATCTTGCTGTATGTCACATAGCTTCAAGCTAATCTGAGCAATGTACTTTAAAACAAGTATAACGTCCGGTCAGCTGCTGAAACTACAGAGGAGTTCAGTGTCACTGCTGTTGGTCTATATCAGGATTTGGTATTGAGCCCCTGCCTCTTTTCTTTAGTTATAGATACTCTGACATTGGTTCTACAGGAAGAAGTACCTTGGTGTGTGCTATTTGTGGATGAACTCATCCTAGTTGACGAGGAGGTATCCTGAGTTCAGGAATTAGAAAAATGGCAACAGAAATTGGAGAATGTTGGCTTGAAAATCAGAAGAACTAAAACTGAGTATATGTACTGCACTTACAGCAATCACTGCTCGGGCTGTAGGAACAACTCATCCAATCAGTTCAAAATTTAGATACCTCAGATCACTGCTCCAGGAAGATGAGAAAGTTGACAGACACGTCAAGCGCAAGATGGATGAAATGGTGGCAACTGGCAGGAACTATCTACACCTACCCGTACCATACTTATACCCATATTACCCTAAAACTGAAGGGCAAAATGTATAAATCAGCAATTGGTGGGCACTATACCCTTCACCAACTTCATTCATTATTAGGGCAACGGTCATTTACAAAGAGTAAATACCACAGAACATCCTCATGGAATATATATCCTGTAGTGTGGCTGAGCAGCAGACTATACTCACTAACATCCCTGCCAGAAAAGTGCAGGAGTCACCAAAGGCAGCTAACATTCTGAGAGGTACTTAGATGAATAGGGTAAGTTGGAAGTAAACTTGACAGTACGATACACTACGACCCAATCATAAAATTCAATGTGGAAGAACCAATCTAAATTATCTAAATCTCCATACATAATATATATGGAGAATAGGCCTATATTAATGAAGGCATATACATATATATATATATATATATATATATATATATATATGTGTGTGTGTGTGTACTTAAAATATGGTCTCATTCCATCTTTTAATAAATATAAGAAATAGGAAAAAATGTACATTTACTGAATTATATTAACTTTGTTAACATAGGCTTCAGAGATAATGTCTACCTATTGACTTTTAGTGTATTATAATTAAAATGCAGACAACAACATAATTAAAAAAATAAAAATACATTGCGTTTTATTTTAATTTTTAAAAAATAGACTTACTTTATTGAATATCTCTGTCTGTCTGTCTGTTGTAATTCGACATTCGATATTGCAGCAATGATGACAATACATACGCGTTTTATTTAAAACTAATACCGGTGACGGACTACATTGCTACGGTAACGTCCATTATACTCGATGTAAAATCAATCTGAAAATTCATTCGTGACGTGTATTAATAAGTGAAATCAACGTTACACACCAACATCTGAACTCAACGAATAGGTCTGGTCACAAATACGCTTACAGTGTGGTACTTTCTAAGTTGATAAAGTGGTCGTTGTTCCTAGCAGTGTGGAATGGGATGCAGTTTTCTTAATCTTTTAAATCAAAAAACATACCTGTGTAATGAAAGTTCTATAAGTAGCCGAAAAATATACAAAACGTTCGAAATTCAAGTAATCATTCACTAAAGAAATTGCACACAATAGGGTTTATTTTATTATGTTCAATAAAGTCCTTTTTTTTTTATTTTAACTTTGGCTCGCACGGCTTGTGCATTTGCCACGACGAGGTAAAAGGTTGGGAAACGATCATCGTCAATCAATATCAATAGCATAGTTGATAGATTGGTGCCATTTGTCGATTCAAGTCAATCTGATTCTTATCTGGTCTGGTACAATCGTGCACTTGTTTGCTTGCTGAAAGAAAAGAGCACAGCCCTCCGACGGTGGAAACGTTACAAAAACCAACTGGACTACGATACTTTTTCTCTGTTGAGAAAAAGAATGTAAGTAAGGCAAAATGAATGCTACCAAAGGTACGTATCGCATTGTCAGGAAGGTATAAAACGCAATCCAAAGCTCTTTTGGTCGTACGTCAACTCAAAACGTAGGCGTAGGACAGGATACCCAAGTACCATGACGTACATGGGCGGGCAATTGGCTGATGGTGAAGCCGCATTTAGTAATCACTTTGGGTCAATGTTTGATCTTTCGTCAGGGAATTATTCAAGCATAGAAAGTGATTCCTCTACGTGTAATAATTTGATCCACACATTATCAATATCCCAACAAGAAGTTTTTAAGCTACTTTCAGCATTGGATGTTAATAAAGGGGCCGGTAGCGATGGATTACCTCCATTGTTCATAACGAGATGTGCGGTGTCGCTTACCTTCCCTCTGCACATTGTAAAATCAAAAATCAAAATCAAAATAATATTTATTCAACATAGACCTTTACAGGCACTTATTGACGTCAACAAACAAAACAAAAAAAAAAGCTTAAATAATAATAAAAAAAAAAACAAAAACCTTGTCCGTACGTACGAATAAGGAAAAAAAAAAGAAAAAATATATTGACTCGACACCTGTTCGGAAATTGGGAGAGCCTTCTCGAGAAGAACAGGCAAGAAACTCTGAAGGTCTATTTTTTATCTCCTCTTTTCAATGTTAATAATTATAATAATATAATATAAAAATACAATATAGTATAAGATACAATCATACCTAATACGATTACAGTCGTATGTATGTTTACATACACATATAAAATAATACAATATTATAAATAATGTTACCAAACATGGCTCTATGAATAGTGTCCCTATTCCCAAATACTGTGATCATTTAGATAGTCACTTACTTTATAATAACCTTTACTCATGAGTGTATTTTTGATATGGATTTTAAATTTATATAAAGGTAAATCAATGACACTTTGCGGAAGCTTGTTAATCATAGATATACATTTCCCCAAGAACGAACAGCTAGTTTTATGGAGTCTGAACATTGGAACGGCAAGTTTATTTTTGTTTCTAGTATTCACATTATGTAGATCACTGTTTTATTGAATTTTATAGTTTCTATATACAAAAACTAAATTATCATATATATATTGACTAGCTAAAGTTAAAATATTAATTTCTTTGAACAATTCTTTTAGGGATTCTCTAGCCCGTAAACAGTAAATAGCACGAATCGCTCTTTTTTGTAAAAGGAAAATACTTTCAATGTTAGCCGCTGATCCCCATAGCAGCAGTCCATAGGACATAACACTATGAAAGTAGCTGAAATAAACAATTCTTGCCGTTTCAACATTAGTTAAAAGTCTAATCTTTTTTACTGCGTACGCCGCTGAACTAAGTTTGATTGCCAAAGTTTCAATATGTGGATCCCACTGTAGTCGTGAATCTAACGTAATGCCTAAGAATTTAGTATTATTTACCAAGTCAATGACATCACATTCATATTTAAACTAGTATCAACCTGCCTTACATTGGGCAAAGAGAATTTGATACATTTTGTTTTCTTAGAATTTAAAGACAAATTATTAGTTGTGAACCAATACAGAACTCTCGAGAGAGCACTATTTACATCGTCATAACATTCCTTTTGTCTATCAACTTTGAATAGTAAAGAAGTATCATCTGCAAACAATACTGTCTCACACGATTCTGTAATGTAGTAAGGAAGGTCATTTATATATATTAGAAGCAGTAGAGGACCCAATATTGATCCCTGGGGAACCCCCATAGTTATAGGCGAGCTAGCAGATTCTGATCTATTAATAACGACTTTCTTCAATCTGTCTGATAAATAAGATTTTAAAAGGCTAACAGCTCCATCCGAGACACCATAATGTCTAAGTTTACTTAAAAGCGTTTCATGACTCACACAGTCAAACGCTTTGGAAAGGTCGCAAAACACTCCAATTACATCCCGCTTGCCCTCCCATGCGTCAAAAATATGTTTCATAAGTGCAGTTCCGGCATCGGTAGTGGATCTACCTTTGGTAAAGCCGAATTGGCTTTCATGCATGAATCTGTTTGCTCTCAAGTGACCTATTAGTTGATTGTAAATAACTTTCTCGAAGATTTTGCTGAAAGTAGGTAATATGGATATAGGTCTAAAATTTGAGGGATCTTTTTGTTACCCGATTTGAAAAGTGGTATTAATTTACTATATTTCATTAGATCAGGAAAGATACCCTCATCAATACAAGAATTAAAATTTGTGCTAACAATGGGGCTAATTCATCGATGACAGATTGAATTATGTGAGTTGATATACCCCAGAGATCTTCAGTTTTCTTCTTGTTAAGTAAACGGAATGTTTTCTTAATTGAAGAAGCATCAATATGACTAAATTTGAATGATTCACTGCACCTATTCACACTTGACTCCAGGAGGGTGACGGCTAAACTAGGAGATGAGTTAAGATTACTGGTAGTTATAGCAGGAATTTGAGAAAAATAATCAACAAATGCATTCGCAACTGCATCGTCCGACTTGATAGTCTTATTATTAATTTCTAAAGAGAAAGAGTTCCCAGAGCTTCTACTTTTTCCCGTTTCCTGATTTATTATAGTCCATGTAGTCTTAACTTTGTTCTTTGACATATTTATTTTATTTGATATGTATAAAGATTTAGCACATAAACAAACATTTTTAAAAGTCTTTGAGTATTTTTTTACATAATCTAAAAAGGCAGGGTCAACCGTGTCAAGGGTGTATTCAACCGGTCCATTTCTGAGGGAACGTTTCCAAGCGTCTGGAAAGAGGCATATATCATTCCTCTTCACAAAAAGGAGTCGAAGTGCAAGGTAGAGAATTATCATCCCATATCAAAGTTAAACGAGTTCGGAAAATGTTTCGAGAGATCCGTTCTTCAGAAAATATATCCAATAATAAAACAGGGTATACCTGATGAACAACATGGTTTTGTAAAGGGACGATCTACGGTCTCGAACTTGGGTTTATATATAAGTGATTTGTACTCAGGCATGGGTTTGCAATCTTGGGTTGACGTGATCTACACTGATGTCGAAAAAGCCTTCGATCGTGTGGACCATGTTATACTTCTGCAGAAACTTTATCGACTGGGTATACGCGGTGACCTGTTCAGATGGATAAAGTCGTATATATCGAATCGAAGGCAGGCCGTGGTAATTGGCGGTGTACGTTCAGAGTTTATCAGCATACCCTCTGAGGTTCCCCAAGGATCCATACTCGGTCCTTTGTTTTATGTAGCTTATATAAGTGACATTGGCTCCTGCTTTAATCACGCAAAGTTTTTACTTTACGCAGACGACACTAAAATCTATATGACGGTAAAAACACACGATGATTGTTTAAAACTACAAGAGGACTTGGATCGACTTTCAGAGTATTATGTTCGAAACAAAATCACGGTGAATGAGACGAAGTGTGTACACATACAGTTTACAAGACGCCAAAATGCAATGGAATATGATTTTAAACTAAATAATATTTGTTTGAAACACACCAATACTGTAAAAGATTTGGGGTTATGGTTAGACACAAAATTAACATTCGAGAGGCATTTTGAGCATATCATAAATAAGGCACACAAAAACTTAGGTTTTATTTTTAGAGTAACTAAGGAATTCAGTGACCCTACTTGCTTAAAAATGTTATATTACGCGTATGTTCGAAGCATCCTTGAATATGGGTCTAGCGTTTGGAATCCACAATATGTAACATATGTACATACACGCTATTGAAAAGTTGCAAATAAAATTCACAAAAATTTTGAACTTCAGGCTAAACAAAGAAATTTGCGACTACAAAAACTGTTACTACTACAAAAACGTGTGTTAGGTACAATCTTACCCCGCTTAGTGATAGGCGTCGTATACAAGACATGGTGGTTCTGCATGATATTTGTACTGGAAAGTTGGATTGTACAGAGTTGGCTAACCGCATGGTCACCCTCAGTGCACCCGTAAAAAGAACGCGACACACGCAACTATTTCACGTACCACTAGCGCGAACTAATTACGAAGCTAATGACATGACGATCAGGCTGCCTAGAACGTACAACAGACATTTTCCCGAAATTGACATTTTCAATCTATCTAGAAATGCATTCAAAACTGCTTTGCGTAAGATTATATTACTTAATAAATAATAATTCATTATTAATCATAATTTAATTTGATTTAATTTAAATATCTTTTATAATCAGAAAGAAAGAAAAGAATGATTTTTTTTTGAGATGCTTTACAGGCCTGGATTCTAAACCTTTAGGTTATTCAATGATATTAATGCACATTAAAAGCACAGATAAGGTACTACTTACTACGTAAATAAAAGCCCCCTAGACAAATGCCACACGCTATTTATTCCGCAAATGTCAACGCCACTTCGTTAGGGTGACGTTAGCTTGACTAAAACGGTGACTAAAACGTTATAGCGGAATCAAAAAATATTTACTTAAATAAATAGTACATAAGTATAGGAATAAATTAACCTCGATAGTTGTGGATTCCTATTGCCGAAACAATGTTATAAAAATATTTTAAAAATGAAAATATGTTTTTCCGTCATCGCGGATATTAATAGCGCGCATACCGAGATATATTTAAAAATTACATAAAAATAAATAAAATAAAAAAATATAGTTTCCGGCATGATGGAGAAATTTGAAAAAAGTGGTTTGCGTGATTTTTTCTAAAAGCCAATAAAATTTACTATGGAATACATTATAAAAAATTCTATCCGCGATGATGGTAAATATTTTTTTAATATCTATATATATATATTAAAAAATTGCATATATATATATATATAATATATATATATATATATATATATTATATATATAATATATAATATATATATATATATATATGCAACAGTAAACCTTTTTGTTTTTTTTTTTTTTGAAGGGCGGAAATGCGACCTTGTGCACCATGACACCGCGCTGGCAAGACGCGGCCGTGTGTGGGGCTCTCCGGTCAAGAGGACCGGCCTACCCACTAAAACCCCCTGAGTTCTCTGGGCCCATACGGGGCACATGGCGGGGTGCGCTCTCGCAATTCGACCGCCATTTGTCCCGGGGCCGGCATTATATTAATTTAATACTCGTATTTAAACTCTGCATGACTGACTTGGTAGACTAAAAAAAATAAACAGCAGGACATACACAGTTCATACAGAGAAATATTAAAAACTAAATGATGAAAAAGTTATAAAGAAACAAATATCCAGACTTTTAAATTAAATTTTAGTGCTTCTAATACTAATAATAAAAATTATGTTACAGGTTACGCAGCTCGTCATAATACGACACCCCGCACGAAGAAAATGTTGAACCTACTTAAAGAGGCATGCTCCAAAGTGACCAAAGAGGATTGGGTCAAAGTGGTCGAAAAGATCCGAAAACTAATATTAGAAGATTACCAAGGAGACATAAGAGTTGATTCTATTATAGACAATGAAATTGTGATTCGAGTAACAGATAGCGATAGCGACTCTATAAGTGAATCTGAAAGTGAATAAATCTTTTCAATCTTATTTTTGTTTTAATTAATCCCTACTTAGTTATTAAGTAGAAATAACAGTTACTTAAATGACTCGGTAATTATGCCGTAGTCCCTCACTAGTGCTGTCAATCTGACATATGTCAAATCGGTAATCTTAGAGCGGCCTGACTATACTTTCCTTTTTATAAAAAACTAGCGGACCCGACAGACTTCGTCCTGTCAAAAAGATTTGTAAAGTGACAGTTTTTTGTTCTTACTATTTTATTGATAAGGATTTTTTTTATTTTCCTATATTTTCTTTGCTAACCTTACGGAGCCCGAGACCTTTCCAACGAATGCAAAGCCGTGGAAATCGGTTCGTGCGTTCTGGAGTTATAGCGTCAGGAAGAAAATCCCGACTTATTTTTTTATAGTAGATAAGAAAACTAGCAGGTTTACAATGTGACGAAAATAAAGTAAAAACAGTAATCCAGAATCAGAATCAGAATCATTTATTCATAAACATAGGTACTTATAGTTTACACTGATTGTTGTTTTTTTTAATACATAGACCTCTATGTTTGGCCGAATATTAGGCATATGAATATTTTATTTTAATTGAGTCTAAATAAGATATGAATAATTATAACATATTGGATATAAAAATTTACATACTGTAACGCGCTCGTAATAATATAGGTACCGAGTCATCTTTCGGAACACGCCATACGTTCCTCGCTAATAAATAACTCGGGCTATGGCGCTCACTTCACGCCGCTTACTAGTCTGTGCCTTTAGGGAACATCGGAACATCTTCACTCCGGTCGGCGAGAGAATTAATTCAGCCGGTTAGCAAACCAATAATATTGTTATTGTGCATTCTACTCTGTTTGATCGTTTAAATGTTTTGACAATAGTCTAATTAAACGTTTTTTGTAACAAAGTTAATAGTTTCTATGATTTTCCGAGCTATTATAGTGGCGTCCCAACTTGTGGCTCGAAAACACGACGAGAGTGAATGTGCTAATTATCGCCATCCTTAGTTCGACTTATCCCGTCGCCGGCCTTACATAAACATGACGCGAACGACGCGCCGAAACAATAACGAGGACTCAGATGACCTTCCTGAAGAATCGACGATGGCAGAAAACACAAACACTACCGGAAACGTACTAACGATGACCGATGCGCAATTGACGGCAATTGTCTCCGCAGTCTCCCGAAGTTTCATGCAAGGTGCGCGCCAGCTTCGACGCCGACACACGATGACACAGCCTGTATTCAACCACAGCATCGACCTGGGAATTTCGCGAAATGTACTGCACGCTTCGACGGTCGAGGTCACTGTGATGATATTCTCGAAGCGTTCATCGATTCCATCGAAATATATAAAGAATGTGCTAACGTCAGCGACGACCACGCACTACGAGGTATACCTATGTTATTTACGGGCGATGCAGCGACATGGTGGACCGGTGTAAAGTCATCGATTTCCACATGGCCAGAGGCACTGCGAAGACTGCGTGCCCGATTCGGCACACCTCGACCCGCCTACAAAATTTTACGAGACGTCTATGCGACAGAGCAAGGGAACGAACGAGCCGATAGCTTCGTGAGTCGACTGCGTGCGATGTTGTGCAAGCTGCCATACGAAGTACACGAAGAGATGAAGATCGACATAGTTTATGGACTTTTAGATAGGAAAACGCGTAAATATGTGCCGTGATACCGTGCGTAATCTGGACAGTTTAATCGAATTAGCGAGGAACGTTGAGGAGTCCCGCGCAGAATATAATGACCGTAAGCTGTTTAATCCGGTGAGTCAGAAACCATTATTATTACCACCATCTACTTCGAACGATGCGTCATCCCACGATAAGTCCCTACCTAAGCGTACTAGACCGCGATGTTCTTATTGTAATATATTTGGTCATACGACAACAAATTGTCGTAACTTAGAAAATAAAAAATTATCAGCAGCTAGTCCTGTTCCGAAAGAAAATAATTCACAATTACGCAAAACTATTTCTGAGAACTCTAAACGTGATTCGTATAGTTATAGCGACTCTTACCCCGCGAAGACAGAATCTCATAAGTTTGATAATGTGATCTCTAATATTAATAGTAGTATTCGGTGCTATGGATGTGGCCAACCCGGAGTTGTACGATCGAAATGCGACAAATGCCGCTCACGACACGACTCTATGACCCCGACTAAAGATGTAAGTTTTAATACTTTGGCGGTGAATACTAACGATTTGCCTACGATCACCATATCGATTTTAGGGAAGACTGGTGCCGCTATTTTGGACACCGGTGCGACTCATTGCATAGCAAGCGCATCGCTGTATAAAATACTCGCCGAAAATAATATAAGTTTTATAGAATCAGACCGTAATCTCACTTTAGCAGATGGCTCTAAACAAATGCGGAGATCTCTCTCCGCGCTTGTTGATATATGGATTCGAGGTCGTATGATACCTACACAGTTCTTAGTGCTTCCCGGCGCCAACACAAAGACATTGTTGGGCCGTGACTTCATAATTAGTGCAGGGATCACTCTAGATGTCCCGCAAGGTACGTGGTGTTTTGCTGATGCTCCTCGCGAACAATTTAGCTTTTTATTTGAATATAACTTACGAACGGACGAGGTCGAAGCAATGAAAGTAGACACCACTGATATTTGTCTTAGAGATAACGAAGGCCTTAAGCTGTCTCCAGATCAAAAACTTGAACTCGACGCCTTCATTCAGAAACGGTTCCAGCAGTTCGCGACTACTGGACCTGCAACCGAATTTGCCACGCATCGAATAAAGGTGAGTGATGAACATGAGCCAAAAGCGTCTCCTCTCTACAGGATGTCACCCAGTAAGAAGGAAGCCCTCAAGAAAGAAATTGATAAATTTCTTGATGCAGATGTCATAGAGGAATGCGAGTCACCCTGGGCGGCGAACGTAGTTCTCGTGACTAAGAAAGACGGTGGTACCAGACTATGCGTAGACTATCGTAAGCTTAACGCCGTCACGGAAACCGACCGCTACCCGCTCCCTCGCATCGAGGACGTTCTGCATGCTGCGAAGACCTGTGAATATATGACGACGCTTGACCTCCGAGCAGGCTACTTCCAGGTCAGTGTTCACCCCGACGATCGCGACAAAACTGCATTTACTACTCACCTCGGAACATTCCGATTTAAGCGCATGCCTATGGGCCTCAAAAATTCTGGAGCTACATTCCAGCGGTTGATGGATCGCTTCAAGTCTAACTTACCTGGCGATATATCAATATTCTCATACTTGGACGATTTAATTCTGCTCTCTGGGTCCTTCACTAAACACCTGCAAGACCTGGAAGCGGTTTTTAACAGGTTGGAGCTGTTTGGCTTAAGGGTGAACCGTGATAAAAGTCATTTCGCACGAGACTCCGTGAAGTTCTTAGGTCGCGTGATAGTACCTGGTGGTATCCATATGGATCCTGGGAAAGTGACCGCCATCAAAGACATGGCGCCACCGCAGAATGTAAAACAGTTGAAGAGTTTCCTACAAACTTCTAGCTGGTTCCGGCGTTTTATTCCAGCCTACGCTGACGTCGCCAGGCCTTTAACCCAGTTTGAAGAAAGCGAGCGTTTGGCAGTGGCAGTGTCCCCAGCAGGAAGCTTTCGATAAAATCAAGGTATTCCTCACCTCAGCCCCGATCCTTCGCCAAGCCGACGACTCGAAGCCATTCGTTCTCCGGACAGACAGCAGCGGCTTTGCTCTTGGTGCAGCTCTGTTACAGGGGGAGGGAGCTGACGAGCGGCCTATAGAATATGCCAGCCGTTTGTTGACTAGCGCTGAAAGGAATTATAATACAACCGAACGCGAAGCTCTAGCGGTCGTGTGGGCCGTCTCTAAGTTCAGAGGCTATATTGATGGAGGTGAAGTGATAATAAGATCTGACCATCAGCCCCTCAGATGGCTGATGAGCCTGAAGTCGCCAAGTGGACGCCTAGCTAGGTGGGCCCTTGCGCTACAAGAGTATAATTTACGTATCGAATACACACCAGGTAAGTCAAATGTAATCGCAGATACTTTATCTCGACCCAGTTGTGTCGAAGAAGCGGAATTACAGTTGGCAACAGTCGACTTACCTGCGAGATCCCGGGCGACATTAGGAAGAACCAATTAGAAGACCCCGAGATTGCAAAGATTATTCAAGATATAGAGTCCGACGACTCCTTTAGGGGGAGACCCTGGGCAGATCGAGGTTACGTACTGTCTGATGGGATTCTGTATAGATATGGACCTGAGGGCAACGATGACGAAGAGAATGCCTGCCTCGTCGTTCCTCAGCATGAACGCTCTAAGGTATTAGAAGATTTTCACGACGCTCCGACCGCCGGTCACTTCGGCGTCGAGCGTACTCTTGCACGTATTTCTTCCCGATTTTACTGGCCTGGAATACGAACGTACGTAATACAACATATTAAAGAGTGTCCCGCATGCCAAAGATATAAAGTAGATACCAGGAAACCTCCAGGATTATTACAAACCCCTGCATCAGCCAGGAGATTCGAGGTTTTAGCCGTAGATTTGTTCGGCCCGCTGCCCGAGACAGACGCTGGGAACAACTGGATTTTGATCATCGAAGATGTTGGCACGCGCTGGGTGGAATTGTTCGCACTGAAAGACGCCACAAGCCCGGAATGCGCGAAAGTCATGATCGACGAGGTTTTTATGAGATTCGGAGTTCCACGTCGAGTGCTCAGCGATAATGGCGTACAATTTATTAGCGCAGTTATGCAGCAAGCTTGTCACTCTATGGGCATCGACCAGGCTCTTACCCCGGTGTATCACCCAGAGGCAAACCCGGTCGAAAGAAAAAACCGTGACCTCAAGCCACAACTGGCCATACTTGTTGGTCGCGATCACAACTCATGGGACCAGTATTTACCGGCAATCAGATTCGCGATGAATTCAGCCGTGACCGCTAGTACCGGATTCTCTCCGGCTTATCTTACCTTCGGTAGAGAACTCCGCGCGCCCTCAGATGCTGCCTCCGATATGCGCAGAATACTGGAGTGTGACAATTTCATACCAGCCATAACGCCATATCTGAAAAAGCTTTCCTTATCGCTTATTGAAGCTAGAGACGTGCACGAGAAAGCGCAAGCTACCTGGAAGAAAAATGCCGACGAAGGCCGCCGGCCTGCTCCGGACTAAACTGGAAACTGGAGATTTGGTTCTCCTCAAAACACAAGGAGCTAACGACACTGATCGAGGCCAAACCCCAAAATTCATTCCCCGACGCGATGGCCCATACCGCATTAAGGAAGCCATCAGCCAGACCTCCTACCTGCTGGAAAGAATAAGTGACGGTGAAACATTAGGCAAGTACCATGCTTCGCAACTCACTCCTTTCGTTGGCCAGGTCCAAGCACCCGTCAGAGAGAAGCGTAAGAGAGGTAGGCCGCGTAGATATGACTGCTAATCCAAACATGCTGTCGCATCGTTCGTATTAGAGGGGGAGATTGTAACGCGCTCGTAATAATATAGGTACCGAGTCATCTTTCGGAACACGCCATACGTTCCTCGCTAATAAATAACTCGGGCTATGGCGCTCACTTCACGCCGCTTACTAGTCTGTGCCTTTAGGGAACATCTTCACTCCGGTCGGCGAGAGAATTAATTCAGCCGGTTAGCAAACCAATAATATTGTTATTGTGCATTCTACTCTGTTTGATCGTTTAAATGTTTTGACAATAGTCTAATTAAACGTTTTTTGTAACAAAGTTAATAGTTTCAATGATTTTCCGAGCTATTATAATACTAATCACTATTAATAGAATTGTCAAGATTAAATGTCAATATGTATATTATTATCATTCAAAAATTCAGTTACATTATAATAGCATTTGTCAATCAATAAATTAGTCAGAACAATTTTAAATTTATGTCTACATAGATTTTTTACATTTTCAGGTAATCTATTGAACAACCTGGGAGCCATAGTCACTACACTTTTTCTGAGCATTGCTGTTTCACAGAATTGAATTTTAATGTATGACTTTCTGGTGCGAAGTCGAGGGTCTTGAGGAATTACAAATTCAAATAAAGAGGATTAACTTTGACGAACATGCAACATTCTAAAATATAAAGACAGGGAAAAGTTAATAGCTTCAAGGATTTATAATATACTCTCAAGTCCACAAATGGCCCTAACACATCTTTTTTGTGCTCTAAATATAATTTCTCTGTAGGATGAGTTTCCGTAAAATATAATTCCGTACCGCAAAATTGCAGCCACGCAACCGTGATAAGCTATCAATAGTGTTCCTTGGTCCACAGATTTCGTCAACTTGTGGAGTGCATATGACGATCTATATATTTTTTTACAAACGTCAATGGAATGCGACTCCCAGGACATGTTGCTATCTAATAAGACGCCTAAAAATCGAACTGAGTTTGTTCTAGTCACACTTGTTTCATTTATATGAATATCTATATTATTTATAGCTTTTCTTTGTGAAAAATGCATAATATTCGTTAAATTAAGTATTAGGTTTTCATTTAACCAATTAATAATTTTGCCCATAGTTTCTGTTATACCCTTCCTGTAATCAACATTATTTTCAGCTTCAATAAAAACAGTGCTATCATCAGCGAATAATATTAGCGGATGACTAGAGTACATTTTATAATATCATTAATATAAACTAAAAACAATAAAGGCCCAAGAACACTGCCTTGAGGTACACCATATTTTATTTGTTTCTTTTCAGATATATAACTTTTTTCTTTCTTTGTGGTGGTAGATATTTGAGTCAACTTTGCACATTGGTCTCTATTATTTAAGTATGAAGTTAAGAGTTCATGACAATTACCTCGAATACCATATTTATACAATTTGGCAAGTAGTATTTTATGGTCTACACGGTCAAAAGCTTTCGTTATGTCCATAAAAACAGCACATGACGGTTTTCTAGTATCCATATTGACGACAGTTTTTTTTACTAAATCATAAATTGCTGTATTTACTGAAGCTTCTTTCCTAAAACCATTTTGTTCTTTGATGTATGTTGTGTTGATAAGAAATTGGTAAATATTGTTATAATTATTTTTTCTATTACCTTTGATAAAATGGATAGTAATGCAATAGGGCGATAATTTGAGATATTCTCTTTGTCGCCTTTTTTAAACACTGGTTTTATAATGGCCTGTTTTAATTTATTTTGAAAAATGCCGGTATCGAAACATAGATTAACAATATGACCTATGGGAGTAGCTATCAAATGTCCAACGCGCTTTATAACTTTCGTGCAGAGTTCATCGTATCCAGAACTATGTGTGTTTTTTAATGACTTAATTGTTTTATATACTTCACTAGATTTGATTGGAATCAAGAATGTCATAGATTTAATGTAACTTCTCTATGACTCGGTTGCTGGGTTACAGTTGTTATTCTCTTTGTAATGTTTCTTTAGTATTTTAAAAGTAATAAATTATATTGTTCGTGCGCTAAACTCAAAGAGTCAGTATTATTTCGTGAGATTTTGGCGACCGTGACAGGACCCTGTAACAATAAGCGAAGTTTAACTAAACTATGGATTCTTTAAAGCGCAAACGAACACAGCAACGTCGTGAATTCACAACTGCAGCGGATTCATTTGAAGCGGCAATTAAATCCAAAGACATCGACGCATTGGAAGACGCCTATTCATTGATTTCCGAAATTGCTGATAATTTACAAGGCACTGAATCTGCAATTCGTGATATTTGGTGCGAATGTGAAACTTTCGACGAAATATTATTTCAAGCTGATCAGGATAGGGCATTGGAATACCGAAAGCGTTGGTTACGTTTGCAGAACATGTACAATAAAGTTACAAAGTCGTCAGTGGATAATTCTGCCAGTAACCTATCAATATCATCGGTTCCCACAGTAAAGTCAGCAGCAGCTCAAAGGCGAATAAACATGCCTAAGTTAGAGCTAGTTAAGTTTGACGGCAACATAAAAAATTGGTTGCTCTTCTGGGGCCAGTTTAGAAAAATTCACGAAGACCCGGACTTGGAAGACATTGACAAATTTCAGTTTTTACTACAAGCTATGGTTGTCAACACAAGTGCCAGACAGCTCGTTGAAACATATCCACCCTCAGGAGAAAATTACAGAAAAGCCGTAGACGCACTCAAGGCTCGTTTTGCCCGGGACGAACTTGCTCATTGAAACGTATGTAAGAGGTCTGCTTAATTTAGTGCTTTTGAGACAACGAGGTCAGATCGACAGCTTATCCTCATTATATGATAGCCTACAGACACACTTACAGGCGTTGGAAACCCTCGGTGTCACAAAAGACAAGTATGCATCGGTATTGTTTCCAATGATTGAGTCTGCTCTGCCTGTAGATATTTTGCGTACGTGGAATCAGATCCGGGCAAGAAATGAATTAAAAAGCGATGACTTGAGTAAATTAGTTCAGTTTCTGAGAGAGGAAGTTGAATCAGAGGAACGAATTCACATGGCTCAAGAGGGTTTTGTACACGCTGAATCTTCAGAAAAACCACCTTTTTTTTTTTTTTTTTTTTTTTTTTTTTTTTTTTTTTTTTTTTTTTTTTTTTTTTTTTTTTGTTCCGCTGAGGAAAATGCATTGAATTGCATACCCCGGCTGCGGAGAGCCGGTGGTTATGTGGGGCTCTCCTCCCCAGAAGGGGGAGGCCTACCCACTAAAAACCTCAGCGATGGACATCCTCTGGCGTTGTAGGGGGCCCTCAGGATCGAGTGTCGCAACTGAGGACCCCCGGCCTTTGCACCCCTGGGTGCGTAAGGGGAGCCCTTCTCGGGGAGGAGTGATCTTGCCGCCTCCTCCCTCCAACCTCCTACGACGTCACCCCCCGGCCATCCGGGGGTGAGGTCCCTCCCGGGTCGACTCCACGGGCACGAACTGCGTCGCGCCCGCCAGCGACCCGTGGCGGCGCCTCAGGCCAGGCTATCTGGCCCGAGGCCGCCTTCATCGAGCGGGATCGGCCATCTCCCGATCCCGCTCGGCGGCCTCCTTCTGGAGCATCACCGCTTCACAGAAGGAGACCACAGCCCTCCAACCTCCCTCATCCGCCAGCATTGCCGCAATCAACGCTGGCGGAGACAGATCTTGCCCGATCTCTTCGACCAAGACTCGGCGTTCGGAGTCCCAAGCAGGGCACTCCGCCAGCGTGTGCTGGGCCGAGTCGAGGTCGGATGCACAATGGTGGCATCGTGTCGTGTCCTCCCTCCCTATTCGACTCAGATACTCACCGAAACAACCATGTCCGGTGAGTATCTGAGTCAAGCGGTAGGTGACTTCCGCCCTCCCGCAGAGCCAAGCTTCGAAGTGCGGGAGTATCGCACCGACGGCGCGCTGACGCACGCAGCCCCCACGCTCTAGCTGCGCACGCCAAGCCCTCTCGGCCCGTCGGTGCAACTCCCGTCTGTGCATTCCGTGCGCTGGTGCCGGGGGACTCCCCCGTCGCCCCCCGACCGACATGCCGCGGTGCGTTGTACATCACCGCGTACATGTCGGCCAGGATCTCGAAAGGGGGGCCGCCCAGAACCGTCGCCGCCTCGTACGACATCATACGGTAGCCTCGCACGAGCCGTATAGCCATTGTCCGCTGCATGCTCCGGAGCAGAGCTCTGCAGCGGAGGACCTCGTGCAGTCTTGCGACCACACGGGGGCCCCATACAAGGCCACGGACCGTACGACGCTCGCGTACAGGCGGCGAACACCATCCCTCGGTCCCCCGAGATTGGGCAGCAGGCGATGTAAGGCGCCCGCGACCCTCTTGATTCGGGGACCAATCGCACGAAATGCTCCTCGAAGCTCCATCTGCTGTCCAAGGTGAGGCCAAGGTACTTGATGTAGGGCCCTACCTGGACCTCCGCGTCACCTACCCGTATCCGGCAGCTGGGTGGTTCCCGGCGTTTTGGAAGGCCGTGGAACCATAGCGCCTCGGTCTTGTGCGGCGCGCTATTTCTAGACCCAGCCGGCGGATCGCCCTCACGATACACGCCACCCCCAGCTCGGCAAGCCTGAGCGTCTGCTCGAAGTCGGCCCGGTCGTCACGACGAGAGTGTCGTCAGCGTAACAGACGACACTCACGCCGCAAGGAAGGCTGGTGCGAAGGACCGCATCGAATGCGAGGTTCCATAAGAGGGGTCCCAAAACTGACCCTGCGGAACGCCGCACTCGATCCTTCTCTCCGTTTCGTCTCGTTCCTTCCCTTGACTCCGATCGTCCTGTCGCGCAAGTAGTCCCCGACCACGGCCCGCAGGTAGGGGGGCAACTCGTGGTGGTCGAGTGCCCCCCTGATGGCCTGCCAGGGGAGGGTGCCGAAGGCGTTGACGATGTCTAAAGACACCGCCTGAGCCACCCCCCCCGATCGGACTGCGGACTCCGACAGCAACCGCACGCGCTGGACAGCGTCCAACGTCGATCGCCCCTGCCGGAATCCAAATTGGCAGTCCGACAGGTCGGGACCCACGCGCGACAGGTGCTCGCTGATACGGGCGGAGATAACTCGTTCGAAGAGCTTCCCCGCCTCGTTCAGCAAGCAGATCGGACGGAACGACGACGGAACGTTTTCGGTCCTTCCTACCTTCCTCAGCAGCACCACCCTGGCCGATTTCCAGTCGATGGGGAACACGCCCTCTCTAAGGCAGCACGTGAAGAGCTGCCTCACTCTGTTCCCCAATGTCCTGAGTGCCAGCGCCAGCACCTTCCCCGGGATCCCGTCTGGGCCCGGTGCGGTGCTGCGCGCTGAGAGCCGCGACACGGCCCCGGCGAGCTCGCCCTCCGTCACCCCTAGGTCATCCGACCACGGAGCGGGCAACGGGGGTACGGAGGAACTGTCCTGGACCCTCGGGAAGAGCGTATCCAACACTCTTCCCACAGTATCGGAGTCCAGGGTTTCCGTCAGTGGAGGGACCCATGGTCGGAGCTTGCCCAGTACCATTTTGTACGGGCGCCCCCATGGATCCCTCTCCAGTCCTCCAGGAGCTCGTTCCAGGACCTCGCCTTGGCGTCAGCGATGGCGATGCTGATCGCCTTAGCTGCGGCTCCGTACGCGTTTCTGGCACTCAGAACTTCCTCGACTGAGGCTTGCCGTCTTCGACGGGCTCTAAGGTACTGGCGGCGCGCAGCTATAACAGCAATCCTAAGCCGCGCGATTCTCTCATTCCACCAGTACGCAGAGCCCCGCCTGACGGCCTGACTCGGGGCATAGAGACGTCGCAGATCGACGTCAATGTCTCTGAGCCAGGCCGCTTGCGCTTGCACACCGAGATCGGGCAAGATCCGTCCTCCTCCGACCAGTCCGCGACGTGGGCAGCGGCTAGAGCCATATCTCGATCCAGCCGCTTGATGGACCAACGCCGCGGACGGCTGTCCTCCTGAAGCGTGCGAGCAGGGTTGCGGAAGGACACATCGAAAACGATGTGTCGGTGGTCAGATAGAGTGACCACCTCGTCCGCGACCCTCCATCCGACACCATGCGGTGCGCAGTGGGAGTCGCCCACGATAGGTCGACGATCGACTCCCCTGCCACCGCACGCAGGTGCTGACTGAACCTCGGCTTAGAAGCCGAAGGTCCAGTCCCGCCGCACACTCCAGGAGTGTCTCCCCTCTTACGTCGTCCCGGGTGTCGCCCCACTCTCTCGAGTGGGCGTTGAAGTCACCCAGGACGAAAACTGGACGGGGGGCGCAACCGCGAATGCAGTTCGCCAGCGTGTCCAGGAATGCCTCGAATGCGGCGAGGCCGCAGTTCGGGGAGATATAACAGCCTATCATGACCGTGGACCCCCACTTCATGGCCACGTATCCCGGCCCTCTGGCGAAGGGGGTACAGTGCGGCCTGTCGCACGCCCAATATATGGCTACAGAGCCCAGGTCGTCCCCGAACCATCTTGGGTGGTTCGGGACAGAGTAGGGCTCTGCGACGACCCGCGACGCAACCTCACCCTCCGCGAGCGTCTGGATCAGGAGATCCTGCGCCGCGCGGCAGTGGTTGAGGTTGCCCTGCAGTACCCTGCCATGGACGTCCATTATTTATGTGTCCATGGCTTCGCCTTGCCCCTGGGCCGGGCGGGGATCGGGCAGCAACCCCCCAGCCTTCCTCTTCGGTGGGGAGCATTTCTTGCTTCCCATCCTGTGCTCTGCCGGTCTGCCGTAATCCGAGCAGACCGGACAGCGAGGGGCGCTCGCCGTACAGAGACGGGCAATGTGCCCTGTCTCTCCACACCTGTAGCAGCGAGCGCTCCTGTCTGAGTCTTTGTTAGGGCACATGGCCCTAACATGTCCTCTTTCGAGGCACCAGTGGCACTGCAGGGGCCGTGCTTCCAGTGCCTCGACCCTTGCCGAGGTCCAACCAACGAGGAGCCGCCCAGCTGTCAGTTTTCTGACCGCGCTGAGCGGACACCTGGCCCAGACCGTACCCAGGCGGATGCGGTCGACGCGTATCTCCCCGACTTTCACATCCTCCGGAGAGCACGCGCCAGCCGCAGCTATGGCAGCCGCCACGTGTGTACGTGTGATAGACTCATCGAGATCCATCACACGCACGTCGGCCATTTTACACGGGCGCGAGATCTTTGCACCCGTGTCCGCTAGTGCTTCCCTCATTCGCTCCGCCAGAGCGTCGGCTTTGGCGGAGCTCTCTGGGCCGGGCACCTCGAGCAGGAGGGCCCCGGTCACGGCCCTCCTGGTGCGAACCAAAACCACCTACTGCATGCTTCGTCTCTAACAGCAAAAATCAAAATACATGGAAGGCTTCAACACCGCTGAAATGCATCTGGTGTTGAAAGGAATCACACGCTAGCTCCGAGTGCAATAAAGCAACAAAGCTAAGCTTAAAGGAGAAGCAAGAATTCCAGAAAACAAAAGGGCATGCACGATATGTTTGAGGACAAATCACACCAGTAAACGTTGCAGAAGTTTCCCTAAGTGTATGTTTTGCGGGAAAAGACATATTACATTGATGTGTGCTGATCTACATAGACGGAGTGATAATACAACTGACAACGTCAAACATGACCACGATGATGTAAACGTAAACAAGGAAAAGTCAAATAGCATGACTTGTCAGATAAAGTCTACTACATTACTCCAAACTCTTGCCGTGAATATTGTCTCTGGGAGTTAGTATGTGTCAGAGTTTTAATAGACAGTGGGGCTCAAAGGTCATATATACGGAAAGAGTTAACACAAAGGTTAAATATAAGACCCACCGGAAAGGAGTTGATAAGCCACTGCTTGTTTGATGGAATAGAAACAAAAATGGAAGAACATTTAATTTATAATGTGTGTCTTAAAAGTATTGCTAATGATTTTTGTTTTTCTATTTCAGCTGTAGAACAAACTGAGATATGTGGTATTTTACCTAAAGTTTCACCATCTGTAATTGAGCAACTACGTCTTAAATCAATTCGACTAACTGACATGACATGCGACTGTCCCGACGAAATCGGTATACTGATAGGTGCTGATTTTTGTACTTGTTGTAGGGGATCAAATTACCATACACATTTTAATCTTCAATATATATCTATTTAAATATACAAGATAAAAACTTAAACATAAAACATTACAAAAACCCTCGCACTACAATTTCAAATTCAACAATCAAAAACTCAATGCCAAACACATTTGCTTTTTTACAACCTACCAGAGACAAAATTTCAACCTCTTCAACATCCCCTCTAAATTTTGTATTTAATTATAGACATATCAAATCCATCCCCAAAAATTAACTTCAACATTAATACACAGCAACAAATTAAATCTTCATATCAACTACATTCTAAGTTTGACTACATAAAAAATCTTTGAATAACGTAATTCACTTAAATCCATGTTACTTATAATAATAAAACATAAAATAACTTTCAAGTTAAAAAACTAATAATTAAAACTTAATTAAATAACTACTTAACCACAAAGAGTCCACAGCTTAATCACTGATCGCTCACAATACACTTCCTTAAGCGCAAAAACTTAGTTCTGTCCAATCCTTTAGTTAAAATGTCTGCAAAATTATTGTTTGTTTGGCAATAGTAAATTTCGATTAAGTTTTACTCTATCTTTTCTTTTATAAAATGAAATTTGACATCTATATGTTTGCTTCTTCTATTCAAAATTCCGTTCTTAATTAGTACAATGGCCGACTGATTATCAACACATAGTTCTGTTTTTGGAATTGTACCGGTAATTTCCTTCAGTAAACTCTGTACATACAACAAGTCTTTGATGCATTCAGCAGCCGAGATGTACTCTGCCTCAGTACTCGATAAAGCAGTGACAGATTGCTTCCGTGAACACCAATGGATAGGTCCACCGCCATACAAAATGACAAAGCCAGTCGTACTCTTTCGACAATCAGGGTCACCTGCGAAATCTGCATCACAATATGCTGTCAAAATATTGTCATTATTCCTACAATATTGTATGCCAGACGTTGTTGAACTTTTTAAATACCGAAAAATATTTTTAACATTATTAAAATCGTTAATATTAGGACATTCTTGATGTCTGCTACAATAACCAACATGAAAAGATACATCTAGTTTAGTTTTATTCACCAAAAACAATAATGAACCAATTAACTGTCTATACCGATGTACATCATCATTATTCCCTTTCCCCTCTTGATGTACATCAATTAAGATATCTGGATACACACACTGTTTTTAAATTGTTATACCCTAACTTTTCTAATAATTGTTTAATATATGATTCTTGATAAATTTTTATCATATTTTCATTAACCACAATGTCAAAACCAATAAATTTTTCTATTTTGTCAAACCTTCTCATCTCAAACTCTTTTTCTAAATTTATAAGTATTGAATTTAATTCCAATTCATTATTCCCTATTAATAACCCGTCATCTCCTATATATATAAACTGCTCGCCGAGCTCCACCCCCGCCCGGAACATGTCACCCCGGTCGGAGGCCGCCATCTTGGCGAAAATCCGGTCCGAAAATCGCGTCAAAATTGGCGATCCAAGATGGCCGCCGGCGCCGCCGCCATATTGTATATTGCAGCGCGCCGGAAATTTCCCGAGAGTCGAGGACAGTCCCGACCGCAAGAAAAAAGAAAATCCCGGAAAAAATCAAAAACCGCGCCGGTCGACGGTCGCAAACACGGGTCGAAACGTGTTTTTCAGTCCAAGATGGCGGCGGCGCCATTTTGTTTTTTCGCAATTTGACAGCGGCACCGCATCCCCGCTACAGTAGTGAACACCCCCACCAAACGCCGTTAAAAACGGAGGCGATTTGAAAAAGTTGACATTTCGCGCCGGCCGCCATCTTGGATTTTAAAATCGAGCTATATCCCAGTAGATCGGAAAAAAAATCTAAAAAATTCCACCCCAACATCAAAACACTCAAAACATCCTCTAAACACCCTAAAAACACCCCTGATCAGTGAGTCAGTCAGTCAGTCAGTGAGTCAGTGAGTGGTAATCGAGCTTTATATATGACTGACTGACTGATCAGGGGTGTTTTTAGGGTGTTTAAAGGATGTTTTGAGTGTTTTGATGTTAGGGTGGAATTTTTTAGATTTTTTAGTTCATAGAATGGGATAAAGGGATTTTTGCCAAACCAACATGGCGGCCCGCGCGAAATGTCAACTTTTCCAAATCGCCTTCGTTTTTAACGGCGTTTGGTGGGGGTGTTTACTACTGTAGCGGGGATGCGGTGCCGCTGTCAAACTGCGAAAAAACAAAATGGCGCCGCCGCCATCTTGGACTGAAAAACCCGTTTCGACCCGTGTTTGCGACCGTCGACCGGCGCGGCGCTTGCTTTTTTCCGGGATTTTCTTTTTTCGCGTGGTCGGGACTGTCCTCGACTTTCGGGAAATTTGCGGCGCGCGGCGAAAAACAATATGGCGGCGGCGCCGGCGGCCATCTTGGATCGCCAATTTTGACGCGATTTTCGGACCGGTTTTTCGCCAAGATGGCGGCCTCCGACCGGGGTGACATGTTCCGGGCGGGGGTGGAGCTCGGCGAGCAGTGTTGCCAGGTGGGAGAAAATTTCTACCGTTTTTGGTAGTTTTCCCCCTAGGGGCGGCGAAAGGCGAAAATCGAAATAACGACTTTTGGAATTTTTCAACACCACGAGCCTATAGGCCGGCGGGGCCTCTATGACTTTCTGGTATTTTTATTTTTCTACACTGGCAACACTGGCCTCCACGGAGGTTGGAAACTTTTCGCAGACCGACTTTGACCCGAATTGATCTCCCAGATCGGGGTGAGCTGGAGTCGCGGGACAAACGTCATCCCACCCCGTATACGGTGCAGATATTGGGAAAAATCCGAAACTCCGACATTTCAAGATAGCGGCGCCGCCGGCGGCCATTTTGTAAAAAGTTGCAATTTGGAAAAAATGAAATCGCAGTTTTCGCGCGGTTGCCGGCGTTTTTCGACTGACAACCCCGGGTGACCTTTTGTAGTGCTCGGTGGGGAGAATTGATCGGTGGGGTAATTTACCCAGATATTGGGGTATTTTCCCCGATTTTGGGGAGAACGTAAATCGCGTGTTTTTCGATTTTTTTTCACATGGCCGGGTCGATCGGGCCTCGCTGATCATTTTTACCACCATTTTGGGCCAGATATATGGCAACACTGGGCGCTATGGCAGATTTCGGTTTCGGCGACTTTGCGAATTTTTTGCCGCGAACCGATGACAGTTGCGCGCCTGCAGTTACGGCCTATCGGTGAGCAGTTTAGTCTACTACACTGGAAAAATTTGACATTTGACATTTTCAAGATGGCGGCGGCGCTGGCGGCCATTTTGTAATGGTTAATATTCTCTTTTTGCTATATTCTCGCGGTTTTCAATCCCGATACGGTGATATGGGTATGAAATGAAAGGATTTTTTCAGCGCTATCGAAGCCTATTAGTGGCAACGTAAAAAAACCAATATGGCCGCCGGTCCAAAAAGGCCAAGTATCATTTGTATTGTAATGACTACAATATGGGTATCAAATGAAAGGGTTTTGAGTGTTTAATACAGCCACGTTAGAAATATTGAAAAAAATTCAAAATGGCCGCCGCTCTCAAAATGGCGGACCGCTTTTGTTTGGCAACCCAAGCTTCATGGGTATCAAATGAAAGGTCTTGACGAGTAGAACACGACGCCATAAGTGGCATTTCTAAAATTTCAATATGGCCGCCGATCCAACATGGCGACTGACATTTTTTTGCGCTTTTCACTATATGGGTATCAAATGAAAGGATTTTAAGAGTAGAACGGAACCAATTGAGTGTTATAGTAAAATGACAATTTCTTTTTTTTTTTTTTTTACTTATATGCTGTATGCTTTTGCGCCGCTTAGCAACTGTACAAGATTTTATTTTGAAAATCGCAATAGTGAGCAGCGCCACCGCGAGGTGCGCGCACCTCGCGGCACTTACGCGACCGCACTCACCGTGAACTTCTTAGTGTTTTTGCAACCGTACGCGGTTTTGTAGTTTCATGTGACATAAGTGAAGACAATTTTTCACCAATTTTCGACCGACCGCCAATTTTTTTTTTACAGTAGTGGGATAGACTACACCACCGCGAGGTGCGCGCACCTCGCGGCACTCAGGCGACCACGCACACCGTGAGCTTCTTAGTGTATTTACGACCGTACACAGTTTTGTAGTTTCCTGTGTCATAACTGAAGACACTTTTTCCCTAATTTTCGACCGACCGCCAATTCTTTTTTTTCAGTAGTGGGATAGACCACACCAACGTTAAAAAACCAATATGGCCGCCGGTCCAAAAAGGCCAAGTATCATTTGTATTGTAATCCCTACAATATGGGTATCAAATGAAAGGATTTTGAGTGTCTAATACAGCCACGTTAGAGACATTGCAAAAAATTCAAAATGGCCGCCGCTCTCAAAATGGCGGACCGCTTTTGT
This sequence comes from Scirpophaga incertulas, assembly GCA_036419045.1. Classification (NCBI taxonomy): domain Eukaryota; kingdom Metazoa; phylum Arthropoda; class Insecta; order Lepidoptera; family Crambidae; genus Scirpophaga; species Scirpophaga incertulas. The sequence goes on along the minus strand of CM071629.1, from coordinate 15,845,152 downwards.
TTTCCAACCCATGCTTCATGGGTATCAAATGAAAGGTCTTGACGAGTAGAACACGACGCCATAAGTGACGTTTCGAAAATTTCAATATGGCCGCCGATCTAACATGGCGACTGACATTTTTTTGCGATTTTAACTATATGGGTATCAATTGAAAGGATTTTAAGAGTAGAACGGAACCAAATGTGATTTATAGTAAAATGACAATTTCTTTTTTTTTTTTTACCTACCTCGATATGCTTAAGTGCCGCTTTGCAACTGTACAAGATTTTATTTGAAAACCGCAATAGTGAGCCGCGCCACCGCGAGGTGCGCGCACCTCGCGGCATTCACGCGACCACAAACACCGTGAGCTTCTTTGTGTATTTACAACCGCACAAACTTTTTTTTTCTTCTGACACAAGTGGAGACAATTTTTTATCAATTTTCGACCCACCGCCAATTTTTTTTTTCAGAGGTGGGATAGATCGCTCCACCGCGAGGCGCGTGCACCTCGCGGCACTCACGCGACCACACTTGCAGTGAGCTTCTTAGTGTGTTTACATCTGCACAGAGTTTTTTAGTTTTTTGCGACATAACTAGAGACAATTTTTTACTTTTTATTATTGACCGACGGCCAATTTTTTTTCAAGGTGGGGCAGACCACATCACCGCGAGGTGCGTGCACCTCGCGGCACTCACGCGACTACAATCGACGTGAGCTTCTTAGTGTATTTTAAACTGCACACGCTGTTTCAGTTTGTTTTGACTTAAATGGAGACAATTTTTCACCAATTTTCGACCGACTGCCAATTTTTTTTTTCAGTAGTGGGATAGACCACACCACCGCGAGGTGCGCGCACCTCGCGGCACTCAAGCGACCAGACTCACCGTGAGCTTCTTAGAGTTTTTGCAACCGTACACGGTTTTGTAGTTTCTTTTGACACAAATGGAGACAATTTTTACCAATTTTCGACCGACCGCCAATTTTTTTAACAGAAGTGGGATAGACCACTCCACCGGCAAGCAAGCGACGTCTACGTATTTTTTCAGTGCTATCGAAGCCTATTAGTGGCAACGTTAAAAACCAATATGGCCGCCGGTCCAGAAACGCCAAATAACATTTGAACAGTAATCCCTACAATATGAGTATCAAATGAAAGGGTTTTGCAAGTCTAATACAGCCACGTTAGAGACATTAAAAAAAATTAAAAATGGCCGCCGCTCTAAAAATAGCGGGCCGCTTTTGTTTTCCAACCCATGCTTAATGGGTATCAAATGAAAGGGTTTTAAGCGTCTAATACAGCCACGATAGAGACATTGAAAAAAAGTCAAAATGGCCGTCGCTCTCAAAATGGCGGACCGCATTTGTTTTCCAACCCAGGCTATATGGGTATCAAATGAAAGGGTTTTGAGTGTCTAATACAGCCACGTCAGAGACATTGAAAAAAATTCAAAATGGCCGCCGCTCTCAAAATGGCGGACCGCTTTTGTTTTCCAACCCATGCTTCATGGGTATCAAATGAAAGGCCTTGACGAGTAGAACACGACGACTTAAGTAATGTTTTGAAAATTTCAATATGGCCGCCGATCCAACATGGCGACTGACATTTTTTTGCGCTTTTCACTATATGGGTATCAAATGAAAGGGTTTTGCAAGTCTAATACAGCCGCGATAGAGACAATGAAAAAAATTCAAAATGGCCGCCGCTCTCAAAATGGCGGACCGCTTTTATTTTCCAACCCATGCTTCATGGGTATCAAATGAAAGGGTTTTGAGTGTCTAATACAGCCACGTTAGAGACATTGAAAAAAATTCAAAATGGCCGCCGCTCTCAAAATGGCGGACCGCTTTTGTTTTCCGACCTAAGCTTTATGGGTATTAAATGAAAGGCCTTGACAAGTAGAACACGACGACATAAGTGCTGTTTCTAAAATTTCAATATGGCCCCCGAACCAACATAGCGACTGACATTTTTTTGCGCTTTTCATTATATGGGTATCAAATGATGGCACTTTAAGAGTAGAACGGACCCAAATGTGCGGTAAAGTAAAATGACAATTTCTTTTTTTTTTTTTTACTTACGTCGATATGCTTTTGTGCCGCTTTGCAACTGTACAAGATTTTATTTGTAAAACGCATTGTGAGCAACGCCACCGCGAGGTGCGTGCACCTCGCGGCACTCACGCGACCACCAGCGCCATGAGTTTTTCAGTGTGTTTAAAACTGCATGCGGTTTTTCAATTTGTTTTGACTTAAATGGAGACAATTTTTCACTAATTTTCGACCGACCGCCAATTTTTCTTTTCAGTAGTAGGATAGACCACAACACCGCGAGGTGCGCGCACCTCGCGGCACTGAAGCGACCAGACTCACCGTGAGCTTCTTAGTGTTTTTGCAACCGTACACGGTTTCGTAGTTTCTTCTGACACAAATGGAGACAATTTTTCACCAATTTTTCCCGACGGCCAAATTTTTTTTCAGTAATGGGATAGACCACACCACCGCGAGGTGCGCGCACCTCGCGGCACTCAGGCGACCACCTGCGCCTTAAGCTTCTTAGTGTATTTACGACTGCACACGGTTTTGTAGTTTCTTCTGACACAAGTAGAGACAATTTTTCATCAATTTTCGACCGACCGCCAATTTTTTTTATCAGAGGTGGGATAGACTACTCCACCGCGAGGTGCGTGCACCTCGCGGCACTCATGCGACTACAATCGACGTGAGCTTCTTAGTGTATTGTGCAGTGCACACGCTTTTTCAGTTGGTTTTGACTTAAAGGAAGACAATTTTTCACCAATTTTCGACCGACCGCAATTTTTTTTTTCAGTAGTGGGATAGACCACACCACCGCGAGGTGCGCGCACCTCGCGGCACTCAGGCAACCACGCACACCGTAAGCTTCTTAGTGTTTTTGCAACCGTACGCGGTTTTGTAGTTCATGTGACATAAGTGAAGAGCAATTTTTCCCCAATTTTCGACTGACTACCAATATTTTTTTCATTGGTGGAATAGATCACACCACCGCGAGGTGCGCGCACCTCGCGGCACTCACGCGACCACATTTGCAGTGAGCTTCTTAGTGTGTTTACATCTGCACAGAGTTTTTTAGTTTTTTGCGACATAACTGGAGACAATTTTTTACTTTTTATTATTGACCTACTGCCAATTTTTTTTCAAGGCAGGGCAGACCACCTCACCGCGAGGTGCGCGCACCTCGCGGCAATCACGCGACCACGAACACCGTGAGCTTCTTAGCGTGTTTACGACCGTACACAGTTTTGTACTTTATTTAATTTTTGTGACAAAAAAGACGACATTTTCACACTAATTTTGACAGACCACCCTTTCTTTCAAAAAACAGTCAGGATGGACCACCCCACCGCGGGGTGCCTGCACCCCGCGGCAAGCAAGCGACGTCTAGTCTACATATATAGCTAGATAAATCTCTTTATTTCTACATTTAAATACACATGGATCTAACTTTAGATGTTCAAACCCTAACTTTTTAAGATAATTAGTTAATCTTATATTCCACATTAAAGGCGCCTGTTTCAAACCGTACAAACTTTTTATTAATTTACAAATCTTATTCTTTTCTGCTTTAAAACCCAATGGAATTTCCATGTATATATCCTCTTTTAGATCACCATATAAAAATGCTGTTTTAACATCAAACTGCTTAATTTTATATCCTTTCTTTCCAGCAATTGACAACAAAATTCTCACACTAGTAGTATTCACAACAGGACTATAAGTTTCTTTGTAATCTATATTATATTTTTGAAGAAAACCCCTAGCTACTAACCTAGCTTTATATCTACCACCTGGCTTTATATTAAAAATCCATTTACTAGTTATAATTTTCCTATTTTCCGCTTCAGACCTATCTACTAATCTCCAAATTTTAATTTTTTCTAATGAGTCTTTTTCCTCTTTAATAGCTTGTTTCCATTTCTCTTCTTCGTCGCTTTCTAATACCTCATTATAGGTTAAAAATGACATATCCAAATCATAATCCTCAAACTTTCTTGGTAAACATCTATTCCTCTTAGGTAAAATCCTCCTTTGTAAATTTTCCTCAAACTCGTTCATATCATTTTCATCATTATTATACATTTCTCTGTTTCCAACATTCCTGCCATCATCTATAATTTCATTATTTTCATTAATATTTCTACAGACACTATCATCTCTACCAACAGTTTCATTTTCAGTCAATAACTCATCATAACAATCTACAAAAACATCATTATTTTCAACACCATCGATACTTTCTTCATAATCTATTCTATTCTCAATACAAACTCTATCGTCATCAATAATATCTTCTTCATCTCCAATATTTCCTTCATCTATAATTCTTTCCTCACTTTCCACAAAAGTATTCCTCCTATACCTTGTTTCACTACTCTTCATTTCATCTGTATTCTCCATTCTAATTCTAACTTGTCCCCTCTCAAATTCAGCATTTCTTGTCAACGATTCTCTCATGAAATTATCATTCTTTTCTTGCTCTAAACAATCATGATCATCAAATAAATTCATCAAGTTCTTCCGTTTCGTTTGTTTCTTACACTGTTTTAAAAACATCTCAATCTTTTCCCTATCATCAATAAACCTAACATCTCTCGAATAATAAATCTTATAATTCACTGGATCCCATATCTTGTAACCATTATTCGTATATCCAACCAAGAATCCTTTATTACATCTAGAGTCTAATTTACCAATTTGATAATTCTTTTTAAAATATGCTAAAGATCCGAATATATTTAAATGTTGTAAATTTGGTATTCTGCCAAACCATAATTCCGCTGGAGTTTTATCATTAATAGTATTAAAAGTTCTATTTAATAAGTAAGCTGATACTAAAGCAGCTTCGCCCCACAATTCTTTCGGTAACATATTGTCAAGTAAGAGTGCTCTAGTTCTTTCCATGATTGAACGATTTAGTCGCTCTGCTTTGCCATTATGTTGCGGGCTATATGGTATGGAGTAATCGATAATAATTCCTTTATCCAAACAATAATTTTTAAAATGTTGACTAGTATATTCACCTCCGTTATCGCATCTGAATGTTTTAACTTTCCTACCAAAATGATTTTCTGCTAGATTAACATAATTTTTAATTTTTGAGACAGCCTCGCTTTTTGATTTCAGTAAATAAATTCTAGTGAAATGTGTATAATCGTCTAAAAATGTAATGAAATATTTGTATCCATCCCATGTTTTGATGTCAACTGGTCCACAAATATCACTATGTATAATTTCAAGTGGTGTTTTGGCTCTATACTTAATTGTATTAAACGGTTTCCTACATAATTTTGATTGAATGCAGACTTCGCAGTTTTCAATTTCTTTTCTAATGTTTTTATCGATTCCAAAGACTATATTTTTTGTTTTAAGAATTGAACTGTGACCAAGAGCTCGATGCCAAAAATTTACATTTTTTGTTAGATTCACGAAGTTTTTGACTGACCTTGTCATTTGTTGACTGTACCCCTCGACTCGAAGTTTTACAGAAAAAAAACAACGCTGTCCCGAGCAGCATTCAGCAAGCATCGTCCACTAAATGCAACAAAAACTTTACATGTCTTTCTGAAAAAATACATTTTACAATTATTTTGAACTAATTTAGATATTGATATCAAATTCTTCTTTAAATTTGGTACAAAATATACATTTTTAAATGTAATATTTTCATTTTTGCAGTAAATATCTCCAATCCTGTCTACTATATGCGTATTACCATCAGCTGTCATAATTTTATGATTACATTTGTCAAAATTTTTAAATAAATGAGAAGAATTTATTGTGTGACACGTGGCTCCAGAATCTAAAATAAATTTTATTTCTTTTTCTTTATTTAAATCTGCAATATTACTCACAGAATTATTTCCTCTGCTCAAACAAAATTTTATAAAATGCGTGTTATTCTTGCAATTTATACAAGAATATTTCTCTCTGCAATTTGAGTTTTTATGACCAAAACGGATGCATTTAAAGCATTAAATTTTCTTTTCAAAATTGTTTATTTTATTGCTACGAAATTTTGCTATATGTCCGGTTCTTCCACAACTATAACATTTTTTTATTGTAAGAAATGTATTTTCTCCAATTTTAAAATTTTCTGTCATGTCGACAATTTCATTTGTTTTATCATCGTATTTTGTTCTAATTTTTTATTTTCCAATAATATTCTGTTGATTAAGTTAGGTTACTGTCTTTTCTTCTTTTGCAGTTGATTCCCACGCTGTTCTCAAATTTAAATATTTTTCCGGAAGGCTACATAGAATTTTTGTTAATAATTGGTTATCCCTAATTTCATGTCCGAATGATCTAATTTTTGTAACTATCGTTTCTAATTTACTTATATCTTGCATAACATCGGAATTTAAAAATTTATAGTTGTAAAAATCTTCTAGTAAATTGCATAATTGTGTGTCTTCATTGCCTTTTTTTTTTTTTTTTGTTCCCCTGAGGAAAATGCATTAAATTGCATACCCCGGCTGTGACGAGCCGGGGTTATGTGGGGCTCTCCTCCCCAGAAGGGGGAGGCCTACCCACTAAAAACCTCAGGGATGGCCTTCCTCAGGCATGTAGGGAGCCCCCGGGAACAGCAAGCCACCTCCGGGAACCCCCAGCCTCCGCTCCCCTGCCTAGAGGGAGCCCTCCTCGGGGGAGGCTACTACCTCCCCGGTCTCCTCACCGACGACGCCCCCGGCCACGGAAGGGGCGTGGTTCATCCGGGTCGCCGTTAAAGCAGTCGCGACTTCCTCGCGCCCGCCGGCGACCCGCGGCGGCGCCGCAGCTGTGCTACCGAGCCCGGCGCCGCCTTCTTCGAGCGGGATCGGCCATCTCCCGACCCCGCTCGGCGGCCTCCTTCTGGAGCATCACTGCTTCACAGAAGGAGGCCACAGCCCTCCAACCTCCCTCGTCCGCCAGCATTGCCGCAATCAATGCCGGCGGAGACAGATCTCGCCCGATCTCTGCGACCAAGACTCGGCGCTCGGAGGCCCACGCGGGGCACTCCGCCAGCGTGTGCTGGGCCGAGTCGAGGTCGGATGCGCAGTGGTGACAATGTGTCGATCCCTCCCGTCCTATTCGACACAGATACTCACCGAAGCAGCCGTGCCCGGTGAGTATCTGAGTCAATCGGTAGGTGACCTCCTCCTTCCCGTGGAGCCAAGCTTCGAGGTGCGGGAGTACAGCACCGACGGCCCGCTGGCGCGCGCAGATCCGTAATTCGAGCTGCGCACGCCAGGCCGCCACAATCCGTCGATGCCACTCTCACTTAGGCACTTCGCGCGCGGGTTCCAGGGCGCTCCCCCCATCGCCCCCCCGGCCGACACGCCGCGACGCATACGTCGCCGCGTACATGTCGGCCAGGATGTCGAATGGGGAGGAGCGTCCCAGAACCGTCGCCGCCTCGTACGAGATTGTACGGTAGCCTCGTACGATCCGTATGGCCATTATCCGCTGCAGGCTCCGTAGCAGAGCTCTGCAGCGGGGGGGTGTCTTCATTGCCTAAGAATATTTTATCGAACTTTTCTATCATCTCCTTTGCAGTCTCGCAATTTATAACATGGTTGATATATTTTTCGCCAACAGAACATATACCTAATCATGTATTTGGCCTTAGCATCTTTTTTTATCGAAATCTTTGAAATTTTTATCATTTCCTTCTAACACACAATTCAAATCCTTTGTCCAATCCCCCGATAATAATAATTTTATTTTCTTTTTCCAAATGCCGTAATCTGATTCATTATTTAATTTTGAAAAATCCACATTTGCCAATTCATCACACATTTTGAAAATTTTAGGACTCTAGATTAAAATCGAAATTTATAGGTACTTACTGCATTTCTGCCTTAAACATCTAAATTACAATTTCGTCGAAGGGCCCATAACCTGTTGTAGGGGATCAAATTACCATACACATTTTAATCTTCAATATATATCTATTTAAATATACAAGATAAAAACTTAAACATAAAACATTACAAAAACCCTCGCACTACAATTTCAAATTCAACAATCAAAAACTCAATGCCAAACACATTTGCTTTTTTACAACCTACCAGAGACAAAATTTCAACCTCTTCAACACTACTAACTGGTGAAGTATTACGTCTTGAAAATAGTCTAACCGCAATCAATACCAAAATGGGTTGGACAATACAGGGCCCTGTGACGGGAGTTTTTAGCACTTTTGTAAGTAATATTTCTACATTACATTCACTGTCTAAAATTGACATTACTGATCTTTGGACGTTAGAATCCCTAGGCATAACAGATCCTTCCGAACAGCTTTCAAAATTACTGCCGTGGCGTGAAAGTATGCCACGCCCGAAACCTAATTACAATGCTGCTAGGAAACGCTTAATATCGACCACCGCTCGACTCGAGATATTAGGACGATTGATAAAATACGACGCTGTGTTTCAGGAATGGTTAAAACTTAACATTATTGAGTTAGCACCTGACCAGGAAGGTGTTGACAGCGGTATGTTTCTACCTCACCACGCTGTAATAAAAGAGACTAGTCAGACTACCAGGATTAGGCCGGTATTCGATGCGTCTGCAAAAGACGTCAATGGTGTTTCCCTAAATTCATGTCTAGAAAAGGGTACAAATCTTATTGAATTGATACCCAAATTATTAGTTGATTTTAGGAAGGAAGCAATAGGGATCACTGCTGATGTCGCTAAAGCTTTTTTGCAGATATCCTTGAATGCTGAAGATAGGGATTATCTTAATTTTTTGTGGTGGTCCGACATAAACAATGAAAATGGAAACATAGTAATTTTCCGCCATCGTAGAGTGGTATTTGGCGTAAAATCGAGTCCTTTTCATCTAGCAGCAACTGTAAATTATCATTTAGATCATAGTCCACCGCATTTGAATGAAACATCTAAAAAGCTTAAAAAATCGTTTTACGTTGATAATTGTGTGACAAGCGTAAGTGACGTTAGTGCCATGAACACATTTATTCGGGAAGCAAAGGAAGTTATGTTGCTTGGCCATTTTGATCTTCGTTGTTGGGTTACTGCGCCTGAACGAGTAGATGACCGAGCTAAGTCTATTTCTGTATTAGGCATTCTTTGGGACACATGTAAAGATACTCTAAGTTGTAATGTACACGTGAGCTTAGCATGTGGGGATTTCAAAATCACTAAACGTTCACTATTATCAGTCACACAAAAGATTTTTGATCCGATCGGTTTATGTTGTCCAGCTACTATAATACCTAAGATGCTACTACAGAAGGCTTGGACACAGACTGTAACATGGGATGAAGAGTTGCCCGGTTCTTTAAAGAAACAGTTTTTAGATTGGGCTCAAGACTTAAACCTTATATCAGAGATTCGAATTCCTAGAAGACTTACTAGAAATGACATATCGAATTGTATGCTATCGCTACATGTTTTCAGTGATGCAAGTCTTCACGCATATTCAACGTGCATTTTTCTGAGGTCGGAGTATCAAGATGAGGTTGATGTTAGGCTAGTTACAGCGAAATCGAGAGTAACTCCTGCTAAGGAGATTACTATGCCTCGCCAAGAATTAATAGCGGCCACACTAGGTACAAGATTGAGTATTTCTGTTATTGACTCTTTGAATATACCTCACTGTCAAGTTTACTACTGGACTGATTCCAGTGTAGTGTTATCATGGATACAGGGTGATGGAGATTGGAGCATATATTTGTCAGTAACAGAGTACGTGAGATAAATAGTCTCACTTCGAAAAAGGACTAGAGGCACGTACCTGGCGCTATGAATCCGGCAGACCTACCTTCACGAGGTATTAGTATTAGAGGTTTACTGGAAAGTCGCTGGTGGCTAGGTCCATCTTGGCTTTTGTTACCGTCCGAAGAATGGCCTAATAATTTTGAGTTTACTGTAGATATCACACAGGTGGATTTAGAACGTCGGAAAAGTTCAGTGAAGATGATGTTGGTACAAGACCTTACAGACTTTTTAGATAGACTTATTTATTTTTCTAGTTATACGAAAATTGTTAGAATGTTATGTTGGATAGTAAGATGGAAGTACAAAATATATAGAAATAATAATGAGCTTACCTGTGAGGAAATAGAAAATGCAGAAAAGTTTTTGTTTCCTATGATACAAGCGAAAAACATAAAGAAAATAGAAAAACTTCAACCATTTGAAGACATCGATGGCTTATTGCGCTTGAAAACAAAACTTGATCTTTCAAACGAAAGTTTTGATTTCGAGTCCCCAATAATTTTACTGGATACAGATATGCAGGAGATTCAAAGCTAAGGCGCAATGTACACCTATGGCTAGTTTACCAAGAGGACGAGTAGAAGGCAACACAGCATTTGAGATAACCGGTGTAGACTTAGCTGGACCGCTAATCTTAAGAACAGGGTCAAAATGCTGGATTGTACTGTATACGTGCGCTACGTATCGGGCGGTACACTTTGAAGTCACTGAGTACTTGTCAACTAACGATTTTATTTTAGCCTTCCGGCGATATATTGCTCGACGTGGAAGAGTCAAACAAAATATATAGTGACAATGGAACCAATTTTCATGGATTTAATACTTGCCTAAATTCTATTGATTGGGATTGCGTTATGAGTTTCTCGTCAGTAGCTCGCATCAAGTGGACGTTTATACCTCCCGGTGCTCCTTGGTGGGGAGGATAGAATGGTTGGAGTCCTAAAAGAAATGCTAAGGAGAGTATTAGGGCGTGCATCTCTGACGTTGATGGAATTGCAAACAGTTTTATGCGATTGTGAAGCGACCATCGATAGTCGACCTTTAACTTATATTAGCAATAGTATGGATGAGCTACGACCACTCACGCCGTCCATGTTTATTTAACCGATATCCGAAAATTCTGTTCCAGATATTGATATTATTGATGGTAGATCATTGAACGTCAGGGCAAGGTACTGTCAGAAGGTACGAGAAGATTTCAGACAGCGTTTTAGAAATGAGTATATAAGTAATCTGATTCATAGGGGAAAGCAATGTCACACGAGGCAAATTAAGGTTGGTGATGTTGTTTTGTTAGAGATAGAAAATAGTAAACGTACACAGTGGCCTCTTGCGTTGGTCACGGAAATTTATGTGGGTGCTGATGGCTGCAGTAGGGTGGAAAAGATCCGTACTGGGTCTGGCGATAGAGTGCGCCCTTTACAACGCTTGTTTCCACTCGAGGTTTGCTATGAGCAGCCAGAGGGTAGTGGACTTTTGACCACGGTTGACGAACTAAAAGGTGACAGTGACGTTGACAAGTATTTCGACTGACAAGCCGACTATCACTCGGACTGGTAGGACGGTTAAACTACCTACGAGACTAGGGGACTACATGACTGATTGACCTTCCGGTACTACATAACACTCACTCACGAACAAGTCTAAAATATGTATTTTTTCGTTCCCTTGAGCAAAATGCATTAAATTGAATATATGTATTTATAATTTTTTTTAAAGATATATTTTATAAAATCGGATGAATCAATAATTATCATTTGTTTGATTTTTTAAATCTTTTGCAATAAAGGATTAATTATCTTCATTATTTCATCAAAACTTGGCGTAGGTATACTGAATACTAGTACTCTTTTGGCTTTAGCATTGTAGTTGTTTTGGTTTCTGGCCTTTTTGAACTTAATATACAAAATTTTACACATAGATGCAGGTATTTCAACATTACCAATCATTCTTGTTAGTTATGGTTTTTCGTTTTGACATTGTCACTTGATTTGATGTATATAGCTGATTATTATAGGAATATGTTTAAACTGAAATAGTTATGTTTTCACAATAAAAAGAACATGTGCACAAACTGGATATTTCATTAATAGGTTATGGGCCGCATCACCCAAAATAAAAGTGCAAGAGAGATGAAAAAGGTAATAAATACATTTAATAATTAAACTATTATTGTTGGTCAAAAGAATATTCATCCTTAAAATGACTACCAGTTCGACGACAAATTATCCTCAGCTACAAGCTGATAATTATAATAATTGGTTATTTAGAGTACAATGTATCCTAGAGGAAAAAGGACTTCGTGAAATTTTAAACGATACGGAAACTGAAAAATCTGTATTTTTAAGTAAAGATGCAAAAGCAAAAAATATTGTAGTTCATTGTTTACCAGATAAATATTTAAACATTATTAAAGACTGTGCTACGGCACGTGAAATGCTAGATAGAATTAATGAGACATTTAACAGAAAAAGCGTTATAACTAAAATACACTATCGAAGGAAGTTACTTAATATTAAACATAGCAAAACGGAAAGATTAGAAGAATATTTTTCGAGGTTTGATGATATAGTTAGAGAACTGGAGTGCGCTGATGAGAAGATAAGCGAAATAGATAAAATATGCTATTTATTGATTGGATTGAGTGATAAATATAATAATGTAATAACGGCGATCGAAACATTAAGTCACGAATATATTAAACTAGAATTCGTGAAGTCGAGACTATTAGACGAGGAGTTGAAAATGACTATGGCAAATTCAAATGATAATTTCACGTCAAATGATACAGCTTTTATTACATGCTATCGGTGTAATAAGTACGGTCATATAGCATCTCAGTGCAGAGGCAGAGGTCGTGGCAAATATCGTGGACGCTGGACGAATCAGCGCGGTAGAGGACAGCAAGAACACGAAAGGAATCGGAATTCATCAGCAGCTAATATAGCTTTCAGCTTCATAACATCTACAGAATATTGTAACACATCTTACAAAGTCGGTGAGATACAATGGATTATAGATTCAGGTTGCACAGATCATTTAATTCAAGAGAATTGTAAACATTATATGTTTAACATCCAAGATTTAGAAAAAGAGGTAAAAATTCATATTGCTAATGGAGATTTTCTTGTAGCTAAAAAGGTAGGTGAAATTAAATTGCTAGTAAATGGCCACATTTTAGCTTTTAAAGCATTACTTGTAGAAAACTTGAAATTCAATTTATTATCTGTCAACAAAATTTTAGAAAATGGTTATACAATTAATTTTAATAAAGATAAAGTTTATATAAATGATAAGAGATCACGTAAATTTTTAGTCGGTCACAAACAGGGTAAATTGTTTACTATCATTACAGAACTTGCTCTTACTGCAAATAGAAACTCTGACTATCTATGGCATAGGCGCTTAGGGCACCTGAATCGTCGTGGGCTGAAAATACTTAAACTTCCAATAAATAATGACGTGTGTAGTCCATGCATGCAAGGTAAAGCTACCAGATTGCCTTTTGTTTCAGTAGCAAAACCCAGATCACAAGCAATAGGTGAATTAATTCATACTGATGTAGCCGGACCAGTAAATATTCCAGGAATATTTGGACATCTTTATTACCAAGTAGTAATCGATGATTATTCTCATTTTTTAAATGTATTTTTACTCAAACATAAAGGTGAGGCCACAAACAATTTGATAGAATATATAAATAAAATCGAAACGCAATATGGAGTCACAGTGAAGAAGATAAGGTGTGACAACGGCAAGGAATTCAGAAATAATTTTTTGGAAAATTTTTGCAAGAATAAAGGTATTGATATTCAATATACTCAACCATATTCACCTCAGCAGAACGGAGTCTCTGAACGTATGAATCGGACGTTATATGACAAAGCTAGAACTCAAATGGTAGAGTCATGTTTACCTGAACATTTATGGAGTGAGGCAATAATGGCGTCAGCATATCAAATAAATAGATGCCCTTCATCAGCTATAAATTTCAGAACACCAGCCGAAATATTTTTAGGTAATAATGATCTCAGTAGGCTACGTGCATTTGGAAGTAAAGCTTGGGCTGTGATTCTTCCTAGAAGATCGAAATTTGAACATAGAAGCCGTGAGTTACGAATGGTAGGCTATTCAAATAATGGATATCGTTTATGGGATCCAACAAATGATGAAATAATAGAATCGCGTGATGTTAGATTTGATGAAAACGATGTAATATTTAAACAAAATAAAGGCAGTACTATTAATGAAATAGTATACTCTGAAGAAGAAAAAGAAATAGAACAATCAAGCAAGGAAGAAACTATAGATGAATGTAAGAGTGAACAGAAAAAAGATGAAGAGATAACTGAAGAAAGATTTACAGAAAACGAAACAGAAACCGAGCAAACAAAGAAAACTAGATCAGGCAGAAACTGTAAAATTCCGACATATCTTCAAGATTACCAATGTGAAGATGTAATAAATGAATTTGAACTTAATATTGCATATTGTTTATTGACAGACCCTCAGACATATGAAGAAGCTATTGAGAAAGGAAAAGAATGGCAAGATGCAATCAATAGTGAACTAAACTCTCTGAAGCTATTAGAAACGTGGGAAGAAGCAATGTTACCTAAAGGGAAAAAAGCAATTGACACCAAGTGGGTTTTTCGAACTAAGCAAGGAGGAAAGAAAAAGGCTAGACTAGTTGCCAAAGGTTTCCAGACAGAAAATAGATACAACGTATATTCTCCTGTAGCAAGATTATCTACTCTAAGAATGATGTTTTGTTTAGCAGTACAAGAAAATTTTCCTATGAAACAACTTGACGTTCCTACAGCATTTTTAAATGGATATTTAACGGAAGAAGTCTATATAAAACCACCAAAAGGGGTAAATGTTAATTCCGGTAAAGTTTTAAAATTAAAACGGTCGTTATATGGGATTAAAGAGGCACCAAAATGTTGGAACAAAAGGTTTCACGACTTTATAATCTCTCAAAATTTTAAAAGTTCTAAATATGATTTTTGTTTATATACTAGTTTAAAAACATGGATATTAATATGGGTTGATGATATTATTGTAATGGGGGATTATGAACCAATAATAAATGAATTGCGAAATGAATTTAAAGTTAAGGAAATGGGAGATATCAGTGAGTATTTGGGAATGGAAATATCAAGGGAAGAAGGAAAATTGGCAATAAAACAAGAAAAATTAATAAAGAAAGTATTGTCTAGATTTGGCATGGAAGATTGTAAGGGCGCGTTGACACCTATGGATACTAATATAAATCCTGAAGATGAAGAAATAATAAATGATGTGCCTTACAGAGAGCTAATTGGATGTCTTACGTATATTTCAACTTCATCTTGTCCAGATTTAACGTTTGCAGTATCCTTTCTAAGCAAATACTTAGACAAACCTACAAGGTCACTATGGATAGCAGCTAAGCGTGTACTACGCTATTTAAAATCTACAGCCAGTAAAGGGTTGGTATACACGAGAGCTACAGATTGTAAAAATAAACTTGTAGCGTATAGTGACGCAGATTGGGCAACAGACAAAATTGATAGAAAAAGTGTGAGCGGATGTGCTGTATTCTATTCAGGTAATTTAATTTCTTGGTTTACAAAAAAGCAGAATACCGTTTCGTTGTCATCTGCAGAAGCAGAGTATGTAGCCGCAGCGACGACAACAGCGGAGATTATTTATCTACAAGGTATTTTGGGGACATTCAAATGTACCGATGTTCAAACCTATTTGCTTATAGATAGTCAAAGTGCGATTAGAATGATAGAATGTAATGAAAATAGTAAACGTACTAAGCATATCGATATAAAATATCACTACGTCAAAGATGCTTTTGATAACAAGAAATTTAGTATGTCTTATGTTGCTACTAATGATAATGAATAATGAATAATGAATAATAATTTATTTAATAATTATAAAGTTCACAAATTGATATAAAACGGTAATAACTGCTTTAGTCAAAGACTGTGTCGCAGTCAATTACGCCCACCTCGAACAACCTCTTAACAAGAAAACTTATATAAACTAATAAATTTTAAGTTTATTATGTGTTGGTGTGTGTGTGTATGTGTGTGTGTGTTTGGGTGGTGTGTATGTGGATGTGTGTGTGTGTATGTTTATATGTTTAATTTATTTATTTAATAAGGACTCAACATCATCATAATCCAGATCGAGTAGCCATTTCTTCAGTGCATGTTTACAGTCATTGAGGGACAATTTATATATATGTAATTTGGGATTAATTTAATAATGTCGCAGATGTATTTACGAAACCTCTCAATTCCGTGAAGCATGCATACTTTGTTAGAAAGCTAAAAATTGAATAAAGAATTATTATATTGATATATATAGGATGTAATAAAAATAATAATAATGAAGATAAGAAAGTAGTAATAATTTTGTGATTAAAGATGTTATAATATATTTGAGAGGAGGCTTTGTTAAGTACTTTATATAAATAATAATATTATTAGCAATCTTAAATTGTTTGTAATTTAACATTGAGAGGAGGTGTTAGTTATGGTTTTTCGTTTTGACATTGTCACTTGATTTGATGTATATAGCTGATTATTATAGGAATATGTTTAAACTGAAATAGTTATGTTTTCACAATAAAAAGAACATGTGCACAAACTGGATATTTCATTAATAATTCTGTCTAGTTTATTTGGTGTTTTTAAAGTATACCTAAATGATTTGTTTCTTTAATCTACAGTAATATTATAAAGAGAAAACGATATTATCTTCAATTTCACTAGCTTGAATTTATGCTCTATATGTGAAGTATCAAATCAAACAAATTTTATTTTCATATTGAAGGTTTTTAAAAATTTCCTAATCATCAACAGATCTAAAACATTGGAGGAAATCATTCAATATGAAAAATGGACCAAGGTGAAAACAGATTTAGATGATTTTGCTAAGGATTCTATTAGAATGCTTTTAGAATTCTATGCTGACAACCCAACATAGGAACACTACACGTCGATACTTTACATAATAAAATACACAATATACAAAAATATATGAAAATAAGCGGTACTCATAAGCAGTACCGCTTATTATCATATATTTTTATAAGATGACTAGTAACAATCATTAATAATAGTAAGAAATGATTTAATAATTGTTATGCAACAATGTTGCCACTACATTTTAATATGCATACAATTTAAAAAATATAATCTACTTATTATTTTGAATTTTAAACTTACTTCATTTGATAAAAATTTTGATACTGGTAGCTTGGACAAATAATTAGAAACGAATACGTTCTTATTTTGAATTAAAAAGAAATAAATTCCTTTCTTCGCTTGTTTATGATTTAAATCGTGTTATGGCGGCATTTTAACATCAACTTCAGTTTCGGGACGGTCAATTTTGTTTAAAATGGGAAAAAAAATGTGATGCGTCATCTCTTGTTAATTTGCATTTGAAACGACAGTGGACTTACAAAAGAATCGCTGACCACTTAGAATGCTCCGTAAAGAAGGTATTAAATGCTATTAAACATAACAAAAGATATGGAACTATGGAAAACAAAATCAGAAAGCCACGTATAAGGAAAACATCCCGGGAAGATATGCATATTGTACGTCTTGCTAAGCAAGACCCGTTTAAAGGATCCATTGAAATTACAAATGAGGTGTTTTCTCCAAATGACCCCAGAAACGTATCATCAAGACTAATATGCAGGCGATTAGTTGAAGCGAAACTGTTTAGGAGAGTTTCCCGAAAGGTCTTCTTACCAAGCAACACAGAGAGAAGAGATTATTGTTTGCAAAGAAGTACTGCAAGTGGACAGTACATGAATGGAAAAAAGTTTTCTCAGATATAGATCAGATATTCTCAGATGAAACTAAAATAAATATGGTGAATTTCGATGGTAAACACTACGATAGACGTCCATTAAACCATGCTTTTAATAATATGTACACAAGAAAAATGGTTAAGCACGGCGGTGGAAACATTAAAGTATGCGGATGTTTTTCCGGGTACGGAGTTGAACTCGTTCGAAAAATTGAGTGTGTCATGGATTAGTTGTCCATTACTGAAGATTCTATGAATATGAATAAGTTCTTTTATATGCAACAAAGTGCTTAATTTTTTTAAAGTTAAGTGATCAATTTTTAGGTTTTTTAATAAATTTTAGATCAAACGACATATTTTATCCCATTTCATGAGTATTCATTATATAAATATTAATAAGAATTCTATCAAACAATCTATATATATATCTATTATATTGTTTATAGATTTTACAATATATTGATACAAAACTTTTTTCCTAATTTATAAAAGGTATCGTTTTGTCGTCGACTTGATAACGACGCACCGCTAGTGGTCAAATGCTAGACAGCGGCTTATTTCGGACCACGTTTGTTCTTTGTCGTATGATACGTAGTATTCTAATTAGTCTGTGGTCGTATGTTATCTATGCCTGCGTTAATGTCAATTTAAATGACATTAGGTATTTTCTTTTACAGAAAATTATTGTTCTTTTCGTTTAACGTTGCAGCCGGTTAGTGTTATAAATCTGTGATAATCTTTGTTTTACATTATTGCGGTATAATATAGACAATACATTTTCTATGAGCAAAAGATTATTATTAATCATGTATTAATATTTTTTAGGAAAGTAGGTTTAATCATGGGGAAGGGTAATAATATGATACCTAATGGTCATTTTCACAAAGATTGGCAACGATTTGTGAAAACTTGGTTTAATCAACCGGCTAGGAGACATCGCCGAAAACAAAACAGAATCAAAAAGGCAAAAGCTGTTGCTCCTCGTCCTGCAGCTGGTCCATTACGTCCTGTGGTCCGTTGTCCCACGGTGCGTTATCATACTAAAGTTCGAGCTGGACGTGGTTTCACGCTGCGTGAAATCCGAGTAAGTAAATTATTTGCAAACATGTTATTTTTATTCATCTAGTTTTATGTGCAATAAATATACACGTCAAGTGGCACTAATTTAAAATTTACAATCTTTCTTTTACAAAAACTTTACAATCTATACAAAATAAGTGATCCCGTGTCAGATTGTTTACTTGTATAGTATAAAACCTTGTAGGAAATGGAAAAAGCATTATTTGAAACTTCAATTATAAGAAAAATAGTGACTATATTGTGCAAAATGCAGTTTTATTGGTATGATAGAAAAGTATGTAACTTAGTTAAGCTATAATAGATACATGTTGTGACCATGAAAGTGAGAGCCAAACATGCTCTATGCCCCAAGCGGTTGAGATGCTAAAAACATTCTTAATTATTCAATCCTCTAGTGGCATTTGACTCATTAGTAATATAGGTATCTAGTTTTATAATATAGATTAACTTATTTTTATTTATGATAGGTTTAATATTAATAATATAATGTACATGATTATTTAGTAAACAGCAAATTGGTGTTCTATCATCTCATTTGATAACCAATTATATATGCTAGAAGTATAAAATTAAGGAAACAAACTAGAGAAATATCTCATCAATTAATAAATGAAACCAAACAATACCAAATTTAAGGCTTTGACTGTATAGGTACAGAAAAGATTTTAGAATTTTATTTTTTAATAATAAACAAATTGACAATACTATTTATTAAATGACTTACTTATTGATTTACTACTTATTTAAATGGATGATGAAGAAGAAGACACTTTAATATATGCATCCGACTCATCACTGAATTTAATAAACAGGAGTTACTCTGACCTAGGTGAAGATCAATCTGAAATAATAAATCAGCTTCAACATACTGACATATTTATAGCTAAAGTTTATAACACAAATATTTAAATGTAAATAATAGCATTGAATTGTTTATTTTGTTGTTCCCTTAATGTACTTTTTTTAGTTTAAATCACTCATAAATTTGACCATGTATCAATTGTATGTAGAAAAATTTGTTCTCATAGAGACAGTAATGACTAGAGATCGGATAATCGGATGCATATTTACCTAAAGTTAGTTTAAGACAAAGTATGGAAATGGCTTTTTATTGTTTTGTTAAATAAAAATCCCGGGTTTGCGGAATTGGATAGCCGGATGTTTGTTTATTTCCCTAATTTATTTATTTATTTATTTATTTAATAAATAAATAATTTAGTTTTTGACAAAGTATGGAACTGTCTTTTTATATATATTCTTTATTGCACAAAAGACATTAAAGTAAAAAAAAATATGCAGTGATTGGATGTGTACATGGGTGGGCTTATCCAATTTTATTTCCATAAATAAAAATCCCGGAATTCCGGTACTAAACTTCATGTAAATACGTATGCATAGTTGTATAAATGAACCCGGAGTCTCGGTCTTTTGAAAATAAATACCACGTGCTAATTTAGTAATTTTCAAACAATATCACTACGTTAAATTTAGTAATTTTCAAACTCAAAGTAACCAAGACAGGAGATGCCATTGTCTAACATTCCCCTCTGCCAAAGCATAAGACTCGGAATCTTGTACGTTATATAAAACTAGTTTAGCTGCCTTATGGGCTGTCACACAACATTGTGCATGTCGCGGCGAACAGAGATCCCACTAAAATGCCTACTTGTGCTGTTTTTTCGTGTAAAAAGAAGTCTAACACGTCAAGTATGCAAAAAGATGGTGTCACCTTTCATTTGCAAGTATTATTTTTAAGATTTATTGATTATTTAATTCATAATTTCATGTTTTACAATTCTGCAAATTCAAATTTAACGTCATATAGTCTCGTGAGGAGTGCGGTCTGACGTCATTATAGTCTCGTGGGGAGTGCGTTAGCTAGGGTTGAACATTATCATATTTCAATTAATTATGACATTTGACATATAAAATTTGTATAGTTCATATAACAATTTTCTAATCTGGTAGGTATTAATTTAATCAGTAACAGCATCATTTGGTACTCTGCTGTCTTAAATTGCCGATGCCTTGTTACAATAATACACAATTTTACTATTTTTTGATACTTTAACAGTTCTATACATAACGATGTACTAGCAATTATACCATTTAAATTAAATATTTTTATAAGTATTTATATAGGTGCATTATTTAAAACAATCAATAATATAAAAATGAACTAAACTCAAACTTCCCTTCAAATCAAGTATAGATGATAAATCAAGTAGCACGCTGCTGTTATTCTATCGAGACATACACTTTTTGTACAATACCAAATGGTGAAGGTGCCTTGATAGAATAACATTTAAGTAACACGTTTAGTTTCTATTAGCGGTTTCTATATATAGAAATCAAAAAGATGTATGAGGAGGACATTTGCAATAGTTTTTTTTATCTATCGCGAATTACTCAATCTGTCACTGTTAATCTCATTGTATGTTATTTTTGTTTATAAAAATAGCAGTAATAAAATAGTAACACTTTGTGAGTGTAATTTTGTTAAAGGAAATATAAGAGCCATGCTTAAAAGGTAAGCATCTGTAAACTAGCGCCAACATCATCTTAAAAATTTTAGTTAAAAAATATTATCTTTTTTAATCAGCAGCCCTAATTGATTTTCACACTTGAAATAGGGATGCAACTATATCGATATTTTGGTTTTACGAGTAAATAGGAATGAATGAATGAATGGAATAATTGACATTAATTAAAAATATTATGCTTAAATCTTATTGAATAATAAAATATAATTGACAAACAAAGTAAGTAAACAGAAAATAAGTACGCTTTAATTAATATTGTTTAATAATGACGTCTCGGATTATAATACACTAAAAGGTGCAGTCGAAAAATTACCTAATGATGTAATATTAATTACATCAGTGACCGGAGTATGGGGGTTCACAAAATATTATAACCCAATATAAATCTGCAAAAAAAATTACTCAAAATTATTGCTAACATATTAAGGATAAAAATCAAAAAATTTCGTTTAAGAGATATTGTTGATTGTTAAAGTATTTTTAAGATCCCTATCTGATATTTAGTTGTATTTAATACGATTAAACTAATTTAATTATTATAATGACATACATGGGAATAATAGAACTAACTGTCAATCCCGTGTCAAAAAACTCAATTATTTTTATAGTGTGTATCAAAACGTGTTTTTCAATAAAATATTTCTTTTAGAAAACGCATTTTTAATGTTATTATAACAATGTCGGTGTTGCAGTATCTAATTTTGATGTAAAAATATAATTTTTGTTGTATCCGCAACTTGGTGTCAATAAAACTTATTTTATTTTCCGGTTTAATAGGACTTCTGTAGCTTCTCATGCAACAAAATTCGTATTTTTACCTTAATATCCTACCAAATAACAAATATGCAGTTAAAAAGACACAAAAATTAGGTAAAATTATTAGATGTTATAATTTACTATAATAAACTACTGAGTATAAGTTTGCATTTTATTAACCTTCGATATCTGTCAATTTTATATTGACTACATACTAAATGTCGAAGCATGATATTTTAATTATGTTGAAATATTAACGCCAAGTTAACATTCATTCATTGAACGAAAGCGATTTATCGATATCATTCTTTTGGGTGATGTCTCGTTACTTCCCACACTTTTACATTTTTGTGTTCGAATAGAACGTCAACCTACTTTTTTAAGGTTTGTTTGCGTGAATTTCAAAATTGTGTGTCATGTGTCCATGTGTGCATTTGTAAAAACGTTAAAATTTTCTGTTTATGTGTGCTGGTTTAGAGTGTAGTAGTAACCTCGCCCCCCGCAAGATATGACAGAAAAATTTGTTCGAGAAATTTGACTGATGCCTGCTCCAGTTTGAGTTTTCAAACAATATCACTACATTAATTTACTTACAAAAATTAACTTTAGGTAAATATGCATCCGATTATCCGATCTGTAGTAATGACAGTAAAACTATTACTAAACCAATAATTTAAAAATTAATAATTGTCAAATTTGCAACACTTTGTTTACTGTATTTTGATGTGATCAGTCACCATTACTCCTAATAATTACTTAACATTATTTCTTTCAAAATAATAGTGTGAAATTAGTATATATGATAATATGTACATAGTAGTTTGTGAATTATTATTTAATATAATAATTATTTTTAGTACATAAAACTAAAACTTGCTTTCCAGCATTTCTTTTCGGTAATATAACTTGTCTCTGTGTAAACTGATTGAATCTTGTAACACTATATATATGAATAATTTTTTTTTATAAATAGATACATTCATCCCTTCATAGCGTCCAATTTATAGCATAGCAAAAGTAAGTAAGCGTAGTCTAGTTTTAATTTTTAACTATATTTTTATGCATCAAAGAATGAACAATACAAGTATTTACAGATTACAGATTGATGTTGTACAAATGCTGATTCAATTTAGGAAAAATAAAAAAAACCCAGTCTGTTTATTGTTATGTACTGTAACTATATTTTTTTTTTAGGCTGCTGGTCTAAATCCTTCTTTTGCACGAACAATTGGCATTTCCGTGGATCCAAGACGACGCAATAAATCTGTTGAATCCTTGCAAACTAATGTTCAAAGACTTAAAGAGTACCGTGCCCGTCTAATTCTTTTCCCGAAGGGCAAGAAGGTATGTATGGTTTTTTTTTTGTATGTAAAAAAAAAAGTCTGATACGTGTAAATGTATAGAAAATATACACATTGACTCATCTAGGTGGGTCAGTATTGACTACTTTGGAACATAAAACACCAAGATCTGTTCTAAGGAAACATGTCATGTAGTAGCAAGAAAAGCTGCAATTGTTAAAAAACCTTGTTTGGTTAGACTCTAACCAGGGACAATACTATATAGGTTATATATCACAAATTTTTACTAGTAATCATAATGATTAATTTATTATTGTGATATAACTACCTACCTAATTAACAGTGGGACTACTCACTGTCAAAATTGTTGATATGTTGCGACAATTCTACTTATTTGTTTCCACTTTCACTAGATAGGTGACAGTGTAAAGCAATTTAAAAGAAGAACAATTTTCTTGACAATTTGTGAGAAAACTTGTTGCCTATGTAATAAATATTTCTTACACTGGCACCAATTAACCTAGTCTAAAGTATGTCAGGCTTGTGTTATAGGATTTGAGTAATGAATACATTTAATGATACAAAGAAAAATATTTTTTGTTAGAAATACACGCATTCACAAAATCATTTGTACATCCACCACCAGTTTTCCGAGCTGTAGGCAAATCACTTGGCCACGGTGGTAAATAAAAAGATAAATATTAAGTATATATTATTCAAATATAAGCTGAGTGAGCAGTGATGAACCATATAATTGTGAGTGTGTTGTATTCCATTCATTATTAACTTTTATGGATAGCGTCTTAAAATAAAAATAATAAAAATATTTTTTACACTCGCACCAATTTGTCTAGCTCAAAACATAGATAAATTAAGATTGCTAACTCCATGTTATTAGTTTATGTAAACCTTATATTTGTTACTGTCCTTTAATTCTAATGGTTATATTTAGATAGACTTCTAAACTAACAAATTCAGTCTAGTCCATTAGTTTAGCAACATTCATCCAATTAATATAGAAGGGAACAAACAAAAATGCATTAAAAATTAATAATCTAGATGGGGGGCCCATTATATTGAAATACATCTCTATAAAAAAAACAGACTCACCACATTTTTTGTAGCTTTGTTGTAGCATGGATGAATAAAAGATAACACTGCTTAATCCTTATAAATTTGTTTTTAAAAAGTCATAAGTAGTAGATAGCGGTGCTTGTATCGCTGAAAAATGATTTAACTAATAGTTAAAAATATTAGGTCCTTACATATGAAATTGGTGTTATGTACAGAAGGGTATTATTTTTTATAAAGTATATTTAATTTATAGTAGTATGCACCATTGTTATCTATGCACTTTTGCTATCTCATAGGTAGTTCATGATCCCTTTAATAAAAAGAACAATGGGAGGTAATTAACTCTTTGAAGGCAGTTTGGACTGCCGCATGCATCCCTGTAGAATTTTTTTCCTTATAAGAAGTTGTTTTAATTTTGGAAACAATGGCAAATTGTTAGAGTAAGGTTTTCAGGGAGTATGGTGGATGTCGCAGACATTCCAATTGTAGCTCATATAACCGAGTGGTTGTGTATTGTGCAGTGTGTGATTTTGCGTTGTGAAGCAGCAGTGGCCTCGAGTTATTGACCAATCTCGGTTGTTTAGCAGCTAGTTCCTCCTTCATAGTTTGCAGTTGCTATATCTGCTGTAATGGTTTGGCCACATTTTGGAAAGCTGTAGTGAACGACATAGGCACTAGTCCACCAAACACTCACAAGTAACTTTTTATGAGTCAATTGTCGTTTAGGGCAGGTTTGACTGGGTAGAGATGTGTCAATCTTTACAGAAACGACTCAGAGAGTCGTTTCTTTCAAGTGATTCACTGATTCGAATGTAACAGCGCTTCAAATGAATCATTCGTTCTATTGGCACGCAGCGTTCGCACAATTCAGATAAGTAAATAGTTCAGAGTCGGAGCGCTTCGGATCACGTCGCTCAATTGTATCTCGGTTTACTTGTTGATACTCGATTTCAATGCATCAATATCAATATTTATATCAGTATATTTGTATCATATATCAGAATATTTTTATCAGTGACTCTGAACCGATTTAATCGGTTCGGACTTAACACGATACAAATGATGCAATTGAAGCACTTTACTGATTCGAATCTTTGTACTGTTCTGGACACAAATGAACCAATCTCAACAAAGATACGTTTTTTCAATCATTAGTCTACAGGATTCAGACATTCCGATTATCGTAGTGTCCATTTCATTACGTACAGTATCGATTCATTATTTGTTCATCAGTTGAACAAAGTAACAGCAGTCGATTCGTGTTTGCAAGTTCGATTCACTCAATTCATGAGGTACCCATCGTTCAAGTTTTTTTTTCGGTTTTTTCAAGTTGATTAATAGTTTTGTCACTTACCTCAAAGCCTGCAGTGCTACAGTATCTCTGAAGTGTTTTGTGATGTATACGCTTTCACATAGCCTTTATTCGTTATTTTCCACTTTGTTCTCCGGTTGGCCTCGGGGTTGGTAATGAACGTCGAAATTTCCAGGACGAAAATGTTTAAACCAGAGGTTTCCTTTGTCATGTTTTTCGGTTTTGGGTAGACCCCTACTTACCTGTTATTGAATGCCTACATCCTACAATTTAAAAAAACATAATAACTAAAATAAAAACTAAACATAAAATAACTTTTTTACTTCATAGGTACTTTTATAAATAATGTATATGTTATATATTAGATATATTAGAAGATAGTATAATGGAAATAAATAGCTACTATCAATATTAGTTGAGATCCATTATCATGGAGCCCCATGGAGATCATTTCATAGCCCCTCAAACTTTTTTCTCTGACGTAGACGTTTTTTCACTGGTTATTATAGACCCATAGGAGTAGATATAGACCATTTTGAGAATCACCATTTTAAACCAAAAACGTAGCGTGCTTTCATTTGCGACACCAGTGCCCGTACACATAATTAATCCTTCGAGCTGTTTCTGCAGCACTGGTGCCACAGTAGAACCAATACATATTTATATTTCATGTTTTCCATTGTGTGGTAATAAGCGATACCAAAGAAAATAATAATAAGGAGAAATAAACAAATGAATGACTGTTTTCAAAACTATACATAAATATACCAGCTAAATGAATATGTATATAAATTTGAATTTGGAATTCTTAAAGCGGAGATATTTCAGATCAAAGTGGTCAGTACGACAAAACGAATTTCATATGTAAGGACCTAATATTAGTTTAAATTTACGAAATACGGCATGTTTTTATGTATAAAATTAATTTTAATATTTTTTGATATTGCAAATTCAATATGTAAATTATATTTTGAATGAGTGAACAAATAATTAGAAAGCAAATGTATTTATCATAGAAAATGACTAATAAATTTGTTTTTCGTAAGATTTGTGTCAAGAAAAGTACGTAATTAAGAGCGTTTACGTCTCGCGCAGGATGTCAAATTTGGGTATTTTAATACACTTTACTCACATGGACAAGCGAAAGTGTGCGCGTGGGGGCGTTCTCGCGCGCTATAGTCAAACCTATCCATTTTGATCTTTCAACTTTTTAATTGATCTTTGATCTTTCAACTTTTTATTTTTAATTTAATTGAACACAGACGACAAAATTACGAGTGCTTGAAATAAATACTCAATAATATATTGCGTGTAAACAACATTGTGCATTAATAGTACATAACGATATTAGTGCGTAATGATTGTTATAAATGTTATATATAACCAATACGCGCGCATATCGTACGAAGTTGTTTAACACATTTCCGAGGAAACAAAAAATAATTATTAGTTAAATTAGTAGCACGTACTCCTCAGCGGCATTGACCTAGATTTTCGTGGGTCCACAATTTCTGGTAGCAGACATTTATTATAATAATTTATAATTCTGGTTTCCATTTGGTTTTGCCAAAAGTCATCGTCACGAGTGATTTTTTCAATAGGAAATTCTATGCCAGTCCAAACTGCAAACAAACAAAAATTCTTTTTGGCTATATGCAATTGTCCTTGGATTTGATAAAACCACTCGTGACGACGGTTGATAGTTCCGTCAGAGTTCCAGAATTTAATTTTCTTCTCTTTAACAACATCTTCAGCATTCATTCCAAACGCTGAAATTGGACATTTAATTTCTATAATTCCTTCTTCAAAAATTCCATCTGGTGAAGCTCCGAGAAAGAAGAATTTCATCAATGAATAGGCCACATTTCTGAATGATTATGTTTTGTTGGTTCTCAAGTTGCCTGATTGCAATCACCTCATTATTTTTGCATGCTTAATACTTTTGATATTATCCAGCGAATAAGACCACATGTGACTTCTCACTAATGGGGCAGAGCTTATGTTTTGTCTCCTTTTGCATACTTTCCCGAACGATGATGCCGTTACAAGACATCTACGTAACTCCAGCCAAAGAGCACTTTCTGCTTGAAGTATAGTGCTTCTCTCCACCTCTTCCCTATTGTTGACCTTAAATACAAAAAATAACATTTTAGTTACTATATTTAAATTTTCATAGAGAACTGTGTGTTCAGTGAAATTCAAGCATTCACCCTGTTCCTGAAGATTTTGGAGAAAAAGATTCATGGCGATGTTATAATCATCTGCAGACATATCCGATCTTTGACATTCCTGGCCGTAATGCGTTTTCTCATTTTCAAAATTAAGTCTTCTCCTAGGACGACGAAAGGTGTTTCCTTTTTGTTCTCTTTTGAGACGGGCCATTTTCTGCGTTTTCGTTTCTTATTTATAAATGATAAAAATAATTACTAAATAAAAGTAGTTACTAAAAAGTGTTATCGAACATTAATAATAAAATATTTTACTTACCAAAGTATCAAGAATGTTCGATCGCACTACAAACGCAGAGATTTAGAACTTTGTGCAACAAAGTCTGTGTGGTGAAGTGCGGTCGCAGTCCTTGAAAATTACGTACGACAAAGATCAACGCAGGTCATACATAGCATCGAGCGACACGTCCACGCTCTGGAAAGGCTCGCGTCGGTCTGATTTGAATTCGTTTGCGCGCAGCGTTTTCTAGTAGATTTCAAATATTCATAGAAAATTAATTACACTAAATTATTCAACATTTCAAAGTGAATATTTAAAAGAAGACTTCATAATATAATGACTTTTTAAAAAAATGAAGAAATATGGGTGACATAGTCATTTGAATTTCTGGTTATATTCCATCTTTAGAATTTTAATTTCTTAATGTTAAATCACTAAATCGGAAAATGTTTTTAACTAACTTATTTGTTAACAATCTTTATTATTGAACACAAATTTTTGCTAATTAGATTTGTCACTATTTATATAAAATTTTATGCTTCTAAACTGCCTCTGTACTTGAAATTCCGACAATATGTGTTAAGTTATTTTGATATAATGAACAAATTATCTATTAATCAACATATTTTCTTATCTAACTTTTTAGATAGCGAAATTTCCTAAGGTTTGTAGTAAGTAACATATTTGTAGAATAACTGGTTGATGGTATTTAAGAGGTTCGAAATTACTGTTTTTACGCATGAACAACGTAAACGCTCTTCAGCCGATTAACGATAGATGGCATTTATTCTGCAAGTAAGAATGTTTTAATCATAAGACTTGTTACATTGTATATTAATGTGTTGGGAGTTGGCGCTATACTATACTAATTTATAAACTAAATTTGTCAATATTGCCATCTGGATATAGTAAAACTAAGGTGTTACTGTAATTACTAACTTTAAATGTTTTAATTAAATCATTATATTATTGTTAGGTTCTCAAGGGAGAGGCAACAGAAGAGGAGCGTAAGTTGGCCACGCAACTTAAAGGTCCATTGATGCCTGTGCAGCAACCTTCGCCCAAATCGTTTGCTCGTCCTATTTCTGATGAAGAGAAAAACTTCAAGGCATATCAGTATCTCCGAGGAGTAAGTATAATGTAGTAAGAGTAAGTGAGTAGTCTAACAGGGTAACAATATCAATATTATGTTATACACTTTTTTTTAATTTGTTTCTCAAAATTTGCCAGTACTACGAATTATTCTCGGTGGGCGAGAAAAATTAAGGCGATTCGGTAAACGTTGGTTTGAGTCCTGCCCAACTCGAATTTTATATTTCCGGTTCTTATAATTAAACATTTATCTAGCATTTTTAATTAATTTTATTTTTTAGGCTCGCTCCATTGCGAAACTTGTTGGTATTCGCGCTAAAAGATTGAAGGATGCTGCCGAAAATCCTGATGATGTCACTAAGGCGCCAACAACAGTAAAAGAACCTAAAGCCAAGAAGTGAAGTAATAAATAAATGATATAACATATCTGGTTTTGTTGTCTATTTCTTCTTGCATCTTATATCAAGTCTTAGAGAATTTTACATTTGGCAGTGTACTGCCAGTACACGGCAGTCACCACCGAACTGCAGTAGTTAACCGTTAAATAAATTTACACTTAGCATAATATATGTATATGCTTCTAACTTCTTACGCGGTATCGCACGCTCAGCGACGATGTACAGTAATGTAATCACGATGACGAATAACGATTTAAAGTGATAACCAATGTACGTCCGTACAATTATTTTAACTCTTAAGAAAAAAAATATATAAAATACATTTGAAGAAACTAATAACGATAAGACTAGAATTGAAAATAGAAGCTTTAAAAATCAAACTAGAAACAGCTCCTTTCGAAATTTCACCAACATAATATTAAAATTCTTTAGCGAATTTTCAAAATATTTTTAACAAGCATCATATATTGGAAGCTTTTTTAAACGGGGACAATAATTACATGACGAGTTGTGTATGTGAATCGTGTTTGAAAAGGGAGAAATTATATTTCATTAAAATACCAGACTATAAAATTGCATCATCCTTTTGTAGAGATCCTCTGTAGAGGAGTTTGGATTCGCGGACATGGTTTTACATATGCAAGTTTAGAAAAGTGACAATAATGTGTCATATTATACAAAAAAATAACAGAAAAAATAATATTCAAAAATTAGTTTGAAATCTTCAACTAATATAATACTACTATTACTCAAAAATGAATATTTTTATGTGTATGAATATTTAACAATGTGGAATATAATAAATGAAAATTCAAACAAAAATAATCTATGAAACGAAATATTGTTATAAATATTAACGCCAATAAATAAGCAAAACTTAAAAAAAAATCACTAAAATATTCAACCATGACACTTCGGTAACTTAATATAGAAAAAGGAATACTGAAGCCATGCTTGAAGTCATCTTACCATGGTGAGTCGGGAAGAAGTCTATAGAAATATTAAAAAGCTAACAATATATCTATGTTGGCAGCTCTGCGTTCGACTTTCAAAAATTGGATGTTTAGGAATCCGTGACCTCAGTCATCGCTGACTATAGTCAGCGGTTGATTTCGAAGTCGCATACGCACCTAATTCAAAAATAGGTCTCCAGTTCTACAGAATTGGTGATTCCTCTAATCAACCAATCCTTCGATTAAGAAAAATTTCCAAACATCCCTATTGAGGAAAAGTCAAAGCCAACGCCAGCAAAGTTAAGAGGCGACAATTGAAATTCCCAAAATTACCGCCCAATAGCATTACTATCGCCTATTTGGATAACATATGTGCGTTCGTATTTATAAGTTTTGCGAAAAGTTAAAAAATTTAAATGACTTGTGGAAAAGTTTTAGGAACAAACTATCGACTATATTTGGTCATGCATAAGATTTTCCTACAATCGTATAATATCATTAATGACAAATAATACGCAGTCCGTATTTTGTTGGACATGTCTATAGCTTACGGATAAAGTTCTAAAAATCCATTGCTAAAATATAGAGTTTCTGAAAATTCCAGATGGGACAAATACTGAAAAATTATGGATTCATAATTTTAATCAAAAAATATGGAAAATTATGGATTTGAATAAAATCCCTTACACAGCTTAGCCCTAATAACTTCCCAAGACTGTCTTGAATCTTTTAAAGACTACATTAGTTATGCTGCTGATCAGTCTTTTCCACTTAAGTTTACCACACATCAAAGACCTCCATGGTGGGATAGTGAATGCTCCAAATCAGTTAAAAATTGAAAGATGCCAAGAAGACTAACAAGCGAAATATGACTGATCAAAATTTTACAATCTATAATTGTATGCACTAAAAACCTGCTAGATTGAGAAAAACGACAAGATTGGCAAAAGTTCTGTGAATAAGTCTACTCAGATGTACAACCATTAGTTGTCTGGGATAAAATTAGGGTATATCGTGGGTTTTAAAAATTCATTTTCACATATTTTAGTCCAGTCATTTTAGCTCTCTTTAAAACCCTTCCCCTCTTTAAAGCTCTTTTTAAACCCCAATCTGCGCAAAAATTCCTAGTGAGCTGAATTTTTGTATACACCTTTATTACGGCATTTGTAATGAAGATGTGAAAAATTGATATCGAGCCGGCTAAAAAAGTTATACAGGTCAAAAGGTCACGAAAATCAGTTTTTCGCAAATATCGCGATCTATTTGCTCAATGGACCTTTCCTTATAGAAATTGTTAGTCATGAAATTGTCTACAAAAAATGTCTTGCATTTTTCTGTAGAATTAACCGTTTTCGGAGTAAGAGACTAGAATGCACTCGCATACGATATTGTATACCAAGGCGTACACCCTATTGCTTTTTATTCATGTTTGTGTGTGTGTTGTTAGTAAAATTACTACATGCACAAACATATAGCACTAGTAATATCTACTAGTATTGACAGGACAATTCGTGTCCGTGAATGCCTTAAACGACCTCCACTGGTAGGCAAATATGCCCTTATATCTGCTACTGCCTGTCGGGCTGTATTTAGCTCAGTTAAAAATTATTTCTTGCATGTTAAAGACGTTATTTTTGTAGTATTGCTCGTGAACAGTTTTCATAACGAGTGATACATGTTTTATTTGCAAAGAAGTGTTATTGGATGGTGATGTAGTAGAAGTTAGGCGTGGTCTTCAGACATTAAAAATGCATTAATTAGAATACTGTGACTTTTGTAAAGGTACGGTGCTCCAAAATCAGAAGTTTCGATAGATAATTACAGATACTGTAGCTTTGGTAAATTAACAAGGCAAAGTACAGCTGTAAAATTTCCATTATTACCACCTACTTCTTCAGCAGCTCAACAGCATATTTATCGAGTGTATTATCAAATACAAACCTGGCTAGGAAGAGAAATTGATCCAGAACAGTGGTGTTGGTAGTTAAAAAAAATTGGTTGTCTGTAGAACTCCGTCTACTGCCGATATTTGAACGTGACAACGTCTATTACATGGTAATTTTTTCTGGGTGCAATGAAATTATTTAAATAAAGTAATGTATAACATTTATATTTTTATTTAATAGTTTGTTTTAAATTTTCTGCTTCTGAAGTTATACATAAATTAATTATTATGAGTAATGTGCGTGGCTCCGTGTGGCGTCAGATTCGGCCGTTACGGTGTTTTCGAGAATGACTCACGCCGTACCAATTTAATAGACGTCACGTCAAAAATAATATCAAATAAACAAAATAAATTTGAATAATTCAAATGTTAATTCAAAATCTTAAGGACAAAATGAATTAAGTAATAATTAATATAGCAATATGTCAAATGACTTATTTAACAAGTTTATCTATGAACACTAACAATATTAATACACAAAATTAATTCGAATATTCCGAATATTAATTCAAAATGTTAACTTACAGGAAAAATTATTTAAAATTAAGTAATGTATAACATTTATATTTTTATTACGTTGCCGTGTGGCGTCAGATCGGCCGTTACGCCGTTCGTGGACTCCGTGTGGCGTCAGATTCGGCCGTTACGGTGTTTTCGAGAATGACTCCACGCCGCCGTACCAATTTAATAGACGTTGTCACGTCAAAAATAATATACTGCAGCCAGTCAAAGTCAAAGTCAAAATATTTATTTCAAGTAGGCAATTAGATATGCTCTTTTGAATAGTCCAAATTTTTTTTTCCCTACTACCCATTCGGACTTCTTTTAGTTATAGAGAAGAACGGGCGCAAGAAACTCTATAACTTTTACAGAAGCAACGACATTTACAAAAATATATATCGTTACCAAGTCATACAAAAGTCAACTTATAGGTACAAGTATAATTACAAAGGTTCATGGCAATGCCTGGTGGAACTAAGAAACATTAAGTCCAAGCATTCATGTCTTTTATATAATCAGTAACCGTATAATAGGCTTTGCTAATAAGTACACTTTTAACAATGATTTTAAATTTATTTAGGCTTAATTGTACAATATTGCTTGGAACTTTGTTGTAAAAACGCACACAGTTACCTCTGAATGAATTATTAATTTTATGGAGTCTAGTGTGAGGCAAATGTAATTTATTCTTATTTCTAGTATTGAAGCTATGGACATCACTGTTTTTACTAAATAAATGAATGTTTTTATGGGTATATATTAGATTTTCATAAATATATTGAGACACAACTGTCATTATACCAGTGTCTTTAAATTTATCTCTTAAAGAGTCTTGCATTTTTAGATTATAAATTGCTCGAATGGCCCTCTTCTGCAGCACAAATATAGTTTGAATGTCGGCAGCATTTCCCCACAGCAAAATACCATACGACATTACACTATGAAAGTAACTAAAGTACACCAATCTAGCTGTTTCTACGTCAGTTAATTGGCGTATTCTCAAAACTGCAAATGCTGCAGTGCTGAGCCGTTTTGATAGTTTATCAATATGTGGCCCCACTGAAGTTTGGAATCGAGAGTAATTCCTAAAAATACTGTGGTGTCCACGAGGTCCACATTTCTATCCTTTATAATTACTTCGGTTTTCACCTGTTTTACATTTGGCAATACAAATTTGATACATTTAGTTTTACTTTCATTTAGAAGCAAGTTATTAACGTTAAACCAGTGGACTACTTTAGAGATTGCATCGTTCACAGTGTCATTAATATTTTGTCTCCGTTTAATTTTGAATATAAGTGATGTATCATCTGCAAAGAGTACAATTTCGTGTTTATTATTAACATAAAAGGGAAGGTCATTTATATATATTAAAAATAAAAAGGGACCAAGAATTGAGCCCTGTGGGACGCCCATCTTAAGCAAAGATCCCTGAGATCTCGTACCATTAATATCGACTCTCTGAATCCTGTCACTCAAATATGAAATAAGAAGGTTCAGAGAAGAGCCTTTGAAACCATAATAACGTAATTTCTTAATCAGAGTTTCATGGAGAACACAATCAAATGCTTTGGATAAGTCGCAAAAGACACCCAAAGCATCGTGTGAATCCTCCCAGGCGTCAAATATCTTATTTAAAAGCTCTACACCTGCATCAGTTGTTGAGCGACCCCTACTAAAACCGAACTGATTATTATGCAGAAGATTATTAATACGAAAATAGCTTTGCATTTGGTCTAACATTATTTTCTCAAAAATTTTACTAAACGTTGGTAGCACTGAAATAGGTCTAAAGTTTGTGGGATCAAATGAGCTACCAGACTTAAACAAAGGAGTTATCTTGCTATGTTTCATTAAATCAGGAAAAACACCACCTTCAATAGAATCATTAAATATACAAGCTAGAATTGGAGCTATTATTTCAATTACTGATTCTGTGACAACTACGGAGTTTCCCCAAAGGTCCGCGGTTTTCTTTTTATTTAATGTTTTAAAAGTCTTAATTATATTAACCGATTCAATTTGTCGAAATTTAAAAAGAGTCTGACTATCCTTAACATTTTCTTTTAGGATGGATTCTGCTACAGTTGGGGAAGAGTTTAAAAAATTTGTTGATAAAATAGGAATATTGGTAAAAAAGGTTTCAAACTCTTTAGCTATCTCACTATCTGAAGTTATTCTTTTAGTTCCTATATTTAAACTGTAGTTACTGTCACGAAGTTTAACTCGTCCAGTTTCAGCGTTAATAATGCTCCAGGTCATTTTAATTTTATCAGCACTGTTTTTAATTTTCGAACTTAAAAAACTTGACTTTGCTTGGCGACAAACCATTTTAAACAATTTAGAGTATTTTTTTACATATTCATAAAATTCTACACTCGTGTTATAGTTACGTTCATTATAAAGTTCAAAAAGTCTTTTTCTACTTTTATATATTCCGGGTGTGGCCCACTCACTAAAAGTAACAACATCATTAATTGAAATCCTTTTTGGCACAAAGATATTATTGAATTCTTTGCAAAATAGATTAAAAAAATCATTGTAAAATTTATTTGGATTATTTGTGTATTTTAAGTAAGGTATTTTATCAAAAAGGTTACTTTTAAAATGTTCTAATCTATTTATAGTTTTAGGTATAACAGTGATGTCTCTCTTTGCCTCATGTTTACACTGATGTGGGACAGCGATTATTAGTCCACAGTGGTCAGAATCTAATTGATTGATAACTTGTTTAGATTTTAGAATAAGATCTGTATAAATATTGTCAATACATGTGGCAGAGTTAGCAGTTATTCTGGTTGGCTCAAGAAAAATATTTTTGAGATTGTATGATTGAAATAAGCTAATAATTTTAGTACATAAACTAGAATTTTCCAATAAATTAATATTAAAATCACCACATATAATCAAACTCTTGCCCAATTTACAAATCTTCCTTAAAACTTCATCCATGGTAGCCTCAAAGCAATCATATAATGCTGAAGGGGGCCTATAAATGCTTAATACAACAAGATGCTCCAGTTCCACACAAGCAATCTCAATCGTTCGTTCAACTGAGAGATTCACAACATCTCTGCGTTCTTTAAATTTAATTTTCTTTTTCAATAAAATTAAGGAGCCACCACGTATTGCATTTTCACGACAAAAAGAACTAGCTATTAGATGATTGTTAAAATTAAGCATGATCTGATAATTTTTAAGCCAATGCTCTGTTACACAAAATATATCTATATTATTACAATTTATAAATAATTCAATTTCTAAGTCCTTTCCTAACATTCCTTGAATGTTTTGATGCATTACTTTAATTACATTTTTACTATGTAGATTAGTACTAAGTGGACTCTTTAAATTTATTTCAGTATTACTAATGTTTTCTAAGCGAGAGGAATTCTCTTTTGTCTTAGAAATTAATTTAAAGAAATATCAATAATATTGTCAGTACAAGAATTACTGACAGTCAAATCTATAAAAGCACATTGCTCAATAGGAGCAGTTATTGTAGCCAAGTTCTTGGCTGTTACTGAAAAAAAATAAGATAGCGATACTGCTATTTGTCGCTTAAAATAATTACAAATATAATATTTATTTTTAGTCAAATAAAAATTACTAACTAGTCTGTTAGTGTCAATCATATGCAATTTTTTATTACTGTTGCATACAGTATTTAATGTGAAAATATAACAACTTTATATACAATAACAACTTTATTACCGCCAGCACCCGATAATCTACTAAACACAATCTTCTGTAATTGTACAAAAGGTTGCAGCGGCAAATATGGATGCAGAAAATTTTGATTAAGATGTTCAAAAGTTTGTGGACATTGCCGTGTCCAGTCATGCTTAAACGCAAGATTCAACCAATGACGATGTTGAAAATATAGGAATAAGTCCACTTGACGTTTTGTCTGCAACTGTTGATGACACAGAAACTGAACATATCGACAAATGAATGTTAAAAAAATATATATATACTAAAGTTAATTTTTCTGTATTCAAATAAAAAAAGTATTTACTCGTAAATAAAAAAAAACCTCTTATAACATATTATGGATTATACCAGTGGAAACCATGTAAAAAAAACGCGCCCTGCATTCTACCTCGAAGGTGGTGAGGGAACGAGTGCATCGTTATAATATTAGTCTATATAATAATATTAGTCGCTTTCTCGGCGTTCTACTCCGAAAACAGTTAATTCTGCAGAAAAATGCAAGAGGAATTTTTGTAGACAATTTCACGACAAACAATTTTATAATTACTTTCATTGACCTGTGAGCAATAGATCGCGAGATATTTGCGAAAAACTGATTTTCGCGACCTTTGAACTTTATAACTTTTTTTGCCGGCACAAACGGTTTTGAGAAGACAAATAAATACATAAGTATGCGTGCGGATGAAATATCTTGCCTTTCAAATGAAAACGAAAAAGATCCTTACTGGCATGATGCTATAAAAACTGAAATTAAAGCACATGTGAAAAACAGAAGTTGGAAAATACAGAAGGAAGATGATAGAAAAGCAATAGATCTCAAAATGGTTCTCAGAAATAAAATTGGACCTGATAACAAAATAACTCGAACAGCCAGACTGGTGGCACGTGGTTTCAGTCAGAGGCCAGGTATTGACTTCAACGAAACTTACGCACCAGTAACAAGACTCAATTCTATCAGAACTGTAATAACGATGTCGATTGAAGAAAGTTTAAATCTTAATCAAATGGACGTAACAACTGCTTACTTCAATGGAGAAATAGAATATAGTCATGAAATGTCCAGATTACTTAGAAGACAACTTAGCTGAGATTTAAATCGAAGAGAGTTTTTGTGTTTTGGTGTGTCCTGGGAGATATGGCTAATGAATTAAAGACCAATTAATATAATTGACTATTTATTTGCAAGTAGGTACGTTCAAGTCTCCATATGTATAAGTTACTCTATGGTTCAAGTTACATTTTCGATGGCATAGAACGGACCATAGACTAATAAGTAATTAAGGCACTGAATTAAGGAATGTGTACCGTTCCGATACACCACAAGAGTGAAAAAGATGATTTGACTTTGTATTTAAAAACTAAAGAAATGCTTGGAGATCTGAGAAAAGATAATAGTGAAAAGATTTGTTTCCTAAAAAGAGCTTTATATGGGCTTAAACAATCTGGCAGACAATGGTACAAGCGATTGGACACAGAACTTAAAAATATTGAATTTGAACCATTGTCATCAGATCCTTGTGTGTACATCTCAACAAACGTAGTTTCTCTAAGTAGTCTGTGATCTCAACGAAAGGAGCACAGACTAGTTAGAGATACTACGAAAGGAGGAGCAAAAGTCGTAATCACAGTGTCGTAGTCTACAAGTTTCACTCATATGCAATATCAAAATCTATGGTTTCTTGAAAAGTAGACTCTTCATAATATTTGTCATTTATAAATACCTATGTCAATTGCTAATTATTTGTAAATCTATCTATGTTAATGTTTTAAAGCTGAATAAAGCCAAGATTCTATTGGTTGTTTCTCTTAGTATGTATCAATTTATTCAGCTTTAAGTATGCAGTCTCAAATCCAACTTTTGCCGAAAACTCTCCATCGACTTCGAATATCTCAGGATATTTGCGCCCTGATCGTTTTGATGTGGAACCTGCTGCATCTGCTTCGGATCTAAAATGGAATCACTCTTTTGAAAATTTTATATCAGAAGAAGCGAGTGCTGCTACAGAAAAGGCTAAGTATAAAATTCTAGTAAATCATATTTCACCAAGTGTATTCAACCATATCTGTGAATACAGCATGTACAGCGAAGCTATTCAGGCACTGAATCAGACCTATGAAAAACGACGCAACGTCACTGACAGAAACCCAAAGTTTATCTGCTGTAAATTTTCAAAACACACGGCGCAAATACTTCTTTTGCGGGGGTAGTGTGCATCAACGAATGACATGCCCCGCTCGAAACATTAACTGTCAGCTTTGTTTAAAAGTAGGGCATTACTTGAATGTCTGCCGTAGCTCT
The DNA here is from genome assembly GCA_036419045.1 of Scirpophaga incertulas. Classification (NCBI taxonomy): domain Eukaryota; kingdom Metazoa; phylum Arthropoda; class Insecta; order Lepidoptera; family Crambidae; genus Scirpophaga; species Scirpophaga incertulas. The sequence goes on along the minus strand of CM071629.1, from coordinate 15,806,168 downwards.
CGACAAACACAATGAAATACTAATGCTGCTGTCACACCAGAAGACCCTCAACTGACAACTATAATTGCTGCTTCACCTTCGAGTCTCCGTATGGCTACGGTGTCTATAAGAGTCAATAGCAACCCTGCCGATGCTTTAGTAGACACAGGAAGTTCCTTAAGTTTTATCGACAGTCGATTGACCAACTCCTTGAAACTGAAGACGTTGCCTTGCAAACAAACTATTAACCTAGCATCACGAGAACACGTACCTTATGTCAATGGCCTATGTCATGCTTAACTTTACAGATAGGTAGCCATGTGTATAAACACCACCCTTTGTTTATTGTGAATAATGTCTGTGCAGATATCGCACTAATAATACAATAGTGTATCAACTCAAAACATCTTACTTGGCATAACACTATAAACACACGCAAAATTTGATTCCTCACGCGTGATCAAGACCGTCGTTCGATTAGTGCAAAAACAGAATAAGGATAAATTAAAAAACTTATGTGACAGTTATTCAATTTGCAACTATTACATGAAGTGAGTAATAAGTTTTTTGTTGATTCTGAAAAATGTTCGATTTTGAGTTGATACACTATTGTATTATTAGTGCGATATCACCATTGGTCATGATCTACTAAAAAAAGCTGTTGGAATTTGGCGGCAATAAAGAACCTTTAAAAAATCTGCTGTGTTCTTGAAGCATCAGTTCCGCCAGTATCTGTCTACCAATTTGACACCTGACGTCAAGCCCATCGCGATACGTTCTCGGCGTTATTCAGAAGAAGACCAAGACTTCATTTCAAACGAAATTTCGGCCTTGCTGAAGAATAAGGTCATAGAACCCAGCGTATCGCCATGGCGCGTCCAGGTTTTAGTCGCAGGTGGAGGACATCATAGGAAAAGGTTGGTAATTGACTATTCACAAACAATCAACCGATATAAAACAGAATTAGATGCCTACCATTTACCAAGCATTGACACAAATGTTCATCAGGTTGCCAAATATGACTGTTTCAGTCAAATTGATTTATAAAGTGCATACCATCAGATTCCTACCCTACCGACTGAAAAAAATTACACAGCATTCGAAGCTTGTGACAACTTTTATCAATTAACTCGTATACCATTTGGTGTCACCAACGGAGTTGCCGCATTTCAAAGAACTCTCAACTACATTATATATACTGAGAAACTTGAAGGTACGTTTGCTTACTTGGACGATATTACCATCTGTGGTAATGGAGAACTAGAAAACGAAGCTAATCTTCAAAAATTTATCGCAACGGCTAGAAAATATAACCTTACTTTGAACTTAAACAAATGTGTATTTCGAACAAAAAGTATAAATCTTCTTGGCTTGTATAGCCATAGCCATTTATAACAAACCTATAAAACCTGATAAATCACGCTTAGAACCACTTATTAACCTGCCGATTCCAACTGATAATGTCACTCTTAAACGAGCCCTTGGTCTATTTGCGCATTATTCGAAATGGATCAAAATTTTTTCAGAAAGAGTGAAACCGCACTCAACTTTCCCACTTTCTTGTAGATCAAAAAATTGTTTTAATAATTTAAAATCCGAAATTGCGGAATCTACCCTGTTTTCAATAGATAACAAAGAAATTTTTGTAGTTGAGACCGACGCTTCCGAATTTGCTATTGCTGCTAAATTAACACAGAAGGGTCGCCCTGGGGCTTTCTTTTCGCGAGCGCTTAATGATTCAGAACGACATCAGTCATCTGTAGAAAAAGAGGCATTGTATCTTCGCTCCCAATATATGGATATCACCCACTGGGAGACGGCAGTACCAACGGTACTTCATTCAGTCAGGTCACTTTTGTCTACTAGGATAAATTGTACACCTCATGAACGGATGTTCAACCATCCAAGGCGAACTGCCAACGGGCATTCTATGCCAACATGGTTACTTCAACCAGGAATGGTTTTAATGAAGAAACATGTAAGGTCTTCTAAATATGATCCAGCAACTGAAGAAGTCGAACTCCTGCACAGTAATCCTGATTACTCTTTTATCAGAACTTCAGATGGTCGTGAAACCACTGTCTCTAATAGAGCGTTAGCCCCTCTTCCAAGAGTAGAGAGAATTACCGTCGATCAAAAAGATCTGACTGAATCAGCAGAAGATGTCACAGTTGATAACTTGCCAAACTCAAACCCATCTGTAGAAGTACCTCCACAGCGCTGCTCAGGTCGTGAACGTCGACCTCCTTCTTATCTTCAAGATTACCTACGTCACGTCCTAAAATACCCCAGGGTGAATGTCGTAGTCTACAAGTTTTACTCATATGCAATATCAAAATCTATAGTTTCTTGGAAAAGTAGACTTCATAATATTTGTCATTTATAAATATGTCACACAGTATACGTTGATGACATACTCATAGCATATTCCTGTCCTAAAAGAGCTAAAGAAATAAAAGACAAACTAATGAAAGTGTTCGAACTAAAAGACATGGGAAAACCGAAAAGATTACTCGGAATTGACTTCACATACAAAGAAAATCAAATAAAATTAAACCAAGAATACCAACTATTACTCTTAAAAATACAACATGGAAAACTGTAAAGAAACGGTGACACCAATAGAGATGGGTCTTATACTAGAAAAAGCAGAGAAATCTGAAATGAAAGTTATTCCATACAAAAATCTCATAGGTACACTGATGTAGCTACCTCTCACAATTCAATGTTTGTTATAGCAAGACTCATTTAAATTATATATAAAAAATTATATATTATTATATATAAAATTTATATATAATATAAAAATTTAAAAGTGCCAAAAGGGTGCTCCGGTACCTGAAAAGGACAAAGAGTTTGGGCTTAGTATTCAGAATGACTGAGGAGCCCTTATATGGAATGGCAGATGCTGATTGGGGCACGTGTAAGTTGGACAGAAAGTCGTATTCTGGATATTGTTTTAAGTATGTAGAAAACAGAAATGCGTTGCCTTATCAATGGCGGAGGCCGAATATATTTCACTAACCGAAGCAACAAAAGAAGTTACTAATCTTGCGATTTTCCACTGTGAACTACAGCTGATAGGAGATGAGCCCGTTACGATATGCTGTGATAATCAAGCTGCAATTAAACTAAGCACAAATCAAATGATAAGTTCAAAATCTAAGCACATTGATATGAGAGTTCATTTTATTAAAAATTATATACAGGACAAGAAGATTGTTTTGTCCTATGTGGGAACAGAGGCAAATGAAGCTGATCTTTTAACAAAAGGTTTACCAGGACCACGTCTTAATATATTACGTAGAAGTCTTGGTCTACTGGGATGAGAAGCGCATTTCAAATGATGGTCACAAGGAGGCTCTGAGAGGAGGAGTGTGAAAACCTGCTAGTCAATTCTCAGCAGCCTCTTTTGTGGGCGTATGAATGACATTGAAATGTCTATGATTACTTTTGTAACTTTGATGTTTTCTTGTTTTCAGTAATAACAAAAATATATTGTAATTATTTATTGAATTCATAAGTTTATAATTTTCTAAATCCTCACACTAAGCCCTACTTAATTACAATAAGATATTTATTTTATTATATTTAAGTAGTGCTTTAACTCAATTAGTGTCCGTTTTAAATTATTAAATCATAAATGTTTGAACGAGAAAAACATCCACGCCATGTTGACCGTTTCCTACTCTCTTTAGAAGCTTTCTATAATAAATGGTATTATTGATTTTCAAGAAACCTAGTAAAAGCCAGGATTTAATTTTAAAATACCACGCTATTTTTCTTTGACATGATAGACCAGATGGTCATGTAGATGTAGTAATATTTTCATCAATATAAAGAGCAAGAATTTTCATCAATATAACATTTTTATCTCTACAGTGTATGGGAGACTGCTATTACAGTAAATAATATTTGTTTTGTATCAATGTATATATCTGATTTATCTTTAGCTGTACTAAATGATATTAATAATCAAGACTTAAATAATTGTACGTAGGAAAATCATTCTCGTAGGTACATGTTATATGAATGAATTTATGACTAGAAACTTTGAAGATACCCGAAAAATGTGTGAAATTTTTAGAATACGGTGATTTAGAGACCGTTCACAAACTTTTACTTGTTACTTGTACTGTATTTACATTTTTACGACAATTGACGAATGGCACTTATCGATTACACGTATTTTCTTTGAACCACTTATAAGCAAATAGTGCACACAACCACCGTCAGTAAATTTTGGACCACACACATAGTAATAAAAAAAAATTATTACATGACGCCATTTTGCTTTTTTATTTCCGATACAAACGTCACCTTTTCTTTGGTGAGCAAGGTGTGTTCACGTGAGGTTGTGTGTTCCCTCGAATAAAGGTCACACAAACCTCATCATTTCGTGAAATATTCTTGTAAAATATAAAAAAAAATCATAAAATTCTTAAAAACACAAAAAAATAGTAAAATATTAAAAAAGAAACGGGATTCACTCGATTTTAAGTTAGTGTACGTAAGCGTGCAACGTGGTCTACATGGAATGCGATAGTCATTACAAAGAGAAAGTAAATTTGTTTCTTATTCAGATTTAGTTTAATGATTAACGTTGAACTGTTCCTTTGATAACGGCAAGATGAATCCTGGTCCACCTAATTACCCAATGGCCTCTCTTTATGTCGGAGACTTACACTCCGATATTACTGAAGCCATGTTGTTTGAGAAATTTTCTACAGCGGGTCCAGTCCTCTCAATCCGCGTTTGCCGCGATATGATTACCCGTAGATCCCTAGGCTACGCTTATGTTAATTTTCAGCAGCCAGCGGATGGTGAGTACCAATATTTAAAATTTTCATAATTGAACATTGCACCTTATTTATTTTTAACTTAATCACGCCTTAATACACAAGTATAATCTATGTAAATGTAATATTTTACATATATGTTTGCTATATATGCGTGTTACCATATGGTTAACCATGCAAAGTTATACTCATTATAATAAAAATTGCAGGAATGTGCAACTTTTTCTATGTTCCATATGGTAGATTTATATTATTTGGGCGATTTCTGCCTGTTCCTGGTCTCAACTGGTTGTAATGCTGTAATATAGGAGTTTAAAATTACTAAAAAACCTAATACAATTTTTGTTATTTCCAATAAATCTTATAAAGGGGGCTTTTCACTTTCCCTTTGATAGTTAATAAGAATCATTAATGTTCTTATGTCTGAACATTAAACAGTAGTTTTCTAATAGCGTGTTGCATGCTACAGCCATTACATATCCTGATATCTAAATTTTCAAAGTAAATATTGTTTTAATTGATTGATAAAAGATTACTTTCAAAAAATAATGTTAATATAAATCCTTAATTATGTATGATAAACAAAAAAAAAACTAACCATAACAAATAAAAATTCTGGTAAATTCAGGCAATCTATCCGACTTTGCCATGATAAACATTATGTTATGTTCTTCCCGGGCTTCCAACCACTATCTTAACACCAAATTGTGTCAGAATCTGTTCAGCTGTTTTAACAGATAATCCCACAGGACATTTTCAATAAAATTTACAAAATAGATTTCAAATTACTATTCATACCTCTAATTGTCAGAACAAAATACAAGAACATTTGTAATATGGCAGCAAACCTAGGTGAGACAGTGATCAAATCTAGACTACTACTACTACTAGAACATATAAAGCCAGGATGTTCACTAATGCAAACTGAATTAAAATAAACTACATGTATGTGGAATCTAAATCCTGGATCTCCTGATCTGTACCTAGTGGATTTAACCACTACACTATAATTTAAAGCAGTTAATTAAGGTTACAAAATATTTTTTTTAAACTATAATTTTAACAATAGTCTAGTGTAGTAACAAAACAGCTATTTTAAGTATATGCCTGGGTTTACATACTAGAAATCAAAATTGTCTCCAAAATAATGTGTTATTTTCAAGATAAAAAGAAATGTGTATGATTATATATATATTATATATAGCACCTTAAGATTCATCTGTATCTTATTTTCTAAAACTTAATTTTTTATGCAACAGATTCTGAAATAATATTGAGTGAGTTAGTGTTTTGTGAATTTAGACTGATGCAAACCCACCATCATCAGTTTCTTGTCTTACCTTCAGTTTTTTTGGACACTTATTACACTACACAAGACTAGTCATAAAATCGAATTAGACAAAGATACTGCACTGACCACATGCTAACTTGTATGCAATATGTACATCATTTTGGATGGTGATGGATGTCACATTTGCATTTTGTTAAATTTAGTTTCAAAAGATACTATCTTTAAAACATACCTTATTTATGGCAAAAATTAAATATCTTTAGCAAAATTTTAGTTGTAATACAGTAGAAATAGATATGTTGTAGCAAAACTATTTACTCATGTAAGTAATGAAATTAGGTCTATTTGTAAGTTCTACTGTGATTCTACAGTATAGATGATTGTTTTGTTTGTACACAAAAATGTTATAAAAAAAAGGTGTTAGAAAAATGCCTTTATTTTTGTGATGACTATTAGTTTAGAGTATATATCAACATTCTCATAAATCTTATATAAATCTCACTCATATTTACTTTAAACATAAACTACTTCAGAAAGGGGTTGTGTAATATCTGTTAAAATTAGTTGCACTATATGTTAAAAAAAAAGATAGTTTTGGAATAACTGACAAAGATTGATAGTTATTTTAAGATTTCCTTTCCAAGAGGTTTCCTTTTAATATCTCAATCTCTTATAATGAATTATACTAGATAATTGCAAGTCTACCTACAAATGTTTGAAATATTACATCAAGATTAAAAAACATTTGTTTCTGTTGTGCACAGCACAGCATAAAACAAAATACTTGACATCCTCACTCTGCAGCTCCTGTTATTCAATAGCCCATATTCAGATAGTTGACAGCATAGATATTCAGATACAGACTAACTACCTTAGTTTTCTTGTCTGAAGTGTAGTGTGATAGATGCTTTAGGATTATAAAAATACCATTATAACAACAACACCACTAAACACACCATCACACCACCATATTAATGATATTTTTAGAATTATAAAAATTGTGTTGACAATTATTTTTTTCACTTCACAGCTGAAAGAGCTCTAGACACTATGAATTTTGACATGATCAAAGGAAGACCCATTAGAATCATGTGGTCCCAGCGTGATCCTTCTCTGCGTAAGTCAGGTGTAGGAAATGTTTTCATTAAAAATCTTGACAAAACCATTGACAATAAAGCTATGTATGATACATTTTCTGCTTTTGGAAATATCTTGAGTTGTAAAGTGGCTCAAGATGAAACTGGAGCCTCAAAAGGTTATGGCTTTGTCCATTTTGAAACAGAAGAAGCTGCAAATAAGTCTATTGAAAAGGTGAATGGTATGCTTTTAAATGGAAAAAAAGTTTATGTGGGCAGATTTATCCCACGCAAAGAACGTGAAAAGGAGCTCGGAGAAAAGGCTAAATTGTTCACTAATGTCTATGTGAAAAACTTTGGAGAAGATTTTAGTGATGAAATGCTAAGAGAGATGTTTGAAAAATATGGTAGAATAACAAGCCACAAAGTAATGTATAAAGATGATGGTAATTCTAGAGGTTTTGGCTTTGTTGCATTTGAAGATCCTGATGCAGCAGAACGGGCGTGTATGGATCTAAATGGCAAAGAACTTGTAGAAGGTAAACCATTATATGTAGGACGTGCTCAAAAGAAGGCTGAACGGCAAAAAGAATTAAAACGCAAATTTGAACAATTAAAATCTGAGCGCTTAACTCGTTATCAAGGGGTTAACCTTTATGTAAAAAATTTAGATGACACAATTGATGATGAAAGGCTTCGTAAGGAATTTGCTCCATTTGGGACCATTACTTCAGCCAAGGTAACAACATTTAATACACTCCATATACTGATTGGAAGTAATAGATGGTTACTTGTGAAGGAACTGCAGAAAACATTGAAAGCAAATATAAAAAATAAATTAATATAAATCAATTTTTGATATCTCAATGTGTCTTAATAATTTTACTAACAGGTATCATTATTACTGCACTGGATATTTTATCTGTTCTCTACCAGTTTGACCCTTGTAGATTCTTGAAAAAATCTTAAAATACTTGGGGTAAAAGTTACTACCCTGCACTAACCATCTTTACTTGCAATCCTGCATATTCAAATAATGAAACTTATTATTCAATGATATATTTTCTTTGCAGGTGATGTTAGAGGATGGTCGTAGTAAAGGTTTTGGATTTGTATGTTTCTCGTCTCCTGAAGAAGCTACCAAAGCTGTTACTGAAATGAATGGGCGTATTGTTGGAACTAAACCACTTTATGTTGCTTTGGCTCAGCGTAAAGAAGACCGTAAAGCTCATTTGACATCCCAGTACATGCAGCGTATGGCAAGTATGCGAATGCAGCAAATGGGCCAAATATTCCAACCTGGTGGAGCAGGTGGTTATTTTGTTCCAACTATTCCACCGGCTCAGCGATTCTATGGCCCTGCTCAAATGACGCCAATAAGACCATCACCCAGATGGACAGCACAACCTCCTGTTAGGCCAAGCACTCAAACTGCTGCCTCTGGCTACCCTAACATGCAAGCACCATTCAGACCAGCACCTAGAGGTCCTACCCAAGCTGCGCTACGAACTTCGCTAGGTGCTAGGCCGATTACAGGTCAACAAGGAGTAGCAGCTGCGCCATCGATCAGAGCACCTCTTGTTTCACAAAGTGGCCGCCCAGCTGGTTATAAATATACTGCTAACATGCGTAATCCTCCTGCACCACAACCAGCTGTACACATTCAGGGTCAAGAACCTTTAACTGCCACTATGTTGGCTGCAGCTCCATTACAAGAGCAAAAACAAATGCTAGGTGAGCGTTTGTTCCCCTTAATTCAACGCATGCATCCAGACTTAGCAGGAAAAATTACTGGCATGCTTCTGGAAATTGACAATTCTGAGTTACTTCATATGTTAGAACATGGTGAGTCTCTTAAAGCTAAAGTGGATGAAGCAGTTGCTGTTTTGCAAGCCCACCAAGCTAAACAGCAGGCTACAAAGAAAGAATAGTTTCTTTCTAATGACTGGTTTATATTATGTTTATTACAGGAACTAATAGTAATGCTGAGTTCTTGTAAATATTTTGCTTTTCTTAATAGTAAATATCACTGATAAATAGTCTCCCGATAATAAAAAAAAAACACACAAATAAAAATTGAAAAAATAAAAAGTGGACAGCAACCCAATATAGGATTGTATTTCCACACACAAAAATATTTGCAACTGTCAACATTTTCTATATTTGAAGGAGTTCATAATTGGCTCTTGTTTTTATATTGACTAATGAGTAAGTTAATCATTAATTATTTAATTTCTTAACTTTGAAAATATGGAGTTGGCTTATGTTCTTTCAAACAAGTTATTTCTTTTCTTGTCAGTGTTATGGTCTTACCATGTCTTGTAAACTTGGTCTCCATTGTAACTGAATTTCTTTGTATTTTTGTTTCAATATATATTCTTTCATATAAATAAATGGAGTTTCATTTATTTTGAAAACTTTAACATTTTCGAGGAATAATCTTGTGAACCTTTAGAGAAGATAATTCCATTATTAATTTAGTTTAATACATTTCAATAGATAGATATTCTGATATTTAACATAACTCTTGAATTTATTTACTTAATGAAACCTTTTAAGCTCGTCTACAAGTCCATCCAGATGGATAGCAACCAAAAAAAGTGTTATGAACACAAGACTAGTTTTCTACAATAATGTAATATATCAGAAGAACAAGTAAATTTATTAATACAGTGATATACAAGTATCTGAATGCTGTCATAAATAACTTGAAATCGAATAACGTTATATTAGTGCTGTTCATGCGGCTGTAAGTCTGACTACATATATTTACTTTCGAGGCCTCGTTTGTTACGTAATAGAAGTTCGTCTATTTCTTGACGTGTTATTGATTGCTTATGGATTTTGCAAACATATCGACCACCTAGTAATGATAATAATAATAATCTTTATTTTCCCATCACAAAACAGTTTTTAAGATAACAGTTGACAGAATACTTATACCGGGTGTCTCATTCAAATCGGTCAGTATGGGAAAGTCTGAAACTATAAGACATACGAAGATCTGTTCTGAGGAACCATGTCATCGATTTTAATAACAAGAAAAACTGCATTCATACATTTTAAAAATCATCTGTACCCCGTTCGGGAATCGAACCCGATTGTTTTGAAAAAAAAACCTACACTATTTCTATTTAGATATCAATTGTGTAGGTCTTAAGCAGTAAATGTCTCTATGAAACATGATGTCTAAAATGAATAAAATGCATTGTTGCCAAGAGACATTGCCATTTTTGCCATACCAAATGGCCCGCAAGGTCGCCCGATTTAACGCCTCTGGACTATTTCTTGTGGGGATACGTTAAGGATGAAGTATACAAAACAAGTTATGATACCGTTGAAGACCTAAAAGTTGCCATAGAGACAATTTTAACGCAAATTCACCACATAAAGATACAAAATGCAATCATAAGATCGTTAACTAAACGTGTTGAATATTGTATTGAAAAAGGCGGCGGTCACTTCGAGCACCTACTAAAATAAAATAAAGTATGTGAAAACAATGCATTTTATTCATTTTAGACATCATGTTTCATAGAGACATTTACTGCTTAAGACCTACACAATCGATATCTAAATAGAAATAGTGTAGGTATTTTTTTTTCAAAACAATTGGGTTCGATTCCCGAACGGAGTACAGATGATTTTTAAAATGTATGAATGCAGTTTTTCTTGTTATTAAAATCGATGACATGGTTCCTCAGAACAGATCTTCGTATGTCTTATAGTTTCAGACTTTCCCATACTGACCGATTTGAATGAGACACCCTGTATATGAAATAATGTTTGTGTGAGACTGATGCCTATGCTAGGCACGCGTGTGCCTGTATTACAGGTCATCAGGCTCGCACTCCTTGGTCCGCCAGGTATCCCGTATAGAACTTGATGTGATAAGTGATTAACAAAATTATTAATTATAAGTTTTTTAGCACTAAAAATGAGCTAATACAAATAGGTAAGTGAACGAAAATAAAATTTAAACAACAAAAAAATGACTGTGAATGATGTCGTGTATAAGAATGTATGTGTGAGTTGATTAGGTTAGGTAAGTAGGTTAGTTTATTTTGTAGAATATACATAGGTAAAAATGTTACACTATTAATCAGTTCAATTGCTAGCCGTTTTTAATTATTGTTGTGTATTTAATATTTTATCTGGGTAAAGTTATTAGGTTTTCAGTTTCTACATAATCGTGATCAGGTAGCCACATGGTAACCTTGTCCTTACATCCATGTAACGAGAGGGAGTAAATTTTAAGTATAGCATTGATTTTATTATAGAAGTAGTCATCTAGAAAGCATGCAAATCTCTGAGCAAATGATGTACTAAATGGTTGAATGGTATAAACAGCACTCCTCTTACGTCTATCGAACTTGAGATGTGGATCATATGGGAGTTGGGAGTGCTTGCGAAGAATAATAGCAAGCAAAAATAGCTGGCGTACTGTAAGTACCCTCCAATAACTGTATACTTCGCTTGTGGGGGTGAGAATGGGGAGAAAAGCACCAACCTTCAGGACTGCCCTCTGTGCTCTTTTAACTTTTAATATATGGGTTTTAACAGCACCACCCCAAGAAGAGATGCAGTATCCCAGCAAGGACTGACATAGGGAGAGATACGCAGTTTTTACAACAGGCTTACTCGCTACATGTCTCAAGAGTCTTAAATATATATATCAACTTCCTGATTCTAGTTGCTAATAGATTAAGGTGGGATTGAAAATTCAGGTTAGCGTCCAACATACCCAGATACTTTAAAGTTGTAGCACAAGATAATTCCTGACAATGACAATCGTCTTTAGATACGCAGCTGTAATAAATTAGGTTCTTTCTTTATAATAGATATTTACTTTAATAAATTACGCAACTTAATTTCTTCATATATTTTAATTTTCAACTGTTCACAGATTTGACACACAATGCCAAAATTCAAAAGGTCTGAATAAATCAATAAGAATATAAAAAGTAGTTATGTACATTTGTCTATTTATCTATCTACAACAGCAGCTGTTCGCATGTGCAGTAAGTGTTAGGGATGAAGGAAGATTGCGATTGACAATAGTAAACGTCATATACATAGTCTTATCTACGTTAAGTGCCAGAGAATTAAGGGTCAGCCAGTCAGTTACTTCATTCAGCCCGTTCTGCGCAAAACGGAAGACATCATTCCATGTATCTGCATAGAACAGCAGAGCAGTATCGTCAGCAAAAGTTACAATACGCCCATTTCTCAAATTCATCCGACAGAGATTATTGATGTAGATGAGAAATAATGTAGGGCCTAAGACACTGCCCTGGGGGACGCCGCACAGAGAGGTATTTGACCCAAAAAGCTGGCCAAAATCACTTTTTTTCAAATTAGTGCTACCCCTTCAAAGCAATTTTTTTTTTAAATTAGTATAACCCCTCCATACAATAACAATAAAGACAAAGCTCTAGCGCCGCCCAACACGACGTAAGCTCAGTCGAAAGTTACCGTTCTGTTAAAGTGTACGTGTGATTGTTCGATGCGCTCAGATTTTAGTGTTCGAAAATATCTCCTATCTCGTGATTGAACGACTTTATGTTGGTTTTCACTATGGATTCTGATTAACCAGGTATGTATTATATTTAGTACATAATTTCAACAGCTAATTTATTATATTATTTTAATTATATCCATAAGATGTAACCACGAAAAAAAACTCGTATGAAAACACATTTTGAGAAATTAAAGGACTTTTTAATAAGTTTCTCATCATTTCTAAGTCAAAATTTCTATTGTATGTTGTAAAGTAGACCTTATAGGATGTAATTAAAAACAAAACAGCCGCCCGAATACACCCGCCTATTTTTCGTGATTTTTTTTCTGTAAACATATAAACTTTTACTTAACGAAATTTTACTTATATTTTATGTATTTTTGTTATAGGCTCGTCTGGAGTGAAGTTTTTGTCTCGAAATGACTTGTTCGATATAATGGAACGCTCAAACACCTCAATTTTTAACGAAAAGTTGAATTTTATGGAAAAAGAACTGATCAATCAGTATGATGAAAATGATCAAAATATTGCTAATATTAAGCAAAAATTGTCAGTTATAAAACATCAATTTAAACAAAAATGGACAGCTGCTCGCAAAACAAAGGCCAGATTCCTTGAAACCAATGCGGAGTGGCTCAAAGGATACAAATGGAATATGCGCCTTACTGCTGAGGAGAAACAAATAGTCGAGAACAGAAAAAAAGAAATCCAAGATAAGTTCCGCGAGCAACTTGGTCTATTAGTGGATATACCAAAAGCAAACTTTGGCAACACCAATGATGGGAACACGAGTAGACGCTTTTTTGTTAACTATAACATATCTGCAGCAATTACCGGAATAGACTTAAATTTAATTTACAGATTTAAAATTTATTTTAGACACATTGTGCTGTGGTTTAAAGATAAACATAGAGAAATTTGAAAATTATTGTCAAGAAACGGCTAAATTGTACGTTTCTTTATATAACTTTTACCCTATGTCTCCGACCTTGCATAAAATATTGCGCCATGGGGCTGAAGTAATAACGGTAGCCATTCTTCCAATAGGACAATTGTCTGAAGAAGCTGCAGAAGTACGCAACAAACATATTAGAATGTTCAGACACAACTACACCAGAAAGTTTTCCCGGGTAGCTTGCAACGCAGATGTTTTAAACAGGCTCCTCTTAACCTCTGATCCTGTCCTGACGGGCATGAGGAAGAGAAAGAATAAAAAAAAATACAATTTTCAGCTGATCTTGTAAATTTATTAGTAGAAAGTGACATTTCAAATGTAAGTTTTGAAGATGAAAATGAAGAATAAATGATTGTATATATTACGTATGCCTTTTTTTTACCTTATTCAAGCAAAACCTTAAATAAAACATTGTTAGGCAGCCATTAAAAGTGTAAAATATTTTTGGCCAGCTTTTTGGGTCAAATACCTCTCTGTGCGCCGGTGGTCACCGGCAGTTCACTACTGGTCCAACCGTCAATCCTTACCGCTTGGAGGCGATCAGATAGGTAACTGGTGAAGAGTTGGAGAGCTTTGCCCCTAATCCCCCTCTATCTTGTGCAGCAGAACCTTCAGAACCCTCTCCATCTTGTGCAGCAGAACCTCAACCGACACCGTATCAAAAGCTTTGGCCAAATCCATGAATATGTCAATAACCTTTCGTTTCTTATCCATATGATTAACTATAAAGTTAGTGAGGTCAAAAACAGCGTCATCAGTTGACTTTCCTGAGCGAAAACCGTATTGAGACTCCGACAGAATGTTATGTGTGTTAAGAAAGTCAATAAGCCTCTTATTTATGAGACGTTCCAAGATCTTAGATAGGATTGGAAGCAGCGAAATTGGCCTATAGTTATCAACACAGGCTCTGCTGCTACTCTTATGCACCGGAGTTATGAGAGATTTCTTGTATATCTTTGGAAATATACCTGATTCCATCGAGAGATTGCAGATATATGTTATTGGTGGAGTAAGAAGTGCATGGTGTCGTTTTAATAATTGTCCTCATATTTGATCAGCTCCCACAGCACAACTGTCCCTGAGACTCATCACTTAGTGTTGTAAGTTTTGACAGTCCCTAGCTAAAAATAAATTTTTATGCACAACATAAAGTTCAGTTTTGAAACGGATTTACTGGCCATCATTTCGAATGCTTTTTGAAATTTCAAATTCAGAATTATGAAAAATCATTGGAATCAACTATTCAAGGAAGGAGAAAACTTCATTTAATTCGCGAAAGTTTGATTATTTTATTGATGTTTCTGATTATTGGTTCCACAAAAAGGCTACTCTGAACTTTAAGCCAGTTTTGACCAAAAAATATAGATACTCGGGCTGAAATTGCCGCCCAAGCTGTAGCACATATGCAGGCTGGGAAAAGCCCAAGAAATGCGAGTGCACAACTGAATTTAAGCCGTACTACTGTCCGAAGAGTTTATCAAATACTTAGAAACTGGCGGCGGCGTTAGACATCGTCAACGCCTTTGGCACCCTCCCCTGGCAGGCCATTACTATTATATACGACGTCGTTGGCGTCAGAATTTATTAATAGTTTCAGAAAAATAATATAAATAGCTTGACGCCTTCATTCAAACCTATAAATGTAAAAAAGGCTTTATGAACGAAACCAATATAATTTCGAGAGTTTAAATATTATTTTTTAAAAGTTCGAGGTTTTTATATTTTTTTTCTTTTTGGAAACTTTGTCTTAGAGGGGAGATCTATCAGAAAAACATCATACAGTAAAGTGTGGAAAAATAATGAAAAAGTGTTTTAAAGTGAACCAACGTAGATGTATTTTCAAACTCTTTGCAAATCCTGAGTACAAAGCCCATATCGTATATATGCCTTATTAACAATATAGTTGATGTGAGAACTGACCCCTTACCTCAGCCACCCGGGCAAAGGAAACGTTATTTAGTTTGTAGTTCTTACATTTATAAAAAGAGAGTTCTCTTCGCAGTACTACTATACTACAAGGATTCAAGGACTTCCTGAAGTTTAAGGGCATCTTGTGGTGATTGGATTTCCCTGAACATCTTCATGTCCTCATACATGTCCGCATACATTAAAATACTGCTATGAGAAAAGCATTTGAGTATATCATTGGTAAACAGGTTGAATAGGAGAGGTGCCAGGTGTGAGCCTTGAGGTACTCCTGAAGTAACTGGGACAAAACTCGAACAAAATCCTTTCACAGTTACAGCTTGACTTCGCTCACGTAGATACGAATCTAACCAACGGAGCAGGTACCCATGAATACCAATGTGTTCAAACTTATGAATAAGAACCGGATGTGAAATTCTGTCGAAATACTGTATGCGACATCAACTTGTTGATCCCGGTCCATAAATCCTGCCACGCTATGGATAAACTCATACAAGTTTGTTTCCGTGCTTCTCTTTGCCCTAAAATCATGCTGCTGCTCTATTAGTATTGTACTAAGATGTGGATACAAATTGTCATAGACAATTTTTCAAATGTTTTAGCAACAATGCTTAGCTTAGTAATGGGACGATAGTTATCCACCTGGTACCTATCACCAGACTTGATTATAGGCACAACATATGATTGTTTCCACAGACGAGATATTATACCAAGGTGCAATGATAAGTTAAATAAAAAATGTTGTAACTATAGATTGGGTAGGTTTTCATATCGCATTACAACTACAACTACTTTAAGATTAATTCGTCTAACCTTAAGTATATCACCACAGCCATCAGGGTGTAACTTTCTCTTTTATTTCTGCAGAAGTCCACTCATGAGGAACCACGAACAAGACCCATACGTGTGACATTAAAAGAAGGAACGAAGGCTATGTAACTCTCATCATATAATCTCTTGTCAAAAATAAAACTATTAGCTGCCTCAAACTTATTAAAAGCTAACACAACACGATTTCTACCTATTCTTTTAACACTTCCATTAATATTACTTGAAAATGTATGTTTTCTTTTCTTTTTATTGCAATGTTTGAAGATTTTCGCAGTTTTCCTTTTCCTATTATTAGATGTAATGGCCCAATCCACAATTGTATGGTCAGTGTAAGCGCTCGATTCATCATCAAGCTACTGATGGAATTGATTTCCCAGGATCCGGGGGATCATTCATGTTAAATGGAAGTAAATAAAAAGTCTTACCATTTTTTTTCGGGGGGAAATGCTCCTTATGCACCGTGACACCGCGCTGGCAAGACGCGGCCGTGTGTGGGGCTCTCCGGTCTGAGAGACCGACCTACCCACTAAAACCCCCCAGTGTCCTCTGAGCCCATACTGGGGCGCGTAGCGGGTTGCGTTTTGGCGATTCTACCGCCACACACCCACAAAAAGTGTTACCAAATAAACTGCTGCTAAATTACAAAATATATATAAACAACTAGGAAATAAATAGAATTACACGACTCAATCGCTTTATACAATATGTATAAATAATAAGAAAATTCGTAACAGCTGGAAACACACCCGCCTATTTCAAAGTTTCCCGCCTTTTTTTACCTCCTTATATTTCTCTAGGATAATTATCATCCCAACTAATATTATAAATGCGAAAGTGTGTTTGTTTGTTTGTTTGTTTATTTGTTTGTTTGTTTGTTTGTTTGTTACCTCTTCACGCTTAAACTACTGGACCGATTTCAAAAATTCTTTCACCTTTGGAAAGCTACATTCTCCCCGAGTAACATAGGCTACTTTTTATCCCGGAAAAATCGACAGATCCCACGGGATGCGCAATAAAGGCTTCGCTCAAAAACTACTGCACAGATTTTTATGCGGTTTTCATCAATAGATAGAGTGATTCTTGAGGAGTTTTGCGGCATTTTTTATCTCGGAAAAACGGATAGTCCCACGGGAAGCGCGATAAAATCTTCGCACCATAAACCGACTTCCGCGTATATGTAGCCGTGGGCAAAAGCTATGACCCTTAACCCTCTATACACCCAATCCCGAAATCCACGCGGGCGAAGCCGCGGGCAGAAAGCTAGTATGTAATATTAATTAAAATGTATATGACTCAAGGAACTTATACCTAACGTGGAATGTGCACAGGCCACCGATTTGTGTGCCGAGGGAGATAGCGTCGGGAGAGCCCTCTGTCCCTTTCATTAGGGTGACCAAACAATATAACGTAGCTGGATATTAATATAATTGGATATATATACCTGTTAATTAAAAAATACAAAACCTCAGACTCCCCAACTTATTTTTATTATCAAAAAATGACATAAATTATCAAATTTAATTTTTGCGTATTTTTTTAAGTTGAGCATTTTTGTTTTTTTTTTGCAAGCATTTTATTTATTATGGAATATTAATTTAACCCACTTTCCGGTCTCCGATTGAGCTGAAATTTTGCATGCACGTGTAAGTCGGATGACAATGAATGGTTATGTGTACGTCATTCTAAATCCAATATGTGGCCGAGTTTCTCAAGATGGCGGACCAATTATTTTTAATGCACCCCTACAATATGGGTATCAAATGAAAGGGTTGGCTAAGCTTGATTTTTTATGTGAAATATCTATTGACGCACGTAAAACTGATTTCTGCCGTGACGACGTTTAAAAATTTATATGAAGATTCATTGACTGGACCTGGATTCCGAGATTTTACCATTTTTATGCCATACGGCACTCCGCTACATTGAGTTTGGGCTCGTTTGATTCGTCTTGACGAATACTTTGGTGCTAGATGGTAACCAGGGTCTGATGATGAAACTGGAAGATGGCCATAAGAACTCGGTCATTAAATGATATAGCCGCACTGAGTTTGGGCTCGTCTGATTCGTTTTGATAAGTAGTTTGGTGCTAGATGGTATCCAGGTTTTGATGACTAAGACATCACCCTATCGAGTTTGGGCTTGTTACATTCGTCTTGACGAGTGCTTTAGTGCTAGATGGTAACTAGGATCTCATAATGGAACTGGTAGATAGCCATGGGAACTCAGTAATTAAACGACATAACAATACGCCAGATAAAATGATTGGACATCTAAATCTTTGTGTCGGTTTGTGTCCTTATCTGCTCTAAGAACAACAACATATTGTAGACTGAATCCAAGAGATTGTAGACCTGAGTTTTCGATATTAATTTCAACGGTACGGAACCCTAAAAATAAATACTGACTGATTGTAATAATGTTTTCTTTATTTTTCCCTCAAAACATGATCCTTGTGTGGAGTTTCAGTTTCAGTCGAAACTGAGACCGTTGCGGAAATTCAGTTTCGGTCATAAAAACCAGTTTCGTTCGGACACTAATATGCTGCATTGTGTAAATAGTCCTATAATTTCGTCCAATATGGGTTCCCTACTTCAATAATTGAAATATACTTACTTGAAAAATGAAATACCACATCCTGCATATGATTCGCTTTTTAATTGTACATTTTTTAACCATCTTTATTAAGTCCAAATAAATAAATTTATTATTTTATCACCAAATTGCGGTTAAATAAAATATGTATCACCAATTTGAACACCCGAATACAAACAAAATAAAATGGCTGACGGGCTGCCAGTCTAACTTATATATTCTACAAATAATCATTTTTTTTAATAAATTTCAATACAGTATCCATATTATTACTAAAAAATGTTTTCATTATAACAGATTGAAAACTAGGTATTAGAAATATATCAGAACGAAAATTAATGTTTTTTTAATAAGACATGACAATATTATTTTCTACTACGATTCAACTAAATTCAGGAATAATTCTCCTGGCAACACCATAGAAAGGGACACAGGGCTCTCCTGCCGCTTTCACCCTCGGACCGGATCTCTCTCTGACCAAGTGATTATCTATAATAGAACTTAGCATCCTATATATAAAGTTTATTTTTATATTCGTGTCAAATGACAATGCGCATTCCATGTTAGGTACAAGTTCCTTGACTTTGTTATATACGGTTAGTATTCTAATTAGTCTGTGTATGTACAGTGCAGATCACAGATTGTGCAGATCATAGATTACTGTGCATTCATAGATTATTAGTATACTAATCTGTATAGTATACTTAGGGACACGGTATCGAATAAAAAGTATCGATACTGTACTCATGAGTAGTATCAATAAGAAAGTATCGTACTCGTAAAAGAACCGACACAAAAGTATCGATACCTCAAAGTATTGAGTACTTTTCACAGGCAGGAGCCAGCCAGGTCATACGTTAGTATTGTCTATAACTTATTATATGTTTAACTTTATGTTTAGTATTATCTGTATCTTCATTCAGTAAGAGAAAATGAAAATATAATGTTTTTTTGAATAATTTTTCCGCGAGGGAAAGCAAATCTCTCTAAGCCCATACAGCCAACGAACCATTGACTATTGAATAAACGAGTTAGAATTAAACAAGTGAAATATGAATCCAGTAACGGATCTACTCTATAAATAAAAGCTTCAGCTCGATTGAACAAGATGGCGTTGCTAATGTTGCCACAAATTGTAAAATGAAACCTATGTAATAATTGGCAGCATCGAGGCGATATATTCGATACGATACCTGCCAAAAAGTACTTGTTAAGTAAAAGTATCGAACTCAATGTATCGAGTACAAAAGTATCGGTATCGAATGCAAATCTACTCGATACCATAAGGTATCGATACCTTTTTCGTGTCCCTAAGTATACTAATCTGTGTCTGTGGATTATTCATTTTAGGTCGTACATATAAGTTCCTAGGCCTTTATTTTTAACTGAAGAACTTGTATTAAGAATGGCTTTAACATTACAAAGACGAGCAAATGTAAGTTATATTATGGATTATTCACTATTAATAATACTTTTACCCTACCCTTTATCTCAAGATATTATTGATAAGTACATAATATTTTTAATGTAATCAGTTTGTTTTAGTAGCATAAGTACCTAGATTATGTGGGTTTCTGTAGATTATGCTTTTAAGCCAGTGACTAAAGCTGAAAAAATAATGATTTGAACTATTCTTCCGATACATTATATACAATTTCTCCATTTGAGGGGTCAGAACTGAAATCCTGTTCCCTTGTGAGGCATAGTGAGGCTAAAAATTAGTATGTTAAACATGGGAAATGCCATTCTAAGGATAGTTACTATAATCCTGTCATTTTACGTGTACACATTGTGCCAGTTCTTTAGGCATGTATATGCTGGAAACTGCAGTGTTATTAGTCATAATATCTACAAGGTGGAAGAATGGTGAAAATCACAGGAAGGCACTGAGCGCTATCAGTGCAGAACTGATTGGTGTGGAGATCTTTAGTGAAGCCTATGTCCAGCAGTGTATGCTAGACAGTGTTTGTCTCTGAATAAATGTGTCTAAGAAGTAGCAGGTAATCCATGATTCATAGACAGTTATAATGAGATTTGTTGAGAAGACTGTTACTTTTCTTAGACAATGATGTAATGTGGAAGATATGGTGTTGCTACACAATGTTTGTGATGGCAGCATGAACTATATTTTTCTACATTTACTTAATAAAATTTAATGTAGCTATTCGAAAAATTTATAAATACTATTTAACCAAATTTATTTACAATTTTTTATTATCATATCTTATAATAATTTAACTGATTTCTTATAATTTACTTAAAAATATTAAGAAATATAAATAATTGCAGTCACAGCAATCAAATAGTAATATAAAATTTCAACTTATTTTTGAAAATAGGTCTTGCTAACCCATATCGTGGTGATGAATTTGATCTTGTCAAATATTGCCAATTCCTAGTATGAGAAGGTGCAAGTGATAAATATATATTCCTATATAATTTTTTGCGGGAAGAATAAATTCTGATTTGTTTACTGGTATTAAAATTATTAATTAAAATTAATTATTGGTTCAATTCATTAATTTACTTCTCTACAAATTGTCTAAAGTCCAAAAAGTCCAATAAACAAGAATGGTCGTACTGTTTATGTAATGCCGTTTATTCAACGGCAATCACTACTCTAAGCATTCTAGAGCCTTACAAATTTAAACTAATTAAGGTATATTTTATAAGGTAAACTATAATTTCACTTCTGCACTGAGCAGTTTTCGAGATCTAGGAAATTAGAAAATCTTACCATAGCAAAATCTTATGTAACTTATTAACCACAACACACATATACAAATTATGCTATTCACAAACATTTAATTCACCACAAAACGTATTCTTAGGTACCAAACAGAAACAGCTTTTATGAATTTTTTTTTGAAATAAGTAAAAACTACAATAAGTACAAAATTTGCTATTGCTAAACAAATCACTCTGCAGTATGTTCTATCAATAAAATTAATTAAAATTATACTTTTGTCAGTGAACCCGTTATTTTTGTTGTAGGTGCGACTTCCACCAGAGGTTAACAGAATATTATACATAAGAAATTTGCCATATAAAATATCAGCTGAAGAAATGTATGATATATTCGGGAAATATGGAGCTATAAGACAGATACGCGTGTAAGTTTAAAAATTGTTAAAGGTTTTAAAATTTTCGTTCACAGCACATAGGAAATATAAATGTTTTCAATAGAATGTTTTAATATATAAATATCTGTTCCCACTCGCCAATCTCAAGGTACTAGCTCGTTTCTATAACGACAAATAACGTCTTTGCATCAGACTTATGATGGAAGTACTGAGCTAAAGTCATTGTATAATACTCAGCTGACATACTGGCTAGATAATGTTAATAATGTTAAATATAATAAATTTTTCATTGGGGTGGCACAGCCAACCATGTCCAAAATACTCTCTACAATGTATGTAAAAAATTTCGTGTTTTTTCATTACAGAGAGTATCTTTACTAATTTTACATTTTTAAATATTTATTTATAATATGAACCCACTGACATGCTAACGATGGCACAGCTCATTCTTTGTCTTATTTCCAGAAGAGTTACATTTATTAAAAGTGTTTTTAAAACCATTGGGTAGAATTGCAAACAAATTGACACTAATGCATGTGAAATAACTTTTTGACTTATTTATGATATCATGACCCAGAGGAGTAATCAAAACCGGCAGGCATGCGTTTCCATCAACATAAAACCTAATTCAAAAACTAATATTGTATGATAAAGATTGTTTTAGATCAGCTTACAGTAATAATTACAATACTGCTTAAAAATATTAGTTTTCATTTTTCAGGGGCAACACGCCAGAGACCCGTGGTACAGCGTTTGTAGTGTATGAAGATATATTTGATGCCAAAAATGCATGTGATCATTTATCTGGATTTAATGTATGTAATAGATATTTAGTCGTACTGTATTATAGATCAAACAAAGCATTTAAAGGTATCGATATTGAAAAGAAACAAGAAGAAATCGATGCATTGAAAAAGAAATACGGAATATCGTCTGATGACCTACGAAAATAAATATTGAACAGTAAATTAAAAAATTATTGAATTAAAAAATAAAGGAATGTTATCGAAAAGGAAAAAGAACTCAGAATGGATTACGAGCACAACCGGCAATTTTTAATATTTACTAAAATATAATAATAATACGCATTTATGTATTAACATTGTTTTCTTTAAGACTATCCTAGTTTTTTAAAAAAAAAATATAGTAAAATATTAAATTACTAGCGACCCGTCCCGGCTTCGCACGGGTGCTATGCTTATGTAAATATACCTACTACAAAATATCCGTATACACAACGTCCACAGCTTTTTTGTCATTAGACAATACAAACATATTTAGCTTAGAGCGCAAAAAAACGTGGTTATTTACGACATTAGAAATCTCTACATTTATCAATGTTTCTCTACTATATTATGCATTTATTATACATACAAACCTTCCTTAAGAATCACTCTATCTATTAAAAAAAACCGCGTCAAAATCCGTTGCGTAGTTTTAAAGATCTAAGCATACATACGGACATACAGCGAAAGCGACTTTGTTTTATACTATGTATTGATACCGTTCCATATACTCTAGCAACAATGAAAATTCATCGCAGCTAGTACGAAGTCTGTTTTCCATCTGGAATAAAATAAAACAGTCAAAACTTAGTTCAACAGCATAGGCATTAGAATACATTATTATATATTTATTACATCCCTAAGTGCGGGGTCTGCTGCGATCCATGCAGAGGGCCGTAAGCGGAGCAAATACTGTAATATAGGTCCTAACTACATATTTGCTCCGTTTGCGGTAGAAACTATGGGTCCGTGGGGACCGGAGGCAAAAAAAATAGTACAAGATCTATCAGCACTGTTGATTGAAGCCTCCGGTGATCAGAGGGCTGGCAGTTACCTCTGTCAACGGATTAGTTTGGCGATCCAAAGAGGTAATGTTGCCAGCATCCTAGGTACTGTTCCCATGGGCCCCGAATTGCAGGACATTTTTTATTTATAGTTTCTAGTTTTATTTTAGATATATATAATTTAGAAGTATTTTAAGATATTTATCTTTAAGGTTAAAATTATAGTTTTAATTGTATTTTTTAATTTAAAAGATTTGTCATTTGTCGCCGATTAGAAATCTATATTACTTAAATTTAAGATATTGTAAATTGATGATTATAACAATAAATTTAAGGCATTAGAATCATTTTAATATATATATATATATATATATATATATTATATATATTACCTCTTAAATAACTTATTTACTCTACTACCTCTAAAATAATATCTCATTTAATTGATAAAATTCAAACAAAAAAGTCTTTAGAATCATCACAAATTATTGTTTGACATCAGAAAAAACGCTATCCCATTTATTAACGTTCCACACGGGTTCTTGCGGAATGGACAACATTTCATTTTTGACAACATACTAAAATTAAAAAACCGTTTCGAGAGCTAAGGATTCTAAACACGTATATCAACTTTTTTTAAATTTTGATGCAGTATGTTTTGAATTATTTAAAAAAAACTAAAATTTAATACAAATTGGGAAAATCAGGAATTATAGCAAGTATTCGTGATGCGATATTGTAAAAAAAAACTATAATCTGTGGTATAGCACTACTGTTATTATTATCTGTTGGTTATGTTTTGTTGACTTGGTCTAATAATTGCTCAGTTTTGTTGAAGTGATATTGATAGATATCAGCGCAGGTAAGCACTAAAGCACAGATAATTTGAATAAGAAAAGGATAGTTTCGACAACTCCTCACGAGAATTTCAGTGGAAAAAAAAATAACCAGCAAAAAAACTAAAAAGAAAAAATAATTAAACCATTTTTATTTAACCTTAATAATAATTAAGTGCATATATATAACTAATGTAAGTATACCAAAGTTCCTAAAGACTTTAGAGTCGGCACCAAACCAGAAATTCATTACGTAAGCGTTGACGAAGTTATTGTCAGCGTTGCCACAAAATCACTTTGGTATACTTACATTAGTTTTAGCACTCAGTTATTATGGTAAAAAAGTTTGATTATTTCTTGCTTTTCGGTTTTAAACTTTGTAATAAAAAAGTAAATTTAAAAGTTTTAGTGTTTTTTATTTCATATTTTGACACATACCCAGACCGGAACAAATTTCTGTAGCCCATACAAAATATTTGTCCAGTACGGGTATCGAACCCGCAACTGCGTAGGAGCCTATCACTCGATCCCTGTGCCAAACGTATCGCAGGGGTCGAGTGAGCATAAAACTCTGCATTAGGTTCTATTAAATAAACAATTAATCACAATTATTCCAGTATTCTCCCACCCTTGAGGTAGGTTTTTCCAGAAATTCCCAGGAAGGCAAATTCCAGGTCAACTTCGAGAGACATGTCCTATGTAATAAAATAAAAAAAAGAATTATCATAATCGGACTACTCTGTGAGAAGTTATGGGTGGGGGTACATTAAAATCAGTCAGTGAACAATCAATCATCTCCCCGTCAACACCACCAACTGTGAGCCAGTCTCAAGGCAACACTAGTCAATACCGGCAGAGGATACGTAGACCGCGACATGTCCTTAGCGACCCCCCTAACCAACTCACGCAGGAACTTCTAGACCTGCAAGCGGCGGCGTCTGAGCCGTCGCTCCCCCTTGTCAACCCCTAAACGGCAGCCTTCTGATTAGCCATGATTAGGTTCTTATCAATACTGGCCGGTCCCACTTTGGAGATTCGTGCCTTCTAGCGCATATACCCTCACCATGGGGTAGCGCTAACCGTGCCTCTCCTGAGGTGCGGCCCTCTCGTCAATAAAGCCAGTAGGGTCAATAGGACCAAAGGCTAGGCTGAGTTTAGTCGGTAGGTCTGTGTAGTCGAGCCGTCTCGACAGTACCTAATCAACGCATCCCTGCTTGCCTGTTGCGTTGGTATCCATGATGGATTCTCAGCCTCCTCTCCTGAGGAAAAAAAAATCAATCATCTCCTGTGTTCTTATCCTTAGGGATGAAATGCTGTTTTCAATTTTTTGTGTAACCAGAGTCTACGCTATCTAAAATAAAAAGAATAATTAGAATCGGACTACTCTATAAAAAGTTATGAGTGATCATACATAAAAAAATTATTTAGTTAGCGGTGATTTCGAAATCGCATTCGTAATTCAAAAATATCTTTTTTTGATTATGATACTATTAAAAAAAAATAAGAAAAATTTACACATTTGAAGCAAAAGTGTTTCCCTTTTTTTAAATAAATATCAAAAATATTAACGAGCGTTACAATCTCTCCTCTCAAAATTAATATTTTCTGCTGGTGTTCCTCACATTTGACGATTCTCAAAATACTATTTTACTTCTGTCTCTCTACGTATTCATTACATTAATTAGAAGCTCTTACAATTACTCATAAGCCAATCCCACCTTACTTATAATAATAAATCATAATATTATTTTTGAATTAATTACCACACATTTAAACTAAATCAAATAACTTAATAATCACAAAGAGTCCACCGTTTAATTACTGATCACTCACAATATACTTTCGAAAGCGCAAAAACTTAATCCTAACTAGTGATGTGCCGGATATACAAAAACTTAATGCCGGATACTTTTCGGCGGATCTTTAACGGATCTATTTACCTTATTAATTTTAAATTTATAGATAACTAGCGGCCCGTCCCGGCTTCGCACGGGTAGATATAAATAGGTACAGACATTTAAGTTATAAGCATGCTAATTAAAACGACCATAAATCACTAAATTAGAAAAAAATAGTATGCTTATCTTAAAGCCTATGGAGCCGACCACATGAATGAGCCGCGTGTTTTTTTTTTTCCCTCAGGAGAGGAGGCTGAGAATCCGTCATGGATACCAACGCAACAGGCAAGCAGGGATGCGTTGATTATGTCGGACTCCTGGTGAATCGAGGCGGCTCGACCCACCAGACCTACCGACTAAACTCAGCCTAAGCCAAATCCTAGTGACCCTACTGGCTTATATGGAAGGGAGCCGCACCTCAGGAGAGGTATGGTTAGCGCTGCCCCATGGAGAGGGCATAAGCGCTAGAAGACGCACGATTCTCCAAAGTGGGACCGGCCTGTGTTGACTGGGAACCTACACGTGGCTAAGCAGAAGGCTGCCGAATAAGGGGAAACAAAAGAGGCGATGGCTCAGACGCCGCCGCTTGCAGGTCTAGAAGGTCCTGCGTTAATTGATTAGGGGGGTCGCTTAGGACATGTCGCGGTCTACGTGTCCTCTACCAATATGGACTGGTTGAGCCGCGCGGCTACCTAGTTCATAATGGTGCACCCCCTTCTCCCGCACTGCCCCTCTCTCGTCGAGTTAGTTACTCGATGCGTTGAGTGGCGGCCGCCGCCGGCATGTATTTTTATTTTCATTTCATGATATCTTGAATGGAATGTCCGATTTCAATAATTCAAAAAGTAATCATCAGGTAGTGAGACAGTCTTGAATATTAAATTATTTATTTAAATAAAAATGATATTGATATATTCTATAATATTGTCGAACATTTTTCTATCCTATCATTAATACTCTTCGCAGCTTATGCGATGAAAGACATTTTATGGCAAATTTTTTTACACCTTCGGTTGGTTTTAATAAGAATTTCTGAAGATTTCTATAGTAATCTAGTACTATATAAGCCTATGTTACTCAGTGATAATGTAGCTTTCTAATGAAAAAAGAATTTTTAAAATCGGTCCAGTAGTTTTTGAGTTTATTCGTTACATACAAAAAATACAAATCTTTCCTCTTATAATATTGGTGTAGATATATTCTATAAGACGAAGGGTAAGGCGCACTAGCGACGCCAGTTGCCGAGATTGACGGTCCACAATTATTTATTTAAAATAGATCTTGTTTAGTAGCTAACAATTTTAAGCAATTGGCGTCGCTAGTGCGCCTTACTCTTGGCCTTAAATAGGCCAATAGGTAGAAAAAAATCTATTAAATTCAAACAAAAGCAACTAAACTAGTGTTAATGTTATGTTAAAATCACAATGACAATACCAAACACAAGCTTTATCTATGGTCATTAAATCATTAACCTAAAACAAAACAAAAGAAAGACCCGCCGCGCAATGCAAGTCGAAACATGTTTCAACTCAAGATCGCGCGCACCGACATTGATTGTGTAAGAAAGTAATGATCCGTATCTACGGATCTTGACACCAAACATCCGTATTTAGATCTGTATCCGCGGATCTAGATTTTTGACGATCCGGCACATACCTAACTAATTCTAACCAATAAGATACCTATACTCTGTCCATTATGTTATTTTCTTTTTGACAGATCGCGCGTATGAAATATTGTTTCTATTTTCAAATTATAGTACTACAGTAATAATATACTTTCTAGACGGGTAACGCCCACATAGTGAAGTGCTCTGTGCATAACAAACTACCACAGACAATAAGCAGTTCTTGAAATCAGATAAATCGATAAATTGTCTTCAAATCAAATATTTGTAATTTATTTATTTCCTTCTCGACAGCTACCTTACATTATTTATAGGTATGTGAATTTTAATATTAAAACGCATATGTAGTTAATAACATCTACGTCAAGTTTAAATCAAGAATTATGATCAAGAATACTTAGAAAATCACATACATACCATTCTTTTAACAAACTAGCTAGGTAATTGGTAATTCGCCAAAAATATAAAATTTTGCCTAATTTACTTGGCATGTGTAAAATTTATTTTTTCATATATTTATGATCCATTTAAAAGAGAAAAAGGAAAACCTGGTGCCTTTTTAGAAGAAGAGTATATACAAATAGCATCTGAATTAAAAATTACGCCTGTTGATAAATCATTTATCTCCATGTAACTATTCAATAATAAGAGACTGTAAAATTTTGAAGATGCTATTAAACTTTTAAACGATACTTACAATAACCTAAAAATGAAGTCTATTCACGTCATGTCCTGTCTTCTCGAAAACAACAAGCTGGTGAAACATATCCGAATACATACAAATATTGAAAACATTTAGCTCATGAATGCACTTTTTACTCCTGACAGATCAACAATCCGTGGCTTTTATGATGAAAGGATCACACAAGTAAAATAAAAAACGAAAAAATTGAGCGATGGCGCTTAGAAATGTCTTGCTATAAATATGACATTTTATATCGCCCCGGGAAAGATAACGTTGCTGCTGACGCTTTATCGAGAGTCTGTGCTACTCTAAATAACAACAGGCTATATGAATTACATAAATTACTCTGCCACCCTGGCATAGTACGGATGTGGCATTGGATTAGGTCTAAAAACTTACCTTATACATTGCAAGATGTAAATCCATGACTAAATCATGCAGCATATGTTCGGAAATCAAACCACGATTCAATACAGCGAAAAGCCAATTGATCAAATCTACAGAACCCTTTCAAAGATTAAGTATTGATTTCAAAGGTCCCTTACCATCAAAATCTAAGAATATTTATATACTTACAGTGATTGACGAGTATTCGAGATTTCCATTTGCTTATCCTTGCTCGGATCTTTCTGCTGAAACTGTCATAAAATGCTTGAAAGATTTGTTTTATACTTTTGGAGCTCCTGCATACATTCATACTGACAGGGGAGCTGCATTTATGTCTAATGAACTAAAGCAATTTCTCTTGAGTAATGGCATTGCTTCTAGTCGTACCACACCGTATAATCCCCAAGGGAACGGACAAGTTGAACGATTTAACGGTACACTCTGGAAAACTATACAACTTTCTCTAAAATCTAATGGTTTAAGCTGTGAAAACTGGGAACAGGTATTACCTGTAGCGTTGCATTCCATTCGATCTTTACTGTGTACTGCAACAAATGAAACACCTCATGAACGATTATTTCGTCACACACGTCGTACGCCTACCGGTGAAAATATCCATCGTGGATGTTAACTCCCGGCCCTGTGCTAATGAAGAGGAACGTTAGAGCTTCCAAATACGATCCACTGGTAGAAGAGGTAGAACTAATTCAAGGAAATCCATTTTACTCACACGTTCGTTTACCTGATGGACGAGGACTACAGTTTCGAATAGCAGTTAGCTCAATTGCCATTGGACGATTATGAGGAAGATGAATCGCCGCCTAACAATAATACTGAAGATGTTATAATAAGTGAGGAAGATATACAGGATAAAGTCGATGCAATTACTCCTGCTTCTGAAGAAAGCACCGATAATTTGAGACGCTCTGCTAGAGACAAGAAAGTGCCCTTCTATCTTAAGGACTATAATATATATTAAATGTTTATTTATTTGTATTGTTTAATGGGACGGTGAATGTAGTGTACTATACTACTCCATGATTATCGTTACTATAGAGATAACATGTCAAACAATTGTATTATATTTTAAAGGCTGAATAAAGCCAAGTTACTATTGGTATTGTCTTTATTCTATCACTTTCTTAATGGATCAGAAATTATACGAAAAAATAAAGTTTTACACATGCCAAGGAAATTAGGCAAAATTTTATGTATTTGGCGAATTACCCCAATTGGGTAATTCGCCAAATATATAATATAAAACCAGATAAACGAATTTAATATTTAATAAAAATAATATCGCTGCATTAAATCGATTAAAAGTTCTTCTTAAATAAAATCGATATTCTGTTTTAATCGAATGATTCAAAATATCTTAAACTGTCAAAAAGAAAATAATATAATGGACAGAGTATAGTTGAATGTCTGCAATATTATTATTTGTTCGACGATAGAAAATTTGAATTAAACTTTGATTAACCTTTTCTTTATAAAATGGTATTTGACATCTATAATGTTTACTACTTGTATTTAAAATGCCATTCTTAATCAACACTACCTTTAACACTATTCGTATTGGTAGTATGACTAATATACATTATGCTGGTAAAATATACGTCCTAAATTCGTAGTTATTTGGATAAATGTCATTACTTTCGAAGTGGCGACTCTTAAAACGTAGTGAAACGTCTCATCTGACATATCCCTGACACCGTATTGAAACCATATTGAAACAGTAAAATAAAATAGGACAATGCACACAAATCAGTTAGAATTCAAAATTTAATATATTTTCGAGGGAATATCACGTAATACTTACATTTGAAAATATATATTTTTAACAAGTAACATGAATGGTGAACCTGACGTTTTAGCTGATACATTCACGAAGACGACACAATCGGATACATTTTCAGATTTACATCAAGCCAAGAAAGATTCATTGGAAAAAAAAGTTATTCACCTAAGGTAAAAAGGTTCTTAATAAAAAATCATGAGGATGAATCTCTATTTCTCCTCTGTACCTGTATTTCTCTTAGAAATTGTGAAAAGCTATTGTGGAATTAGACGTTAAAGTCCAATAAGTTAATCCGGCTAGCCAGATTAGTTTTACCTACTAGCAATAACTTCTCCTCGTACGTTACTGTCAGTTGATAAAAAACTAATTTTGTTTCTAAATATTGTTTTCTTTATCGTCATCATTTTAGACTATAGACACCCACTCCAAGATAACATATTTCCTTTAAAGTTCGCCACGTCGATCGTTCCTTCGATGTTAGCGATAAGATGTAATGTAAACAATGTTTTTTTCGCGGGTAACTGTGTATTTATCGTATTAATGTATATTTAAGTATTTTTAATTTCGTATTACCAGGCATGTGTTAGAAAAAGATTTCAAAGCCGCAGATTTAAAATGGAGTTTATTTGTGGCAGCTGCATTTAGTTTCAGATATGAATCTTGTCTGAAACCATTTCCACCAGCATTTATTAAGAATGGTATTAAGGACATGGATAAACTCGTGAGTTTCGTTTTTTAATAAGTTTATTATGGGTTCTGGACACACTACCTACGACGGTTGTCAGGTGGATATTAAGAGCACCGATTACTACTCGTAGGAGTACTCGTACTCCGACGTATGCATCGCGAATATTGTGTGACTTCCCTGTAGTTATACAGGTAAAAATAAAATCCATTTCAGTGTTCTTCATTCATATGTATTTTCTCCAAATCTAGATATGCAATTAAAAAATTATTGGACATTACTTATAATAATTTTTTGGGCAATTCATCATCTGATAATTATTACAAATTCAGTATTAGCTATAAAATATAAGTAATTTTCAAAGTTTGCAAAATTATTACAAGTGAATCATAATAATCTAATACTAAAAATTCGAAGCAAGTTGTATTTGATTTCATTGTAACACTATATTGATTTGCAATATGCTTTCAGCTATGTATTCAAAAGGCTGTTGTATGAAGGTAATTTGCGTCCAATAAGCATTCTCCCTTGTGTTTCTAAGATTGTGGAATAGGTGGTTGGTCAGCAAATGATTGGGTATTTGGAAGCTAATTCTTTGCTACCTCAATTACAGTCAGGGTTCCGTAGGAAACATAGCACAACTGCTGCTCTCCTTCATGTAGTTGATGACATATTGTCGGCACAGGATGTGGGAATGGGCACTCTTCTCATTCTCTTTGACTACTCGCGTGCACTCTCTCTCCTGTCAAAACTAACTTATATTATGGTTTTGATGTTCCTACAGTTCGCTGGTTTCATAATTACTTGTTCAGGCGCTCACAAATAGTGGAGATAAGGAAGAATAATGGCATGGCCTATCTCGTGGAGTTCCACAGGGATCTATATTGGGACCTATTCTCTTCATTCTCTTCACTGCAAATCACTACATAGTATAAAACAAACTCGCTATCCGTCGTCTGTCTGTCTCTATGTATGCTTAGATCTTTAAAACTACGCAACGGATTTAGATGCGGATTTTTTAATAGATAGAGTGATTCTTAAGGAAGTTTTATATGTATAATACATAATATAGTACAGAAACACTGATAAATTTAGAGGTGTCTAATGTAAGCACGTTTTTTGCGTTTATATTGCAAAAACGCTGACTGAACCCTACGAGATAGACCAAAATAATGTACAACAGTATTGTCCACCTTAAAAAGTTCAACAAAAACGTCCGCGATGATATATGTCTATCTCTTAAGGATAACCCACCGTAACCATTTTTTATCTTTACTAAAAAATGGTTATTTACGAAATGATTTTAAACAATACAGCATTAATCCTTATCCAATTAAGTTTAAATAAATTGTGCATTTATTATAGATCAATATGATTTTTACAGCATGTAATTTAAGTGAATATTACAAATACGAAGATATTACAAATTTAAAATGCAGGGAGGTAGATAAGCATTGCACCCGTGCGAAGCCGGGGCGGGTCGCTAGCATTACTGAAAGCATAATTGATTGTCAGTACGACGTACGTTTATGCTGATGATGTCCAATTGTATTTCAGTTTTATGCCCAAAGACACAACTAGTGCGGTGAGAAGAGTGAATGATGACTTACACTGTTAAGTATGTATGCAACTGTCCAAATATTAATCTGTAACAACTACAGTATTCTAGTTAGTCTGTGGTTTTGTTTCTCTCTGTATGGCTGCCTCTAATTATTGTACCTTAGAAGAAGTTCCTCCTGTGTACAGCCTAATAAAGAATAAACTATTAGAACTTATTCTGCGTCTAAAGTTATTCTGCTTAATCTGCTCATCTAGATACACCGTCTAGCAGTATAGTCAGATAAGTGTGGTCACGGTCACACGGTCTAGTGTTAAATCCTAACAAGACCAAATATATGATTCTCAGATCTGATAAATAGATTTCCTCTGTGCTTGAGCACAGGCCTATGATCCACATTTAGTAAGACACAAGAAGTAATTTTTGAGTCAAATTTACGCTTTGAAAAGATCACGCTTGAAATTATAAAAAAATTGCTTCTATCGGCTCAAAGTTCTGTATAGTTCCCCTTTTCTTGTCTGAGGATCTTAGAGTACGATTGTGTAAATCCATGATACTCTCCAAACTAAATTATGTAGATACTGTTTTTGGCCCTTGTCTGCTGACAAGAACGGAGAAACAGTGCAGCGTGTACAAAACGCATATATGCACTTTCCGTTATTTTATTCCACCTAGATCACGTCACTCCTTTCTTGAATGATTCAAACATTTTAAAAAATGAGGCCTGTAGCAAACTTCACTTTGCCACTTGGATGTTTGACATTATTCAGTTGTTGTTGTCAATTTTCGTCCATAGGGACAGGCGAAGGTGAAATTATTCAGTCGGGGTCACCAAATTATTTGTTTTTTTTTTTCTATATTTATTGCTGTGAAATTTGTACAAAGGTCCATATTATGTCTTTATAATTTTCTAGTTGTGTTGTTTTCGTGCTTGATGTCATTACTGTGGCAAGCAAAATACCAGTGCAGCAGGCCACGCCTGCTACTTATACTGAGCTTGCCACAGTTATGGTATCATGCAGCGGTACATATAATTATTGTATTGTTTTGTTTTGTTATTGTTGTTCGTGTCCTTGTGTGGTCCATCAATAAATGTATTTCTGTTCTGTAAGGCTGCCTTTTAATTTTGTCGTTTGAAATAAGTATAGAGAATCTAATAGATTATTATCATTGTAGCCATTAATATAGACCTAAAGAAAACTACATTAGCTCCACCCAAGACTAGGCTCCGTATCAATCAATCGGAACTCGACCTTACTATTGCAAGCTTAGACCTGTCGTCTTTATATAGCATATGTGATCCTAATGACGCCGCTGAGTTCTCCAACTCACTTACCTGGGCAGTTAAAGATAGATAATACTAATGTGATCCCTATAGCTAGGCGTAAAAGGATTAGTAAGCCCTGGATAACTCCTGGCCTACTAAAGTGTATGAAAAATCGAGACAACTTACATAAAAAAGCAAAGACACACCCTGAGGATTTAACTATGGTTACAACTTATAAGCGATACAGAATTTTTTGTAATTATCTTCTTAAAAAGGTTAAGCGAGAATATGAAAAGGATTTAGTAGATAAATCAAAAAATAATTTTAAGAAATTGTGGGAGGCTATAAAGAAGATAACACGGTATAAGAAAGCCACCACTGTCTCTAGTGATTTAATTGCGCATGGTAACCCTCAGGATTGCATAAACAACGTTAATTCTTTCTTTGTTGGTATAGGTAGGAACGTTACTGCCAGTACATCAACTGGAAGTCTTCTCCGTCCCAACTAATGAATTTCTGATGTCTCCTGTAGGTTCAATGACTTTATATCCAACTGATGAGTCCGAAGTGTGTAATTTGGTGATGAGTCTCAGGTGAGGTTTGATACGGTGTCGGTTGAGGTTCTGCTGCATAAGATGGAGAGGGTGGGGATTAGGGGCAAAGCTCTCCTAACTCTTCACCAGTTACCTATCTGATCGCTTCCAAGCGGTAAGGATTGACGGTTGGACAAGTAGGGAACTGCCGGTGACCACCAGCGTTCCCCAGGGCAGTGTCTTAGGCCCTACATTATTTCTCATCTACATCAATAATCTCTGTCGGATGAATTTGAGAAATGGGCGTATTGTAACTTTTGCTGACGATACTGCTCTGCTGTTCTATGCAGATACATGGAATGATGTCTTCCGTTTTGCGCAGGACGGGCTGAATGAAGTGACTGACTGGCTGACCCTTAATTCTCTGGCACTTAATGTAGATAAGACTAAGTATATGACGTTTACTATTGTCAATCGCAATCTTCCTTCATCCCTAACACTTACTGCACATGCGAACAGCTGCGTATCTAAAGACGATTGTCTTTGTCATCTTGTTGAGTTATCTTGTGCTACAATTTTAAAGTATCTGGGTATCATGTTGGACGCTAACCTGAATTTTCAATCCCACCTTAATCTATTAGCAACTAGAATCAGGAAGTTGATATATATATTTAAGACTCTGAGACATGTAGCGAGTAAGCCTGTTGTAAAAACTACGTATCTCTCCCTATGTCAGTCCTTGCTGGGATACTGCATCTCTTCTTGGGGTGGTGCTGTTAAAACCCATACATTAAAAGTTGAAAGAGCACAGAGGGCAGTCCTAAAGGTTGGTGCTTTTCTCCCCATTCTCACCCCCACAAGCGAAGTGTACAGTTATTGGAGGGTACTTACAGTACGCCAGCTATTTTTGCTTGCTATTATTCTTCGCAAGCACTCCCAACTCCCATATGATCCACATCTCAACTTCGATAGACGTAAGAGGAGTGCTGTTCGTACCATTCAACCATTTAGTACATCATTTGCTCAGAGATTTGCATGCTTTCTAGGTGACTACTTGTATAATAAAATCAATGCTATACCTACTTAAAATTTACTCCCTCTCGTTACATGGATGTAAGGACAAGGTTACCATGTGGCTGCTTGATCACGATTATGTAGAAACTGAAAACCTAATAACTTTACCCAGATAAAATATTAAATACACAATAATAATTAAAAACGGTTAACAATTGAACTGATAAATAGTGTAAGATTTTTACCTATGTATATTTTACAAAATAAATTAACCTACTTACCTAACCTAATCAACTCACACATACATTCGTACACACGACATCATTCACAGTCATTTTTTGTTGTTTAAATTTTATTGTTTTTATTTTATTTTCGTTCACTTACCTGTTTGTATTAGCTCATTTTTAGTGCTAAAAAACTTATAATTATTAATTTTGTTAATCACTTATCACATCAAGTTCTGTACGGGATACCTGGCGGACCAAGGAGTGCGAGCCTGATGACCTGTAATACAGGCACACGCGTGCCTAGCATAGGCATCAGTCTCACACAAACATTATTTCATATATAAGTATTCTGTCAACTGTTATCTTAAAAACTGTTTGTGATGGGAAATAAAGATTATTATTATATTATTATTATCATTTATTGTTTTTCAAAGAATTCTCCGCGATATATAACACACTTTTGCATGTGTTCAAACCAGTTATTAAAACTTTTATTCCACTCCAAAGTGGGGGTAGTCAAAATGGCCGATTTGCATGCATCAACAGCTTCCTCCGGTGAGAGAAACGTTGACCATGAAGACTGTTTCATTTTGGGGAACGTAAAAACATCGTTAGGGCTTAAGTCAGGGCTGTAAGGTGGATAGTCTAAAATTTCGACATTTTGGGTGCTCAAAAACATCTTTGTTTGGCGGGCGGTGTACGAACTTGCAATGACATAGTTTTTGGTCGTCACTAAGCAAATGTTATATCCAACCGGAAATCAACTTTCTTACGCCTAGTTCTTAGTGTAGGGTTTTTTGAACAGTGGTCCTTGAAATGCCCACGGATGTCTTTATTTCACGGTATGCCACATGACGATCTTCAAGGATTAGCGTACGGCTTCCATATTCTCTTGCGTCATGACGGTTTTCGGATGACCTTCACGTGGCTTGTTACTGAGGCTAGATTGCCTACGTTGAAATTCCAAATACTGGCGTTCTATAGTCTTAAGACATGGTGCTGCATCACTAAACACAGAAGTGATCTCCTGAATGCATTGACGTCGCGATAATCCTTTTTGAAAGTTGTAGAAAATTGTCACACGAAAATTTTCCTTAGACATTTTCATTTTGCCAACCGAGTGTCACCTTTTAATAGACGATACAATAAAACAATTAGGCCGATCTAAAAAAAGAAATTAGTTTTCGAATTCTTAAATCATAAAGATGAAAAAGCAATTATTTTTTATAATTGCGGGAAGTTGGCAAACGACACAAATTAAAAGGCAGCCCTCGTAATAAAAGAAAATTTAAAATTTATTAGTTACATACAGTTACTGGTATGAATTTTTATTTGTAGCTCTCTGTGATTGCTGATGTCCCGGCATTAGATTTACTGCTACATCAATTTAACAATTTAGACAACTTGAGCCATCTCAGCGAAATAATTGACTTGTTATTTTATGTTCTTGTTCGATTGAAAGAACCAACTTTAAAGTCAATTAATCAAGAGACGGTGAGTGTTTATATCAGATCATTTTGCCTTATTTAAAATGCATATTCACAATATTGCTATTAATACTAATACCTAACTCATCTACACATCAAAACGATCTGCTTGGGATATTTTATTTGAAATTTCATTTAAAAATTATCAGTACATAGTCACTAACAACTATCAGTACAGATATTTAAAAGAAAGGCAGGAAATGTTGAAGTAGGCGGGATCATTTTTAGCTAATAAATTATGTTCGGATTAACGCATAAAGCATCGTAATCAGTACTATAAATAGGAGGAATATTGAAGTTTGTCGGAACATCATCAGTATGAAAACTATTGAATATTTTTACCAAGCAGCGATAGATTCTCGAGATCAGTAACTAGGTGATGCTTTTTCGGATTTGTATACACGTACGTGCATGCATATTAATATTTATAAAGATAAATTGTGTTGTATTGTATGTAAAATCTTTGAAAATTATTGACAAACACAAAACCCTTAGGTTGTGGCAGAATATCAGTGCTTTGCTCACATGCTTTTGTGAGCAATTCTAATCACTGAGCTACGACCCTTTTACACTTCTACAGTACACACAGCTCTTGGTTTGTACTGGGTTTTTTGTTTTAAGAAAATGTTATTTAGTTTCTTTGTGTTCCTTTATTTGTGTGTGATGAAGATATTTTCGTAAATAATTTTTTTTATCTATCTATCTATCTAATAATGGTGTAACAATATACTTAAAACTAGACGTCGCTTGCTTGCCGCAGGGTGCAAGCACCCCGCGGTGGGGTGGTCCATCCCGGCTGGGTTTGATAAAAATTGTGGTCTGTCGAAAATTGGTGAAAAAAGTCTTCTTTTTTTGTCAAAAAGTAATAACTTATATATAAAATTGTCTATATTTGAAAATACACTAAGGAAGTCACGGTGTCTGTGGTCGCGTGTAAGCCGCGAGGTGCACGCACCTCGCGGTGGTGTGGTCTATCCCAGTATTGTAAAATGAAAATTTTGCCGTCGGTCGAAAATAGATGAAAAATTATCTCCGTTTATGTTGCAAGAAACTAAAAAACTGTGTGAGGTTGAAAACACACTAAGAAGCTCACGGTGAGTGAGGCCGCGTGAGAGCCGCGAGGTGCACGCACCTCGCACTCGCCTTAGCCGTTCACACCAATGTTGCTCTCTTCGCATAAATATTGGTCTGCTTTTTTGGCGGCGAGTCACTACTTGCCATATTTAAATCAATTAGGAGGCTTTGAGAAGGTAGGTGACCGGAGTCTCTTCCATAGCCCGGTTTTCATTACCACCTAAATCGAAATGCAATAGGCCACAAACGTTTCGACTACTAATGACAATAGTTTCTGTGCATCTAACTGGGTGTAGTCTTTGGCTGCATTTTTCATGGTGCAGATTAGACCCAGTTGGTACACTCCACGCACACTTTCATTAAATTTTGCTTAAATGGACTCTACGCGTTGGATCTATATCCCCACGCACGCCTTATAAAGGACCGTGTCTTATAAAGACACGTGATGTCAGCTACAATAATAATAATATTTATTTAATAATTTCTATAGTCAATATTACATTTTTTTATAGATAGATAGATATAGATAGATAGAAACTTTATATAATACTAGCTGACCCGGCGAACTTCGTACCGCCTTAGCGTAGCTTTGATGCACTACCTTATTTTGTATAGTTGACCTAATGCTCTTTTAATAATATATAAAAAATAAAATGACTTTCGTAACGCGCGTTTTTTAAAATATGCAAAATTAAATGTATACTTTTCAATATTTCTGAGAGATTTTCTTAATATTTTTTTCCGTAAGAACTATCCTTGGACTTCCACAAACATTTAAAAAAAAGAATTATCGAAATCAGTTCAGCCGTTCACACGTGATGCCGTGACAACGCGAAACGGGTTTCATTTTTATATATATAGATAGATAGATAGATATAGATAAGGAAACTTAAACCTTTCTACCAATCTCGTATAATATGTACATATATGATTTTTAAAAGCCGAAATTTATTTATATCTCGATTTTAAATTTATAAAAATTATTGATGTAAAAAGGTATAGTTAGTTCTTTCGATATCTGGTTACTTAAAACAAAGACTACAGTTACATCACTTAAACTCAGAACTGATTGAAACAATGCAAATATTTTTTTATTAACAATTATAATTACCTTTTTATTGGAACTCTTCTCCGTCAAGAATAGCCAATTAACTATTAAATTTAAAATAATCATGAAATTTTAACTATTTTATTAATAGTATCGATTTTGAAATTCCGCCATCTTCCACGGTTGATAATAGTTATAGTTCATATACAATGTTAAACCACATGAGTAAACAAAATTACTCATGTGGTTAAGCCGCAGGATGTTTACCGAACTAGCTAGTAATATTAAAGATTCATTAATTTCATATTACCGACTAACAAACACTCACACATAGACACACACACACACACAAACATCACACATGTTCATTGTTGTACAAATTTTTTTTTTTTTTTTATAAAATTGTGTAAGTTAAGAAGTTGTTAGTGACGGGCTTTAATAACACGGCACAGTCTGATAATGTAGTTATTAATGTTAAATATGTTTGTGTGGAAATTTTTGGAAACTATTAAATATAATATTTTTTTAAATGTGATAATATCAGCCTTATAAATAAATAATGTCGTGTAGTAATTATTATTTTAAATGACATATAACCATGAAATCACAACAAAGGAATCGGAAAGCGTTCTGAAAACAGATAAAAGAAAAAGAGTAACCTGCCTTATAATCTTGTATAGTTTTATACAGCTTATGAAAATCAAACTATTATAACCTTTTCAGAATAAGTCAGTATTACGAAATATCTCAGAAGACACACTCAAGCCTCAATATTTATTCCAAATAAATTACTCAAGCAAATCTACATTAGAAGCAAGATGGAGAGAGATGGCACAAAATCATAATACCTTTTTCGCATTTCATAGTAACTGTTTAGAAAATTTTTACTCGATCATAAATTTTGGTTTTCAGCAACATTTAAACAAGGTAACTATACCGCTTGTCAACTATTCGCGACTTTCTTTTGATTTATTTTGGATATTTCACCTATTGCGATAGGGATGAGAGGAGGAATGATGTGGAAATTGTACCTATTAGATTGCGGAATGTAGGTACGCGTGACTCGCTGACGACACTTTCGTCGTGACGCCGGGGCCGAC
This sequence comes from Scirpophaga incertulas, assembly GCA_036419045.1. NCBI lineage: Eukaryota > Metazoa > Arthropoda > Insecta > Lepidoptera > Crambidae > Scirpophaga > Scirpophaga incertulas. Next base: position 15,765,102 of record CM071629.1, on the reverse strand, counting down.
TTCGAGCAGACGCTCAGGCTTGCCGAGCTGGGGGTGGCGTGTATCGTGACGGTAATCCGCCGGCTGGGTCTAGAAATAGCGCCGCACAAGACCGACTGCATTTTTAACTGATTTTGACTGATCGAATATCGGTTGCCAAAGTGGTCCGATTTATCTGTGTGTTATTATGCACTTATATGAATCTAACTAAATGTTGTACGTAAGATATACTTTCATGCTTGTGCTGTAAGCGGATTGGTATGGACGGAAGATGCTTTGAAGAAGCGTTTCGAGCATGACTTTAGATGTTGTTGAACTGTGGGTAACTTCTTCGTGAGACTTCTAACATAATAAGGAGCTCCGATGGCTCGGAGTAAGAAGTTATTTTGAACTATTTGCATGCGATAAATAGTGTTTTTGTTTACGTGTGTTAACACGGGAGACGTGTAGATCATCACTGACTGTTGGCTTGTTGCGCAGGGACATTTTCGAATTCGTACCGAACATGTTCCCTAGTCGATTCATATAGAATTTCGCGCGGTTAACTACATGCTGAACGTGCAGGTAGAAAGTGAGATGTTTATTGAGCGTGACGCCTAGGTATTTGACAGTGGGTTGCCATTGATTGATAGTGTCTTGTAAGGTTATGTTGTTGGCACTAACTGAATCTGTTTCTTTGTTTTTCGTTGATTTTTAGTTTGTTTCTCCGCGTTCTCTATAATACGCTGTGTGTGACGGTGCGATGTTGGCCATGAGGTCTCCCATTGCGCGTTTCTGTACTCTTTTAGTTTTGCCTTCACTTCCCGTTGAAGCTTCGACCCTATAGTCAGGCGCCCGAAAGTGACTGGCTCTCAGAAGGGCCGCTTTCTTCCGTTGCAAGAGGTCGGAGAGGGCTCACGGGAGCTTACGCCGAAGCACCAGCACCTCGCGAACGTTGTCTTCGACTGTCTTTTGTATAGATGTTGTTAATGTTACCGAGTGTCTATTTGGTTGTTGTTAAATAGACTGTCTGCGTTTAGAGAGATCGAGTTGTTATCAAGAGGGACTCTAAATTATACTGGTATTTTGAGTAAGTTTTACTCTCTAAGGCCAGTATTACAGAACGAGATTATTGAGCCCACATAACGCCAATTCTCTCTAACTGTACTCTCAAGCAGAGTACGGGCTTAATTTGTCCATAAATCATAATTCAGTGGATTTTGATCGGGACCAAAAGACAACCAATCTTCAGCTCTGATGAAGTGATTATAAGCGGTACGTTCGTTTCCAACCAAACTGGTAGATAGAGCTTGTTATAAAGCTCTGTCTCCTCTCTTCTTCTTTATTCTCCTCTCTTCTTCTTCTCTGGTTCTTTCAGTAAAACTCTCAAGTTTTGCCAAAAATACCATTCTTGGTCATAGAGCATAGTGCTGTAACGGGCTTAACCATTTTCTCAAGATTAGTCGGTTTTTTTTAAATACCGAATTTGAGTGCGTTTGACAACGATCTCACCTGATGTAAAGTGAAGATATTGCCTAAGGTGGAACACGCAAACTCAAATAGTGCCTATTTACTCTTGCCTTGAAAATCCTTATATTATCTATAGGTATCGGGGAACAAAGACGCAGGTAGGGAATTCCATTTCTTGACGGTTCGCATAAAGGACGAAGCGAACCGAGAGGTACGAAGAGGTGGAATGTCGATCACATACGGATGGAGTCCCTGGCCGCGTCTCGTCGTCCGATGGTGGAAGGGTGCAGGCGGAATCAATTCATGCAATTCCTGAGCACACTCCCCGAAATGTAACTTGCAGAAAACGCACAGGCACGCGACTTGGCGGCGATGTTCGAGGCTATGGAGAGTCTTGTTTGTCAATGCCTCGTCGTTTATTAGTCTTTTAGCGCGTCTGTCAATAGCTTCTAAGGCCTCAAGGGGGTAGCAGGCTGATCCATCCCCGAGGTGTGAGCAGTATTCCATACAAGAGCGTACCTGGGCTGAATAAAGATTCAGCAATTGGCTCGGTGTGAAATACCTGCGCATCCTGGCAAGGACTCCCAATTTTTTTAATGCTGTCTTAGCCCTGGATTCTATGTAATTACCAAAATTTAGGTTGGATGACAAGTCCACGCCTAGGAGATGGATTTGTTTGGTAATAGGTACAGGTACATTTCGGAAAGTAGGAGCCAAGGTGAACGGGTTCTTTTTGGCTGAGAAAAACACGCCTGGGTTTTCGCGGTGTTGAAATTGACAAGGTTGTTGTCTCCCCAATCAGATACTGCCCGAAGGCTGGAGTTGGTACGTTCAACCATTGCCTTTCTCAGATCGTATATTTCGGACTTGTTAGCCTTTGCGTTGGAAAAATATCTCTCCGTAGACAGTGCTGTCGTATGCATACCCAAAAATACCGGGCTTAAGCAGATCGTTGATGTGAATTAAAAACAAAGTTGCGGAGAGAACAGACCACTGAGGTACGCCAGCATTAATCGCTAATAGATCAGACGAGCAGCCATCAATGACCACTCGAATTTATCGTTCCCTCAGGACGTCAGAAATCCAGACACATAGGCTGGTGGGAATACCGTAAGCAGGAAGCTTGGCTAAGAGGCCGTCGTGCCAGACCCTATCAAAAGCCTTCGAGATGTCCAGCGAGACAGCGAGTGCCTCACCGTATTTCTCGAGGACCTCTGCCCAAAGGTGTGTTGCATACACTAGAAGATCCCCAGCAGAACGGCGCTGGCAGAAGCCGTATTGCCGATCACTGAGGAGATCATTAACTTCTAGATATTTCAGTAAGCGGTTGTTAATTACTCGCTCCATCACTTTGTAGAGAATGGAGGTGATCGCTATTGGGCGATAGTTGGTAGGGTTTGAACGACTGCCCTTCTTTGGTACAGGTTGTAGCCATCTTCCAGGTTTCAGGCACAACACCAGTTCGAAAAGACATGCGATACAGGCGCATCAGAACAGGAGACAACTCGGCCGCACAGTTCCTCAATACAATGGCAGGAACACCATCAGGATCACTAGTCTTATTCACATCCAGACTGCGCAATATTTTGAGCACCTCCTTCTGGTAAAATGGGTAATGTCTTCTACTAATCGAGATGCTTCTCTAGCTCTAACCAAAATGTTTCTGTGACCTCCCATTGCGTGCCGCTTAATTAGTTGTTAGATTTTAACAAGAAGAAAATCTTTTTTATTTTACCAGTTAAGTAATGACCAGTGCGTCTCTAACAAGCTGTAAGTTCTAAGATTTTAAAATACGCTAAAATACGTTTAAAATACTTAGCCGATGGAAAAAATTATTGAACAACAGATTAACACTAAAACGAAAAACAATGAATATTAATTAAATAATGATTCAGATCTCATATTCTTATGTAATATTTCGTTTAGTTAATTTTTTTATAGTATTTATGACCAGACTATGTATATTTCCCATAAAGAAAAATCCAGCTTTTACGTTCGATAAGAGCGCGTGCATATTATGTCACGTAATTTTAGTAAAAATATATGTACGTACCTAGCTTAGATACAATATAGCGATAAGTTTAATTGATGCTTTAGAAAATTTACAAACGGTATTACTACAGATTAAATGATTGAGTTGTGTGTTTTTTACTGTAAAAAAAACATGACGTAGACTTATTATCAAAATAATAATAATTTACAACCATTTTTATAAGAGATGATGATGGACTCTGTCGTCTTATCCAAGATATAGATTCATGGATAAGTTAAATGTTGATCTATCAAAAAATAATTATAGTAAACTTATTCCCCTTTGTCTCATCATTTCTGCAAACATACAACATACCTACTCGTAACTATAATTTAAATTACACCCTATAAGGGGCCATCCATGAATTACGTCACACGGTTAGGGGGAGGGAGGGGGTTGACGAAGTGTGACATTGTGTGACAAGGGGGTGGGAGGGATCTTAAATTTCGTGACGTCACATTACAAAATCTATTAAATCAAATAAGCTAAGGGGTCATCCATAAATTACGTCACACGAATTTCGTGATTTTTTGCCCCTCCCCCCCTCCTTGTCACAGCTAGTCATATTTGTGAGACTCCCCCCCCCCACCCCTAGTGTGACGTCACAAATTTTGAAATTATTGAATGATAAAAGCGGTTTCGAAATCAGTTTTATTTTCATTTTAATAAAATTAACATCAAATCAATTAACAAAACAAAAAACGATTACTTATATTAAATAAGTATATGGTCATTTCATGATTTTCTTATTATATGTTTCAAAATCACCTACTATAATCAATTAGAAAAATAGTACGTTTCGGGAGTACCCCTGTTAATAGATAGAAGAAGATACTATTCCTTTATTTATTTATGAGAGTATACAGACTTTACAATAAGAGTTAATATTTACACCACATTGCATACTAATAATAATAATTTAAAGTTTGTGTTTTAACAGTTAGCTTATTTGATTTAATAGATTTTGTAATGTGACGTCACGAAATTTAAGATCCCTCCCACCCCCTTGTCACACAATGTCACACTTCGTCAACCCCCTCCTTCCCCCTAACCGTGTGACGTAATTTATGGATGGCCCCTAACTGTTAAAACACAAACTTTAAATTATTATTATTAGTATGAAAAGTGCTGTAAATATTAACTTTTATTGTAAAGTCTGTATACTCTCATAAATAAATAAAGGAATAGTATCTTCTTCTATCTATTAATAGGGGTACTCCCGCAACGTACTATTTTTCTAATTGATTATAGCAGGTGATTTTGAAAAATATAATAAGAAAATCATGAAATGACCATATACTTATTTAATATAAGGAATCGTTTTTTGTTTTATTAATTGATTTGATGTTAATTTTATTAAAATGAAAATAAAACTGATTTCGAAACCGCATTTATCATTCAATAATTTCAAAATTTGTGACATCACACTAGGGGGGGGGGGGAGTCTCACAAATGTGACCAGGTGTGACAAGGAGGGGGGGAGGGGCAAAAAATCATGAAATTCGTGTGACGTAATTTATGGATGACCCCTAACGTTATATCGAACGTGATGAACGACGCATTTTATTTTAGTAAGCCAAATTTTAACTTAATCTTTTAAACAGGCTTATGTTTAAATAATGAGCATTTATTCTAACCATCATCGTAGACACCATTAGGACAGAACTATGTACACTTCTAATACTTCTCAATATGACAGACTAAAATGATCATCTGTACGAAAATTAGACTGTGTCTTTTTTGTTTTACAGAACATTGTGCTACATTGTATGAGCAATATAATAGCATAAAGAGTATCGTGTTCATTTCGTTTATTTTCAGAAAACTATAGTAGGTACAGGCATATATTTTTCGACGGATGTTAGTCTTCCATATAGTCTCGGAGGTTTCGGTTGGGGTGCTAGTTGCATTGGCGGTCACATATCGTGTATAGCCTTGTGTGAAATTATTGATGCCCCCGAAGGTATAAACTATCAGAGGCGTATATATAAGGAAGGTAATTGTTATTTATCTTTCTTTATTTTAAATCGTTTATACAGGTTTTTTTTTTATGAAAATAAGATATTATTCAGTATTTTAAAGCTACATTATTTCTATATCAACAATTATAAATTAATTCTCTGTTATGAAATAAATACTACCGATGCGATATTTCATAGTAAGATCGGCGGATTTGCGGCAAGTTTGCAATAGGAAAGACAAAAATTTGGTAGGTTTTATTTATTTACTAGCTGGTGCCCGCAACTTCGTCTGCGCAGGATTAGTATTTCGTGTAGCTTATATTAGCGTGGCGTATATCTTTATAAATTGTAGCCTATGTGTTATTTTCATGTATACATTATGTTATTGTAAAGTTTAATTAAAATCCATTCAATAGTTTTTACGTGAAAGAATGACAAACATCCATCCATACAAACTTTCGCGTTTGTAGTATTAGTAGACATTAGATCGAATACTGTTACATATTGTATCACCAACATCGATGACCATGAAGCTTATTCGAATTGAATATTTATTACCTATATTTATTTATGCCCGTTTGAGGGTTGGAAAATCAAGGTTTCAGATATATGTAATTTGGACTGGGCAGTATCAACATTTTCCTACTTTGTAGAAAGTAATGTAGGTACTTATAACAAATTGAGACACGTGTATAATAAAATAATATGTGGTTAGGCGACATCATTCGTTTTATTTAGTAATAGTTTAGTTCTTATTATACTGTCCAAGATAAACATGTTATTATACAAACTGACCGGCTAATGTGATCAATCATATAGTTTTGTTTATATTGCACACTTGGTACGGTGCTAAGTACGGGCCTTACATATACTTATAACCTGACTAGTATTTATAGTTGCTATTTTAATTTATAAAATCATCACAAGACATTTTGTTTTATATAACAGTATCACTCATGATTTTTATATTCCTCCTAAATTTCACCCATCAGGGCATCCATATCATACCTTTATTTTCAGGCGACGGTACGTATGAAAATGAACATGGTACACGCTTAAAGGAAACTGGTATTGAGAAAAAAATATCGCAATATATTATTACCAACCCTGACCTGGTGCGGCTGAAATACCTTTTAATATATGCGAAGCAAACATCTTCCATGCGTTTCCCTATTATGAGTTCTAACGATAGACAAGGTAATTTATTTCTTTTTCTGATCCCGCACTTTATATTAGGTTGAGGAATTTTTCTTCACATTTTATATAAAATCTAATAAATTTTTTGAAAGTTTATTTAGAATTAATACATATTACTATTTCATGCATTCAATAACTTTTTGACATCTTGTACGTAGTGACATGATCCTATTGCTGTAGAAACTTCTAATCATCGAAACAAGTGAATCTGTAACATCGAAATTCCCCGAATATAAACGTCTATTTTTGTAATCTTGTAGTATTATATATAACAATATTTTAAATGATGTATTTCTTTATTAGATTTACTTAGTTTGACAGAGAAATAAGAAATGAAAAATTACTGGGAACATAATAATTATTTGATAATTTTTGTAAATGTCACTCTTTTATGTACCTAATCAACCAAAAATAAAATTGGATACAAGAAGTATAGCAGTAGAGTAATTTTAATAAGGAATATAAAGTTAGTTCAACTCAGTTGCGCGCGCGGCCCTATGGCTGGGTAAAATTTGTACATATACAGTGACTTTGTGTGGCGTCACAAGAGGTACAGTCGAGTACAAATACAGTACATTATTTACGAGTTATATATAGTTAAAAAAGGGCTATTTTGTAATTTGAAGTTTATTTAATGAACATTATTCTGAATCGCTACTTGACAAATGAAATGATGAATTTTCGGATGAGAATTCATCCGAAAATTCATCATTTTGACTCCATGTCAAAATGTCTATAGTTAGTATTCTTCTTCTTTCTTTTGTACATGTCGACAAGTATTACCCCACATCCCTCCATCAATTTGACTTAAACGTTCATTTATGAGTTTCATTATTTCCGTCACATTTTGGTCGACATTATGCAAAGCAATATATTTTTTTAAAATTCACCATAAATTTTCTATCGGGTTTAGTTTAGGATGATATGGTGGCAGTCGAAGAACTTTTATGCCATATGGCTGAAGCATATCGTCAATCTTGTAACAGATATATTTTTCTTTATTTTTTTATTAAATCATACTGTAAATGATAAATCTTTGTTATAGATAAATAAAAGGCGACGGCATTTCTTTGCACCTTATAATTATGTACGTAAAAATATAACAACACAAATATCACCATGACAACCAAAAACCATCGAAATACAAAATTGCCATAAAAGTATAAAAAACAAACAATAGAAATGAGGTCCGTTTCATGACACATACGGTTCAGTTTTTTTTCATATTGTCATTAAAAGCTATATTTTTTTCTATCAGCCATCTCTGCATTTCTATTTTTTTGAAATTAGAATTTGGGGCTCTGAATTTGTGTAAGAACACGTCTTGCTCGGACGACTGACGGCCCGTCAGTGACGGGTCAGCGTCACTGCCACACGATTTTTTTTTTCCTCAGGAGAGGAGGCTGAGAATCCTCATGGATACCAACGCAACAGGCAAGCAGGGATGCGTTGATTATGTCGGACTCCTGGTGAATCGAGGCGGCTCGATCCAACAGACCTACCGACTAAACTCAGCCTAGCCTTGGCCCTAGTGGCCTTATGGCTTGTACGGAATGGGTGCCACACGATTTTAAGTTGTTTATTTACAAGCGCACGCACACATAGGGCCGCGTGTATAACTGAGTTGAACTATCTGTACCTACATATGAGAGTCAGTTAATAAGTTTGAGGGGTAAAAGAATAAAATTATTTTTTTAAAATAATTTTCCTTTACAATGTATTTCCTTTTAAATATAATACATTTATAGGATCTGTCAATTAATCGTCTTCCTCTCTTCGTCACCCTCTTAGTTCCTGAAAAATTTCTTCACTCCAAGCTATTTATTGTCTGTATCCTTTTCTCACAGCATCTCGGAGACGCTTTATTAATGTAGTGGTTTTTTTACTCGTACAGTTATAGTAATACCCTTTTTCTTCTAGTCAGTAAGACGGGTTCTTCTATATCTCAGAAAATGGAGACTATAACTTTTCTTTTCAGTCTTCGCAATGGATCTAGCCTTGCTATCGCGGGCTTTTTTTCTAAATACTGAGGTTGAAACAGTGTCGGGATGAGGCCATCTCACGCTTCGTCACGAATTAAGGGCCGCGTAGCCGCGGTCTCTCCTGTGTCTTCCTTCGGTAAGGAAGGTGCGGTAGTTCTGGACAGGGATTGGCGTCTCGGGAGCAGTAGTAGCTATCTCGCTGATTCACAGATCCTCTTCTGTCTCCGTACTACATGGATTGTTGGATTAGTAGGTTTCCTTGCGAAAGGATTCTCGTTTGGTGGTGTAGCCTACACACATTCGTCGTTTGAAATAATAAGAAATAGCTCTGACAAGAGCTGTTGTTGCTTGTCGTTTAAAATAATATGAAATAGCTCAGAATAGAGCTACACTTCGAAGCACATTATAATCGCAGCGTTGCAAGAAGCATCTTGAAGCACATAACATCTTCGAGTCGCGATTCCAACGACGCATTCCATTGCGAGGTCATGCTCGAACGTCCACACGCGCCGCTGCCATCGGGGAAAAGGAACGATGATGCCGCGCGCGCTGACCCCGCGAGCGCCTCCTCGCTCTTCACCCCGCGAGTGACCCGGCGCACAGTGTTCGAAATGACCAATTAAATACTGCGTTTTCATGGATAAATCGTAGACAAAATGTAAAAAATCAATCGGTAAAGTGCGAATCGGAACGCACGCGATTGGTTCCGTAACAGCGTACAACAAAAAGATAAAAAAAAATTTTGTATGGGGTATGTAGGGGGTCCCCCCTTTAATTTCTTACTTTATTTTATTATTATAATTTATTATTATTGCGGCTGTAGTAAAACAAACTCTGTGAAAATTTGAAGTGTCTATCATTTACAATTCAAACATTGGAACAGAAAATATCGATAAAAATTATATTTTTGTATGGGGGCCCCCTTTAATTTCTTACTTTATTTTATTTTTATAATTTAGTATTATAGCGGCTGTAATAAGACACACTCCGTGAAAATTTGAAGTGTCTATCATTTACCATTCAAATATTGGAACAGAAAATACAGATAAAAATTATATTTAACAGAAAATATAAAAAAAATGCATCTTTGTTCTTATATACTTTTCAAAAGTTTTTTTCGGTCGTCCAACGTTAGGTGTGGGAGATCTTCTAGATATTGGGCACTTCTTTTCATAAATAATCTCCTCTTCTAGCCAATATCCATAAAACTTGCAAAATAATTCAAGCCGTCTTCGTTTCTCTACCCATTTTTGTCGAATTTTCTCGCACTCTTTCTTAATAAATGCAATAAATTGCTTTTCATCTTCATCATTTAATAGTTCGTTGGTGTAGAATGGCTTTAAGAAATCAATCGCACTTTTTAGTCTTTTCTTTTGAGAGGTGGAACGCCAGATGTCGAAAAGTTCTTTTTGCCTAGGTTTCATTCCTGCCGACACAAAATTAAATTTATGAAGAATCGCAAAAAATCGCAACTTGAATTGGTTTACATTTTAAAATAGATAAGTAAAACTACAATTTAAAATTAATTTGAAGTACTGACTTAGCCTGACAAGTACGATTTAAACATTCTAAAGTAAAAATTAGTCAAATATTCACTATAAATAAGGTACCTACTTCGAAGCTAGACTAAATAACTATAATACACAACATCAAAGAAAATATACTGTAATATAATAGTTACATACCTGCAGAAGACATATCCATTATTCAAAACAACTTATTATCACTTTAACACAAATCACATGCAAACACACTGACGAACGTGACCGCACGGAACAATACGTTATTTACCTGGGTGGACCAGTTGAGACACCTGACCCTTTTTTCGTTGCGGTAATGAGACATAGACAATGCAGTTAATAAGAACAGAGTATGGACAATATTTTGGATGAATAAAATCACCTTTTTTGTATATAAAAAAATAGTTATTTTCTACCTTTTGTCCCTCTAGATTGGTAATTTCGTACACTGTGCGGCGCAATGCGCATGCGTAAACAAGCTCCCGCTAAAACTGAGTTTCGCGCCAAGACATAACTCCTACTATCTCCATTATGATTGGTCAAAAATCAAAGATCATGATTGGTTTATAGCTTTAAGGAAAACTGTATATATAGCATGTAAGGAAATATTATAGACTCTCTCTCTCATCACATTACATCGTGTTTAATTACTGCAACCTAGAAGGAAAGTGGCGTTAACTCTCGCGATAGGCTTAATATGTTTAATATTCCTCTAATGTGGGTGGATTGCAGTTACCTTCCAATCTGTATATAGGTAGATCAGTGTAACTTTATCTTCTCAACTTGCAGTGGGTGGATCTAGAAAAGTTATTTAGAAAATTTTAATAATTTTATTTGCTCACTCCTTTCGTTTTCGAGATTTGCTCGCTGCCAGGAATACCGCTCAGAAAACAGGCGCGGATGTGCTATTATAGCAGTGGATCTGTGGTGGATGCAGGAAGGTAGCTCGAACTTTTTTCACAGCAGGCACTCCCAATAACCGTATTTTATCAAACTTTAAATTTCACATTCATACATTCATTAATAATATTTCATATCAGTGTCTCAATTAGTGATAAGATACCCTTTTCTCTACCATACCCCTGATTCCGCAAACTTTTAACCTATCCTCGTAATATGAAATGTCTATACTCTATGCGCCATAACAGTCCTTGTCATTACTCTCGCCTTGACGATACTCTGTCACAAATTACTAAATGCAGGACAATAGAATTACTCAACATACAGGGTAAAAAATCTTCGATCAATAAATGCTGAGAAAGTTATCTACTAAACAAACGATTGAAGTTGCAAATATCCCAGGATAATGTCTTTACAGTCAAAATATGTGGATTTTTTTGCTTTTTGATTGGTCACGTGTTTATTTGCTGCATGTCTGAATACACTGGACAATTGGCCAACTTTATAACCTTATACTTCTTTAAACATTTATATTTCTTTTAATAAATAATTATAACACTTCATTCTCTCAATATGTACCCCACTCAAGCACTTATTGTATAATTTCGCTATTTTGTGGTGGTGGCCATCTTGATTGATTTTCATAAGATATAGTTAAGAACACTCGCAACTAATTAACTATTCAGCTTGGGAGCTACACTGCCTCAATTACACAGACATAACACAAAGGCAGCAGAACCGTCTAACTTACAAACATTGTTTTGCGTTAAGTGATTAAAAGAAAGGAAATCATAAGGACAAGTACCCTAGATTTTTAGGAAAAAAAAAATGTTCTAGTGTGATTTTTCAGGGAGAAAACCTTCTACATTTATATGGAAAATATGCCGCCCTGTTTCCTCTAAAGAAAAAGAATAGGGAAGATGCAATATTTTTAGTTTTGTGCTCATTTTAATGAACTCCACTTAGAATAGACTACAAGTACATATATTAAAAAATGAAAAGACTGTATATTACTGAAAAAAATGCGGTGTAAAATTGTTAATTTAAATTTTCGCGCGATAACGGACCTATAGTTAGTATGACGTCACTCCTGTCTGTCATTGTCACTGGCTCACTGATTGTGCTGCGCTTGTCATTGCTGGCTTTAGTTGTTTTTGCATTTGTCTCGACTTTCAAGGCTTGACTATTATTTTGTAATTTACAATGGCCTGTCCATTAAGAGGCCTATTACAATTCTTCATTCTGCGAGATTAGGTATTTCGAAGCGTCACGACAACTCATTGAAGGTCCAAAATACTGTGTTGACGCTACGACTTAGCGATTTTGATACTTTTCCCAAAATTTTTATATTTATATTTTTATGGAATATTTTGTTATTGCTATATATGTATATCGTATATGAAGAAACACATTATATGAAGATGATATTATAAATAGGACAGATAATATTGTTTATTAAATATTACCTAGTATGTTATTTAGCAAAAGACGGTTATAGTTTTAAATTAAAAATAGGTCAGATTAGAAAAAAACTAGTTACCAATTATATAGAAGTATACATCATCATAAAACAAAATCACCTATTTGCCGAATTTCCATTAAATCGAACCAATGGTTTTGGTGTGAAAAAACTTTAGAAATATTAGATAAAAATAATATATAGAATATAATATATTTTGAAAAAAATATGATTAAAAAAAATTATAGTTTAAAAGTCGCAAAAAATTATTTTATTTACGTGATCAAAACTGATAATCGCGCTATACACTGACGCTCAACGGCACGGTCACTGGATTCGATCGATGTTCGAAATAGGCCCAACTCTAAGGAGAGCTCAAGCTCTAATGAATTCGGAAGGCCTGTGCATCGCATTTTGCAGTATGATTTATCGTTTTTATTAAAATAAGATAATAAATTCATGGTTAAAAAATATAACATATTTATTCCTCATAAAGTGACATTTATTCTGGTATAAATTTTATTAATAAATACTATCGTAGATAGAAGATATTCACAGTACAACTTAAAGCGAATTTCGTAGATTTTTCGTTTATAAGATTTTTTATTCTATATTAAATCAATAAAATATCAAAATTCCGAGGCCGCTACGAACTATATGACTATACAAGAGATAAATTATCATTTTTAAATTTCATTTATGTAGAACAGTAGTTCAATCCAGGAGCTCAAAAAAGTGCCTTTCCGCATTTTATGAAAATATTTCTCTACACTTTTGGGTTTTGTTGAAAAGTTAAACAAAATTTACAAAAAGTGAGGCCGCTACGAACTATGGCAATAGCTATTCTGCATTCAAATCAAAATCAAAATAATACTTATTCAACATAGACCTTTACAGGCACTTATTGACGTCAACAAACAAAACAAAAAAAAGCTTAAAAAAAAAACAAAAACTTTGTCCGTACGTACGAAAAAAAAAAGAAAAAATATATTGACTCGACACCTGTTCGGAAATTGGGAGAGCCTTCTCGAGAAGAACAGGCAAGAAACTCTGAAGGTCTATTTTTTATCTCCTCTTTTCAATGTTAATAATTATAATAATATAATATAAAAATACAATATAGTATAAGATACAATCATACCTAATACGATTACAGTCGTATGTATGTTTACATACACATATAAAATAATACAATATTATAAATAATGTTGTTACCAAACATGGCTCTATGAATAGTGTCCCTATTCCCAAATAGTGTGATCATTATTCATTAAGTCAAAATTGTTAATGTATCTTTGTTTCTGAGATCGAGAACGCCAAAATTGTCAATTTTATGCAAAAATCGCGTTCGAGATGTAATATGGCTCTTAACATCACGTGATCATAACTATGCCATTGATACTACGAAAAAAAAGCCGTGTGGACGTATGTTTTGTGCCAATGAGTCCATCTACTTCAAATAAGTTTCCTAATAAACTGTTTTTGACTGGACCTTTTGACCCAAAACTGAGAAAAATGTGGTTTCAAGCGGCGAAGATGAATGACATTTATTCCCCAAAGACTATCATTCGATGCTGTAAAGACCACTTTGATGTAAGTCGGCGGATATATTTATTGTAAACTTAGTTAATCTGCTTGTACACAAAAGAAACAGTTGCCTACCTAACACTTACCCAAACTTTTCAATGTCTTTTTGTTTAGTCCCTTTCATTTCTACACTTGAAAACTCTGCACTTTCGACAAAAAATGTCACTTCCATGTCAACATTAACTTTTGGCAGAGTCCTAGAATCTGCTTTGGCAAACCCAACATCCATTTTTACTCAAAAAACGCAATTAATTTTCGTTTAATTGTTCACTTTTATTACAACTTATAACTTCAAATAAGTTATAATAACAGGAGTGACGTCACTGAACGCTGATTGGTGTTTTAAATCCGTTCCGTTTCACGTTACTTTTGATTCGTAATTATTGTTAAAAACAACATTATTTTAAACCTTGCAGTGGCCCTACTTTTATATTTTTTTAGCATTTTAATAACAACATTTTCATAAATATTATAATTGCATGTTCCCCATTGCATACATGTTAAATACGAATACATTAAAAAACTTATCACGTCCTTTGTTACTATAATGTAACCCATGCCACTGGCTATTTCTGACTTACACTACAATTGAATTAAATAGGTACATACCTACTATTATAAATATATAAAAGGGTACTTAGCTTGAAATTGTTTAGATATAATATATTTTACACTTTTGTTTCAGTTGTTGGACTTCGGCAATGGTTTGCTCAACATAAACTCTTTTCAATATTACTCGGCTATGGTTTGATGTTAGCTACCGTCGGGTTTGCCAATAACCAACCAGTTAATTTTTATTACAATATGTTTATGAAAAAATTAGACATTGCATACAATACGGTTAAAATGTAACATGCAATTACGAAGTCATTTCAGAGAAACTTTATGCCATTGAATAAAGATATTGTTTAATTTAACCTACAAAAAAATTTTCGTTTT